>OU612083.1:13303097-14654006 GCA_914767735.1 Anoplius nigerrimus
ATTGCAATTTAATCAGTTCGTCAAGTAGTACAAGAGTGACCGAAATTGCCGAAAAACCTTTGATCATAGATTATGGAATTTACAATGATCGCGATGTCATGGCGTCATCCTCCTATTCCTCGGCCCTTTAACGATTAGCTAAACGTTGAGCAAAGCAATCCTCGGCGGCGGCAGTCGACGAAGTGCGAATACGCGTTTCGAATATCGAGGCTTGCCGGCATGGATATTAGGCGGTTGCCGATTATGCGCGTATAAGGCCCGACCGAAAATTAACGATCGAATAAACACGCAATGGTAATTATCGTCTGGAGGATCTTCCGACTACGCGCCAGGTGAGAATGCAGAAGGAGAGGGTAGAGAGAGGGGGTGAGTAGGTAGGTTGGTATCGCGATATCGGGTATCCTCCTCAATTAAGCGGAGCGTGCGCCCGATTGTATAAAGGGCGAATCCGGCAGTATCTAATGCTACCGTTTTCAGGGCTAATTTATCACCGGCCATTGTGCTTCGAATGGGCTTCCCTTATAGCGGGAAGCGGAGTCGAAATGGTCTAAGAAAAAGAGAGAGAAGAGTGGGTGGGAGGAAGCGAGAGGTTGAGAGAAGAAGAGAGACAGAGAGCAGAGTGAGAGGGAGAGAGAATGTAATAGGTTGGCCAGGGAAAGCTTCGAGGCAAAGGCACTGGCAAAGGGTGTACAGAAGAAAGCGAGAGAGAAGAAGAGAGACAGAGAGAGAGAGAGAGAGAGAAAGAGAGAGAGAGAGGGCCAAAGCGTTTCAGATTAGGGAGGGCAGAGGAATGTGAATACGGATAGACGAAGGGTGGGATAAAGGAAGTTGAAAAGCTGGCGAGAACGTTTTCGCGAAATTAACGGGTATAAACCTGGTTGCGAGTCAAACGTTTCGCGCCGCGAAGAATTCTAACCGTTGAAACGGCGATGGCGTCGAGTGAGAGCAGCCCGCTGAAGTATCACCCGTTGGCAGCCCGCCTCCCATGGCAGCTGCCAGACTTACATTTCGTATCCAACTATTATCTTTCATAATTTCGCTCTCATGTTTCTTTAATGCTTTAATGTATACTCACACGAGCTCGCACGCGCCGTATTTAAAGTACAAATATTTACGGTACACGCGATACATCGGCGTGCACATTTTCGCACGCACCGATGTTCCGAGTACTTAAAAGCGGGGAGGACCGAAAAATATTTTCGCTCCCCCCTGCCAAGCGTTGGAAGCGGTGAGTGCGACTTACCCAGATGGTCGAGGTGCCGAATGGCAACCGCATCGTCGCCGCAATGGGCACACACCCCCGCCGTGTCGCCAGACGAGGCCTGGCAGTGTCTACGTGCGACACGCCGGAATCGATGATGCTCGATAATCACACAGGGGGGACGTGCAAGAAAAGCTTCTTTCATCAGTGCGACTCCCTCGTCGCCCGGAGGAATGAAAGAGACCCTTCGACGCTGTCCGAGACTGAGGGGGGGCGTGCGAGAGGATATAGGCGGCAAAGAGGCTCGGGGGGAGGCAGAAGGGGTTGAGTTTGTCACCTAGCGCCGCGACAGAGGGCTCAGACCCTCCGCTGCCTGGTGGAAAACGAGCGCGGAAACAAAACGTGAAAGAGCACTACGACGAGACTCGAGCATTCTTCCTACCTTTTATCGCGCCTCCTTCCTTCTCCCTCTCTCTCTCTCCTCTCTTCTTTTGACTGTCCCTCTCTCTTTCCATCCTCGCTCTCTCTCTCTCTCTGTCTCTGTCTCTCTATCCCATGGCACGTTACCCACCTAGCCCGTCTTTCTTCCCTCCCCCGGAGGCGTCGCCAGGATTACATTGGAATTCCATAGTCGGGGTTGAAAGTACGCCCCCGGTATGTGAGATCGGTTACGTGTTTCGGGATGTAGCTCTCGTCCCGTCGACTTCCGTTCAGGCGGAACGTCGCGTCTCGTCAACTTTCAGGATTCAGCCCCGGTGGCCGCGGAACTGAAAACAGAAGCTAGGCGGCCAGATCGAAACGCACGGTTCGCTTCCGGTTCGTGCCGTCAGCGGTGAATATCGCATTTCGACCTTGGACCGGATCGGGGCCGAATCAAGTATCCGATGACAGCGGACGTCGGATAATATAATGACGTATCGCGTTACGGCTTGTCGATTATTATATTAGAACGAAAGATGCGCACCTGAGAAAGACTTCGGCTCGGCGTCGAGACATCCACCGCCACGATGCGAACTCGCTGCTCATATCCGTGACATTGACAGGGGATGGGAAGCCGCGGAAATTTCGTCTCTTCCCAGACTCGCCGGGAAAGCGCATCCTCGAGATATGGAAATAGACGATTATCTGCATAAATCAATTATAGTCAATGAAACTGTAACGCCGTCGAGAATTGCGCTGTCCATTACAACAGGAGTGGAGGAGGAGGGGGGATGGGGGGCAATAGACGCCGCGCTGTCCATCGCAGTAGAATTATAGCCGCGGACGTCCATAGTAACGCGACAGTGGTGCAGGTCGATGAATGCTCCTACCTATATCGCTCTGCATAGAAATACGGTAGGGGGGAGGAGGGCACGCGCATACATCGATACAGTGCGGTGCGCACAAACAAATGAACAGATGACAGGACGATGCAGTGAGCAACGTCAAAGGTAACAAGATAAAAACATGCGAATAAATCAAAAGGTACGTACAGGAAACCTGTGACGCGACAAAGTCTGGCTCGAACACAAAGCAACACGTACTTACCGAGGTTCCGTTGTAGCATCGCCACGGCCGGAGGAGCTGGACATTTTCAACGACTCCGAGGACTTCTTCGAGGGATCAGTCAATGCAGTTGCCAAATCGTGCGCCTCCATTCGTCGCTTATACACGCATGCCAGGATCCGGCGGACGGTAGAGCCCGATTTTGGCACGGTTAATCGTCGGGTTTTGCCGTTCAAAGCGTGGTCATTACCCTTGGCGGGGGGGTAGGGAAAGTTTCCAGGACGTCGCGTCAGGGCGTCGGGACGGCGCAACGGTTCGCGGGCGCCTCGTATTACTTGAACGCGCAGTTTCCAGCGTCGGAAGGCGGGACGCCGGAAGACGAATGCCGGATACGCCGCTTATATTAGTGCTTCCAACGCGCACGCAATACGTACGCGCCCGGTCTAACGCGACAAACGGGGGTGTGCACCACGAGGTACCACGTAAGCGAACGAGTTACAAAATGCGTTAGCAAGCTTTCTTCAATCCCTCTGACTGCCTCGAACAACGCGAATTAGCTTGGGTGCTCCGGTAAGACGCTGATGGAGAACTTGAAATGGTTTGACCTCCTTTGAGGCCGCGAGTCGGTCGGTTAGCTGTCTTCTTACGATTACCTTTCGTCGTAAGAAGGATAAGCTTCCGAAAGGCCGCTGCCAGCAATGAAATTAATTGCTCCGAGCGTCCCTCCCCTATCGCGTGTCACTTCCTCCATCCGGGTCCTGGCAGTCGCACCTGCTTTGAAGCGAGCGAAAGGCGGAAGTCTGGGGGCCGGAGACAAATGGATTGGCGAGCAGTTTACCCGGCTCGACTTCTTCATGCAAATGCGACGCGAATATGAGTCTCGGCCAGAGAGTCGGAAGGGCGGGACGGGCGCAGGAAGGAAGGAAGGAAGGAAACGAGGGAAAAATGGGATGGGTAAGATAAAAGGGTTGAACTTTGTTCGTACTCGCGTGCCCTTTAGCGGCGACGCAACTTGATCCAGAAGATGACATTGTTAGTGGGGCATCGGTCTTCTTGCTGCATCGATCACTTGCACGCACACGTACGGACTCGATGTACGTAGCGGTCCAATTCGGTCCGGTAAGCAGGCGCCGGCACATCTTCGGCCTCGAAATTTTCCCGTTAAGCATCCCTCCTGACCGAGAGATACACCGTGACGCAATACTGTTACCAGCGTCACGTAATGAAGAGGCTCTCAACAACGCGGCAATGCTAATAGTGTTCATGCGATATTCAGTGCCTGCATTTTCCTGAATTCGTCCGCAGTCGCTCATATTTATACGTATACTTAATGCATACGTACGCGTATGAGTATTTATAGACACCCCTCATAATTTGCATAATACATATCCCTATCGAGGGGGGTACCAGCGTGCGCTTAAGAAAATATGCAACGCGGCATCGACCGCGGGGACGCCATCAGTAATCCCTTGAAAAGACAACACTGCCCTCCCCTTTTTGGGAGGAGAGCCGAGACGGGAAGCATTTGTACATGACTCACCGTGACGGTCGCAATTTCAACGTCCAATCACAACTCACCGGCTCCATCGAAGTCTGACTCTGGGGAGCGAAGCCCGGAATCCCTCCAGGCGGCCAGAGTTTTCCTCCCCTCGAAAGAACGGGAGCCAAGAAATTGGCCTCGCCGAAGAACGCCGGATCGGATACGTATCATGCCAGCGAGAGCGTATGTCCCCATCAAATGGCTCGCCGCTCCGTGTTTGTATCCCAGACGCTCTCTAATAAAGTATTCCGTTAGTACGGTAAATATGCCCGGCCGCTGTGTACGGGCGTACGGTGTGTGAAATCCTGTTGAGTACGCGAGGTACAAGGTCCGGAAGCTTGTAAACACGATCCGGCCGCTTATGTGCTCGCTCTCTAATCCACGCCTCACGACTGTTTTTACCGCGCACACCGTTCGGCCCTCTGATATATGCCTGGCTTAGGTGGCGGTGAAATATATGTAAAGATTGCGCTGGGGAAGTAAAACGAAATGATGGCGTAGGGTAATGAAGTGGAATGGTCAATGTCGTGAGTTGGCAAGCATTGGCAATGGAATACATTTTGCATGTGCTATATGAGAAGTCAGCTATATGTCTTACCGTAAATGAGTAAAGCACAATCAGCCTGAAGACTTCGTCTGAAGTGGGTAATGATTGTTGCTCACTCCAGGTTTCTCTTCTTGTCTTCCGACAAGCCCTGTAATGTCGGTGCTGAGTATACACGACGAATTCTGCGAACGTACTGTGTGACAGTGTTTGCCAAATGAAATCAAATATTGATTTCAGATGAGTTGAACAAGCATACCATTTCTACAATGGATAGATTTCCTGCTCTCCTACAAAGAGTACCTACCCTGAAACTCGCTAAACTTAGATTTCCTACCATTCCGTCTTACCATTCTTCTCAATATTCAGATTTCCGAACAGAAGTTTCGAGTGCTCCGCATTCTTCCTACTACTTGACATCTTCTCATTCACACAACCTTCGATCTCTGCCCTTTAGATCTCTCCATCTGTAACAAAAGGTCAAAGAAGAATCGAATAAACATCGCAAGAGCATGGATTAGTAAACTACCAGAGACAATCCATTGCAGAACAACCGCTGATTCATGAAGAATCCAAGAACGTTCTACCGATGGCCAAACAATGCTCCATCGACAAGTCCTCGAAGTTAATTCGGCGCCACATCCTCCCGCTCTTCAAATACTTTCCACCGACATTCTCCGCCTGCAAACAAAAGCAGGCCAAAAACTACAGTAACCCCCGTGACATTCTATTCATGCCCTTCGCAAGTCCAACCCCGAAGTTCGTCAAACAATTGAATTTTCGAGCGATATTCACGGGTGACGCGATCTAATTCGACCGAGTTGAATTGTCGATGCCGTCATCGGCATCTGGCGCGCGTCCAAAAAGAAAAAGCGACGATGCACCATCCCCGAGGTAACTCCGAGCCCCCGCTGTCGAAATCCTCATCCTCGCCTCCTTTTGTTTCCGCGTTCAGTTAGCCGAGCATCTCGTAGCCTGAGACCCGCCGGCTCTCCGACTAATTCTCGGCTCCATTTTCCGGCCGCTTTTTTTCAATTCCACCAACCTGCCTCCCCCAACCAGCTATCCACCACCCTACGCGTATATTCCTTTTTATACTCACCACCCAATTGACTCGCCGCCATCTCTGTTCCTTCTCTCGCCACCGTCGCATTCCCGTTCCCATTCATCTGTGTATGTGTGTACAGATCTGAGGATACATAACGATAGGCGAATGCACCGTTTGGCTGCCATCCAGAGCTGGAAAGTGCATCGCCGTATTTCTCCAAGTGTTTCTTACCTCGCCGAGATTTTCCAGACTGGAAACATACTACGGACGTCGGGCTAATTGAACACACATGCTTAGGCAATTGAGAAATGGTAAAACGCCTTTGCAAGCACACACACACACATACTCATGTGTGTTGGCAGTGTGGGTTATGTCGTAATTTCGGGATTGATTAACCGGACACGATCGAAATATTTTGCTGCTCTACGCTATTAGTGGTAGGAGAATGATATTTTGTGCAAAATGGGAACTGCATTAATGATATATAGACAAATAATTCGAAGTTTCTGAATTTGGACAGTAGCCGATCTCAAGGTCAAGTGATGCCGATTGGAAATTTTCGAATATCGCATATTTATATGATCATACACAGAAAATAATATTGTATAAGCATGCGCGAGTACATTTTAAGCAAACAGAGTCTAAAATTAAATGTCAAAATGATGTGTAAAGGAAATATTACCGAAAAAATTGCTTCAACAATCTTTGCCACTTGTTCACTTTAAAATTGTCACAACTCACTCGCGGTACCAATGCTGCCAACTTCGTATAAGAAAAATACCTAAGTCAGATCCTAGTAATATTCCCCCAAAAGTCGTCGGGTGAATATGCACAGTGCATTACAAATTATCCTTTATATTTTAAATTATGTTATTTATATCGAATATTATTTGCTAAATGCCTGTTATTAAAAATATGTTAATGTAAGTCGCAATATTTAAAAATGATTTTTACACTATCGAACTCTGTACTTCAATCGATCTATCGAATGCGATAGACTGACATTTAAAATTACCTACGTACAGCGCCAATTTAGTTGCACGTGTAGCGGCTGCACATGTTAATTGTTGAGGAGAAGTGAACGTATGTAATTTAACAAATTGACAGCTTGCAATGGTTAATGCAAGCACGAGCAGCGATGTGCCGCAAGTACAAATTAGGTTTATTACAAAACAGCAACAGTAAGTACTTTATTTTATTGATTTCTATGGTTTTTACCTATGTATGACGTGGTTACTTGCTGGAGAGGTTATTCAAAACAGTCATTATGTCACGATATATTATGATAATACACTGTATTTTATCTGTTATATCACACCTATGTCTTCAATATTAACTAAAATATAATTGCTTGATTTAGATATGCTGTACCGGACTACCCACTGTCTGTTCACACATCCATTATTCCCAATGAACTTAACACACTTGTTAATGAACTGTTGAGAGGTACTTTGATTTGTCTTAAAACTTGCATACTAGTTATTCATTTATTTTGATCCTTAATAATTTAATTTTAACATTGTTACAGAGTCAATCCAAATAAAAAAAGATATAGAGTTTGACTTTCTAGTATGTTCTCAATTTTTACGAACATCACTGTTCGAGCATATTACAGAAAAAGGAATATCTACAGAAGAAGTTATTGATATTGAATATGTAGAGAAACATCCACCACCAGAACCGCAAGATTGCCTTATACATGATGACTGGGTATCTGCTGTAGCAGTATGTGAAAGATGGTTAATATCAAACATAAATACTACTTCTCTACTTATGTTATAATCTCGAGTTGTAAATTTGGTATTAACAGATTGTGTTCTTATACAGGATATTGACTGGGTGTTATGACAACACATTACATATCTGGACATCGAAAGGAAAGCATCACTTGGTGGTTCCTGGGCATGCGTCTCCCATCAAAGCAGTAGCATGGTTATCTCTAACCGATGAGGTTGGATCTTTTGTCAGGTACTATTACAAGATCGAATAATTGTGTACAGTAACTTAACTATCAATTGATGTCCAATCCAATTATAGCGCGTCACAGGATCAGACAGCTATAATATGGAATTGGAACATTCCAGAGAACTCTGTAAATCGTGTACATGTCTGCAAAGGTCATGAACGAGGTTTGGAAGCAGTCAGTATAAACCACGACAAAACGTTAATGGCCACTGGTTCCTGGGATACTATGTTAAAAATTTGGTCTACATGTACGTACCTTTCATTGTTACATTTTCAGTAACCTAACGATAAATGTAGACGCAGCACACTTTATTTTCTACTATAGCTGCCATGGATGACAACGATGATGGTGAGTCCACATCGAAAAGGTTGAAATCAGAACTTGGGAAAACTAGGGTCAGTACCTTAATGCCTTTCAATACCTTATCAACAATGATCACGTACCGTTCTCCTACTTGTAGGTGCCAAAAAGAACAATGAAGGGACACAAAGAGGCAATCAGCGGAATTTCGTGGACGGATAAAACAGAAATCATAACCGCATCTTGGGATCACACGTTAAAAATATGGGATTCAGAACTGGGTGGAATGAAAAACGAAATCGGTGGTAACAAGAGCTTCTTCGACATCGACTACTCGCCTCTGTCACGAACTGTTATAACGGCATCAGCAGACAAGCATGTCCGACTGTATGACCCCAGATCAACAGGTTCGTCGAAGTTATAAATAGTCACAACATATTCTTTGCTATTGCTTTGCCGTCTAGAACTTCAGCTCTATTGAAAAGTGTTGATCTTACTGTTTCATATGAACAGAGGGATCTGTTGTGAAGTCGATGTTTACCTCTCACACGCAATGGGTACAATCCGTTCGTTGGTCCGCAGTCGATGATCACCTTTTTCTGTCGGGAGCGTACGATAACGAAGTAAAGCTGTGGGACACCAGAAGGTGAGACAGATGGGTTTAACTTCCCAAAGATATTATTTACATTCCTTACCCTGTGTCTTGCAGCCCGAAAGCACCGCTTTTCGACCTGACTGGACACGAAAATAAGGTCCTCTGCTGCGATTGGTCGAACCCCAAATTAATTGTATCCGGCGGTGCAGACAACACAGTGAGGATATTCAAAGCGAAACACGCGATACGCTGACTGTAGTCAGATTGTATGTAATGTCTTTTTTTTTTTTAAATAATAACAAATCTAAAGAAACTTCCGGAGAATATTAATCATTGTTCCATGGTATTTTTCAACCCACTCTGCCGATTTATCAATATAAGATTATGAATGTAGACCAGAGTGTACAGCAAACTGAATTCATCTACATTGTGTGTCAGATCTTGATGTCAATGAGGTCGATGCTGTCGTTTTAACTTAATACTTTTATTTTACATTATTATAAAACCACCACTTAATTGACGAAAGAAGAGAGACCTAGTTAATCATTTCGATACGCATTACGTCAGCACCTCGTGTTTTTTTGTCGTTTTCATCGTCTTTTTAAGAATTTTGAAATTTTCCTTTATTGCGCATAAATAAAGCGTTGACTAAAAAAACCGATACAAATTGCGCCCGCGGGCGTGCATCGAAAATATTAGGAAAAACGTTCGTATCTTCACCTTTTTTTTTCTCGTCCTTCCTTCATTTTATATTGCGAACATTAAAAGTATGGCGCATTACTCTCCAGAGTCACTGTTTGTATTTCCGCTCTAAACAATTTTCTTCTTGTTGCCTTACTGACAATCATCGTACGCAGGCAGACGCTGGATGTATTACACAGTACGTTAGGATAATGTGGGGGGTTACGGTATTTTAATATTAAATATAAAGGACAATCTTGCTCAGTCTATTGCACATGCTATGCTACTATACATTTTTGTTGTAAACAGTATTAATCCCGTACCAAAGCTTATGGAGAGAGAAAAAAGTATGTTTTTCTTAAGCTCTTTCATTCCTAATGAATGTCATGTGTGTAGTCTTGGATGCTTCCCGTTGTTCGCACGTTATCCGTTTCTCGTTCCATCGCGTTGGAAAGGCAATGTAATCGCGTGACAGTCTCCATATCCGATTCCGGGTTAAAAAAAATGTTCGCTCGTTACACGCACAAAAAATGTGCGCGCAGAACGCAATGCAGATCGCCAACTTTCGTACGGGAAGTGAAAAATACTTAACACCGTCGATTGATTAAATTTCCATTGTCGCGCGTCATGGCAGGAAAACTTTCGGTATCGATGGATACCCGTAGTCTTTAGGAAACAGCGATTTCGCATTAATCGAGTACAGTGTCTGACCGAATCGTCTACTCTTTCTACTCACGGCTGTCTATTTGGGGATTCGTTCCGTTCGTTCCATCGTCTTTCTGTACAGTAGGCACCCCGTGTTTCGTAAAAAGCAACGGATCGCTTGCGTGCGCTTGGCACTCTTGCGTATATATCTGTAAACGTGCGAGGCGAAAGAAATGGAAGGATAATCATTCGAAGAAATCCCCAAAACAGATCGTTTATTCATTGTGAAACAAAGGAACGATGATAATTAAGAAAATTTGATTCTTTCATTTTGAATTGTTAAAAAAGATGCTGTCCTTCGATGTGCACACTCGCGTGCATGGTAGGAGTAACGTTTCTCTCTCTCTCTCTCTCTCTCTGCTTTCTTTCCACATAGCAGAGTGTTGTGTGCACTCCTCCCACGCGAGAGTGTGGGCTTTTTGTAATAACAGTGCGTCGCGAATGTTCAGCCTCGGATGTATGTGTATCAATATGCTGCACCGTGTCTGTCGCAGTCTCTGTACTCGTGTAATAGGCAGATGGTTTTTTCGTTTTTAAAGTACGCATCGTAAATGTTATGCATGCACCTACACATCATTCTTTCTCTCCCTCTCTTTCTTTCTCTGTCGCTCGTTCGTCCCTTTCGCTCGATCTCTCACTCTCTCGATCTCGATCACTCTCTCTCCCTCTCTTATTTTCTCTCTCGCTCACTTTCTCACTCTCGATTTTGTTTCTGTTTTAGAAGACTCTATCTAACCCCCACATTATCTCACACAAAGACTAGCGTTTTTAAACGATCCAAAATAAACTAAGGGCACTTTTAGTGGCATATGCCCTGTCCTTATTCGAGTTTCATGAAAAATCTAATTCTGACCGTTGTTAAACTTTGTTTTATTACAGCACCTATCGACTTCTAAGAGTCCCTATTTTTTTTTGTCTCTTAACTAGCTATGACACACTTCCTTAACCTAGGGTTGTTTTTTTTTTATTCATTACGTGCTATGCCTCGCCATCTTAAAAAGTATCAGAATCTATATATATACGTGTGTGTATGTTTATATATATAGATCGATTTCTACGGGGGGGGGGAAAAAAGGTGCCCAACGTTGCTCTCTTCCACCCTAGTTTGCTCCACTCCCCTTATTTCTCTCTCTTCCTATCTCACCCGCTGTGTTCTTTTAGGGATTCATTTAATCTGCTCCATATTTGGTCGCGCACACCGCAGTAACAACAATAATATGGACAAGAAGAAAATAAGCAGACAGCGATGTTTTTGGAGAATTACATATTCTGTTTTTTTTTTCATTCTTTCATTATCAACACAAAGGAAGTCGAATACAATGCAAAAACGAAAAATGGGTTAGGTGTCTGTGTTTCCTTTGGTGTGTGCGCGTGTGTATGTGTGTCTGTCTCTATGTGTGTATGTCTTCGTTCGTGGATTTAAATTTTTTCAAGGGGTCGCTGGGACAGTAGGATCATTTTCTTTCAAAGAGAGGGGCTGGGGTGAGGTGGAAATAGGTGGCGATAGAAACCTGGATCATTACAAACTACAACTTTCGCTTAACAATTGTAAAACAATGACTTAAAACTTCGTGAACCTAAGGACTGTACAAGTTGAAGTACGATGATGTTCTCGACACGCTATAAATGACCGAGTTAACTCGAATTTTCAATCTTCATGCTCTGCCTCCTCATTTCTTGATGAAGTATTTCATTATCATCAATTATTCATTAGCATCATCATCATCGTTATCATCATCATCATCATCGTGATCAACGTCGTCGTCGTAGTCGTCGTCGTCATCATCATCATCTTCTCATCTTAAGCCGATATCGACTAAACGTTACTTACTTAAAAACATCCTACATTTTTTTTTTCTTAGTTTCACCGTTTTACCACTCTCTCGCACACGCTCTCTTTCAGTTTTTATGCACTCTCTCCCTCTCTCGCTCGCCCGTCACTTCCTTTCTACAGTGTATCATCGTGATCATCTGTATATATCATCGCTACCTTTCATCGTTATCGTTATCGTTATCATTATCATCATCATTATCATTATCATTATCATAATCATAATCATGATCACGATCATCATCATTATCATCATCGCCGCCATAATCATTATCATTATCATCATCATCATCATAATCATCCTATAGCCTAGGTGTGTCTATTCTCTAAGAGAGGCTACGCTAGAAATCCTAAGAGAAAGCTTACGGAAAGCAGCATTGCTTGGAAACAAAAGGTCTCCAACGGTATGTAAACCACACCCGGCCAGCCCAAGCACCCGACCCGCGGTGCGCAGCAAGCAGTCCTTACTATTTATATTACAGTAGAATAATATGTTTTGTTGAATAATAATAATAATAATCATAATCATAATCATAATAATAATAATCATTCATCATAATTAATAATAATAATAATAATAATTAATATACTTTATCAATATGAATAGCCAGTCAGTCTTGACGGGTGCGAGGTGCATAGGCTGAACGGTGCCCCGACCCGTACCATCAAACAGGGGGAGGCAGTTGTTAATCCTAACTAACTAACCGCTAACTAACTATCTATCCTTAAGAGTCACTTAAAGTCGATTAATTCCTAATCCGAAATGGTACCTATCCTATGTTCATAGTCAACACTAGCTACACAACATTCTTTGCCATGTGTGTTTTTTTTTCTCTTCGATCGTCGTTCATTTTTTTTTCTTTCGCTCTCTCTTTCTCTCTCGCTTTCTCTCTTTCTTTCTTGCTCTCTCTCTCTCTCTCTACCTCTCCGCATCTCTCGTTCTCTATCACTCTCGCACGCTCACTCTCTATACAATTATTAATTAAACCACGCACTCTCTCTCTCTCTCGCTTTCCCACTCGCACCTTCCCTCCGACACAAAAAAATTGTTCTCACCCTTCCTCGCTCCCACGCGCCCCTCTATCCTTCCGCGTCCGCTTTTTTTTTCAATGTCGTGCTTTACTTCCTTCCTTCTCTCTCAATTCACTGCCCTTCGTCGCCATCACCCCGCACTTCTTTCCTCCCCATTCCTCACCCTCCTTCTCACATTCCCTTTCAGCATTGAAACTCGCCAAAAGTGTTCTCTGCGGGAGTTCACCTCTGTGTGTTGTTTTTTTTTTTTTTTATTATTAAATCTCCGCCGCGAACCGCGCGTCCTATTCTCGTTTTTTTCTTCCTTCTTTTTTTTATATACGGCACATGGTCGTTCAGCACTAGCAAATTAATGCTGCTCGCCTGTTTGGTCGTCACAATAATTATTAGTTATTTAGTACAAGTCTATTAGTAAAATTTTCAAAATTCACTATTAATCACATGTGATTTTTGTTGTCAGTCGTAGTGACAATCCTCGCCTCTTCTTGTGCATTAAATCACACACAACGCTCGCAATCGTCAATAGGTTCCACCCAACATTATTTTTTTCCCCTCCCTCCTCGCCCCCTGCATCCACTACTACCATTATTCTCCCCTTCTGGCTCCCTTATTCGACCCGCCTTATCAAACCCTAATTTCCTTACACTTTCTTCATCCATCTTTACTCACTCGCTCGCTCACTTTCCTTTCTCCCCTTTCTCTCACTCTCTAACTCTCCCACTCTCTCATTCTTTTTTTTCTTTTTATTAATGCATGGACTCAAATCGAGTAATAATCGGTCTCTTAAAAAATAGCTCATCCCACTTTTTTCATCTTTTATCTCTTGTCATCAAATTCGTGATGTACCAAAATAAACTAAATATATTATTTACTTCAAGTCTCAACAGTGTAAAAATCTTTCATACTTTAGATGACGTCAATAATAGTAAATCGTTAATTATAATAATACAGCATATTATTGTAATATTATAATAATAGCTACGATCGCCTCTAACTCTATCTAACTACCTGCCCGCCACACATGTTCCGGAGCTCGCGTGAGCTCGCAATATTTGGTAGAAAGCTTTCTGTGCTAATCGTTTCCTCGACTCGATCTAAGTCAGACAACGTGAAACTTCTTCGTGCTGGATGTGTAACCGCGAGAATGGGAATAGGGAAATCTTTTAGAGGAGGATCGCCGTACGACGGGCATCGGCATATACACGCGGCGATTTTCTTCTTCTTTTTTTTTATACGAAACGGGCAATAGTACAAACCTCGTATGCGTGCGCTCTCTCTCTCTCTCTCTCTCTCTTTCGCTCTCACTCTCTTTCTTTCGCTCTCTCTCGCTCTCTCTCTCTTTCGCTCTGTCTCTCTCGCATCGAAAATGGCTCACAAAAAAGGTAGAGCGTAAAGTGCTCGAATGACGAATATATTATCAAAGTCGCCCCTGGCGAGGCTTCGAATCGTTTCGAAATAGTAAGCGGATCGGAGGCTTGGCGCGCGCCTGTGCGTCTGTGTACGTGTCGGTATATACGTGTCAGCGCGCGCGCGTCTCTCTCTCACTCTCTTTCTCTCTCTGTGTTTGTGTGTGTGTACATGTATATGTATATATATATATATATATACGCAGTGGAACCGCAGGTCCTGAGAGTCCAAAATGGAAGTTCTCGGAATATCGGAGGGTAACATTACCTCGGGGGGAGGGAAAGACTCGAGTCCCCTCAGACTCTGTCCGTAATACCCAAAATTCGCCTCCTGTACACATTTATGCCCCTCCGACAGTCGTCAGGACACGTTTTTCACGTTCGAGCGTTCAACAAACACACCCTCAGACGCGACTCTCAGGGACGCCTCTCAGGGTCGGCTCGAAACTCCGATCGCTTCCCGTGACTAATCTACACTTTTTAACCCCGGGTTTTATGCTACTTTGCGAGGGCAATATCGTACAAAACGTCCGACTCTCAAACTTCGGCTCAATACCGTCTATCTGTCTATTCCTTCGAAACAATTCAAAATTCGTGCTCCCCGCCAAAATGGCGATCGCGCTACAGCGTCTCACAGTTTTCGCTACATTTATCAGCCGCGTCCGGGTCCGTCCGGTTACCGATCTGTCACATCCCTGTTCAGCCGTACACCAATATCCGCGGCGGCAAGCCTCTCATTCATCCATCTCCGCTGATTCCCATTTATGTTATCTGTGTTCACTGAGTTTTAAACGCGTTTATTTCGTTTCGTTCGATATAATAAATTAATTTACATTCTAGCTATCGTATCCCGTCGTAACAAGCCTACTTTTTTTTTTATCTTCCTTCCTTCCTTCTCCCTTTCCTTTCCTTCCTTCCTCTTTCTCTCCCTTCCTTTCATTCGTCCTCGCTCACACGATCCCTTTCGCTCTCGCTCGCTCACCAAATTCCACTCATTCAAAAAGTTCACGCACTCTTCTTCTCTTCCCTTTCGTTCCGACCTGGCGTTTCATGTTCACCACTCTCTTTCGTTCTCTCATCATACTCTCCTACGCTCTATCTATCTCTCTCTCTCTCTCTCTCTCTCTTACTCTCGGGCGGTATAATCGGTCTCTCGCATTACAAGGATCCCCGCCATTTGATTTTCGTTCTAGACTCCTTACGGACCGTCCGGTGTACTTCCCGGCCCGCCAATCCCGTTAGTGGCAACTATACATACAAAATCTATCAAATTCATAACCAAAAAACAAACGTAGTGATTATTTAACTGGCTACAACGCAAAAACAATTATATTTCTCTTAACTAGAAGATCAAAATTTGGCTCAGGTTTCGCATTTACATACCGACGTAAAAATATATTATAATATTTTTCAGCATAATCCCTTGTGTTCTAGCGGATTCGTCTGAAAAGGCACAATTCTAAAAAAAATATCTGTCATTCACTGTACAATTAAAACTGATATCGATTCGTTAGTAACTGTACTCATAAATATAATCCTCTAAAAAGTACTATGTTCCTTTCGTTCATCGTTTACAATAATTATATATATCCTGAAGACTTTTAGAAATAAAGCTTTCCTCTTTTTTATCCAGCTTTCCGTTTATCATAAAATATACTCGCCCGTACGTGGTTTGAAGAAAAAAAAGAAAAAAACGAACAAAAAGGAGAGAGAAGAAATAAAGAACAGAACGTTAAACGTGTTGTGTAGTCTCGCGCATTAAACTAGCTTTAATTTATGAAAAAGGACGAAGGAAGTAAAGACAAATCTAGGTGGGAGAAAAGAAGAAACTTCTCTATCTCCGTTGCGGCAATATACGTGTGCCTGGCTTGGAATGTCTGAACGAAAAAAACAATTTAAAAAAAAGAGGAGAAACGAGAAATGACGAAGAAGTGATAGATGTAGTCGAAGAAGAAAAGTGGAAAGAAGAGAAAAGAAGAAGGAAAAAACATTGTGAAAAAAAAACGCAATCTGACGAGAGTGCAGTGAGCGGATGGGGTGGCGTGCGCTGTGAGGAGGAGCACTTGATAGTCGCATTATGCAAAAAAAACTGCGTCGCGCTCTGTCTCCTAAACACCTCCTAGAATTTACTCTTCCGTCACAGCCAATCCACCGGCCAGCCAGCTGGCACAAGTCCGGTAGGTACGCGATTTTTTTTTGTTTACTGATATTACAATCAATCATACTGAATTTCAATCTCGTTATTTCGTTCCCTTTTCCATTATTATTATTACTTTTTTTTTTGTTTAATCAGCGTCGTCGTCATCGTCATTATCATCATCATTATCATCATCATCATCATCATCATCAACTCAGCATTGGAAGTGCTTTCTCTGTATAATATTATCATTATCATTATTCTTTATTTATTTATTTATTATTATTATTATTATTCTTGGGAAGAATTCTCCTTTGTATATTTCTGAGCAGCGTTTTTTTATAGTTTACAGTTTTTGTTAAAATATTTAATATTCACACTCTCAAGCGTTCAGCTTCTCGACATATAACCCACAACGCCGTCCTTCATCATCCTTAGTAAATGTAAATACCTAAAGTTATCCTGGAAGCCTATCAGCTTGACACTAAAACTGTCCGTTCGCGATTATTTCGGTTCCGTGTTGTATTTTTTTTTCGTTTTTTTTTCTTTTTTTTAACGTTACTCGTTATCTTTTGTCACTGTCGAAAATGATTTATGCCGTTGCCGTTGGTTGCTCTTTGTCGCTGTCGCTGTTCTCTTGTTGTTTGTGGTTGTTCTTGTTGTTGTTGTTGATGTTGTTGGGGCGCGTTACGCACAGCTTTTCGTTACGTTATTATTGTAAACACACGCCTGACAGGGGGCAGGATAGGTTTTTTTCACGATCCCGCACCGTTTTTTTGCCGAACATGATGATTTTTTCTCGTACTTTTCGTTTTATGCATAGATGTGTTTGTTTGCCGATATTTTTTTTTTTTTGTTTATGTTCTCTCTGATGACACAAGCACTCGTTCGTAAACCACCTTGTTATATTTTACGTCATTCATTCCACTACTACTCGTTGCAAAATATTAACTACTTTGACCTATTTTATCTGGTGGATAAAATGTATAAAAGATGGCTGGCAAGTCAATTTTATCGTGAGGAAGAATCTTATCTGACTTTTACGTAATGTATTTGTTTTTTTTTTACTCTCATCTCTATGTGTTTTTGTCTTCGTTTTTAATTATAATCCCTCGTGTATCAACAGGTATTACCGCTCCTAACTTATGAAACCGTCGGAATAGTCGTATCTGAAACAAAAGAATTTCCGCAATTCCAAATCGGATTTCGCCACTGTACAAGCACGTTTCGCGGTTTCTCGTGTCCCTCGTAAAAAAAAATAAATTCCCTCCCATTTCAACCTCCTCTCTCTCTCTCTCTCTCTCTCTCTCTCTAGTACGATTCTCGTTGTATACAGTCTCGTGGTAAAATTGGTCGAAGTCGTTGGATAGAGTACATGTTACGCGATATTTTTTTTTTCTTTCTTTTCTTTTTTACAAATCCTCCATCGTAAGGAGGCGGCGACAAATTGCTTTGTGCCGCACGAAATTCTTACAAAAACGACGCTCACAACTTTCGCAGTAATTCTTGAGTAGAAAAATTGTTATTTTTTTCATTTCAGTTTCGGTTTTTTCTCGTCTTTCTTTAGTAAGTAACTAATACTCGATCTAACCTATAAACCGTGGCCTACTTGGGCTGCTGAGCTTGGTACTGTTGATAGGAGTCATCAGGAGATGCAGCGTTGCTTGTCTGTTCGGAATCACCCAATGGCATGGTATGAATAATGCTAGGTGCAGGATAAGTGTAAGGATAGGGATGCGGACTCGCAGCTATGTACTGAAACAAAAAATCGAACATACGATTAGCTTCCTAGCTCCCCATAGATCAATGATCATAATTGTGCAAAATGATATTCCAATACTTACGGAACCAGTGCCAAGATGTAAGGTAGACATTTGCGTGGTAAGTTGAGGAATCATACTGTATTGTGGGTTACTAGGATCAGCTGATGGCATCATCTGCAATTCATAGAAAACCATATGTCAGCCATACGCCTCAATATTCGTTACTGATCCTTAACCCCTTAACTCGTAGATCAATAATTCAACTAATATTCAACTAACTCGCTACTGCGTGTATTAACTTCAATCACCGCGCTGTTCCCGACTATTGACGCCATTTTGAGACACGACGAACAATATGTCGGGAACGTGGAGTTTTAGGATGAAATTAACTTGCTTTTCGGCTTGTATGCGTCATAGATAAAGGGTTAATTGCTAATTTCTGACGAAAGCAACGGATGAACGTGCTAAACGGCAAGGCTTACAGCAGCACAGTCAGAAAACAACGAAAATATCGTTACAAAGACTCACGTCGACCTGTTGCATGTGTGGAGGGGCAGTTTGCACGAGGTAGGGAGTGACCCATGGGGTTCCTGGCACGCTGTATCCGGGCACAGCTTGACTATAATGACGACTGTACTGAGTCAATGTTGCGGCTGGTAACATGTGAGCCGTTGCAACCCCATTCTGGCCGACGCCGCTTGTATCGTAATTTAGAGTCATGTTCTGCAACAGATATTCGGCTTGCTATTGGTGATCGGATAGTATGCATCCACGTCGTTAGAAATCTTTAGCATATAGTTTTATAATTATCCGTACACATACTGCGCTTCTTGATTTTCCGCCAACGACACTTACTTCGCCTGTTTCTCTCCATATCGTACTTTTGTATAGAGACTTCTTCTTATTACCACCGTCAGCGAATTTAACTAACAACGGATCCTTGGCTCCCTGCAGCGCCTTGCCATTGAACATCTGGATTATCTGTTCGCATTTTTCTTTGGACTCCATCCTGCGATAGGTGAACAAACGAAGATGTACAGTTAGAACGGATTTTTGTAGAGGATGATCGAGTGCAGGATCAGTGCGATGAAGGACTTACCTCGCGAATCCGACACCTTTACTTTGACCTGAGGTGTCGCGTAGGATGCGGGTAGATATAACTTGACCGTACTGGGCCAACAGGCCCTCGACATCGTTCTCCTTGAAGTTCAACGGGAGGTTCGCAATGTACAAATTGGTGGGATCCTGCTCCTGTTGCTGAGAAGAGAGTAAAAATACTATGCAACACATTGTACTTCATCTCTGAAAGCATTACATACGACTTGAGAGGCAACTTCTATCATTTTAACTTCCAACGACTGGCTAATATATCACTTTTTCAAACATCGTTCTTTTAGATCTCGTGGAGTACGAGGGGCCGATAGCAAATGAATGCACAGACGGTATCACTGAGACGAGAAAATTGTCGCTTTTAAATTTTGTGGAAATGACAACGAATTATCGAAATGTCGACGACCATGTATTAGATGTATTCACATACGCGAGCAATGCAAAGACAAGATTTGTTCGTCATTTCGTTTAATGAATATGAGCGGAACAGGCCTGTGTCAGTAGTATAAACTACATACACACATACGTGTATGCATATGTATAAATGAATAAATGAATGAATGGAAAAGTGTGTACGATTATTGGACAATACGTATAGATATGATAGAGTCGACTGAATACGAACAAATGTTTCTCGCAATGGACAAAACTGGCATGCACATTCGCCGATCAATTTTCACTTGTATTGTAAAAAGTCATCTACGCTTAGTCTCGGATGTTAAAATGATATTGTCTTCGGATTGTAATAATAATGCAAAAACAAGGAACGTCAAAGATATCGAGTATGAGGAATATCGAAAAAATGTGACTTCAACGTTACGACTTTAAAGAAGGTAAGAAACAAAGGAGAAGATCTAAATTAACGTTTATGAGAGGAACATAATTTTACTGCGATGTAATTCAACGCCCGACACAGCGAAGCAACATGATATTTGAACGTTATTAAAAAATGACGTAATGATCTACAACAATGACACTACAGAAAAAGAGAGAGAGAAACAGATACGGACAGAGAGAGAGAGAGAGAGAGAGAGAGAGAGAAAGAAACAGAGAGAGAGTGAGAGAAAGAGAGAGTGAGTTAGAGAAATAGAGACTATTAAAGCTATGGGAATAATCATAATTCTGAATACTAATCTGAAGAGTGCGAATGGACAGATATTTATAAACGAAACAAAAAAAAAAGTAAGGAAAAGAAAGACGAAGTAAAAAAAGAACCGAGTATGAATCAAGATAATTGTACTGAATGTTGAAAGGTTATCATGCTTCATGGCATTACGTTACCACATTCTGGTGGCTCTCTAAATTTGCTTTACGGATGCTTCAGAAACAGAAGGCGCATCACTGCTTTTTTTTTTATCATCGGACAACCACATATTAACGTACTGTTCTACATTCTCGATGTTGAAGTGCATTTTCTTTTTCTTCGCATCAATGTTTTCTCTCTTTTTTTTTTTTTTTACGAACGCGCGACTTCAACTTCGCAGAGCATGCTCACACGGATATAGTATACATCATCTAAGCATCGTTCTAACGAGCACGATATTCTCTCGTAGGCGTAACAAAATGTTCTTAAGTATGGAGAATAAGAGGTCTTTGAGAGGACATGTATGCGAAAGTGTCTATGCCATATTATTCCCGTTAAAAGAACTCTGTGAGTCTTGATAGAGAGTCTGGTGACTGTTATCTGTTCGTGCGAATATTACGTGTACACGCATTGGTGAGTATGCATGTTAAGAGAGGAAGAAGAAGTAGAAGAAGAGATATATATATAGCAATGAAATTGAACAATCACGGCACGTTATTTTGTTTCGACATCCCGACTGCGAACGCAGTGTAAATGCGTCGCTTAACAACGGGTATGAAAGACAGAAAGAGAGTAGTAAGTAGTAGTAGTGGTAGTAGTAAATAGTAGTAGTTGTTGTAATAAAACGGTCAAAACAACGTGATGACGTTCCATCGAATAGCGTATAAACTCTTTGCCACGGGTTACTTTTTTCTGTTACGTCAGAGCGATTGCGAATCGGCACGATTTTTGCGTCAACGACGTACACATTTGACGTCCTGCTATTCTCCCGTCAGCCAATTTGCGCGCGACTCACTCATCGCAATCGAAATTGTGAGTTGCAAAAATAGTGAGACTTTTCGCCTGTGCAAACATTTCATCGTTCAGGTTTTTTTTTTGTTCTCTCTTTTTTTTTCGTGATCAATCTTCGCAGCCGATCGTAATGATAGACAGACGTTAACACTCTTTCGAAAGGAGCCTTTCCATGTTGTGAAAAAAAAGACGAAGTGCGATCACGAGCGACGCGAATGTCTCTGTGTGACTATCTGGCAAAACTTGAACGTACCTTTTTTTCACAACACTCACTCGCTATTTAGATATATTTCGATTCGAACTTCATTATACGACAGGTGCACTTGGTCTATTTGACTTTTTTCAAGATAGACAAAGATATTATCTACATTATCTTTAAGAGTAACCATTCAAAGCAGTAATAGAGAAAAAGTTTAAGGTACATATTACATTTCATTGAAGACAAGCATAGTACGAAGCACAGGCATTTTCACGTACGTGTACAGTTACATCATATAGGAAAGAAATTAAAAAACGAGCTAAATTACCTCGACAAATATCGCACAAAACACATAATATATGTGAAGTATATGCACATACATATACATGTGTTCATGCTCACAGTTTTCATTTGCAAAAGTCTGACAAAACTCGAAAGACAATAACAAAGTAACACACATGTATGGTACGCTAAACTGAATCGGAATGTCGTTAAATTTATGCACCCTCAAGCATATTTCGAGATCCACCATTTCTGTCGAGTATCAACCAAATCTACAATTACTTGAATATACTTATACTTTACGACAATTTACTTCAATCTTGCGAATGCATTAAAACAAAAGAATAAATAATGAAAATATTATGATATAAGCCAAGCTGATGGCATTTATATGTGTCACGCGTATAGATAGGCGCATAGAAACGAGAGACTATGCGTGTATATATACGCGCAAATATTATATGTATGACGAAATAATACATATGAATGTATATTTTTATCTGACAGGATGGTTCCATAACTTGATCATGTATGAATGCGCGCGAAGGACATCGTCGTGCAGAAGGTTCGTAAGAATATCGGTGCCGCGTTATTTTTTTCCACAACAACAAATCCCATCGGAGATGGCACGAGGTCTTCCTTGACCTTACGTACTGAGATCGAACCTGAACAGATAATGTCCTCCTCGTGCATGCTCATAAGTTCACTGATGCGCTGGTTAGACTTTTATATTATGTAAGCCAAGTGTGTCAATCAGAGCCAACCGACACCCCGTGGGTAGTAAGATTATTATTGTAGCGCCTGATCGTCATTATAGCACCGTCATTACGGCCAAGTTATACCATGTACCCCGGGTATAGTTAATAATGTAACGATTAACAGTAATAGTAATATATGGGTACGCATCATTTAGTCGTATCATATCACATGCGATCGACATCATATCATAGCTGCCTGGCGGTCACCCCGTGCTTTTACCACGGCCAGATTGAAAATAAAGACCATTCCGAGTTAGTATTTGGCATTATGAGATGGGAGCTAATACTCGTCCGACAATCATTTCCATTTCTTATATGTCGTTTCGCGCCAAGACGTTAAGCGTCCCGATCTCTCTCTTTTCAAAAACGGGTACGGCGAATAATTTTGAAAGTGACCTCATCTGTAAGTCGACACTTGGCCCCCATGAAAAATCGTGACGTACTCTTTAAATTAGTCAGAGACGGTACAATGTGGACATAACGTGTAAACCGTAATTATGTCCGTAGTCACGCACCACACTACTAAGTATCGTCTATGCTGCCATACTTCAAAGCGTCCGAGTTCAAGCGGGTTCACCGTGGACAATTCGCAACGAATACTGTCTTTTTTTCATGTACGTATGGCAGTCGGAGCCATTGGCATTCTTTTAGCATACAACATTGAGATATTTTCGGGTACAATATATACATCCGTCCTCGTGTACCATGTAAGTACATATACATATTCATATATGTATATGCCATGTTCTAAAGACGCGATCGACGTTAGTGCTGAAACGAATGCAACTCTCAGACTTGACTCGTGAACGTGTCGACATATGTAGCAGTATCAGCGATTTGTGGCCGAGGTATAGCAGCAAGCATCGACAGGTTGGTAGGTATGTAAGACAGAATGATAGATAGAACTGGTGAATATCAGAGAATCTTTAGACAAGTGAGACAGGTATTGACGGGAGAATAAACTATGTACGCGCGGAATGAATACGCAACCCCGACGTTAAAGTACATTATTGCCCGGTATTTTATAAGCGTTTTCATTAACAACGCCATGCTCCGGAGACGCCGTACGAATTCGCGGCACGGACATTATCAATGAAAACACAGCTGATACCAGCCCCTCTAGTGGAGAAACATCGTGTGCGTTCGATTATGTACTGATTGCGCACCGACTTACGACCGAGTTACATTTATCTGTAGAGCGCGCTCGAAAGCATAATATGGACAATGGCGATTGTATGCCGTGCGAAAAGGCGATTATTTGTCCACTGTATCAGTTCCCTCTCACTTGTCAGTATAAGTCCACAAGACACTTTCTTTCACACAACTTTGCATACAACTTATGTTTTGCACGTCAGCGACTTGTATTTGCAAAGTAAAAAAAAAAGAAAAGAAAAACACAGTAATGAAAGAGTCGTTATACGTAGCAACAACGTTCGTAAGATCATATATATGCAGCTCTTCATGTCGAGTTTGTACATGACTTGTATAGCTAGAGGGGTTGGCCGCAAGAGCACAGGGCAATGATGAACATGGTAACGATGCCACGTTGTTCTTTTAGTAACGTTCATTAGGCACTCAAATGATCGCAACTTATGCGTGCCGCCGATATTTCCAGAATTACCGTCATTTTACTTTGCGTAATGCGAACTCATTAACAATGGCCCGACATGCCCATAACGAGCGAACGAATGAATGCACATCCGTAACCACCGACTTTAAGTGCAACTAGGAATTAGCCAAATTTCTCTTTCGCAAGCCCGGCTGAACGTAAAACTGCATCTAAGAATTTTGCTGGCGACGTTGTACAAATTTTATGGGCCAATTTGGCCTTTCTGAAACTTAGTTCCCGTAATTGCGACTCGTTGAATGTTAATCACCGATGCGTTTTAGTACGCAGTGTCGGCGACAGCGTTGAAAACGATAGAAATCTGCTGCAGCGAGGTACTAAAAGACGACTGTGGCATCTGCTTGAATGGAAAAACTCGAGTATTCATGTTAAAGCACGTTACAATAGATACCGAGAATACTTTATACATCTATATTGTCACAGTAGTACCGAACTCGATAGCGTTTCTTCAAAATTAATGGCGCAACGGATACATCGTGGGGTCTATTACATGGGATACGGAGCGTTAATATGTTGGGAGTTAGAAAAAATGGGAAGACGGAGATATATTCGGGATGGGATCGAAAGAGAGAAATGAAAGAACGAAAGTTAGATATAGTTAGAGGACAGAGACAGACAAAAGATTGACGTAGTCAGTAAGAAAAAAGGGCTGTAAACGTAGGACAGAGTAGAGAGAGACAGGGACAGAGAGGAAGAGAGAGGTTTACTGTTACTCTGGTATTACTGTACTTGCATGCACAACCAACGTACACTGGGCAGTCTACGGAGCAACCAGATACCCACTTTCGCCATCTGCGCTTGGATGCCCTTGGCGACCAGTGCTTTCACAGCACCCTCTGCCGCCATCGGTGACTCAAAGTCTACAAAGCCATAACCTGGAAGACGATAAGGATACGATGAGTCCGTGTGATCAACGAGTGGACATTTAGATTGGCTATCATTAGAGCTATTATAAATATAATCGAACGTTCGCATTAATTCATGGTACAGTAAGGCATATCATTCTTTTCACCAAATGTGTTTGACAAGAATGTCTAACGTGGGAATATATTGACATTTCACTGTTACACTGACTTTTAAGTGCTAGTTTATAAGAACAGAATATTGCATTATGTACCTTTACATTTATTTGTGTTTTTATCCAAAATCGCCTTCGTGGAGGTTATAGTTCCATACCTGTAAAGTAATAAGAAGGCATCAGACACGTAATAGTTTTGGAGACATGGAAAGCAGGATTAAATTTGACGTAAGAATATTGAATAATGTGACTTACTGAGAACACATGTTAACGAGGTCCTTATCAGTTGTGTTTTGGTTGAGGCCACGGATGTATAGATTTGTTTTTGACAGCTGTTCTGCCTGCTGCCCTTGCATAGCGTTATTGCTAAGGCTAGTACTCATTGTCCCACTCTGGCTACCAGTGGCACTGCTAGAGCTGCTGTTAGTGTTGGCTGGAGAAGAGGCCGTTGGCACTCTCTGTCCGCCATACTGTAAGACAAAACCATCACATTTAGAAACATCATAAATGATGAGCCATAAGCTGCACACAGGTTTCACGCTGTGTGTATTGTGACAATTACACTGTCTTCAATTACATTAAGCGTAAAAGAGACATCAGATCAATCACTTAGTGTCATTAAGAACACACTGAAGTGAAGAATATGTTTGCACCAACTTCATCTTTGTGTACTTGCATGTATAATTATAAACTTACACCTTAATACCTCAACAAAAAAGAAAAAGAAAATGCCAATATAGAATAATATTTGTTTCAATGGAATAGATCTCTAATATTGAACAACTAACTATTGTTAACAATTTCAAATATTGTTCCTCGCATCCCCGAATATACTGGTGTGAATTGCAGCCAGATGGCAGTAGCGTTAGGGGTGGAAATGCAGTAACGTGGCATCCCGGTGTCGTGGACGAATTTCTCCCTAATTTTTAGACCCACCCTCGAACGTTTATTTCGGTTGTTCTCTCACATTGCCATCAACATGCCGAACGGCGATGATATTGACGCACAGGAAAATTGGGGTCATTATCACTTCAATACGTGTCATTGATTTGCACCCCCATTTCATTACCAACCTCGATAACTGATTATTAGTGGACGGACTTACCGACATGTGCGTAATAGATGGCAGCAGTGCAAAGCATGAAAATAGATCAACGTGGCGACAACCCCATACCCTTAACAATAAGTATCATCAATAATCCTCGGAAGAAACGTGTCGTCCGGTAAGAAAGTCAATAACTTTTCATTGACTCCTCCTTATTAGACAATCGACGCACAATAGCCTTGACTGTATCACCCTCGCGCATCTACCCTCCCTCAGGGTCAACGATCCGTTGACAATCTCGTTTCACACACGACGTGCTAACAGAAACGGCACTCGACAGCAGACCGTCCGTCATTATCGTCCGAAAATTAGTTACTGCAGCACCGCGCCACCGGGCAGAAACCTACCCATCCCCACGAGCTTAGCCTCCCCTACGATCAACCGGAATCCACTACTCACGAAAGCCGAAAACCACCTCCGCACATCGTGCCCGTACTGTCCACCCAGCCCAAGGAACCTGAACCGCATATCACGCCGAACTGCCGCAGTCTGCTCAACGTGCGCCTCCTCTGCATTGCCACCCTACCCTGCACGAAAGCATGGCATACCCTTAAGTGCCGCGCCCTGCCGAAAAACCCCCCGAAGGGCCTCTCACCGCCGAAGAAAAAAAGGAACTAACCCTCGCCGCCTATCTCGCCGTCTAACCCACCGTCACTGTCAACCCAGACCACACTCCACGTCTATCGCCCACACACCCCTGTACACCCTCCCCCCAACACACCCTACACCGGCTCCTAGTCTTACCCACCCTTACCCTAAACAACGACACCCACCCCTCCCATGTCGAAAATGTAGAGAGGCACCCAGAAGCCGTGGCAACAAAAAACAAGAAGGGATGAACCAAAAGTAGAGAAACGAAGGAGACGGAAAGATGTCGTGTCGGCAGGAGAAAGGTTGGACTTACCGACGCGTGCTGTGCGTAGGCGGGGGTGGCGTAAGGATTGGCGGTCGGCGGTAGCTGCTGCGCGCCGACCGGCATCGGCGCGGCGGCTGCGGCCGCCGCCGCGGCGCTGGGGTACCTCGAGTAGGATGGATAGGCGGCCGCTGCCGCGGCAGCCGCCGCCGCGGCGGCGTGGGAGGGCGCCGCGGCGCCCCAGGCGGCCGCCACGCCGCTCGCGCGATACTGCACCGGGTTCCCGCCTCGCGGCCCTCCGCCCGCGTTGCCCTTCAGTCCGTGTCCGCCTCCGCCGCCGCCGCCTCCGCCGCCACTCGCCGGACCGACGACCACGCCGCCTGTGTTGGCGCCGCCGCCGCCGCCGCCGCCTCCGGCGCCTCCTGCGTTCCCGTTGTTAGCGCCCACGTACGTTGGCCGAGGGCCGTTCGTGCCCTGCAACATGTAACATGGACTGATTAGAGCTGGATCTCTCGATTCTTTCATCCAATGACATTGGGAGCGGATGCGGAGGCTTACTCTTTGCAGGTGGATCGGTTCTTGGGACGTGGGAAGGCTGGGTGAGGAGAGTTGGGGGTGGGTTCACGCTGAAATTCGAAGTATGAATTAATATACTGTTAACACTTTAACTCGCCAGGTATGAAAAATAGAATGTAGCGACGTTATAGACAGGCGTCGTAGAACTCGGATGACGTGGCAGTCAGAGTGTTAAGCGATTGGTGATGCGCCGCGAAAGTGTTTCCCAATCTGTAGAGACAGATGGACATCGCGTTACGGAGAAAGAACGGTCCTCGACAAAATGGACCGCGTCACGCACTTAAGCGCCGCGTCGCCCGCCTTCGGCATATGCATGATAAGCGGATAGTCGCTCGTTACGTTCGCTCGTCGTCGAACCGAACCCATGATTAGACTTCCATTCACTTTGCCGCGGAGCGTATGTAAGAGCTCTCTCAGCCTCCTCCGCAAGAAGTGCGCGTCAAGTCGAGCGAATCCGCGTCGATTTGCGCTAATATCCGCGGAACCTATCATTTTGTTGCTCGACGTTTTCACGCATGAGGCATCGGTTTCCCTGCGCGGCGCGCGTTTTCCCGCGTCAGTTGATATCCTCTCGCGTACGTTCTCTCCGCACGTCGAACGCGCAACGGCCACTAAAATTTCCCTGCCAATTACGCATGGGGAGGCCCCGCACACACACACACACACACACGCTCTCCCCCTTGTTAAATGGCCTGTAACAGATACTCTCGCCATTGTGCCGTTGCGCTTGTCCTAATTAAAGCCATTTGCACCGGAGTCTTCGCGTCAGGTAATGTCTTTAGCAAACACATCATGGCGTGTGAGTCTAGTCTCCCTTCCCCCTCCCATGCTGCTCGTGTCATCTTAGTCTACATCTCTCCCTCTCCCCGACTTCCGCTGCTTCTAATGCAACAACCGATATAGTTGACCGAGACGCTGGACGAATTCTGTATCAGATACGAATAGATCCTCCTGTCCGCAAAATTCGCGTTCAAGATTGACAGTATCAGTCGCGATTTTCGCCGAAAATGCGCTCGGTGAAACTCGGAGGGGAACAGAAGTGTGACGCTGAAAAGGAGCGTGAAGCATCGAAAGTGCGATTATTTCGCGCGTAGTCTATCTAACAGAGCCTCTCCGAACTCGCCAGGCGAATCCACATCGAGTTTCTGATCGCTGCGCTGGCAATATGCGCGGGTAATTGAGCGATTTCGAAGATGCTTTTAACCGCGAACCGGCGAGGCACAATAATAACGCTCGCGCGGCGAAGGCGATATTTTTGAAGCGGACGAGTCCCTCGCCGAATTTCTCGGCGAGACTTGGAGCTTATCCGCGTCAAAATCTTAATGAACGCGCAGCGCCCGGCGATCGGTTGTTTTGCATTCTTATTAGTCTTCTTACTTATCTTCTGCTTTGCCAACTGTGCGAGGCGCGAGAAGGGGGGGGGGGGGGCTAGCGGGCAACCGCTTGCCGAATGATCGGCGCCCCTCCCCCGCGTAGGTGAGAAAATATTTTCACCTCGATTATTATCGAGCCCCGGCCCAGGCCACTATTCGGTTGTTTTCGCTACGACGGCCGGTCTGTCCCGACGCCGGCCGAAGTCGCGTTGAAATTTTTCGCGTCTCATCGATCGAACGTCATCGGTTCCGTCGTCAGTGCTTTAACCCTTTAATGGAAGCGAGTCAACTCGGCTATAAGAGAGTCCGCAAAACTACGACGCTCGGCTGACGACAATTATCCTCCTCAAACGTTCTTATCAATTACGTCCGACGGTCTATATGCGCGTACGCTTGCGACACCGGTGGACGTTTGCGACTTTAAGCGGTCCGAGTGACCGTAAATCGGAGAAAAATGTCAGACCCTGGGGAGATGGTCGGAGGAATATTCGGCGATCGGGGACAAGTGAGGCAGGACTCTCGAAATACCGCCGGCCGAGTAAGTCTAATTACACAAACCGTCCGCGCGCGGCATGGGTTCGTACGCGGGCCGAGAAACGGGAACGACGACGCAGCGGAGAGGAGAGTCGAAGAGGAGAGTCGAAGAGGAGAGTCGGAGAGGAGAGTCGCAGAGCGAGAACGGGTGGCTGAATTATTCCGCGCAGAAGGATGTTGACAGAGCTTCGGGGAGGCGACCGGTGCCTCGCCGATGCTCCGCGTTCTTTTTTATCAGGCCCGCCGAGAGATAAGTCTACGGTGTGACGGCTCAATCAAGCTGGCATTTTCGATAAGCCTCACCTCTCCTCCGCCGTCGCTCGCCCCTCCTCCTCCGCCTCCTATCGAGTGAACCTTAAACCGCATTCGCCGATACATTATTTCAATCGTAAGGTCACCAGATCCGTCGCTCGACCTGCCCGCGATAAACAAATTAATAATCCGTCCGTCCTGGCGCACTGGACCAACTCTTCTTTTTCTGCACCCACCACCGAAGTCTACGACTCACGATTCATCGTGTTTGCCGGATTGAGATTTCTGCTCGCGTAACGTACGGACAGCGATTTTATATAAGCGATTATGCGAGTCGGGTCAATGAGAAAATCCGTACCGACGTAGCGCGCCGTCAAGGCGGGCACCCGGTACAATTGTGACGAATATGCTCGGTAGCTGAGCGAAAAAGGGCGGTGGGGGCGAAATAAAAAAAAAAGAGCGATACGATCGCAGGTCTCGGGCCGAGATTCGATTACCGGCTATTTATTCGCGCACCGCGCTCAGCAGCTACTATTTACACGCTCATGTCGAGAAGGTAATACAGTAGCACGGAAAGTCGGCGGCAAAAGCGGACTACTTGGAAAGTTGCACCGAGCGCAGGCCGTATTTACGTAATTAATTACGCCCGAACGGCAGTGTGCGTTTCGGTTGCGCAAGAAGGCGAACTGCCCGCCGCTTTTGTTGCTGAAAAATCATTTACTTCGCCTCTACTTCTTCACTCGCCGTTGAACGGCCCGGAGATCGGAAGGCGCGCGTGGCCGCGTGACAGAAAGGAACGTTGCATAAAATTGCAGTTGCCAACGGTCGAACGAGCCGACAGCCACTTGACAACGTTCAATTTTCCATTTTACATTTTTTCGGCAGGCTAATTTCAACGAAGGCTCGCGGACTTCGGCGGATTAGGTGGCACGCGCTCGATGTTTGATCGCCGAATTACATGGTTGCGACTTTTTGCACGGAGGTAGAAGGGGGCGGGAGATAGGGAATGCGAGACTGAACGATGGGATTTCTTGTCATCGGGCTCGCGAATCAGGCCCCTTATCGGAGTGCCCGTTAAAAGAGGGGAGTTCGTCGAACCGGGGAACGCTAGGAGGAATCTTTGCTGGAGTTACGACATTATTGCGATTTGACTTTCCTGCAATTTGGCAAATAGTTCAAATTCAGCTTTGAATCGATCGTCCATTTACCTTAAAATTCGATCAACGAACAAAATGCTGCAAATCTATGATTCTCTCTAGATGAATGAAGATGAGGAATAGTTTCCTATCGATAGGGAATGTTCGACGAAAATGAAAAAAAAAAAACGTGAACGTGAAGGGTCAATCAGCGTCCTACGGCAAATGTTGCGCGAGCGGCCCTGCCGATACGAAGGACTTTCCCGAAGGCGGTCACCGGACTGCTGCATCTGTCGCAATCGCCAGGACAGGACAGGACTTTCCAACATTGCATTCCATCTCGGCCTTTAGAAAGGCCTCGAGCGCGGTGCGCATTCGCATTTTTGGCATAGCCGTGATAACGGCCGAGCCGAACAGGTTGAACTCTGGGGGGAAAACGCGCGGCACACTTGTCAGCCGGCCATCGTAACTTTGTCGAACGTGCCGCTGCCACGGAAATCTATCAATCTTTCCTCCCGATTAATTCGTATTACGTCCGTCAGCGAAGGAATTCGCGGCACGCCGGAAAGCCAGGAATTTCAACGTTCGCGGGGAAGAAGAACGACTCCTGCGCGGACGATTTCATCCGGGAAAGGGTCTCGTCCTTCATTTCTCACGCGGGGCCCTTTCCGCGTGGGTCGACGTGGGTCGGCGTGGATCGGGAAAAATGCGAAGAGCTCTTTCGCCGAGACGAGTGTTCTTCGCCGCGCGGAGGGCCATGATTCATCGTCGGCGCGCGTTAAGGTAAATAAGTCGGCTCCGAGAACGACACGACGATGCGGTTTTAAGCATAGAGACGCGTCGGGACGCCATTACGGGGCAACTAGGGGCATTATCGTAAATTCTGCCCGGCCGTTGCCGGGGAAATTTCGAAGGCTGCTCGCCGAGGGTCTCCAGTCTCGCAGTGCTTCGCTCTTCTTCCTGCTCCACCGACGCAGGGCCGGGATATGGATGGCCTTTCGGCGAAAACCACTTTGCGCGTTCCGAACACTGCCGCGCGGATCGTTGCGAGGATCGCTCGTCCCGAATCAGCGGCATTGAAACGCATAAATACGAGAGAGAGAGAGCTCGGACGAAAGTTGAACAAGAGTTATTTCGGTAGAGATAGTTTATGGGAAGATTCTTGATTACGGCGGTGTCGAGTATACGGAGTGGCGGTCCGAGGAGAAAATAATTATTTCAGCAAGCCAAGGGTTTCCTTCCAGAGCGGGGTTGGTGGTTATCGATTTCTTACGACACATTCCGAGCACCCTCCGATGATTGCAATTATCTCACGCTTCTATCGTTTCAATTAATTGACACCCGAATTGGCCCCCCGCAATTGGGAGCAAACTTCCCAATTATCCTCCGTACGGTCGATGGCGGTCTACTTCGGCCTAACTTCTCGCTGGAAACTTCTTCTACCGTCCCATACAATTCCCTTACATCCTCCGCAGCGCTCGCTTCAAAATTGATCGTCGCGAAACGATCAATATCTCGCGATTCGAAACGTCTAAATTTACAAGAGGTAGGCTGAATAATCCACTTTATCAACCGTCCCGAATCCGTTCCGAGTTACGGACCAATTACGGCGCGGAGTCCGTCTCCCGAATCGGAGATGAAATCCGGGAGCTGACAGTAGGGCAGGTTTGGATCGGATGCAGCCCAGGCTGGACTGTTCGAAAAGGGTGAAGGCTGCCAGGGACGATCCGTTCTTGGCGTTCGCTATCGGAGAGGCGTGACCGCGCGAGGTCACTGATAAGCGATAACGGGAGGGGCTGTCTTATCAGGCCGGCCAGGCATACGTGAAACTGCACGAGAGTACGAGAGCTGGCGAGCGATCGGCTTTCTAAACACTGTTCCGCCTTCTTCCGCGAGTCGTGAGCGCCTAACGAGATCGTCGGACTTCGCGGCTTAAGATTTTTCCTCCCTCCGCTCTCCTCTCAAAAACCCGTTCCGCCGTGCGTGCTTCAGTTTTCCCGAACGAGGAAAATCTAGCTGTAAATTTATTGCAACGGACTCCCGTCAACTTCGCCTCGTCGACGCGTCCATTCTTTTTTTTTTCGCTTTCCTTAACCGATACTTTTTTCCCATCGCGGATTATCTCCCGACGCGGAGAGTTCTCGGGGAACAGAAATTCTCGGAATCGCCGGAGAGAACGAACAGTTTCCATAAAGGCGAACGTATGAAACTTCCCGTTCGGCAAAGTGAGTTACTTCCTCTCCGCGGGACGTGACCCGGCGAGAGGAGGAGAGACACACAATTGCGCTCGGACGGAGAGATAAATCTGGGATTGTAAAGCGAGGCAAGGAAAGAGACGTTCGCCCTGCCTCGACATTATCGAATTAGAGCGGGGGGGGGGGGGGGGGGGGGGGGACGTAGCTGGATTAAATAAAAATCCCTTTGCAGTTTTGTCGTCTTTGAATGCGCCCGGGACGCAAAGCGAGAGAGTTCCGAGTTCAGAGAAGAGTCCAAGCCAGAGAGAGAGTGCGCGCGCGCGTACAAGTAAGAGAGAGAGAGAGAGAAGAAGATAGTTGCCGAAACAATTGCATAAGTTTCGCGTTCGGCTCCGCAACGAAGTCCTCGCCGTCGGCGAAGAGGAGAGTGGGGGAGGGGGAGACCAGATTAAAAACGTGACGCAAGATTAAGGTTAAAGCGAGGAACTTTTCCCACCGTACGGATTATCGAATTGAAGCAAACGACTGTTAAATTGCTCTCGTGCGGCGGCGTTGGCGGCGGCCGAAGCTTGGCGAGGGGGAACGCTCTCGTTAATTCTCGATTATACTTCGGGGCCCGGCATTGATCGATTCTAAGCCCGGATACGCGAGGTTGCAGGAGCGAAAAAGCGTGCGCGCGGCCTGTGCAACTCGCTCGCAACTATGGCCGAGAAGAATCGGCTGAGTCATTGCCTTCTATCCGCTATTCAACGTCCGCGTGTACGCCGACGCGACGCCGACGACGGACGACGTTCTAACGTCGGATCGCACGCGTAACGCGGCGCCTGCCTTCTTTTTTTTCCACGCCGTCGTCACAATCCAATCGCCGATTCAAACTTTCATCGAGCCTCTCTACCCCCTCCCCCCCTGCTCCCACCATCTCATCATTCTCTCTCCCTACTCCGCGTCGTGAAATCAGTCGCGAAATTGCAGAATTGATGGCATGGGAGTGCCCGGCCGAGATGCCCCAGTTGCCGGATAATTGGGATAATATCAATTTTCCCGACCGATACAGTCGGAAATATGTCGCGTGCCCTCCCCTTCCCGCCCCGAAGAGTGCAAAACCTGTTACGGGTTTATACGAGCTGACGGTCAATTAGGCGGCGTCGAATAAGAATAACGAACGCCCTCGCCTAGCCCGCCTCATTTCCTAATTCTCCGTACCTTCCGGAAGGAATTCGGCTCGTCGTGCACCGATATGCAAAGTAAATAAACAAAATGGCGGCTACCCATTGCCATTAGCGACCCGGAGGCTCGTACGACAGGTGACGAGAGGTGGTGGATTTCGAATTAAAGCTGCGTCGAAACTGACCGGTGCGATGGCACGCACTCTCCGCAGGACAACGACGCCGGTCGACCGGGTGCTTTCTTTTATGTTAATACGTCCCGCTATCAGGACACCGAAGAGGAATCAAGGATGTCCCACATACCGCGGGCTGGGCGTACTGGACGCTTATAGTCGCTTCGCGGTCGCCACGGAACGTTACGCTCTATTAGCGAATGAATCTCGGACCGATGTCTGTCTGCCTCTTTGTTTTTTTTTTTGGCACATCTTTTTCTCTCTTTGCATTTTTTCCCCTCAGCGGGAAAAATGACGGTCGGATAATTTACAGCCGCGAGCTGGCAGCGATGTAAATTCATGATTGATTCCGCCGGACTGATATGAATGTCGAGAAAACTCGGCAACGTCAAGCGTGACATGTGTCACGCATCACATTTTTTTTTCTTTTTTCCCCTCTTTTTTTTCGCGTTCACGCGTGTCTGTCCTCGCGTATATTCGGAAGAGTCGAATGATTGGCGACGTTCGATCTATCACTGTTCACCGCGCGTATTTGGAAATTGTTTAACGACTCCGCTGATTTATATTGCGAGTCGACTACCCGTGCGATAATGCGTCTGGGATTTACGCGCCGGCTGATAAGACGCATAGTAATTCCCGATAGTAATCCTTTAGATTCTAACCGATCGCATCGACGCAGACGTTATTTTGAAAACACGCCTCGGCCCCGACAGCCCTTCCCTTTTTACTCTCTCGTTACTGGGAACGCATCCTTCGTCGGACTGTAATATCGATCGCCACGCGAGACGTCCGCTCTTCATAGTCCGCCGCTTCGCTCTACAGGGCGTTCCACAACGTATACCGAGTCTCGTTCGATCACGACCGAAACGTTCGCGCGAGTCGGACGAAATTCGCGTCACTCCTCCATCAAGTTTCGTTACAAACTCCAGTAGACTCTCTTGCCAATTTTTCCGCGCACAGCGTGGCTGTAGACAGGCTCGTACTACGATTACAGAACAAGCCGGCGTGATTGTCGTCTTCGCAGTTAGCGGTCGAGCGAACCGAGCGGAGGTAGGCAACAATAGTGTTGGTAGTAGTCGCATAGAGCATTGAAAGGGGTTAATTGACCCGGTCAACGGATGAGAATGCGGTAAGAAGACCTCCTCGACGCGCTACCCGGTGTCGCAACTTACCAAAACACAGCTGTGAGACGTACACGCAGTGGTTCGCCGTGCTGGCCTCGGCAAATGCATTCGGGCCCGATAATCGTTTAATTTGAGCCGGCCGAAGTCCGGCGTCCGCTCTCCTTTAGAGACGGAGCTCGATTTCACGAGTGACATCCGGTTCGCAAGACGGACAACCCCCCCTTTCAGCGGCGGCCACGAATGCAAACATTGCATTGTGAGCGGCATAATCTCTCGCAGTTGCAAACTTTGCGGACTGGCCACTTTATAACTGTCTCTTTAAGGTGGGACGCCGCTAACGTGCGACGAGCGCGTAAATATCGTGCCAGAGAGAATGAAGCGGCCGAACAACGGCGGGATAGAGTGACGAAATTGTTGCGAACCGGTGTGGCTTCTTGACATTTTGAGAAAACGCAATTAGACGGTTGGCCGTGGCGGCCGCCGTCGGCGGCCTGTTTTGAATTTCGAACGGTGAATCGCAGTACCGGACGTAACGAACAAGAGCGAATCGTTGCGAGCATCAGGTGTTCAGGTGTTCAGGTGTTCAGGACGACTGTCCCTGATGGCAATGGAACTCACTCGCGGTTCCTACGACGAATCTCACCAACGCGCATGTGCAGGTAGCTGAGCTCACCTGGCGCAGTATGCAGACGACTTTCTAATATCGACGATAAACAAGCAGAATTTATAGATTAGACGAGAAACAGGAACTGGTCAAGTGGAAACCGCACCCGCATCTCCGTTACGCTAGCACAACCTGAGATTCCGGGACCTGAAGAAAAATGAACGAATCCGCGTACAACGCACACAACAACACTTCGTCAAACGAAGTCTCATCGGAACTCGTCAGAGTCTAGACACGATCCCAACCGGGAACGAAAATACATTGAACGAGACCGAGAGGTTCGAAAATCGGCCATTGACAATAAGTCTTCAACCGTTTTTCAATTCCTGGTACGAAAGTCGGTAACATTGGACGCTACGCACCAACAAATTCTGATCGCGAAGTGCGCAAGAAGAAATTAGACGCGGTCGACGCGAAGGTAAGTAGAAGAGCAGCTTGAAAAGGGGAGGGGAAAAAATGAGAAACGAAGAGTGGGGAGGAGAAGAAGTACGAAGGCCGGACAGAAAGACGAAGAAGAGAAGAGGAGTAGAGGATCAGAGGAGGGAAGGAGGAGAGGAGAAGGTAGAGGACGGTAGACGAGAATCGTAGGTAGGAAGGGTGAGGAGGAGGCAGGTAAGGAACGAACCAGTCGTATCCGTCTCGCTCATCCCTCCGCGAAAACGGCTGCTAGTCGGCTGCTAGTCCGCTGCTAGCGGGCTGCTAGCCGGCGCATGCCGGACATTCCGTTTCTTCACCTTGAGAAAATGCGTACGCACGGCGGCCCCAACCGGCCGGGAGCATTCACGTACGTACACGCTCACGCGACTCTCCCGACCAACTGGACGCGCTCTATCCGCCCGTCCCGTCCCGTTTTGTCCCGTCCATTTGTCCGCGAGCGCCCGATTGTCCGCGTCCTCTCACCCGCTTATTCGACCGTCTGATAGGTCGTCTGCTAGCGCGTTCGCTCGCGCGCAAACTCGTACGTTCGCTCGTCTTCCTCCCACCGCCTTCGGACGTCTCTGTCTACGCGTCTGTCGAAAAACATGCCACTTCCTCGAACACGGCCTCTTAACATCCTGAATCTATGACCGTGTCCTACTCGTGCCTACTCAACACTGACAATGAGAAATATATGAAAATTACCTGTACGTCAAAATATTTTCGATCAAATCGATACGCATGGTGCGCTGCAATCAATTAAGTGGAAATCTGTACATAAATTGTCTGGAGAGCGCTAACGAATTCGTTCGAAGCGCATCGAACGAATTCGCATCGGGTAACTGTACCGATCGATCACACTTATCCCGTCCGAACGGGTTCTAGATCGTAGATCGATGTTCGATCGCGGGGAAAATATGATGCCGGAACGTAAGAGCGATATAGGTTAGCGATCAGATTCCGTTTATCGTCGTTATCTTCTTCGAGAGCGACTCACCATGCGAATCGCTTATCTGGCTTATGTGTGTAGTTAGCGGTCACGGGGTCCGAAATGCCAGGCGCGTACGACTTTTGCCACGCGACTTCCGCTGGGCTTGGCTGGCCGATCGACGGTGGCCAGACGAAATCGTGTACTTAACTCTAATGAGTCGCCCTACCTACGTGCGCTCGTTGCGCACTTAAGGCGAGAGTGCGCGAGCGTTACGGCGGCCTACTGTAATTCGAATCCGGCGTACGCGAGGACTTACCTGAACACACACAATGGATAGGCATGTAATCACTCGCGGGGGCATTAATTGCATAAGAAGCAACAGTTGCCGGCTACCTATCCGACTACCTATTCAGCTACCTGGCCCGACTACCTCCGACGTGTGCCGCGCCGTCGTTACGCGAGGAATTACCATACTGCTTGCCTTGTAACGGACGGAAAATCGCTACTGGGCCACGATTAGATTACAAGCTGTAATATACGATCGCTTCGATGCAATAAATAGCATTTGGAGAGTCGGAGAGTCGGACAGTCGGGGTGAGATATTTCGTTAGGTCGAACGACTGAACGGAAGGACATGCAACGGAAAAAAGGGAAGGACGAAGCGAGGAAGGATCGTCGGTTATTTCTGGCAGATAGAAGTGGCGTAACATTGCGCTGACGATCAACCGCCGATGTCCTTCGACTCCGCCCCGAAGACCTCATATAAAGAGAATTAGGTACGAGCCGCGCGTACCTGGCAACGATGCAGGGATAGTGCCTGGCCTCTATAATGCGAATTACGGCGTACTAATTATTTTTTTACTGTCGCCGTTAAGCGGGAGAAATGAGCAGCGAAGGTGTTCGGCGGCCGTTTTCGGATAATTCGAGCGCGACGAGCGTCGGTCGGGGCGTCGTTAAAATTAATGAACGGCACGGTATAAACGACAACAAACTGTTAAGGAGGTAGGTACCCGCCCCGCTTCTAACAGTGCGCTCCGCTGGCCGAACCGTTCGCCGCGCAAGGACGTCGTCGGATTTTTGAGCCTCGATCGGCCACCCGCCAAGGTCGAGCGGACTCGATCGGCAGAGAGCGACGGATGCGTAACGGAAAGTGGGGACAATTATCGTCGCTCGGCTAAAAGGATCTACGAGCTTGAAAGTGCACCGTTTCACCGTCGTTGTTTGCGAAACGTGTGGGACGATTTTTAACTCTCGCTGCCGAGTGGTAGCGATCTGACTGATAAGAGGGCGAGCGGAGTTATGCATGAGCAATGGACGCGTAGTGAAAGTTATAGACCGCCGAGTAATGGCGAAGGCGGTAATAACGAAACGTCGATAGAACAAAAACAGGCGAGGACCGTTCCTTTCCCCCGGAGGAGTCTGATCAATTTTGCGAAATCCGCGAAGGAGTCCGGGAGGCTAATTAGTCTGTCGAGAAATCGGGAAGTCGGGTAGTGGATTCATTGTTTGCCGAGGGGTATGGAAAGGATGGGGGGAGGGGGGTCGTGGAGTTTGCTCAGTTCCTTCCGGGAGAATGGGTACGAATGAAGACCGGTCGCCCTTTTGTCTCGGCGTTAATCGCCCGAACGACACATTTCCAGGGCAGAGAAAAGAAGATGGCGCCGATCGATTGGGACATTGGACGTTGCGTCATCGAAATACGGAGGACGGGGCGAACGGTTTCGCCGGTAGAACCTTGGCCCCCAAAAAATCGGTCACTGAGACGGTTTTCGCTTGTTCAGGTGATCCTTGAGGTCACAAAAGCGACGGCCGAGCCCGTGGCATCTGTCAAGTCATTATCGAACCTCGCATCCGCGTACAATTGCGTTCGATTACGGTCGAAATCATTCCTCGAACATCCCGCTCTCGTCAACCCCTCTCTTTCACGCCCGATTAGCGTCAAGGAAAACGTTTCCCATTATTCCACTCGGACCGAAGAAATCTACTAAAGTTCTCCGTAAAAAATATCTTCGATTTGACTAATAAAAACCGTGTACGATGCCAATCGATCCGTGTCAATATCAATTAATTAAATCCTCTCAACAGGCTTATTATATAAATGCCAATAGGAGCAGGAATAGATAAAACGTTCGCGTGACCGATGCCACGAACGGGTCGGAGCCTTATCAACCGAGACCGTAGTTCGAAGATCTGTCACTGTATCGATTCCACCGAAATATCGGCTTCCCGGAGCTTTAACGGATTCGTCAAACCTCATCCCGTCTCATTTGCATGGCGCTGCCACGACGGAACCTGTTTCAATTTTTCGACCCCGCAGCAGATGTATCGCCGATCGGGTCCGATTATAGCGGCGCAGGTGTGCGCGAGTAACGCACTTACCGAATGTCTATGCGCGCGTGCACGCATTTCTCAGCGTGGCACGTACTCGCCGAACGTGAGATGCATCTCACGACTCGGTGTACCTTCCATATATATGCACGCGCTTGTGCGTGGCACTCGACGAGAGAGCCGAGAGACGGGAACGGATGCGTGGCCGATGAGGAACCACGGAGGCTAAGGGGGGCTCAATCGAAATTCTGGATTTACCGGAGGATGGGGGAGGGAGGGGGGCTATTTCGCAAAAAGGCGGATGAGTTTCCGCGAAGGATATTGCGGTAGGTATGGACGACTGATTTATGGGCGAGCCTTCTTTCGCGAAGGTGCACCTCTAGACGTAAGAATGGTAGGTAGGTAGGTAGGTAGGTAGGTAGGTAGGTAGCTAGGTATGTAAGTAGGTGTGTCGCCGTTGAACTTAGCGTTTCAACGCTTTATTAGCAACATTCCATTGAAGTCGTTCGGAAGTCACTGTTATAAGCCAGCCCGTACTCGATTCTAGCAAAATCCTAACTGGCAAATCTTACTCCATAGTCTCGGTATTCCCCTGTACTCGAGTACCTTCTAGCAAAATCCTAATCGGCAAATCTTACTCGATAGTCTCGGTATTTCCCTGTACTCGAGTACCTTCTAGCAAAATCCTAACCGGCGAACGTTATTCGACAAAGTCTCGGTATTTCGTGCGGCGCAGGTTGGCGGTCCGCGAATTTTCCGAGCTGTCGCGGTTGGTTTCGCGACGCGCGCGGCAGGGGAAAGGGAGTAAATACGAGACGAGGACGACGTCTAGCGTCGCCGAAGAGAGGAGGAGGCACGCGGCGCTAGGGCGAATACGCGCGCGCGCGCGCGCGGGAGAGAGAGAGAGAGAGGAAGACTGGCTGGCTGCCTGCTAGTCTCGAGCCTGACACCCTTTACCCGAGTTTAGGCTGGCAGTGATTATTATTAGCCGACGTCGCGTGCTTCCATCTCCTTAGTGACCGAGGACAATGAAGACGACGCTCGACGACGAAAGACCCCGAGGAAGCCATCGAAATATCGACTCGCTCGACTTTCCATGCCCGCATCGAGCGGCTCGGAAGCCTACCTCACGGAAACTCTCAATACGGCCAAATGGAGCGACTCCGGGGGAGTCTAAATACTGCGAAAAATTCGAATCAATTCCTTGCTAGAATCCCTGAAACTGCGAGAAAGCGCAAGTCAATCTCGCTCTGTTGTTCCGATGTCGACGAAACGATAGAATAGGGGAAAAAAGTGTAAAGTGGAACGTGTTCGACACGAGTTTCATTCACGTACGAATCGCGATCATAGGGTTTTTTACCGTGCGTATCGCGACTGATCTCCTCTCTTTATCAACGCCTACTTAAGCACGTTTACCCGATGTTATCGTCAAAATAGACGGACGTGATCGTTGGGAGAGAGTACTGGCAACGCGGACGCGACACTGTGAGCGGTAAGTTGACGAGTTCTTATCGGCGGTGCGTATCGAATTACTGGCGTACGCAACGATGTAAGCGAGCATGGAAAGATGCATGACTCTAAGAACGAATCGAACGACAGAAGGCCGCCATGACAAAACCAACAACTATACTCTGCAATATTCTAACTGAACTCTGGAAGACAGATTTAGCTGTACGTGAGTACCTTGAACGTGATGGGGTCTGTAAATAGGCCTCATAACGCGTTGGTTTTTTTCCTGGGAAGCGTCGGACTACCCCTAACCGAACTCTCACACAAATTCATAACAATGAATATTTAGTTACAAATATTTTTCCTTCCTTTGACGTTTGTCCGTCTAAAACAAAAATTGTATGTAAGGCCGTGGTAAGCAGCGAAGACTTTCCACAGCGAACGTGCGAATTTTTGCGCATCTCCCAGCGAGGCACGAAGGCGAGCCTAGTCATTGTGTGCAAACGACTGGCGAGTAAAAGCCTCGCGAGGCTTCGCTCCGACGTTAGAATGATGTAACGTACGGCCGACGACGACAACGACGACAACGGCGAAGGTACACGCTGTTACGCGACGGACCTTGACTGTGTAACTAGGCCAGTGACCTTCAACTCGGAGCCCGTAGGTCGCCGCTGCTTTAGACTCGCGATCCGATCCTTCCCACGGACGCCGATCGTTTCGCTCGATCGTTGGGCTTGATGGCTCGATACCGAAACAAAACGTGTTACACGCTCATCTACCCGGTGGGCTTACTGTTGTCGCGAAGGCCTCTCGGGACAGCTCGACGGAAGCCTCACTTCTAAGGCCAGGGCCGCAGCCGGCGCATCGAGAACGCAGGAAGCGAGTCCACGGCAAGTATCATTCCAGTCACCCACTCGGCTCCGAGGCACTCCATTTCCATACCTAACGCACTCGGAACTCGCCGAGTGTCATTCCGCACTCGGATGCAATCACTGCCGATCATGCGCTAATTATGCATTCAGCGCGGAGCGGATCGGTGCCAGTCAATTTGCATTCTGCAAAGATACCGCTCAGCTTCCGGGAGAGCGTCCGCTCCCTAAGTTCAAGGTCGTAAGTATGACATTCCTAGAGAACAATCCGCTCGGGTGCAATTAGTCATGGCAGTTGGCAGCGGAGCTGAGCTTTGACGAGCTAGCCCCTGCAAGCTAGGTCTTCCACGGAACTCTCGCAACAATCGTAGGTACGTAGCACATATCCGCAGGGCCTGCCCGCGAATAGTTTCGAGGTGGAAGTTTCTCAGGGATCGCGGAACGCGCTATAACCGCCTACCGTATTGCGAACCCGGCTATTATTGGAATAATCGTCGCATGGCACTGACCACAACGAGGGTAATCCTGGCCCAGTCGAGATTCGTTCTAGTCCTAGCTCTCGAAAGTTCGACTCTCGCGGGTATGGCGCCTACGTTCGAAATTTCGAATGCTAGCGGACGCTCGCGCGCGCGCGCACTTCGAGGCCGGAACGCTGGCGCGGACAGATTGCAAAATGGCCGTGGCGAGGAACGAGTGCGGCCGCGAAATTATCGTACACCGCAGAAATTTTCGCCAGTTTCGTAATCGCATCGGCAACCCGCTATCGCGAACGCGACAACGACGCGTGTTTCGCACGCCCAATAGAGATAGCGGGCGGCCGACGTAATTACGCGCGAGGCCCGACGTCTCTTACGTGATTTACAATAATGCCAGCCAAACGACGTCCGTCATAAAGCCTGTTTTGTGCCCGAGAGTCATTTTTCGATTATCATCGAACGAAACCGTCGAGGCGGCCCTCGCGCCCGCGGATGCCATCCGGTTTATTACGTTCTCGTTTGTTCTGGCAGGGGAAAAAAAAATTATCCGTCGCCGGTTGACACTGTCCACGGCCGACGAGGAAAAAGAGACACTAATTATCGCTAACGCGAACGGATAAAAGCCGTTCTCGCATCAACCGAGCGTGACGCGCACCGTAAATCATTAAAGGCGCATTAACGATCGATTTAATAGCGTCGTCGACCTGTGGGCAACGATTACCGTGGAACGGGGAAGGACGGAGAAGGACGGCGAGAGGAAAATGGAGGAGACGAAGGAAGAAAGGGAAAAAGGGAAAAATAGCCTTGCCTCGTAACGAGCTCTCATTGAGCCGGGGAAAGTCGAAAGGTGGGAATGACTGCTGGAAAGCGACGACCTTGACACTCGGTCGCCGTCATCGGATACGCCGGTAGGTGTACTCGCGGGGGAACGTAGGCACATAGGCACATAGGCGACCTCGGCATCGCGGGCCTCGGTCTCCGGGCTCCTCTATGAATGGTGCTTCTGTGTTACAGCCGGCTAGGCCTCAGTATATCGTTGTCGTCGTACGTGGCCAGCGTTCGGCGAGGAAAGTCAGAACAGAGACCGAACGCTGCTAGAGTGGTGGGAGAGAGATAATGAGCCGAAAGATAGCGGCGAAGAGACCAGGACTCTCGTAGGTAGCCGCAGATATAGGTGTAGGTAGACATCGTACGTACGTACGCTCCACGAACCTCTACAGTAGGTAGCCGTAGACGTAGGTGTAGGTAAAGACGTACGTACGCTCCGCGAACGGCAGCCGTGCGCCGCACACGCTCGAAACGGTAAACACGCTTTTATCTAACGGTTCGCTCGCGCGTAAGAACCGGCGCGATATGAGCGCGCAAGAGTGCAAAGAGTGCGAAGAGTGCGGCGGGCATGGCGGCCGACTCTGCGGTATGCTCGCGACGAATGAGTTTTTGCACGCTCAAAGGTTCCCCTCCCTGCCACCCCCACCGATGATTCAGTCGAGATAGTTACGGTCGCGGTTCACGGCTCTCGCTTTCGGCCTTAAGCTCTCCTATGACGAACGGAGAGCACCTACTCCTTCGCCATGACGGAGTAACGTCGATAATATCGGCAGCCAGGAATACTCGGCGGAAAATTAAAGACTATTCCTGCTCGACCCGAAGAACCAGACCTAACCCCTATTCCGAGCAATTTCAGCCATCGGTGTCCTTTAAGGCTTCCCGAATCTATCCGTAACCTTCGCTAATCCGGCACAAACAACGTGACGGTCACTTAAATGCGCTGTCCCGGGCAGCAAGCGTACAGGAGACTACGTAGACCACGGACGAGAACAACGTCGGGGAGTATACATATTTCCCCGCACGATTCTCGGTTTGAAGATCGAGGTCTCCCGTTGAATGACACATTCTGCGCGCAAGGGTATTGTACAAAGAGAGCGAGTGACTCATTTCCGACAGTGCGCACACGTCAAGGCCGATGAATGCCGATGCCTTCTTGCCTCCGTCCGTCCATTTTCTCCTTCCTCGCCCACCTTCTGCCTACCGGCGATGCTTCTTTCTCGCCGCCTGCCTCCTCCTCCTCCTCCGCCTCCACCTCCTCCTCATCGTCTTCGTCGCACTCTGTGCCCGACGCATTCGGTCCTCCGGTTTTGTCGCACGCATTGTGACGCGGAATTCGCCGACAAAGGAGGCCCTCCTCCCCCGACGATCTTTAAATGAACCTCGTGACAACGGATGAGCAGTCGAGGCGGCGCGCGTACAACGGCGCGGAGTTAATCGATCTCCCCCAGTCGGCGATCGCTAATACCATTACGCGCGCGATCGAGGGGTATTGTGTATCGTGGCCACCGCATCTCTTCCCCCTTGGCCTGTCGCGCTGTTTATTTCTGCCTCGGCTAACCGGGGCCCTCGAGGAACACGGTAACTCTGTCGCTGGTGTGTGTGTGCGTGCGTGCTCAGAAAAGCATGTGATAAACTCTGCGCTCGGCCTGGCGGGCGGGCGGCCTGGCGTGCGCGCGCGCGCGAGCGCATGATACGCGTGTGAATGCGGCGACGGACGTTGCGGCGACGGAAAATTGGATGTAAGGAGCTCGGCGGATTTAATCGACGGGATTTCAGACGGCCGAGACGTCAGCTGGGCGAGAATAAGGCCGTTTTCTTTGACGCTTTCAGAACGTTTACCAACAGGGTCGCGTAGCTTGCGAATATTCTAGAAGATTTTGATCTATGAATGTTTTAAATGAAAAATTGAAAAAGGAAGCCAATACTTTGTGACGGTTTTGCGGCTTTTTCAAGAATTTTATTAACCTTTGATTACTATTCCTAAAGAAAACAGTAGGGCTATTCAAAAGCCGTAAACTATATATATAGTTTCAGTACAGAGGGAATCTGTGCAGAAAAAGTTATATGTTCAGCCATGTACATTGTCGTCTATCGATTGGCATAGGTCCGGGGCAAACAAAAATCGTGAACTTTTCCACCTATTTTTGGCTCCAGCCCAGACCAGACAGTGGCTACGTCCGCTATTTTTAGAAGGAAAGTTCGTAAAATAGCGACTCCGGGATGTAAAGACCGTTCGCCTATCGCCGCGCATGACGCATTATGACATTCCGCGTGCCGCCGAATGTGTCGAAGCCTTGAATTAACATGGCCGCGAACCAGACTCCGAACCTTATGAGGCGAACTGCTCGAAGAACGTCGAAAGAAATGGCTCGCCGTGCAATTATCGCCGGCGGACGCGAGGATAGCGTTTGCTAGGAATTCTAAGTTCGCCGGCCAGATCGAAGTAATTCACGGTAGCCGAAGTAAGCCGGCGAACGGACGGTAAGGCCGTGAATGAAAGAGACGTGTGCGAGAACCCGAGGTTCCGTTGAATTCCGTCACGGTTCCGTTCATTTTTACCCCCCCCCCCCCCCCCCCCCTCCCCATACCTCCTCGCGGCTAATTGCCGCGGGTGAAACGTAGAGTAACAGATTTACTTAATTCAGGAGAATTCCAGACACGGCCACGCAACTTCCAAGAACAATAATTATCCTCTTATCGGGCGCGCGTTCTGCGAAGAGGTGACAAAACTTCGCCGAAAGGACGAAGGAAAACAAGTCTGGACAATGGGCGCTCGAAGTAGTATACGAGCACGTAACACGGTCGAAGTCATCCTAGACTATGCCATCATTTTCCCCCCCTCTACCGTGATCGTTGTTAGCGAGAGGAGCGAGGGCATTCGGCGAGACGGAAAGAAATCGGATGAAAAATTTGCGTGGAAGACGGGCAAAGTGTCGAACGGGATTGGCTCGACGATTAGTCAGGCGAGCACCTGGCTTCGATAAATGGGAGAACGTGCCCGGTTGAATTCCGTTGCCATTTCCTGGAGGGTCCTTCACTCTCGAGGCTCGGCATCGGATTCGTATGGCGATCGTGCCGGAGCGATTACTCGCTATCGCATCGCTGATTCCTGACTCTTGATCCACGCGAAAGACGTACGAGAGAGAGAGAGAGAGAGAGAGAGAGAGAGAGAGAGAGAGCGAGAGAGAGAGAAGGAGAGAGAGGGAGCGAGAGAGAGGAACGAAGAAGGAGAGAGAAAATGCCAGGGTAATTACGTAATCGGGTAGAAATCGTGCCCCGAAGGTAAGGCACGTAAATTGAGACAAATGGCGCGAGAGGATATCGTGGCGAGAAGTATGGATGGAAAAGGCGCGCGTGCACACGCGGATTTACGTGCGAAACGTGCGAGACGGCGTAACGAAGCGTCGCGTCGGCCAGTTTTGCCGGCTTAGCCTCAGCTCGTCGCCCGATGGAAATTAACTCCCGCAGGATTGATAGAGTCACGTGCCAGGAGACATCGAGCTCCAGACCGGGAAGGACTTTTGTTAAGTCCAGCTCCTTGCCCATTTAACGGATTGCCCGTAGGAGAAATATGGCGCCGATGATTGAAGAACCGCTCTGAGCGACTGCCTACCGGATTTATCGCTGAAAGGCACCATAAAAACCGGTACACGCCGTTCATAACCCCCCTCCCCCCCCCCCCCCTTCCTTCCATAAGCAGCGTACTTCCTGCACTTAACGAATCCCATCGCCGAAAAAGAGGAAATGCCACGGCGAGGAGTCAGTCAGTCAGTCAGTCAGCCTGTCAAAGGATGCCGGGAGGTCGAAGGATATAAGGACCACCGTTGCCCGGACAAGAACGGGAAGCAGTGATCCTCGCAGGCAACGGATCTCGTACGTCGGTTCGCGGCTCTCGTTAATGGCAAGCATATCCCGACGTACTCTGCGCCGGTAGGTACGCCAGGAGAATCCGCATTTTGTATGCGTGCGAAAGACACTGGAGCTCCGAGACTGGAAGGGTGGAAAGTGACGAGGGTGAATCGCATGGGGGGATAAGAAGTGGGAGAGTGGGAAACGAGACGGGGCTGAAGGCAGAGATTGAACGGCAGAGAAAGAGAGAGAGAGAGAGAGAGAGAGAGAGAGAGAGAGAGAGAGAATGAAAGCGGATAGAGGAAGAGAAAATGAGAGAAAGGCAGAAGGAGAGAAACAGGGAGAGAGGGAGAATGAGCGAGGAGACGAAGGGGAGACGGGTTAGGTCGGCTCGACGGAGGAGAATAGGCGCAGCAAGGATATCGATTATTTGCAGTTGCAGCGCCGTACAAGAACTCCCCAGAAGCAGCCCTCCGTCCGTTCCAATGGGGCCAATATTCCCGGAAATCTCGAGGACCGGGGCCGCACCGATTTAATCCGCGAACGAACGGCGCAAGGATGGCAGAGGGAGGAGGAGGAGGAGGAAGAGGGGGGCGGGAGGGGTGATGCGAGGACAAATTCAGATTACTCGGCACTCGATCTTACACGTTATTTCGGGATCGACATCCGCGTCCGGATTCTACGCTACTCGTAAATCCGCGGACTCGCTTCACTTTCGCAGAACTAAATCTATAATTCCGAGCCGCGGCGGGGTCGGCGCGCACGCTATAAGCGGAGGCCAGTTTATAATTCATGCCTTCGGAAAGAAGTTCGTGAGACTCGAGGCATTCTGACGGCTCGGGCCGAAACGGACGATGACCGTTTTTGAGCGTGCTCGTGCCACATTGTGCGTCCTGCGTGCACACGCGTGCGAGCTCGCTTCCCCAGCGAAGATACGACGTATTCGTTCATATTTTACCATCATCTTCCTCCCGTTCGCTCGTTCAATGCGCAACAATGTAAGACTGGGACGAGCTCGATCGCGATTGAAACAAATCGTGCCAATTTAACGCAGAGTGCCCTACTCGTACGACGTCGAGGCGCGTGGCTCGCATCAAAGGAATGCTCGGGAACGGTTGCGAGTCGTGGAGGTTTTTTCCCCCTCCCCCCTCCCCCCCATTGCTTGCCGCGGGAAATTTCGCGCAAACACGGACGTGCTCGCGAAACTTCATTCGATTTATCCGAGCCGATGGATCTGGTTCGCAGTGAAAGCGACCGCGGACTTTCACGATTGGGGATACGAACGGAGAGAGAAAAAAGAGTGACAAGAGTGAGAATAACGAGATCGAAAAGCGTCGGAACTGTGTGTCTGGTTGGAACGCGTCGTTTCGAAAAATTCGATCCGGCCGAGGCCGAGCGATAGACGCTCCGCGAACGTATCGGACGACTCGGCGGAAGGGGAAGGGGGAGGTGGAGGTGGAGGTGGAGGAATCCATTGCCATTCAGTGGCCACGATTTTCTCGAACGTCAGCGTAGCGTCCCACCGACGCGCGGTGCGCAAAGTCAATCAGTCAGATCAGGAGGCATAATATCGCGATGCATGACAAGTGAGTCGTGAGACGAAGCCAAAGTGAAATCCGAGCGCGTCAGAGCCGACGGAAAAGACACGCGTTCTGCTCTGAGAGAGACAGGCGTCCAAAACAAAGGGCATAGCCGAATAAAATGGTCAGAAGTGACCCTAAACTGATAGAAATTCTGAAGGAGCCATTCGATAGCCTATAATGAAAGAAGCATTTGTGTGAATTTTCAACTTTGTAACTCGACCGTCCGGAGTGGGAAAGGGAAAAATGTACTGTCCGCTTCTCCCACCATTTTCTTGGAATGTGGTGGATAACAAATTTGAAAAAAATGTACGGATTTAAATCTTGACGAAAATATTATGAACGCACCTGACAGTAAAGTATAATATGACATTGGGCGGTCAATGGAGGGTACTTTGGCATAATTTGACTCTACTAAAACACGATAACATCTTCAGATGTCCAGAAAACCGTTCCCTTCGGTTTCTACGCTGTTTCACGTGGACTAACGAGACTTTTTACATACTTTGACATTATTTTGTATTGTTATATTATTTTACGTCGATTTACGTTATTATATCTGATAATTATGGATTATTTGCGATACTTTTGCGGTTTTGGAGGGGCCAAGGAGCATTTTAACCCCCATTTAATACATGTTTGACTGGCTTATCTTTATAATGCGACATTGGGCTATCTAGAAACTCCTTCTCATTTTTGCGAAAAATCGAAGGTCGGCGGATCGGATCGCCCTTTTGCTACGTGGTAGGGGGTCGCAAAGAACTCAGAGAGCCGTTTGCCGTTGGTGGAAATTCGCATTAGTTTCGGAGTTACAGCCAAAAAACCGTTGTAAAATTAAAGTCTTCAGATCGACTTGTGGCTTTGTACGGTGATAGATGATCAAAAGGGGATTACAAAAGTCGCAACCCGAGCCTTCTAAGTGCAATAGTTCCGGACATACAATCAAGAAAAGGTGAGAAAATAATACAAGAATTATGAAAAATCGATATTTTCTCGGCACCATGGCTCATTCGGAATTTCAATCGGCTTACGGGAACGATCCCTATTATTCGATCATCTTATTCGACTATATCCTTTCGTCGCACCTCCCTTGCGTCCGTTGATAATGGCCTTATCGACCGACAAACATAATTTGCATTTAGCTGTCAACCCAGAGCAGCGAACTTCCACCAACCGATGGACACGTATACGCTTACCGAAATTACATCGGTACACGCCGCAACTGGCGAGCATCGACAATGAAGCGTCCGATTATCCGGAGAAAAATCTGGCGATTGCCGTCGTATGGCATAAATGTCGCAATAACAATGTTCTGGTAAGAGATAATCGAGGCTGGAGCCGTGGAAGTGGCGAGAGCCTGGACCGGGAGCGGGATACTCGCGGCAATAAAATATGAACGTCCTCCGGTACGTTACGAGCGTAAGACATATATCGTCGCCGGACGGAAAATACTTTGCACCTGGTAAAGGGATATAAATTGTAACGCTGCCCGATCCGGTTATAACCACCGAAGCGAGCTCGGAGGCCTCTCTTGGAGTCTCTCCCTCTCTCCCCCCACCTCTCTCTCTCTCTCTAACACACACTCTCGTATTCTCTCAATCTCCCCCTCCCTTGCAAAGGCAAATGCATAAATGCGCTCTATAAATCTAAAGCGTACTTAGCGCCGAGCGAATCTCGCGACTCTTGTACACACGAGGTACGCGCGTGCGCGAGTTTCTCGCGATATTAATAAATTGCCGCGAACTCCCCCATTGACACGTAAGTTCGTAATTCAAGTGTACCGGGGGGGAGGGAATACCTGTTAAGCTGTCCGATAGCAGCGCGTAAAGCGAGCGAGCGAGCGAAGGAAAAAGTCGGCAAGAATGTAATGCTGCACTGCGGTTGGCCAGACTGTCCTTTCAGGAAGAATGCGTGGGTGCCACGGGGTTACGCACCTTTTGCATTGATTTTCTTACTCTCATGACTTTCGACAAGGATCCGTATTAAAGCGGGTCACAGGGCAATCGGTGTCGATGCGGAGCAATAACTCGATACGCTCGATACATTGGCAGAATTTGCAGGACTTGGTCCGTTAAACTGGAACTTTCGACGAGGAGGGAAGCTTCAACAATTTTTTCCCCCGCAAAACTTGGCATCCTCGTCGAGCGGGCGAACTCGCGGGACGCGGGTTCCTTCCCATTGGCAGCGAATCAAATATACGGTGTAGATAAAAGTGTTCGCCCCAAAAACTTCCCTCCGGGCAAGGTATTCGCCCGCTCCGCGAGTTACATAAATATCCGTTTTTCCCGACGTTCCTCAGACCCGACGCCGGGGCGTTATATTCAGTCGATGACCGTTGAGATATAAAACGGTCGAGGTCAGCCGTCGCGGAGAGGTAAGTCACCTTTTCGCGGTCTGTACTTTGAACCCAGCGCGGACGGAATCTCGTATGCGCGATCAAATCAAACATTTCATCGAGATTACGAGGCCTCTTTATCAACCTGCCTCCCGGCCTCGATATATTTATTCCCCGGGGCCGACCCGCTGCTAGCTGCTCTCTCATTACTCGTCCTTTCGACAAATTTTGCGCCCCACCCTCGCCACGGACGTCGGCAGTATCATTAATTCGTCACGACTCACACGCCACACAATGCTCGCGCGCGCAGGCCAATAGCGGACTTTGGGCGAGAGCAAGTTTTCGCGCCCGGGGGAGAAATGAATCTCCTTCGATCGGCTCGTAATCGGTTATCGCCGCCAGTGGGATCGTAATCGTCCTCCATCGAACTTCGCGTAGAAGTCGATCGTCGTGTGCGCTCACCTACGTCACGCTCTCACCTTCGTATACACGGGCGATACACAGGCTTTACGAGGAGAGATACTGACAGCGGCCGGATAACGATTTCCTACGGTAGCCGGACGATAAATTCGATCCGGCCAGGAGCCGGAATCCGTATCTGCCGCTGATAACAATAAATGGCCGTGGCGCGAGTTACGACGCCCGTAAGGAAATCCGACGAAATCCGCTCGATCGGTTATGAATCGTAAAGGAAATCCGCGGATAGGTGGCACGGAGAGTTACCGATTCTAATAACGGTCCGCTACGGGACGTGGATTCATTAATACGCTTCGCGCAAATGGAGGCTGCGGTAAATAATGATAACGTCCCGTTCGCGTGGGAGCGGCGAATACCGGCGGACGACATACGGCCGGTATGCATAAAATCGAGAGCTAACAGCTTCCTTCTTCGCGCGAAGAGACCATTACTCCCAACCCTCGAACACGAATTCCAGAGTGCTGATACCATTACGGTACACCGTAAAAGAAGTGACGACACACGGAGCGCGAGCTACTCGCCAAGCGCATTCTTCTGATAACGTAAAAGGAACACGTATCTCCCGAACGCTGCCCACAGATGGCTTGCCGTGAATTTCGAAGAAGTCGAGGCAAGACAATATGACATAACTGATTATTATCGCCAGATTCGGCACCCGACGCGATCGATCGTGTCCGATAAATTGTTCTTTTCGCCGTTCGACGCCTTGACACCGTTTCCACGTTAACAGTTCGAGAACGTGAAACTCAACTTCCGTTTCCGCCGCAGGCCGGAAGTTGCCGGAGCACGTGGGTGATTCTCGAGGAGGATGCGCACCGGTCGAGGCGCAGACTCGCGTCGATCCGGTCAAATTTTCTTCCGGACCTTGTCGGATGAGTGGGAATTCGTTTTATCGCGGTACACGATCGTCAATGCGGGAATTCGAACGTGTCAGGCGGCGAGGGAACGATTCGTGATTTGAATACGCCGTTCGTGTGCGAGCGCGCGATTGGTTACTTTAACGGAACGATGTCGGCAAACCTGGAGGCCGAAAGTTGGCAGCACTGCGGCGGAACAGCTGTTTGCACAGAGAGGCCGAGGACTGACGATCAAGCCGCCGACTTGAACTCTCTCGCGCATACGCCGTGCGATAACCTTTTTCAACGGCCGGCATTCACATAACACTTTAAAATATCGGCAAAAAACGAAAGGCGCGACGGAAAAAGCGAGGAGCGCGATGGAAAAACTGCCGAGCAGATACCACCGCCCGTTCGTGTCCCTTTTGCAGACACTTTCGAACTCCTCGCTGGCCCGCAACTGTCGCACATTCGACGGATTATGCAAAAGATACGAGTTTGCGAACGTCGTGCCCTGACACCGCTATTTCTGTCCCGCCTTATTTTCGGCTCATATTTTTACCGACGATTTATCTAACCACTTAAGCCTTATTTGTCCTACGCATCGAGCCAGTGTCCGCCTGACCGGTCTAACGTGCCGCCGCCTTCATAAATATAGCGAGAGAGCCCGTGTGCAGACCGTTCGTCCGAAATGCATTGGTACGACTGCTCGAGGACAATGTACTTTGCAAATCGCCTCTGCATACTTTGGCGAAGGTCAGTCAACGCGTCTGTTTATTCGCGTGCTCCGCAGTCCCTATTCGCAGAATACCCTCGGTGTCTCTACATGCGAATTTGATCGTGGATCGAAAATTGAACGGGCGGACGATGTATTCTGCGAATTACATGGCAATTGAAACTGGAGAAGGAAAAGGAGGATAGGCGGGACGGACACGGGGATGGAAGGAGATAGAAAGAATCAAAGGAGAGAGAGAGGTAGAGATAGACGAGAGAGAGAGAGAGAGAGAGAGAGAGAGAGAGAAACACGGTGAGAGTCTGCGCAGAATGTCAGGGCCGTACATACGCGAGCAAGGACCTACGTGTCAATTGAAACATGACACATTCGCACAATGTTAGAGGGCGGTCGGCTCTATTAATTTCACGGACGTGCAAAGTGAGACCCCATTTAAAGAGCGCTCCCACTGACTGGTACCGGGGCATTATTAATGTATTTGCGCACGAATCGTACCTTTTGTCCGGTGCGTATCATGCGGTCTTCCAAACACACGCTCGCGCACAATTTTCGCGGATCCCTCGCCCTCGTACCCTTACGTTTGCCTTCCCGAGCGGGCTTTCACTTTCCTCTTTAACGAAAACGGAACACGGCGATCGGCCTTTGACGAAGATCCCGCAATTCGTCAGGGACCCGACTCGCGCGGCTCTCGCGAACGCGAGACTCGAGGATGATGCGGCATCGTGCCAATAGCGTCGCTCGTCTATTAAACTCTCTCGCGCACACTTTACACACGCTGCCGGCAAATCCGTGCGCCGTTATATTCTCGCCTCGCCGGATGCCCGTACCGGAGAGGGCCTCCCCGTGTGCACATGCGAAGCTTACCGTCCGCACGGTGCCACCTGTCCGACGGGCCGGAGGGAAAAGTGTCGGGCGTCGACGGAAAGCGGCCGAGAAGAGGAGAGAGAGAGAGAGAGAGAGAGAGAGATACAGTCCAGAGACGTTAAAGCAGAAGAAAAAACGTGAGCCGGTATCGCCCCTTTTTCGCAGCCGAAAAACGCCGTTATCGATCGAGCGCGGTGCGTCAATTTTTTCCACTTGGCAGATTGAAATTCCCTGACAGATTATGGGAGCAGCGGAGGGAAGAGGTACTGAGGACGAGGACGGTGCGAGGGGAAGGAGGCAGAAGGAGACACGCATACGGAGAGGAGTAAAGATGCGGAGAGACGTCCGATTGAGGTTAGGGTGGGAGAGAAAAAGAGGAGACTGGGTGGGGCAGCAGACGCCCCGCGGCAAACTGTCAAACTACGCCGGTTCCGCAAGTCCGTGGCCATCGGCCGCCCCCATGGTAAAGTTACGTTTTCTAGGGCTGTATTCGCGTATAGGACGTACGCGCACCGGGAGACGTCGGGAGAGAGAGTTTGCGAGAGGGGGCGGAAGAGAAAATGAGAGAGACAGAGAGAGGGAGAGAGAGAATTCTCACACGCGCTCGCCCCATACACGTACACGAGAAACGAGGAGACGGAAAGAGAGAGAGAGAGAGGGAGAGAGAGGGGCATGGATCGGCGCAGACACACGCGCGTTCACTGCACTCGTCCTCCTGCATGAATTCGAATGAAGCCGGTCTCGGATTTCCACGAGAGGAACGAGCGTCGCGATTCCGAACACTTCACTGCGCGATGTAATGGCGATAATGAGAAAAAAAAATGTTAAACTCACCATCATCTTATAGTTGAGCTTTCTCGGCGCTGCTACGTTTTCCATTCTCACGGACATGCTAGCGGCGTTGTCACTCGTGGCGCTTGGCGAGATGATACGGCGCTGCCTCGATGCTTCTACACACTACCGGCTGTACACCGTCGTCTTCCCTCTTCTCCTTCTGGCCTTAAGCCCGCTCTGCCGTCGCTGGTCGGCTCGCCTTCTCAAACCGACGACGACGGACACGACACCGAGAGCACACAGACGAGCCCGAGCACAGAAGAGCGAGCACAGGAGACTGAAGACCCTTTCGGTCCGCGCGGAGCACACACTACTCCTCCGCCGTTATTTCCTCTCTCTGTCTTGCCTGGCGTGCTTTTACTCCTTGCCTCCCGGTCCCTCACGCTGCCGGTCGTCCTCTCGCTGCCGGGTACGGGCAGCGGCAGCAGGAGCAGGAGCCGAGCCAGCAGCACGGGCAGCAGGAACAGCAGCAGCAGCAGGAGCAGCAGCAGCAGCAACAGCAGCAGCGGCACACACGCACACGGTGTCACACGCTGCTCTCCGCTGGCAGTACTCACCGCCGCTACTACTACTTTTCGTGTATCTCCACCTCCGTAGCGGCCACGCCGCTCGCTGCCAGTATAGCAGACGCAGGAACCCACACACCACGGTCACGAACGAATTTGCACTCTCAGATCGGCCGATAAAGCCCCCGGGGCGGAGCGGCGGGCAGAAAAAAAGAGCGAGAAAGACGACGACGACGATGATAAAGAGGTGCGGGTGAGACGCGCGGCGAAACGGGGGGATGGACCCTGAGGAGGGTGGGCAGTCGGCCTCGGGGAAGGGGGAAGAATGGGACCGAGAGTGAGAGAGCGAGGAGAGGGCCGATGAGAGAGAGAGAGAGGGGGGGAGACGGGGGAAGGAGAGACAAGGTAGTACGTACGGTTACAGAGAGACACGATATAGAGAGCCGGTCGGTCGGTATGGTTTTAACACCAACAACGAAACCCGATGCGACGACCGAGCCGCGCGACGATAAATCACTTTGCGCGAAGGAAAGAGAAGGAGGAGGCGTGCGAGGATAGTCCCCGACAGGCCGGGAGGGTTGGGAGGAACGCGGTTAAGAGAAAAGGGAGTGAGCCGGGGGCAGGAGGGGGAGAGAGAGAGATAGAGAGGATGGAGAGCGAGTGAGATGGACGGTGCGCGTATGCGTGTCCGTCTGTCCGACTGTCTGTCGCGGCTCGTCTATCCGTCTGTCTGTCTATCGTTCTGTCTGTTGCTCCGCCGACTACCGCCTGCCTAACCGTTGCCTCCTTCCGAAACGCCGCCGTTAACGCCGCTGTTGCCGCCGCCGCCGCCGCTCTTCTTCACTCTTCCTCCTCTTCTTCGTCTTCTTCTTCTTCTTCTTCCTCCTCGCTCTTTCTCGCTCCTACGACGACTTTCCGCAACTTTTGCCGCGGCGACCTGCCACTCGCCTCGCGCCGCACACGTTCTACTCCGATTTCGTCTTTTATATTACTGATCACCGCCGACCGCCGAGAGAGACGTACACACGCCGCGTTAAACTCCCGTGTGCCTGCGTGCGTGTGCGTTTCAAGGAGCGAGAGGAGCAGTGATATAGAGGGAGAGCGGGGAAAAGGGAGGAAGAAGGGGGTAAAGAGAGAGTCGATGACGATGTGAGACGGATGTCGAGTGTCAAGAGGGTGTGTCGGCCCGTACAACACTTCACTATTCTACCGCTACTCTTGGTGCACTTTTCTCCACGTTGTATCTCGTTGTATCAAACACACGCACCACACCGCTCTCGCGCGCGCGCACTCTCGCACCAGCAGCAGGCAGGAGAGAGAGACAGAGGGGGGAGAGGTGTAGGGAGAGAGAGACAGAGAGAGAGAGTGCCTAGCCCCAGCTACACACCGGGTCGAGCCCCAAAGAGCGGCGGTGCGAGAGAGAGAGAGAGATTACGCGAGATTATCACCTTCTTACTCCGACGTCGTTCTCGAGCTTAAACTGCGGCCGCCTTCGTCGTTTCGGCGCACGGTCGTCCTTATCCACCTTCCTAACGACGTTTTCTGTCCGCTCGTCGACGTCGTCCTCCTCCTAGTTGCTGTACTCGTCGTTACCGTCGTCGTCGTCGCCGCCGTCGTCGTCGTCGTGATCGTGGCAATAGCCGCCACTGCTATCCACCTCTTCTTCGTTCCTCCTCCTCCTCCGCCGCCTCCTCCTCTTCTTCGTCTTCTTCCTTCTCGTCCGGCGACCGTTTCTCTTCCGCCGCGACGATCCACGATCCTCTCTCTCCGCAACGGCGAAGCCCTCGTTCGCCCTATCCTATCCACCGCCCTTCGTACTTTTTCCGCTTCTCGTCGTTGCCCGTTATATCCCGGCCGTGCAGTACTCTACTACCACCGCAGCGAGACGACACCACCGGAGAGACAGACGGGGGAGAGCGAGTAAGAGGGAGAGAGAGGCAGAGAGAGATGGCGAATGCGTGACTGTATGTCTGTGTGTGTACGAGGAAGAGAGAGAGAGAGAGAGAGGGGTAGAGGTAGAGTGTGAGCAAGTGAGTGATAGAGGAAGGAGAGGGAGAGATCGACAGACGGGGAGACAGAGACGGACACCTCTCGCTTCGCACTTCTTTCTCCTCTTGGCTTTCTCTTCGTTCCGTAGAGCCCCCGTGTTCTCTACCCAGTGCGAAAATCTGTTTTCACGAAAAATTCCTCACACGTTCCTCGTCGTCGACGTAGCAGCGCGCGCGGGATCAAGATGTGTCACACTACTAGTTTACAGCATGTTACAAAAATAGACGCTTGTTGGTTCCCTTAAATAAAATAAATTGTTACGATTACAATTGTTACTTCTCGTTAGGAAACATTTAGTGTGTGTGTTGTCTTGTAGGTAGAGTCTAAGCACCGACGAGATATACTTAAAGACCGCTAGCCCTGGGTAAAATTTCGGGCACGCAAGGGGGCTCAAAGGGGCCCAAATGCTCTGTCGGCACGGAAGAATTCCGAGGTTCTAACTTTGTAGGTAACACCAAGCACCGACGAGGAATTCCTAAGAACCACTGTCGTGACGGGCGTGGTGGGGAAAAGATGTACATTGAGATGTATGTATACGTGCTCTCAGTCAGCGAGTCGTCTACTACGTACCGAACGGAGACAAGAAATAAGCTACGGCTCCGACTCCTCTCCGACACGATTGCATACAAGTGTTTCCTTTGGTATAAGCCAGCGGTATTAAAATGCTTTTTGTCCCTAACCTAACCGATAATCTGATAAAGTATCTTATTCGAAGGGTGATGATGGGGCTCAAAAGCGATCCCAAAACAATTATAAACCAAAAACGTCATTCGAAAGCTTATTAAAAAATTCCCATTTTCATCATGTGTTAACGTTGAATCTGCAAGGGCGATGGGCAGTGAAGTGTAAATTGAAAACTTCCCTTTTTGCTCATTTTTAAAAAAGGGGTGTCAGTGAAAAAGTCAAGATCATCCTTTCTAGTCGTTTACTGGCGTGTTAAACTAATTTGTAGAACGAACTTTTATACTTTATCGAATCCCATCACTCCCAATTTTTGTATCGTGATAATTTTAAGTGCTAGCAGCACCGACGAGGTTGAAAATGTTACAAAAAGTACTTGTTAATTAAAGAAGTAAATGCCTTCCAATACACTTGCTCTCTTACATTGATTATTGTATTCCATTTCATACAAATGATCGGAACATGAGAAACGAAACGACCCTGTCTGTACGCAAAACTTGTTTATTTCTATCTTTGCAATTCTAAAGTTTTTCCGTTGCTCGTACATACATCCGGTGATTTGACACGAATGTCGTCTCTGCGCCACGTTGCCGGCCACGCTGGGCCACGCGCCCGTCTCTTTGTAATTTGCCGACACCGCCAAACGTAGGGACAGTTGATATAGAAAGAGGGAGTGAAGGTGAAGCCATTGTTGAATGATTGAATTCCACATGACGATGAGGCAACACTAGTGCAGCGAAGAAATTTTTACAACTTTGAATTTTTATGAATAAAAATGTCAGTACCGTATTGCTAATATTTTGCCAAGTAAAATGAGACCAAACACGAAACCAATCGGGTTATATTTTGTTACTAATTAAAACTCCTATTTACATATAAAATTGCTTGCCACTTTATTTGCGTATGAGGAGTTTAAAGCCGTCTAAACTGTAGCAGGATCCCTGTGTGAGTTTGTGAGGAGGCACCTGCCAATGGTGTCCCTACACGGTAAGAGACGCAAAAAAAATGCCGCCAAATGGGCTTATAACGAATAGGGGACATTCATTCCACTCAAGAAAACTTTGTTTCTCATCCAGCTCCACGGTAAGCGTCGATTCATTCGCCAGGTACTTGATTCCATCGAATAGAAGTTCCTTCTTCACACCACATTGATCTCGCGACGTTTAGGCGACAGTGTGTTTGACAAGCCAGAATAGCGAAACCAAGTGTCGTAACCATTTCGTATTTGGTCTTATTTTTATTAGAAAAACGTCTCCAATATACCAGTAAACTTCTTTTTACCGAAAAATTGCAATTAACAATTTTTGATTTCTTAACTAGGGTTAGTGTCTCACCGATAGACCGCGTCGCTGTTCAATTGTCAGCATCAAAAAATGCCACTGCGATACAAGCGACGGGGAACCGCTCGGCCGACGACGACCCCTGTTTGTGAAAGGGGCATCCGGGGACAGATATCGTGTAGCTCAAATCGGACTCATACATATAGAAAATCTACTGTAGTCGAATTCGTTCGTTTGCTTTTTGCCGATACGGATGATCAGAAGTAGAAACGGCAGATAAGGAAAAAAGACGGACTGAAGACAAAACATATTAGTAATATTATTCCGAGTAAAATGAGACCAAACACAGTACAACTCGGTTTATATTTGTACTTATTAAAACGTTTACATATTACACGTTCGTACATATGTACATAGTCGTTGCTGTAACAAACGCAAGCCGGCGCATGTCAATGGACGCTAGAGCTGGCGGCCGCTGACGTCACCGAGCAGAATTTGCACGAGGGGAGGCGCGAAGCGCGTTTCTTTCCGGACGGCACCGGACGGACACGGACGGACAAGGGATATAGCATTTTGAGTAGTAGAGCAGAGCAGATGCAAGGAAAATCAGAGTTAAACCGAATAGTAGTTGTTTTCTCGAAAATCACCTTACATTACTTATAAAATTATCAACTTTTCACCACGTTACGTTAGTATTCAAAGGAATTACGCTGCGATATCAGGCGTGACAGTTGCCGAATGCGAGGGGGAATCCCGCCTAGTGGTGGGGTTTAAGCGTCAAAATTTATCTGGGAGATCTCAGGAAAAATTCATCGGGCCTCCACTGTATCGCCTCCGCGAACTCTTAAAACTTGGCAACTAATAAATGTTAATAACAATTTATGCAGGATCGGAAAAATTTCACACTCAGGTGAGGAGTTCTGAATCGTAACCATTGGATCCTGAAGCCGGCCAAGTACATTTACTAATAGACATTTCGCATATATATTAATGTTTTTCTTGTACAAATACATTGTAAGAAGAAAAACATAAAAATGCACGTAAAGAATACGTCGAAAATATGACAATCGTCAAGAATACGACAATCGCATGGCGGAGGGGTGTCCCTATGTCTAGTGATCTTGAGAGTATTGAATTCGTGCGCAGATACCGAAAGTGTAAATGTAAGTGGGTACGTGTTCCCGGAACGCAGCAGTGGGAAGGTTTGAATCGGTCCGGTTAACATTAAATGCGCTTGAACATTACATGAAATATAATTCGGCGCATGCACCGCATTCGTTTTATGCGGGGGGCTACAGAACATGGGTCAAAAAAAGAAGCTGGCTTTAATTTCTAATTGAATATAACTAAACCTAAATATTATGTTAACTTATATCTAGGAAAAAGAAAAATAAAGGATAAAATACAGAGAGATTATGCTGCACACAAAAAGAAGAAAAAGAAAGAAACGACAAAATAATAATAATAAACTAAAGGAAAAAATAATAAAGAGAGCAGTACTGAGAAAAAAGACGTTATGCCGTTGTGCAACCGATAATATTAGCGGAACTACAAATATTTTAGGATATAACAAGCGCCATTACTACATATTCTCCTTGTTTTAGCAGTTTTCTTAGCATCTATATTTGTTTATTGTACCCCATCTCATAGCATTGAATATTGCATAATATACTTATCTTATAAAGGATGCATGAAAATTCGTTCTACAAATTAATTTTAACACGCCAGAATCGGCCAGAATTCTTGATTTTTTAACGGACATCCCTTTTTTAGAAATGAGCAAAAACGAAAGTTTTTAATTTACAACCTACTGCCCCTTGCCCTTCTAGATTGAAAGTTAAAACGTGATGAAAATGGGTATTTTTTAATGAGCTATCAAATGACGTTTTCGATTTATAATTGTTTTGGGAACACTTTTGACCCCATCATCCAACTACACCCTTCGAATAAAATACTTTATCAGATTATCGGATAGGTTAGGAACGAAAAAGCATTTTAATACCGCTGGCTTATGTCAAAGGAAACACGCATACGATCGTGCCGGAGAAGAGTCAGAGCCATAGCTCATTCTTTGACTCCGTTCGATACATTGTAGTAGACGACTCGCTGACTGACAGCACGCATCTGAACTTTCCCCCACCACGATCGTCACGGCAGTGGTTCTTCGCAATTCTTCGTAACTTGGTGTAAAAACTGGAATCAGTGAGTTCGTTGCGTTGCCTTGAGTTTCCTGATTCGGCCGCTCTATACGCCGAGAGGGCGTCCCAGTACGGCTCAATTTTCGTGCGACACAAAGTCCCATAAGGCTAGCGGTCTTTAAGTATATCTCGTCGGTGGTCTAAGCTACTGCCCGGCGAGGTTCGCCCATCTTGCCCGAAACTGAGGCGAGCGGCCGCATGGTGGCGCCAGTGGGCAGTAGTGGGGCTCCGGCGGCCGCACCTGTCTGCGCGACGGCCACTCAACACATCGAAAGGCCCGGCCGCCGTGCGCATCGGCCGCGAAGCCGGCAGCGGCAGCGGCAGCGGCGGCGACGGCGGCGGCGGCTACATCGGCGGCGCGCGGGTCGGACAAGGACGAAGCTTTACGTCGGCTGCCGAGTGGCCCTATGCGCTTGCAGCGCGCCAGACGAGGACGCACTCTCCTCTGTCGCGGCTCAATGAGTGTGGAACGCGGCCGCGCGCGCGGGGAGGGGTCAGGATGCCACGGCGAGTTCCGGCGCGGCGTGGTTGGCAGGCATGCGAATGAACGAGCCGCGCGAATTCGCACGAAGTGCCACGAGCTGGCCCGAGTCGGCCGACGGGAAGAGCGAAGGAACGGCACCGCCGTAAGGGTGACATGGCGCGGCGCGGTGGGGAAGAGACGGTAGGTTTGGGAGGGGGGGGGGGGGGCAGAGGAGCAGGAGGACGATGAGGAGGGGCGATCGCGGAAGGGGGGAGGGCGAAGGGGCTGACGAACGGCGAGAGTACGGGAGACGGAGCGAAGGACGACACGAGGGACGAGAATGAAAAAGGAAGAGAGAGACCCGACAGGAGAGCGGCGGAGAGCGGCGAGGAGGAGAGGAGAGCGGAGACGACGACGGCGGCAGCACCGTCAGGAGAGACCGATCGTACGCTCACCCCCGCGCAACGGAGAGAGAGAATGCTACGACCCTTCGCGATACGGCAATAAAGCGCGCCCGATATGCACGACGCTGCAGCCGAATTCTACCTGAGAAGGGCTGCCGGGAGCGGGGAGGGACGCGGAAAGGGATGCCATGTGCAGAGAGTAAGAGTAAGACAGAGAGAGAGAGAGAGAGAGAATGAGAGAGTGTTTGCGAATCAAGGAGACTCTCTGATGATACGCCCGAAATATTCAACGTTACGACGGGTTCGGGTTTTAGGAGAAAGACCTCGAGACTAGGTGCTTCTTCCCGTCTGCCGCTGGGAAGGGAGTCCCCCGAGAGTCCGGAGTGAGAAAGAGGGAGATCGATTGTGCACGCCGGCGGTCCTTCGCACACGCCGACAAGAAGATTCCTTCGCACCTTCTCGCCGCGGCAACGTTATCGATCGTAGAACGACCTCACTCACTTCTCCTACTCCCCCGAGGTCAGGAGTCGCAGAGAGATTTTTCTTCATCCCGTTGGCGCGCGCGAACGGAATCTCCGCGACGCGCCTTTTCTTTTAATATAGCCTCCGGGGAGCGGCCGGGATCTTTGAGCGGTAAAAGGGGTTTTTCCGCGATAAACGAAGATCCATTCTACCACCAGCCGCCCTCCGCCTCCCCCTCCCCTGAGGTGGCCGGTAGAATTGATCGGCTCCGGCGCGATTTATCGGGAGCGTAGGAAACGGGCGACCGTACCGTGCGCTGCTGCCTAGCGTGCATTTTTTTTCTCCCTCCGGCTCCTTTTTTGTTTACCAGCCGCACAAAGCGGGCGCCGTCGATTGGCCGATTGGGCATCGCGATGCATCGCGTCAGAGATGCACGGCACATTTGCAATGGGGCAGATTCCTCGTACAGCGGCGTAGAGGTCGGGGGGCCCCGGCACCGCTTATCGATCGGACGAAATTTTGTCGCGGACCGACGAGATGTCTTTTCGGGAAGCGAGACTCGAGATCCCGCCCACGTAGGCATGAATGATCGATCTCGGGGGGGGGGGGGGGGGGGCGAGAGAGCCGCGGAATCGTAGGTTGCGCTGCCGCGGAAACAAGCGAATGTTGCCAGCAATAATATTGACAAGCGGAGTCGCGCAGGTGGCAAGGCACATGTTTTTCGCGGCCGCCGAGACCTTGAGCCGCGTCGGAGTACGGAGATTAGATAGAGCGGAGAGTCACTCGTGTGATTGGAGCGTCGAAGGGCTCAATTTTTCCGCGCACGCTTCCCACACACGATTTTCTAGTACGGCTGAAACCTGGAATCGTAGTCTGGCCGACGAGGATGCACGAATCGTTATCGTACCTGCGAACATAAAAATTTATGAGAGAGTGCTCGAGAGTGCGTTGTTTGGAGAGTATGAGAAATCTGAACATATGGAAAGCTGGGTTCAGGAGTAATTAGTCGTGTGCGTGACTGGAAAGATGAATTTAGATGAGCGGGCTAGAAGACCAAGGACTGCTCGGATGTACGCGTATTTTACGTGCGCGAACACTGATGGCCGGCGTACTATGCTGGCAGACATGTTCCGAATGGAACAAGGCCAAAAATGGTTTGTGATGACCGAGCTCCAGTAGCCGCCGCGCACGATACACGATGAACTTAACAACATGATTGGACGTCATGCATTAGAGATGTAAATACATTGATTACGTCCACGGCTAAACGGTCACTTAACCGTCAGCGATACCTAATTTCACGTCCATATCCAATGCGTAAACACGCCGAACGACTTTATTGCGTGCTGCCCGGTCAACATTTGGCAACAGCTTTCCGGGTAGCAAAAAATAACTGGAAACGCAAACAACCGCCGAATTACCTTTGATAACACGTTTCGCTGATTTTCCCGAAGTTTCTCTTATCTGGTCATGTAATTGTGACGGAACGATAGTTTTTCCGGGTACAAATCATTGTACCCTTGACAGTGTCTTCGATAACGCCGAATGTTCAACAACTCATTGACAGCAGTCTGGTACTGGCGAACGATGACAGGCTTCTTTGAGAAGCAACAAGCTCTCCAGTTGCAAACAGTGGCTCCCCGGTCTGCGTCGCTGTTATTACGGCAATATTTCGTGGAACATCAGGCGTGAATCATCATTGTTCCTATGCATCACATTTAATCAGAGAGCAACACTGTGCGTCAGACTTGGACGTTATCTGTCTCTCCTCGCTATCTGTTCTCTATTACTCACGTCCGAAGGTCCGTCGCTCGTCCTCTCCTCCTTCCATCCAGTCATTAGCATCGCTGAGTCAGTTACCTGCTCTCGTTACCCGACACGCTGACCGAACAGAAGTCCGAGAAGACGAAAGCAGGCCACTTTGTTTGAACCAATGTCGTTTCGTGTCTTGCAACGGTATCCGTGTCTCTCTTCGACACTGATCCTCTCTCTCTCTCTCTCTCTCTCTCTCTTTCTCTCGCCACGGAGCCAGGGACAAGGTCAAGGCCGTTGGCCTTCATTCTCGACATCCTTCACAACCTCCTACGTATCCCTTCTCTTTCCCCTCCCCCTCTCCCAGTTTATCTGCGCCCGCTTCTTTCTTTCTTACCATTCTTTCACCTCCACGCTCGTTAACTATCTTCGCCATCCCCACCACGAGTACAGTGCAAAACTGTCGCCTGAAGAACGAACGATCTCAGCTATGCCCATGTTCGCGGCTCTCGTGCGTGAGATTCTCTCGAGTGTGACATAGGCGCGCGCGGATAGAGGAAGACGGGGCCTGTTGCCACTCGCCGACATAATTTCCGAGTCGTATGCGCGAACAGGTTTCCAGGCGAACGTTGAAAAAGACTCGGTGGAAGCCGAGTTGAGCTAAACAAAGTTATTTCGCACGGCGTCGTCGGCGCGTTCGACCTTGCACGCGCGCGTGCTTTCCTCGTTTCGGCCGTTCGCCAACCGGATGGATCGGGATTTTCATCATTACCATAAAACTCCATCCTTCGATACCTCAATTTATAACGAACGGCCGTACCTAAACGCTCTAAGCACTCCCGTTGACGCTGTCGGTACCATGTGTCCAGCCTGTTAGTATTAATCGTGTCGATGCAAGCTGTTCGAAGCTTCTCGAAGCTTCTCGAAGCTTCTCGACTTTTCCACCGGTACAAAAACCATTCTCAGTCCTATGACACGTATATGGTAGTCGCAGCGTCTGGCGACCCACGTTCCGTGGCGAGTTCGAAAGGGGAAGGTCGCGGAGGAGGAAGCTAAGAATCCGCCGGCAGGGGCCGACGTCTAAGCCTGGGCGTTGTACCGTTCGAATAAAAGTGAAAAAAGCGCGGCCGCCTAACTCGACCGAGGACGAGACTGCGGCATCGCGAAGCGGAAAACGAGTCGAATTCCCGAGCGGCTCGACCGACGTGACGGCGGTTCAAGTGAAAAGGGTCAACCGCCGATCGGGCCCTGCATCCGGCCTCCTCTCGATACGTCGACGAATCGACGCTGGGAAAGACAGCTTTTTCTGGTAGAGTTCGAGGAATGAAAAAATTGGCTGCGAAGCTCGTCGAATTTTGAGGACTGCCATCGGCGGTAACGCCAGACGCGCGAATCCTACGAGTTACGCCGAAATTCCCTAGGGGCAAGTCGGGTCAACAGGAAGTCAAGGCCACGCGGTCAATTGCCTCGCGATCCGCGTCGCCGCTTATAAATAGATACCAGCGGCACCCGCGATATCTACGCATCTATTTGCACGCATACCGTAAAACTCGATTCGCAGCCGAACTTTGTCGATGGATGAATCGGAGAACTGGAGGTATTGAAAGAGGGAGGGGAGAGAGAGGGGAGAGAGAGAGAGAGAGAGATTGTCTGTCTTGGATCGATCTCTCATGGTTGCTTCGTCACTTCAGCGAAACTCAAATGGCGTTACTAGATGGAACTTCAGTAGATCTCGTCCTTGGAAGTTTTCCGTTGAGTTTCCGCTGAATTTCCATTGCCTACAGTTTTATTGATAAACGTGAATATTGTCAAATTGGATAAACATAGGGTCGTTATTGGAAATTACTCACAGGCTCGGTATATTTCTTCTTGCCTCTCCGCAGACGATGGGATTGGTAAAGGTTTCGGGTTCTTCCGCAATTTTCCCTCTTCGCCCTCATATTTTTGGCAAGTCAATGAGAGAACGTAATGCGGAAGCGGATCAGGGCGGACTTTAATCTCGTCTCGTTATCGTGGAGCTCGAATTCGAGAGGGTGTGGGGACGGCCAGGGACGCAGGCTCGTCCTGCGGGGCGAAACACTTTCTATGAAACAAGAAGAGTACTTATTGATCCGGCGTAGGCTCTGCTCAATGCAACCTAGCGCCAGTTTATAAATGCCATCCTCCGGGAAAACGATAATTATCTATTGTTCACGCCTCTATTCTCCGTGGGGCCGGACCCGATGCAGAGAGGAAAAAAAAAGAAAGAAAGTAGTGCCGTCGTCGCCTGCCCCTATCAGTGAAATTATATTGTTCGGCGCAGCGATGCGATTTCGACAACGAAATATCGTCCAACGACCAATTACGATATTGGCGTCGCTACGGTGCGCGAACAAATTTTTGTTGCGAAACGTTTGAACAGTGCCAACTTTTTCGAAACAGATTTGTTTTTCATCCGGCGTAAAAAGGGCGGAAAAAAGGGGCAGGAAAAAGCGAACTGCGCCCAGCGACGACCGGCGCTATTCTTTCTTGCTTCCCGCTCTATTTTGCAAAAAAAAAAAAAATTTTTCTCTTTTTACAATATTTGCTCCCAAAGGAGTTTAATTCGGCGGCTCCGGAAGCGATTCGTTAAAAGCCACGGTTCGGCGAGGAGAATTCAGAGGGAATAAGCCTGTACCACCCTACACGGACGGAATGTATAATCTCGGGGTCATTGCCCGAACGATCTTTGGGGGTTCCACCATGCCCGGAATACGAGGGTGACGTACCTCGTGAACACAGTGCGGATATCGATCACTTTTACCCGAAAAAAATAGGGAAAAATGAAATTCCCCCTTCGCGGTCTCGTCTCGCCGCCGGAGTTCTCATCGATGAGACTCGAACTCGATCGCGGGGAGGAGCGAGGAAATCGACGCCTAATCCCTAATCCGTGCGAAAAACTAAAGAGCTCTACGAAAAAAAAAAAAGACACCGACAAAGAGCGGCAATCCGCCTAAAACCCGAAATGCAGAATGCAAAGTCAATTAATCACTCGCCGGATCGAAATCCTCTATCGCGCCGAGGCGAACGGATGTGGGGAATAAAAAATGAAAAACGATACCGGATATCAGGGATGCGTAACGGTTTTCGGCGGGTCAGGGAGACGGGGGGGGGGGGAGAGACAAGACGCGAGTCATTCCACGGTTCAATTTATGTCGCGTGCGTTTTCGTTCGATACGTGTCACTCGATTTCGCAAGGGTACCTCCTCCCCCCTCTCCCTCCCCTTCCTACCCTTTTGGGTTGAGAAGCTTGCGTCGACGTCGACGCTGGGCGTCGGTGCTAAAAGTCTATGACTTCGACAAATATAAAACATCGCCTGCCCCCCCCCAGCCACCTCCCTTTACTCCACCCTACCTGCACCCTCCCACCCCTCCCCTACCCGACGACGACAAGGAGTATCGGGACAGACAAAGCGTCCCTCGCTCTCGTCCGTGTTCGATAACACCCGGGATCCGTTTTCGGGCGACGGGACGTGAAGAGAGAGCCGGAGAGCGAGAGGGAGAAAGATAGAGGGAGAGAGAAGGAGAGAGAAGAAGAGAGGAGAGAGACAGAGAGTGAAAGTCAAGCATAGGCGAAAAGCGTCGAGGAGAGAGGAAGCGAGGAACACCTGCGAGCCTTTTGTACCTGCGCCACGCTCGCGGGAGCGAAGGGTCAGGTGCCGCAACGGCGAATAAATCGATCGACCGCCATCGCGTTCCCGCTCCTACACGGCCACGGGATGGGTCATTAGCGATGGCTCGGGCAAGAAACGCAGCCGTTCGAACGGCCGTCGGGAGGGGGGGGGGGGGGTGGAGAGGGAGGTAGGCGGAGGGAGAGAAAAAAAAAGTTTCATCGAACGCTCCGCGATTGAGCGCCGCCGATAGACTCGGGAGCCGATCAGTCGAACTTGGGGCGGAATTTACAGCTCTGTGCGACTGCCGGGCAGTGGGAAGATTAGCATTTTTGTTCTTCGTCGCACGCCGGCCCAACTTTCGCGGCGGCGTATCGATTGGCCGCGAGCGTAATCGCACGGGGGGCGTCTACTTAACCTTCAACTTCTCGCGGTCCGATCGTATCGCATGCGAAAACGTACTACTTCTCGAATGTCGTCCGAGGAGCCTGATAATACATTTGTCAGACGTATCGTCTTGGAACGAGCTAGCCTTACGTTCGCCGCGCTCGTGGTCGGCATACCGAATATATTCGGTTGCCGGAGTTTACCCAGTCGCTCTAAAATAGTCGGGGCGGCAATCAATGTTGGCTGTTTACGTTGGCCGAGGCAGCATTATATTCCGTCGGACGCGACTCATCTCCTTCCCCCTCTCTCTCTCTCTCTGTCTCGCTCTCCATCCCTCCTCTCGCCGACGACTCGTTCGTGCTGTTTCGCTAACGGCTCTCGCGCCGTTAAAGTCCGCGTTTCCGCCCTCGAGAAGGGATCTGCCGATCGATGCAGGTTCTTCCTGCGTGCATCTCCGTCCGGCGTGCGGGAGAAGGAGGCGAGAGGAGGACGCGAGCGGCGGTAAGGGCAAGGTTTGACCTTTTGCGGGGTTGCGCGAGCGCGGGAGCAGAGGACGGCGCGAGGGCGAAAGGGAGAAAATCGCGCGGAACGGCGCGAGGTGGGATAGGGATCGAGCGAGGAACCGAAAAGGGAGTCTGTCTGAAGCTGTGCGAGCGAAGGCAGGATAACGAATGTCGAGCGAGCGAGAACTTTGGAAGATGAGGAGGGAGAGCGAGAGAGAGAGAGAGAGAGGACGACAGACGGAGTAGGAAGATGGCCAGACTAAGACCAAACGAGGAAGCCGAGACGGTGGAAGGAGAGGACGAGACGGTAGGCAAGGACGACGGTAGCGTCGGGACGCGGATGGAACCGAGACGGCGATACTCCGACTCTCAAAGGAGAAGAGAACGCGCGCGGAGGGCGAGAGGCGAGACGAGGAGGAGGGGCGGGACAGGGTGCAGGCCAGGCGAGAGGGGAGAAAAAGAGGGGGGAGGGCGAGCGGAATAAGGGTAGTTCGACGGGTGCCCATGCCTTTTGGGGCAGTGGCCCTTGCACCGGAGGGTGGCAAGGGGTGGCGCGGGGGAGCAGGGAGACGGATACAGAGAGGGAGAGGGAGAGGGATAGAGAGAGAGAGAGAGAGAGAGAGAGAGAGAGAGAGAAAGAGAGAGAGAGAGCGAGTCGGAGGGAGAAGGAGAGGGAGACGGAGAGAGAGAGCTAGGGGGCGGGCAAGAGGAGACGAGGACCTACGCGTTATTGAGCGGGCATTTCCCACAAAGCGCAGACGAGGGCAACCACCCCGTAGCGCCGCGGCGCAGAGTTCTTCGTCTCTTTCTCATTCCCTCTCGCTCTCCCTCCTGCTCCGCCGTCTGTCTATCTGTCTGTCTCACTTCCGCCAACCCTTCTGACTTCTCTGCACAATCCCTCTGTCCGTCTCTCTACCTGTCTCTCTCTTTCTCTCTCACTCTCTTTTTCTCTCTACCTCCACGTCTCTTTTTCCCCATTGAGCGCGTACATGTGCGCGTCGCATATATCCTCGTCATCGGCTCTACTCCTCTCTCATTCCGCGATTCTTCCATCCCTTTCTCTCTCTCTCTCTCTCTCTCTCTCTCTCTAGTGGCCGCCGGTCCTTTCGGCCACCCTTCGCCCGTCCAAAGTTCCTGCCGTTTTGTCTTCCCGCCCGAGGGGGGAGGTGATGGGGAGGGAGGGAGGGGGTTAGTTAGAGACGTCCGATCTGCATGGGCCACCAGGAGGGAAGACGCGCGGCGTACGACGGCGTGCATACTGGTTCTCTGCCGATTTTTCTCGTGCTCCGCGCCCCGGGAGGGTTCGTTGGAACATGAGACGTCCTTTGGCGCATCCTCGGCGTCGTTTGTCGCGCCCGATGGCTCACGGGTGTGAACATTTTTCGCAGCCCCGTGTCTCCCTTTCATGCGACTAACCCGCCTCGCGCAGCGAGAAGAAGAGAGCGTCGTCGGGCGTGGAGTTCCTCGTCCGCTTTCGCTCATTCACCCTCTCGCCATCCCCGTTCCACGCATCTGTCTGTTTCCCTCCGCGCCTCGTGTTTGTCTGTCTGTACGGGGGCCGCGCTCGTCCCTTCCCCTCTTTCAATTGGTCGCATGCAGGCGCAGCGCTCTCCGGAGCGGCCCTTCTGGCCCGATCCTTCGCCCCGCAACTCTCGCCAACGTTCAATTTCCACATTTTTGTCTTGCCCACCGGATTCATTCCCGGGGCTTTGCCCGGCTACTTACGCCCTGACGATGCGCGGCCATTCGTCACGACTCTCTATCCGTCGGGCTCTGCGCGCTGTTTGTCACGATCGTCGGTAGAAGTGGCCCTTAGGTCAATACGTCGTTCTTATCTATTTATCAACCCTCGTATTTCATCCGATCCTCTCTTCTTCCATTTCCCCTCTCCATATGGCGGTCATGTTCCTGCTCCTTTTTTCCACCGACGCGCCCAAGCTCTCGTATTTCATCTGCAACAACAACGAAAAAGTTCGTGAAAACAGGAAACCTGGGAGCGGGCAGAATTTCTCCGGGTTCCCGGAGCCTTATTAAACGTGCATCGCTGGGAAACCTTCAAAAGCGCAGTCTACCCGCCCTGACGTACAACGTTTCCCTGCGCGTAGATCGGCCCGCGCGCGCTCGCGCGCGGGACGCGTCGTAGAGAAATGATCGCGCTCGTATTACGAGGCGATATCAATCGGCCCGATATCGTTCGGCCGACTTCCGCGAATCGCAGAGAATAGCCGTGGTACTCGACAGAGACGAGTCCGGCATTCGGCCCGCCGACGACAATTTATTCAGCAGCCACCCCCGCTCGCCGCCCCCCCTGCTGGGAATCTCCGCAAATGTCGACAATGCGTCGGATATTTTCCGATTCTTCTGCGCGGAAAATGAAATTTGTAATAAAGCGTCGGACAGCAGGAAAACGCAACGGGAGAGAGCCGCACTCTCCCTTCCATTCCTGTCTTCCCTCACCCTCCTCCACCTCCGCCTCCTCCTCCTACTCCTCCTCCGTCACCCCCGGCCTCTCTTTCCGCTCCCTTTTCGATCTCCCTTCGCCCTGCTTCCCTTACTCCCGCCCGCGCGTACATGTGGTGTACGCGCACGCACGCACACGCAGACACGCGAGCCAGGAGAGCACACACGGCCAGCTCCTAGCCACCCTCGTCCTCCCAGCTTCCGTTTCTATGCGTACGTGCCTCTCGCTCGTAGCGCATCGATTTCCTTCCGAGTGAAAATTCTGCTCGCATTATGCCAGTTCGGCGCGATGTCGTATTGATAATTTTCCTCGCCGCCGTTGCCGCCGGCCACCCTTTCTTCCGGCTCGCCTCCTCAGTGTGATCGACCTGTTTCGACGTCTCGACGATGCCCTCATCCCTTACTCGCACTCTCTCTCTGTCACCTTTCACGCACGCCGCGCTCCTCAAGGATCGTTAGCCGAGTTAAAACGGTGAAAGAAGCTCGTAAAGCGAGGCTGCGCGGAAAATTTTCATAAGAAATCTTTTTTCACCCCCGGCGCCGGATTTTTCCCTTTTGCCAGGCCGAGAGGGGTACGGCGGGACGGGGATGGTTTCTTCGTGTAACGTGAAATGTAATAAAGGCGACTGCGGGGGACTGATCTAATTGCTACCGCAAAGCAAAGCTCGTCGGCCGTTTTTTGCCCGGTATTGGATTGCTGTTTGTTTTTCCAAATTGTATCCCGCGGTTCTCATAAAGCGCAGCGGCGCGGATATCGACGAGGCTAGAAAGCGGGGGCGCAGAAATACAGGACGCCGTGAAGGTTTTTTGGTATTAACGAGGACCCGATCGAACGGCTGCGTGACCTCCCATATTAGCGGGTGTTCTTTGCTCAAACGGTTGCTATGGAACGATGGTATACGATCCTATAAACAGCACTGCAACTGGGTTCCGCCTGCCATCGTTAATGTAACCCTCCTCTAATAGACGCTATCAATTTTCAGCGGATAATTCCGGAAAAACGCCTTCCACTTTCAGTTACTAACAGCATTTCCGGCCAAACCCCTATTCCTCCATTGATCTTCACGCCGACCACCTAATACCCTACCTAATCAGCATATTGTTAATCCATCGTTTATGAAAAACATCTAATAACGTCATTACATGATACGGAAAGTTTGCTAAAAATTCATCCTTTCGCTAGCCGCAATGCGCTTATCGCCACGTTTATCCTTCCGCGCCGATCTCTGTCGCCCTCTGATTCCTACGTCATGGCTACGTCATCGCATCAGTAGGCAATATCGATTTTTCAGTACGTATCTAACGTTATATCCGACTATTGGGCTCCGAGTACAATGTCCGCTTCAGCGATGAATAGCAATATGAGCCCCGTAAGCCGAAATCTTTCGTTGAAGATAACGTGTCCGATTGCTCGAGACGAGGCTGTGAATATCGCCACGCGTCGTCTGGCAAGGATATATGCGCAAGGATCGTGGAGCGCGTCGGTGCGTACCGTCTCCGGCGAATCCTGACTCCGACTCGAGTCAGATCGATGGTTACTAACCGATATGAAAACATTGAGGAAAAGAGAAATGGATGTATCGATCTCACCCCTAGGGACTTGGTAGGATTAGGACGTCACAGCGCCCACCCACGACGAGCCATGAAGCAGGGCGCAGGAGCGGATCGAGAGATTTGCGAGCCTCGCCGAGCAGGACACTTTCTTCGTCCTGCAAAAATTGATTTCTTACGCCTGTTAATGTTTTAAAGAGAACCCGCCGCCGAGGGCGCGTGCCGAGTTTTTCCTATTTACACGATACGCTTCGGAACTCTTTCAATTACAGGGCAGTTCGATTGTCAAGGTTTGCAAGAGCAGCTGCTTTATATCAAGTTACGCCGCTTCATAGTTTGCAACTATAAAGTGTTCCGAGAGCAAAATCATTATAGCTACAGTTCAAGCGTACTCTAACGTTCTCCAATAGCGAAGTACAGACAGGGTATGTCTACCGCGCCATATGGAAAGAGTAGAATGAAATAACTTGAAGCGGGAGTTAGTAAAATTGCAAGGAATTCGCGAACGCTGTAGCGAAGCCAACGTTGCAGCCGAAATTCAGACTTTATCTTCCCTTTCCCTCTGCCTCTTCCACGACGATCGATCGGAGCGCATTACATTGAGCGCGCAGTGAAGCCCTTCATCTTCTGCCCACGTAACTTATAATCATAACCGTGTTGCACGGCTCGTCGGATCCGCTCAATCGTTTTCCTAACAATATTTGACGAGTGCTGATGGTCTGCATTTTGGCATGATCCGAGCCAGTAACAACCACTCGCTGTGGCAATACACCACCCTCGGCCTGCACCCTTTGCGTCACACCCATCCTGTTTCCGCATACCGTACGCACTCAACCTATATTTTGTCCCTCGGTCGTTGATCTGCGACATTGCAACTCGATGGATATTCCTCAAATCTTGCTTGTACGGTACCGGCCAACGCGAACAGCTATGCTTAGATGCCGGCAAATGGGAGGATTCCATTTCCACTTGTTTGGTGTATAGTTTCTTCCGTACTGGATTCATGGTTGCGACTCTGCAAGAATTCGGTTAACGTCAACCTTTTTTACATGTAATGAAAATTATTTTTGAATATGATTCATGGCAAAAACTGCTAATGTAGTATAAATACATATGTACATAAGTATAGATAGTTCTCGTTAATTGTTTGATGCACTGAAGACCCTAATTAACATGTTAGACATTATACAATGGTTATCAGAGTTCAGTATGTCGATGAGATACATTATTCGTAATCGCCAGGGACGTAGGGATATAGTTAGGAGATAGTTGTCACTCTGAATCCGTGATGCGGCAGAAAGATATTTTGTCACATGTTCCCAAGCATGGCAAACAACGTGGAGGATGTGTCAATTGTGCCGGAGGACAACAAAAAAAGAACACAGTTCGGCAATCGAACGTTGAACAGTGACGATAATGTTTTTCAGCATAATACGTGGTAGGTTTTTATTCTTGCTGTTTTTACGATCTGAATGACTGTCCTTTAGGTTATCATAACCTGAAACAAGCCTTTGAAAAGTACTACCCTCCGCAAGTAAGGGTTCATTTATTTGAACAATTATTGGCAACTTACGGTTCTTACCTTATTAAAAAAATGACATATTTTTATTATTTATCAGGGACAATGTCACGTGGAATGAGGAACAAGAAGAACAGGCACAGCGTAAAATAGCCGAAAATTCTACTATCAGAGCATCACTAGAGGATCAATTAAAATATGAAGAAGAAGCTGTTAAAAATTGGGATAAATTTTACGCAACTCACGAAGATGGGTAAGCCATCATTTTCAAGTTTTTCACTTATCTATTCCCCTTATCTCACATGACGTTTGAAATAGGTTTTTCAAAGACAGACACTGGTTACTCACAGAATTCCCAGAGTTGGCGCCAGCAACTGTAAAACAAAATGTTGATCAACCTATTAGAACAACATTGGTTGAATCAGATGGTCAAAATGACAAAGTCCATATTCTAGAAGTACCATCAGAAAATGGGTGCAAAGTATTAGAAGTAGGTTGCGGTGTAGGAAATACAGTGTTTCCTATTTTAATGTATAACACAGACCCTAACTTATTTGTATATGGTTGTGACTTTTCCAATAAAGCTATTGACATATTACAAAAGAATCCTGCCTACAATGAATCCAGGTATAGAAATTGTATGCAAATATAGCCTGGTTACATGAATGCAAAGATTATACTGAATTTCTAGGTGTAAAGCATTTGTGCTGGATGTAACACAAGAAGAATGGACAACACCTTTTGATCCTGAAAGTTTGGATATTGTTATACTGATATTTGTATTATCGGCTATTAATCCGGAAAAGTATGTACTATTGTTTGTAAAGTAAATTGAGCTTCAATACTTAATTTTATAAGAATGCTGAACGAATCCAAATAATTGTTTTTTTAGGATGAAACACGTTGTGGAACAAATACATAAATATTTGAAACCAAATGGTATCGTATTGTTCCGAGATTATGGGAGATACGATTTAGCGCAATTGAGATTTAAAGCTGGAAATTGCCTCGGCAATAATTTTTACGTTCGCGGTGACGGAACCAGAGTTTATTTTTTCTCTCAAGGTAATTCGATCAAACTTTCAACTACGCAAAAGGCATGGTCAATATTTTTAACGGTTATATTTTGTTGCAGAGGAATTGAAAGACCTATTTACGAATGCTGGTTTTAAGGAAGAACAAAGTTTTGTTGACAGACGACTACAAGTTAACAGAGGGAAAAAAATTACCATGTACAGAGTTTGGGTCCAAGCAAAATATCGAAAAACTTCGTGATAATTCACCTTCGTCCACCTCGCATCAACAAACTTGTTGCGATGTTCTAGAATAATTCAAAAAAATAACGGAATCTTAATTGAAATCATTGCCACCAATATAACTTAATTTAATAACAATGTAGCGTTTTTCAAAACCGGCAAATTATCATTGAGATAAGACAATGTAAATTAAACATCATAAATAAAAATGATTGACGCAATCGCATACAAAAAATTTAACTTTTCTTACTTTTGGTTGATCGTTCTTTTTAACTGGCGCCATTTCATGCTCACAACAAATTCTGCTGACGTAGTTCATAAGCTGTTTCATACTCTCACAATGTTGGCAGCATTGCATGAGTATAACGAAGCAAACATGGCGACGATCATACTTGTTTGAAGTTTAAGCACACGTCCTAACATTAAATAGACGAAATCTTGAGTAACATTTTGACATTTGTACGTCAACATGGGCAATGTCGATACAAAATTAAACTTTCGCAAAGCTGTCGTTCAATTGACATCCAAGTCACAGGTAATTCTTGTTAATTACCATCTTCTCTCAGCATAGTTGACGTTTGTAGGCATCGGATTCTGCAGAGTTGACATTTCAATATGTCAAATTTCGATTACCAATTCATTTGTATGTGATCGCCTGATATTTCCGTTTCAATTGATCGATGTTTAATACCCTTCATACGCATAGTCAACATGTGTTTACTGTTGGGAATTATTAAATTTAATTGCCTATAATTAACGACAGGTAATCGACCCGCTGGATGATACGTTCTGGGATCAGTTCTGGTCAGAGAATGTGACGAACGTTCAGGACATTTTCACATTAATCCCGGCTGACGAAATACGAATTTTACGAGAAGAGGCCCCTTCCAACTTGGCCACATTATGTTACAAGGCGGTGGAAAAATTAGTCAAGGCTGTTGACAACAGTTGTAGAACACAGAGGGAGCATCAGACGGTTCTCAACTGCTGTCGACTGCTAACAAGGTTGCTGCCTTATATTTTTGAGGATCCAGATTGGAAGGGTTTTTTCTGGTCCAGTTTGCCGGGGAAGGAAAATGAAGAGAGCGTACCTCTAGCACAGTCATTACTTAACGCTTTATGTGTAAGAAAATATGAGTTATTCACAAGCGTTAGTATGTTGAGGCGTAAATATAAAATCTGTGTCGTTATTTTAGGATCTCTTATTTTGTCCAGACTTCACAGTGGCTGCAAACAGAAAATCTGGACCTGTAAGGAATTTCAGCATAAAAAATCACAGTACTAATTAATAAACATTTTGTAAAATACACAATTTTATTTTTAGGACAAAGCTGAAGAATTACAGTCCATAGACAGTTGTGAATACATTTGGGAAGCTGGAGTGGGATTTGCTCATTCTCCACCCAGATACCCAATTTTAGATTCTAATCGTACGGAGGTGTTGAAACTAGTGTTAACATGTTTCAGTGAATCCATGTATAGTCCTCCAGTGGACCTTTCTGTCACACCAAATAAATGGATTCAGCATCTAACAAGCTCCGAAAACAGGTATATATTCTACTGGCTTTCACACCCATTAAGCATGTTACTGTGTTCTCCTAACATATGTTTTTATATTACAGACATGCCTTGCCTATGTTCACATCTTTGTTAAACACAGTTTGTGCTTATGATCCTGTTGGACTCGGAGTGCCGTATAATCATCTCTTATTTACTGATTCGCTTGAACCACTCGTTGATGTCGCTCTTCAAATTTTAATTGTGACCTTAGATCACGATACAACCGAAGGCGCATCAATGGATGAGGGAACCATTGGCGATAATTTGTTTATTAATTATTTAAGCCGTATTCATCGTGACGAAGGTATATTGATACATACTCGTAACGCACAGGTTTTTCGTTATTATTTACCCTTCACTCTGTAGACTTTCAGTTTGTACTGAAGGGCATTACGAGGCTATTGAACAATCCCCTGATGCAGACATACTTACCGAATTCTACTAAGAAAGTACAATTTCATCAGGAGCTACTTGTATTCTTCTGGAAGTTATGTGACTACAATAAGAAGTTCCTGTATTACGTGTTGAAAAGTTCAGATGTTCTTGAAGTACTAGTTCCGATACTTTATTATCTGAATGATGCACGTGCCGATCAGTGTTAGTACTACCTTTTATGTGTTTTGTTACGTCCTCAGAGTTGGGAAAAAAGTCGATTCTATCTACTTAAGGTTGAACGACAAAATTGATTTTCAGCGCGAGTAGGATTGATGCACATCGGCGTTTTTATTCTACTTTTACTCAGCGGAGAACGTAATTTCGGTGTTCGGCTGAACAAACCCTACACTGCAACAGTTCCGATGGACATTCCAGTATTCACAGGCACTCACGCGGATCTTTTAGTTATCGTATTTCATAAGATAATTACTACCGGTGATCAAAAACTGCAACCGCTCTTTGACAGCTTCTTGACGATTCTGGTGAATGTTTCTCCGTATCTCAAGACACTGTCAATGGTGTCCAGTACCAAGTTGTTGCATTTACTTGAAGCGTTTAGTACTCCGTGGTTCTTATTTTCGGCACCCAACAACCACCACCTGGTATTCTTCCTTCTTGAGATTTTCAATAATATTATACAGGTAATATTTTCTTGGCTTTTTTTATGGATGCTACTGATTTGGTGTGATAGTGTGTTTAATGTTAACAGTATCAATTCGATGGGAACAGCAACTTGGTGTACACCATAATAAGAAAACGACAGGTGTTTCACGCTTTAGCGAACTTGCCATGCGACTGTAATACGATTGCGAAGTCTTTGTGTAAGAGACAACGTCGACATATGCCGGCTAGTACTTCGCATGAGAATGTCAGTGAGGCTACAATGGAAGGATCTCATCCCGCACAACCTGCCGAGCCTGGAACCTTAAAAGCTTCGCTTCTAGAAACACCAGGTAAACCAACCGTGTTATATTTTAATCTATAGAACGAATTTTTACGTTGCTTTTGATTATCGACATTATAAACATTAATAGGTATCGACAAAATGACTGAGAAAGAATCAGCGCATCCGTTAAGTCCATCGATTAACATTGATGTAGGAAAAATGAGCTTAACTGACAATCAGAATGAGGAAAATAATGCGGAAGATACAAATCAACCTACACAAAACAATGTCGCACCGGTGAGTGTACTTTATTTAATTTTTCGTATATAACTGAATCAACATTTGTACTGGACAACAGAAGACTGGGAATCGTATGTCGGAACAAGGGAATTTCATGAACAACGTGAATCAATGGGTTCCATCCAGTGAATGGGTGTATCAGTGGAAGAGTAAGCTTCCACTTCAAACTATCATGCGATTATTACAAGTCCTAGTGCCTCAAGTCGAAAAAATATGTATCGACAAGTAAGCGGTTCTTGTTATTAAATTATGTATATATACATACATATATTATTCAAACGTATCCGCAACTGTAATGTAAATATTTATAGGGGATTAACTGACGAGAGTGAAATCTTGAAATTTTTGCAACACGGTACATTGGTTGGTTTATTACCAGTGCCTCATCCAATTCTTATTAGAAGATATCAACACAATCCAGGTACTACCGACTGGTTCAGGACGTACATGTGGGGTATCATATACCTGCGAAACGTTGAGCCCTCTATATGGTTCGACACAGAGGTGAAACTATTCGAAATTCAAAGGGTTTAATATGAATCCTTCACTATACGCCGTGACGACAGCACAATATCGTCATGTAGCAAGTCTCGTGGATCTCGTTAGCGTATTCCATTTTCCTTCAATGAGACTGTAAATGAAGTCGCCTCTAATATAAATTAGACGCGCCATAAGACTTAATCGTATTGCTATAGGAATCTCATGCTGCATTCGTCTATAATCGGACATCTGCTATGAGACATGAGTCATCATTGTTTCACAATTTTTATTCTTAATGTAATTACATAGTTCCAACACAGTGGTCTTAACATTTTCCTTCTTTAATTACATACGACCCACCGAAAGAAGTTTTTCACGGCAAACTCAAAGGCAGAACATACGCATTGCAGAGATATACAAAGTAATAGGTATATATACGTAATGCAGCACACAATAGTAATCTTTTGCGCGGAAAAGTTCGGTGGGTCACGAGACGCCGTTTTGAAAAATAGCGATCTACCACATCCTAGGACTTCGTCCTGGAGGAGCAACACCGGGCCCAGTACATTTTTCATTATTAACTGCGGAATGTTTGTAATGAATGTTTGCATTGTTCTGTTTTGGTACGTAAAATAAGTTTACATTACTAAACTGCATCCATTGCGCGTACGCAGTGGAAGACCGTTGATTTTCGGACGCTATAAACTCTAGGAAAAATCTTGTAACTTGAAATGCGCACTGAGTGCTTAACTGACAAAAAGAATCGTGTAAACTAAAAGTGTGTATGTGTATGTGTGTGTGTGTGTGTGTGTGTGTGCCTGTGCATATGTAGATATGTCTGCGCATGTTTGGCCATTATTGGCCGGTATATAAAGTAGCCACGCATATTTATACATATAAATAAATAGTAATAGCGTCGTGTCACATTTCAGTGTATTATACATTACGCCACCGGTGAAACTTTTGACATTCCTGATAATACAGGTAAATTTTAAACCAAATAAATCATGATACAAATACGACTATCGTGACGTTAATGGTGCCCCAGCATCGGGTGACAATTGTTGATTAACTAAATGCATTCGCGAGATATCGTGCGAGTTCAATTCAATAACTTTTTGTACACGTGGGCACAATTGTAACCTATGAATGTACCAATGATGATGGGTGATAAAATAGAGTCTGAACAGGTGTATGCATCATGTATACTTATCTAAAATACATAATAAAGCCATTAATGTAAATTATCGTTTGCACGTATACATGCAGCATATGCACACACGCGCGCGCACGAACACAACACATCGTTGGATCTTTCTACCTCGATAACATTTTTTTACGACTTCAGAGAAAAATCATAAAACTTCGTGCGCAGTGTGCGTTCGCAGATCTTTCAGGACCGAGATACACTCTGTAGCTTTTACCGATACCTTAAACGTACCACCGACTATATGCTATGGTCTCGCAAGATGCATGTCCCCTTATTCACACTACATGCAGCGCTTACATGTATATTGCGTTACGAGTTACCAGTATGCCGTTTGTTTCGTCGATTTTAATACCACGCTAAGTAACTCGAAGAACTTCGTAAACTTAAGCCGAATGATGCTTTTATTTGTACCTTTACTTCCCTTGTCGTACGTTCACATTGGTTGTGCGTTGACGTAACTTATCTATCGTTCAGATGGATTACTTTTTTGTCCGGGCAACCGAACCGAGCGAAAAAACAAACTTTTAACATGCGCGTGCATATTAAAAAGCAGCCTCCTGGTTAAAGGAAGTAATACCGACCTCGTAATTTCAAGCCCCTCATCCGTTTCTTTCCACTTTTTAGACTAGATTTAAGTCGAGTATATCACACAGTCGTATATATATTTAGGTATAAAAAATTATAATACACATTTTACCGCAATATGTTGGAAAACGTAAATTATCGCGAGCAACGTGCGCTTGTCCTCAATCCCGTTCCATTTCTGTCATTTTTTTTTCTCTTTTTTCTTTTTTGATTCGCACGCAATATATATAATGCCCACAATAAAGTCTCGTCCGCGCACTCGTCGTCGATCAACTTGTAAATCATATAATATGCGTGTGTATCACCGAGTATGGCATTGATGTTGCATCACTATGTATCACAGATGTGAAATTCGCCTTATTCTAGAAAAGATTTATCGATGCCATCTACGCTCGCTTCGAATCTTAAACAGGTAGACGGCGCATCGTGTTCGTTTGAAAAAATGTTGTGCGATGGCATCGCGGATTTGGCCGAAATATCTCGATCGAATTTCATTGGAAGATTTATGTCGGAATAAACATCTCGTGGAGCTTCGGTCAATCTACACTCTCGTTCCCGGAATTTGATGGAACGTAACGCTAATCCTATATACTCCCTACAACGCTGTCGCAAACGAACTGTTGTACCGAAGTGTCTGTTGAATATTGAAAAGATTCTTTTGCTTTTTTTACAATATCGACAACGGGACCGTTCACCGCATTACTTTGTCGTAAGACGGCGGCGGGGCCTCTTCCGATGGATTAGGCGGTGGAATTAGAATGGCAATGTGATAAGGGGGCGGTGGGTTTTGTCTGGCGACCGGGGTCGGCCTGACGGTTTCGTTGGTGGTTACGCTCGCGTTGGTTAAGGACGAAATGTGCTCTTCCTGCATGTGATGATCCTGATGGCTACTGTTGTGGGTCCGACGACAGAGGATGGAGTACAAACAGGCCGATAACAGGAGAGTCAGGAGACCGCAAAACACGAGTATCTCGAGGCCTGCATCCTATTAAATGAGAACGTCGCGACATGAGGATCGCTGAGTTCGTCGCTGTACACGTAATAGAGCGATGCTTACCGGATGACCGAAGTAAAATTTGGCACCTGCAACGAATCCGGTAGCGATGAAGAATGTGATCCAGACGCCGCAGCGTAAGCGATAACCCGCCAATTCGGCATCGCTGAATTCCGAAAAATCTAGAAGACTTCTGTTCGTCCCGTTCGACGTATTATTAGATAAGATCAATTGATTGTTCCCGGCGTTAGTTACATTACTGAAAGAAGAGAAAAGTATTCCCACTTAGGACACTCGATTCTGTGTAGCTATGGGTATTAAGGGGCTGGCAAAAAATAATGTTAATTTGTTCCCTAACCGCGACTGAGGGCGATTCATTTATAAGTACTTTCCGCTGGTAGACATGTATAAGTGAGTCACCCTGTATATAGGAAGAACATGTTCCTCAGAATCCTCTTAGTAGACCTTTTTTTCTTTAATTACTTGGAGGTGTTGTTCAGCTGGGATGTGTGTTGTACAGAAGTGACCGATGAGGAAGCATTTCTAGTTTCGCTGTTACTTCTTAACATGGGTCGTGCTGGCCTGTAGATGTTTGTGTTACTTGGTCCAGCCACATTTCCTGTGTTACTGAGACTCTGGAACCGATGAATGGGAGTGACCATCTGTCTGAAGTCCCCGTTGTGTCGACATTGGCCTGCAAAGTCACATACAAAAAATCATTACTTTTATATCAGTTATATTATTATTATTCTTCCCTCAATAAAATAACACAAGAAAACCTTTTCCATACTACAAAGAAACAACCCCTCTTTTCATTTAAAATCACTCCAACAATTCTCATTCTCAACATAAATCATTTTCTATTACTAAACACAATACTTCCACAGCAGTATCTCCATCAAATTATCGAAAACGAAAATCTCAACGCACCCCCATAACAGCCCACCCTCTACTACCCGAAACGAATCCACTTAAACTAGGTTAGCGCGGAGCATGTACCTGAGCGCAATGCACGAAGATATTTGCAAAACCAACGCAGGCATTAAGCATTCTATCGAAAGTGTCTTACGAGTGACATAAATTTCCGTATCATTCTTTCGAATGACCTGTACCTGAGCGCGTTTTGGGCACAGGTGTGGCGGGGTATCGGCGGCCAGTGAAGCCGTAGTACCTGCCCGCCGGTTTGTTAATCCAAAAATGCATGAGCCGGATCTGTTGGTCCTCACTAATGGTCCATCGCCGTCCGCTCGTCCGCGCCGACTATCCTCGCGTTTACCAATACGCCCGCGACGGTGAGAACACCCATGCGAGCCAGTTTTTCCTCGAAGATGGATCGAGCGTTCAGGTTCCGCTGCTCGAACGCTGCGAATCGATCGGACGCGACGGCTGGTCCATTCTGTGCATTCCTCAGTCACGGAATTATGCCGACGCACGCCTTCGCGTTCCCGGCCGATCGAGATTCGTGAGCGACGTCAACCGACCACAGGACGAGGAGAATCAGGCACATGCGAGCGATTCGTGAGAGATTGGGAATGGCAATGCGATTGTCGTCGTTGCGCTTAAATTATACTGAACGTCCGCCATTGCCGCGCGTTTGAAAGCACGACTGCCAAACTTGATGGATGCACGTCTTTCTTGCGGAAATCTTGCCGCTCTGCGGGCCGTGTGAGTGATTTCGGTTTATGTTTCGACGATGAGTTGGAGATATTCCGTTGTCTGTTGGAACGAGACTTGTTGGGTCGTTCTTTGTAGTGAATGGGGGTGAAATGTAGTAAAAAAGTTTAGTTACTTTTAGGTGGGGATATTCTGAGAGTTTTGATTTACGGTTGGTATGCACTCGAAGCTTGGTTAGGCTTGCAACCAATAACACATGGCCGTTCTTGGGATTGTGAATTTGTTTAGTTCATAAACAGTAAAACCAGGTTTGGTTCCAATTAATTCTGTAAAAGTGATTTTACGTGATGATATCTTGATTCTCGTGGATTGCTTGTGTGGTTGATTGAGATCGTTGATACTGACAATTTATCGTGATAGTTCGTGAGAAATACTAAACTATACCGGGGAACGTTGCATTGTTGTTTGATAGGAAACAGTTGTGAACAGATCCGGCAAGTGATGTTATAACGTATCATGTACAATGATATCAATAATTGAGAGGCATGTGCTCCGCACGTCAAAACTTTTTATACGTCATGTTCGCTCAAACGCATTCCGATTTACTGATGACTCAAATTACAATGAGGAAATAGAAAAACATTCTACATTGGAATCAGATCTCACAGTGAAAGAACAGCCACAAACAAAATGTTTAAAAGTTGCAATATTAGGTGCTCCCAACGCTGGGAAAAGCACTCTTATTAATCAGCTTGTAAAGAGAAATGTAAGTATGAATAAAAGAAAAAGATGACAATGTTATAGTATCATTTTGAATATATTTTACACTATGTACCTCAATAAAAGAAAGATAAACAATTCTATTAATAGGTGTGTGCTGCATCTTCAAAAGTACATACAACTTCCTGCAAAGCTAATGCAGTCTATACAGAAAATTCCACACAACTTGTATTTATTGACACGCCTGGTGTTGTCAGTCCAGTGGCAATAAAGAGGCATAAGCTAATTAGATCTTTTGCCACAGACCCCAAACAGTCTCTTGACAGTGCTGATGTCATTGGACTTCTGCATGATGCTTCAAATCGTTATACTAATTTTCAAATCTCATCGGATATATTAAAATTAATTGATCAACTAAAATCTGCTATACCAATATATCTTATATTAAATAAGGTTGATATGTTGAAGGATAAAAAGTTTTTGTTGACACTTTGTAAGCACTTAAATGAAAACAAGGAGTATCCAAAATTTGAAGGTACATTTATGATCTCAGCTTTGACTGGCAGTGGAGTTAATGACATGCGTGTAGGTTTTGTTCATCATACATATTTTGTTAATCTACATAATGTATTTAAAAATGTAATATTTCTCCAATGTTTCCTTCTAGTCTTTCCTTCTTCGTTTGGCCAAACCTGGAAACTGGGTTTTTGATCCGACAATGTACACAGATCAAACTGTAGAAACATTAATTGAGAAAACAGTGAGAGCTAGATACTTGGATTGTTTGCCAATGGAAGTGCCTTACATAATACAAATTGAGGTAGATGAGGCACAAGTAAATAACGATGGTGGTGTAATGGCCATTGTTAGAGTTATATGTCCAAGAAATCGTGTAACAAGTTTGGCGCTTGGTAAGGATGCTAGTGTTGTAAAAAAAGTGGTTAAAGAAAGTGAAGAAATCCTCCGACACGCACTTCGTGCCTCTGTTATGTTGAAGGTAATTGTGGAAACAAAGAAATAGAACAATGCATAACATGATTCCACTTATTACGTGTGGTGGTTTTGTTACATACGTTACAGTATAGTCCATCAAAGAGCAAGCAATTGTATAAAGCCCAATGACAATTTATCTTGACTAATATAACACGTGATAATTACATATTGCTACAATTTTCCGAGTGCAATGTTGTAAATAAGTATAAAAATTGTCAATCTGTATTCGCATTTTCAAAAACTACCGCCATTTTTCGTAGTAGCGCTGATGTCGAATCCTACTTTGAATTAATTTTTGAAGAATGTAAAATATAGGGATTACTATGTTACTTTTAACTTGTAGATAACATAAGCAATTGTATCATAAAAGCAGCAGTTGAATATTTGTTTAAGTTGTTTTTCTATTGCACCTTCTGCCTCCTCCATAATATGAAGTTGGCTGCAGAAATTTCTCGACAAATCGAATACGTTGCCGACCGCATTTCGATATATCGAAATGATTTGTCGGCATAAGTGGCTTCCTGCTCGTTCACGACTTGGATGAGGGATGTTGAGAGGCATTATCTGATCCTTGTAACAGGATTTTCGTAAAAGAACGGCTACTGTGTGTTTGAATCGTTAAACCGATTTTGGTTATTGTTAATATTTTATAGTTACGTATAGAGTAACATAGATACTATCATGGCGTTAAACCCGTCGTATGAGGCTATAGGCAAAGGCTTTGTACAGCAGTATTACGCGCTGTTTGACGATCCTGCCCAAAGACCAAATTTAATAAATATGTACAATGTAAGTTTTATGTGATTTGATACTTACAATAATCTGTAATAATATACCTGAATTTCTGTAGACGGAATCCTCCTTTATGACATTTGAAGGCCTTCAAATACAAGGTGCCATCAAAATCATGGAGAAACTAAATGTAAGTATTATTTGATACAGGTTTTGTAGTGACAGATACTAAGTCTTACTATTATGTTTATCTTTTGTAATATGGCTAAAATGTTTGTCGTATTATATATACTGCATCTTTTCTTTCAGAGTTTAACATTTCAAAAAATTACTCGGGTAATAACAGCGATAGATTCGCAGCCCATGTTTGACGGTGGTGTACTCATTAATGTTTTAGGAAGACTGCAGGTAAGGATAGTCTATCTCATGACAAGTATAAGTAACACGATCTTGATAATGTAAATGGGTGCCTACATTGTGTAAATGTAATACAGTTCAGCGCATACTTTCTTGCGCACTCTATAATACACAAAATTTATTGCCACTTATATAAGACACATTGAAGTTTTCTGAGAAGAAACAAAATGTTACTTCTTTCTTCTGTTTTTGCATAAAACATATTTATAGGCACTCTTTCAATCCAATTGGTTCAATAATTTAGTTTCCTTTCACCCATAAGTTCTACGGCATTGATTCAGTTGAGGATATAAATCGCCAATGATCATAGGCTAATATTTGCGGTTAAGTACATTTTTGATGCATTTTTGTGTCGTACCTTTTTACTCTGTTGTCCGAACGTGCAACCTGAACGCGCACTGTTCTACCTGACAATTTTTTGTGCTGCCGGGTGAAGGTAGACATTGAGCTATGACTACTGTCCGACTATCTCTCTATATACCTACATCTGCAAAGAAGATGAAAATAAGAAAAAACTCAAGTCACGTGATTGTTGATGATTGGGCAGACTGATGAGGATCAGCCCCATGCATACATCCAGACATTTGTCCTGAAGCCAATCGCGACCAGCTTTTACGTGCAACATGACATCTTCAGACTTGCTCTGCACGACACGGTTTAGGCAGGTCAGGTATTATAGGTCAGCCACTGATCTTCCCTGTTGTGGTAAAGACAAGTCATCCTGCATCCACTTTGCCGATAATCCTATTCCGCTTTTCTGTACTGCCATGACGTTTGCTTCTACTAGATCTCCCGTAACATAATACCTACTTACAAACATACTTTTCAAATGTTTTAATTTTACATTACTTTTTGTCTCTGTAATCGAACTTTGTTTTTCATTAGCTTGTTGGTCAAAACTAAGATTTTCCTGGAGATATGTTCATTTTTTTCATCATTTTTCTAATTCTTTACAACGATTCGAAATTTACATCGAGCAAATTAATTATTTGTATACACTTCCAAGCATGTGTATTTCAGCATGTTCAAATGCACTACACGGGTACCTGCAAGTAGAGAAGCTGAAAGTGTATATGCAAGGATCTGCTAACGTCAGATAGGTGAATACGAACGAAGGCGTGTCCAGGTGATATGCAATTTTAAATTCCCTGTACAAACTCTGTACAATGATTACACAAATCGAAGCCGCTCTCTGAATTACTGAACTAATTGGAACGGAATGCATATCACAGTCGGTCTCTATAGGAAGGACTCGAGCTAGTCTCACCTCTAGCACTAGCTTCAATCATAGTGCGAGTCAGTGTATCAAATAATCCGCTAAAAAAGAGAACTGCTCTCTCATTAAACGCTAATGCCTTTATCTTTGTTTCGTTTCCGACTGTTCATGTCTCTGCGTTCCGTGACTAACAGTCCCGCGCAATTTTGCCAAAGTACGTACTCGTACGTTGCGCGGGACACATTGTCACCTCGATAACGCGCAATTCGTAGACATTCTAGTCGGCGTCGATTCGCTGTACGGAGAGCTGAAACGACGACAGTCCGTGGAATTCGGGCACGACATTATGTCGGCAGGAGAGATGGGAGAGCGTGTCCGTAAATAGAATTTTCGTACGTGATTTCCAGGCAGACGACGACCCACCGCATGCCTTCTCACAAATCTTCGTGCTGAAGCCATTGGGGAATTCGTTCTTCTGTCAGCACGACATCTTTCGCCTTGGCATTCACGATACCGCATGAAGAGAGAAAAATGTCTGCCTCGCGGCGCCTTCATCAACGGAGTCGCACGCGTTAACGACGAATCTGAGCGAGCCACACGGACTCTTCGAGACAAAAAGAAAAATAGCACGCTGAACTAAGTGAGCTACCTTGTCATTAACATACTCTTCTTCATCCGCATATTATACAACACACTTTTAGACATTACAGTTTTTATATGAAGAATGTTTCGCTTGTATCTTGGCCGCGAGTAAGAGAGGGGTGGAATAGGGAGGCAGAGGATGAGTTGAGTGGTGAGTGCGCGAAGGATAAGATACGTGAATAAATGAAGCAGTCTTTACAAACAACCTTGTGTCGCTTTTCCCTTTTCTTCGATCGCTCCTATGTTCGAAATCTCTTCGAAAACAAAAAAACTCGACCGCGTAGCGTGTATCTATACTTGTAATTAAATTGTTACTCGGTACGTATTCTCAATAGCACAACGCAACTACCGTACTACTACTATTACTACTACTACTACTACTGCTGCTACTACTGCTACTACTATTACTACTACTACTACTACTACTACTATTATTACTACTACCACTACCACTAGTACTATTGACTATTACACTATTATACGATATTATGTAAAGCTTTCGTTTCCTTAGCAGCGGCTTTATATGATTGCATTACCAACCTCCGAAAATGTATTGTAATATATTTTACAACCTGTAATGCTGTGTATTTTTGTAATACGAAAGTTGGCCATTAAGTACAATACATGGATTGAATTGTACCCTTTGACTTTTCATTTTTAGCCCGCGTATATGTAAGATAATTTCGGTCTAGTATAGGTGAATGTATTACACTTGTTGACAACGTTAATATTTTATTAGTAACATTTGACAATTTTATTACGAAGTAACACGATATACAGGCTTTCGGTATCACAATGTTTATATACAGGTAATAATTATCTATTAATTCGCTTGTCATAACAACAGTCTCTATAGATTGCCACGTTTGGCTTGTTCCAACTCAATCGCCTCGAACAGTGCTTGGAAGTTTCCGGCACCGAATCCCTAAAAGGTATTACGAAAATATATGAACACAACGTTGACTAAAATAAAATATCAATTCCCCTGCGCACACGGAAAATGTACACTTACGCTATGATTGTGCCTCTGTATAACTTCGATGAACAGAGTCGGTCGATCTTGCATATTTTTCGTGAATATTTGCAACAGGTATCCGTTCTCATCGTAGTCGACCAATATCTTCAATTTCTGCGCAATAGAAAAAAAAGCATTATCACCAAAATTGTCTCGTGAAAATGTTTTCTTGCACAAGATCCATTCAGAACTATTCACGGTGCGGAATCTTTCTGAGATTCAAAAATTGTATGTGCCCACCTGCAGTATAGCTAGATCTTCCACCAGCTCCATGCCGCTGGCCTTGAGTCGTTTCCTCAGCATCTCGTAGTAACTGTCGGGCACGTTCAGAAATTCCATTCCCCTCGCGCGTAAATTCTCGATCTACGAACGTAATTTCATCAGGGGCATGTTCGTTTCGATTATGCGTTTGGAACACGATCCGATTCGGGAATCTACTTACGGCCTTAATTATGTCATCGGTGTTAAGAGCGATGTGCTGTACACCGGCACCGCCGTAGTACTCGACGTATTCCTGAATCTGAGAGCGTCTCTTGCCCGGCGCCGGCTCGTTAATCGGCATCTTAACGGTTTCCTCCCAATTTGTCATTACGATCGAACGCAGCGCCGAGTACTCGGTATGTAATTGGGTATCGTCCACTGACCAGAATCGATGGAATTGTAGACATTGCTCGTACCTAGGTAAGAGAAGTATAGAGTTTCGAAGATGTACGTCAATAAGCTTCGATTACCATACCATTTAGCCACAGATTCCATGTGTTTGTCTGGCTGATTGCCCACCACGTGGTCGACGAAGTTCAAGCCCACCACTGGCCTGTGAAGAAATAGATTAACAAATTAATTTAAATTGATTTATGTCTGTAGGCCATAAAGTTCAGAGTTCGATCAGCGTTACATGATACATTGTATACCGGCAATAAATGTGAATGTATGTATGTATAATATATAATATTTTGTTGAATACCTATCGGCTTACAATTTTTTGATCAGAACGTCCTCTCCAACGGTATGAAAGCCAGGGAGGAAGGTGCCCTTATATCTTGTCCTGTCCACTAACGTGTGATGCGTGTCGCCGTACTATGAATAAGAAACATTTTTTGTCGGAAGAAATCTTGCGCGGATATTCATTACCGCAATGCATTAACTTATCCGTTTATTCACTTACAGTTTTTACGGTGGCAAATTTAACCGTCCCATGCTCGTCACTCTCTTCCCACAAGTCACGCACGATTTTGGCACCTCTTTCCTTTGCGACCTACGAAAATTCGTGTGTAAATCGTCAACCTCGGGCCTCGACGTCGGCATTGGCGCAAGCTGGTTCAAAACTTAAGGTTTGCAAGGTCGCGCGTGGGAATAGAGGCTGTACTCAGAAAAATCTTTCGATATGCAGGAAGATCGAAGGGCATGGGCCCGAGTCGTTTACCTTGACAATTGTGTCAATATCTTCGACGGCGAAGGCAATGTCGCGGACGCCATCGCCGTGCCGAGAAAGGTGATTCGCCATCTCTTCATTGTCCGGCTCGTAGGCTGATTCGAATACGAAAACAATCTGCAATTGTACACATTGTACGTATCAAAGCTCCATTAAACGATTGCCTCTTCACGAAAAAAAGAAATCATACATAGGAAAATAGGACGTAATTAATAATAATAATAATTATAAGAATAATATAAAATTAATAATAATAATGTAGATCTAGTATTATTAGACAAAAAATGGCAAATAATAAGAATAATAAGGTTGCAAGTTCTGAAGGAAACTTTTCAGCGGTCCGCTCGGCGGACAAGAATGACTGGGCAGTTTTTACTTTCACGCGGCGCAGAGAATTTTTTCGGATAGAATCGGCGTTGCTACTTTCAATTAGGTGTTACCTTGTTCTGTCGAACAGCATGTGCCGCCGTGCGTCTCGAGCCAGTCTCCAAACCACGGTAGCCGAACGGCTCAAATCCCATTCGCGCGCAGTAAAAGCTCGCAGCCTAACGATCAGATCAATCGATCTCATTATTTCATCTGTCTCCGCACCCCCTGCGACAAATTGTTATTGACGTGGCGTACGCACCTGTTTTGCATTGCCCACCCAGAACTTCACATGGTCAAAGCACAGAAACTTCCCTCCAACGGGCTGCGGTAATTCATGCGTTTAATATATTGCTCGCGCGATATTTATAATGTCGGTCGCTTAGAAGCGATTTAGGAAAGTTCACTTCCGCTTACCTTGGGACCCTTGTCGGTGTACGTGGTCTGCAAATGGTAGAACAGAAAAGAATATAATACGTTCGTGGCAACATTAAGAGGTCTGTACGATGTCGATGATGCGATGAACGCGTGGAATGGACGAATTTTATGAAAGATTATCGATGCGATCGGCCGAATCTCACCATTGTCCGGGTGTAGATCCTGTGCGAGGAAAAAAAAAGTTGAACAAGTTGAATAAGCTGAATTCGGACGAATCGGTAGGTAGCTCCCGAGATGATTCGCTTCACGAAACTCTGTAATTTGTTGCGAGCGGCGGATCGGTTCGCGCTTAAATAAGAGGCGCGCCTAATCGGCAAGCGGGAGCCTCGCTCGCCATTGGTCCAGCGTTGGAGGCTTGTTTACGCCGCGTTCCTGCAGGACGGTCATTCATAAATTATCCACGTAATATCGCGCGTGTCCAGCAGGTTCTCCCGTTTTTTTCATCGGATCACGAGAAAGAGGCACGACGTGGTCGCCTGATTGCGGTTGCTGAGGTCGAACAACTTCTATTTCGGAAGCATCGAACTTCGGGATGCTCGCGAACGAAACGTGCAAATGATTTTTCTTGAGCCTTCCTTTTCAGCTAGTCATCGGCATTAGTTGTCAATTAAGACGTAGGTCAATTTATACGAACCTGAATAAATGACATAAAAATGAGATCCTTTGCATATTCTACATTTCGAACTAATGATCTCTTTTTTGAAGTACTTTTTTTTTTGGTCGAGTGTAATGTACGTGGCTTACGCGGTTTTTGGAAGATCGAAATTAGTTTGTCGCATTGTTTGACATAGTGAAATTGGGATGATGGGTATTTTCCCATGACCTCGGCTGGTTTGTTCACTCTCGCGAACGAGGGAACCTCGTTCTACTCTTCAGCCTCCCTCTACTCTCCCGGTCAGATCGGTTAATTACCATTTTATATCGCGCGGCAATACGAATGTTACTTTCCGCATATATTATTTCCCATTAACTGGTTTTCGCTCGCTGTTTACTGCGACATTCTAGCAATGGCGTCGAGTTTGGCGCCCGTCCTGCCACGCCTCTTCGAATCGAACGAGCCTCCAAATCAATCTCACGCAAGAAAGTATTTAAATCTGCTCAGCGATTCGCGTGTCGACACACGCAAAAATTTTGCGTGCCTGAGGCGACGAAGTTCGCACAGTCATCGTCGAGTTGCTTCAAATCTTGCTCGATCGACAAAGATTGTCAACACGACGATGATATATTGTTGTTGTTTGAAGACGTCATAGAATCGAGATACGTTTACAATGCTAATTCCCTTGGCGAAGGTCCACGATCGTGGAAAACATCGCAAATGGAGCAGAAAATATTTGTCATTCTCTATTACGTGCCTCTGAAAGGTTCCCACTTCGAAACCTTTGCCGTTTTGTTTTCGCTTGCCGGCTATTCGGATTTAAGGGATACGGAGATAACTCCGGATTACTCATTCCCTCGATTGTCTATCGCCAGTCATAAAAACAAACTGTCGCATTCGAATTAACCACTTTTGCCTAAGCAGGCAGTCAACAAGATACCTTCATCGTCTGTAACTCGTCAAAATCTTGCAACCCTTCACACCTCAACATTAGAAGCGACAAGCCTATTTTATGCATCGTATAAAATTCATTCTGTACAGAACAGAGTATATTCAATTAATAATTTCCATCTAAAATCCACATCGATCACAAATTCCCTGAAACTCGACCAGCTGCACGCCGATACCTTAAACGACCGCCTGGAGCCCACCTAAATTTCGCAACGTACACCCCCAAATATCAATAGCCCCCGACGGGTCCATCCTGACATGACGACCGCTGACGAATCGCAGGCATTCCTCCCCGGAGCGCAATTAACCGGTCGTTCGAACGTCTCACTTTGATCTCGTTCCCCAGGGCGAAGTAATCAGGTCGGCACGCCGCCGTCGCCTGAGCGTAAAATTAATTAATTCGGCAATTCGGCCGCGTATCCACTTGGCCACACCCCCCGAACAATCTGGCAGATTTCACCCGCGGAATTCCCGTCGCGAGATGTAAGCTGCCTCACTCTACGGTAGAAGGCTGAAGGCTTGCAGGTTCGATGATGCGTCGTGCATTCCGGAGCATCTCTTGCACGGCCAGGATCATCCCCCTGGCCTACCGACGGCTGGTAGCACCTCCCCCCCCGACACCTCTGACAGTTGAGCCACCCTGGCCGTGACGATAAATTATTACGTCGCGCGACACGCAATAAATCTTTCCAGCATCACTTGCATAGCCAGGATGTGTTGCTCGTATCCAATTCGCATTACTCAGCCCCATGGCGGACGACAGGGACGTTGCCGCAAGGGCCATGTCCTTGGAAGGTCGGCGAATGGAGCTGGAAAGAGAGGGTGAGAGTCGAGGAAATGGGGAAGAAAATGGGAGCTAGGTGACGGATGACGAAATCAGAGGCGCAAGACTCCGATTCGTAGAATGTACTTGTAAGCGGTTACAATGTGGCGGGGTTAAGGAAGGGGGGGATTTATGCTGGCTGCGAACGTTCTCTCGAGGTTTTGCGGACTGTCTGGGGTACTTAAGGTGGGCTGCAAGAAGGTCGGCTAAACGATTCGTTGCTCGATACTCCCGTTAAGACCGGCACTTTGACTGCTTTTTCATCGAAAGCGTCTTGGCGGAATGTTAATGCGGTGAATTTTTTTCGGAACTCGGCGTAATTGAAGGGGGAGACGAGCGGTCAAAGTGATTTCCATTTCAGTTCGAGACCTGAGTCAATATCGCTCTTCCATTAAAATTCTTTTGTTCTGGGAGTCTCCTGTCTCCTTCTAATTCCTCGGCGAAAGCTGAGGACTGGCCGATCTTCCGCTGATCGTGAAGATGCATCTCTTCTCGCAGTCGCCGGACTTGATCTGCGTCTGCTTCGACTTGATGGTCAGCGCTTTGCAGATCTCGTTCGCGCCGAACTGCAGGTTCACCGACTGGGTCGACGTGGACCCCGACGAATCGGACGAGCCGAAGGCGAAGTTGGTCTCGTACTGCTTGTGCCAGTTGTGATCAGTTTTTAATCTCTTCTCAGCAGGCTCGCCGTCGGCAGAAACTTCGATGACGCTGTTGTCGGGCAAGGATGATCGCTTTCGCTTGAAGGACGAAGGTTCACAATGCTGACTGTCCGAGGAATTCTCCTCGGTGGGCGAACTCGACTCGATCGCATCATCCTTGACACCTGAAATAACAGTAAGGTGCATATCTGACTTGCGCGTTCTCGAGGTCTGAAAACTATCTAAGGTGGAGTGGGGTAAAATCGACCCAAAAATTGTAAAGTTTACTTTGAACTTATGTATTTTCTGTCTATTCCACTAAAACGTAATAATCTTAGTGTTTTTATTTAGCGCGTGGTTTATTCTTTAAGTTGCATTAATTTGAATGAAAAATATCTTCTGAAACTTACGATTTTCTTAAGCAATTAAAAACAGTGCTGCTACCTAACCCAGCCTGTTTCAAAATGATTGAATCTTATATCCTTATATTATGGGGCAAAAGCGGAATTATTATTAGTAATACGAACATTGTCGAACGAGTTAAACGAGGGAATCATAGAATATATGACGGCCACGTATGTTGAATACTAACCGAACCATTGAATACTAATCAAAGGAAGAAATCTACCTTACAGTTAGTACAATGCAACGTAAATTTGAATAAATAAGGGCCTAGTGCAGTTTCGCCCCGTGTACGGATTTACCCCACTGTACTTTATTTGACTAAGCTTCAAGGTCAACGTGCGTACCGGCGATCCTGGACGCTTGCCTCTCGTTTCGGTCCTGAATCCTCTCCAGTAGCCTCTTCACGTGCTCGTGCTCGACCTTGGTGGCCGACAGTCGATTCATGGCATTATCCTCCGTCGTGGCAACGGCCGCTATCAGCTCGTCCATCACTCTCTCGACACCGCGTAGATCTCTGACTCTGTCCAGGTCATCTTCCGTCTTGATATTGATCGCACCCATGGTCTCAGCAGAATTGTTCGACTCTATCGAAGCAGTGTTAGAGGGCAGAACTGTGACAATCTCACTCTCACTCTGTCTACGCGTTCTTTTTCTCGTTCTCTTGCTCGAATCAGTCTCCGAATTGTCGATCGAATGATCTTCGGGCATCAAGAAGTTGTCTTCCTCGTACAGTCTTATATGACTTCGGACTCTCTTGAGAGTGTGGCCTCGCTCGATGTCCAGGAACGATTCCTGATTCTCGCTTAGCTGGATAACGTCGACGCTGCTGGCTCGTAAATTATAGTCGTGTCTAGGCTTCGAGGGCTGATTGTGCTCGCGGTATCGATCGTCGCACAAATTGTCGTCGAACGTGACGAACTTCTTGAAGGATATTCCTTTGTGCTGACTCTCCCAGCCGTCGCAGGAGAATTGGAGGAAACAGTCGTCCGATCGGAACCTCGTTCGCTGGAAGCTGCAGACTATCAGTTCTTGGGGGACGTTGTCCCAGGCGTTGACTAACGTGGTAAGAACATGCTCGATATCCCATTCGATGCTCGGCGAATTCGCTAATGCTTTTTCAGCGTAACTAAATAATAAAATCAAAGTGACAATATCTTGGCTGTCACTTATGAAAGTCTAAGTACAAAATGTAAAGAAATTCGATTATTTGTTGATTTTCACCTACAACGTTTACGGTAATGAATTAAAGGATAATATCAGTCACCATCTTTTTGACGTCATCGTCGGCACATAAACGTACATAATGATATAATGATAACTTCATATACTTGCAAAAACTCACCTTCGTCTGTACATCATCTTAACGTAATGAAACACGTCTCTCCTGAGAGGCCTGAGCAATGGCGGAAAGTCCTTCGGAAAATAAACGAGACTAACATTGTCTAGTACAGTATCCGTCAGAGCCTCTGTCCACTTCCTGTGCAGTAACAGCAAAATTTGTCTCTTCTCGCTGACCATCCGCTTGTTCAGCTGAACAATCCAGTCTCTGAACAAATTATTGTCTATGCACGCCTTCTCCCGACAATGGTACAAATTCTTGTAGTTTGTCGTCGGCAAGCTATATGTGCCGGATATTAAAAGAGGAATCTTCTCTGTGCCGGTCGAATTGCAACACATCAATATTGTGACGCAACTCGGCTGATCGCTGCTTTCCATTTTCGAGCCGACGTTGACACTCTCCGGCTTGACATCGGTGTACATCGTCAATTCGTCTACGTGGAACAGATTCTTGTGTCTGTACTGCGTTATTGTCGGCCTCATCAGATCGATCCATAGTCGGTAGTTGGCGAAGTTTGGATTCAGATAATTCACGATCGATGAGAAGCCGTGCTTCCGCAGGAACGACGACAGCCAGGTCTTGGTGCACTTGAAGTCTGATTAGAATTTTTTTTGTTATGAGTCGTAAGCAGCATATGTTAGAAAAAAAATATAATGTAAGGTGCAGTGGGGTAAATCCGTACACAGGGCAAATACGCACTAGGCCCTTATTTATTCGAATATACAATGCATTGTACCAACAGTAAGGTAGAAATCTTCCTTTAGTTAGTATTCAATGGTTTGGTTAGTATTCAACATACGTGGCCGCCATGTATTCTGTGATTCCCCCGTTTAATTCGTTCGACAGAGTTCGTATTACTAATAATAATTCCGCTTTTGCCCCATAATATAAGGATATAAGATTCAATCATTTTTAAACAGGTTCGGTTAGATAGGAGCACTGTTTTTAATTTATTAAGAAAATCATAAGTTTCAGAAGATATTTTTAATTCAAATTAATGTATCTTAAAGAATAAACCATGCGCTAAATAAAAACACTTCTATTATATTAGGTTTTGGTGGAATAGATAGAAAATACATCAGTTCAAAGTAAACCTTACGATTTCTGGGTCAGTTCTACCCCACTTCACCTTACCAATGTCAACGGTACATGGCGAATTGTCAAAATGTCGACTGTTGAGGTTAAGTCTTTGCTTCCTAAATATAGAAATAATCCGTACGTTCGTACCGTCTGATCCAAGGTCCTTAGCTATCTCAATAGCCTTCTGCCTTAAAGTGCTTGTGTCGAATTGACTGTTTCTCGCCTGCTTCTCGCAGATCCATCTCAGAAGTTCTTCCTTCAGAGCCTTCATCGATTTTCGGGGTAATGTCTCGTTCGGGTTCTTTCTCGACGACATTTCCGTCTTGTTTACCACAGGCAAGTTGCTTTTTCGGAGTTTCCTTTTTGACAAGATTCTGGAATGAGGTAGCGGAAGGGGGATGCAGTGTGAAATGTGTGGTAGAAATGTCGTCGGGATGGTGAAAGGGTCGAGGTGTTTTTTTAAAGATCGGACAGACGTGACAGGCGACATTCGATTGTTCCCACGCGATGTCTCATTGACAAATCGGAATTCAGCGAATCTAACAGACGATTCTCTGCATTATTCCAAGATTCACACTTCCGCCGGGCAGATTTTCGAATTCTCACAAGTTGATCCCACGCCCACGTGGGTAGATCTTCTTAATCTTAAAGTAAGCTTACCGTTCAAACCCGGTCCGAGATCCATAACGGAGGATTTCCGCGCAGAGCCGGAGGAAGAAGCTCGAGGAAAAAGGTGGCCTGCCCTTAAAGGTCCCGGTCCGTGCCGCTCTCAAAATTACTTTCCAGATCCCACCCCGAGAATCGGGCGAATCTAATTATCTCGATTCAGCGCGTTTAATTGCTCGTGAGGAGTCCGTCTATTAATTAAGACCTTGTCGGTGAAAAGGGTTTCGGCCGTGCATGGTGGTGCTTATCTTGCCAGCTTTAAAAAAAGTATTCCCTACCCAAGGCAAAGGTCCCTGCCTCACGATTTGCGAAGGTCTCCTCCCGATTAATCGTTCGCGGGCCAAAGTAATTAATGAGACGCTTTCCCGAGCGGGACACTCCCAGGACGCCTTTAAGGTTCACGATTTTTCCCCGTGGTCTTGTCCTGGGCTTAGCCCCGCGACATCTTCCGAATCCCAAGCTTCCTATCGTCCTCATGTTCCTACACATCATCGTTATCCGAACTTCCGTTTCGCTCGACGCGCAATTACCGAGTTACGCCGAAAGCTATAAATGCGCGATTGCGCAATAACGGTCATAATTAAACGCAAAGCCCTGAGTAACGGTCCCAGTGATGGACCTCGGCCAAAAATGGTCGATTTACTTCCCTGACAATGGTCGCACGTAACTCCTCCTTCAGAGAAGCGCAGCGCAAGATCTAGCTGTCTTCGGAGCACAAAACTTGGCAAAGAGCGAGGTTATTGAAACTCGCCCGTTATATATGGAGTCGTTTAGTCCGGCTCAGCTTGAGAATCTTACCGACAATGGTCGTAATTCCGTCCTCCGCCCTCTTACCTCGGATCGAAGACTACTCTGTTCGCGGAACGATTATGTCGAGAGTCGGTTAAGGTGACTAAATTTCGACTTCGGTGTTCGCTGCCTGCCCGGATAAAAGTAATATTCGCCGTCCGAGGGAATAAAAGGCGACGTTACTCTTCCGGGAGTGTCCTCGGGATCCTGGTTCGCGCGAATCCCGACGTTGTTCGCCGTCCGAAATGAATATGATTCGCGACGGCACGCTTGGGCGCTCGCGCGCGCGCGCACACGCTCGTCGTCGAGTTAAATTGCATTCTCCGGGGCGTCGTCCGGACGAGGAAGTTTGCCATGCTAAAATTTCATCTCGTATTCATGCTCCTCGCTCGGGCCAGGCCAGCGGCACGAGCATTCTTCCGGTCGGACGTTACCGGGAATTCACGACTCTTGATTCATCCATTGCGCCGCGAACGATGCGAGAGCTTCGTTCTCGGGTAAAAGTTCTGACAATGAGACGAGGCCGAGCGAGACGATTGAGTCAGCTGTCTTTGACAACTATATCCGGTCATGAAATTGCATATTTTCTGGCATATTTATATCCGTCGCGCGTAAGATTCAGTTACCTTTGCTATGTAACCCATTAACTTTTCCAATTTTTCATTTTTCATTTTTGACTGGGTAAATTATGTATATGCACAAAACGGTTGTGTAACGCTATAATTATATGAATTCGAAAATTCTCAAATGGAGATCCTGGCAGCTAATGGGTACAACTGTAATTTTAGCGAAAACTAAAGAATATTCGTAAATTTCAATATGCTTAGAATCTTTGGAAATAAAGACGAAATAAAACAAACTGAGAGGTGCTCCGAGAGGTCGCCACAGCTGACTCATTAGGATGGAATGAATAATAGTGTTGGGAGAACTGTTCTCGTCAGAACATGATTCGGTGTTCGAGCCGAACTCGTTAGAAAATTACCGGAATTACGTGTTGATAGAAAATAGAGAACGATCGAGATTCATGATTCGCCTCCCTCCGCGGAAGTGCGCGATGGTCAATGAGCGATTGCGTGCAATTTGTTCGGACTGATACGGATCGTAATCGAGCGTTCTCCAGGCTGCCGACGGTCGGATCAATCGAGTGCGAGCGCCAACAGTGTGCGACCGACAAACAAGTCCGATATCGAAATGCAATCAGCGATTATGCGGCTCGATGAAACGGTTTACACTTTTTACCCGCCGCCTCCGCCGGTGTTTACGTTCCTCCCACTCCTCCTCAACTTGCCCAGGCGCATTAGCATGGCCCGGCATAATGAGAGTATGGCAACGACAGGCGGCGGGAGTATCTACGCACTGTAACCGCCACTATTATTTCCGCCGGAATTATTTCAGCCAGCTACTCGCCGTCCGTGGTTGAAAAGCTCGCAAAATTACGTGTCACTGCAAGTTGCGAGATTGTGAGTAAGAAGAGACCGATTTGCCGGGAGTTCATCGGGAATTTCTGAAATCGCGCTCTTCAACCTCGTAAATTCGTTTCTGTACTTTCGCTACAGTACACGTGTACTCGCGCGTGTCCTCATATGAAATACTCCTGCGACTCTTTCTCTCTCTCTCTCTCTCTCTCTCTCTCTCTCTCTCTCTCCCTCTCTCTCTCCCTCTCTCACACACACTTGCATCGTTATTCGCTCCGGTTAGCATATAGATGCCTCCGCGTACGTGTGACTCGCACATCCTGTCGCACATTCCGCCTCACGTTTTGCCGCTCCTTCCAGTCAACAAACGGCAACTACCCTCTGCGCTTCATACGTACCTGTTTACGTCCGCTGCATACGCGATCAGCCCATCTCGCAGGACTTTCACGCGAGTCTTACGGGACTCGCTCTCGCGGAGACGTTTTTCGAGAAAATATTACGCTCACCGGTCGGAAACGAACGGATTCCATATTTGTCCGGAGAAGTGTGACGACGAGATCGTTCCCTGATGCGTCTGATAAGGCGGCCGTGATTACGTGGAGGGAGGCGACTCGGATCTCTCGACGGGAAATATCGACGCCTGGATCGGGAAGACGACGGCGGGGGACGCTTAGTTAAGCGACGGCACGCCTGAAATTTCCATAAGACCGTGAACGCGCAACTTTTCGCCAATTTCGCTTCCGTCGCCGGCCAGCGCGGAGTTCAACGACCCCTCGCCTCAAGATATTGGACCGAATTAACCTTTCTTTCGACGTTTAGTATGTACAAAGGATTTCCATAAACCTTCCGCTTAATGCGGCTTCCTTTTAATATACCGGACCGTTTGTTTCACTTCCTTCGTTAATTAAATTTCAATTAGACTCCCATTCGCTTTCGGCACTTTTTCATATAAGTACACCTTTATTAAAACTTCTTACTTCCTCCGTTAAAGTCAACCGAGTATCAATCGATTTATTTCTCGATATCAGCATTCCTGTGCCCGTTACTTCCTCATTCGAATTCGGACAAGCGTACTCTTGGCTCGTACGAAATTCTTGTCCGGCGAATTTCGAGCGCTTCGCTCGCGTCCGATTTTTCACCGCGGTCGATTCAGCTTGGCTCGCATCCGGCTGCGCCTGCAATTCGTTTCCCGCAATGCACCGACGTCCCACGCTCGTCAGCGCAGCTGCTTACAGGCGTCGGTGGCGTATTATTCTTCAAGCGGGGGCCGCTCAATAATTCATCGTCCCGTCCCGGGATAATATTTAATGATCGCGCCCGCACGTGCCGTGCCCGTCGCTGAGAGCGTGTGCGCCCGTTATTTTTCTCTCTCTCCCCCCCCCCCCCCCCCTGCTCACTCTTCCACCTGCCAGTAGTACGTTTTTCAACCTGCCGCAGGCACCAATTCCGTCCTCTGCTCGAACGATGCCGAGGATTCTCGCCGGAGAGGCAGGGAAATCTGACGAATTCCGGCCGTCGAACTCGATCTCGCGATTTGGACACGCATACTGATCTGTTACGTGGCTTCCGTAAGCGGGGAGTCAGGTGAGTGTCAACCTGCATCCCAGTATGACTCTCGGTATACTGTGAACTATTTGAAGGATCTTTCTCCAGTAATTTAAAAAAAAAACGTTTTTAATAGCTTGCTGTGTAGATTTGTCGAATCTCGCTACCGATTTTCGTGCTTTAACCCATTTAGTGCAGGCCGAAACAGAGGTGCCTATGCGAAGAAGGACGAATTTCACGCATTTTTTTAAGGGTTTGGGAAAAGGCTCGTAAAAACCAAATTAAGAATGGTATTTACATGAAAAGCAGTGTATTAATCAAGTTGTATTGAAATTTTACCGTTCGTAACATTTATAAATTTATTCTGTGAGTTCTTCACAATGCGAATAGTAAAGCGCTACTGGGTGCGCGCCGATATATCGGCGCTGGCACTTTTCGCAAGCGTAGCGAATAAAAACCGAATTACAAATGATATTTACATGAAAAGCAGTGTATTAATCATGTTGTATTGAAATTAGACCATTCGTAACATCTTATAAATTTATTTTGAGGTAGTGTTCTCCGACAATGCGAATAGTAAAGCGCTACTGGGTAGCGCCGATATATCGGCGTCCGGCATTAAAAGGGTTCATTTATACGAGATCTTTTTTTTGGATCGTTATTTGAGAACAGAGTGATGAGGCTTTCGTTTGCAGTGAGTTTCGCGGCTTATGGACTGTGTCGAACGGGAAACGAGTGCGCTCCGAGGACGGGAAGCGGAAGTCATCGCGTTCGATATCCTCCGTCTTGTCATTCGGAGCTGTTTGCCAGGCGCGTGAGGGTATGGAGGCGTCGGGAAAAATTGCAGGAACGATAAGCCGACGTGACGACGCGTACGCGGGTCAATATTGGCGCGCGGAATTGAAGATAGACCGGTTCCCGTCTCCGTTCGTTTATTGTCGGCTCGTTTTATTCGGTCGGCGGATTAAAACCGGGGGAACGGTCGCTCGAACGAACTCTGTCGGGAACGGAATTACGCTCTCTCGAGATTGAAGCGATTATTCGACTGAAATTGAATACCCACTGCTCCTAATTCAGTGAATTAACGCTAGAATTGCCGACGATTTACCGGGCAGTATTTTTATTTCGTTTGTCGCGGTGGCGCACATCGGTGTGCGCGGACATATAAAATCAGAACCGTTTATTCTCTCGCGTATCGCGTCAGAACGCTAAACAAATTTCGACAAATAAAATGTTTGACGAACGACAGGGCAGAACAGTCGGTTCGCAAAGTCTCCTGTTAGATTCGATATTCGCATAAAATCAAATAAACCCCTGTTTATACTCGAATTAATCGAACGATATCGCTCGCAGACTGATAAGGAAGTGACCGAGCGTAAGCCTGCAAACAGGTCGCGTAGACGTAAAACGATTGACACTTTAAGCGTCCATCCCATTCGACTAATCGCTTCCGGTAAATGGAAAACAACGACGGTGATGTGCGATTCTCTCCAATTCTATCTCGACCTTCCTCTATCCTCTTCGCCACTAGGAATCTAATTCTCTCGGTACACGTCTCTTAGCACGTTGTCGCGCCCGAAAGGACGATCCATCTTCGAGGACACTCAGGACAGCCTGTTGTCCTGGCTGGCTGGCAAAACAATTACCGGCTTCTTGCCGATCCGCCCGACTTCCGGTCCGAATCACGTAACAGGCAAGAATGTCACGCCGCCATCACGCTCGATTTCACGCCTCGCCGTGGAAAGCCATTTCCGGCCGTCGACGGCCTCCGCTTCCGCCCAACCCTGTCAGCCACTTTTTGCCCCTCCCAGCTTCGTTAATCAGAGTCATATTTCAATCCGTATAGGATGCGAACGCAAGTGCGAGTAACGAATTGCTGGCCGACGAGTGTGAACGAGTAGACAATGAACGCGAAGCGAACGCGCTCTAATTTATTGCCACTATTTCGATGCTCTTTCTCTACCCCATCCCTCCACACCCTTTCAGCTTTTTTTTGCCCTTAGCTGGACGGAGTTTTAATTCACCGATCGAAGATCGATGGCCGAAAATTCAACGTCCGCCGGAAAGTAGCCAGCGAACGGTGCCGGAGAGGTGGTAATTAAAATCGTATTAGTCTTTTCGTTGTCGGGGAAAAAAGCGGTGATCGATCGTGCGGTCCTCTAGTTTATGCGGTTTTCGTCCGTTGATCGATCATCGGCTACTCTTTGTTCCTGTCCACTGCTTTGCAATGTGTTCAGTGTCAATCGTTGCCTTGTTTTCATGTAACTTTCACGCAAAAAATAAAATTTATCATACATTTCTGCTTAAAATTAATTGCCGGCATACATTTCTGCTTAAAATTAGACGCTATTCAACGCGTTTACGCGGGACTCATATGTGAGTCTTTCGGCTCTATCAGTTAATTTCGTCAAACGCATATATGAGTTTATCGGCCAAATTGATGGTTTACGCAGAACGCATATATGTGTCGGTAGTCCGCAAAGGGTTTTAATGTGCTTAGTGAACGATGTTTTAGATGGGATTGTTGTAAAGATTGAGGATCGATAAAATTGGAGGAGCATGATTTATCCGGCCAGTCCGCGTTCCTGGAACGTGGAACGTCCGAGTTCGGGGTCGTTCGATGTTGAAACAACGTTCGTCAGGGCGAACTTGGCCAGGAAGCGTGTAAAAAAGTCGTCGCGAGGATCGGACTCTCCACTCTATTCCGCGATCTGGCCGGCGTTCAATATCATAAGGATCTTCGGCCTGGGACCGTACGATTTCGCTAACGAGCGGCTGGCACCATCGAATTTGTATCTATTACCGACGTTCATCTTTTTGTCGGTGTACTCCTACGTCATGTACACGGTCTTTCTAAGATTTACGGGGCTGAAGAGGGAGAGACCAGTTTTGGGCGCAACTGAAACTGGGAAGGTAGGATATTATTCTCTTAAGAACTTCAATACTCATCATACGGCTGTTAATAATTATGGTGTAAATGTCCCTGTATATAAAACAATATCTGCGCAGGTCGTGTTCAACTTTTTGGTAGCCATTCACGATACGATACTGGCCATGCTCACGCGGTCTACCTTCGTCAAAGTTTGGAACTGCTTACAGGTAACGTTTTAAACGATGTATAGCTGCACAATTTAAATTGTGAAACAGGTTAAATTGTTAAGTGTTTGACGAGCGTAGGATTTCGACGAGGCGGTAAGGCAACTCGGCTACCCTCGAACAGAGAGGAAAACTACCATCGTAGTGTGGTGCTTGCTGGCGGTGAACACGATCATCTGGACCAGCATAAATCGAATCGGCATGTACGCCTTCCTGGAGAAATGGACGTACAACATGGGATACGCGTGCGTTTACATCGGGACGTCCGTCTCGGTTTACAAGTACGCCGGCATGTGCTTCCTGTTTGGCCAACGTTTCAAGCATCTGAACGAGATAGCCAGGCAAAATATAGAACCGATCCTCGGACCGAAAGGCTCGTCCGCCGTCAGTAAGAAGGTTCCATCTCAATTCTCTAATTTTTTCATCCCCATAATCATCCCCGCTTCCAAGCTTTCTCTTTCACTGCTCCAAACTTTTCGATTCTTCACTTCGTCGCTCTCGATCTCGCCTCTTCTCAGACCGTCGAAATATCACCTGACGGGCGGCAATTTTTGGTATCGGCCCCTCTACAGCCTGTCTTCCCTTCGCAGACGGTTCAAGGCCTTCACAACGACCTGATGGCCGCCTGCGAGACCCTCGACTCGCTCTACTCGAACTCCGTCCTCTTCTGGTTGGCCAACCTGAGCGTGCACAGCGTGAGCAACATGTACTTCGTGATCGATTTCATGTTCGACTGGGCCTCAGTGGCGCCTCTCATATGCTGTCTATGCGCCTGGCTGACGAGCTTCATCAGTCAGATCTTCGTCATTCACATAGCCTGCGACTACGCCACCACCGAGGTATATTTCGAAAACACTCACGCACCTCTTTCGTCGAAAGTTTAACTCGCGAAACTTCGCTCCCGGCAACGGAACAACAGGTAGAATCCGATATGCCGCGAACGATTATTGTCGAGCGCCAAGTTCGAGCTTTCCTCGAGATTACATCGTTATTTATGGCCGAGGCGCGGTAGGTGCCCGCGAGTGGAGGGAAAATCGAACTTTTTGTCCCGCTCGCAACATGGCCGCCGGCGTATTAACTTCCCTCGTATCTTCTTCTTCGCTCTCCCGACCGGCCCCCCCCCCCCTCTTTCTTTTTTCCTCGGGCAAAGTTCGCGTGCGAGATTGAGACGGAAAAAGCTTTCGCCGAAGGTGCCGGAGCTTAATCGATGAACGCTTTCGCAGGCGAACAATATGGCGTCCATACTGAACGAGTGGCAGTTTCAGCGGCTGCGGAGGAATCCGAATGACGTGAGTATTGAAAGTACGATGAATAAGTCTTACGGCTGATCTAGAGCAGCGTAACAAAATAAATATTATTATTAGGTTAAATGTCAATGTTCTTTATAATAATGCGTTCTTGGCGAATTCGGTTAGTGTTATACTTGTAACTTCTAAACTTCAATGATTTTTAACTGAAAGACATTGACTTTAGGTAATCAAGCTTTATTATAATATAACATTGAAACATATTGAATTTTTAAATGCGGAAGTTTTAAATACCTGACGCGCTGCAGGAAATCGCGTTACACGAGAATCCACTGTATTAACAAGTCATTTCTGCGGCGTCGTACAGTCCATACTCGCAGGCTCGCATGATTGAAATTCATGTTCAATCGAGCAGAATCTATCGGCTACCGTAGTCCTCGAGTTCGCTCGGAACGTTTCGCTCCGCGAATATTTCCCACGTGTCGAGTAAATCGCGGACGTTAATGAAGTTAGCCGATTGCGAACGGTCGACCGCGAAGCATGAACTGATCGCAGCTGATCGTGAAGTTCACTCGATTAAAAATCTCCCCCCTCCACCGAATTTGACCGGAATAGTTCCGCAGAACTCGATAAATTCACCACCCGCCAATTACGCTCGGTTCGAACGTAATGACTGTCCAATTTGAAACGTTCGTCTTCAAAAACGAACTGAAACTGTTCCTCAGATTCAAACACGACTTTGCATCGCCCAACTTCTCATCGACTCTCACAATTAAAACGAAACATCGAATACCATCATTCCATCCCTACATTACACGCTTCGAGCACTGCAATTATCATCGCGTACAATAATTACGAGCATAACGCCGCATAACGCGCGAGCGTTGCGCGTCTTCACTTAACCCATTACCCGCCACGAGTCAAGAAATGTATAAAATTAGCTGTATATTTAGAAGTTGCAGTTATTAAAAGAAAACAATTTGAAAATGTGTCCCAAAAATGGAACATTGGTGGATAATGGGGTTAACAAAGAACTGAAGCTCATCCTAGATTCACACACGTAACTTCGTATCGCTCAACTTCTCACCGTCGCTCACATTTAAAACGAAACATCGAATACCATCATTACATTCCTACATTACACGCTTCGACCAGTGCAATTATCATCGCGTACAATAATTGCGAGCGTAACGCCGCATAACGCTCTCATCATGATAGGCGAGCGTTGCGCGTCGCGCAAAATGTTCAAAATTCCGGAAAACGGTCAGCCAATTGTGTCGGCCACGTTCGCAATCGGTGCAGAACCGCCGTTATTAAACGCGAACGATACGGACGGCCAGTCCGTCCCACGACGGGACGGGCGTGGGACGCGCGGACTTCCCATAGATTTTCCGATTATGCACGCGCGTCACTCGTCTCTCGTTTGTTCCACCCACGCGCACCTTTTCTCGACCGACTGGGCCGGCGAATCGCGTGGGCCGAGAAAGGCGAGTGGCGACCGAGGCCGAGGCCGGGGGCTTATCGCTAACGAAATTCATTTTTCTGCCCGACAGCCGTCCTTCGAGTCGTCGGTGCATCTGTTTAATCGCCAGCTACACTTCTGGGCCGGAGGCTGCTTCCATGTGAATCTGCCTCTGCTGCGCTCGGTGAGTCTGTTTGCCGCCGCGTTCGCTCGCCGGAACGTCCGACGGCATCGCGAATATTCGAGAATTCGTTCGGCGTCCTCGAACGATAGCGCGGCAGCTGGAAAACTCGAGCGGGCCGGACGGGAAAATGTTTCAATTTCCGCCTTCCGTGAAATTGCTCCGGATTTGTCTATTCCGGGGAGCTGGCAATAAGAGTTAGGGTTTTAAGATCGAATTTTTAGTCAAGCTGCCTTGAAATTGACGAAGCTGTCGGAATGACTGGGCATTCGTCGTTGGCTTTAACAGTTTTTATTTTCGGAGAAACGTTAGTAGAGTTGGTCATTTTTACTTAAGCAGCGATGCTGTTGATACGAACTCGGTACCGACAGAAGTTTTACTCTGACACATAATATAATATGATGTGTAATCATACCCTTTTGGCCAGTTTGGTCAAATGAGACTTGAAAGGGAAAAATTAAAGATCAAAAAATTTCCGCTGACATAGTCCTACTGACGTGTCCGTCAGTGGACCCAGGACGAAACGGTACAATTTCTTGGTTTTGAATTTTTACCCTTTGTAGTCTTATTTGACTCAACTGGTCGACAAGATATGATAATACATTTAAACGGTTGATCGATAAGACGATTTTTTAACCTCCCACTATACAATCGATAATCTTCTTCGACATATCCGCTACTTTCGAAACAAACGACCTAATTCCGTCCAGTAGTAATGGCGGTAATATTAAGACACAAAGTCAGGCGGATAATTGAGGTCCCGCTTTGAAAATGTTACTTCGACCAAATTGGGAGGATCGCTCCCCGAATCGTTGCACTCGAACGCCTGTAATTCCGAGCTCTCTTTGAGCTCATAATGCCGCGGAATTAGCTTTGACTTGGCCGGGATTAATTTTAGTTGCTCGGCCCTGTCGAAAAGCCCGCCGGGCTTCATTTCGTGCGCCGGCCAGAAGTTCTTTCTCGTTATCGGCTCGGCCCAGCTCGGCCGCCCCGAAGCGAATTCGGACTATCGACTGTTTTTTTGTTCGAAAAAGGGCTGCCCGAAATTTGACACCTGCCCCGAAGGGCAGCGGCGCAAAAGCGACCGGAGTCCTTGCCGATCACGAGAATGGCGGATATCATTTCGCGCCACTGTCATTTGCCAGGCTCGATCTCGTGCTTCGGATCAGTTATTCGCGAGTCGCCCGTTATTCTTCTTGCAGATCGCCGGCCTGCTGTCGACGTACCTGGTTATACTCCTTCAATTACCGGAATGACGGTATCACGTGCTCGGCGGCTGTTCGACGATCGGAGGGATTCAAATGAAATGCGTGACATTCCCGATTTTCATCACGTCTGCCTCATCCACGACGATCGGAAACTGTTTTGTCCTGAAATTCTGCGCAACGCAATTATCGAAACGTGTATACTGCGCACGAAGCGTAGAATAAGACAGATTTGGGAGTGGCAGTTCGAGGAAGGAATTCGGATGAAATTGGCATTCTCATCTCGTCAGTCTGACAGTTGTTAACTGCGATTCGTTTAACCCGTTACCGCCCACTGTGCCATATATGGCACACAAGTCATATATATAAAACAATAGCTTTTATGATAATTATTTGGAGGTATATCATAAGGAAGTAGAAATGTAAATATTTTTCCAAATAAAAAATAATTCAGGCGTTAATGGGTTAAGGCATTTTTAATTATCGGAATGGACGTGGATTGTCAAAAATGTGTAAGAGAGATTTGTCAATTTGATTTCTGCTGGTACAGCATCGGCGTACGGGTTAGTGGATGTAACGGGTGGCGCCGATATCGACGGAATGTTGAACGATGTCGCGCTCGTTACGTTACGCCGGCCAAATAATTTTCGGCAATATTCCGAGCCGTTTCACGTACACGGTCAGAAAACCGGTGTCCCCCGTGTGTCTCGCAGCCGGAAATGTGCGACGCGCGCATTTGCATGCGAATTGCACTCGTTACCGATTAAAAGCTGACCTTCTTTACGCACCGGGCCCGGCAACGATGAAGCATTTCGGTACCGAGCTTACAAATAACGGAAAGCCGATACTGGAAATTCGAACCCGTTCAACTGATGGTTTCGGCATTATTTGTAACGAGGAAATTGTCGGCCAGCTGTAATTAAGCGCGGCATCGGTTACACGACGTTTCCCAAACATTGCGAGCCTTATTCAACGATAATAGTAATTCAAATAAATTGACGATCAAATCGTATCTGCGGAAACTTTGTTGAGTGCATCAAGCTAACGAAACGATATAAACGTTCGCTTTACTGTAACACATTACCCTCTCTTTCGTGAATATATTTAATCTACGCTTCGCGTATTTCTTCCTCTGACAGCTATGGGTTTCAAAGTGCCGTCATAAAATCAATACTGCCAAACCGATATTCGAGCCAGGTTACCGCCCGATAACGGCGCACGTCGTTCATCTGCCAGTGATTAATAGTTAACCGGTGGTTAACTCGAGGTAAGTCAAAAGTGACGAACGCGACACCGACTGCGTTCTACCGGCGTCTGACCATACGTCAAGCCATACCACTTGCCTAGACTACTCGCTTGAGAACTTCTCGAATCGTCGCGCTGCCAAACTTTCGCGCCGATGGCTCGTCAACTACCGAGGACCGGGACCTCCTCGAACTTTTCCACTCTGATCGCCGTGCTAGTCCTCTTCTCCGAACACCGGCAGGAGGAAATTGACCGTTATCGGCCGCCATCTCCGAATAACGATCGTTTTCCTGCTTCCCGTAACGAGTCCGGCTCCCGTAGAGGGTTAGGCGGAGGGTCTTTACGCCGTGCAAGCCGCTTTCAGTCCTTAACTGGAAAACAGTGGCGCGTGGGCGGCGTCTGAGGTGCAGTTTTATACGACGTAAGGAACTGGATTTACGAGAAGTAAGGACCACGAGATATCGCTCCACTCGCCGATGGGACGCCGAAGAAGTAAGTCTCTCACCGACGCGCATCTCCGCAGAACACTTTCCGTCCGGTTTTGAGCGGCTTTAAAGGAAGCCTCGGCGCGCAGCTGACGTAATCATTAAAATGCTGATTGCGCGTACGGTGGCAGGGCGAATTAGCGGTAGGTAGAAGTTCCTACCTCGAGTCAAGAACATTTTCGGAATGGCACCTTCTCGGACCTGCGAATCCTTTCCCTTCTCTTGGCCGCCGTCCGATCGTAAGTTATTTACGAACGGCAGAGTCGGGGGAACTCGGACAACGTCGACCGCAATTAAAAACGTAATTAGCAATTAACCCCGGCGACACGGAAGCCTAATTTAGTTCTTACCCTTTCGTTTCGCGGCCCATGCTTCCCATTCCAGGCTCGTTCCCGGACCGTATGAGAATCGCATGCATACGGGGTGTTCCGCTTCGCGCGGAAATACGAAGAGTCCGCTCTAAATCAAAACTCCGTCTATGTGTACACCCAATGTTCGATCGCGATCTACGAACGCATCTCCGCACGAAACGCAGAAGACATTTCCGCGAGGAAATAACATTGAAAATCGATCCTTTTCGTGACGGGCGAACATTACCGAACTCGTTGCCGATAAATGTGCCCGAGCGGGGCAATTTTCGTCCAGTCCGCCCGACGCATCTTGCACGGGCCGGCGGGACATTCAAATGTAGCGGAAGATATTTACACGGGCGCGGCAAGTTAGCGGCGCTAAACCGAGCTCGGCCGAACTTAAATTGATCCCGCGGATTGACACTTATTTCGCCCGTGGGAGAGCTCGAAGGAATAATGCCGAGAGAGTCGTTGGCACTCTCGGCCGCTGCATCAATTTTCCACGCCATCGCCCCGGAAAATTGCTACCCGTCCTCCCCCTCCCCCTTCGAGCGGGCGGGGGGCCAGTCACTCTCGCCTTTTCCGCATTTTCCCGCCGACAATTGCCGACCATCGCTGCCGAGCGGAAAGAATCAATCGGACGCCGGATTACGATGCGAGGAGACAAATTTCCGTGCACTCGTCTTCCTTCTCCCTTCTCGCGATGCAGTCGGCGGCCAGTGGCCGAGGTAATGGATTTTTATCGGACAGCAGCTGGAGCATATGTGCAGTAGATCGCCGTGGCCCGTCGTTAAGTTCATTCGTGCCTGTTATCGGCCATTTTCGTTTCCTTCGAGTTCCGGCACTTCGGTGGAAATTCGTCGTTGTCCTGTATTCTACTTGCGACGTTCACGATCGGTCTGTCCTGATAATTGTGAAAGCGATGTGCACCAGGTATACGTAAGTAATACGTTCTTTCAAGAAAATTCTGATCAATTTTATTCATGTTATTTCAAAGTTAAATGAAAGTTTTTTAATATTCCGGCTATTAATGGATATTTTATTAAGTCGATTACTGGAACGTAATAAGGGATAAATAAGAGACTGGTACAATTTTTTTATTCGAAGTTCGGATCATAATTATCGGCACGTATTGGAATTGCATTGCGATCTATGCGAAACGATCCTCGGGCTTACATGATAGATTAGCTGACAATTCGTCGATCCCCGGGGCCGATCCTATTAATTTAGAGTGATTTATGGGCGAAGGAGGGCGTTCGACATTAATTCGATGTAACGAGTTCGTTAACTCGCTGTCTCAATAATGTCAGGCGGCATCGTGGGAACGCGGCAGAAGGATCGGTCGAACTGCGAATCCCTCACGGATTTATGAGACTCCTCCTCGAAGGTGGAAGAGGAACGGAGGGAGGGCAATAAGATCTTCCCGAAATTCTACGGTACCCTGATTAAATATCCCTATTCCTCAGACAAATTCGTCTCCTGTTAATACTGAGACACCCATTTTTTTACCCGATCATCCGGATACTATCCTTATAATACATTAAAATACATTTTTTACCTATAGTCATCTTCCTCAATTATACATTCTACCAATCAATTAATAACTCAAACAAAAAGCCATTTAACACTGACCCAGACAGGGACGCCCATTAAATCCTTGATAACCGGAACTACACGAACTTCACTCTCATTCTAATCTACACCCTCCGCTATTCATATACTCGTCCGCAACTTTAATTTCGCGGCCCATCAAATCGGTCCCGCCGACAATTACTCACGCATGCATTTTAATCGCGCCAACGTTCGCCGAGCAGTTTCTGCAATGAGGAAGTTTGCGTGGGCGTGATCGTGTAATGCATCTGACGTTACACGTCCACGTTCGCGTATTAACGCGCGTCCGCGTTCATGTTCGTCTACGGAGGAGGCGTGCACCGATGTTTGCCGTTCGCAGACGCTTCCTGTAGAGAACATTCGCTCTCAGGACGTCCGCGGCAATATCCTTTATCAGCGTTTACCTCGGTGCGAAACAACGGCGGCAGGACGATGACTGGTTCGGTTCAACAAACCGAACGAACTATCCTCGATTTTTAGTCATATTTCCAAACCGTACCTCTTACTGCTCTCTATCGATGGATCCTTCATTCCGGCTCGTTTGTTCCATTCTCCATGCGAGGACACACTTTATCAGCGACGGCTTTCCTCAGGTGGACGTGTAGGAAGTGGATTTCCGCGAAAGGATGGCAAGGACGAAGGTCCGTTCCGCGAGCGAAGGATCGTCTCGCAGGTCGTTAGCGTTCGAAAAGAAAATGTTTGAAATTCTCGTGGAGTGGCTGTATTTATTTAAAGAAACTTAACGAGCTAGTCTGTACAATGGGCAGAGTTTCGATAATGGATGTTCTATATCTAGGCGGTCTGTGTAAAGGTCTCGCCATTTCGCAGTCTTACGAACTAGTTTGTACATCACCGTTGGTTCGTATAAAATGGAAGTGTACGCCGCGCTTCGTTTAACAGCTTCACTTGTTAGCGCCGATCGATACATCCCTGTTATTCTATCTAACGCTTGCAGCTGTTCGCCGGTCAATTTGTTACGCTTAAATTATACGCTTATTACGAGCTATAAGGATTCTCAATATCGACGCTCCCACGGCGGCGCACTTCGGCAGTTTTAATAAGCCATTTATTAAAACTGTTCGCTCGCCATTCAATGCTTTCGTCTCGTTCGATATTTCACCAAGAAATAAAGCGAGAGTACTCAATTTTTGTTGTCCACTTGTCGTTTTTTTCATTTCAACGAGAGTCTACGTGCGATATTTTGCTAAGTAAATAACGACGAGGGTCCGAAGATAAAGAAGTTTGGAAAGAAGTTTAAACCGCGGAATAGTGACAGATCTTAAAAATCTGCGTAGCGAAGGACGCGGAGGATGACTTTTCTTTATGAGATTCGATCGATATTTCCTTGGGAAATATGTGAAACTCGTTCCCTCGTAAGTGTGGCACCTGTCGGCCACGCGAAAGGATACTCGGCGTCCCTCTTAACGGTATCGTTAAGAAGGCAGAACGCGAACGACGCTCTCGCGCAGAATATTTCCGTGAGAAATATGCGAGAGATCGCGTTCATTACGGCTACGCAGGTCGCAATCAGAGGAACGGAACTAACCTCTTTCCAACCGAGCTCGCCGATGCGAATCGCATTACAGTGAGAAAAGGATCGCTCGCACTCCACAATTCTGTCTCTCGAACAGGCTCGCAATTAAACGTAAAATAAATCATATCAAAATGCAGAAATACTCCTGACAATAAAACTTTCGCTAATCCTAACAACGTCATACAATCTTGAAAAAAGCTAACGTGCAACTAAAATTTTCCTATGTAAAAAACTTTACTACTTCGCTATGTCGGACTTTACGAATGTTGAGCCTCAAAATTCTTATCTCGCGAGATACGAGCACTCGAGCTTCGACGTAGTTCGCGGTGGCGAAAGAGTCGCAGGACGATACGCCCGCAGAGATATAAAGAAGCTGCCGGCGCGGAAAAGCGACGTTTTCCGTCTGGCCGTTTACCTCCGTGGATATTCGCTCGCCAGTTAGTCGCGGACCGTGCCCGACTGCACCGCGAGAACGTTAAAGCTTTAATACTTTGCCCGCCAACGAAAACAGTCGTTGAACGAGGCAGCCTGCGATTAGTACCCCAGCGAGAAAGATGGCCTCTGACTAGAGATTCGTGCCGGGGCAATGAAAGTGGGCAGCCGTAAAGGTCGAAGGGCCGAGATAATTTGCGTTTCGCAGTCCGCGTAATTCGAGCCCGACGAGTAACGCTGAACGGTCGGAGACTCGAGGTGGCGAATAAAAAGATAAAGCGTGAGAGGTTCTGAGACTCCGATTAATTTCCACGCTCTCGACTGACCTCGAGGCTCAGAACGGAGAGCTGCTCTTCTCGCATGTCGACAGATCTCGGCAGGATCGCAGCATTTCCTCGCTGAGGCAGATTCTCTTCTTCCTGGGATTGACAGTTGCGTAGTGAGGCTCTTCGTCGGCTGGGACTGAATAGAAGTCCGGCACGGAATTGATCGTGCCCGTACGTCGTTTCAAGGACAATGCGTCGTCGTAGAGGCTCGACTTTGGCCTGCTGGAGCCGCCGGACTTCGGAACGTCGTAAATCGGGAGTGTGATGCCGTTTTTCGTTGCCTGCCGGAACATCTTCGGGATTTCCGACTCCGAGCGAGAGATGAACGGCCGCGGAATGTCGTAGATGCTCTCGTCCGAGGTCGAACTGCGGCAGGAAGCGGTGCTGCGGATGTCCTCCGGGCTTCGACGGAATTCTACCTCGTACAGGTCGTTCCTAATGGTGACGCCGTGCTCGTCGTCGGCGTCGGGGTTCATCATCGTCGTCACGTCCACTGGGTCGTTACGAACGAAGGTCTCGTGTTCCTGGATAGAGAAGGATTAATGAACTGATTGTAGCTGAATTAAATAAACAAACGAATTGAATGAAGTTACATCATGTCATATTATAAAATAGCCTTTAATTATTAAATAACGTTTTAAAGCAAAATCACTGGATCGTTACGAACGAAGGTCTCGTGTTCCTGGATAGAGAAGGATTAATGAACTGATTGTAGCAGAATTAAATAAACAAACGAATCGAATGAAGTTACACTACGTCATATAATAAAGTAGACTGTAATTGTTAAAGAACGTTTTAAAGAAAAATCAGGTTGCAGCGACCGGTTATTGACGTAACGTTTTAAATTAGTTAAAAAGACCATTGACGACTGCAAGCTGAGTACTCAGATTAATCAATATTATATGAGTTGAGAATTCTGCCCTCGGCAAATGCAATATTCTCGAAGCGTCCGAGGAATTACGTCACGCACCCCTCGGCAACTCGAGTCTACAAATTCATAAAGTGTCACTCGAACAAAACGCTACACCGATTCTCCGGACGCTATCTCGCTTTCCCAGAAGCACGTTCGTCCCGTGTTAACAGACGTACCTAACCCACATCAAGAAAACGGAATCCTTTGTCCGGGACCGTCACTCACCTCGAACAGCAAGCCGCAATCGGCATTAAGCTCGTGCTTCGTCAAGGCGACAAAGGGATGTTTCGGAATTTTCGACAGGAAAGGATGCTTCGGCAACCTCCCAGCATCATCGGTCGATTTCGGAGGACTCCTCCTCGACGGAGTTCTCTTTGGCAAGGCTCTGCGATCCAAGGACATCGACAGCAGAGACGACGAGGGATAACTCGGACCCAAATCCAGCTTCAACTCCTCCCTGCTGATCTCGGTTAGAAACAATTTCTTCTTCAGATCCTTCAAGCTCGGCCCGCACATTTCCTCTTCGTCCTTCAAACAGTCGTCCGATCGGAAGGTCCTCAGGATCGTGTTGCTACGATCGTCCTGCCTTGTGCCACTCTGATCAGATCGCAACAGAATGTCGCTAATGGATACCAAGGACGTCAAGGACGATGAGGAGCAGGACTTCTCGTCGTATCCTGAATCCTGCAGCTCGCGAGATTCCTCGCAAAGATTGCGTTCTGATCGAAAGAGGATCTTGCTTTTTCGGTCGAGGGTCTTTTTGCGCGTCAGCATCGACAGGAGCTTCTTCAAGGACCTCTTGCGAGGCAGCTTCTTGCCCGTGATCGGAATCCAGTCCACCGACGTGTCCTCGACCTCGATCGGCTTCTTCAGGAAGGCTCCGACGATCTTCGGCGTCTTGTCCGCTGAAGACACGCTGGGCACATTTATTGTGAGGTTATGTTGACCTTCGGCATGCTGATCCTCCCACAATAATGTTGCCTCGTCCGCATCCGGCAAGGATATGCTGAGATCGATGCTCCTGACGCTTCTGGTGTCGTCGTGAGTCGTTCTGAAAGGACTCGAGATCAGGAATTCTCGATCCGCGCAGCCTGAATCCTGATCGGCGAACTTGAAAGGACTCGAACTTCCGGAATCAGGACTCTTCGGACCTTGGTCCGGAGAAGCGCAGGGACTGGATGACGTCGAGTCCTGAGTAGAGCTGGCTGAATTGATTCGAAGCATCCTCAAAGGACTCTCCACCCCGGAATCCGTGCTCTTCGAGTCGTCCATGCTTTTAAGCGAACTGGTAGAATCGAACTGCTTCCTGGGTGTACTCTTCGAGTCGTCGGAGATCTTGAGAGGGCTGAAGGTGTCGAAGGTGACTTCGGAAACATTGCACTCGTCCTGTGTTACAGTTACATCCAGCTCCTTCGAACTTTTATCACCGTTCTGGATCGGACTCGACGATCCGGACTTCGCGGACTTCGGCGTGTCCTGCGTAATCCTGAAAGGACTCAAAAAGAATCCTGACCTCCTCGAGCCTTTCTGCTCTTTGCTGCAAGGAGTCGAGAATAGCCCAGATCTCTTCTTATCCTTCTCAGCCGCCGCGTCGCATTTCTCCGCGCTCCTCGTGTCCTTAAAAGGACTCGCGAAGAATCCGGATCTCCTCTTCGAGTTTTTCGGACTCGAATGAGCTGGCTCGCGAGTACCATCTGCCTCCGTATCAATTTCCTCCTTCTCGAATCTTTCCTCGCTGCTCTGCTGACTGGCCTCGGTCCTGGAATCCTTCAGCTCCTGCTCGTCCTTGAAGTCGTTGTACGCCTTGTACTTCACCTCGAAGGCAGCGACGATCTTCTTAACGAAATTCCCCTGCTTCGTACATTCCACCGGCTCGTGCTTCGTCGGCGAAAGATATCCCATCTCGAATTCGCGGATTATGCTTTCCAGATCGGGCATTTCCAACGGCGAACCTGGAACGACCGGTATCCTTTTCGGCGTGCACGGCGCAGGCGTGCTACGACGTCTGCAGGACTCGAGATCCTTGAAGCTCGTCGGCCGCGCTGGGCTAGACTGAATCTGGAAGGATCTGTTCGGGGTGCAGTTGCCGAACTTTTTTAGCCACGATGTCTTCATCAGGTTCGACTTGGACAGCTCGCTCGTTTGAAGACTCAACGTTGGCTCGTTCGCCTCGTTCAGCTGAAATTAGAAAGAATTTTTCGTTACTCAGAAAATATTGGACAAGACATCAAACTTACGACGAACGTTAATGCGCCGTTAACGTAAGTAAAATGCTGGGTAATTAAAATGTGTCAAGGTCGATCAGATTCGATGTCAACGTAAATCGGATACTTCACACGTAAATAGGATATACCGGTCAATTAAAACTTGTCAAGGTCGATCAGATTCAATGATGAACAAACCTCTTCGTCGCTTCGCCTGAGCATTCGCTGCAAAAATCCGTGCATCTTCCCGGCACTCCCCATTTCGACACTGTCCTTATACATCGAACTGCGTTCTCCTCAAATGTGTTCACTTTCCTTTCCGGCCGTGTCAAAGGTACGACTGTGTGCTCGAACGTTCATATTTGGCGAATATCGACGCGCAGCAAATGACTGCCTTTGATTTTCGACCGTTAATGACGATGTACCGTAAGGGTCGCTCCTATTTGTAGCCGGCCGAGGGATTTGGGCATACGTACCCACCCTCCCCCTCTAACTGTCGCACCCTCGGGGATAGGTGCTCCTAGTGGCTCACGAACTTCACCCCTCCCGCACCTCTCTAATTGACCTCATTGGCGTTTGAGGGCCGACGCTTTACCTGATTCGCACATGCACGCTCTCCCATTACTGCTCGCACTTGCCAATAACGATACGCTGAAATGATTTTTAACTTTGACATACTTTGCCCTGCCAGGTGGACAAGGTGCGGTGTGCAATTCTGGGAATTTTGAGAAAGGGGATGTCTGAGGTTGTTACGAAGCTCAAGTATTGTACAATATATAGAAATCACTGCTGTGATTACTGTTTGTACGTGCTGATAATGATAGGTTAATTTTTTTCTTTTAATTGCGAAATAAATATTTTTTTAGTAAATTTGTTTATGCTTAACAGAAATATTGTGAGGACAATGCGCAAAGTGCTACCAGAATATAACGGTCATTTGTTTTACCACATAAGATCAAGGATAGAGAAATAAAATTCGAAACGTACGCAGCTCTAAAAATTGGCTACTTTGTCCTTTGAATTTCTCCCAGCGTTCTGCGAAGGCAACGGCTTCACACTGCGGTCTCATTCATCACACGGAAGAGTATGTGTTCGGTATGCGGGGCATAGCGGGCAAACGAATATTCTACTTATTACCGCCGCCTGCCGCGCAATTTCAATTAAGTACGCTTTGATCATTTCCATTTCGCGTCTCTCGCCGAACAAACAGAGTGCCCCACCTTCCGCGAAGCGGCGCTTTCGCGAAACGCGCTTTCCAGGAATCCACGGACCGGCCTGCCCGATGTCGATACCTGACACGGATCTGTCGGGATTAGCAGGCAATAAAAGTGAACGAGCGACCGCTCGACCGGCCGATCATGCTGTCAAGTGACCGCCCGCGGAACGACAATTAAGTCGCCGGACGCGGAACGTTTTATGACCCAACCGCGACCAGTCTTTCGGCGCGAAAGCTCAACCAGCCGGAAATTTCCGAAAAAATCCGAACTCTCGTTCGATCGCGTCCGCCGAGTGCGCAATTCTTCATTGTCAGTCCTGATCGTGGCATCGTCGGCCATCATGAAGGGACAGATTGCTCGACGATCGGCTGAAGCTTGGCTTTCGGAATCCGTTCGGCCCCGAAGCTGCGGGACAGTTCGTTAGCGTCGGCGCGCGTCGAATTTCGAAAGAAGATGCCTGCCAACCCCAATATCCTTGATTATTCGATAACGGCCGCCGGTGAGAATCGGCCACAATTGTTGCCGGAGTTAATCGAATCCGTTCGACGCTCACTCCTACGCTCGCGCAATGTCGCCGGGACAATTTTCCATTCAATTTTCCATTCAAATATCGGGGGGGGGGGGGGGAGGGGAGGGCGTATCAAATATTTGATCGCATAATCGAATAGGCCGCGCTATGTGTAGGTTGACGCGGTACGATTTTTGCATTCCACCCCTTCGCGTACGTTTCTTTCGGTCTGGCAATTCGACAGGTTGCACGAAACGTCGCGGCTGAGAAGCCGATAAGAAATGCGAGGAGTGAAAAGCGGGCTCGAGTGGGGAGGGGTGGGGAGGGGTGGGGAGGCGGTAAGAAAATTCGATTTTCCAGGAAGGGAGGAGGGTGGATCCCGAGGGTAACCGTAAAGGCACCTTGCTCAATATGTATTTCCTGCTCGGCGACCGGAATCGAATTCGGTCGTTAATTAATATTGCCTTTCGGTAATCCGACGAAAAAGTCGAGTGCGCGATTAATTGCTCGTTGGGTGATTAATAAAGCGAGCGCCGCGGACGGTCAGGTAAAATGTTTGCGCCCAGTGCGAATGGTTATTGCCCCGCTTCGGATGGTCATTACGGTGTTATTGCATTAGCCACTGGTCTATGAAAGGCGATTATAACGGGAACGCTGTTTTTCGAAATTCGGGGAAAGGATTGACCTCCCTGGCAATTAAATGTTTTATTCTGGCCTGCTCAAGCTCGATCCTTCGCCAATATGTACGTTTCAATAGAATGCAAACTAAATTGGGAGGATGTCAAATTGCAGGGCTGAGAATTGTAACGTTAAAGGTTACGAATATGTTAATATTCAGTTTTCTATTTCATCAGACATTTGAAACATTTTCTGTCAACCATCGACTGAGACAGACGTTTGCCCATTTGTACGTTTTAATAGAATGCGAAGTAAATCAGGAGAACGTCAAATTGCAGTGTTAAAAATTGTAGCGTTGACGCTTACTAAAATGTTGATATTCAGTTTCCCATTTCATCGAACATTAGAAACATTTTCCGTCAACGACCGACTAAGATTGACATTTACGCAAGAAATTCATTCTATAACTATCGTATGCAAATCGATATCGGACTTGACATGGCACATTTGTCCTACCGGGTGGCTCGTACGATTCGATAAGAAATATCGAACTTCGCTTACCACCCTCCCCTCACGCTTCGAACTTTTTGCCGCCATCTTCAGGTACTTTCGTCTTTTCCGACCGCTCGCACTCAGGTACCTAGAATGACGCTAATCGAATTCGACGGTTGCCTCGTCCGACGACAGGTAGCTCTAGAAATGGACTCGATGCAATTAAGTCTCGCACGAGTTGGAGCACGCCCGTGCACGGCGTCACGTAGCGAGACGCATGCGTCGTTTTGCGCGGAGATCCTCCGTTAGACGGACGTCAGTTCCGTTTGTCCTGGGACAAACTATCCGGACGGAGTCGAAGGCTGGTCCGATTTTCACAGCTCGGCTCGAATGATCTTAATTCGCTGCAGTACGCGAGCGGTTGCGCAACCTGGGTCCGGCTAAAATGGCCGCCGGGCGCAAATGCGACGGACCGTCAGCGGCATCCGCAGGAATATTCTGTTATTCTCGCCGAGTTACAACACCGTGGCAAATAGTGCTTCGGTTCATCCAGACGCTATAAACTCGGCCGCGAGCCGAGCAGAATTAAATTAAAGCCCCCTTCTCGCTTTGACGAGCTTCTCCTTGCCTCCTAGGTGTAAGTTTTGAAACCTATAACCTGAGAGCTAACGTATATTTCATACTATACATTTTTTTTTTTTTTGTAAACTGAGATTATAAATTTGTCAAATAATCGCCAGAAGTTTTAATCTCTTTCACGCAGTAGCAGACCTTTCAATCTGTAAGCTGTACAATTCTTGTTGTGTTTCAGGAGATAGAAGTTTAGGTTGATGTTATTATAGTTTCGAGTTCATCTGTCAATTGATAAAACGAGATTGCGGGTACAGGATGAGCAGTTCATTGTGTAAGATACGAAAGTGGACGTCAGTTGTAGGTGCGAGTACAATGCGTAAGCAGAACGTTTTCGTGCCTTTCTTTTGTCGAGTGCCGTTACAACTGCCGATCGCAATAAAGATACAGCGATAAATCGTCGCCGGTATCGTTAAGAAAGCGTCGCCCGACGATCGAGAGGAGGAAAATTAGGGTCGCGAATGAGCTCGTGAATCTCGAGCCTTTCATAAGCCGCTGTGCCCCTCGTAATTACATTCTCCTCCCCCTTCGCTCGCGTTACTCCATATTGTCCTCCCATCCCATCCCTCCCCCTCACTCTTAAACTCCACTCTCAATCTTTTCCCCCGACATAGAAATTTAATGTCCGGCCATTAATACGTACTACCGCGCGAAGCGCAGTAATATAATAGCGGTAACACTCTACTTTTGAACAATAATCCTGCTATCAGCGTTACGTTGAAATTTCGACCGATAAGGAACATCGTTCCGATACAGATCGCGAATTGCAAGCATTATATGCTCTCCGGTAATTACACTGTTCGAGAAGCGAATTCTATCATTACGCTTTCAATGGAGGATTCGTGCCTCGAACAAGATTCTATCGGAGCGTTATCTGAGAATCGGGGGTAAATTGGGTTTATAAATGTATAAAAAGCTGGCCGGGGGCTGGTATTGTTCGGCGCACGTGCCGTTGCGGCAAATAACGGCTGGCCGATAAATTTGGCGCATAAACAAGAGCGTCGCAACAGGTGCGGCGTGGGAGGAGAGAGAGAGAGAGAGAGAGAGAGAGAGAGAGAGAGAGAGGAGAGGAGAGAGAATTTACACTTCACGCACCGACAATAATCAAATGGCACGGGATTGTCTCGCGGAACTGCGTGGCCATCGCGAAATTCGAGCAAAAAGCCTCGTTAATTCGAATGATCTATAAACTGGTTCGCGTAAAACGCACGGAACGAACGCCGGGTCACACAGTTCTCTCCCTTTTTATTCGACCAAGTAAAAACTTCTATTCATCCACTCCTGAGACGGTCCCACCATTTTTTTCCCAAGATCATCTCATCGAGCGGGCAGACAATTTCTCTTGAGTTATGAAACTCGGAATACGAATGACCACCATAAAATTTTCTCTGTCGCCTCTTTTTCCAGAAACCAGTACATTCCTTCGATGTACGTTACGAATGTACGGTTCGCGAAATGAAGGGAGAACAGACATCTTTTTCGGAGGAGACCGTAAAGTTTTTTGGCGTACAGTGTGCATATACGTATGACGGAATGATGGAAATAATTGCGCAGTTGGAAGAAAATTGTATGATACGGTGCGATTCAGTGATATGACGATGCGTGACGATATTCAGACGCCTGGATTATGAAGACGTGTCGAGTTCAGGCGTCTGGGAATCTGGGAATTGTCTACGTGTGTACAATCGTCACGGAACTGGGTCAAAGACCGCGTCTATGAGCCGCCCACGCATTTACATAACAATTCGACAGGACTCGTCCTTGCCAGACATTCGCGCCTTTTTCGCTCTGACGTCACGGGACAGAGCGGTCGGAACGGAACGGCAGGCAGCTAATAATCACGTGCTCGAACAAGGTGCCATATCGGCCTGCAATCGTGGCACGTAAGCGAAATTCATGGGAAAATGTACCGTTCGCCGAGAGTCGTTAAGCTTAAGCTCCCGTGGGTGTTCGCGAACAATGAAAAGTACCAGCTAGCGCTAATAATTCGTTTTCCCCACCCCCGGGCCGCTCCAGGTAATCTTGGGTCAGGTTAATCCCGCGATCGAGCCGCACGATCTGTCCGCTTGCGGGGACAATCGATGCCCGACAAACCGACAGGTTGCCCCCGATTGTTATTCGAGCCTGGCTGGCCGATTCGGCGAATTTTCATTCTCGTAACGCAGCTGCTCCCTTTTCGCATCGCTCACTCCGCCACTTTACGCATTCTCACCCGATTATGAGAAATGTTTCGTAAACTAGATTAATTAAGATTGCAAAGATTGAAAGTATGCCTGTATACAGGATGCAGAGTGCAATTCTGGGAATTTTGTGAATGGGATATCTGAGGATGTAACGAAGTTCCAGTATTGTACAATATATAGAACGAAATCATTGCTGTGTTTACTGTTTGTACATGCTAATAATGACTGATTATCTTCTTTTAATTTCAAAATGAATTTTTCTTCGGTAAATTTATTTATATTTAACAGAAATATTATGAGGACAATGCGCAAAGTGTTACCCGATATTTTCAAATGAATTCAGCTCATTTAGCGGTCGTTTGTTATACCACATAAGATCAAGGATGGAAGAAAAATAAAATTTTAAATATACGCACGATCTGTCCGCTTGCGGGGACAATCGATGCCCGACAAACCGACAGGTTGCCCCCGATTGTTATTCGAGCCTGACTGGCCGATTCGGCGAACTTTAATTTTCGTAACGCAGCTGCTCCCTTTTCGCATCGCTCACTCCGCCACTTAATGCATTAACTCTCACCCGATTAAGAGAACTATTTCGTAAACTAGATTAATCAAGATTGCAGAGATTGAAAGTATGCCTGTATACAGGACAAAAACTACCCTGTAACTTTTCACCCCTTGCGTTCTGCCCATACATTGTTTCACAAAAATTGCTTGTATTCATGTGTCACCCCTTGAACTTTCTCCCTCGAATTCTGATTCACCCTGTATACGGACAGACAATCTTTCGTTACATTCATTCTATTGCGTGTTCGATAGCACTTAAATTGCGAGGTAAGAATTTTGGCTAGGGGTTGATTTAGACGCAAGGAGAGCTGAATAATGGATCGTAGCGTGTAAGATTGCGCTGGAGGGATAGTCGCGCGAGGTCCGGCTGTCGCGCAAAAAGGTCGTTACACTCCTCGGGGCAGGATCATCGACACTCGCCCCCGTCATCTTCCATCCCTTATCCTTCATCTCCGGCGACGTAACGCGACACGCCCGATATGGCACCGGGATCGATCCTATCGGCCGAGTCGAATGTCGCGAAGTCCTCGGGATCCGAACATTCGTCATTGTCCTTTCACGCGCACTCTTGACCCCTCGACCAAAAAAAGTGGCACGATATTAACGACGCCCGTTTCTCTCGCGTCAAAGGCGTCCCGACGAAATCCCGCGCCGTTGACCCCATCGCGAGACTCGCCGTAAGGTCGATCCGAGGAATCGAGTAGCTGGAAGAGTCCGGAAAGGAAGACTGAACGGAGGAAAGAAGAAAAAGGAATTCCAGAAAGCGTCGAAGTCCGACGATGCTCCTTAACCCCTTAACGTGCACGCTCGAATATATTCGAGCGCGCTAAACAGGCCAAACTGTGCACGCTTGAGTAAATTCGAGCGGCGTTGTATTTGATGCTGCTGAAATTAAAATAAAGATTTTGATTAATTTTGTATTTTTTTATTTCTTTGCCAAGAAAATGTTCTAAAGTGTGTGTTTTACATAAATAAAAAAAAAACTGATTTTTTTTCCCCCGGTTCATTTCAAAGAAACCGTACCTTAAGGGGTTAATGCGATTTCTGGACGTCATTCGAAAGTTGCAAGGGCAGAAGTTGAAACTGGATCGACGTCGGCCAGTCCTGGCTGACGAGGCGTTAACAACTTGACGGTCGGACTCCTCCGATGTTTGCACGATGCATCGGTAAGCAGGCCCTGAACTTTGCTTAACCTCGGCCCGTCCGGGGAATGCGCGGGAAGGAAAATAAGGGCGAACGCGTGAACGGACGTCGTCGCGTCGAGGATGGCAAGCCGACATATGCACAGTCGTGTACTGGACGCTTATCGGCGGTATCCGGGAATCAATAACAAGCGGCACTGCTCATATTTCTCTTGGCCGCGTTTCGAAAATTGCCACTCGCCAACAAAAATTGTACGGAATTGCGCCGCGGCAGAATTCGCTACGCTCGTCGGGACAAATGAAAGATCCATTGTTTTTTCAAGATTTTCAGCGCATATCCGTTCGATGGATGTTGAATGCGGGTTGCCAGATGAAATTGCAAGGTGAAGTGGATGTGTCATATTTCGTAATGGCGGTACACCTGGGCCTCCTTACGCTATTAACAATTAACGGTTTCCGACTTCCAGGCGGCGCTGTTTATGCAGTTACGGATTACCGCATTGTCGGGAAGTTTGCGCTTGTAATTGAATCGTCGTCAGCCCCTCCCCCTTCCCCCTCCCGCCCTACCCTTCATCCCTTGCGCATCCGCTCCGTTTAAATAGACGACCCGACCTAAGAACCGAGTGCACAATTAATTAGGCGACGGTGCGGATATCGTCTACCTGCTCCGAGTACATCCAGTGAGTTGGAGTTAACCTCGGCACGGCACTTTCCGCTATTAAATTCCACCTCAGACCTACTTCGAGTACCGACAGGACGGGTGTAACGAAAAATTTCACCATGTTCACTTGGATAAGAAAGTCTCGCAACTCCGGGGCGTCCAGCGTGCCGAGTAGGAAGTTGGAGCGCTCGAGGTCACTTTCAAGGTCAACTTCGATACTGAACGGTACGTCCACGACCAGCATCGACACGGAGGACACGTTCGACTTCAACGAATCGACGGAGAGGAAGAGTCGATCGTTCTCGGTGAAGGATCGATTTGCCAAGAAGATCGTCTCTGCCATCGAAAGACGCTTCAGGGCGAAGCGGAAGACGGACTGGCAGAAGAATCGTTCGACCAGCGCGCTGGTGGACGACTTCAACGACACTTCCGGGATTCAGGAGGACGAGGAGATCGAATTCTCGATCGACGATTCGAAGCTGAAGGTGGAGAAGAAGCAGAAATTGCGAAGGACGAGGAGTATCAAGAGGATCCTGTCGAGAAAGGACTTCGCCAGGACAAGATGGCGCAGCAGCAGGGCGCCCCTGGACGAGTACGAGAAGAAGCGGCTTCAGGTGTCACGAGACTCCGGATGGGAAGGTGCATCGTCGTCGAATTCTTCGTTCTCGTCCTCGACCTCCTCGCTTATCGGACTCGACGCCGAGTTCTACACCTCCTCGCCAGTAAGCAAGGTCCCCGGAGGAAACGGAAGTACCGACGCACTAGGCTGGAGGATGATTTCGGCCTCGAAGAAGGGTCGCAGATCGAGAAACGGTCTAAAGTTCGATTCGCCGGACTCCGAGAGCACTCCAGGGATGCTTTCCCCGATTCGGGGAAAAAGATCCCAGTCCGATTATCAACCCAAAGTTCAGCTTGAGCCTACCAGGATTCCTGACGCCACCTCGGGTGTGAACGCTGCCCTGGAATCCTGCAACCTCGAGAGACGAAAGTCCGCCGACTGCGTTCTGCGCGTGTGGGTGAACGCGCCGGATGAGAAAAGTTCGACGTCGGACACGGAAATCTACCGGAACAACCGGAAACGGTGCACCATACAGCAAGACTTTTACGAAGTAACGCAGAAATTCAAGACCACCGTGACGCTGTTCGAGAGTTCCACAGCCAGCCTCAACATTCTACGTCCAGCTAGCACAGAGTCCGACCAATTGCCAGTATCCGTGAACTCGGATTCTGCGTCGGAGGACGAGCAACGTGATACACAGCACGAAGAGCATTACGTGGATATGTCCGCCGTCGGATTATGGACCAAATCCAGAAGACATCCGATATCGAAGTCCAGCGCCGAGCTCTTCGAACGTGAATATTCCGATCAGGACAGCGAGTCGGCCGAATTCTCCAGCATTCAGGATTTATCCTGCGCGGTATCGCGCCAGAGTCGATCGTTCGACGCCGGAAGTGACGTGAGCGGAAACGGCCAAGTGCGGCGCCAGCTGGAGGAGCAAAGAATTAGCCTCAGCTTCGATTGCGAGGACGGGGACACGGACGGGAGGGGGGGTGGGGAGGATTTGCGCATAAATCTCTCGGAACTCAGTAATAATTCGTCGTACGTCATCACGATGTACGTCTGACGTAGGACCTCTGTCTTCCGGCCAACGATTCTTCCAGGATTCCGGTGGCAGACCTTAGCGTACGGAGAGTGCCGCGAACGATAAGGAGAATTGCTACGGTGCAGATTTATGGAGAGCCGGCGCTGTTAATGCCGGAAGTCGTGCGGGCGCGTTGGAGGAAATTGAAATGCGTCGCTGACGCTGATGAAATTTTTTCATTCCTCCCGTTATCGCGGCGAACACTTTCGGCCGTTGCGCGTGCAGGCGTTTGTTCGTATTTTGATTGTTGAAAAATGTACCCGTTAAGTTGCGTCGATCATGCATGTTCAAATTTGACGCCTGAGATTGATTGTTTTTTTTTTATGATAGGTATTGATTGTCTACGTTTGTAATTTGCCGAGATGCAAATGGAATTTGTACAATATTGTGTCTGTAAATTAATAAATGAATTGCCCTATATTGCGAATACTGTGCTTCTTGTTCGTTGGGAAATTGACTTCGTTAACGGCGTCGAAAATTACTTCCGTCTCCATTGGCCACGGGGTGCACTTTGATCGTCTCGATCAATGTTTGTCGATCGTTTTCGGGCCGTGCACGCGCGCGCGCGGCCATTTACGATTGGGACTGAATCAACATCCGAAAATCCCATTCGCCGCGGACCAATGAGCTAAATTGAACTATCGCCACGCTTGCTCAACTGCGAAGTGCACGATAGATCTTCGACCGAATTCGAGTGTCTTGCCCCTTGAAGACGAACGTTCGAGAAAGGAGAAAAATTCAATCCCATTCGGACAAAGAAAAACATTAGTCTTAGAACAGTTCTACACTGTCACGCCACAGTTTCCAAACAAAGGTGGAAAGTCCAGCACAATTTTGACCACCGAATCGTACGTGCGGTAATTTGTTTAACAACGTGTTTTATTTAAAAAGTTGCTGAAGTTACAAAAAGATCGCTAGGTGTTTCCTTATTCGCGGATATGGTTAACTTCGCATATAATTCTGTCTCGCGCTGGACCGTCCGACCTATCCCCCACACTTCCGCATACGTAAACACACCGGTCAGGGTGGTTATCCTACATACGTGTGTTCAGTGACAAATTGTTGAATCCTAGAATCGAAGGGACGAGGGCCTAACGTCGGATAATAATTTCGGGGCAAATTCATTAGGATCGTTTTTGTCGTCATCCCTCGCGTATCCCGTACGCAACGAAAATAATTGCTCCAATTGGAGGGGCTCTGATTAATGGGAGGAAAAACGAGGAAGCCCTCCGCCTCTACCCAAGAGGTTTCCGCAGACAATGGCTCGGCTTATAATACACGGCCAATACGTTGTTCGGTAGGTAGGAGAAAAGAGAGCTCTCGCTCGGCGGAGAGTCCTTATTTCTATCCGACTCCTCTCTCCCACCCTCCGAAGGGAGGGTGGTTCCATTGTGTACCTCGAATTTCGCCCGGAAGAAAGGAATCGACACGGGAGCCGTTAAAACGGGAGAATTTTAAGCGCGCGAGCCAAATTCTCGAGTCGGATCCCACTATCGTTTTTAACGATGTATTATTAATCGCGCGCGTCATGAAATTACTTCCGCGGCTTTCGTGTACGTATTATGCTTCTATTAAGATCCTTCGTAGAAATTGTCGGAATATCATAGGAGGATAATTGGGAGAATAAATTTATGAATTTTTGCATACCTATCACGGCTCGTTAACGAGATTTTCATGGAAAGGGTCAGTGTCTCGGTCAGTTTATTTTAGTTCACGAAGCCACTGGAAGGACCTTAGATGAAATTGTAGAGAATATTACGCTCCGATGTGATAATCACATTTCCCGTCGTCCCGATCCCGAATATTTACCCATAATGCCGCCGAAAGCGGATCCAGCTTGGGCAGCAAATTAATTATTTGTAATCCCCTAACAGATTTCTCCGTTCTCCGGCTCCTGTCAAGTTTCTCACGGCCAGAATCTCGCCTTCGGGCTCGATCGGATCACGAGGCCACTGCCGCAATTAAGCGACTATGAAAATTCTGTCGGCTCAAAAACGTCAAACAATAAAGTTGAAAACCTGAATCACCCCATTATTTCATCTTCCGTACTGTTATATAAGGTTGGGGAAAAAGAAATCCATTATTTTTTCGGTACATGGCTGTAGTGAACGATATCTCGTAAAGTATCGATCAAAAAATTTGAAATTTATGCTCGTTGTAAAGATGACATTTCACACTAAAAAAAATTCTTTTGTTGTTTTTTGTTTCGTCCATTCAGTTGTGAGTTACAGGGTGTTAAAAATGGAAGTCAACAAAGCGAACATTCGGTACATTTTACAGTTTTTCTTCGATAAAGGCGAAAATGCAAGCCAGGCGGCTGAAATTGTAAATGGTGTTTATGGTGCCGATACTGTAACAGCTAATTACGTGCAATTTTGGTTTCGTCGATTCCGTTCAGGCATTTTTGATGTTAAAGATGCACCTCGCACAGGCAGGCCCATCGTCGAAAATGTCAACCAAATCACAGAAATAATCAATATTGACCGGCATGTTAGTAGCCGTAGCATCGCTCAGGAGCTAAAGATCGACCATAAAACAGTTTTAAACCATTTGCGCAAAGTTGAATTCAAAAAGAAGCTCGATGTTTGGGTGCCACACTAATTAACACCGAAAAACATGTTGGATCGAATTTCCATCTGCGAAGCCTTGGCCAAACGCAATGAAATCGACCCATTTCTTAAACGGATGGTGACTGGGGATGAGAAATGGGTCACATACGACAATATTGTGCGAAAACGATCGTCGTCAAAGCGCGGTGAAGCAGCTCAAACGGTGGCCAAACGAGGACTAACGGCCAGGAAGGTTCTACTGTGTATTTGGTGGGACTGGAAAGGAATAATTTGTTATGAGTTGCTTCCGTATGGCCAAACACTAAATTCAGATCTCCACTGTCAACAACTGGACTGTTTGAAGCTAGCGATTGACCAGAAACGGCCAGAATTGGCCAACAGAAGAGGTGTTGTGTTCTATCAGGACAACGCCAGGCCACACACGTCTGTAGTGACTCGCCAGAAACTCTTGAAGCTTGGTTGGGAAATTTTAATGCATCCGCCATATAGTCCGGACCTGGCACCAAGCGATTACCACCTTTTTCTCGCATTGCAAAACATCCTGTGTGATAAGAAATTGGAATCAAGAGAAGATTGTGAAAATCGATTATTAGAGTTTTTCGCCAATAAGGACCAAAACTTCTATGAGAGAGGCATTATGAAATTACCTTTAAAATGGCAACAAATTACCCAACAAAATGGTCCATATTTGACCCAAATCGGACAATCCAAAGCATGTTAAATAAAGTCTTGAACTTCGCGCAAAAATAATGGATTTCTTTTTCCCCAACCTTATATATCCCCATATCGCAGGATGGAAACGATTTTTCATAATTGCGAGTAGAATAAATATCATAATCATTCCTACACATTTAGTAGGCAGTTGTAGCTTACATGCTCCGTGCAAGGAACGCATAAATAAGTAATCCCGAAATTGTGGGCCGCGGAACGTGACATCCGCCGCGAGCATTAGGAGCAGAACGGCAATTTCCGTATATTCGAAGCCATTCCGGCTGAACATCTTCCCTTCGCATTATCCTCCGTTCCCACCCACTCGTCTTCATTCACGTCACGCGGGCCGGGCCGCTAATTTATAATTCCGCGACACGGTACACAGTCTAGCGCTATCCGACACGACGATCTGCCCGATGTTTGCTCCGCGACTATCGGAGGGATGACGAGTTTAGCGGGTCAAGGACATACGTGACGACGAGCTACGACGAGGGGAGAAGAATGAAGGAGGGCACCTAATCGTCGGGAGAAAAGTCAAAAGATCCGCGAGAAGCATCCGAACGACTTGCATTTTACCAGCCGAATCGTTAACGATTTTTCATCTGTCGACCGTCAGAGTTTATTCCGAACTCTTCTGTATTATCGGCTACAGAAAAATTAACGCTCACCGGTGCGGGAATAAAATCCGCAACCTTCGGATCCGCGCAGGCCGCCACACTAGGCCACCGGGCGCTCTAGATGTTCGTTACTTATTTTCTGGCTAAGGGTCTCGCGCACGTTTATTTTGCACAGTTTTGTAGAATCAGCGACAGAAAAATTAACGCTCACTGGTGCGGGAATCAAATCCGCAACCTTCGGATCCGCGCAGGCCGCCACACTAGGCCACCGGGCGCTCTAAATGTTCGTCACTTATTTTCTGGCTAAGAGCCTCGCGCACGTTTATTATGAACTCTATTGTAGAATCGGCGACAGAAAAATTAACGCTCACCGGTGCGGGAATCAAATCCGCAACGTTCGGATTCGCGCAGGCCGCCACACTAGGCCACCGGGCGCTCTAGATGTTCGTCACTTATTTTCTGGCTAAGGGTCTCGCGCACCTTACGTCATCTCTCTCATCGTCTGATCCCTCCCGCAGTTCTTACTCCCTCTAGAAGACTCCAAAACCCATACTTCTGTTCTGCCTTCGATAATGAAAGGTATCGCACGAATGTTGCGTGTTAGGTGCAAACGGGAGGGACTGACAGACGCGGGGACGATTGATGTGGTAACGGGTGGTCAAACAGTGCAGTTGGCCCGACTTCGGACGTGCACGATGATGGGATAATGGGATTCGGTGTAATTGGGATCGTAATTGGACGATGCAACGAATCGTCGAGTGAGACTCTCTCCAGCCGACGAAGGTAAAATTTCGCGGCTCGCGGATAGGGGAGCGTCATGCGATTTACCGGCGAGGGAGGATTTGATTATTAAGGGGTTACATGGGTTTCCTCCGGGAAAAAACGGCCTACTTTGAATCATTTTTTTTTAGTATAAAAAATGAAATATTTAATTCAAACTTTTTACAGTCTTAAAGATACACATTTAATAAAGCATTACTAAAATTTTTGGAAAAAAATATGAAAAACTCTGCCATTGTGACGTCATTTCCGGCGAGCCCGCGGAAAAAAGATGCATCCGTCTTGACAGCAGAACTCGTAGCAGGATCATCTGAAGCGGAAAAAAAAAATACGTGTCTTAGTTAAGACTTCAAACTAAAACTTGGACGAAGGAAAAAAGAAAAAAATTAAAATTGGATTTTTGGCAGAGGTTTTTACGAAACAATGAAAAATTTGGCTAAAATACCGCAGCGTTTTTATTTTTTTTTAAATAGTTGTGATGGAAAAAAAAAATCCTTCGTCCAAGTCCTTGTAAATTGTATCTCGGAGACGTGTCTAAAATTTCATCAAGATCGGTTGAGTAGTTCTCGAGAAATCTTGACAAACGTCTTTGAAAACATAGTTTTGAGAAAAACGCGTTTAAAGATTTGAGTCACAATAAAACAGGGAAAACAATTTTTTTTTCTAACTTACATTGAATCGTCGATTCCTGGGCCATAAAGTAAAGAACCTGCTGCAGCTGCGATATCCAGGGCATCCTTTTGTTCATGTCTATGACGAATCCTTGCTTCACGAGTCTCACTTGCAGATTTTTTCTCGGCGGCGCAGACACGATTTTTGTCAGCTTTTCGGGCATATTCGTGGGAATTTATGCCAAGTTTCAAGTCCATACCGTGCATAATTAATAATAATGCTGATGTTCCTTCATTAAAAATGCAAGCAGCGACCAATGCAGCAATATCTACGATCTTGGAACCAGCTGGAAGTACTTTCGGAGTAATTTTCCAGATCAACTGGTTCAAACTTTCATTGTTATTTTGCGTAAACCCACCAACACACCGCACCAAAAGTTCATCCTGACTCAGATTTTCATACGTAGGCTTTATTGCACTCAAAACATCATCTGGAAATGCTGTGTAATCGTGTTTGAACGATGAAAGAGTGTTCGTTACCGATGCTCGTTGCCAGGCGCACCAGGAGTCTGGACCTTTCGCACAATTTTGATGCTGAGGTTTTTTGTCTGTCGAGCTATAGTGATAGAAGGTAGCCCATATAGCGTCTTTCATTTTTTCTACTGACTGACAGTTTCTTCTGATTGCTAAACCATAATAAACAGTTAGTTTGTCAATCAATTTGCTTGTCAGTTTACCTTTGCCGGAAAGAGTTTTTTTTTTCATTTTTTTGCCATTCACTATTTTTTCCTCAACTGTTTTCTTTACTAAGTCACGTAAACGGGTACCCATCCTCTTCTGTACGTGTCCAATGCATTCTTTCTTATTTATAAGAAAATCTTCACCGTAGGGTTTGGTTTTGAGAATACCAGAGTATGTTTTGGAATCCCCATCTCCTATATAGTTTTCGTACCTCAGGCCGTGTTTTACAACAGAACGTTTAAACATTTCAATAATAGAAGATACTTCCATGTTCCCAGATGCTCCAGTATGATTGGCACTACATTGTATTATTCAATGTGTTCTTTTTTCCACTCTTCATAATCTGCGGTATTTAATTTTTTTTCCACAGCTCACACAATTTACAATAAGAGCATTTAACATAGACATCCAACACTTTTTCCGAATAATATCCGATTAGTGAACGCCTGTTACAACCTTTTGCGAACTCAGCGAATTGTGGGTGACGAGGCGAGTACTCGCGCGAAATCAACGCGTTCGCGGCGCGTTGAGCCCGGCTACTCTTGGGCGCGTAACTTCTTCAGACTGTATCTCCGAAACTATTACTCGGATCGACTTGAAACTTTAGGACAATATTCTAGAGATGTTGTAGAATTTAATAAGACAATGAAAAAAAAATCGATTTTTTGAAGCCGTGAAACCCATGTAACCCCTTAAAGCACTCTTGAAAGCGTTTAACAGTGCGGACGGAAAATCAGCTCGGTACCTTGAATAATGTACCTGAGGCGTTCTTTCCCTATTTCCCTCCGCTCGTTCCGTTCACTGCCTTCGGAGCGAGAGACGCGCGGCAATAGACGTCATCCGGGCCATAAATCAATGAGGGTTGCGACAGAACGAAAGGGGGAAGAATGGCAAAATTTCCAGCCCGGCGGCGATCATAAAGTTGCATTGTCGACGAAGTTGACGCGGGCGACACGGTGGCTATCAAATTATCATTAATTCCGCATAGAGCCACCCCTCCTCCTCGTCCTCGCTACAAGATCTAATACTCGAAGCAGCCCCTTTTTCGAAATTGCGCTTCGACGAGAGGGGGGGTGGGTGGTGAGAGTCGGCGCAGTCCTGCATACGAAAATTCGAGAAGCTCGCCGTCGTTAGGAGCTGAACGAACGAAATGCCACCCCTGGATAAGCCCTGCTCATCAGCATCAGCAATCTTCGTCCCCTCGCACGCCACGCGCAAAGAGGGAATTTACAATTCGCGACGAGCGGAACTCCCCTTGGAGGCTCGTACTCCGTCGACTTAATTCGCGCCAGTCAGTTTATACCCTACCCTTCGTCTTCCTGCACTTTTGCCATCGACTTCTTTCCTGGCGATGTACGTAAGTCCTTGTAATGCGGACGAAAACGATGGGGGCGAGGAAGGTTATCGATACCGGGAGTCTTAGAAGAGAAGTAGACGGTGGATGGCGTGATAATCTGTGGGGTCAAAGTGTTCGGTAAGTGCATGCTAATCCTGCGGAAAGCAGCCGAAGACCTCGGAGAGCGAATTTCTTGCCGATCTACCCCCGCCCCCTTCTCTTCTCATTACAGCCATTATGCGAAAGCTCGAAACTTCCGGGCATTTTCCGAGGCAAAAGAATTTCCAGCCCGTTATCGTTCAATCTCCATTCTCGGGGAACTTTTCTCATTTCGACTTGTCCCACCCGCGAGTGTCCCGCGTTCCCGTCATTTTCGGCGCCGAGGAGCGAACGAAGGAGGAGCAGAGATCCCATTGCCATTCATCCGTGTTATGGCATCGTCGCCATTTTGCGCAGACAGCGAGCGACGAGAGGTCTGACGCGCGAGAGACGGCTTCCAACAGGTGATCTCGACATCGGTCTTTATTACGTGGAATCAAATTTTTAATTCGTTCCGTTCAGCGCACTTGCACGAAAGAAAACTTCCGACGAGATGGGACATTCCACCTTTTCCTATCTTTCTCTTGATTATACGCGGCTGATATTAATACAGTCAGGTTAATTAACGCATCACTTGCTTATATAGTAGAAAAATCTAGTCTCCGAAGATAAGTCTTAGATAGGCTCGTACTTTGAAATTTTCCAGCACCGTAACGAGTAACAATGCAACCTTAATTTCGTCTTTTTTTTAATCGTTCATGTTCTTAACCGGAAGTGACCGACGTTGATAGCTGAGTTAATCCAGTCACTTCCTACAGAAAAATCGCGAGCGTCAGTGATCTTCGAGACGAGGCAGTAACTTTGTCGTCTCTCGCGAGATTGATCGTAAAGAGCGGCCGTCTCTTTCACCGGAAGTGGGCATTAATAGGTAACGTCCTGCGGACGGACGCTCTTAGCGTCCGGTTCGCCGGTTCGTCTTTAACGTTTCGAGAGCGTGCGAGCCGTGACGGTTATATCATTACGCTGTTATGTCGTTACGTCGTTATTGCCGCGTGCGAATCCTTCGCAGGATTTATGGAGCGAGGCGAATGACTGATGGTACTCTGGGTGGGAGATGCATTAAGGGCGTCGTCGGCGTCGTCCTTTCGCCCCGACGACGCTCCCATACTTTATATTTCTACCCCCGGCGTCCATTCCTCAGCACCGACGCTCCTTTAATCACAATCGCTACCCCTTTCCCACCCCCCTCACCACCTCCTCCTCCTCCGTTCTGCACTTTTTCCTCCCGATTTCATTGACTAACGACCGCCGGCTTTATTAAGAGGCGGCCCCGCAGGAGCGTGAGGAGAAACTGCGAGGACGGCGCAAATTTAATCCGACGAGTGATCAGAATTTCCATTAGCGTCATCCGCCTCGAGTCCTTTGCCACTAACTGGACCCCGAAAAATTCCATACGGCGATGATAGGATAACACTGGTAAGCGGCAGTAAATTTTCAGTTCGTCAAATATGACGCATAACCTTAATGCTAAATACCTCAATAATTATAGCTTAAGTGAAAAATGGAAAACTTTGAGTGTTACGATTTTATTCAAGAATTTAAGTTGAAGATTCGTTCTCCGGAATATCGTAATGAACTTTTAAGGCATTTTCGCTTATGTCGCTTTCTGAACACCATTCTCACGATGATTAGCGTATAATGGTCGGGTTCTTTCGGAATTGTCCGAGTGAAGGAGCTGCAATCTTCGAAAACAGTCGTCGGATGAATCGCAAGACGTGGAAAATGGCTAGGCCACGTTCGCAGTTCGTCGAGAAGGGAGTCTCTGCCAGTCTCTGGCACTCTCTGGCAGACTACGTGTTTCCCGAGGATGCCTGGCACGCGCTCCTGCCCGCACAAACAATTTCCACTTAATTGTCGCGGCGACGGTAGAAAGCACGTCGCCAATTGCGCAAATTTCCGCGATGATAATTGACGTCGGAAATTAGTAGGACGCCGCCAGCTGTAAAGGGGACGGTGCTGGTGGGCGTCGGCAAATGAGCCGCCTCTGTTTCCTGCCATAATATTATTGCCGCGCAGTAAATACGGTAAATACCGTGTATCAGAATTTCGTTCCTTTCTCGCCCTTAAGCGTTCCATCGTGAATTCTTCTCTCGATACGCTGTGCAACAAGTTCCGAAATTATTTACGATCATTACTGATACGAATTTCTCGTTCAGATATTGTGTCGGGTGGATCGATTGTAAGCTCCGATGGGAGTGCTTATTTGATTTTATTTGACTGTTCTTATTATATTGGGAAATGATTCTCGGAAGCTGGAGCAAGTAGAGAATGTAATAGTCCCTTCCGAGAACTGGCAGTGGGGGTCTTAAGAGAGAAGATATGAACTGTGTATCGAGTCTAAAAGCCGGATCTTCTTCCTTCAGTCATCCACCCTCTGTGCAACACAGTCTGTTTAATGTAAAGCCCGTTACAACAGATATTGAGCTCCAGCTGTAATATTCCGTCTCACGTTGAGTGCGCGACGCGGATAATAATTACAGTACGGAGTTGGTAAATTTCGTCCAAAAGTGTACGAGCTTAACATTTCTGCGCGTCAAAATTCAATCTTCCGACAGTAACGTATTAATCGAAATAATTGCCACCATTTGTCCTATCGGAGTCTACGGAACAGGAAGCATCGCGGCAAATGTTCGTTTACCGGTTCGACGGATTTCTTTCAATTTGCTCGAGTGCTATTGGTTTTGGCTGCGGAATTCGAGAAGGTAGAATGAACCGACGGCGGAGTCACTGTTTGCGATAGACTACGGTGTTTATTCACAGTCGTTATTCTACGTTTCTGCGGAAACTCTCACGGGTGCTGTCGCCTGTGATTTTCTGCCGAGGGGATTGCGGGGGCTTAATTCGATTTACCTGAACTCGTCGATCGCGCCCGGCTGCGGCGTACGTATCGTATCGAATTATTCCCGGCAAACGTTTGCCGCACCCTGCTTGTCGCATCTTGCGCACGGGGCAAATCAGAGGTTCGATAATGGATTTTCGCCCGCCGAGAATATCGAATATTCTCATTCTCTCGCCGAGCTACTTATCGGACTATAGAGCGTATTTTCCATTTATTCCACTGTTTACGTGTACGGATCCAATTAAGTACACCGTAATTACGAAATTGTATATGCAGTTACGTTAATCATAAGTAATCCGCTGATTGTGGCAGAGGTGTAAAAATAATGGAGAATCTGAAGTAGTTCCTTATTAATATAATGAATGTACAATTACTGGCACAATTTAAACAAGCCGCAAAGCATTATTTACCGCGTGATAATGAAAAGAATTGAAAGACACCGTTAATAAGCATCTTTCTTCGGCCCTTGACGTCGCAGGTCACCTTTACGATCACGACCGCTGACAAAGGCTGGTCCCTTAAAATTATTCAGGTCAATCGTCGGCGCCGGACGAATCTATTTCGCCGGAAAGCAGGTTGGCCAGGTCCGCCGCGCCGCCCATGCATTCTTGCATTATTCAAGGCACTCCGCTCGAAACGGAATTTTGCACGGATTAATGAGGGGCAGAGAAGTTATCCGCGATAAATCTCGATGAAAAACTTTCCCATCGAGGCTCGTACCTACCTGCTCTTAGACTCGCTTCTACGCCGGACTCATTAGCCACGTTTCCGATCGAGCGAACTTCCCTCTCATTTATTAAAAGAGAGAGAGAGAGCCAAAATTGGCGCGGTGTCCATTACCTGCCACTTACGCCAATTATCCTCCGATCGGACATTAACCGTCGCGGGAATCAAAGGTGTAATTTTTTTTTATCGCGAGAACAATTTCCACGGACGAAAGGTCGTACTAATGGACAGAGTGCAGGCATTGTAACGACATTCATTACCTGCGCTCGCGAATTTCGCTGATGCATTCCTCGAGCGGATCCTCCGGGATTGAAGTTAAGCCGATTTACGTCATGTCCTGTCCCCGTCCGAGTCGCAAATCGCTTCAGGATCCGCGAACACGACAGGAGTATCGCCGACGTCTGCTCGACTTGTAAATCGTTTACACCTTTTCCCGCCGACGCTCTCTTAATGCAGTATGCATGAGCGCGGCTCTTAGATGCCGTTCGGAAAGTTGGCAGACCTGCAAGTTTCTTCGCCCACGGACCGGCTCGGAGTCCATCGGCCTGATAAGGAATCGACGCCCCGACCGCGAGTAATTTTAAGTCTATTCGCGTAATTTCGAGAAACTCGATTGTCTCAGCGTCGGTCTAATCTTAATATATATCTATCGTTCTTAATCTCAGCAATAAGACAAATCTCACGTCTACAGTAACAGTATTGCTTGATAATTGCGAAGAGACGCTAACGAGATTGAAACGAAACTCGAGTAACGAGTTGACGAGAGGAGCTCAGAAGCGGAACTTCGAATTGGGTCAGAATCGTTTAAAAGGACGGGACAGTTGCCGGCACGCGGCGTGAAATAATAAGAAAACCGAAGGGAGCAATTTTCCATTGCCACGCTCGGAGTTGAGCGGAATTTGCGCGAAACTTTTGATAAAATCGTCCCGCGCCGCATACCGCATTCTATTTGTACGCCATTTTTTTTCTTCAACTCGGATGTAACTTTCGTTCCTGATTCGAGCGTTTTGCTCCCCCCCCTTCTTCTTCCTCGTCTCTGACGTTCACTTCCCGAGAAGGGTGTTAAACTGCAGATTGGGGATTGTGTGGGTCCGCCATTTAGTCTCGAATTCTCGTTCTGCGTCTCCCGTTTCATCTCGCGAGGAGAGAATTTTCTTTCTCCGATCGAGCCCGCAGTCGATCCTCTCGCTTGATTGGCGCCAAATCAAAAGTGATAGCGAGTCGCAGGTTATAGTATCGTCCCTCCACCTCCCACTCCCCAACCACCCCCTTTTCGTACCCTTCAACGTGCGTGGACTCGAGATAAGCTTGTTAGACCGCATCGTTGTTTCTGCCCAGCGGGCGTGAAAATGATTAACTGTTTTCGATGGATCGAAAAATTAAAAAAAATCGTTTGCGGAGGTGAGTACAGAAGCGATCGAAGACTTAAAATAATGTTAACTTTTTAAATGGACAGCGTTTACTTTGATATCTTGAAGTAGAGTTCAAAAGAAAAAGTTATTATGTTAGTTACTGGTAAAGGGTTATGAAGACGCGAGTGTCATTTTCAGACTTGAAATTGAATCGGTTAATAGAAAGCTGTTACGTATAAATGTGCTTGTACCGAAATGAGTCGTTTACTTTGAATGTGTCGCGACTAATATTTTTATTCGAACGAGACTTTTAAGAGTTTCAGATTTAACGCAGCGAATCACAGCGATTACAAACGTTATTCCGACTTTGCTCGAAAGTGGCTTACGCTTCTTCCAAACAGAGAATTAAACGAACTTTTCCATTTTTTCCCCTTTACGCCGCTTCCATAACCGTCGGCGCAATTACGGAACTTTGACCGCTTTAAATTGTTCAGCCGGCTATTTAATCCTGTTAAAAATTCAGAACCATTCATTTTAGCTCTCGCACGTTACAATGACGTACGTTTCATAAAAGTTGGCACTCTCTCGTCGACTACCATCCACGATTCACCGTCCTCTCTCCTCTCTGCGTAAAAAGAAGCGCACGTAATTCGCCGGCATACGCGACGTAAAGCACGAGTAACAGCGGGCGAGACTTAACGGGCGTTAATAAAACTCGCATCTCGCTCTCTTCAACGGTTCTCCCGACAAATTGAAACTCATCTATCCGTTCCGGCTGCCGCCGCCGAAGTCGCATTCGCCGACGGACAAGAATATCAGCTGCCGACAGGAGGATCCGAAGGTAGCAGAAAGTCAGATAAAATCGAGAAGCGCGGGACGAACGTGAAGAGGCAATGGCTCGGATTCTTCAGGTTCTTCCGTGTTCCCGAAATACACCCCCGGAGGTAAAGGGGTGGTGTACGACAGGAACTTAGGTCGAATCCGTTCGGACGGCGAGCGACGAAGCGAAGGGAAGGGTGGGAGCGAGAGGGAGAGAGAGGAAGAGGGCGGAAGGTCATGGGCAAGGTCGATCAAGGGCTGGGTCGAGGGTGAGCCCGTGAATGGCGGTGTCCAATGAAACGACTAATTCGTCGCCGACGAATATGGCCCTCGGCACGAACGGCGCCTAATGCTCCTTCAATTTCGTGCGCCATTGATTGAATAACCTCCCCCGTCCTGTCCCTCGGCTCATTATAATTTCGGGTTAATATCCGCGAACTTCCACGCTTCGACAGTGTCATTCGGTACCTGACGTCTGTCGTTCGAAAATTGTCCCCGGAATTCGTCGCGCGTATTTGTCGTCGATCGTCGAACGCGGGTGACAAAGTGGGAAGTTTTCGAATCGCGAGGTGGCGGCTTCGTTAATATCGGTGATTTGGGCCTCGTTCGTGACGCGTTACCGTCGAATCCGTCGAAATTTGGAAGGGTGGCAAGGGTGTTCGACGCGCGGAGTGCCATGATTATTCTCTCGTTAGCGCCGGCGGAAGAATGTTATCGGCCGGCAATGACGGAACGATAAAGTCGACCTGGGATTAATTTCCCACCCTCTCGAGACGACGGACTTTACGACCGATTAAATTGATTCGTCCCGATGCCATCGGGAGACCACGATTCGATGAACCCGGAGTTCGATGAACCTCTTGGCCGCGCGTGGGACGGATTAGGAATACGAGTCCAACTGTCTACTATGTTCTCGCCGAATCTCATTCATGAGATTAGTCCGACTTCATCTGTAATTATTTTCGCCATAAAATATGAAATAAAGTATTACATGGACTGTTTATTTTGAAAGTGGTGTAAGTCTATTTAGAAAGAAATTAAATAACAGGCAAATAAACCGTTTACACTGCGTTAATCATAAATTACATCTCATTTTGTTTTTTAAAATGAATTTACACTACTTTCAAAATGAACGGTCCATACATACTACCGATGCCCAAAATGGATTATTCCACGAAACAGATGAATATCCAACACGATAAATAATGTACAAATCGAGATATGTTTCGTAACAGCTGCATGTCTGCGTTAAATCGAAAACGCTGAAATATATCCTACTTTCCGAAATGATACCACTCTCACAAGTGATTTAATACCTACGACGTATCGTACCCCACTATCTTTAATTCGCACCGGGCTCGTAACGCACACATCATCGATTGCCATGGCCGAGACGCAGAAGGCGGAGGGACGTTCATTCTTTCAAACGTCACGTTGGGAGGCTAAATTTTTCGCGTCTAGACAACGATAATCGCATTAGCGTGCGCGCTGAGCATCGAACGAAAAGCTCATATCATCCCTCACCCTTCCTTTCCACTACGCCGCCTATCGCGCACGACGGCCTCGTCTGAATAAACTTCGATACGTCCATTAAGGATACACGGCTTTCGTAGAAGAAAGACTCCGCCGAGAAGAAGCCTCGACGCGGCAAGAAGAGGGGAGGGGGCGGGGAGGGTGGGTAAGACAAACGACTGTCCCGTGGGTGGGCCCCCGACCCGGGGAAAGAAAGAGGAATCAATATGCTAATGGCATACCCTCTCCTTATTGGCCGACAGTCTCGTTAACCGCGAGCTAGCACGAAAAATGCGACTCTCGCATGTCGACTCCCCCCTCCCGCCCTTTACTCTCCCTACCTTCCCATGGCTCGCTCAGAAATTCAATTTCTGCCTCGAGCCTGCGTATCGCGAAAAAAAGGGAGGTTATTCCGGGAAATAAGGTTTTAACGCGCGATTAAGCGTCTCTCGTTCGGTTTAAAGCCGGCGAGGATAGTAAAATACGATCGCAGACTCCGTCAAATGCGACGGAGGGGGTGAGTCATTAAGGAAGCTCCTCCGCCGTAAATATGTTCATTTGTTAAGCCAAGGGAGGGTCGGTACTCCTCGCGGTCGTTTTCTTCCTTCGTCCGAACCTCCTCCACCTTCGCTTCCTCTCTCCCGCGGCGGCGAACATAATAATTACAGCTCGCAATCTCGTCCGATCTGCAGTGAATTCAGCATCAAGCGGAGATTGCGTTCGCGCGATATTATCCGATAAGGAGAGGGGGCTCATTTAAGCTGTAATAACGCCGAATGAGGATTTTGAGCTACGAAACGCTCGGCCGATCAATCTCGTGCCTCGAATAGCTTGTTTATCTCCCTTATCGGCCCTATCTGCCTTCCAGGCAATCCGATGAATATTCGAGGCAAGAATTTTTTTCCCATTGCACGCCAGGAGCTTTGCTAATGGGAGCTGCGTGAAATAGTGTGGAAGTTCGAAGGGTCGTGAGGCGAAATAAGAGAGTGCGCGGCGTAAGTTCCTAGGTCGAAGGTGGGAGAGATTCGAAAGTATCGAGATGGTTCGTCGAGTCAAAATAAGGGAGTGTGCGGTGTAACTTCCTAGGTCAAAGGTGGGACAGGTTCGAAAGTATCGAGATGGTTCGTCGAGTCAAAATAAGGGAGTGTGCGATGTAAGTTCCTGGGTCAAAGGTGGGAAAGGTTCGAAAGTATCGAGATCGTCCGTCGACTCAAAATAAGGGAGTGTGCGATGTAAGTTCCTAGGTCAAAGGTGGGAAAGGTTCGAAAGCATCGAGATGGTTCGTCGAGTCAAAATAAGGGAGTGTGCGATGTAAGTTCCTAGGTCTAAAAGTGGGAGAGTTTTAAAAGTATCGAGATCGTTCGGGTGTCAGCTGTTTCCGCCGCATGCGGAAAGTTTGCCCACCTAGCGACTGACGACTCCGATAATAGAGAAACTTTTGCCATGCGAGCCGACAGGCTCTCGGCCGGTCGCTGTCGATGATCGCGATCGTTAAACTTTTCGAAAGATTAATAATTCCTCCGCGAAATCCCGCGGCAAATCTTTCCTCCTTCCTGGCGAAAGTTTCTAATCGTCTCTCGTAGCGGTACGTGAAAAATTTATGTGCCCATCGTTCTATCGTCGCATTATCACTTCATGCAATTGCCCTCGACCTTCTTATCAAGATATATCTTGACTCTCATCGTCGCTCAGCGCTCGTTCGCGAAAAGTAAGCGAAGTAGCCATTGCTAGTTTGTGCTTTTTTTCTTTTGTACGATTGTCGTTTACTTCCGGAGGGCAACTTTCGCTCGTTCGACTCGACTTTTCACCGTTTCGCATACAGAAGCGTGACACGGATGGGTTCGAGTTTGCCTTCCTTTCTGTCCCCTCATAAATTCCGGCTACAGCTTCCGCCCCCGGGGGCGAATTGTTCTTAAAATGTTTCTACCTCCCCTCCGTTCCCTCTTATCAGGCCGAGAATCGTCATCGATGATAAACCGCCCGCTCGACCGGTAACCAATTTCTCGGCACCTCGTCCCTCCCTTCGGCCGAGTTAACGGGAGGCCGACATAAATTTTTATTTAATCCTCATTTCATTCTCACCTAATAACTCAGCCGAACGTAAGAAGAAAATTCTCATCTCATTCCCCCCCTTTTACTCGCGCGCGCTTAATCATCGCCGGCGTATCTCCGTCTCGTCTTCCGTATCCATTTCCGCTAAATACACCGCCCGTTCGTGGAAGATTCTTGTTAGCCTCTCGCATTTCCCGCGGGAAGATCCTCTCTTCCTATTCTGTTCAGGCGAACGGTCAAGGTCGATCGCTGGCCCACCGCGATGGCTTCCTGCGACTTAACTGCAGTTTCACTTCGCATCGTAATTAGCTGCGAAACGTTTCCTCGGTCTCCCACTCTCGCTTGCGTTCTCTGCTCTTCCTCTCTCTCTTTCTGGTCTCATTCTATTTTTCCACCTCTACCTAACCTTCTCCATCTCCTTCCTTCGAGCTGAAGGTGTGGGCTGAGCATCCTGGGAGATGCGAAGAGTGCTTTTAAAGTTCACCGTAAATCAAGGGAAGTTCTCATGAATTTCGGATGAAGACGAGACACGCGCGTGTAAGAAGAGTGTATGTGCGTGTGTGTGTGTGTGGGTAGTCGACCGTGCAGACTTTCGGAATTTCCGGGCGTCAGGCATCGATCGGCCCGGAAAATTGCGCTGATGAGCAGATTTGTCAGTTCCTTGCCCCAAGGCCACGACGTTAGTTCATCCACGAAGGTATATAGGTAGAGGCGGGAAAGACAGATTGCTCTGCGGGACTTCGATGCGGACGTAAGTTTTTAGCCTAACCGTTTCATTCCAGCAATCCCTTTTAGCGTCAATGATTTTCAGCGCCTTAATTAAACAGACCAAAAGCGATACCCTTCTCTGCTAATCACTTCGAGCCATCAATCAAAAATTCTGCCGACGAAGGGATCTGTCGGTTCTTCACCCTGCCGCTCCTTTCAACCAAAACACTTCATCTAACAGACTTCCTCTATGCGTGCACACAATTCCAGAAGTAACCTCATCAAAAAAGTTACCACCATTGTCATCCCACGCCGCTCATTATAACGAGCCGTGGGATCAGAACGATTGTTCATTTTTTCCCTCTCGCGACTCGAAGTTTCTCATTTTCCGTAAGAATTCATGGCCGACAATCGCGACGAGCGACTGCTGGCCGGCAACTCGGCAAAATTCCATCGGAACCGGCGCTCGCTTTCCGTAACAACTCCATCGTTGCGAAGCGGAACTCGGTCTGGTGCGACTGGAGGCGAGCGCGGCGGCACGATCCGAAGCCAGGACTCGAGAGTCTCGGGGAAATACGGATGGGGACTCTGGCGGGGTAATCTCGCCGGGGCGCGATTTAAATAAACATTCCTCGGTCTCTTATCTGGCCCCATTATTATACGAGCGCGAGAAGGCGCGCGACCCGAGGGGGAGGTTTCTCAGCTCTGACGTTTCGTTCTCTCTCTCTCTCTCTCTCTCTCCTTCTCTCTATCTCACTCGCTCTCTCTCAACAAAAGGAGAGACGACGAGCGTGGGAGCATGCGATTTCCACGACGTCTTCCTCACCCCCCTCCACCCTTCACCCCTCCTCCCAGCTCGGGCCATCCCCACCCCACCCAGACGTACATACGTGACTTTTTTGCCGGAGTGGAAATTCAGGTTAGCTTACGCAGGAATCCTCGAAGCTATTCAGCCTGCCCAGACCCTTTTACCCTTTTCCTCAAAGGGGGAGAGACGGCCGAGTTATTTTCCCGAAGTGGCCGACATGTCGTGAAACGTCCCCGACCCGTATATAACTTCGCTCCTCTTCCCTCGTCTTTGTCTCGGACGGTCTGTCACGCTCGCTCGTCGGCACTCTTTCTGGTCGGTTCGTCCTCGTGCGATGCTTTCGTCCTAGGTGCCGATGTCGTTGCGATTCCGGTGCAGGGTGCGGACCTGACGACTGTCGGGACGACCTGCCGCAGGGCCATTTTTCTGCTTTCGTTACTCCATCCACCGCTTTTTGTTATCCCCCGCCGGAAACTTATGGCCCGGAGTGCAAGGTGCGAGGGCAAGGGTTGAGAGGGCGTCTGGGGAACGATCGGCAGAAGAAGAAATTTGATCCTCGCGCCGACTGTCGTTCCGAGGATGAAGTGAATATGTTCGGATGGTCGAAGGTGAGATGGAAGCTCGAACGCGAATCTTGACTCCGCTTTGAATTGCTTGAGAATTATTCGTTCGTTTAATTTTTTTCTGGGAGCTTGTCTAACGTGTAAGGACATAAATATACGGATAGGTGCTCTTCACTGATCGAATTGTAAAGCATGTGAGACACAGTATGTATATGTAGAATTTCTAGCGTTAAAGAGAAGGTGAGGTCGGCCATATTTTCGTTATTTATTTCGGTATAAATGTCTGAGCAACGCTAAAGGTAAAAACGGCCCGAAAGCAAGGAAATTCGGTCCTTTCTCGCGTCTCAGGGATCGGTCCCGATCGTATCCTTAGGCTCTAGGCGGTCGAGGACGGGGATCAGAGCTAGGGCCACGAGGAATTTAGGTCGATGAAATTCATGAAGACGCCGGGAGAGAAGGCGGCGGAGAAACGTTTCCGCGGATGTGGACACACGCCGTTTTGTATAATGCTGGAAATAAATAATGCCGACCCCCTGCAAATGACCGCGCTCATCAGGTTCATCGTCACGGCGAGCGTATAAAATATTCATTTTTCCCTACCGGCCTCAAACGGCAATCGTGATATAACTGACAATTGCGTATCAGACCAGAAAGAGATCGATCGGACGAAACAATTTTGTAGCGGTACAAATTCGAGGAGAATGAAAATACAGCCTTAAATGACCAGCAATCAGGACGGTTAAATTAGCGAACGATCGAAAGCTGCAAAAACCGCATTGACTTTTAATCCTTGTTTGTCGTACGTGATGCTCGCCGGGCGCCATTAGAGTCGGGAGTACACCGACTCGCCGGGCGCAAAAAACGTCCGACGCTCTATTTCCATTACGACTCGCATTATGCATTCACTCCGGGACTCGTTAGACTCCTGCAAAATGAAATAATTCGCCCCGCCGCGGCGAAATATCTCACGGGCGGTGAGCGACGGTCTCCCTCGCAAAATATTCGGCGTGCCTCGCGTAGCTTCACGTTAAAGCGGGCAAGTTGAAAAATTGGGGGAAGATCGAGGGCGATATACGGAGACTCCCGCAGGAGGCGTGCCCTTCCGAAAAATCTGATCTTCGGGGCAAAAACAGAAACAGAGCGCAATGGAATGCAAAAAGTCAGCTTTCCTTTATCTAAATAATAAAATGGACAAGTATCAGCATTCGACTGAGAATCCTGTACAGTCATCTTCCGAAGAGTTTCATCATGTCTTCAGTGAAAACACAGAAACTACATGCAATATAAAGCAGAAACTCGGCGTTAAACGAGTAAGTAGAAAAATTGAGAGTACGACAGACTGAAACTTCGTAACGACCGACAATGCAGGGAACGCAAATGTAAAAAGTACAGAATACATTCGTTCTGTCGAAATGTCAGCGTGTAAAAAAAGTGGCCACTTGCGAACGAATCCGAGCACGTAGACACGAAAATGGAAGTGCAAACACGCGCTTGTAACTCGGCCGGTGGCGAGCTGCAAATTCCCAGAGCACACACTGTACGCTGCCCTAGGACAACACTATCGCAGACGATTACGAATCGTTATGTCCCGCCGCTCGGACCGCAGGCGCGCGCGCGCGCGCGTGCGCTTGAAAGTGGACTCTAGTCGAGACTGCAAACGCCAGAGACACGCTCGCTCTCGGCCAATCGATTGCGAAAATCGTTCCCGATACACGGCCAAAGCTGCTAAACAAACTCGATCGGCTCTTCCCTTCCACCTTCGAAAAGGCTGCTCCGCCCTCGAAACTCCTCGATGCTCCGCGAGAATTTCACTCTGCGGGCGGGCGACTGTCGGAAAGGAGAAAAAAGTTGCAGTTCAGGAATCGCGTGGCCGGACGAATTCCGGCGGCGTTATCGAATTTATAGGCAAACCTTTCGAGAAAGTTCGCACGCTGTTTTTGGGGAAGAATGACAGCGCTGAGAGTCCCACGAGTATTCTCCGAATCTTCCCCTATGTTCGGATCGATCATCTCGCGACATTTTCCACAGTGGACGCGGCAATATTATTCGTTTCGCGAGGCAGTAAACCATTCTGTTAAAATTCTCGTCTTATTTTCCAGGCCATATGAAATATTTTGCGCAATGATCGTAACTTTATTACAGATCAGAAGTGGGATTATATCTATCATCAGTAATGAAGACTGTCGAATATATACGTCAAGCAAGATGGTGAAAGGAGTAAAAAATCGAGCACGATTGAATTCTGCTCATTTTTCGAAAGGAGAGTGCGACCGTTCGGGCGGAAGTGATTGGATCGCAATGAAAATCTCGATCGCTCGGATATTAGCCGACTGAGGGACGTTGAAGGGTATTATGTGTATAAAGCTGCCGGACAGAGATATGAGGCAGGAAGGGCGAGAGAAGTCGTGGAAGGCAATCGTGTCCGTTCGAGCGTGAACCGATCGCAGCCGAGTCCGTCTGTCGGCGTAATCCTCGAGCTCGACCACTTCCACTTCTGGCCGACTCGTCCTGACGACCAATTTGCCGCCGTTTACTTAATCGAGAGCCTATCGCCTCGCATCCTCCGACTGCTACGAACACTCCATCCTGCATCTGACACCCTTCCACTGACTCCTGTCCTTTCCCTCCTTCGAAGACTAAAATTACCACCTACTCCCACTCCGCGTCCAAACAGCTCTTACACGGCTAACTACGTTCTTTATATTTTCGGAGGATGTTCAATACGATTAAACGACCGTGTCCTCGGAGTTCGGAAAGTTTTAACGCTGTTTGCCGTTAAACGTCGTTAGAGCGGTCGTTAAAATCTTTTTTCCTCGCCCCCATCCGGCCGGAGGATCCCTAGTTAGTCGACGTAAACTTTTGATCCCCTCCACTCGGGCTGCAACTTCGGGCCGAGAGACAAACGGCCCGCGCAAATTGTCTCATTTTCATAAACGCGGCAGATCAGGGTACCCCGCGAAAGTGCCGCCTGCAGGAAGTTTCCCAACTTCGATAATCTATTAAGCGTTATTAAACTCACTACTCGCGAAAGGTCCTGCTACCGATGAAGATAGTTGCGATTCTTTGTTGGGGAGGGAATCGATACGGTTCGTTGAACGATTTTTGCCTCTAACCGAGAAAGATGAAGAGTGTGTGTATGTATGAGAGAGTGAGTGAGTGAGAGAGAGAAAGAGAGATGGGTTATTGAAATCGCATTCAAACGAATCCCAAGGAATCCTGAGATATTCGAGACGGAAAAAGACGCGCTGTATCCTGATTCCGAGCGAATACAGAATGCGAGGGGCTAGGATGTGCGCGTGTTTGAGCGTGTGTGTGTGTACGCGCGTATACCACAACAAGGTCTTCAAAGGGTCGCGTATGCCGGAAAATTCCCGCGACACGGGGTCGAAGTAGATTCCATATTCATCGAGTATCGTTAGCGTCCGCTACATAAAATCTTCGCGTGTCTCGACCCTCGCTCGTGCAGGATGTTCAGCTTGGCCAGGCGTCGCTTCTATTACGGACACCCGTCTTCCACTCGCATCTACGGGGGACGCGAGTTTAAAGGGCGAGGTACTATGCATGGATATGGCGACTGTCGGCGAGCGCCGTACAGAAATTCTAATCTAACGTGGGCGACGGGGTCTCGTCAAAATGGCATTGTCACGTGACGCCGTTATGAAAGTCTTGATAAAGCGAGAGAATCGCTTTATGATACGGTGGAAAAAATGATAAGGGTTGAAAAACACGCTTGAATCGTATTTCATGCGATTTTACTCTCAGATACTAATTTTATTGCAAGGAATGGAATTTGTCGATAGTTTCAAAATGTACATTACGAATTATTGTTAATTGAGTAATTTGTATAAAAATTGAGAATAATCATTATAAGCCCTTGTATTAATGATTATTCTCAATTCTATAGAAATTTATAGAAATATAATGATTATTCTTACAAAAATATTAAAATACGCGCTTAAAACTAAAATAAATTACGTAAAATTGAGAATGTTTCTATATTATAGTACGTATCGTACGTGCCCTTACGTGTCCGAAATTTTACCGCAGTCCTGAATTTCGTTCGCTTAATGCACTGCAGAGTCGTAGTGCAAAACTGTGTATCGCGATATGTGGATTTCGCATTACGTCCCGAGCGTTCGCCATCGACAAAATTCCGGATGTGAAGAGTTCGCGAGCGGTTCCGGGGGGCTAAAGCCGAAGCCGTCGGTGTCGGTGAACGGCGCACTCGGTATTGTTCGAGTGTTTCATTGTTTCGCCGCGGTTACGGTTAGTGCACGGCGACAGAAAATTGCTCGACCGTGCCCGAGCTGTCGGCATCTTTCGACGAGGTGTAATGAGTTCGCCAATTTCCGGCTATACTCTACCTTCCCCTACGTGCCGTCAAGGGATCCGCAACGTCAGCTGTTGTTCTCCTCACTATCATCGCTTTCTGACCTAATCTCAAACGCTTCACTTGCCATCCGCGCAGAATGTATATTCAACGTTAACTAAGAATCGACAGCTTAGGTCGTTCAATAATTTTCGACACTGCATATATGTTTCTACAGAAGCCAACCAATTTCTGATCGATTTATTTTATAGCTAACGCACGTCATCGTAGGTTATACATTGGAAGAAGTACGAAAGGTAGATAAAAATAAAGTGATAAATTCCTCGAATATTTGTCGTAGACCACTTTCGTATCTATAGTCAGTTAACAGCTTCAGAGACAATGGGCTCGCACAATTGGAATCCACTGCTCGTCGCGAGTGACCGGTAACAGCTATAACAATTACATATTCCGCGTTAAGGAAATTAGTTCCCGCATCGTTCGCCGCCGTAATTCCGTATGAATTGAGATAACAAGCGCGCGGAATTAATTGCCACATTAGCGACACTCGCCACTCGCCCGAACCGTCCGAAAGAGTTACACGGCGGCGGATTAACAGGGGCAGAGACTAACTTTAACCGCCGACATTCTCGCTCCACTTCCGTCTCTGGCCAGCTTCCACAGCTGCGGAGAGACGCTCGCGCGTAATTTACGTCGCACCCCCCCCCCCTCCTCTAACCCCGAGCCACCCTTACAGTTTCTCGCTCGCATCCGGACTCCGGAAAGGAACCGAGACAAAGAGCTGGAAAGAGTGGAAAGAAAATTCGGAGGAGGGAAGGAAAAACCGTCCGCAAATCCGTCGAGTTCCGAGCCAAGCGTCTTCAGAAATGGCCTCCTTCGTCAAGTGCATCCTGCCGGACTGAACTGCATCGACAATCATAGAGGTCGACACTCGATTCTTCTCGCCCCGTTGCGAATCCTTTATTTCATTCCACTTCCGCCATTGTATTATTTTTCAACGTTTACCGCAACCGGCAGAATCTTCGGACTTCCGGTATGTCGGAATGCGATTCGAAGATTTCCAGGATTCGACTCGCGATACATCGAGGCTCGATAACATTCCCTGCTTCGTACAGAAATTCGTGCGTCGATTCGGTGCGACGTCGACGCCCACGCGTCCAGACGCTCTTCGACTTCTTATTGCCGGCTTCTTATTGGCGCGAAAGAACGTGAATGCAATCTCGTGCCTTGCTTTCATTGTGAACGGAGTCTGCCTGGCGATTTGCCCTGACTGGGATGGTGTTCACTCTTCGCGGAGGTAAACCAGCGTTGTCCCGACTGAGAGCTTTCTTCGGGTTCATTCAAAAATTCGTATACCGACGCGGAGAGCTTAACCCCTTGTTCCGAATGAGACATGTAACATGATCCAGCTTCGGCAAATATGTATCTTTCATCGGACGACTTTTCGAATCGTGCAGGCCTTTCTTTCTCCGCCGATCGTAGATGGAGTCTGGACGAGTATTTGAATTGGGAGAGAGATTCTGTCCTGCGAGTCCTCCTTGCCGTATCAATCGCAGTAATATATTTCCAGTGGGATATCGGTTATTTATATCGGACGGTACTACGCAGGGAGGGGAGTGAGATTGAAATTGAGATGAGACGTCTGTGCATCGTAAAAGTTGGCAAATTCGAGATTCGACCGGACGGGTTAAACTTATGCAGAGCGGGAGGGTAGGGGGTGGGTTGTCGAGTTTTGCTTTAAGCGACGGTGCCCCAAGTTTCTTTCCACGGGAGCGTCACGTGTCGTCTGTCGGACAGGCAGTAGAGCGGCAGGCTCGCACATTTTCCCCGCGAATCCTTACCTCTTGTTCGCCGAGTTTCGCCGTTTCGAACTTTACGGCCAGCCTACGACCCCGTCTCGTTCTCTGTCCGAATGAAATCGATGGGCCCCGGGCGCTCTGCGTCGTAAAAAGTACGTTAGCCTCCGGGGCGATCGGTCCGCGTCGCCGGGACGTCATGCCAGTTGCCCTCTGACAAAGAGTTTCGAATGGGAAACGGCGAATTTTCATTCCTCCCCCGCGGATTTGACCGATCGGTCGTTAATTTTTTTTCCCCACTCGCCGCGACAGTCGCGCATGAGTGACCGCAGACTGATCTGCGTGCAGAGTTATAAGGGAGGTAAAATAAAATCGTCGTCCAGGCTAAACGTGCTTGAGAATTCGACCGATCCAGAAACGAAGTAAGTACAAGAGTGGCCGAGTCTACTAACACGAAACGTTTTTCTCCGAAAAAATCAAGCTAACGTTCATTACCATCTCACGTGAAAAAGCTCCGTAAATATCCCGCTCCAAAAAGTGACCTACGCCCCTCTCCGAGATAAGCGTCTCAATTAAGAAACCAACCCACGTCCCGACGAATCCGTTAAACGCAAAAATTTCGCAGACTCCCGCATCCATCCGCTCGCAGGAAAAAAGGGGAACGAAAAACAAAAAACGAAAGAGAAGCGCATGAACCTGTTGCCGCGATAACAGAGGAAGAGCGTCAACGTCGAATCATCGATCAATCACTGCCCTCATCCCGAAAACCAACGCGTCCCGCGCACCTTTTTTTCTCCCCCACCCCCTCCGTGAAAACTCTCGCCTGACGTTCTCAAAATTATCCTCTCCGACGTTGCCCGCGGCATGAGGGATGATTCGAAGATCCTCTTATCTCACGAAAACTTCTGCCGCACGTGCATGCATATTTCTCCGCCCCCCTCCCCCCCCTCCCCCATCCCCTATCCGATCTTGGATTCGGTCAATGACAGCCACCTCTCCGTGCCTCGAACGTCAAACGCTCTCGTGTTTGCTCGCCATACACCCCCCCCCACCACCCCTCCCCTCCCTGTTCCCTGAAAACGTTCGCTTCCGGATAAGACACCCGCGGGACCCGGTCCGCGTACGTGAACGACGTTCCTATGGCACATACGTGTTGCGCGTGCGCGATCCTCGACGTTCGTCCTGGCGCACATAACTTTACGTTCAGGTACTCGCGTGACTCTGACTCGAGAGACGTAGGATGTGTGCAGGCACGTACGTAGAGTGCTGTGTACGTGCGTGCGCGTGCGTTCACTTGCTTGAGACTCTCGCGACATTGTTGTGGGAATTGAGCTAAGTGCCGTTTCATGAGATAAACTGACGCGGAGGCGGATGAGTGCGGATTACGACGGGTAATGCTCGAGGTCGTTGGACCGACGGCGTGCCTGTGGTATCTGGGTTGCATGAATTATTTCGGAGTTAGGTAGGCCGCCACCGGCGCGGCCCAGTATGGAACTCGATGCGTCGCTTGATGGGAAGACGTAAAGGTATGTTGCACGCTTTTTTCGAGAGGTGGGATTAATTATTTCGCGCGCGGCGAAACATGTAACGTAATGCGGCGTATGGGAGTATGAGGTAATAATTGTGAGCCGACGAGTCGTTTTAAAAGGAGCGTTGTTTCGTACGTTAGGTAGAACGTGGGAGTTTTGGTTAGGAAAATTCTGGGCGGAACGTCGTATTAATTACTTCCATCTAGACCGAATCGGCCGAAATGTTTGTAAGGGGGAGTGGGGTAAAACCGGCTCGGATGTTGTAAAGTTTACTTTAAGCTGATGTATTTTCTATCTATTCCACTGAAACCTAATAATTTTAGTGTTTTTGTTTAGCGCATGGTTTATTCTATAAGTTGCATTAATTTGGAATAAAACTATCTTTTGAATCTTATGATTTTCTTAAGAAATTAAAAACAGTGCTGCTAGAGCGGACTTGCCCCGGAACTGGGGCAAAATCGCTCAACCTGTTTAAAAAAATAATTGAATCTAATATCCTTATATTATGGGGCAAAACCGGAATTATTATTAGAAATACGAACATTGTCGAACGAGTTAAACAGGGGAATCACAGAATACATGGCGGCCGCCTATGTTGAATACTACCCAAACCAATGAATATTAACCGAAGGAAGATTTCTACCTTACAGTTGGTACAATGCAATCTATATTTGAATAAATAAGGGCCTAGTGCGAATTTGCCCCGTGTACGGATTTATCCCACTGCACCTTACATTACACTGACGGTCATTAAAACGGTTTTTTTAAACCTATTTTACTTCCACCCAGACGTAAAGGGTAGCAATGGTGGGTGAGATTCGGCGTGATCGTTTAACAGGAATGCGTATCGGGCCGTAGGCATACAAGGTTAACAAAAATTCATCCCGCATCGTCGGGTCTGCGCGTTCGGTGGGAAACGTGGGCGTAGCACGAAATTTATATAACGAGTCCGCGGAACGTCGGAGACGGATTTCGGGGTGACGGTTTATGGCGGTCGATCGTAAAACTTCCCGCGGCAACGGTCGAACGATCCGACCGCATCTCTTTTCGACCCGTAAACGAGGAATCGAGAGCTCTCGTCGGCATTCAAAACGGTCGGCAAGGTCGATATTAAACGCGCGCGTTAATCATTCACCGACTCGAATTCCACTTGGATCGCAGCTACCGCAAATTCCATATTCGGCGTTCCTCGTGGGAACGGAAACAGGTGTCCGTGTCGACAATCTTCAAACCGTTCATGAAAAGATGAGATTGCTTCCGACGAGGCTCTGTGTCTCGAAACAATCGGCGGACTAAGAACATCGTTGACCGACGATGGACCGAACGTGGGCCGTTGTTTATTTGCCGACGTCAGCTCGAAGATTACAGCACTGACGTCATCGGTACGTCCTTTCTCGCCCCGGCGATGACGCAAGCGCGGGGGGGTTAGAAATTTTGCGACACTCTCGGCTCCGCTCTGTCTGCCCGCAGCGGCTCGTATTTTGCCGCGCCAGTCGTACAGGCTCTCTCAAAATAGATCCGGCCACTCTCCTCAGTCTCGGTCACGCTGCACCGTCTGCGAAGCTTTCGCTTCTGAGTCAGTGCCCGACACTCGACGCCGAACAAAGAACAATATCTCGAGCCACAATGCAATCTCGATATACGCCGGTGAAACAGGCGCGAAAACGATAGCCGAGTAATAGAATCCTGGGAAATGGAGTCGGACGATAGATTTTTGCTCCGAGTGCGCGTTACGTGCGAGTAAACGTACGATTCGGCTGGAATGATTGAGAGCGGACGATTTGCGAGCTTGGGAGCTTGCGAGGACGTCACGACGCGGATAGAGGCGACCTTCGGAATCGGAATTTACCGCGATCGTCGCGGGGAGATAAAGTATCGGCGAGGTATCGATTTATCGCGCTGGAATACGGAATATCGATGGGACCCCGAAGACTGGGATCGACACCGGCGCGAATACGAGTTCTCTCACGTATCGAGGACCGAGTTCGCACGCTTGCGGCTTAAACGATACCTTCCACGACCCGGCCTCTGCGTCAATTTGCAAAAGGGAATGTACTTGCAGCGGGAGGTCGTTGGTTTACGTCGTTCCGCGATTGCTTATTAGATGGTTCGCGTTAACGGGCTGGAAGATGCTAATGATAGTTAAATGCGTTTCTATTGAGCGGTTGAATGCAAATTGTTTGCTGAGTGAATTGTTCTGTTCTGAACAGAAAGGGCTTAGCCGAATAAGATGGACGAAAGTATCCCTAAAGCGATTGAAATTTTGAACGTTTTGCCAACTACGCAATGATTACTGCAACTTAAACAAATTCTCAGTCGACTAGATGAAAGAAAGACTAGAATTATTCCATTATAAAATGATAGAGCAGTCAAAATGCTTTATAAAAATCGCAACCCGAGCCTTCTAAGTGCAATAGTTTCGGAGATACGGTCAAGAGAATGTGAGCAAAATAGTGCAAAAAATGATGGAAAATCGATATTTTGCCAGCCCTATGGCGTATGATGCCTGTTACCTTAAATATTCAGTTAAAACATGATAAAAATGATGGAGAAAAAAGCACGGTCTCATTCGACCATGCCCTTAACACATTTCCTGAATTTTTCATTCGTCAAATAGTAATAATCACACATGACTACGAAGCGATATTTGTCTACCAAAAGAACACAAAGAATTCCAATAGTACACCGTCGCCGGTCGTAAGATTACATCTGCTCCTTCGATTAGCTGCGGGTATCCCGACGCTCGCAAAGCAGCAGCATCAAACTGCGTCTGTATCGAGAGCACAAAGTCGCCCCCCGAATCCCTTGCAATCGTTAAAACGATACGACCGTCCGCCGATTGGGATCCTCGAGGCAGCAAGAAGCGTCGGCCCGACGTAAAACTCCGTTGCCCTCTTTCAATCGGCAGCGAGATTTTACGGCTCCGGCCGACGGCAAAGAACCTCCAAGGATCAATCGTTGACTCGAACGAGGATTTTCAGGGATTTCCCGTCGTCTGGCCGACAAAGCGTCAACGCATCGTTCCTCCCGTCGACTCGGCGCGAATCCGCTTTCCATCCGAGCGAAAAGCCTCCCGAGCGTTCGAAAGCCTAGAAGCCCCGATACTGGAACACCTCTCCGCTAGCAGAGTCAAACTCGACCGTTACCCTCTCGTAGTCGGAAACCTGGCGGCGAATCGCGAAACGCTCCTGGCAGCCACGCCGGACGAGCAAAGTTCATCTCACGGCCTGTTGCACTGAATTCGGGACGAGGCTCGGCCTGCCGCGCAAATACAGAAAGTTTCGGCCAGCGAGTGTCGCCCGGCGACAGACGGTGCCAAGTGCTTTAATAAAAGTGTGCCGCCAGCTTTCGAAGCTTTCGGTGGGTAGCGCTTGTTTGTCGCTTGCTCGGCCGCTTAACTCTTCTTCGCGGTTCCTTGCCTTTTCCAAAGGCTTTCCACGCCTCTTTCCATTCCTTGCCTTCCCCGACGCTCTTTCCGCGCCCGCTTCCAGTCCTTTCCTCCTGGCTTTCTTTCATGTTCGTTCGCCACGGACGGCGTCGACGCGATTAATCAACCTTTTTCGCGGAGTCGGTGGTGCGGGAGGACTCGAACACATTGTTCTCACTATGGAAGGTTCCCCCCGCGGTCTGCGAGTCTGGATCGTGTGACCCCGATTGTTTCGGCGGGCGCCATTAATTTTGATTCGGCCAGAGGGCGGAACACTTCCGGCGAGCGTGCTCGTTAGAAGGCTGGGGAAATACAATAAATGGATGACGGCCGATCCGATCTGCTGGCCAATATTGCGCCCGACAAAGGAATTTCTGACGCGGTAGTTCTTTGTAAGTACATACGCGGAAATTGATCAGCGGGTTGCCAACATTTACGTTGCGCGCGTTCGAGTCAGGCTGCTGACTGGATTTACGGCGGGTTTATTTACATATTTTTGTTTTGCTCGACGCAATGCGCGAGTCAGTATGCATATTAACAGGAAAAGAAATTATCGTGCATTTACGCCATCGGATGGAAAATTACGAACAATGAAATGGTCGCTGAAAGGGTAATCGAAATGAGTCGAACATTTCATTTTATTAAATATCTTTGGCTGCTCACTTTCATTATTATTAGCATTAACTGTGTACTCAGCCATAAAGGATTCCACGCCCTTCACAGAATTCGATAAATTAATTGTAAGCGACAAGATCTGTTGGATAATATTGCGGTTGACAAAAGAAAGACTGACTCATCGGCCCTTCGAAAATATTGCAAGTCAACCGGTAGTAGGACGGAGCAGTATCGTTTAAGCCCTACATACTTGAGTCAGCCCGCTAAACACCTTTTTCTCCTCACCCTCATCGCATCAGTGCTAACAATCCACTCAGCGCTAGAGATTTCCACGTACTCCGGGAGATCCATTTTACTCCGAACGACCGGGATTAGTCCCGAAGCCAATTCGATAATCGTCGAACATCGACCCGTGTAAATGGCCCCTGGGAAAAATAAGCCACCGTTCCAGGAGTTTTTTTTGCAAATTAAAAGGGTCCCGGTAGCCGCGACGGGAAACGGAAACGAACTCAGCAATTTCCTCTGTCTCCGGTCTGTTATCCGATAGCGAAGCCTTTTCCGTTCTCACCCCACCGATAACATTGACCTTGAAACAGCGTATCATTATCAAGACCGTCCTTCCGCGTATTGGCTTCCGTTCCCCTGAAAAACTGCGTTCAGCTCGTCGGCCATTTCAATTTCCATCGTCCCGGGTCGAAAAATCATAAACTTTCCACTGACCCGCAGCTTCGATGCGCAAAACGAAATAGAGAGAAACCGAAATGGAAGTGGTCGGTTCCACTCGCCTGCGGAAGAGTACAGCCGATTGAAAAACGTCCACCTACAGGTTGGGTACGTTCTGCGCGAAGTGTGCTTTTTGCGGTCGAAAGCTGGAACCTTCGTCAAAGATCGAGTATCGTTCTTCGTCGCTAAGTAGAACGGACAACAGTGTCGAATGTCGTGTTTACGTGTTACTGCGAGCCAACGGGATAGAATGCCATCGGCGAGCGCAGGCGCATAATCGTGCCGCCTCCTTCCGGCCGGACAAACTTTGCACGGGCAACAGAGGCCAATGAAGCTAAAAGCTCCAACGGAACGGCTTCGAAGCCAGCGGGAGAAAGCGCGGTAGATATTGCTCGCGGCATTCTCTCTCGCGCTGCGTGGGTGGCTGCATTCCACATTGCGTTTTCAGAGAGTAAAGGGAACGGGGGAGAGGGAGAGAGAAGGCATTATGTACGTTCGCGGAATGCAAAATGATGGAGGACAAACGGTATGCCTTTGTCGAAAAGTTTTGCGTCCGAATCGCAGACCGCAATTTATAGTCCGGCTTCTTACGAATTTATTCTGTCCACCGTCCGCGACGTGTGGCCCGTTTATTTTGAAAGTGATGTAAGTCCATTTAAAAAAAAAATAAATAAATATCACATAAATCAACCGTTTGCACCATGTTAATCATAAATTATATATCTCATTTTTTTTTTAAATATCGACTTACACCAATTTCAAAATAAACGGTCTATATAATAAGTTTCGGTCGGCCGTTCTCGTCTATTCCCTTGATTCGGTCGTGTTAGGCCAATTCTCGTTTCTCTGGAAGCTATTATTGCCCGCTATCGCCGACTAATTGGCCTTGTTTCGGGAGCACTTCTTTCTCGCGGCCAACACGAAAATCTTTGCGCCATCGGACTTTCGATTAAGCCGAAGCCGCTGGCTGGCGAGCAGCATGGAAGGGGGCAGGAGTGGAAAAAAATAATTGAAGTAGGTAGAGGGCAGAAATGTATAAGGTACGTGCCCGCTGCCCGCCAGGTTCTTTAACGTCACGGACGGCCACAGAGAATTTCGCACCTCGACGTTATTCTCGTAATAGTGTCGAGGGCCACTCGCGTGGATCCGGGAATCGGGACAAAAAAAGTTCACGCTGCGCATTCCTTTTTGCTCGGCTCGCGAGAGCCACCCACTGCGGGCAGAATGGATATTTATTTACGATCGTCTGGCGGTCGGCCAAAAATTCGAGCGCGGATCGATGTCTGGCCCCGAATCGATGCTCGGCTTCGAAACTTTTCGCGCGAGATCGAAGCCGGATAAGAAGCAGGGGGTGATTTATGAATAATTCATGGCCGGCGCGCTGACAGCTTTCCGCTCGAGGATTGATTGACGGCCGCGAATATATTGACCCGCGGGATACGATGATATCGTTTGGCTAGGATTCGTTTATGGCTAGGTGTCGGTGGTTCGGTTTTGGTTGCGGTCGTTAGCGTTCTTTGCCGAGCGAGTCTGGATCGCTACGGGTTCTGGGAAGATGTACGACTCCGTGTAATGAGTTTGAACTCTGGGCGGCAGGGTGTATGTAACGTGGCGAACGACGGTTGTGGGGCTGTTTGGAGGAGCGGTAAATTACGGACTGTTGCATCGAGAAACTGAGGAAACGGTGTACAGGCTAACAAATTCGATTCGAACGAACAAATAAGACACTCGCTGCACTTCGCGTTTGGAAGCTGTAAGTTACTTCGAAAGATATTGAACGATGAACGTGTTTGTTTAAGCTCGTGTAATCCTCTTTTCGCATCAGATGCGGATAAGAGGAATAGTCTGCGGTCTTGACGAAGTTGGCCATTTCGTGGCTGTAGCTCGAAGGGGGCCGTGGGTGTGAATTATGAAAGTTTCAAGTGGCGTTAGAACGCAAAACGGCAGTTTCCCCACTTTCGTGACTTTTCTCGACGGACGATGGCGGTCCGCGCGACAAAAGTTCTACGGGAAATTGTTTTCTCAGCGTAAAGAAGCTCTTGTTGAAGCTAGATAAAAATTGTGCCCGCCAGCCTATGTAAACCTCAATAGCTCCTTTCCGAGCAGCCATTCATAACAGCGAAGCAAGTACACGGGACACCGTAATATAAATCTATCGAGTCACGGTAAATTTAGGAAAAGCAACTTCTTAAACCTATCTAAGAATTATGGCTCATGTACTCTTAATAGCTCCTTTTCAAACACACGTTTATAACTCCGAGATGAGTATGCCGAACGCTAGGATGTAAACGTATCGGATATAAATCCTCAATCGCTGATATACGAACCGAAACGTTTCGCGTTGATAAGCATCGAAAGGTCAGACACTCCTTCGCGAAATTCCGCTAAACTGATCCTGATACGCGAAATGCATTGTCCAGCGCCAACGTCAATTTCCACGCTAAGGTCAGCCTCGCGAAGGCTGGCATAAATTACACCCCCTCTCGCTCCCTCTCATTACCTCGGAATCATGCACGGCGGTTTATCGCGCCGCTTATACGACGAGCGTAAATCTCGCGGCTGCAAATTTCAACGTATCAGTTTGCTCGTCGGCTTTACGAGGCGCCTGTATTTTCCGACTGTGCTCAAGCTTCCGCCGGATAATCTTTTGACGGACACCGTTTCACGGCTACGTTACTGGCATAATGTTAGCGAAAAAAAAAGTCAATTCGTACACCGTAATCGAATAATTCAAGCGTTGCACGACTGCCGCCGGTCGAGTTCGATTGATTTCAAATATTTTCTGCTTCGCTTCTCGGAACTGAACGTGTTTGCCTGTTTGTCGAGCGAGCGAGTAATAATTCATCGTCGAGCGGCGAGCCCTGCGAAGGAGAAAAGCAGTCGCTTTCTTTGCCACGGAATCCGACTATCGTCCCACCGTTTTTTTTTCCACCCCCCCACGTCTCATTGAATTTTGCAGCGTGTTCTCGGTGTCTGACGAGCGTCGTCGTTTATCAAAGCCCTTCAGCCTCAAACTTGCTGAAGGTACGAGCCTGCGGACCAGTTTCTCACACTCGACCCTCATACAGGTGAAAAAGTGTATCACGCTTCCAATCGTTCGGGGAAAGTAGCGGATGACACACGCACACACATACACGTGCGCTTTCTGCAGCTCTCTGCAGCCAAATAATTTGGCGAGCCACGAAAATATTACTCGGCCAGCTTCGCAAACGAGGTAAGCCAATTCGGGCGCAAACGAATCCGGCCAGCGTTTCAGGGGCAATTTTTGCGAGAATGGTTTATCAGATATTTATGAAAACGTCGCCCCGTGCGTTTCTATCTCTCGACTCCCATCATTTCGATTTGCACGCGATCGCAAACGCGATTATATCCTCGTTCGGATCAAAATTATTCTCGTTACCACCGTCAGCACTCGGCTCAGTTGTGATGCCCTTAACTCTGCATTTACCACGCCAGCCATTTTCAGATTTTCCAATAATTTCTCATTCGGTATTTGCAGGTTTCAAACTTCGTTCACCGTTGCGATAAATAAAACAATAATTATTTTGAAGTTGATACTTGATACAGAGTCATTTATGGTAACGGGTTAAATAAAAGTTATACATAAATTGTTGGTTACTTTGGTGTTAACCGAGTTCAGCAATAATTTTTATTGCAAATCTGTCAGGTGCCTCGGACCGACTAACTCGCGAAAATGCTTGGCATCGATTTTTTAATCCCATCAACGGAATGTGACGGACGCGAATGGCGGCCGAGAGTGTCATCGGACAAACGGACTCGCGTGACACGTTCAAAAGAGAATCGACGCTGCGCGTCTTTTGCATGCGAACGCGTGTAAAAGTACGTGAACTGCGCGAAATGTCGAGTGCGGCCACGTTTGTCAGCGATACACTCTCCGATTGGTCCACACGCGTGCGTGTGAAACTGTCCTTCGAACTCTCCTGCCAACAGTTGCATGTAACACGTACGAGTACCTACGCCCATGAAGTATTGAGGATTCGTGATCCTGCATGCGCGACCAAAAATATACACCGCGTTCGTTCCGTGGACGTCCATTTGAACGGCGAATTTTTATCGCAACATTTTATTTCTCCCAATGAATGTTACGAGATTCAGCTTATTTTTTCCTGTTGTTTACGAAGCGGAAGGTTTGCGTACCGAATTGGTGTATGTTCCGGATTAATGCAGGATGATGTACTAATTTTATAACCGCCACTCTTGCTGGCATCCGTGAAACTAGAGCTTAACGACCCTCGTACGTCCGTCTCCGAGCACGTTAAATACCGGAGTCACGCATAATGTTCCTGAATGTGAACCTTACCCTCGTCGCACGCACGCCGATTCACCTCTGACCCCGAGTCCCTATGTTTGATAGTGTGATTGCAGTCGAGGCGGCGATAAAAAATCTTCCAACTCCGTTTATTTGCCCGGAAGTGGATATTTCGAGCACAAAGTCATGCTAAAGGACGTTAAGCGGGAGTCTCTTGTTAAAAAGTGGAAATTCGAAAAATACACGAAAATCTTCCGCTCCGCAAAATCGTATCGAGTTTCGCGACGGACGACAAAATATAGAACTCCCACGATGATAGTACTGCATTAAGCTGGTAGATAATTCGTGTACGCTGGCCAGCTGCTTTCGCAAAAAGAGACATACTTCAGTGAAGAAACTCAGGATGATAAGATACGAGACGGGAATAAATTGAAGATCGTGGCAATAGATGTCGCGCATCAAAACACGCGAAGGACTTAACCACCTCCATTAATTACAATTTTTTGCAATGTACAGTCCTGTTCGCTTTTTTCCGATTGTCAAAAATTGGAAGGAGTGCAATGTTTTATGGCCGCGAGTCGGAACCGAAATTGGAAATGGCACGCGAGGGAATGTCGATCCGATTAACTGTTTGACTCTGCAGAACCAAACAGCACTGAGGAATTTCATTAGACTGCCAATCAGTATGTTCGGTCAAAAGTTGGGCAGAACGCAAAATTCGGCTAGTAGTCGGTAAGATCTTAAAGTGACACAAGTAACATGAAAGAAAATGTTGAAACGAAAGACATTTGAAATATCTTACCTAACAACCAAATCGTAAAAAGCGAAAAATATATAGAAGAGTAGATTGATTTAAGTAATTACTGAAGCAGTCGAATTTCGTACCTTCGTCAATTCTCGGAGTGGGGTTCGAAAATGTTGCAAGCTGCCGATCCGGTTAGCGTGGGATCAAATTTCATTAATGCATATTTCATTGATGGAAGCAGCGGCAGGCCACTGCAAGAGCACAGGGTAGCTTCCGGTATTCCGTTTCTTGCAAACCATGTGGAAATTTGCGAAGGAAGCGTATCGATTTCGGAAGACGGATAAGGTGGGAGCACTCGCAAATTTCTTGTTACCGTTATTGCTGTTCTTGATTTTAGTTTGATGCGGCACTGCAGGCTCACATCGGAGTTACGACCAATAAGTTGGCAACGCGGATATTTTCTGGGCTAGCATCCGCATAGCGAAATAGATCGATATCAATAAAAAATGATCAGTCAACGAAATAAGTACGAACGAACCATCAAAACTTTAATATCATTCCTTCATTTTTATTCAGCAAAATTAATTCTCGTGAAATTGTGCCGAGTATAAAAGTGACCTAAACTAATGAATAAAACGGGTTTAATTTATTATTTTATTCAACGGGTAAATTTAACAGATGACTGAATGCTCTCATATTTATTTTTAAACACTTGCATTGCTAGCAGGATTGTCGGTACATTATCGGGTCAGTGGCAGAATTATTCCTCAATTTGGTGCCATGAATCGTTACTCGATTCAAATTAAGTGCAGCCAATTGCTGCCGAGCCGCAGAATTCCATTAATCGCTCCCAGTCAGTCGAAAACGAGCCAGTCGAAGGAGAATTGTCCGACGAGTCATTCGGGGTTACCCAACTGCCGTTTAACTTTCCAGAATGCACAGCATTCTCCTCCCTGCACGCTGTCAAAAGGTTCACGACTTCCGATTGACAGGCAATTTGCTTCTCAGCACACGTTCGCGCTTATCAAATTAGAGTCGATGGCATTGGATCGCAGCCCTGAAACGTCAGTCTTGCCAATAATTTCGAATTCTTCACTGCGTCGGGGTAAATTCAAAGAAGGTAAAGAAAAAGAGGAAGATGTGAGAGAAAAGTAAAGATCACGTGAAAGAAAAAATAAGTCCTGATAACATACAAAATACTAATATAAGCATTTTTTTTTTAGAGATTTTAATAGAGAATTTGCAGCTAGACCTATTCGCTGACAGCACGTGAAATATTAAGTACATAGAAATTAAATTCTTTTGCAAATGTAATATGCGGCCATAACTTTATGTACATAAAGGTGCAATTTAATAGACACAACACGTATCCGGGTCAGAATCGTGTATTATTCGAGCCTGCGACTTCGTCACGTTTCCCATTCGGATACTTAAAATTCGTTTTCCGACGGAGCGTTCCGGTCGTTCCGGACTCCCTTGCAGCGGACACAAATCTGAGCATCGAAACTGGAGGCGGGCAAAATTACGGAACGAAGCGGCACGAACGCGAACGATCTCACGCCAAGTGCACGAAATGTGATACTATGCGATACTAGAGGCGAATGCCGCGGATTCCGAAAGTGGTAGATGCGACGCTCGCGCCGGAATCTACTCGTTCGGTGGAGACCGGCTGTTATTAGAACGCGTGCAGGTATGCACTCGTCCAATCGCTGGATCGCACTCGACAACGCTGATCAGAAATTCTGCGGCCGCCGGATTTCCAGTTGGAACTCCGGACATTCGTCAATATTCAGCCGACAGACAGTGCCGTTACGTGACAGGATGCACGACCTTGCCATTTTTTCCATCCCTTTCGTCTAGAAGAATGATTATCAGGCTTAAGGCCACTGAATGTGCCGCAATTATATCGAAGCTTTGCGTTGAGGATTGAAAATTGGAATGAAATGAGTAAATCATGTCAACGTAATTATTCCATACTATGGTTACATAATTTTAGAATGGATTGCATCAACGGTTGCACCAGTGATAGGCATTCGATGATTGTAGCGTGACAGTAGATCATTCCCAGAAAATTGGTGCTGGATACGACCTAGGACAAGGGAACGTCAATACCAGGTAGCGTCGAATGGCAACAAGTGGAAGTAGATAAGTTTGAAGTACGATCAAGAGCAATAGAACGCAGATAAGCCACCAGGACCAAGAGCACCCAAATATAATATAGTACAGTTCGCAAGATATGTTCTTATCTCAATACATCTACGCTTCCAGTTAAATTCTCAGACGATTTGAGCAGAAAAAAGATACTGTGCAATTTCTGTGTATCTTAGACGGCGGAATGGCAAAAAGTTACTTCGCTACTTCGGTCAAATGTGCTCGAGCGTGCTTCTGCCAGGCTCGTAGATGGTCGTTTCGACCGACGCGAAAGACAATGAGTAATAAAGCAGGGCCGCGAAATGCTCTGGAAAGCTTCTGGCCGACAAACACCGAGATAATTTCTCAACGTCTAACGGGCGTTCGCACACAATGGGGGTAATATACATCAAGCGGATAGTTTACTCTGGGCCAATGGCGACGACTTTTCGCCCGATAGAAACGTTACAGCGGGATGCCACTGCAAGCTGAACTAGCAGAAAACAAGTCCCCTTCTGTCGATACAGTTAACGTACTCGCTTCGCGCAGTTACCTTGCGGAGGCCTCCGGCATTAACAGTCCAAATATCCAATTGATAGCATCAAAGTTCGCGGCAATGTAAAGTCGCATACCTGCGCGTGTTTACGCGAACAGTGTATCCGTGGCATCTGACCTTGCACCGTGGTCGCAAAGTGTGCTCGCGAACACAGAAACTTCCGCGAATGCATATTTATATCGACCCCGCGCCACGTTACACGAGCCAAGGGAGTATATATCAAAAAGATAATTGCACCGACATTCGCGTCGGTTCGCTCCGCTCGGCCTGGCCAGTCGACGACGTTAATCAACCATATTTATAGGGATTGGACATTCATTCGTAGACAATTAATCAAGGGGTTCTTGTTCACGCCTCTCGTGGGCGATAAATCATTTCCATACGGCAGGCCGGACTGACGAGATAAAGCAGCCGGCGCGGACCGTCGACATTCGGCGAAAGCGTGCGAAGCGGGTCTAGACGCAATTTCGAACCAAAGATCGAGTGTCTGGGATAAGGTACAGTGTCGGTCGGCGAATAACAACTTGCCGCCTGCTTTCTGCGCAGTGGATCTAATATCGATGCGGAACTAATTCATGTGGGATGTATGAACGCTTCGTGAGTGAGTGATTATGAAAGTGTGAATGTGTATATGTGAGTGGCGCAGCGAAAAAGACGATGCGTCGCGGGAAAACATTAACGACGTATCAGAGAAGGGCCGTGAGGTGGAATTGGGAGGTAAAGGGAGGTACCACGACGGAAAGGGGAAATCGCGTAAACAGCGAGCGAACAGAAGAGTTACGGGAAGAGTCGCGAGAAGAGCAGTGAAACAGCGTTGCGTAGAGTGTGCGAACAGAGTATTAAGAGTGCGTAGTTAGGGAGAGAGTGAGAGAGTTTATTTGTGAAAAAGAGCGAGTATAGCGAAAAGAGACAGAGTATTCTTTAATAAACACTTCTTACTAAATACTGGCTCATTTCCATTTAACCACGCAATCCTAATCCCACATTCATATACCGCTTCTTCTCAAAATCCAGCGTTGCATCATAACACGTACAGCCTGAAGCTGAAGGAATAAGGACGCAAATAATCTGAATAAATTGCCAATGAAAATATGTATCCTAAAGCATCTTGGACCCTTACAAGAGTCTTAGATCACGCTTAGGCCACCTAACGCTTTACCCAAAACAATGTTCGGACATTTCGGACACCCCTTCCTTTATCGCCGTCTCACGCTCCTGATCCTCCCATAATTCAAGGAGCGATCCCGAGCCGTGTCCCGTGAGCCAGTCCGAATTTCCGCTTGCTCCGCCGAGCTGAATGAAGCGCATGGCAGACGACAGAAGGAGTCGACGCGGCGGAACAATTCCGGATGTCGAACGGGACTTGGAATCGATAGAAGAGAGCGCCGGCACGACGCCTCTCTTAAAACCAGAAGCAGGGAGAGGGAGGGGGTAGGGGTAGCTGGGCAAGAAACGACGCGACAGCACAGTGCGCCGGATGCCGGCCGAATGTTAAGGAACCGAACGAAACAGAGCCATTATCATCGGAGCTCGAAGAGCGATTAGGACGTTAGAGAAGCGCCGGTCGACGATACTCCACGTCGAATGCATGCAAATGTGCGAGTGGGCTCGATTTAATAGGGTCCCGATATTGCGAGCGGATAACGATTCTTCGCTTGGCTCGGCAAATTGAATTGGGGCGAAAATAATTGTCGGGCATATAATCCGCCGTGAAATGGGTTGGACTTTTAATTGCGACTTTAAAACAGTGTACCTTCCGAACACTACCGCTTCGTTACGTAACTCCGCCGTTCAAAACTTGCGCGATTCCATTAACGCGGCGCATTTAATAGCTGTCCCGCTCGCAAATGAATAACAATTGCCGAAAACGTTCGAGGCGGAGAAGTGCGTGTGACGTATCGATTTTTCGGCGCTTCCGAGTGGCGAGTAAGCGGGCGATCATTTTTTATTGGGTCGAGTAAGGCGACTAAGCGGCCAGCTCAGCGGAGAGTGCGACTGTCGGCGAAACGGTTGACCTATACTACTGTCGGCCGAGACGCTCGAGGAGGATCGTCCGTCGATACTCTCGAATTTCTTCTTTGTCTCGAAAGTTGAGGTCTTCGACACGTGAGACCGTAAACGGACACCGATGCTCGCCCGACGTCGGCCCCATTAAGTTGTCCCTCCGTCGGAATTTTTTTTTGCCTCCCCCTCCCGCCGAGCGCTAACATCGCGGCAAACAGGGAGAGTCACGAATAAAAAGCGAGATACGTGGACGTTGAACACTTCGGCGTATTAGCAGCGACGAAACCCGCTCCGGAGTCCGATGATTGTTCATTCTTAGGGCGACACGTCCGAGTAATGGATCCCGCGCGGGTCCGCGAACGAAAATAGATGCAAAAAAGGTTTCGTGGGCGTTACTCTGTTTTCCTTCGCCCCGGAGCTCGATAATGCCCCTTCTCGATATCTGACCCACGAAAAAGTTCGCGAAAACAATCGTCCCACCACGTCGCGGATCCTTTTCACCCTCTTCCAGTTCTCTCTCTCTCTCTCTCTCTCCCTTTCTCGCTCTTTCTCTGCCTTGCCGCCCCCTCTCTCTATTTCTCTCTAACACGCACCGATTTTCTCTTTCTATCGTTCGATACAGCGCTCGGGTCAACGGTTGACCCCCCGCGCCATCGAGAAAAATTGCACGGCCATTGCGCGACGTACCATTTTCGGTTCGGAGGGCAGCCGATGCAGCGGCGAAAATGAATTTCAACGAGCCGAACCGGAATCGAAACGGAATGGACGGGGGCGCCAATTGGATCTGAGTGCGTAAAATGCGACGCGATGAAAGCCCTGACGTCATCGAGCGATAACAAATTTACGAGGGAAAAAAGAGCGTACGATGTCGGAGAGACACGCGCTTGAAGAATATTCCGAAAACGTGCGGCAAATTTGCTTTCAGCCACTTCTTTCATTTTCAAGGGAGAAATTTCTGCGTTCAATTTTCGAATTAGGCATCGCGCCAGGCCAATTAGGGTAATGAGAGGCGGGAAAGGTGTTCGAAGGACGCGCGTGCGAGCTCAGGGTTCTGCTTCCGGGTGTCAAAGGGAGCAGGATGCGGCGAGGGAAGCGGGAGGGGGAAGAATTTTGATACTGACGAAAGAGATTTCTTTATGGGAGACATCGCCGACGGCGCAATATCCGGCGGCAGTGAAAACAAGCGAAGCATGACGGGGGTCCATGTCGGCATCGCTCACGCTAGAACTCGCACGGAATTCACTCTGCGGAAATTGTATTCCGGCGCTAACCGTTCGCAGTTTCATTTCGACACTTCCTCGGCAGTCGCACTTTATCAGAGGGCGAGAACGTTGGGACGTCGGAAAAATAACGAGCCTGGCCAGTGCGAGGAGACGTTGGAAAGTTTCGTAGGAAACGAGATTCCCGCGAAGTCAGACGTGAGAATTGCCATCGCGACGGAGTCGCACGTTTTCGGCGGAATTTCGGGCGCCGGTCGGCGGCTAAGTTCGAAATTAATTCGACTTTCAGAAATTTCGTGATTTCCGCACCTTTTCGCCGGAGTTTACTCTCTCCCGAAGCTGTTCGCTCGACGTCGAGACTCCTAATTTCGCATGGCCCTGCTGCAGACCATGCAATTAGATTCCCGCGTCTGTTTTGTAATCAGCGGAGTGTGCGCCTGTACTGCGAAGCGGTTCGAGTTCGATAATCGTCTAAATTTCCCTGTAACGAGCCAAGTCGCCGACCGTTATATGCATATCCCGCAACGTTATAACCGACTGCCTCTGTATTCCGGCCCGCGCATCGGCCAGAACGGGAGGGTGGATCCAACACAGACAAAACTTGAAAGCGAAATTCCGATCACGAGTGCGAACTTGGAACATTCGACGTCGCGCGAGCGACGTCGGACAAACGAGACGGTCGACCTCTGCTCAAAATTCTTCGCCAAATGAGCCGCCCACGCTCGCTACGCTCCTACGCTCTTAATCCGTTCCCTCACTCTCCTGTCGCGAGCAGCATTAACATCGTCCCTGTATTTAGAGAGCTTAATTTTAAAAGACGTAAAAAGAGATTTCTCCCGCCTCGCCTCCTCGTCGGCCTCTCGAGCGGTCCCACTAATTCCCACTATGATAAAAGGGACTTTATCAATAATCCCAGTCCTTCCCTCTCGCCTCCAGCCTTTTTATTAACCATCGTCGTGCCTAATGATCGTTCTTCATTATCCTTCGCCGCACGTCGCGCGGCGCGGATTATGAGTTTTCACTTATCTCTCCCATGACCCCGGGGGGCAAGAGGAGGTAAGGAGAGTGGAAGGGAGGGCGGAGGGGTTGCCGGAGGAAAGCAGGCCGATGCTGGCGATTTTCAGCGGCTCCTGACTGTCTGACTCCGGGCTCCGCTTTGGCTGGCCAAAGAGAGGATGATTCATGGCCGTCGCAGGTTGTTTCAACGGAGCGAAAACGGCGTGGGTGCTGCTTCCTGCCCATGTATGACGCTGTTCGTGAATGTAGCTATGCGTATCTGTCCTTTCCTGTGTACGGCTCTGCTCGCGCGCGCGCGCGCACACGATACACCGATCGATCACGGAAGAGTTCGCGACTCGTCCGTTGAGAAATATTGTCAACAATTGAGCTCGTCGTCGCGCGGAAAGTCTCACTACCGCCGGGAGACGACGACGGATAGGACGTCATTACCTTAGAATTGCTTCGGGTCGTGGCTACGTCCCGCGTGACGTCACGCTCGACAAATGTGCTTTTCAAATTTTATATTGTCAACGTTCCTGACTGATGCCGAGTCCCAAATATAACCGTGAAAGTACGTCTGTATCGTATGTATAATACAGTGCATCCATTTGATACTTGAAAAGGCACGGAATACATATCTACTGATTATGTAAAGTGTACGTAGCATATGGCAGAAGGAAAAGTGCAGAGAGCGAGGAATTGTTTCGACCGCTTTAATCTGTCGCTACCTCCCAATTTTCCGATATTGCACTCGACTGAGCCGATCGAGCGAACCTTCGATACTGCCACCCTTATAATCTCGACCATGACGGACACCCGTATCGCTCACCTGTATCTGAACCGTACAATACATATCGTAAAATAGTATCGTTGAATGTATGGCCTTTCGAGCCAGCGGCCATTTATACGGGAAATGGAGGATAGGCGGACAGAGAGAGGGTCCGGGTCGCTGAAGCTTTCCTTGAAAGCCTCCGCTCTGATCGACGTCGTTCCGCGCGGCCCGTAAAATGCGCGGAAACGTGAAAAATTTGAGCCGTCAGGCCGCGTTCGTCGCTTTTGGCCAAGAGTTCGCGAAACAGCGAGCGTCACGTGCGAAATTTAATGGAGGACCGGGCCGAGCGAACGGTTCGAAAGGAAACCTCGGCAGCTGCCGTTCAACAAAGTTTCGCCGCTGACAGCGTTGCAAAATTATGGAAAATTATCGTGGCTTCGGTCTAAGTATAATTACTGCTACCCTCGAATAGAGAAGCGGACTGAAGCCAGATAAAGAGCTGGAGGGTAGAAACAATTAAAGAACCGACCAGCGGTCGATAAGCATTGAAAACGTAAACTTCTTAAACGGGTAGACAGAGTGTTAAAGAAACTGTGAAATTTTTAATTCTTGAAGACGTATGAGGGAATCTACGAAAGGCGGCATTGAAGGATGTAAAGGAAAGGTATAGAGTTGAATCTGAAATATTTAAGATGATCGGTACGTTAGTCTCTCAGTCCCTGAGAGAAAGTAGGAAAGAGTGCAAGCGATGATAAAGCCGCGAAACCTCTCGCGACGCGATCGTTCCGACAACGTCGTTTGCGAATTGCGAATTCAGGGGTGCGACTCAGAAATTGGAGCGACAAATTGACGCGGGTCAAGGCTTCAACATACTCCCATAGCCGCCGGCCGCAATCTGGTCGGCACCCGCGTAAACGTTCCAGGCCTGCTACGTCTCGATTACACGCGTTTACATCTCATCCAACCGATCGTAACAATAATTACCCTCCGATTTCACGCTTTTTCACCGAAAGCTACCTGCATCCAGCCCGTGACTCGACATCCGCCGAAATTCATAATCCCGACGCAATGATTTCCATCAGCCTCGCCGTACAATAGGAAAGTAAATACGCTAATTAACAGCGGCCAACACCTGCCTAATTACATCAGTTCATTACCTGCAGATTATGCGCATATATTACGCCAATAGGTGTACGCATTACATTCTACGTGGACAGAGGCCGATATTGCGAAAACGTACGCGGCAGAGGTTCTCAACCTCGATCGAGCCGCCGAACGACAGCGTCTCTGTCATGGGAAAGTGAGACGATGGTCGTCCGTCAGGCGTAATATCGTGATATATGATCTCGAACGACGTTCGCACGCAATCGTCTGCGACCTCTTGGCCGAAAGGCTCGCGGACGTAGTCTTACAACGAGACGATTTAAAGGGCACCATCTGCAATCGTCGGCCGTCGTTAGGCTAATGTTCCGCATCCGTCGTCGTACGGCACACGTACGTGCGCGTGTAAGTTGTCCTTCATACGCGTCCGCGTCTGCAATGTCAGCGGAACGAGACAGTACGATAAGGTGGAGTGGGGTAAAACCGACCCAGAAATTGTAAGTTTACTTTAAACTGATGTATTTTCTATCTAATCCACTAAAACCTTGTAATCTTAGTGTTTTTATATAGCTCATGGATTATTGTTTAAGTTGCATTACTTCGGATTAAAAATATCTTCTGAAACGTATGATTTTCTTAATAAATTAAAAACAGTGCTGCTAACCTGTTTAAAAATGATTAAATCTTATATCCTTATATTATGGGGCAAAACCGGAATTATTATTAGTAATACGTACTTTGTCGAACGAGTTCAACGGAGGAATCACAGAGTACATGGTGGCCACCAATGTTGAATATTATCCAAAGCAGTGAACACTGACCAAAGGAAGATCTCTACCTTACAGTTGGTACAATACAATGTGTATCCAAATAAATAAGGGCCTAGTGCGGATTTGCCCTGTGTACGGATTTACCCCCACTGCACCTAAGTGTGTACGCACTCGCGCAAAATATCAACGCAGGTTATTTGACACGGCGAAAATCAGAGATGGAATGATTACGGTAGGTGAGCTTGTCAGGAATCGACGGTAAGTCGTCAGAGGATCGTAGAATTCGGTTCCTCCTCTAATCACTCGAATTAGTCGGCGTCGTTGACGGTCATAGAACGTCTCTCTGTACGGCGGCTGACGTGCGCATTAGCCTGAACGGCGTCATATCAGGCATTAACGTCAGCCCGCCTGATTATTCTGCCGAATAAGCCGGCTGGAAGCAGAAATCATCTAGCCGATGACGCGCCTCCTGTCCCGTTATTTTTGGCCGCGCTCGCTCGTTGCATATTTCAGCCTCGTACAGAATATTAAAAGTCAGCGGGTAAAGTCAACTTCGGGAATGACATCTTGATTAGCTCGTGTTTGTCGGAAACGCGATCGTTCGCTTGTAACAGTGGAACTTTCTGAATAATTATCCGAACGTACCTTTCACCTTTCGCGGAACAATCAGAATGAATGGACGAAGTAAGAGACGTGTCAGACGTAATTTTACGGTTTTTGTCATGGATGTAAAACACTGACGCAACCGACGTGAATCGGGACGATCGCGTTACAACGGCCCGACGAGATTTTGATAGTTCCATAGATCTCTACCGAGAAGGCGAGCAGTTAAGCCAAATGACGCACGCCCGCAATTTTACCAACGCCATTGTGAGAGTTTCTCGCGCGTCAGTGGCTTGCGGCTAGTGCCAACTTTGCTCTTCTCGGAAAGACGGAGATGCGACCGGGGCGTGATGTAATTGGTCGCTGGAAATGGCCGAGACTCCCTACCGATGGTGAATGAAAATCCCAATATACCCCCAGAAGACTAACGCAGCCACCGAATTGCATCCACTCTCAATTCCTCTCCATCCAAACGTCGCTCTACCTACCTACACAGACGTTGACCTTGAACTTGACTGGCACATCGCACCCGTTCAACGTCCCGTGAATATTACATTCTACCGGTGCCAACCGTTCGCGCGTCCCACAGGCTCGCAGGCCTCGAAAAAGGCGCGAGTACCGGGCGTATTTGAAATACCTTCGAAAACGGCAGCGGTAGGATCAGGAAAAGGTCAACGATAATCAAACTTTAACTCCCTCCCGGGAGTCGGGGATTCGGTTTACGCGCAGTAGCGAACTTCATCGAGCTTTTCATTCACGTCCGCGCTCACATGCGCCAACGCACACCTACGAAAGTGGCGCCCACACATGTACATACACGACGAGCGGAGAGGCTTGAATGGAGGACGTGCATGAATGCAGGTGGGGCCAGGCGGGATAACAACGGCCGATCGGATCGATCCTTGATATCTGCCGCCCATATTGCGTGTCTGGCCGGCATGTACGGCGGCCGGAAGTGAGGTTGGCTCCGTTGTAATCGCCGATAACGGAAGGCAGGGCTTAATCCGTGCCGGCCTCGCGTGTAATCTCCGGTTGACTCCCTACATCTCGAGGCATCAGAATCTGGACCCTACCTCCGACTGGCATCGGACTCCCTACCTTCGGCATCGCACTCCCTTGTTCACCTACTCCCTTTATGGCACACGCTCTACTTTCGGATCTCTACCTGCGTCGATCGCGCGATCCCGCCCCTTCACGACCTGATATCGCGCGGGGGAATCTCGGTTCAAGGACGAGACAGGAGTCGCGAAGGTATACGATTTCGGTGCCGCTTGTTAGGCGACAATAAAAGCCCTTGCCGGGCTCCTCGCTTCGCGCAGGGAGCCTTTCTTCCTTTCTTTTTGCCGAGTCGGTGTCTTGGAAGAATGTCGAAGTTTCAGCGAGGAGCGAGTGTGGGACGTAATATATGAGAGACGTGAATATCGAACTGAGTAAGCTTGATTCTTTGTATGTGTTGGTAATTATGAAAAGAACTGAGGTTAGCAGATCATTAAAAATGTTACATATACAATGTATTATAAATAAAGAATTACTTTACACTCTTTGCTAAACGTGTTAAAACTATCGCCATTCATAGCTCATAGATCCGGAAAGATTGGAAGAATGAAGAAAGTGAGTTCGATGAAGGTAATAGAGGTTTCGATCTCTTCCCAACTGACCCCGAAGGGCCTTCATCCCCAGTGATGAATCTCTTTCGAACGGGAACGACGACCAACTAGAGCGGCACAATCGAAAAGTAATTATATGGAAAGGAGCGTCGGGTCCGTAAAGTCTGACGCTCGACGATTCCATCTCGAATCCCGGGGCTTCGAAGGTCGATCCCTGCCAATGACTTTCTATCCCGATTGGCGGAATCGAGTAACCGTTTCGTCAAGGCGAACCTTGCCCAGCAATTTGCGACTGCCGTTTTGTGCTGCTCGCGGTTTTGGTCGACGATAGTTCGATTATGAACATTAATTAGCCATTAGCGAAGGTTTAAGGGCCTTCGGCAGGCAATGAGAATTAATCGGGCAGACTGAGCACGTTCTTCGATCCCACCCTGGATTATGTTCAGACTTAATCAGCGTAGTGGTCACACCTGTCGCCAAACAGGAATTCCCGACCGACGTCCCGTGTAAACCAGTTTTGTTCAGGAAGAAACTTCTTGCTTTAGCCTGTCTGTTCGTTTATCGAGCGAAAGCTTCTTCGCGGGGGAAGGATAGGTCCTTCGAGTGGATTTCAAGGGTGAAATTTATTTTTCGACGATAATGGAGTTAATGGGGTCGCCTTTAAGCCAAATCGGATAATTTGAGAAAGTAGAGAAAAGCCATGCGATGGTATAAGATTGATTTTTTTCAATTCTTGTCTAAACGCAAAATAAAATATAGGCACCATTATCCAACGTATGGTAAGCTAATTAAATTGATATGCCCTACGTAAGATGTGGAACAGAAGGAACTTTGAGATTGGCGAAAGTTCGGACCCTGAGATTCTGCATGGAAATATTGGCCGACAAGAGGCGAGTGACACAGAACAGAAGGGGAGCGAGAGGGATCTTATCTTGTTAGAGTACCCACACAATTGTTTCCAGCGGGAAACGCCACTTCCTCCTTCCATCTTTCTGGTTCGAGACCGTTTCCCTATCGGAGGACTTCGAAGTACAGCCAAGTCCGATATCTCTGGCACGCAAATCGGTCAGATCGAACGTTTTCGGATCGGACCGAACGCGGTTGGATGCGCTTCATACCCCGATATTCCTTATTCGCCAGCTTCGACTACCATGAATAATCCATTGGGAACAGAGCTCGCCTCTATCCGCGTTCGATATTTTTATTAAAATCTCTACCCCACCTGGAAGTGGCGATAAATCTTCGCCAGTCGAGAATCGTCCTTCGGTTGACGCTAATTACCCGATAAATTATTCTCGCTCTTTTACGATCTTGTTCTACATACATGGATCGTTTCGCGGTAAAGAAAAGGAAGAAGGGAAAGGAGGGGAAAGGAGAGGAAGGTATGAAAATAATCCCGGAAGGAAGAAGTCCGCCGGGGGCTGACGTCCTTTCGGGCCGGTCGAATAATCCATAAATATTGCATGCTTATCGAGTGCGATTTATGAAAAGCTTCGGGGACGCAAAGAAGATCCTCCCGCCGCTTTTCCGGGATGGGAACGAAGACATATTACCTCAATATCTCGGCGTACCTGGACGCGAGCGAAGACGACCGCGACGCGACGCATCGACAAAAGGAGGGACACGATATTTTACGGTTGCGCACAATTTCCACAGCGATTCGCGGGGGATGCATTTATGGGAGGGTGGTAAGGGGTGCGAGGCGGATAAATCAATCTTCGCAGATATCGCGGAATGGCGGTGAACTTCTCGCTCGGCGCTCAACTGCCATTCACTAGTCAAATCTTATCCTTCAGTCTTCCACATACCTACCTACTATTGTGCCTATGAACATCTGTTTGCAACCTGAGACTTTGACATTTCAATCAGTTCGTAAATAAATCATAAAAATTCTATTGTATCTCTGCTTCCCAGTAACATGTATAGTTCAAAATTTAATAATAATTTCCAAATCCGAAAACCCCCTAAAATAGTCTACCTTTTTACTACCATTAAACGTACGATGAAAACGATCTTCCTACTACCATCACTAGCAACACTCCCGCAACCGCCGCCGTACGTATGAACTGCTCTAAGCTTACAGGGAAGAAGACACCTGTCCTTGAACACCCTAATCCTTGAGAGTTCCGCCAAAGAAAACACTTGGAGTAATCGACGCTGTCAGCCTCGGACGCGCTGACGAATACGCGCTCGGCGCTCGGAAGTTCAAAGGTGAACACTGTCGTTTAACCCGAAAAGCCTCGAGGCGAGCGGATTAGAATGTCGGGTAAGACGCGAGCGTCCGGAAAATATTGGCGCATCAGCTTAGATCCGACTACCTTCCCGACTCGCGTCTCACGCGCTGCAGGCGCGTAGCACGCGAGGAGGACATTAAAGTTAAAATTCGTCGTTTGCAAATTCGTCGTCGCTCGTTAACTAACGCCACCTCGCTCCAGTTTCGGCCCGGTAGCGTAACGTACATTGTCCCACGCAGGATGTTACCGGTACCATTACATGCGATTGTTAAGCTCTTACGGAGGCAGGTCAAGTGCCTACTTCGCGGCTCTTTCCGTCTAAAGCTTCGGCTCGCGGGACGGCGGCGTTCTATTAAACTTACAGTCAGACCCAGCTTATACGCCCGGGTCGCCGGCGTTAACCGAAGGCGAGCACAATGCTTCCACGCTTCACCCTAACCCTGGACCTTGAGAGCGGCTAATTCTACCGGAAGGACTAAACGACGAATGCGTCGTGACGCTTGTCGCCTTACGCTTTCGCGCTCGGATCCTTTTACGCCTTCGTTGCACTGTTACAGGCGTGGGTTTCTACTCAGGAAGTCTGATTCCATTGAGCGAGGTAAGCGGAGGATGAACTGTTTCAACCATTGACGAGTGTTCTTAACGGCTTACGTTTTTGTTTCAATCGGAGCGCGACCTAGATCTCGAAGAAACTTAATCTTGGCCGAGGATAATTGCTGCGGAGTTATTAATTGCTAGAATCGCGGGACGTAATCGGCGAGTTTCGTTACTTGCCGGCACGTTCAAAGCGAAATTGCTCTCCGCCCCCTCCCCCCCCCCCTTCTGGGTCTGTATCTCGTATCGGCCACATCGTACGTAATCATCGTCCCATTGACTAACGAGGAAGGCTACACCGTTTCTCCCACCTTTCGTCCCATTGTGATGCCGCGCGCTCGAGGCTAACGATAAATCGATAGCACACGGCCGACCCATTTGTTAAGTCAATTTCTTTCCGGGCTCGCAGGCACGTAGAAAACACGTCCGGATACGGAGCTTTTTGCTTCCCCGATTTCTATCTCGCCGCGGATAAGGACGCGTAGGAAGCGGTTAAGGGACTCGTGCCCGGCATGCTAATGAGAGCCTGATCCGTTCGATGATTTACGCCTCCTAAATAGGATCTATTAAGGATCGTCGAGATCCTCCGGCCGCCGGAAGTGAACGATTATTCTTCGTCGCGGTGGGAGAGATCGGATCCGAGACAAGATATTCTCACGAGACTCTCGAATAGGATAGATGAGTCGCGCGACAAGCGGACCCGTTCTTGGCAAAGTTTACACTTTATCGAGGACAAACGTATTTCTTGGGAAATTCGTTTTCGCAGAGTTCCGCGCAAGGATTAATATTCAGGCTGGGTTAATAAATCGGAGGGAGGATGCTTACGCACGGTGGGAAAAATCAAGGGGAGGGTATGGCGTCGGGAATGTCGACGTTTTCATTCGGGCTTGCGGACATATCTCGTGGAAACGAAAGGGGCAAGGATCCAATTTCGTTCGTCGAACTCAAACGGCATGGCTGGCTTCTTGGGGAACTTTTACCGCGTGACGAGGACTAATTTGTCGCGTGCGATTTATTATGGATACGGTAATTACTCACGCGGCGCGGCGGCACTCTACGCGCGGACGCAGGGGTTCCAATAAAAATCTAATTTAGGCACGACAGGTTACGACTTCCTACATTAATCATCGATTTCGCCATGAGCGAACGCTGCCGTGTTCATATGAGGCGATTACAAAGATTGCTTACAGAGGGGTCGTGAACAGAGACCTTTAGCTCCAAACCCTCTTTTAAGGAACATTGCACGAACTATGGTTCTGAGTACTTAAAAAAGATAAAGGATCAAGAGAAAATGTTCAATCCGAAATTAATGGGCAATATTCACTGTTCCAAAGATCATTCAGGTCTTTAATACGAAGTACTAGGACATGTGACGTCAAGGACTCGTGAATAATACGCGAAAAAGTAAAATCGTCAATACCAGAAGGAAGGACACTTCTAAGCGACAAAGGGGCAAAGTTACAAGACCTTAGAAGCGAAACGATCTACAGGAAAGAGAAAAGTAATTTTAATCAAATCCGAATTAATCGACGAAAGTCTAATGTCGAATTATTCGTCGGATACGCAAAGGATAGGTCCGAGGAAGAAAGAAGGTCCAGAGTGACAAAGCGAAGAGAAGAGAAGTGAGAAGAAGAGAAGATGAGTAGGGAAGGGAAGGGAAGGGAAGGGAAGGGAAGGGAAGGAAAGGGAAGGGAGGGAAGGCGAGGTAGAGAGGGCGAGAAGCGAAGCCGTCGGCAGGAGAGAGAGAAGTTTCACAGCGCGCAGGCGGGACTCACTGCCAGGGTCACTCCTCGCACTCGCTCCTCCACGCTTCTTCCGCCGCCTCGACGCTCTCCTCCTCGCCGACTCAGTGCGCTACGAGCGCTCCGAAAACGCGCGCGAGCTGCACACCCTCGTCCCCGGGAACCGATCCGCAGGCCGCCGAAAAACGATCGCCAACCCACCGAACGACTCGCGCTCAAAATCTTACCGGTCCGTTCAAGTCGAATGAAGTGCAAGCGTCCGGCGGTCAACTTTCGATGGGACCGGAAGTTCCGAAAGCTGATCGAGGAGGGCGAGCGGGACAAGTGTCGAATGCAGTGAGAGAGTTGAGAGTGAAGTCGGAAGAGTGATCGGGCGTGAAAAATCGGTGGAAAAGTGAGAGAGATCGTTTCGAGTGTCAGCGATGTGACGATCGGCAGTGAGAGCCGGTGGAATTTCGTTGTGGGTGTGCGGTGGTGTATCTCTCGTGGGCCAACTTCTGCGAAGGTGGTGAATCATTGATGAGCCAGCTGCGATCGCGCCCCAAAAAGGTACACACCGTGTACGATTATTCATCGGTGTCCGGAGCGCGATAAAGATCGGAAAGTTTCGCCTTTGATCGGCATTGAAGCCGGCTTGGCTAAATCGAACGAACTCATCGAGGCTCATTCGTTCCTTGCCACGTTTCACTCCGCAATTTGCGCCTGTTGAGGGGAACTCGGACGCTACGCAATTTCGAAACTTTCGCTCCGGCCAGCGAAAGAAACTTGCCGACCCGCGAGTTCTTTCGGGGAGAAAGGATTCGGCGCGAGAGCTGGCCGTCTAATTGAAAATCGCTGGCGAAAGTGCGATGTCGGCTGACGAGGAGAGCTCTATGTGGAAAAAAGTGTTTAGCTGCAGTTAAAGGGAGGATGCCGGGTGGCAATATGCAGCGAAACGGTCATTTTACGGGACGGTTAGCACGCAATTTAATTACCGTCGCAATCGGGTGACAGCGAGCGAAATAAATGTGGTTTTCCGGGCAAAGACTGTGGAGTGCGCGTACGCCAATCGCTCCATAGCTCGTCCAGTCGAGCCGGGTAGAATTCGCGTTCTGCAATAACAGCCGTCCGCGAATCTCCTATTTTGATCGGCCGCCCCGAATCGAGTCGGCCGGGAGGTATCGGACGATTCCGTGACAACAGATTGATTTACGCGGAAGAATAAATACGCTCGGATTTCGTTTCGGGCCACACGGGATGGGACACGGCGGATTCGGTTTGCGCGGAATTAGCTTTCACGGGAGGCCGATACGCAGCCAGCCAAGGTCGAAAGCTACGTATCTCGGGCGTACTCTCCTTTCTTAATCTCCGTCCCCATTTCGGCGCCGAAGACCGCTTAGCCGACATTGTTACCAACTTTCATCTCGCGGCCGCGCCGTAAATTAAGATCGTCGCCTGCCGCGCGAGCGTACCGGGAGTTTGCGACAATGACGTCACGAATGCGGATGTCAAAACGAGAAACGTACGCTGCGTGCATGGTATAACAGTATCGAAATCCTGACCATCCTCTTCGGTCAAGACATCTCGTGTTGACGGTCGTTGTCAATTTCGCGCAGAAAACGCGAATGCCGGCCCGCAGGCATTCCCACGTAAATTAGGCTAATTTCGCGGGAGAGGTGGGAGGAAAGACGGTAGGAGATACGAAAACAGGAATGGAGGGAATCTCCATTAATTTGACTTGGCCATTAGAAACGCAGCTGTCGCTTACGGGAACCCCTCGTTCTTCGGATAACGCCTGGCGTGGGCAAAGCCCATTGCGAGCGCATCTTACCGTTTCCGCTTTTTAGGCTGTTTTCATTTGCTCGGCTCCTGGTCGTTATTAGCTCGTGGCCGGCGGCAGTAAAAGAGAAGCATCGCTCGCGATCGTCAGTCATCGCAAACTGCCATTGTTGTGTGTATCGCGTGACGTAATCAAAGAGTCGATCGGCCGGTCGCTCGAGAGGCTCGTTGGTCGAATCGGTTCGTTTCGGAAAACGGAGAATGGAGAAGAGAGATATAGTAGGGGATCATTGAATGAATCATACGTTAACCTCCGTACGCAAAATTTCCATAAACATTCGACGAAAGAAAGCATTTTAAGACAAGACAAAGGAGCGTTGACTATCTTCGAATGTCCCGTGTTAAATATTAATAATAAATAACAGTATCAAATATAGGTTACGTGTCAAAGACGTTTTAGCGAGAAAATTCAGAAAACTGAACAAAAGATCTGAAGGTGTTAACCGATTTGGTCAAAGAGCGGCTCATTTATCAAAGCACATCGCCAAATGTCGTTTCGAGCTTCTATTGAACTTGAGGGACGTATGACGGTCGCCGAGGGTCTCTCGTTGAACTCTTTTTCTCCGATGGCAGCCCGACCTTCGGAGCATCGGAGAACAAGAGATAACGCCGTCTGCTGGATGTACAATTGTTGGCTTGCTCGCACTGGCAATCACGTCGTCGGAAAAGACGGTGTAGTAATTTCACCCAGATGAGATGTTCGCCTGACGTCACGGCGCGTTATGATTCGATAATGAGAGAAACACGCCCGGAGATATCAGTACTATACAACTGACCGATACGTGATCGCAATGAGATTACATTCTTAAGCTCGGATTTTCGGCTTCCGATAATAAGCACAACGGATCCATTACTAGCTTACCGCCTCTAATGATGCATCTTTTATCATTTGAACCGAGGGCTTTTCGTTCGGTAAACTTGATGCTTTGTTCGGAGTGAAATGGCAAGGCTGTCGAATATTTTATGTATACACAACCGATGGACATTGTGAAGTCATAATATTAATGTTTGTCGATACGCTCGGACGGGGCAGTGACTGGTACGTTCGATAAATTAATCAGATGGTCGACACAGCTATTCCGTGCCACTCGAAGTATCTCGATGTTGAATATTTATTTTCAGATCCCCTGAAACGTCAGCGAACGCTCTAAGAGACGACTAGATAAACCGAGAGGAATGACAGAGTAAGATTGCCGCTGGCCAATGTGTCGGTGCGGAGTGGTTCGATTGCCGTTCGATTGTCGATTTAATTGCCGTCCGAGCTAGATGTGCCCGGTGTCAAAGGCGAAACTTGGTGGAATAACTTTCATTCTGCCCGACTCGCGGCTAAGCTTGACATTCTGCGAACGAGGACGACGGATCGGGGGTAGCGAAGGTCAGCCGGACGTCGTGGCTCGGAAAACCGCTAAAATCGTTCTCGCCAACGGGACACAGCGACATTTCGCCCGAGGAGTTTCTTAAGAGAATCGGGACTCCGGCGGAATAGGTCGATTTCCGATTTTTCAATCCCGACCGAACGGGAGGAACGGCAGAGAGCGGAAAAAGTTGGCCGACTCTGATACGAACGTTCGGCAAACCTTTTTAGCGCCGCTCCCGGACAATGGCGGAGAAGTTTCATCGGACAAAAGTTTCGCCGACAAAAGTTACCCAGCAAGTCGGCCCGTGATCACCGCTAGGTCGAGGGAGAGTCGAAAGTTTCCCGCGAGAGAGAAGAACAGCCCGTTTGCCAATTTTAATAGCCGGCAATTTAAGTACACCTCGTCTCGAAACGGTTTCGAATAGAAGCGGAGGACAGAATCGGGGGACACTCGAATTCGTACGCCAAAAGTCTTCGGGAGGACATTTTTGCAGTTCTCTCTCTCTCGGGCAAAGGAGTTACGGCTAAGTGAACAATCGAATCGAAGTCGGACGTGGGAGGGGTGTGAAAAGATCGAGTGCTCATTGTCCGCTTCCCAGGACGTGAAAATGGGCGCCCGATAATATCGAGTGCAACTTCTTCGGCCCTGTATGAAACTCTGTTGAAAAACTGTAAAACCCTGCTGAAGCGAGCCGATGTTCGAACTTAAAAGAACATCGTGTTTTGATATCGGAGAGTGTCGTCGAATCAGGTGTCTGCTGAATGCAACATCGAAGTGCATCTCTGGCAAGACTGAAGTTTAAGCTGAACGCGGCATCGGTTGAACCTGGCATCGCTGTATAGCGCCGATGGAACGAGAGGCTACACGGTGATCGTATCAGGTAAGATTGCTTTTGAGTAAGGTTAGATAATTTATGGCGGGGGACGATAATGCGACAATGCGAGCGTCGGCTCGAGCGTAATTTAATTGCGTGTACATTGCGTTACGGTATTAATGTAATGCGTTAACGTGGGACCGCGGCACTTTGCATCCCGACGATTTATCGCAACGTGAAATGGTACCAGTTCCAATTAGCGTTCAATTTCGTAGAGGGAGCGAAAGAGAGAGACAGAGAGAGACAGAGAGAGGGAGTCGTAGAAAGAGGGGTAGAGAAATAGAATGTGAAAGATGACGTTTCAGAGACTGGAACTTATCTAATTATTCCATTCCACGTTGCGATCTTTCGTAGGGTCGTTCAAAGGGACGCGCTCGGCTGATCATCCGCGAAATTCGCCCGATCGGTCTATTAATCATCTATTTAGGGCGTCGACACTCATCCCTCATCACTTTTCCCGACCGCAGGCTTGGGGGAGGACCGATAATATACGTAGTTCATTTTGGTAATTCAATACGGTCAGGATTAGATCTACTCCCTGTTTATTCCTATACGATGTACGTGGACTTTGGATGTCCTCGATCAATTTCGATCATTCATCAATTACGTGGCTATTAACGATGACAATTGCGGAAAAATGAAAGCGGTCCAGCGATCCGATTTCGGTCTGATCAACATGTTTGTCGAGGGATAAAACGTACAATGGGGAACCATTTGTCGGCAATGAAAGGAAAAACGAATTACCATTTCGACCGCGGGCATATCAGCGTCGGTGAATTTTCATCTGGGGAGCGTGTCGAAGCGGGAGCGGAAATCAATCAGCACGAAATTGTGCCCGATTCAGTGGTAGGCCGAGGTTGCGGGTAATTCTAATGATACGCGGCGGCCTTCCGAATTTGATAATCGCGTCTGAACAGTAGCGCGAAAGCGCCGGCCAATGATATCGTTCGAACAAGGGCGGCAGAGGATGCGCTCTGTGTCCATTTGCCACCGCTGGCAGATATGTAATACGATTTGTCCAAGGATCTCGCATGCGTGCGTAGAAAATTGCACTCTGCGATTGACTTGGCCGCTGCGACTCGTTCGCGGAAACAAAGGAGGCGTTAAACGAGTCCGTGAGCGGTTCCCATGACCGAACGACACGTAACTTGTTCAAGGATCGAGAATTTTATTCAGAGTCGGACCTGTCGGTAACGAGGCTGCATTCCGAGCCGATTGTCTTCTTTCACGAGATTAACGTCTGTCAGAGTCTGTCTGTGTCTGTCTGTGTCTTGCTGTCTCTGTCTGCGTCTCTCGCTGAATGCAATCTAGCCCTTCCTGGTATGAACTTTCTCTGCCGAGAACGACGCTCGCCATATAAGCTCAAACCGGTCCAGTTTCCTCGCCAAGGTATCCATACATGGTTATGTCCAGCCAGGAAAGTTTCATGACTCTACTTAAGCGGACTCCGTATTATGGACCCTTTAGTGCCCTCGCCGCTGACGTACGACGATACCGAACTGTCATAATTGCTCCGAGAATCAGTGTCAACTACGGAATTACGCGTATTTGTCTCGGAACCTCGCTTAAGGATAATGAGCGCCTGAATCAAATTAAATCGAATTGCCTAATTGAACTCGACGCGAAATCCATTAATCCTGCCAGACCGCTAAGACTTTAAATACAGCCTGCATAAACGACGCTTTAGTACCAGAACCGCCGGACCCAAATTACAGTTTTAACCCCTATCGATAACACCGCTCCACGAAACATTTAATTTTTCATATCCGGCAACCGACCGTTCGATACGATTACTAATTCATCGCGACGATTGAAAATCTGTGTACAAATCCGTAATTCTTAAACTATTCTCGTCGAAACGTAGATCGTTATTGAAGGAAGCGTCGCTGAGCGAACTGACCCCGCGTATCGGCGCGAAACAAATTTCGCACGCATTCCGGGCGAGTCGGGAACAATGGGAAGAGTCGGCCGGCGTGACACCGGGCGCGTTAATCTCGCGGAAGCGAGGGGGGAAAAATGTCCGGACGGGAGCGATGAGAAAGTTTCGAGCCTGTTTTTACGCCGGCACGCCGCCGTCCGCCCATTTCGTTCTCCTCCACGGTGATTTACTCCCCGACGCAGCGGGCATTATCCACTCTCACGTTGACGCGCAAAAACGGGCGCGCATCGTTTCGGTTCGGACGATAAATTCCGGCGAAAGGTTGAAAGAGTACGGCCCGCCGCCGACGATGTCGGTACATGCACGTACACATATGTACACATATGTATACACATACGTACGTGCACGTACACGTAGGCGTACGTCGATGCGCCTCCCGTAACGCGGCTCGACCCGATTACACACTCCACCCCCGCACGGTGATTATAAATCTGCCGGAGGTCTCGCCGATGCGGTTCTTATTGAGTAATTAACTCGGGCGCAAACCTTGTACGTTCGTGTCCGCCGGCCTTTGCGAGCGGCGGTGTTTGCACTGGCTATTTGGAAAATGGCATAAGTCACCGCTGGGAAAGAGGGGTGGTTTGATTTATTATAGAAACAGATGCAAATGCTGCGCTTTTGGAGGTGGTGAGTTACGGTAGCTTCAAAGTAAGCTGCTCATTTTCGGTGGTAATATAGGTCAGGCTAATATTCCGTTTTAACATTTTGTAAAAAGTGTCATCAGGCAAATGGTTCACTTTGACTAGAATGTCGGAATCGATTTGTTTACGAACGCTTCCGGCAATGCTGGGGACAGAGTCAAAGGTGACCATCCGAGCATCAGGCTATTGTATATAAATTGGAGCGAGACTAGTTATTAAAAGCGAAGTAACGAACGTGTACGAGAGTGTGTACGACTGAATCTGGCGTGGGCCGAGATTTGAATGGAAGAAGGGTCTGTACGGACGTCGCTATCAATCAAATCGACAAATCGACGAAATACCAACCTCCCCATCAAAGTCCCGTGCCTCTCTTTCTTCGCAATCCATCATGCCACATCCATCCGATTCAGGACACTCTGCCTTCGTTCCCCATCTAGTCATGAATCGCCGATCGTCTTGACCGACGAAAGATGAACCACTTTAATACTAAGCATTCCCTTAGCCACTTCCGGGTTAAAGTTAACAGTGGAGCCGGGTAGGTCAGTGTGCACGGTTCCATTGCAGACTTGCCGACCCCCCCGATTCGATGTATTACGATAGTGGGTCGACGTAATTTATGTCGCTGGCACGGCGTCAACCGTTTCTGTATTACGTAGAGTCATAGAAAAATCTTTCTTCCCGCAGGGAGCCTGACGTTTCGCAACAACGGAAGAATTCTCGTTAAGCGAGAATTTTTGTCGGAAATAGTCGACGTCTGTGCGACGAAAATTTCGTTATGTTATTCGTAGGCGCTGTTTCGCGGCGTAGTTGCCTTTCACGTTAATTAATCGCGCTAAACGGACGGAAGGGGGTTGACGGAATGGGGCTGAAGGGGGATGAAGAGGAACGAAGCGGGGATGATGGGAGGCAGCGTCACGGAGAATTTTATGAAAAAAATAGCACGCGAGAGGACTGAGAATGTAAGGCGGGTCGTATCGTAATTTCGTTTAATTCACTCGCTGTACTCCCGGGTAGATTTACGAGGCGGGGATCGCGGGATCGCGGTCGCGTGTGTGTAAGGGTGGTGCAGAATGCGCGGCCCGGATTGTTTTCGGACCACCCAGCGGCGGTATTTATTACAGGTCCCGCTACTCTTTTTCCCCGAGCACTTTAAAGCTCCGCGCGAAATTTAGCGGAACCTCGCATTATACCTCCGCCATGCTTCCTTTGGCACGTCCCTGCACTTTTCAGTTTACGCAGGAAAGAGTGAGCTCAAGCGAGCGAGTGTCCAGCCTTTCCAGGCCACTAACAGACGCACTCGATAAGCGAGCGCAACCGTTTGTTCGCCATCGCGTGCCTAATGCGCCCGGAACGTATTACGTCCGCATTGTCTTGACAGTGATTTATCTCCCGTCCACGGAAATATCAATTTTTGCCACGTACGTACCATTGTGCCATGTTCGGAATAGGATTTCGGCCAGACCGGGAGAGCACAGTTTTGAACCGATGCCGGCTTGCTATCGAGGCGGACACCTGTCGCCCGGTCCGCACCAGGTTCGCTTCGGGCATATCTCTTTGTAACCACTCACACGCGCGCGCGCGCGCGCGCCATATGTATTTATGAGGAAGGTCGCGGGCAGATGCAAATCGAACTTTAACTAAAACAGCACGGACCCTCCGCCGATAAATTGTCGAAGCCGCAATCTGTCCGCGCTAAATCTCGTCTCGGCAAAGTTAACTGCCTCCCCGCAGCCTAATCCGCGAACTCTCATAAGTCCGAATCGCTTAAGTCGAAAGAAAAATTTCGGGACTTAGGGAAGCCGAAGTGCCGGGGAAAAACAACGGAGTGGAGCGCGCAATCGTGGGGCGCTAATATTTCAGTCGCTGACGTCAGGCTGGCACGACAGGCGGGGAGCAGAAAGGGGGTGGATCGGCTGCCAAGGAAGGACGGAATGAGAGCGTGCGTGCGTGCGTGTGCGTGACAGAGAGAGAGAGAGAGAGAGAGAGAGAGAGAGAGAGAGAGAATGGGAGACAAGAAAAATTTCGCGACACGAAAAACTCCTCCCTTCCAAGCTGAATTTCGACGATGCAAAAAAATCCGATTTAATTAAAGTCACCTCCCCCCCCCCCCCCCCTGCGCCCCTCCCTCGCCCCGTAATCGGGCTGGACTCCGCTCTTTTGCATTTTTACCCGCTGCCTTCGTTACAGTCGCTTACAATGACGGGACGACCGACGGTGGGGGAGCAAAAAGGGTGGAGAGAAGTGGGGAGGGGCGGGGAGGGGGCGGATTTGCGTGTTATCGGTGGCATCGTGGATCAACGCGTGTCTCGACCCGGTGCAGTGCAAACAATGGCTGCATAATTCGATGCAGCGCGGTGATGCGTGATGGGAAATGCATCGAGGCCATGGCTACCATGACAGTGGTACGTTGTGGCACGACACTTTACGTGTGAATGTGCTCGCTGGCTTGCATTAATCTTAGAAGCGCCGGCTCGAAAATGTTAACAGTCGTCGTGACGCCGTGTAGCCTAAATATTTGCTGGGACTGTAAAAAGACTCTTGCGTAAAGAGAAAGCGAGCTAGGGTCATTTGAATCTTTAAGCTAAGTCTTTACTCTGCTGACTCGGGATAGAATTAATGGTGGCAACGAATCGTCTTAATTACGGACAGGCCGACGAAATTGAATTAGCTTGACGGAACACGGATACATTAGAATGTGACTTCAGTCACATGTGTCTGTAAGGGGGTTAACGTCGGTACAAACGTTCAACTCTTAAATGGACTCAAATCCAGATAAATTGAGCTCAACTTCGGAGTGAAATGACAGTTACGAAGTCTATCAATTTCTGTATGACGGATTAATGACCACCGCGTTCGAATTGGGGACAAGACCCTGGAAACAAGATTCATTTTTCCTGAATTCGTGGGACGAAGGTTTCGGAAACGTAGAGGGAGTACAGGGCCGATAACAGGGAGATAGGAGGAAAAATGTGGAGACTCCGAGCAAGATAAGATACAGTCGGAGCAACGGCAGTCCAGGGAGAAATTAAGGATGTCGATTCCGACCTTTACCACCGTTATTCGCAATCGTCTGCCGGAAGCAAACAGCGGATTCATGAGCTCCGGCCAAATTGTTTCCGGGCACAGCGTTCCGTATCGCGGAAGCACGCGTCGCGATATTTTACGATATGATATGGACGAGTTCTGCTCGTTGCCGTGGCAGACACCTGTCGAACACGTTTTGAAAAACGATAATACGTTAAAAAACAACGCGCGCGCACGGCTGTACCCTGCAAGCCGATACCTATACCTATATAAAGACGTCACGCCGATACGGTATCGAATTACGCCCGCTATTGCTGGAAAACGGGAACGGAAGGATAAAAACACGGCTGGCTGTCGTGCCCCGAGAGGGGATAAAAATAATGAAAGATTAATCGAACCGTATTTCCCGGGCCGAGGAAATTGTCCGCCTCCCCGGTATACGCTGCGAATACGAAATTCAGGCAAAAATCCGAAATTGCAGCGCGCGACCGCCGCGATCATTTCCGCGGCTAACGAGCCGATGGCTGCTCGCAATCTGAATACGTGCAACTTTCTGCCTTTCCCAGGAGACCACGCCAGGCAAAAATTGGGATTAGAGCGCTGAGCTTACGATTAATCGCGAGCCAGTCGAGCATCCTTTATATTTTGGCCCATTTTTTGCCCACAAGTTAACTGTTCCTTTTCCGAATTCAGCTCAGCAGGCAGAAATTGGGATTAGAGCGCTGAACTTACGATTAATCGCGAGCCAATCGAACATCCTTTATATTTTGGCCCGTTTTTTGCCCACAAGTTAACTGCCCTTTTTTCGAACTGAGCTCAGCTGGAAAAAATTGGGATTAAAATGCTGAATTACGATTAATCGGGAGCCAGTCGGACATCTCTATAATTTTGGCCCATTCTTTGTCAACAAATTAACAACATCTTTTTCCCAACTCAGCTCCGTGCTCAATAAAGTATCGGCAGAGATGCACGAACTTGTTTATGGGCGTGGAAAATTGAGTTCCGGATTACTCCGAGCGGATCGCATGCGCGGGAGCGGGAAAAAACGCGGATAAATATTTGCGACATCCAGGCAGCGCGACTCTGACGAAGTGGCGAGGGGCGGAAAAATGGCGTGGCGGATTCAGGTACGGGCTCTGCTTATCGCTCGGACATCATTCGTTCAGGGCTGCCAAATGCACGGCGAACGCCTTTCGAAGTCGTACAATCCCTTTCGGCGGGACTGTTATCGTTAAATGAATGGAACGTATCCGGTGCGAAATACAACATTCGACGTTGCGCGATACCTGCCACCCCCATCGTACGTAACCGTTCTCGAACTATCCCGCGACCGTTATCGTTATCGTCCCTTGTCAGGCAAATATTTACATCGAAACGTTCGCCTAGCACACTTTTTTCGCTTCGCTCGGCCCACGCAGAGTTTATCACTGAAAAATAATGAAGGAGTCGCGATACGAAACGGACGCCGCCTTTGAAAGGCGAGACCTGGCGAGAGGCAGACTCTCCTGCCAAAAGATACGCTTGACCGCCAGCCTTTTTTGCCACCCAGAACGAGGAGTTACGAATGTCCTTTCCGCCGTTGCCGAGCTACCGAGCCTCGCTTCTTATACGGGGTGCAAGAATTATGAGAGGATCGTGACGAAGGGAAGGAACGACCGGCGGCGATCGATCCGGCGAATTTTTAATCAGAGGTCCGTCCGATCCGGCGAGAAAAATAATTCGATTCGACGTCATCAATTACGGAGCTCGACGGGGGGAAATTCGAGAATTTTTGATTAATGAAACCCGACGGTTCCGACGGGCCGCTCGACACGTCATTTTCTTCCTTTCTTTCTCCCCTTTTGAAACAAGAAATAATTCCTTTTCGAAGCTGTCCGAGCCCCAAGGGGTGGGAATTCGAAGGTCTCCCGGAAAGTTGGCAATCGTGCGTGGCGCGGAATGCCGAAAAACGGGCTGCGCGGACAAAGAGCGCTGGCTGGGTGAAAAAAAAAAATATTTCCCTCGTAGAATTTTGTTCACGCTTTTATCCCGAAGGCCAAACAAATCACGTGAGCCGAGAGTGCAAAGCCGAAATCTGCAATGGCCATCGATCGCCATTCGCGGTCGGTCGAAAAACATTCGAAGTTTCGGAGCAGCACTTTTAAAAGGGAAAACATTCGGATGGAACGAAGTTAAAGAGGTCGGATACTGGCCGGAGGACGGTATTATCCTTGGCCCGATCGAACGATTGATTTCATTTCCTCGAATCGAGTCATTCCCGATGGAAGAAAACAAGCCGGCATTATTTGTGGTCGATGAATGGCAGCGCTCGAGGACTATTTAGCTGGACCGAGAAAATTTCCGCGTGGGACTCTTCTTCCTGAGTGCGGAAGTGGGACAGGGAAAGATTCGGCAAATTGCATCTCGTCCTTTTTTGTCTGATTCGAAGTGGTACTCCGCGAATCTCGGGCATTGCGGCGAAATTCGAAACTGCGAAATTAGACTCGGGTTCTTCTCCTTGGGAAAGTTGGTTGAATTCCTGTTCCTTGCCCGACCCTTCCGCTTCCCAGCGGGAAGGACAGCGGATTAGGGATAGAGGGAATCTCTTAAGCGCGCCAAAATCCCAGCCTCGTACATCCGATACGATTTAAGTGCCGCGGGTGAAACTGACACATCACAAAAACGGATCCGCGCCGGGCTGATCGTTAAATGCGAAGAGGATATTCCACTGATAAGATCTAATTAGCGATTCCGTGCGAAGCCCTTCGCGTAAATCCGCTGAAACGTGAGGATCTCGGTGGACATTTGATCGCGGAACGATCGTGAGTGATTCCAACTAATTTGTTTCGGACATATCCTACTGAACGATTATATATATTTTTGTTATTCTTCTCTAAATGCAATTAACTACATAATGAGCACAAGACGATACAACTGCCGTAAAAAAACGAAATTTGATTACGGCATACCGGGACCAAATGCAGTTAGCTACATAATCAGCGAGAACAGATGCAAATGTCGTGAGAAAAGTTTGATTACGTATGAGCGAAACGGGGTAAAGTAAAGAATCTAGCCCGGAGGCAAGTGGGCGTGAAATGGACTCGGGTTGTCCGACATCCTCGGCGACAGAGTGCAAACTGAATATCGGCCGCCATCGGCCGTGTCCCCTTTCAGCGGCGCGCCGAGGATGCATCTTGGCCCGCCGGCGGCCGAGAGAAAAAGGATCGCCGGGGGAGAAATTCTCAGCGTCACAATGGCGTATCCGTCACACGTCGAGGGGGCTTCATGCAACTTTTATGAGAAGGGACACACAATGCGACCGTATTCCGCATCGAAATTCGCCACTTTGATTCCCACCGCCGCTGGCACCCGGAAGCGTGCGGAGAACCGAAAAAAGGAATGGGGCGAGAGAGAGACGGAGAGAGAGAGAGAGAGAGAGAGAGAGAGAGAGAGAGGAAGGATGAAAAAGAACACCGGCATCCGTCTCTGACGTCAGGAGTCTCCGCGCTCAAAGGATCCTAAGCATAATCTCATTACGCGGCGTCTGTCGCTGACGTCGAGCCGATATTGGTTCCTGCGAAGCGTCTGGCGAGAATAAAAAATGAATCCCGCGGGCAAGGGGAGCTTAGCCGCGTAATAAGCCTTCGGAAGGAAAGTTCGGCGAACCCCAGGCGCCTGATTCTCTCCCTGAAAAATAGCGAGTATCCAGGCTGCAACCGGAGAGGAAATTTATATTTCGCATCGTTCAACCTAGCTCCCCCCTCGCCGCCCCTCGTCCGCACAAAACTATCCACCTTGTTTCGCAGGTGTAACCGTGGACCGTTAGTCGGATGATATATTCGGCTCGCTCTTCGACATATTCCCGCTCTCGTCCCGACCGAAGCTAGGCTCGGATGACACTCGCGTGGACCGAAACGATACAGTTTACGCGCGAGAATTTCCTCGCCAACGCGACTCTATCGCCTCTCGTACACTCGTGTCGTACGGGACGCGAGTCGGACAATTGCATCTCGACCCGGTACATTGGCGGAGGCGTGGGAAGATTTAGCGCGCGCCGGATCGAACATTGACGAGCAGGTTAGGTCGGCGAGCCGAGGTCGAATTTTTCCTCGCAAAAGTCCATCGTCGGCCGGATAAATGGTCAGCTGTTGCTTTCGTTATTGCCAACCCTCTAAAAATACGTATAGCTCGCGAGGCTTCCTACTTCGTCATCTACCCCCCCCCTACCCCCCACCTACCCCCCACCCTCCTCCATCCCGGCCGGCTTCGCGCACCTCTTCGCAGCCGCCTATCTTCGCCCACTGTCAACTATAGGAACTCCTTATCTAATTTTAACGCGGAACGCACTGTCCACTCCGTCGAACTCTGCCGCGGTTCGCTCGTCGGCCTTGACGATTGCGAAAGCGAGACTTCGCGGCGAGGGAATCGTCGACACAACGATCCACGACGTTTCAATACCGAAGTACTCGAAAAAAAGATGAATCTTACCCATTACGGGAAATGTAAGCGGCAACCGCTTCCCGAACTTTTCAGTAGTGGTTGCGATAGATATTTACTACTGGCGCAGTTCTGTGCCAGTGCCAGTTTGCAACAATTATGATGAAATCTGAGACTGTCGATGCTACATATTTTTGTTGCGGGAAAAAGTGGGTTTCTGTAACTTCATCTTACAGTGGAGGGTAAAAACCGGGTTACGCGCGGAATGTGTCTCAAGTTGGTCGGAGAACGACGCGGCGGAGCGGAGCGAACGGTGGGTAAAGTTTAACCCGCGTCGAATTTACGATTACGTCCCACTCATCTCTCTCTCTCTGTTTCTCTCTCTCTCTCTCTCTCTCTCTGTCTCTCTCTCCGTGTCTCTCTCCGCCGCGGATCGTAACGCTTTCACGTTACTGCTTTCGTACCTCGCGCCCTCCGTAAAGATCGTCGTTTAACGAGCCCATCCGACGATCGCTTCACGAACATTCCTCCCGATCTTCTTGCCAGCTCCGAGAGACGCGCGTCTTGTCCGGAAGGAGGTAAAGCGTTCGATGCTCATTAATCGCCATCAAGTCCCTCCTTCCGGACAGAATCGGAAACCTTTCTCGTCTCGCGCTCGGGAGTGGCTTTTGCCCGACGACGGAACTCGGTGCCAAAAATCGACCTTCAACGTATAGCCCTCAGACTCGTTTCGCGAGAAACAGACTTTGACTCATCGTTTCTCCTGCACTTTTCGCGTCTCGCGGGCCGCGAACGAACGCGCGACTCGCGATCGGGACAGAATTCCATTGGGACGAGTGTCGGGCTAAATTATGTCGGACGACTCGCTCGACTAAATATTTTAGGCAGAAACGTCCGTCGCACCGTGTTTATCTCGATTGCCCGATGACGAGGACGCACGCAGGGAGCTTATGGGGATTTGATGCTGCAAATTGACGAACTTTCCGAAAGGTGGGGGGGGGGGGGGACAGGTTGGCGTACGTTAATTAACGAACGCGCCGATGGGTAATTCACCGCTTCCGGCCCCGTTGCCATTCGGATATTCGACTTTTTCGCCGACCCACGCGTGCCCGCGTGAAATTATTAGGATGTAAATATTCATGACCGGGGTCGTTCATGGCCCAATTAGCCGTGAGCGGGGAATTCGGTGGCGGTTCTAACGAGCGATCGTTCTTTTTTCCCACGGGCGCGAGGAAGGCCGTTTTGCCTCGGAATCGTGTTAACGCGAGCGACGATGCCAATGAACCGGGCTCTTTTCTCGGGAGGAATCTGCGTCACGCTCGCATTCAAATTGGATCGTGCGTAAGCCGGTACATAATTCAGAATCAACCGACGCCGCAACCGTGTATTTTCGTCCGCGTGACTAATTAGTTATTCTCTCCGAAAGCGATGCGCCTCGCACGCGCATTGTCAAGCTACGTCGAAGGTACAAACACCATAGAGCTGGTGCGACCGTGGAATTATTGGTCTGGCAACTTTTTTCACTTGGACACGCCCAAGGGCATTAGAAAGAATAATTTGAAATACATGAATATCTGAACGGATGGCAAAATCCAAGTCGTGGATGCACAAACAACGTTGGGCGAAGAACTGATCACCGCAAGCTTACCGGGAGGGTCGAGTTCCCGCCCAAATCATTTATTCACCCAGCCACGTTCGAATTTCCCATGCAAATGACCCCTGCGACGGGCGTCTGGCATGTGACACGGCCAATCAGAAAGTAATTTTTCACCCGGGGCCCGAATTTAAGAAGTTTTCACTCGACAAAGCGTCAGTCGACTTCCATAATGACACGACTCTCTCTCTCTCTCTCTCTCTTTCTCTCTCTCTCTCTCTCTCTTTCTCTCTCTTTCTCTCCCCGTACATTACTTCCTGTCAACAGCGATACGCTCATCCAATCTTCTACTCCCATTTGTCCCGGGGGATACGCAACATTGAGAGCGCGGCTGATGGGACGTCAGTTTCAATAATAGAGCGCCCGTACCTAACGAATGACGGTTCGGAATAACAGGTTGATTAAATCTCGGGAAACGAATATTCCGAATCGCTGACCGATGTCGAACAGCGTCGACGCTTTCGCGGCTACCGCTGCGAAGATCGTATCCTCGACTTTAATGGCAAAGGTCGCGCGAGTCTTCGTCGCATAATCCGACCCCGCGTCGAACAGAATGTGTAATCGATATCGGCGGACAGACGGCTCTAATGTCGGGGGAACAGTTCGGGTCCCAGCCACTGCCTCTTACCTTGAACGTGCCAGATGATATCGTTCAGCGTCGATCGGCGAGAAAGGTGTCATTGGAGATGTCTGACCTTCATCACTCGTTACCACTTAGGGCTGACCGCCGGAGTCGGTACGCAGGCTGGCACCGTTCAAAACTCGTTTTGCTCGTATTCGAACACCCCGATAACGCTGAAAGCCGAAGCTTTCCGCGGCCAGAGGATTTAACTACGTCAAATTAACGGCACGGAGGGTAGAGACGAAGAGCGATGAAGTAGGTCGAATATTAGGCGGTGAAACGAAAATTTCGACCAGATTTAATTTTTTACTTTTTATACCACTTGATAGGGTGACATAATATTATAGGCAAATAATTTGAAAGGAATGTTTCTAGATTGGAAAGATATCGGAAAGGTCCTATGCTAACTGATCGCTTGACAGAGATTTGCTCGTGTCGCTACTGACTACGTTCAGACATGTTTACCGATCCGACCACTGTGCCGAGAATCGGAGTCTGGATCTCTCGCACGTGAGTCAAGTGCCATACCGACTGATCCCACCCGCCCACCTTTCACGCTCTAGGATTATTTAGCATATATATATTCTCACCGAGCGACTTTTCCTCGCCTACATGCACGAGACTTCCACATCGACAGTTTCACAAAAAGCCCTCTCAACTCTCCCACCCCAAGCCGCCGCTTCGCTCAAACGAACAACCTGACATCAGAAAGCCGAAAATACCGAAGTCGAAGGGACAGAAAAGCAACAAATCCGTCGACTCAGAAATACCCTGCCGACCGCACCTCACGGTTTACAGGCGAACGCACTATCCCCCTCCCCCCCCCCCCCCAATCGACGTCATTTGCCACCCGACAAACTTGCATAACGCGACTTTGACCGATGATTATTTGTTCCCGCTGGCCGCCCACGCGCGGAAGAGTCGGCCATCTCGAAGAGGTGGCCGGCGAAAAAGTGATTTATCGACGCCCGGCAATGCGTCCGGGCCAGAGCCGGCGGGAAAGCAACCGGCCTCGAGTACCCGCTCGCGACACTGCTCGAATCCGCGTAAATATACGCTCTCGTCGTCCGACCGGAGTTCTCCGTGTGGGTTCAAGAGCGAAGCGTAAATATAGAAGTCGGTCCCGCTCCCGTTCGTATTCCGCGGTAGAGAGGCGCGACGGGGCGGGGGATGCCAGGGGTGGGTGGAAGTGGCAAACGAGAAAGGGTACCCTCGGGCTAATGATAATTCGCGACCCCTAGTCGGCGGCCGCGACGCGTTTCGTCCTTAATTACGCTCATACGCGACGCTAATTATCGCGGTAATAACGCTCGCTGGCTCCTCGCTCCGCGGGAAGCAGCCTCTCGTTAGATCGATCTTTCGGTTAGCCTGCACTACCGAGGGCCAGGTGCACCTGGGACGGAAAGCATTCTTCGCATGACAGCGAAAAATTGATTTCAATCGGAGTCTCTGGGTAAAGAAGAGACGGTCCGGTATTCATACACTTCGTCCTACTCTATGAGATGAATATTTTTCTATTCTATTATATTATATTATTTTCGCGAAAATCGCAGTTTATTTTGATTCTCGCTCTATCTCAAAAACTGTATCCGCTAAAATACTCACTTTATCTTATTTCGTAATATTAATTGATCTATATGCGAACGTTAGGGATAGACGAGGATAGATTTATCGAACTGTCGTGGACGATGGATGCACAATGGTCCCGCACAAGCGTAGGTAAATGAACGTGCTTCGTCGCCAGATCTCTAATCCACGAGCGACACGGCGAGCAAACGACATAAACGCCAGTAATTTCCAGGAGGAGACCGGGCGTCGTCGGTGCGGACAGCATAAATCGTCCTTTAAACGCGTGAGATCAAAAGCACGGAGTGGGTGGGCGTTCGGGAAATTGGACGACGCCTTTAGACTCCCCGTGATTTACCGAATACCACATCGATCAGTCGGCGCGATACGATTCGTACCAGAAAGTGTCTCATTAACCGATAAATCCCCGCGCCGATCAATCCCGACAAATTACGGCCCGAAACATCGCGTCTCATCCGAAGCCACCTCGCTACAGATCATCCTATCTTGATATACGGGACCGTACCGGCACTCGAACCCGAATATTAACCGAGCGCAAGCGGGAGCCGATCCGGCCGGAATCGAATCTACGATTCTAAAACGAGAGTCGAATCCACGAGCGCCAAACTCGGAAGAAAGCGGGAAGCGATATACAATTTTCCCGACCGAGCTACGAAACGTCAATTTCTCCCGCTCGCGTGAGATAAGGAGCTTTCTGCGCGCAAGGGCGTGCCAAGAATAACCTGCACTCAATACGTCTCGCCTGCAGAGAGGATCCGGCCCGTTATCGAACGATCGATCGACTCCGGCCGCCCGATTAGGCGCGTCTCGGTGCGTCAAAGTGCGAATCTCATCGGCGATTCAGCGATAATTAAGGCGGGACGCGTCGCGACGCCTAGATCAGTGGCTTAATGAAAGCCGCTCGTTAGCCTGTCCCTGCGACAAAGAAACGGTGCCACCGCCCACGCTTCGTACGCAAGCCTCTGATCTCCGTATGTAGACCCCTCGTACAGTTTTCGAAAATTACGTAAGCCCGTCAGACGAAGGCCGTTTACCTTGCATTAATGCACGCCTATAGAGCCTATTTTTTTTTCCTTTTTTTACATCAAGAAATCTTCGGAAGACTTCTGGCCTGCGCCTATTGTGAACCCGGTATCGGTACAATGGAATTAAAATGCTGCCTTCCACTGTGGACGCGCATACTTTGAGTGGGCAGCGAAAAAGGTGGCTCGTCGGTCTCATTTTTGCCGCAGGAAGATTACGTTCCCGTGGAGCTGAAGTTTCACTTCGTTGACGGACTGAAATTGCGGCCCGCACAGTGGCTTAATGTCACTTTTCGGTTGGAGGTCGGTCTCGTGGCGGGCGGAAAAACATCGTTGCCGGCCTGAGTTCTCTACCGTCGACGAGGGCATCTGGCAAGCGGGAAAAACGTTATCGCTATTTTGGATAACGCCGCGTGCCAGACAAAATGTGCAGGCCGCGATCGAATAATTGCCAAAAAGCACGGATTCCGTAAATACGGCGCGCAGATACGCGCATTAACGTTTCTCGATGTTTGATTTGATAACCTGCTTATTTGAACGTACCGCTTTATTTCGTTTTAAATACCTCACTTTTATATGTGGTCCGGTCGATGTCGCAATTTTCGAAACCGTTCGTGCCGCGACGTTAACCGGATAAGTCCGATTCCGCGGGTACAATTAAAGGATTTATTTAACATCCCGATAAATACTGCCCCGGCGCACAACTTGACAAACACCCCGCTTGCCAGGTATGCGGAACGAAGCGGCGGAAGTGCGTTTCACAGCGAATTTCGTGCGAGTTCAATCCGCGCCAACTGGGTATATCGTTTGATATCGCTCTCGAAATCGTATCAACAAGCCGCGCTACTCGACCGTCGTAAATCAAATCGACCGAAAAGTACCCTGTGGCTTTCCTCGGAGATCGTCGAATCTTACGTTCATCTCTTCGCAGACGCTGTCGTATCAGCGTGTTCGCAGACATGTTCGCGGACGCACGTTTCATTCGCACGCTGTCGGATTGGCATTGCGCATATACGCGTCAACGTCTCCGCGTCTAATTGCTCAGCACGCAAACCGCCAGGCTGTCTCAATAACACCGCGTCTGCATTTCCGGTCGTGGCGCGAATTCTCGAGCAAGCGCTCGGGATAACTCAAACCATCAGACGTCGGTAAGTCAATGAGTAAATATGACGCAGTCAGCAAAACAAGACGACGCATCTACTTTGGAATCGATACATTGTACACTGTTGGGAGCTGAAAACGAGGAAGCGAAATAGAGAACTGCAAACAAGACAGACTGGCGTCTGGTGAACCTGCGACCTCAGCTTCATTATTTTCAGCTCCCGAGTCTTCTATCCGCTACGCATCCGCGCGATGGCTAAAAAGTCGGTTGTATTAAAGGACGGGAGGGTCGTTGAAGGTTCGCGAGAGATAGAAATATAAAATGGGAACGGGGAAGAAGGCTCCGACTAGTCTGGCAGCGAGGTAAAGGAGAGCGAGCTGTTACCCTCGTTTCTGTTGTGTCGAGAAAGCTTCTTCTTTCGCAGATAGAGATAGAGATAGAGAGAGAGAGAGATAGAGAAAGAGAGGGATAGAGAGGTTTCTTAGCCGGGGGAAGCGCTTTAGAGTAAATTGGCTGGCCGACGACGATTCGAGCGCAAGAATAGACCGTCCTGAATGAAATTAGTTTCCGAGTTTGTTTCGGGCCGACGCACGAGGCGACACGAACGTACGCGGGTGTCGCTCAAAGAGTGCCGCGTCGGCAGCGGGAAAGATGAGAGACAGATCGAGTAAGCTGCTTACGGCGTTAAGAAATTCGCCCCACCCTTCTTAGGGCACAGAAATTGAGTAAAAATGCAAATTCCGTTCGTACGCCCGTTATCGTGTCTTTATACATTATATACGTTTTACTCGGATACTTCTATATCGATCCGATGTCGATCGTAATGATTATATGAGTACCGTGCCGTCGATTGAAGCTTCTCAAAGGCGAATTGCGTAACTTCGACCGGCAGACAATGCGGCCGAGTCGCTGAGTTCGAAAGAAGTCTCTGTGCCGCATCGGAGCGTGGAATTTATGGAACGTGAAAACCGCAGATGGTGGGCAAATTAACGATATCGTCCGACCGATGGCTTTCAAACGTGATCGTTGACGCTTGAAACGGGGGAAACGTCACAGGGAACGATCGTTCGACCATGTCATATCGAACATTTCACTTCCACGGTCCTCCGTGTAGTCTCTGGCTATGTGTTGGCGCCCACACGGACGCACATACACACACGAACGCCTGGCGAACGACTCGCACTCTTTCCCCACCCATGTTTACGTCGAACGTTCGAATTTCTTTCTCGCATTATCGTTAAACATGTCCGCGCCGACGAAAATTGTGACGCCGGCCAAAACCGAAATGTTCCAGCGAAATAAAACGCGGGTAGGCAAAGGTACGGAACGTTTTAATTAACACTTAAGCGATCCAATATCGGTGGACGCCGTTACTCAGCCGTAATTACACCCTACGGAAATTAAATTTTTTCCCTTACGCACGCCGGGCGAAGATTAAATTTGACCGAGTCATTAAACCGTACGCGCTCGGCACACTCCCGCCAATAAAATGCCACTTTCTAGTTTATAAATAGCGCATCCCGTTGAAGTATGAAAGTGGCGTGTTACGTTACGGTCGTACGGTTCCTGGAAGGACCTTGAGGAACGTTTTCCGCGCGGAGGAAGGGAAAGAGCGTCGTGAATAAGTACGAACTCGTAAGGGCGAAGTGGTCTCTCCTTCTCTTTTTCTCTTTTTCTGTCTTGCTCTCCGTTGCCCTCCGGCCGCAAGATCGCAACAAATTGAATAAATTCATTACATTTGGCACTCACCGGGAAGAAAACGCCATGGGTACCTCGACTAGGTTCTTCTTCTGGGCCACAGGATGTCGTCAAAGGATGCTTGCAGATACCTCCGGGTCGAAGCACCATTCATATTCCGGCCGAAAGTTGCCTTCCTGAATCAAACAATATCGCAATTCCGTTCAATATCGTCCGGAGGGAAAAAAACGTTATTTCTATCGTTCATCTTCCTTACATCAAAGCTCGCGATAAAGTATGAATTCACTGGGCAAGCTTATGAAGACCGAACGAAATTCAACTTTTCCCGGTATATTCTTTCCGACGTCGAATTTTCCCGAACGACAGGAAAAGCCAGTCGCAAATGTTCGAATTTGGAGCACGTCAAGTAGGGCGAAAGAAATATTTTGGTGGAAATCAATTTTGATTCGACTTTAAAGCACGATTCGAAAATATCAAGATTCGAAAGAACTTTGACGAAGTTATGCGAGCGATCAGTAATGCCGTGTTTGAATTCGATCGGATTGATGAAGCGCGCACGAAAAGATCTATCCTCGATCGCGGTCGTCGACTCTCTGCAAAATTGGGAGAGGTCATACTCTAATCATAACACTCGGTCGCTTCCGAACTCGAGGTCATGTTTACGTTCACATTCGACCTGCGGCCGGGTCAGGAATCCATCCTGGATACCGTCGGCAGGTTTAATCGGCGTCTACATCGTGCGGTAATAAAAGCGAGTGACGTGTTTGCCGTCGTGAACGAGTTGAATATCAAAGAAGGGGGACTATCAAACCGCGATCACGGATATGCGCCGCTCGATACTCCATCAAAAACTAATATGCCACCCATATAAATATGATTACGAGAATTTATTTTTGGCGTCCGACCGAAACACTTGATTTAAGTCTGAATCATTCGCAAATTAAATTCTGCATCCGAGAAATATAATAGTAATGACATAAAGTAACTCTTTCAATCAAGATTTCTTTTCATTTATGAATGTTAATAACCGAAGCCAAAGCGAAACATTATACGTTACTGTACACTGTCTAAAATTGACTAACCTATAAAGCCGTTAATCCCGCACCAAATTTAATTATGCCATTACGACTTTCGCGATGTAACGCTGAAAGCTTACCGCTTCGGTTCATCTGTATGGAAAGAGAAAATGTCTTTTGTGCCGCTGAATGGGCCGCCGCCTTCGTTCGAAAGCACGTTTTAAGATACCCCTTAACGAAGAAGCGTCCTGAGAGCAAAGTTTCGCGAATTGGCAGTAGCGTCCTGTCCCGCCTCGATGTGCGCTCACCTAAAAGCCGGCTGTCTCTCGTTCGCAGGTCTCCCGCAACAAGGGTCCAGGATAAATCTCGAATGGAAAAGCTCCTTACGCTTCGTCGTAAGACCGCGACACACCGTAAGAGCATATACGCAGAACTCTCGATGCCGCACCCGTCGGCAGCCAGGCCTGAAATTGACGGACCGTCTGGCAACAAGATATCACGAGGAAAATTAGCGACACTACCATGAAACTCGAATTCCAGCCGAGGCCTAAAGATAACTCGCGAGAACCCGAAGGATGAATCGCTCTCTACATCCCAGAATCGTCTAAACGAGACGGCGCAAGAAAATTCTACCTAAAAGGAGAACCTTAACGTATCGAACTTCCCGGGGAAAAAAGTTTCATCAGCCGAACAGTGCGTCGGGGAAGAAAGGGGCAAGCGAGCCAGGAAAGGAGAGTAGCTGGAAGTCGGAACGAGATTGAAATCGACTCTGGCTCAGCGATGTTTCGCCGACGAGCCGTAACGTTGAGCGAACCGAGAGTCGGATGGAAATACAATAACCGAATTCAGCCTGGCGCGGTAAATTCCTCTCCTTCGACCTAGGGCGAGGCTAAGTGCCGTCCGACGAGCAGCAACGGCGGGAGAAGTATTGCACTGGAAGGATTCAGCCGACTTGGCGGAGGACTGCGTCGAACCTGAGTGCGGCTAAGAAAGCTCGCGTGACAAAAAGTGTCCGGAGAAGCCAGCCGCTCCCGGATAAATTCCATTTCCCTGGAAGCCACCGTAAGGCGGGATAAGAGGGATCTACCGGGTGAACTGCAGGGTGAACTGCAGGCTGAACCGCGGGCTGAATTTTGAGAGATCCGAGTGCGGAAATAATCGCTGATTAAAGATGGTGACGTGAGTCGGACTCGTCGAACGTTTCTCGAGGACAAAGGCGTTCGTGGGAGGACGCCGGAGCGAGAAAGGTTTTCCCCCCCCAGAAACGATGGAAAACGACACGCTAACTCTCGGCACCAGCAACTATTCCGAATTTGGCCCCTCTCACGACGGGGTCAATCTGTCGGCGGGGCCGCTAGAATGCGGCCAGCCGATCAACAAGGGCGTCTTCGACTTCATCATCTGCGGCGTCCTCATCAACGTGGTCGGCCTCTTCGGCATATTCGGCAACGCCATCTCGATGATCATACTGTCGAGGCCGCAGATGAAGTCGTCCATCAATTATCTGCTCATCGGCCTGGCCAGATGCGACACGGTGCTCATCATCAACGCGGTAAGTTTCCACTTCATCTACGTTTAACCCTTATGCACCCCAATTACCGGGTATCCGGGTAGATTAATACATCTTGTTGAACAATTTTTTCTTTCGAATTAAAATTTTTGAAAAACCTCTCAGATTCTCGCGAATTGAACCATCTTGAAGCAGATCTTTCCCATATTTTCTTGTTTGCGGTAGAACACAGAAAAGGTTTGAACTTAAGGTGGCTACCCGGTACCCGGTTAATGACATAAGGGTTAAGGCTTTACGATTACCACCTAGTCTATGGATCCTACATCTTTCCAAACCTCGGCAACATAATCATGTCTGTGGGGGATGCCGAAATCGGGTGACGGGCGACTCAGCCTCGACACTCTGACGCTTTTTCTCCAATTTGCATATGAGAAGGTTGTAAAACGCCATTGAAAGCGCGGCAGTGCGACGCCGCTCGCATGAAAATGCATTCCTACTTTAATTTCCAGGCCGCGCTTGCTGCCGACACACGTCCTCGACAGTTTATCGGAATAATTCCTGGAGGCTAACGCGAACGCGCCATACTCCTCTTCTCCGCCAATCAATCTCTCAATATGCGGTATACGCAGGCGGCGAATCGAAATTTCCACTCGCTCCCTCTCGACCCGCCGACGACCGCGAGTTTCCGCAAAAAGAGGAAAGCGCAACTGGACGCGAGGGAAAAAGAAGGCCAAGAGTAAAAAGCGCGATTCTTTACTCAACGCGAAAGAAAACTTTGCGAAACTCGTACGCGTACGCGTTGCTCGCTGCATCAGGGTTCCACTCCGAGTACTGAATAATTAATATTCGCTGACCTTGCACGGGCCGGCCGACAAGTACCGGATGTCCATAAACTTTTTACCGCTCGCGAGATTGATCTCTTCATTATTAACGGCTAATCTGGCGAGTCGCGGCATTTTGCGGCACGCGACCGTGTGTCTTCGTTAGCGAGTAGCTCATTAACGATCCTCTTCAATTCGACAATGTAAAGTGGCTGCATCGACGGACTCCTAAATTCCGAACCTTCGAGCCCCGTGGGCGTTCGTTCGATCGATACCGACTCTCGACTCGGTGTGTTTCGTTAGTCGCAATTGAACGCGGCTCCTTTCAACTTCCGACGAAGAAGTTGTAACGTTAGCAACAATCGCGACTGACTGGGATTATGTAAATGAGGCTCACGTGCCGTTACGTGGCCCCACGGATCGCCGATAAAACTAGGATTAAAGAGATTAGATTATCTACGTTGCAGCCAAGAAAGAAAGAGAGAGAGAGAGAGAGAGAGAGAGAGAGAGAGAGAGAGAGAGAGGGGCGAGTGGACGGAGTAGGAACGATTCACTCTTCAACTTATTACATTATGCTTTATTGCCAGACTACCCTCGAGCAGCGCCGGTTACATAAAGCCAGCGCCGTCAATTAATAATCAGCTCCTACTTTCCCTCACGCTGCTCATTTGCCAACATTGCGCGATAAGATGACGCTATCAGCCTGACCCAATCAGAGGGACCTGTCCGCTAATGAAGTCTGATTTTGCACGTGTCATGCTACATTTTTTCGCTCTTTAACGATACTATTGCGCTTGTGATTAAAAAATGAGAAAAGTAAAAATACTTTAACATTGTTTCGCGTTATGTTACACTATTTTACGTCATTGTACATTATTATATCTTTGCGTCAATGTTTGCGTCAATCTACCATGGCACGTTTAGAATTCCCATCGGTTTAAGGGCACTTTTGACCATGTTATTCGGCAATGCCCTTTACTGCTTGAACCACTTTCGTGATTACCAGCCAGATATTCCATTAACGTACCGCAAAAATATCCAACCGTGAATCTCCGCCTTAATTCCGCTATTAATTCGTACCCCGGTAAGAGGGTTCATTAAGAGAAGACGCTAACGTCAGACCGAAATTGAATTTCAGGTGCTGATCTACGGATTGCCGGCGATCTACGCTTACACGGGTCTACTCTTCGACTACCGCTTCGTGGTCTACCCGAAGATCGTCAGGTTCCTGTATCCGATTTCGTGCACTGCGCAGATAGTGACGGTCTACCTGACTCTGACGGTGACGATCGAGCGATACATCGCCGTCTGCCATCCATTGAAGGCGAAATCATTCTGCACCTACGGGCGAGCGAGGCTCGCCGTACTATGTATAGTCATCTTCGCCTTTGTGTACAACATGCCGAAGTGAGTGCGATAGGATGGCCGACCGATCAATGTCGAGAATCGATGCGAAACGGAAGGCAAAAATATTGCCAAGGCCGAAGATTGAACGTTATCGATCGTTTGCAGGTTCTGGGAGATCGTCTTTGTGGTGGAAACGCATTGGAAGTACAACGTAACGGTGTACTGTGTGTTTCCGGCGGAGCTGAGGAATGATCCCCTTTACGTCACGGTCTACGTCAACTGGATGTACTTCTTCGTCTGCTACTCCTTCCCGTTCCTCGCCCTGGTCATCTTCAACATGGCCATTTATCGAAGGGTAAGAGATCGGATCTAACCGTCAACGTCATATTCGTCTCCGTAAGGATGCTTCGGATAATCACGTCGGTTCGAAGGATCGATGTCACGCGCCATATTTCGTTTATCGACTGACTGCATCGTAGCCGGGATAATGGCTCCCCTTTATTCGACGTCTGAGAAAAATATCGATAACAAGGCGCAACTTGTTGCTCGCCTTCTCGACTCCCCGGCTCTCTCGCGAAAGGCGAGACCTTCCATTCGGCGGAAGACACCCTTCCTTACACGAACGGGAAAGCTCATTAAATTTTGCCGGCACACTACTCCCCGCCGACGCTTCCCGAAAGTGCCCACCCCGTTATAAATTGCGATCGCGTAACGTGACGTGTCGACAGGAGTATCGCGAGTGCGGATGGCAAGGTCGAGAAATTCCGACAAAGAAGGCTCGGACCTGCCGTCAGACTGGGTATTAAACCGACGGAGACAAAGGGCGATAAGTGTCGCATTATTAATCCGATGCAAAAGCTGCCAGGGAAGCTCCGACCTAAATACACGTTAAATCGTCCGCCTAAAAGCTCCGAGCGAAAAGAACGGAACCGGAGGGGTGGAGGGTGGGGACAAAGAAGGGTGGCGAGGAAGAAGTAAATAACGGTCGACTAAACGAGTTTCGAAAAAGCGTACGGTCGAAGATTCTCAGGACGTAACCCAGTTCCGAGCGTGTTTTCGCCCGGCAAGAAACGGCGGAAGCTACGATACTCGCCGGCCAGCTCCGACCGTGGCACAGAGACCTGTACAACCTATACCGAATTCAGCCTCTGTCCAGCCGATCGTAAAAATACATTCCGACCGGCGCGTCTCGATTTCGCGGTCGATCGATCGACCGCCACCGATATCGCGAGACAGCCAACTGTCGACAAATTCCTCGCGAAATTCCGGGCTCGCTATTTTTCTCTCCCGATTCCGCGAATCGATTCGATACGCTATCCGACGCGATCCGGAAATTTTCATATCCGCGTCTCCACGCTCTATTTAGAAAGCGGCCTCCCCCGCTTGTCTTAACCCCGTCGGTTTATTTGATCGCCTCCCCCTCCACCAGCCGCCCTCTCCCACGCCGTTCCCAATATCATTTACAGAGACGGCACTTTATGAGAAATTTATACGGCGCAAAACGATATACGGCCCGACGCGAGGAATCCTCGTAACAGCTTACGATTTCAATGATCGGCCTTTCTAGGCTCGCACTTTTTATACGTCTTTCCCCGGTCGCGATACAATGAGGGAGGGCATAAATTTCGCGAAGGTACCTTCGTAGTACCTAGCGTGGGAAGATCGTCGGCGTGAAACGCTTCCGTCATCGCCTCGCGCAAATTGTCCGTTCTGATCGTAAGTAGGAAGGTATTGGATCAGGAGAGAAGTTCGGAGGCAAAATCGGGGTCGGAAGGTATCGGGTCGACATGAGAGAAGTTCGGTGGCAAAATCGAGGTCGGCGCGAATCGTGTCGGAAAGCGATTCCCGACATAACTGGGGCGTAAACGTTTCTTAGCCGCGTACGACGATGCACGCGGCGGGGACAAGATTCACCCCCTCTATGTCACGTCAGCGAAAGTGTGGGGTGCCCGAGGGGGCTGCACGTGCAGCAAAGAGTAGCTTCTGGCACGTGGCACGAATGCGAGCGGAATTCGACTGCGTAGACTGCTGTCCGATTCCGACCCTTCTTCCCAGAAACGTAACGTCGAGCGCATAATGCGCTGAATCCGATACCGATCCGTGTATGTGAGGTGGAGTGGGGTAAAATTGACCCAGAAATTGTAAAGTTTACTTTACTGATATATTTTCTATCTATTACGATAAAACCTAATAATCGAAGGGTTTTTATATAGCGCATGGTTTATTCTTTAAGTTGCATTAACTTGGATGAAAAATATCTTCTGAGACTTATGATTTTCTTTATAAATTAAAAACAATGCTGCTAGGGCGGACTTGATCCGGAACTGGGGCAAAACCGCCCAACCTGTTTAAAATTGATTGAATCTTATATCCTTATGTTATGGGACAAAAGCGGAATTATTATTAGAAATACGAACTTTGTCATACGAGTTAAACGGGGGAATCACAGAATACACGGCGGCCACCTATCTTGAATACTATCCAAACCATTGAACACTAACGAAAGGAAGAATTCTACCTTACAGTTGGTACAATGCAACGTATATTCGAATAAATAAGGGCCTAGTGCGGATTTGCCCCGTGTACGGATTTACCCTACTGCACCGTACAGATTTAATGCACGCTTCGAGGGAAACTACAAAGAGCTGCAGCCGTTCTACTCGGCAAACGTTTACCGTTTCGGGCAGGAATTTATCTGCGAATCGAGTGTCGCGTATCAGGAGATCCTTTGCGTAAGACGAGAGAGGGCGAGAGAGGGGGGGAGGGAAAACTTTGGCTCGTGTATCGTGGACTTCCAGCGAGAAATCGTTCGCGAACGGATTGTTTAGCGTGGGCTCAAAGTTTGGGGACGCGATCGAAGATAGGTGTAAAGTGTGATCTCCGACTGCCGCGGGGTGGAAGGGGGCGGTCGAGGGATGAACGGGTTAACCGAATCGGATGTAACTTTGTCGAACGCAAACTCGATAGCCCGACGGGTCTATACACGGATTCTGCGACGTATGAAGTTCGGAAACGTCGGTTCCTATAGTGATCCCCACAACGGATTCTGTGCACACAACCCTCCGGCGGACTGCGACGCAATAAAATAGAACCAGGGGAGGGCAATTTTGTATAAATATTTTCGTTTACCCGCACTTCCGTCGCGAGACTCATCCGAGGAAACTACCGAGTTTCCCGTCGAAATTGAAATTCGTCGAATCTTGGCGCGCATGGTTACAAATTCTCGAATAAAGTGCGCTCTAAAACTCGGCTCGTATATATTCCACTTTCGCTGGTGCATTTTCGGGGGATTGCTCCGCCAGGTAAATCGCGACTCATCCATAATCAGCCCCGCGAACCACCCTTGCACTCTCGGAGACACTCCGGTCTATGTGAGGTAGACGGTAGAAATTTGCCACTCGCGAAAGCCAGAAAAAACTACCCCCGCGGGAGACACTCTTCTCCTTCTCTCGCTACGCCTTTTCCTTCCCTCTCCCTCTACCCTCCCCCTTTATCCTCGCCACTTTTTACCCGCGTATTATCCTCGATGGCACGTTGCGCCGGATGCCAGCGGTGCAGATTCAAAAATCGACGCTCGTTCTACCCACCTGACAATCATCCCCTCCGCCCGTCCAACTCACCCCCTCGCTTCACTGGGGAGAAAGTTAAATAACTGATAAATCAGTCCCGGGAGGGAATTTTAAATAGATTCGCGCCGACGGCGAGGGCGTGAAGCTGAAGCTTACAGGAAACTGATGAAAATTCGACGACGAAGTCTCAGCTCGCGGAAGGATTTCCTTATTTAGAAAGTTTGCTCCTATAATCTGCCTGTATCGGCAGGTGGGACGGAAGACAAACGGCCGTCTCGATCCTCTACCGTGATTCTCATCAACCGTATCGAGAGGCATTCTTCAAGTTTCCGTACTTTGCCTAAAATCGCGATCGACGGAAGCTCGTGCGAAAACACGTTCTGCACACGGAATCTGCGCACAGTCGCCATTTGAATTGAGACGGAATTCCGTCCGGTCGAGACGAACGTAACGTGAGATCGTTAACTCTCGAGTGTTTGCTTGCCGAAGTATCGCAGAGGAGTCGCGATAGGGGGGATGAGGGTTGGGCGGGCAAGGAAGACAGATAAATACGGCAGCTCGAGACTCTACCGAATTCCAGCGAGATTAGGACACAGAGCCTTAGGAAATCCAAACTTAATTCCTCCGATAAGTTCCACCTTGAACCTCTCTCAACTAAATAGTTCGAAGTCTCTCTGCAGGTCCTGATCTCTGTCCGCCCGTCTATCTTCGACATTTGCAATTTTCCACAGCCCGAAACAACTACCTTCCTTAATAGCACTTATCAATACACCGCCGTCAACGTCGGGCTAAAGGACAAAGCGTATATCAAACTTTCCGTTATCGTCCCTGTCCCCTGCCTCTATACACGTCGCCCGCTTTTTCGGCAATAAGTCATGGGATTTACCCCCACCCCGACTCGCCGAAGCTTCGCTATTAAGCGAATGATATTGAACCAAGGATCGGACCCAAAGCTCCCGAACTAACCTCGTAAAGGCTTATCATCGAATCATAGCCGTATCTCTCCTGACCAACGAAAATCGTCTAATCCGGTCGCGACCCGATCGACGTAGCATGATCGCGACCCGGAGAAGTTGAGCGAAGGAAAAGAAGAATAAACGAAGCGGCTTCTTACATAATCCGAGGCGCGTACGTGCTCGAACGTTAGGTGTCTAGATACTCGAGCGCGCTTATACGTCTAGACGTCTAGACGCCCAGTTGCTAAATGCAGAAGGACGGGTAGACAAAGACGGAGCGAGGATGATGTAGGCATTACCGGCAATGTGTGAAATTCAGCCTTTCGTTAGACGGGGTGCTCCATTTATATACATGTAGCCTCACGGTGCGCGGACGACTATCAATTCTAATCCGCGGGCCGTTACTCACGTGAGAGAGTGACATAGATGGAGACGGAGAGAAAAGAGAGAGCCAGAGAGAAACAGAGAGAGAGACAGAATGACAGAGAGACAGAGAGTGAGAGAGCGAGTGCGTTAAACGTTGACGCACAGACCCTTCAGCGACCTCTCACCTTTTGGCCTCAAACCCTCTCCTTCACTCCCCTCCGTACATATACGCCCTACGTACATAGCCAGTCGCGATAGCGTAGTGTGATGCGACTGCGAGCGGCAAAAAATGAAAGGGATCGCGATAAGCGCAGCGTGCGAGGGTGGAAGATATCTGACGGCCGACGGACGAAACGTCGATGCGGACGGCCTTTAAGAGGCAAGGTCGGATATTTCGGAGTGGCGGTATCTTCTTCTCGCGGTCCGTTCCTGCGATTTACGCTTTCCTCCCATCCCTCGCCAGCGTCCCGACGCCAGGCTCCGCCATCCACTCATGGCACTCGCGATCGCACGTGAAACGAGGATCGGCCACACGCGATAACGCTCGTACGCCTGCACGAGCCTCGAATTTAAAATGCCACCCTCGTCGCAACGATTTCCCCCCCCCCCCCCCCCCCCCCAAATGGTGCGCGGCGATAAATACGGAGAAATCGAGAAAACGTGGGGAAAGTTTCGAGCTGGAATAGGCGAAAGGTCGAGTTTTAGGCGCTCGACGAACGGAAACCGTGGAGTCCACCTGTCGTCGCAAGCCGCATTTAAACGGTCCGAAAATACGATTAGCGCGAAACATTAAGAATAGCGTCGCTGTCAGTGGGTACGTCTCGAAGGGAGGATGCGAGCGTGGCAGCTGGCGAAGCGGAAAGTCTCGCACTGCGCGCACTCTCTTATCCCGTAAGCCGAGCAAAGTCATGAGAAACGATCGCGAGGACGCGAAGAACGCGAGAAGGCCGATCATGAGGTTCCGCGACGTTCGCCAACCTATTTTCGGCGACTCGCGGAGGTCGCGTGCGGCGGCAGTCGACGAGAGCCGGCCAGTTGGAGGACACGAGGATTGCGGAAGGTTGAAACTCACCGTGGCTGGATCGGAAGGTGGAGGCCCTCCTGCGGCGATAAAGCTAGATCCCGTCGTGCCAGACTCCGCGCTCATATTTTTCCACTTGCTCGGCGGCAGTTTGCTCGGCCTGGCTCGACGCTAAAATAATACCGCACGTACGGGTAGGTGACAGGGCGCCGTTGCGAGGGAGAGGATCGGGGCTGGCCAAGATGGAGTTTCCTGGAACCGAGAGAGGCGAAACGGGTCAGCGGACAGCGTAGGAGTGATAAGGAGAGATTTTTCACCGCCGGCCGGATCATCCGCGAGCTGATAAAAAAGGGGGCCGAGTGCGGCGGGAAATAAAAATTCCGCTGGCACTCCCGCCGGATTCGCGAACTTATAAAATTAGAAGAAATGTGCGCCGGAGGATAGGCGAGACTTTCGAGTGCCAATCGGACGCTTATTTTTAAGTATATTCAACCGTGCCTGGGAGGAACAAAGGGGGGAGGTCCGGGATGAGCGTTGGGAACGTTCGGGGGAGAGGATTCGATGTGGGGGAGAGGCGATCGCTATTTTTTACCCAGTCACGCGATAACGGTGAACAGCTCGCCTACAAATTCGAGCCGAGGCCTCCGCGTCCCTCTCTTTCCGTCTCTCGCTCTGTTTCTGTCTCTGTCCTTCTTTCACTCTGTTGATTCCTGGCCTCTCGGGCTTTATTTTTCGCCCAGCCTCGTCCGGACAACGTTCCTCGAGCTGTAACTCTTTCCTCTCGCGACGGTCTCTTTGTAGATCCGGTTTCCTGCCTCCCCTAATTTCTGTCTCCGATCGAGAGCATGTTAACTGGCCAACCTCTTCGCCGAACACGAAAGTGATCGTTAGCCTTTCGTCGGCCCGGTAATTCGTCCCACGACTCTCCGACTTGTAACAGGGTCAATTAATCACCAGTTTCTTTCCCTCTCGCGCGATCCGAACGGAGCGGTCTTCAACTTTTTTTCCTCTTACGCGAGCAACAGATGCCTACCTTCTGCCGGATCCTGTTAACTTCTTTTCACCCGCGAATTCTGGGAAAATTGGTTTGAAATTACGACTATCAATATCTTTCATCGATTTGCGGGATAGTAATGAAGTACGTGGGTGAAAGGACGGGACATAAAGATCGACGTCCATTTTCAGTGTCTTGATAGGTGTGGAGGTTCTTATCATTAAGAGTTCGACAATGAGACCGCGATAGCTTGATAAAAGATCTTCATTCTTCCGGATAAAAATTCGGAGGCACGTTCTTCGAACCTGCCTCAACGATGGACATTGTTCTAGGTCTAATATCTTGACTGATTTTCGTTTCAGGTCAGAAAGGCGAACAGAGATCTTCAGCAGCTCTCCCGTCATCAGCGAAGAGAGATTGGACTGGCGACGATGCTGCTGTGCGTCGTAATCGTCTTCATAATCTGCAACATTCTCCCCCTAGCGTCTAACATATACGAGACCTTCATCGCGGATCCGCCACTGTGGCTGGTCCAGACCGGAAATCTTCTGGTGACGATCAACAGCAGCATAAACTTCATCATCTACGTGATCTTCGGGCGAAAGTTCAAGAGGATCTTCCTGCGATTATTTTGCAGCTCGAAGCTCTTCGGGCCCGGTCGGGACAGCCCGGAATTCCAGACGTACGACGAGTCGATGATGACCAACACGACGAACATCGAGCTGAGGAACTCGATCAGGCATTATCACCTGAATCGCTCGAACACGACCGTCAGTCGGAATAACAACGTTCACATATCGAACGGCAGCACCAGGCAGAGCGTGAAATTGTCTGGTCGGCCAGCGAGTCCCGGGCCGTGCGTTTATTATCCGGCCAGAAGTCCCGTGAGAAGTCCCAGTCAAATGTCGAGGACGTCCAGCGGTCAGAACGGATGGAGCAAGAAGGACACCGGTGACGCTTCGTTGTAGAAGTCTTCTGCGAATCGATCCCATCCACTTACACACTTCCTGTATCGGCTCCTGGCCGTCGTCGCACACGCGGTGACTTCGTCATTCCCGTTTAGCAGGTTTTCTTTAACTCGCCCGTCGGAGGCAAGGTACTCTTCATCCAAAAAGAAAGACTGTCGGTCCGCTTCGAACGTTCATTAGCGGGGACGCTGATGATCCTCCTTCCGCCCAGTGGAACGGGGGAGATGCACTAAAGACTGAAAGTATCGAATTCGCGAAAGATTGAAATTAAAGTACGCTCCTGGGACCGCACGGCCGGTGGAAAATGGAAAGTGAGCCGACAGTGTGGTCCTAATGAGTTTTCGTGTACACGCCGGTCACGTATAGACTGGCGTAAACTTAATTTTCGAAAGGTAGCTTCAGCAGTCGGATGCCACGCGATTATGATCCCTCGAGAAATCTGATCCCACTCCCACCATTGAGATCCCGCCTTCCAAACTCGAAACTGATCGATTTAGTTGCAAACTTTACTGCGATTAACTAAAGTGGCTTTGGGCCGCGAGGATAAGGAAGAGAAAACGGACGAACGGAAACTGCATCGATTTATCGTGAAGCAAACCAATCAAAAGAACTGTCTTTAGATGTATAAATCTTTAACGTTAAAGCTAATCAAATTGTATACCAAAGCCATGAAAGTTACTCGAGACACTCGAACGCGATGCATTTTGACAGAACCATTGTACGTGTTCGCTTCATAGTTTACGCGCTATTTGAAAACGTCGAATGGTATAACGTTAACAGGCATAATGCGCACTTCACGATTAAATAGTTTAGAGCTATCGTATCTGAACTGTCAGCCCATCTACGTCACAAATTGCTTACTATTGTATTTTTTAGAACAGTGCTGTACAACCAGCTAAGTTACAAAATTTCCACGCGTAGCGCTACAATTTACAATATTTTGCCAATGTTGATTCATTCAATACGAATACATTATAGATTCACGCATGGTAATCACGTTGTACACAGAAGATTCGTGATCAATATGTCATGGTTGCATAGCACTGTTTTACAAAGACGTTGTACATATGTCATGTAAAATTCTTCTATAAATTGAGACTAGGTTGTTTACAAGTGATACTAAAGAAGAAACAGGGAAAGAACATTATCTCCCATAAAAGTCGAGCAGAAAGCAGTATTATTAATTGTGTTGATCGCAACAAATAAACAAACTCATCTGACACTCTACCTCCATCTGTTTTGCTGAAGAAACTGCGGGTAGTTATTAGCTACGTTTCATCACATTGTAAATATGTCACGTGAGCACACCTATTAATATTAAGTGAATCAAAGAACGGAGACTGTATATTTGACGAGATGTAACGGAGTTGTAGATATATGAAACAAAAGAAAACGGTATGCCAAAGACGCTATGGTATTGTAAACGTGTATCAATACAGAATGCTAATTATTAAAAAATATAATCGTCTTCGGAAACTAATATGAAACTATGTACATAGATACATAACAAATCATCGAAAATGTCTAAAGTTATCTATCCATTACATTGACTATTTCGAGGTTTTTGAAAAATCACTGTCCTTCGATTTTTATGCATCTCTAAAATTCTAGCTTTTGTAATTCGATAAGCGTAAGAGTAAGTCTCTTAACTGTCCACGATTAATATTAGACATTCAGTTGCACTAACATACAAAAATCTAAGTAATACTCATTAAGATAACAAGATTATCTACCTCGTCTGCCTTTAGCTTTTCTTTTCAAGTACGACAGATTTTGATAGTTATCTTTCTATTTCACCTTTATGTAATTTTCATAAATCATCAGAGACAAAGAATTATTAATATTTAAGTATCGCGGGAAAAAATACGCTCCGTAGTTGTATGACAAAAGAAAAATCTCTACCATATTCTAGTCATGAAATTTCTATCAGGCCATACATATATCCATATGCGGAAAATACGCCTGTACATGTATTAACTATACTAGTTTATTGGAGGACCATTGATTATCTCACACTAAAAACCTTTGGAACTAATCATAAATCATTAATCCTACCCCCAAATCAAGCAAAATGTTCGCACAAAGACACTATGGATTATATAGACTTAAAAATTTCGTATATGGAATAAATTGATCCCACTTGCTCAGGCGCGCTTAAAATAAATAATATTGTACATAGAATAAACAAGACGTACATGCATTAAACGAAACGCATTTCTTCATTGAAGTACCTGTATATATCCTTTGTATAGTCATATTTTAATGCATACATAAACACTCAATTAAGTTCCTAAAATATCAAAATCAATAAACAAATATGAAAAAAGTATGTCAGATATAAACAAAGATAACATATTGAAAACCAAGGACATTCATGAAATTGGAAACAGGTGTACATAGATTAAGACATTGCACAAGTTTACCAAAATCAATAGCTTCAATTGTGAAAGCTATGACCTTAATATATTTCAACATATATACATTATCACATGGTATAGTATATATGCTCTACTGTACAGAACATGATCAAATATAATAAAAAATGTTACATGCCTGGATGCGCTGTCGCATAATGTTTGAAAGGAGTCTGTAAATATGTTGCGTAAGTGTTGATCTACTTATTTATTGCACGCTACATCGACATTTCGCCTTTATTTTTACGGAGAGATAAGTATTATGTAAGGTGAGAGAAATAACTATTGCTGCTTATGATGTTGCAGTCTTAGTAGCTTTCTTTGGCTTAAAGTAGAAATACAGGGCCAACAGGGCTACACCAGCGTACGTTGCCTTGGCTACCTGTAAATGTAATAAAACGTAGGAATTAGGTTGATATAAGATTCGTAAAGCGCCATACGTAAATATGAACCGAGCAGAGAACAAGTTCGTCTTTGAGGTTACTCACGTTCGCTCGTCCTTCGATTGTGACGCTGTTGAACTTTTTTGCGAGCCCCTTCAATTTCGCTACCTCGGCGGGATCAGCCTCCTCATGGCCTGCCATTTTTTTAATAAATTTAACACTACTCCTTGTCTCCCGGCACACGAGTGGCAAGGAAATTGATAAGATGAGAGCTAACTGGATGATGCAGTTACAAGCTCGTCTGCTTGTCGCAGCGCGCACTTTACAATCGTGCCCAAAAACGTCGCCAGGTGTCACGCGACAGATTCAAACAAAATTCGCAAAGCACGTACGAGGATACGAGTTTCGTCAAGAATTTTGTCGAATTCACGTTATATTAACGACAACAGCGTATTTCACTTTCCCCGTAAACGAGTAGTAAATACGAGTATCGATATGCGGGCAGCGTGTAGTAGAAAATTTGTGTCCTTCAAGATAAAGGCACACCGCAAAAATTGTGAGCAGTTTGTGCTGTGCTACTGAAATGTTTTTAATGTCAGTAAAAGATCAACTTTTATTGACTTTATATGATACATCTTATATTAACTCTGCTCGGCAGATTACAAGGAGTCGTTGGTATTTAATAAAATGGCTCTTACTCACGTTAGCTCGACCCTGTGTCGTCGCCGGGTCGAAAAACTTCCACAGTTTTGACGAACGCACCTTCTGCCTCACATGCACCGGAATGACTGATTTACCCCCCGCCGTTTCCGGTGTCGCTTCCGTCCCATTGGTGGTAATAGGATTGCTTTTAAATGGATTTTTTCGAAAAGCCTGTGACCAATTCGAAAGTTTCGACGTTTTAGCAGACTCCGCGGTAGAACTTTTCTCGTTTATCATCTTCCTGTACAAGTCTTCGATCGTGGTAACGGTTTTCTATAAAATGCCGCGCAATTTTACCGCGTATAATTCTTGAATATCCTAAAATTGTATGGGTTAGATACTTGCATACCCAAAGCGACTGGAGAAAAGCATTCACAGCGGTTTGCATTTTTCCATTATTCTGCTCAACCGTCACCTTTAGTTCCTTTATAAATTGATCGACCTCGGGCTTCGATACCTTGCTATACAAGTCGTCCGTCAGTGTCTTAATTTGTCCCATTTTTTGCTCGAAATAAGTCACCGAACGCTTGACCTCATCGGATGTCATGATCTTCGATTGTAACTGTGTTTTTAACTGGGAGATGTACTTCAACATCTCATCCGAAACTGTTTGCAATGTATTACAATATTCTGTGAGAATAACAGCCATTTTCGTAATCTCTTCCTTCGATTGGTTTTGCAATTTCGGCAACTCGTTTTCGACAAAGTTACTGATCTTTTGACGTACAGAGTCATGGAAATTCTTAATATTTTCTTCGGCGGTTGTTATTAAAGGAAGCAGTTGGGGTTGTGCTGCTGGTTTGACGGACGTTATAGGCTTAACTATGTTATTAAAAGAAAATTAATAGGTTAAAGTTGGATTTGTTAATACATAAAGTTACGTCAATTCTACCCACGTAGATTCTTCGAAACAATGCGTTTTGCGAAGTCAACGATCCTTTGAACGCGATTATTCTGATCGGGTTTACCCATTTTTTAGAAACGGGAATTTCTTGTTTACATGAATTAACTCATTCAGCCATCTTAGTATATTTATTTTGTCTCTAGTTTTCGTTTCATTTGTTTGGTTGTAATTATTATAAAACAGTCGGTGATCATGGTATTACAAATGTATCACTTTGTATTAAACTACGTTAGCTTATGTTAGTTAACAATACGTATGTAGGATATGTACATATATACAGCGTTTGTTACGTATAAGCCTTGCGTATCGCATGTAGTAAAAAAAATGATACAGCCAACAGTTTTTAATAAGAAGGCAAAAAAAGAATAAGTAGTTGTTCAAGATTCACTTTCGTCCACCATCCACTCGACGTTTGAAATTGTTGTACGTATTTAGTAACGTCTAAAACAGCGTGAAAGGCATATAGGTTTTCAACATCATCTAGCATTTTTCTTTGACGAAATGTTCATATGCACTGATGCTACTTACATATATGTCGTGTAGAATCGAACCTTTCTTATCCTTTCCTAAGCTCCAATCAGTAGAAGGGATTATTTTAAATTTAACCAAAATTTTCAATCCTGATTGCAAAGAAATCATAGATATTTTGTAAATCTTGTTGTCGCTATCACGCGACGCTATCAATGATGATCTAGATACAACAAAGTAGTTACATAAATACTTTATCCACCGAATTAGCCAACCTCTCGCTAGTCATTATAATTTACCTATCAAGTTCTTCAAACATGGAAGGATGACAGGATCTATTAATTTCCCTCAATGGAATCTCATCATCCAGAATGTGTGTCATATTCAACATAAATGAAAAGGTTCCAAACGGTGTAAAGTACTCAGTAAATTCGTCTACTGATATCCAACCAGAATCTTCGAAATAAAACACATAAACTGGACCTCGTGTTAATTCTGCAAATATGTGAATTAATTATGTTACAGCCATTTTATATTCTGTATTTGTACTAAACTTCGACAATAGACTTGATATACATACATACCTACTACATGGAAATATAGAGGTTTTATACATGAACTAGCCGGCGATATATTTTCAGTATTACCATTGGATGTTTTCATCAATTTTTTCATGCTTGAATCGTCCAAGTTTTTTTGTTCATTTTCATCATTACGTTTTTCAACTATATTCATTGGTATTATCAAGTTATTGGATTTGCTTTTCTCACCTAAATTTGCGAGTTTGTATGAATAATTCGTATCGTCATATGTCGAATTCATATTCACGGAATTTAGGCACTTTGTGTTGTTGGAAGACGCCAACGTGTCGTCAGGATGCTTGGAAGGCAACGAATTCAAGGCAATGGTATTTTCTATGGACTTTATCCACGCTTCTGCAGAAATACTGGAAGACTGTTCTTGTGTGGCACCTGAAGTTTGGTCGAAACAGTCAACTTCGCTCGTTAAGCCAGACGGCGAAGAACTTTCCAAGGTGTCAGAGGTAGACGGTCGTGTTAAATAACCCTCATCATCTAAATTCGGATTGTCTATCATTGAAAGGTACGTCGGTAGTGTAAAAGGTGATTGCTCAGTGACAGTATTATTAATATTTGTACTATGTTGAACTTCCCGCAAGGAAGTTTGTTTGTCGTAGGTGAAGTAGGAACATGATACCGTAGGATTATGAACAGTACGTTCTTCTACTTCAAATAAATTCCGTCTTATCGTGTTCGACTTATTGTCGAGGGGGAATATACCAGAAGGTCGAAGGTTTGCTGACGGTTTGTTGTTGTTAAGGCCCAGTTCATGTTTGTCAGCAAAAAGTTCGTACCTTGGAGTGTGAGTAAGATTTGGTGCAATCTTCTCTTGGTTCCCACTTAAGTTGCCTTTGTAGATGTTACGCGACTTTTTCGGAGACGCGATCGGTGCCTGTACTGTTTTTCTTTGAACTTCATCGTCAAAGATATTCATCTTAAACGGATTCGTTTCCTTACGGACGGGTGTGCTCTCCACCGATTCAGAAAAATCAATTGCATCGCTTATGTTGTTGACTTCAAGGAGACTTTCATTACCAGTTAAAGCTTGCACTCTATCAGCTATATCACTGAGACCCAAATCATTATCGTTAAATCGAAGCATCGTACTCGACTTGTCAGAACGTGACAAAACAGTACTATGTAAATTATTATCTCGAATTGAAAAACTTCTTTCAGTTTGCTTGGTATCGTCAAAAATGTTTCTATTAACTCTGTCATTGCTCATAAAATCTGGCGGCATTCTGTGACATTTGTCTACTGGCGTTTCTGGAAACGTATAGAATTCATTCGAAGGAGATACATTTAATGGTGCACGGAGCGCATTCGAAGAAGGAACAACAGAACAACTTGTAGTTTCATCTGTGGAAAGTGGTGACATATCACTGATCACATTGTCAACGTTATTGACGACACTTGTTAATGCGTTTAAAGTAGAAATCAAATGATTTGTTGCCTCTTCAACCCGCGTAATCATCTCTCGCGGAACTATTTTTGTCCGACTTGACATTCTAGCCAGGTGACCATTATAAGCTTTTAAAATGGGGATTTGAAGTTCCAAGTTACTTCGCCACATTGTAATAACCAGCTGTATCGCCACTCTGTCCGCAGTGGTGCTCGTTTGGTAGACATCTTGTAAAAACGGATTGCTTTGCAGGCAGACAGGCAGTACTGAGGCCTCGGAAGCATTGTGATTGTACTCGACAGGTTTCTCTGGACACTCTTCTTGAATAACTGATAGTTTTAAAGGTTCGTTCGGTATAGGCAACCCCGGTGGTAAAGCTAGTGGTAAATCAATCAAAGTACTCTGCGGCGATACCAAAGGAGGATTTGTGATATCTCCATAGTCATCACAACCATCATCAGCCGCATTTGCATACTCGCTCATATCAAGCAGTAAAGATTCTTCGTATAGTAATAGTTTACTCACGTCGACGGTGCCCTCCTAAATTTAATGAAATTAAACAAAAAATCAAACGTCACCGTATGGCCGTCATTTTGATTATCCTACTATGAGAAACGTATCTGGTACCCACGTCTTTTGGGAAAAAATGTTACTTTATGTAGTTTCAAAGGAAACTGCAGACAAAATTCCATAAGACAAGAAAATTAAACAGCCATCTTATATTGCCTTTATTTGACAGCAGCTTAATCTATTATTACAATACAGTATAAAAATCACATCTTTCCCAAAGTCACGCGGTGGGATATGTAAGCAAAATGCCATGGCAATGAAACATATTAAATTAACTGCATGATAGCACTGTGTGATTGAAGTATGTTGAAACAAATGTATAAAAATTCTTATCTAAACATCTTCCATGAACAAGGTATTTTAAAACACTTTTCTTTTTCTTCAAGTTAAGTATAGCTTACTCAATTGGTGATTTTACTTTGTTTAACAAATCTATCAATGTCTTGCGTTTACCATGTGGTAGCCAAAGTGTAGTGTCGCGTACAGTATTATCATGAGAGCTTCGTAAACATTCGCGCTCACAAGTGCTTGTTTCTTCTGAAATCACATCGGAATTTGTTCTGGATTTTTGTTCAGACATAATTAAAGGAGGGGTACTATATTCATTCCTTTCTTTTTCTACATCCCTCGCTTTCTCTAAGTTTGACGAACAGTTATCTTTCCCATTGACAGAAACGTCATCATCATTCAGTTCCACAATTTTTAAATCTGAATCAGATTCTTCATGATTGGATTCCACGGCATTAGGTCTAAATTGGGAACTGTTCTGGGAGTCAAATGAACCCATAAAAGCATCCCACTCGTCATCGTCTTCAGAATCAATATCAACGTCGTTAAAGACTGGTGCGTTTTTCTGTAGTGACGTAATAACAGTAGCTGTTTCTTGTATCTCCTGTGTTTCGGCATCATCGGCGTATTGCTCGACATTACTTTCATCTCTTATTACTGTGTCCCGTGTGACCTCTTGTATTTCTATTTGTTCTTCTTCAATCTGTTCCGGTTGAGACTCCATTAACTCATACGGATGTTTGCTATCTTCATCTAGTGGTTCATCAATAATGTGAGAGTTGTCTTTAACTTCATTTATCTCCAAAGATTTGGTCATAATTTGACTGCGTGTAAGGTTGTCAACACTTTCCGATTCATCTGCGGAAGATAAATCATCCGAGTCCAAACATCTGTCGTCTACATTTTTGTAACGTTTCATTATTTCTAAAATGTTATACTTTCTGCTCATTATTTCTGAGCTTGGATTGTTGTAGTTGGTACACACAACGTTATCAATAGGTATATCGTCACCTTTATCCAGTTCTTCGGGCAGTGATTCTATTTCATTGATATCTTCAATGGTCTGTTCTGAAATACTCAATTTTTCTTGCGCCGCAAGATGTTCTGAACTGTCAGTTGCTAAATGTTTACTTTTTGGATGATCCTTTCTGATATCTGATTCCGACGAAACAATATTTTCCGAAGTAACAAGCGAACTGATTGTCGACTGAGGCACGACTTCAGAAGAACTATTTAAGTCTTCATATTTTTGATCATTAATTTGGTCTTTATGCTGCTTTGCACACTGCAACGATATTCTGTTCGTTTCTGAATCTCGTGAAATCGTGTTATCGACGCCAGGTTTAGATTGTTCAATAGTGGTTGCTTCATTACATTGAACATCTTTTTCGTACAAATGTTTATGCTCTGTTAACTGGCGTCTATCGACTTGTTGCGTCACAGAACCAGCTTCCGGTAACGTAGTTCCTCTAAAAACGTTTAACATTTTCTGCGGTATGCCTATTACTCTATCATCTTCTTGTAAATAAATCTTTCGACGTCTTAATACGAGCTCAGAAATACTGTGGTGCTTGTTAATGTTTCCGTCCAGCTGGCGGTATACAGTTTCATCTTCAGGTTGTAAACAGTGACGTACACTGTTTAAAAATTGCGAGTTTGCCAGAGGTAAAGAATGATCTGAGGAAGATACGTCACATGTTTCTTGAATAATATTAGGTTGAGTTTCAGGCGATTTCGATGGTTTTGTCGACGAGTTTCTTGATTCATCAGGTGTATTGCTACTGCTGATAACTGACCAATCGATCGATGGCATTGCACCGCGTCCTCCGCACGTACTATTAAATTCTCCAAAGAATTTGTTGCTGTTTGCATCATCAATGACGGAATTTGTTGGCGAAAAACGATACTCGGATTGCTTTAAAGGTACGAAATCGCATGTAAACCCTTGAGCTGGCGTCTCATTTATATCTGAACAGTGAAGGTGTATTTGTTTGATTTTATTATCGTTAAGTTTATCTTGCACGTTGCTTGGATTTTCACATTTGTTTGCTTCTTTTGGCAATATTGTCTCTTCGCCTGTCGACGTTGACATTGCTAAACGAGGGCTATTGTCAAATTTGCTAATACTGCTATTAGAAGTTTTCAGACTTCTTTTTGATACCGTTTTATGATACTGTAGTGGCGATACTTTATTTTCTTTTGTCGTCGAGGGTGACTCACTAGATTTTCGCGTAGTATTAGAACTAAGTATTTCTTCAAGAAGGCCATGTAGTTCTTTTGGGCCTGATGGCGTGGAAGCGTTAATCATCGATGAAACTTCCACGTCTGTGGGTCGGTAATGTGAATTATCACAGCTTGATTCTGATTGCACGACGTTAACGGAGGCACTACTTAATCCTGATTTTAGTCTCGATTTCGAGGGTCGATGCTTGTCAACGTAGTCAAAGCGGTCAAAAGAGTCACAGCGATCTTCATACAAGTGATCTGAAGACTTTAGAACTGTACGTGAATCACACAGTGCTATCCTTTCTCTAATAACCTGCGCGTTGGGTTTATTTACATTTCTTACACTTTTTTCGTATTCTTCACATATTTGAGATACTCTCTTAAGAATATCACGGCATTTAACGTAATAAAGAAACAGAAAATTTCTGCACCTTATACGAACCATTGTTCCATGAACAGCAAGGTTCTGTTCTACCAACCAATCGTTAATATGTACATCTTCATCTTCCAATGTGTTCGTCAGAGTAACCATCATAGAATTGTTCTGATGAATAGTAAATGCATATTAGACATTGCCAATCAAGTGTGAGTATGTAGTATGTAAAAAATACGTACGTCTATATCGATAGAACCAATTGTCATCACTAACGGAATTTGAGACGTTTTCTCTGCGAATGCATAAGTAACTTGTTTGGTCCATTGATCATTGTCTTTTGGTTGAGTATTAATTAAGCCACACGGTATTGCCTGAGCAGGCAAATAAGAAAATTTACGGTCCAAATAGTATATGTCATGTGCCAGGTATGTTTTCACAGTACCATAATCATAAAACAGTACCTATAGATCGGAAAAATGTGACACTTGTCAGTTTGTTAGACACATATGATAGAAATAAATTGCATTAAAAAAAATAACTCACTGTTACATGTAAATCAGGATTTACAGACTTTATTATACCTCTGTGCCATAGGCCGCCATAAAGACATGCACAATTTAATCCTTTTTCCAAAACAACTGGAGGAATGATATAACGTTTATACTCCTTTGTATAAAATTCACTGTAAAGGAAAATAAATAAAAACAAGTTCCATTCAGTAAGAACACCTCGAGATGTCCAGCATACTGTAAAAGGAGAAAAGCACGAACCTTAGATGTGTCATAAGTGTATCAAAGATCTTTTTCTTTTTCCTTAGTTGAACCCAAAAGAAAGATGGAGTAAAAACTTCTACCACATAAACTTCTACAAATGGTTTGATATCATTCATGAGACTTTCCACACATATTTGACCCACTGTTTCTCCAATTGTCATTACACCCTCTGGTATTAATTTCTTGCTTGTATCAGTAGACTAAACCAAAAAAATGTTATCAACTTCACCTCTAGGTCACATGTTTAGCTGAGAACATAAAATTATCTAAATTTAATCTTACAACTATGGCTGGCATTGCCTCAATGTCATCTTCAAACTGTGTACAATGTAATTCAGCAAGGGTCATATGATTTTCCTGTGTCTTTGTATTATTTGGAACCATTTTCTTTGCATCGTAAAGTATACAATCTCCAGTTGATGAAGGTTGTACACAGTGAAAAATGTCTTTCAATTGGGATGCAAATTCCCTGACGCTATTAAAACCCAATTCTGTATACTTAAGTTCCATCTTGTACTCCTCGAAAAATTTTTCTGGCAATTGTGCACACCATATCCCATTTGAGTACTTCTCTATAAGCTTCTCCAGGCGAAATTTTAGTCTGTCATTGACAAGCATCTGAGCATTATCATCATCCACAGAAATTTCATTGTCATTAGTAGTCTCATGGACAGGATCGTTATTATTAAATTGTTCTTGACGCTTTGTCACACTTTCCTGAAGAAATCTGCATGTAATCTTTTTATCAACGGAAGAAGATAACCCGGTACTTGATACATGTTGAGCAAAATTATTAAAAGAATATGGATTATCATCACTATCATAGTCGTCAAAAGAATCATCACCATCACTCACGTAATATCTCGGTGAAGGCACCTGATGTCGAGGTGTTCCTTTACTTTGTTCTGTTGCAACCTTTTTTGTGTCCTTAGTTGTGTACTTATTTGTTTTTACTGGATATATCAGGTTATCCTCCATAACTACTTCATGAGAGAGCTCTCTTAACTGATCCTCTAAATCTTGTAAACATACATTGATATAGGGATAGTTCTTGTTTATAGTCAGCAACACAAAGTCCTTGGTGATTCCTTTGGGATACTCTTTAACGAGTTTGACAATAGACCATAATAACTCTGCAGGCAGTCGTATCTTAGGTCTCTCGGTCTTAGGATAATAATGACTAGGCTTGAACGTCCTGATAGGCATAAGCTTTCTCTTAGGCTGTGACCGTTGGTTGGCAACAAGTGAAGTAATGTGATTACTCTTCTCAGTGGGCAAGGCACGTACAAAGTATTTGTTGTAACGTCGCTCTATCTTTATATTTGGCATATTTTGAAGGAAATCCAGAAGAGAAACGTTTCCAAATGATCGCCAGGGAACATGTTCACCCATCTGTTCCATGTACTCATGCTCGAGGGCCAAAATTTCGATTGCCTCTTTGTGGGTCACCAGTAACGCTAATATTAATTTCTGAACTTCCTCCCGTCGATTGGAATTCGTCATTTTCGCTAAACGTTTTAATGTCAAGCACCGCAATTAATATTAGTCTCAGGTACTATGAACGTGCAACTCTAACTGGCCACGTGTTGCTGGGACCGCAAAATATATATAAAAAAAAAACAAAAGCGTTCTCGCACCAAACAAAGTTGGTCGTTGCGTTACCTGACCCTTTTTTTGCGATTGCGCTCTTTCAGTCCGTTACTGTATTTGAAAATTTCTGCTGTCACGTACGAGACCGGTTATAAATATTTGTTTCAATAATACATGATTCTTGTGCGGAATTGTGATTATGTTTTTCTTCTGCAATTTGCATCATCTACACTGATTGTCGTCCGTCGATCGGTATTTATTTTACAACTGGTTGCATGTCAAGCAATAAGGAAACTGTTGCGTCATCGAATCGTCAAATCCGTCGACATTCAATTGGTTCGCGGGAAAACATAACAAAGAACAGCACTGATCTTTCTGGAATTGCGCGCGTTTCATTGGAAATCGTAATCAGTTTGCCGAATTTGAAATTAGAAACGTGTTTAATAAAGTGTTCGTGAAACGATCGGAATGGGCAAACGAGGTTTTAGTGACATAATCAAGTTTGGCCCTTCAAGTGGGTCTAAAGGGTTTTTCTCTTTGTTTCTGATAGCTTTCGATTAAACAAATGTGTCGCCACCACCATTAAAATTACATGTTTGTTTATAATGATTTCATGCCCGCAAAGGAACATACGATGGAAGAGCATAGCATTGCAGCTATTTTAAATAAACTCAGGAAATAGTACGAAGAACTTGACACCGTTGCCGCAAGAGGCCACCACTTGCCGGTTTCAAGTTGCCTGCGTATTCTTATCGGGCCAATGGTCTTATGCCGAATTCAAAGCACCCAAAGTCGCTTCAGTGACGTAACTCGATGCAATAGCATTCTGACCTATTATTCCATCGAATCAGATTGGTCGGTCAGTCAAATTGTCATTCAGCACACCAGTCATGTTCTCCGACGCGTCACTCGCGGGTTTCATAAAAATTCGCTTTAACTTCCGTCACTCACACTTCGCCGAATATCTGCACAGCCGTGTGCGCTGTGGCTGGCACCAGTAGAAATTGAAGTGCCCTGTAAATTCTATAGAACGTTTAATCATAGCTCACCATTAATGTTGTGACGTGTTATATTTTTTAACCAAACACCACGTCGAATTGCCCGACTGTAGATTGGCGGAACGACGACGGAACTATTTAGGTAAATTTGTCGCTGAAAGCATTTTCGTGACCGCACGTTAAACGGCCCTTATCAAATATCAGACGATGAGGTTATGTGGCATATATCATTGTCCGCTTATTCCAGCTCGAATGTGAGCGATGCCGTCATTCACGCTTGTGAACTGTCCTATTTCGTGATTGTACCGTTAAACGATAAATTAAGTTTGTCGTTTACGATCTTGAATTAGATGGTACTGATAACGATGATCCACGAGTCGGTCGCTCGTGCTTTCGGAGCAGAATTCTGTTGGGCCGTGTGTATGGACAACCTTGAATTTAACTCGATAATATATTTTTTAATGCTACATTCACAATACCGTAGTACTTGATCTACTGATTTCGTTCTTTTTTTTTTTTGTACGTGTCAATGATTCATGATGTATGTATAATTGATACACTCGTGATCACCTGTGACCAGTTATGTTTCTTCTTAACATTGAACAAATATTGCATAATAAAATGCTGAATTCCAGTATCAAAAAATCCTTGATATCATAAAGATTCAGCTTCATTAATGCTCAGTAAAATTCTGTTGTTTCTGTTGATTTGTTTGCCAGCATTGATATCAGATATTACTTTAATGTATTAATAAGGATTATTTATTTCAGGAAGATAAAATGATGCAGGATGAGGATCTTGGAGGTCCAGCTAGGCGAAATTTTATCAGCCAAACATTTACAAGAATATCACAGGTTAGTGACAGGATTTCGTATATTTGTTTTTCCTTCTTTTTGTAACAAGTATAATTATTTATGTGGTTATTCAGTGTCAAAAATGGTTCACAACATGACTCTGATATTATTGTCTAGACACAACATCTTAATATTGTTTTGGTCTGTTCCTGATATCATTTTGATCAGTTATCAGCATTCTAGCTCTTATATAATTATATGAAAGAAAATCTGTTGTTTCAGCTACATCAAAGATATTTGGACCTGTGGACACCTCATGTAGTATCAAGATGGATATTTGCTTTTTTCCTGTTAGTAATTTTTATTCTACGTATATTCATATCACAGGTAAGGTCATAAGCAATATGAAGATCTATTCCTTCCTTGATGTTACATCCTTAACAAGCATATTTTCCATCATTTTAGGGGTGGTATATTATTACATATGGGCTAGGAATTTATCACTTGAATTTATTCATAGCATTCCTCACACCAAAAATTGATCCTGAAATGGACTTTGATGGTAATGACTGATTACAGCAATTTAATTGAATTATTGTAATCTGGAATCGTTCGATTTAAATATTCATGTATTGTAGATGGAGATGGTCCAGAACTGCCTACTAGATCAAACGAGGAATTCAGGCCGTTCATAAGGAGGTTGCCGGAGTTCAAATTCTGGTATTCTGTAACGAAATCAACCCTGTTCGCAATGGCGTGCACGTTGTTCGATTGTTTGAACATACCAGTATTCTGGCCAATTCTCGTCATGTACTTCATAACGTTATTCTGCATTACTATGAAGCGACAGATAAAGGTGAGTAAGATGAATGTTGCATATGTCACACCGATGACAATCGGCGCCAGTGGAATTCGCTAATCAACATGTTCATTTTCAGCATATGATACAATATAAATACCTGCCTTTCACCCACGGTAAACCAAAGTATCAAAATCACGTGGACACTACTAGATTAATTCCGCCCAAGTGAATGGGGTGCTGAGTGTGGTGCTTGTTGACGCGAGCGCCGAAAAATGCGTAGATTCGAATTTTCCAAGATACCATTGTGGAAAAAATCTCGAAATTTGACTGCAGAATTATTTTCGTTTCCCCACGTCGAACAGAGACGCCGCGTCAGAATAAGATAATCTCGTCCGTGCAAACTAAAGAGGCAGTTTATTCTGCATCGGCGTCAGCTCTAAACTATAATGTTATATGGTATATAAACTGAATTGTCTTAATATATTTGTATCATAAATCTTGTACAAAGTATTGTTAGGTCTTACATAAATTGTGGACACGATAACAATATGAACAGTATACAGCTGTTAATGTAATATTAAATTATCACTAAATGTAAAAAATAATTCGTATACAGTTAAGACTCTTAATATAATCAAATTCATTTCATAACATTATAGTGCCGTTCTTTATGACGAACATTCCACGTTCACGTTGCGTTCATCATTATCGGGTTTCCTTTCAACGTGTCCGGCGAAGAGTGCTTGAAAGTAGGAAACTCATCGGACAAGAACAATTGCGGCTCATGTTTCGACGATACTCATTTGAGAACTTATAACAATGCTGTTCATTCGGCCATTCCAATTTAATTCCGAAGATTACAGACGCCATACTATTGCATCGCACTGCAGAACCGGATTCCAAACACGTGTAATTATCAAATGACGATCGTTATTAGTGATAATGAAATTTATAGTGGACAGGGACAAGTGACATGAACTTTTACACGTCGCCTTGGATTCACATTGTAACGACCATAGAAGATAGTTGCCACGGTGCCGTTCACTGATTCATTCCAACTAATACATGTTTATACCGAATTTCATTACGTTGCCAGTCGTTATACACGAGTTTTTAAAACGATACCGAATACTGTTAAGCTGCGCCTAGTGCAATTTCTTTTAGCGAAAGCGATGAACGCCTCGTGTATGCAAGACTTTCCGTTCTCGTCGACAGCCTGTTTCAACGATTTTATCTACCGTCAGCATCATGTTTTAGAGACCTGTACCGTAAAATTCGTCAACTTGTGTATGTTTTCGCGCGAATTATATGCTCACTCGGATGACGTATGCAGACGCAGAAAATAAAGTTTTTGTGGATCAGGTACGATTTTCTAAACTCCTCACACCTTCGATCGTTGCCGCGATTATTTTTTTTTATCGCCGAAACCGCATGAGGTATCAAGCACAGGGTAACAACACGTGAATTAGTTATAATTCTGAAATCTCGATCGGATACATTGCTCGGTGTCCCGAATCGTGACTTTGTACAGAAACGCTTGACAAAATTGATATCGATCGACAAATGTATATTGGCTTACGGCGTATAACATTCAGCGTGTCCAGTGAGGTCTGTTCACGCGTACATATAAATTTACAGTATTGAAAATATGATGTTGGCATCAACGTGCGACATATAAAACTATATTTGTTGTGATTACGATATACACACACGTTACGTATATATGTGTTTCCTTTCTTTCTCTTCGTCATTATTAACAAATTCAAGTGACGCCGTCTCCGAGCTGCGCCGCAGATATCTGATCAGGAAATGTGATTATCGGACCCGATCGAAGCACATTATCAGTTATCCAATCTTAATTACAGATTAACTTCTTACGTCGTTGCTGCGTGTATATCTGGCGGAAGGTACGATGTATCGGATAGATAGAATAAAGACTGAATGTTTTTTTCAATACCATCGACGAATACCATCTGTCGTATCATCGATTGGCACTGCTGAGTTCAGGGAATATAATCGGAGGAGACGAACTTTTCCATCGCTCGACGTCCTCCCTCCTTCACAGTCATATTCATAGTCATACTCATTCCTCGTACGGTATAGACGCCAATATGTGCACGTTCAGTTTGCAACGACGGAAAATATGTTACGCCGGCCGATTCAATGCGCATCGAGACGGAAGTCTTAAAGCAGGAAGTAGTTGCGCACTCGCCAATCCGAACTCGTTGTCGGATCGTTTGTTGCGCGAATGACACGATGATGTAGGCAAATTGCTACGCTGTTTTAACAGTTTATTGTAGTATATATTTACACACTGTTCCCCTTTGACGCTCATTCTGGCGAGACGCGCGCGAAGTCCGACGCTTCGCTGGCCTTACAGACTATGCATTTCCTACACCGGGGAAGGTATGCACGAGGTTCGACCTGACAAAAAGTTGACGGTCGTGCGTCGTTACGCAAAATTGAGATTGCACGCGCGACCGACGTGCATACCTTCTATGTATTTGCTAATTGCTCGATCGCACGCTACTCGCATTACCGATGACGCAATGAACTCAACGCCCGAAGGCTCCCGAGAATGTCATTGAGGCTTTAAATCGCTAATAAATAGTGAATGGAATGAAAAGCGAACGCTACGAGCTGAGTTCATCGCGGCTATATTTGCCCGTCATCGTCGATCGCGCATTCCTTGTCGCGCGATCTCCGGTCGGAACGCTATCAGATCCGCTGGGCTCGCAGTATCGTACATCGATTATTCGTACATTAACAACAGCCACGTATCAGTCACACATGACACTCGAGTGGCCACTTTCTTCGATTCGGTTCGCATTTGTTTACCTGCGTTTCCGACTTCTTATCGTACTCGCAGAAATCTATCTTACAGATTATATTACAGATGCTCGGAAACTTTCTTACAGATCTCACGGATGGTTCCGTCGGGTCAAGTTTGTACTTCCGCCACTTCCGGATTATCCGGCCCGTGTCTCCGGTGTGACTGATATCGCCTCGGCCGAAGTTCGCGCAAAGTTGCGTGGCTCCCCAAAGCGATCGACGTCGCTCCCGCATCGGGTGGGCAAAAAGTTCGCGAACCACCGATATACCGAGCGTCAGCTCGCGTCCGATTCACTTCCGTCTCACTCGTTCGTGTCCTCCGAGATGACTTTCTTTGTCTTGTCGAGAAACGTCGTCGATGAATTCGGCCCAATAACCGTCGTGGTCGTTGTCTCGCTCACCGTCGATTCCCTCTTCCGGTACGGATTCGACGGCTGACAATATAGCCTGGAGGGATAATCGAGAAGGTAGTTCGCGATTAGAATGACCGAGGATGCCTCCTGTAGACATTCACGTAACAAGGATATTTGTCCGACGTCGATTTATCCCGCACAATTATCGCATCAGCCTACGAGAGTGCAAGGACCTTCCCCCCTTGTCGCAAGGAGTTATCTCTATGGGGAGAGCGAAGAGATCTGCTTCGTACAAATGTTAATTGTCAGATTAAAGGCGAAATCTTTCTTTAAAATGGCGTCAAAAAAAAACGTAAAGTGGAGAATTGGGCGGCGTGCGAGTTGTGGGAAGTTGATTTCTGTGCTGCTAATGCGGTGAAAGATTGGTGGGCACAGGAATTAATTTTTGCGCGCGCAAAGCTATCGTTTCTCATTTCCAGCGTGCGCTCTTATTGAATAAACAGAGACATAGACAAAATTATGCAGAACATGAGAGAGAGAGAGAGAGAGAGAGAGAGAGAGGGTGAGAGAGAGAGAGAGAGAGAGTTGCGCGTGTCATCCCAGGACGGCGAGCTCTTAGGTTTCTTTCATCGCGGACACGAATTGCGTCATTTTGATGCGACGGAATTCAACGTGCCTTATACTCTCCGTTCTCGAACGAGGTGACCAATTGTTGTAATACCTTCGACCGGTGGCAATGTCGCGAGCCGTCGTCCAGCGTGCAAAGTGATGCCTCACCGTATTCTGCACCTCGGTGTTAAGGAAGCAATAGAACAGTGCGACGAACAGTCCCTGAAATAAAGGGTAATCGTTACACGTCTAACAAATTTTCACTCTCCCACATCGGACACGATTTGCATGCCGTGCATGCACAATAGCATCATTATGACGCAAGTTCGTGCGACAAGTTACGGAACAAACTGCACGGCCGCAATTAGAATTCGTAAACTGTTTTGCACGTAATAGTAAAATGTTACATTTTTTCAACAAACCATCGTATACGCTCATTAAAGAAAACTATCGCAGCTGCACGTCTATTTACGTACAACACTTTCCGCTATACCCTTTAAACGTTCAATTGAAGACACGAAAAAAAAAAAGAAGAGGTCGCAAGAAGTCCCGACGACACGACGTTACGCCCGCGGGCAAACAAGTTGGGGAACGCTTATTTGCCGCACGTAGATTGCGCGCGCGCGCTCACGCGAGCTGCACGTACCGGTAATTCATTCGCATGAAAGCGTCCCTGGGGTTCTTTCAATGAAAGTGGACGGTGCGCGCGCGTTCGATCTCGCGGGAGAGTCTCTAACTCTAATCCGGCAAGCCACCCCCTTCTCCAACCCCCATCCACCTACCCCGAGTCGCCCACAACCCTTCAGCCCTTCAGCCCGATAATCCCGCGCACCGTTAGTTTACCTGAGAGGAGAGTAATACCGCGCGAGCGTAGGAGAATGCGTTCGCAACTTGACCCTCCGTCGGCCCCGCCAATACGAGCACATACGTCACGCCCAGAAGTGGAATCAGAACTAGAAGAGCCTTGCTCGCTTTTCTGTACTGCTGCGTCTCGACGTTGTTCGCCGACCACAGCTTCGTAATCAGCACCTGCGGTCAAAAATTGCATCGTCAGGAATTGGCAAGCTGTAATTCCGCTCGGTAATATTGAGTCTAATACGCAGGAGGTATAGCAATGGAGTCGGATATTTGCGCGTAATACGATGGTGAAGTTCAGAGTTTCGACGTAATATAATAGGATGCGATTATTAGGTATAATACAGTATTGCGTTGCCAGTTTCAGCAAATACCGAGATGCGTTGCTTATTGGTATTTGCCCTCAGCGGTCTACGCGCGGTTGATTCTGTGTATTGATTTGCACGTACGGGATAATATGATATATCGGGCTTGAGATTATCTATGAGATAGAAAGAAGCTGAGAGGAGCTGAGTGGGTTTTCGCCGTTTATTGGCAGAAGCGATTACTGGGCGAATTAAGAGTGCCAAAGACTAAGTTAGAGTGGCAGGCATTCTTTTCAGCTTCCAACTATAACCGCACGTATACTCCTTCTTCGGTATAATTGGCATATGCTAGATAGAAAGAAGCTGAGATGTGGGTCTGGCTAGATTTTCGTTGTTTATTGGCAGAAGCGATTACTGGGCAAATGAATGTCAAAGACTAAGTTAGAGTGGCAGGCATTCTTTTCAGCTTCCAACTATAAGCGCACTCCTTCTTTGGCCTCCCGAGCTAGTCTCGTATCTTTCACTGCCTGCGTTTCCAGCGGAAAACACCTGTGGCGCTCCTTCTATACACGTACAAGTCTGCCAGCGTTCAATTCAACGCGGAGAAAAAGGCGGACGTGACTTCACACTTTCACGATCGTCGACGTCGGTACGTCATCCTGTCTCGACCTTTTATTGGCCGCCGACGCGGTACTCCCCGACTTTTACGTCAGCAATTATCACGTAATCCCTTCTTTATCTCTCCGCGCAATTAACGCCAGAACTACCGAATCCGTCAAAGCGACTTTTATCGCTCCCGACGCCATCGCACTAATGACATTTCGCGCGGCAAACATTTTTGCAAAGTTCGACCCGGCAGATAAATAAATGACAAATTGCTTTCAGTCAGCGCAACGCTCAAGCGTCATTCTGACAAAATTGGATACAAGTAGGTACACGAATGACCGGTAGTTCTAGCGCTGAATCACGTTCACTGAATGATTGTTCACGGTTGCCAGTCGAGCTCTTGGCATCGTTCGGAAACTCGAAGAACGCTGACGGGAGCGCGGATCGCAGACGTGCCGTCTGACAACCTAATTCCGAGAATGCAAACGTTTCCAGCTTGCTCGCCGGGAATTAGGATCGATCGTTTCGCGCCCAGCGGAAAATCATATCTCGCCTCTGCACTCACCCACATGATCATGAACAGGAAGATCACGTTGACGGCGAGGACGATAATGGCGGGCGCCTGATAGAACCAGTCGTACGGGTGCGGCGTCATCCACGGACAATGCTTCCAGAGGGCGACTTCCTGCAAAAATTCGACGAGGCGAAACGTGAGTGCACCTCGGCACGACGATAAGGACGAAATCATTCTTGCGGAAAGATGGGACGGAAGCGTCTTCCGAGCGATAAGCTTTACGCGCACCGGAAATGACAAATCTCTCCGTACATCCGCATGATCCTCTCGCTGGGTCAGATTTTAATCTCAACGCACTCCGCGTCGCGAACAAAAATAATTCAATGAAATAAATATATACGGATAAGCCAGGAGGAAATATCGGTACGGCCATATTTGACTAAACGAAAACAGGACAAATGTAGTCTGTTACACTGATGTAAGAGATGGAAAAAAAATGCAACTGACCGAACGGAAAATACAATATCGAGCCCGGGAGGATACGTACGCTGAAATTGAAATTCGCCGGAGAACGCATCGTTACCGAGCATATTAAAAGCAAGCGAGACTAATGGATCTGTCCGGCATCTCCGCCTGCCACCCCCAACAACCCCTCTCTCCGCTATCAGTTTTCGCGTCACGTCCCTCCTCGTTCCGTTAGCGCAGCGACATCCGCCGTGTATCTCCGACTTTCGACAACTTCCATTTCCCGCTTCCGGCAGCTCGAAGCGAATCGTTCGAGCGGCGAAAAATAGTGAGCGCCGAGAGGCGCACTAACGGACGTCCATGACTTTTCACCTATTTCATCGGGATCCTCGTCTATTTCGCTCGCGTCGCGCCGTTCGCATTCTGTTAACGTCGATACAGCCTCGAATTTCGAGCCTGACTTCCGGTCGAGGTGGCCGATCGCGAGAGTCGGAAAATGATGTGCAACGTGCGGATTGGAGCTTAATACTTTTAGTGCCGGCCGAAACAGAGGTGCCCATGCGAAGATAACCGGACTATACCCCAATTTACGAGGGTGTGGGAAAAAGTTCATAAACACAAAACTGAAAATGATGTTTACGTGATTCGAAAAGCAGCGCATTAATCATCTTGCAATGAAATTAGACCATTTATAAGGAATAATAAATTTATTTTAAGATAGAGTTCTCCCGCAATGCAAATAGTAAAGCGCTACTGAGTACGCTCCTATGCAGGGTGAGCCAGAATTCGACGGAGAAAATTTAGGGGGTGGTAGAAAATATAAAATAATAGATAAAAAGTTACAGGGTATTTTTGCACTTCTGGCTCACCCTGTATATCGGCAGTGGGACGTTTCGATATATCGACGTCCGGCACTAAAAGGGTTGAATCTATCGGGGAGAATCAGTTACGTACAGAGGGATGCAGATGATGTTTGTACTGTTACCTGATTGGTCTGGTTCATGACGTTCGAGTCGAGCGACTTTGCGATGCCCCAAACGGCGATGACGATGACGGGAAGGCCTGTAAATGAAATCGGCCCAGACAGGCGTCGATTTACACATCTCAGGTTGAATGACAAAATTGGCTGTAATTCGGTGTAACTCGCTGTCTACCGGGCAGCCGCGGTCGTACGGATTACATTAAGTTTCTACTCGACTCAGCCTGCGCGTTGGGACGCGAACTCGGTATCAGGCGTAAGGTGGCAAATATGTATGGGTGTGTATATGCAAGGGTTGCGGCAGATATAATTTGCTCACCCCAGCCGATGACGAGGCAGAGCCTCAGCTTGATATTGTCGCCGGTAAAGGTTTTCACGACCAGCAGGTACAGATAGAGTCCTGAAACGGAGAGAGGAGGGTAGTGCCGAGGAATTCGGTCAATATTAGTGGCTATCGGTTGATTTGCCCGTCACTCACCCTCGACGAACATCCAGAAGAAGTTGGTCAAGTGAAAGTAGTGGAGGAGGGAGAAGAACGTGACGCAGGTCGGTATGTCCGTCTGCATGGATACCTGGAAGAAGAAGCAAGGACGATCGATACCCTATTTGCCGGCGTCCTAATTGCATCCTGTCGAAAAAAAACGCAGGACACTCGCGTTCACGTCGATCCCTGACGGTACCGACACGCTTCCTTAGCTCTCCGCGTCGACTTTCGTTAGAAGGTAACGTTAAACGATGGCTAACAAAATTAATAAAACTCACAGCCATTACGGGTGTTCCGATAACGTGACCTTAATTAATATCTCAGGAGGTTGCCCATCATCTGGAACAGGCGATCTCGAACCTTGGACCGACATCCTCCCACATACAATCAATCTCCCTAGTTCCTCAACTTTTACGTAATCGTTACTATCAGTCGCTTGAAAGCAATATAATCCGCAAGCCTATCAAACATTTTCCACCGCAATCGCTGTTCTCTAATCGAAATCTAATCTGCGATCCAACCAAATGTATTTTAGTCTTCTATCGCCGATGCTCGTTATCTCACCTTTACCTATCTCTCGTTATCCCGTATTATCCCGAACCTGTCCACAAACATGTTAATGGCAATCGAAGCCGCAATCGTTATCCTCGTCACGTTCGCGCTATCGATTTCTTTCCTGGCGGCCCTCTCTAATGAGGGCGATTCGCGAATTCGCAGCAACAAGTGGTCCCACTCGACTTTCGCTCCTGGCGGAAGTTCGGCTGCACTCTTCCCCCCCGCGCGAGTTAGACTTTGCGCATGAGAGATATTTCTAACGCAGTTTCGCCGTCGAGCTTTCGTTCGATAGTCGAGAAGAAGCGACCTTCGGGGAAGGAGGCCGATAACGACGAGGGCAGGGCAATTTTACGAGCTACCTGCCGGATGAAATTGGCCTGGCCGCGGTCAGCCACTCCCTTGCAATCGCGTAAAACTCGCCGGGGCGAAAGTTGCAGCCTGCCGCGCAATTACGAGGACAATTCCTTTCGCGCGCGAGAGTACCGTCCAATTTGGCTAAAGGCGCAACGAAGCGATTGTATTGCTTGCTCGCGAGAGACGGCTACAAGAATGTAATTATGTACCGTCGGGTAGTACACGCCAAGGATTCTTGGCGAGGGGCCGGTGTAATTCGCTTAAAGGTCCGATGACGTAATTGAATACATTTGCGAAGGACGGCTGATAGAGCCATTGGGTCTACCGGAAAGTTCTGTCCGTTTTTACAGTAGGGCAAAAGAATACATTTTTCATATCGCGAATAAACTTTATCGAGTAATGTAATTGCTATCAGTATTTCTGAGTTGCCAGCGTGACGGTAATTTGTATATCCCATTTTTAGAAAAATGCCTTATCTCTAGAGGCCAAATATTGTAAAAACGGACAGAACTTTCCGGTAGACCTAATATTTGCGCGAAAGTTTGATTCAATTAGAAGGGCAGAGCGTTGTAATTGAATACGTCTATTTTTCGTGGAAGGTGGACAATTAGGTTAAACGTGGAACGGGTCGATTCGATGCGTTTATGTAGTACATATTTCGCGTAATTGTTTATTAGTCGGGTACGCGCTCTGCGGGTTTGCCTGTCGATTTTGATGCCGACTCGGGAGGAAAATTGTATTATGCAATTGCGGGTGCGAGTTACATTGTAAAACAATATGCGGCATCGGGAAATTACAATATCGAGTTGCCGTTATTGTTTGATATCTGAGAGGGTTTGGGTTTACGGTTACCTGCATTACAGTAGTCAGTATCCACATGAGGTCGGCCAGTATGTAGGTGAACATCAGATTCGTGTGTATGTTGTTCCTGAGGCACCTCAGCTCCCTGCGAGCAAAATACAATGTGACCGTAAGTAGAACGTGTCAGGCCATAGTCAGACGCGTCAATCGTACATATTTTTCCTCAGCAGAGCTATTTTCATATGTCATGGAAATGCGCCTCGCTCACTTCGTAGAATCTACGCATCCTTTGACATATATTTTCATTCTGAAGACAGCTTTCAACGTTAGCTTTCCGCCGTAATTTTGAAGAGCGGCTTTGGCGGAAACTGTAAATATAACATTGGATGGTCGTCTGCGCGCCCAGATGTATTCTCGCCAAACAAATTCTGACACCATGGCCATATTTTTTCCCCTGCCCGCCCCTGAATCCTTTTCCAGAATTGTTTTCCTCGCTGCGCCGCTTTGCGGTCACTGAAAATTTCACTGGCCATTCTCAATTACTCGCAGGAACAAACGAATCCGGCCTTCAGGCGTGTTGCTGCGATTGCGCCAAATTAAAATTGCCAGCCTGTATCCCATTCCCGCACCGCGGCACTTTGTGTCCCGGTGCCCTTCGCGTGACACATTGGACATGTCACTCGGGAGCTCGAATTGTTTTCTGAACCGCACAGGGAGCCCGGTGGGAAAATCGAAGTAAGTTCAACATACCGCCGATTGACACTATCCGTGGAAAATAAGGGCTGTGATTTTTATTCGGTTATATTTGTCTTTAAAATATAGTTGACGGCGCAATGAGAGACGTAGAACAGAGAGCGCAGAGTGGAAAATATTTCTTCTCCGAATGAAAAGACACGATGAGAGAGTAGCTTGTTGCAATACTTTTCTGTCAGCATCGGTAAATCGAATGATGCGTCGGTTGGGTAAATGGAACAACATTAAATATATTGCACCGCGCTAATTCACCGAATAGCAGGAAGAATCTATAAATACTCGCCGGTTTCCATTCCGGCTCAGAGTACATATACATCCCCGACAGTACAATATTGAAATACCAAATGAAATTTGCTCCGCTCTTCTCCTCTCTCGCCGACGGAAAGATTCCGCGCGCGCGCGCTCTCGATTGAATTTTCCGCGACAAAAGACGGCCGCCGATAGGGTCCTAATTGAAAGCGAGATGGATATCGTTTGAAAAGGGCCACGGAACAGCCATGCGTCTTTCTCTAAATCCGCCCCTGGCCATCGTCAAAAGGAACCTGAACTTCTTCCTCCTTCCCCTACCCAATCCGTCATCCCTTAAAAACGATCGTTCCCGCCCTGGCTCAGACCATAATCTCTCAAACGATCCTGCTAATCCTTTTCTCACGCCAGAACGAATCAGACACGCGTTTTGCCACGAAGAATTCGTTTACATTGCTCGTAATATATCGAAAAAAATCGTTCGTCAAGGCCGCCCTTGCGGAAGTGAACAGATTAATGCAATTATTTAAGCAAATTACAATTGCACCACAGAAGCACTTGACCCGTGTCTTCGGTAAACGAAAATTAATTTGAATGTAAAATAGATTTTCCTCGAAAGACTAATTAGTAAATGATATTAATTAAAAAAGAACGTGAGGAATTATCGGAAAAGTTGCTCGAATTACAGTGAATATTCCACATTATAAGGTTAACTTTGCTTGCTCGCCACTGTTCCCCATTCCGTTTATCGCGGTTAACTTACTTTTCGAATAAACAGCTGAAATGTCGCATTCGGTTAACGCTTGCACGGATGGTAAAGCGCGAGATGCTGAAATTGACGCCACGGGGCCAGAAATACTGCTCGCCCACGTTCGGTTCGCGTGGGAACGCAGCGCGAAGAGATGTAAACGGCGAGCGATCGTAGACGTGGGTTATGATTTCAGTAGTACGAGTCGATATTGCGCCGACGCCGAGACCCACTGCTCGCCAGGCCGTACTACTCGCTTACTGTACTACTCGCTTACCGTGCCTACGCGCGGCCTGCTGTCCGTACGGCCTCTTTAATATCCGCGGGCAGTCGGACGTGTTGGGGTTCAACGATTTTAACCCCTTAACGCACGGTTTCTTTCAAACAATAACGTGTCATAGCTTACAATCCTATGTAAATTATAAGTATCAATAAAACGATTTTTTTTCTTAGCTTTCACATTGTCTTTTTCAATTCTTGACTATATTAGAGTGTGAACAATTATAGCAGCATCGAATACAACGCCGCTCGAATATATCTCGAGTGTGCACAGTTTGGCCTGTTTAGCGTGCTCGAAAAAACTCGAGCGTGCACGTTAAGGGGTTAAACTTGTATTTAGAATGATATTATGTGATACGTAATAATGATATATAAACTTGTATATAGAAAATGAAGAACGACGGTTGCCAAGCTGCAAAGAGCGATCGAAGAAGTTAGAGCATTGCAATAGAGACCGCCGATGAACCTATAACTTATTTCGTAAAATCCTGCGCATTTTGAATTCGTTTCCAACAGGATGGAACACTGGCACGGCCGCGGACGATAACGACCGCGATTAAACTCCCGTCCATTACACCGGCTAAGAGCCGAACCCGAAACATCGGTCGCCCTTTCTTTAACCCCGCGACTTTTTATGCCTGCCCACCCTTTACTGCGACCGTAAAACGTCAATCGCGATCCGCGGCTCCCGCTCGTAATTTCTCAAAGAATTGCTCTCCTTCCGCAGCGATGCGCAGTATACGGACCTGGACGCGGATGAATTATCGAACGTCGCACGCTGTGACCGTTCGGCGAAATTAATCGAACGGGAAGAGAATCGAATCTGTGCCCGACGCGCACGTATCGAACGAGGCGATCGCAGCCAGTGAAAATTCTAGGTCGAGCGGAAGGTGGAGAGGGGTAAGGTTTTTCTGCATTCGGGAAAGATAACTCGCGCGGAAGACACGAGCGGAAAACGGGCGAGGAGTCTCATCCGTTCGCTTCGACGAAGTCTTCGCGGAGGAAGATGGCTCGATTCCACGAGCCAGATAACGGGAAGGCTGGGACGCGTCGGCGTTTGTTTATTCTGTCCTCGAGAACTGGGAATGCATATACATGGCCCGTAATGAGCGTCGATGCTTCTCGGTCGGGCGGGAAATTGTCCGGAAGAAGAGGTCGACATTACGGGTTGCATTAATAAGATCGTCGGATAACCTACGTCGTTATGACGTGCGTGTATGTGCGCGCGCGTGCACGGGTCTGCGCACACACAGGCGTGCGCCGCCATTATCGTTGCCCAGTGGACGAGCGAGATTGCGCGTGTATCTGCGGGCAGGCAGATAATGTCTCGACAATGACAGTGGATTCCTAACTTCGATCGCATCTCGGATGGAGAATGGAACGGCATTTTGCCGCGTTGAATCTCGGGAGGCGGACTTAATTACGCGACGTTTGTCACGCAATTTTTCGTAGTCCGCTTCCAAGAAGAGGATTCGTTTGCATACCTTGTCTTGAGAGCACATTTGATTTCCAAGTCGGAAGCAAGACCGGGATGTAAGTGGATGATTTGCGGAATCGTCGCGCGACCGCGAATTTACCCGGAAACTTGCGTGTGCGTTAGTAGCGTTAATCGCGGACGCGCGGTATTGCAGCACTGTTTCCGCAATGCAATTCGAATACAGCGACATGCACAGTGACGTGCCTACCTCGCGTCTGACGCGCATTTAACAATGTATGCCCTGACTTTTCCCGAGAAACTCCGCAGAAGAAGACTTTGCCTCTCGCTTCCCGCTCGCTGGCAGTCGGGAATAAGGTAATACCTGCATCGGCATTTTGCCAAACTCATTCTATCCGGCCCCTGGAGGCACACGCGAAAGAGGTTGTCAAGTCTCCTATGCAAGGGAGTCGAAGATACGTGCGCTGCACTCGCTGCACTCCGTCTTTGACGTTACACGTTCAACCCGTATCCCCACGATTTCTCTTTAACCACCCTCCCTTTGACGACGACGAATTACAATTTATTTATTAATTTGACGGGCAGATTCCCTTTTAAAAAAAAAAACAAATACGATGTTGAACGATGTTACGATGAAGAACAAGTACTTACTTATATAAAGAGAAAAAAAAAGTCAAAAAGCAAAAACCTTTAACGCGACGACACGGAAGGCCTCCTTACGTCACTTGTAAAGTAAACGGTTCAGTTTATTACTGCAGGTTGCCGTATTACAGTTTCCGTCGAAACGTTCACCTTCCGGGAAGGCTAAACGTGTCGCCGGTCGACCGGCGTTCTTCGATTAATTAGCGATACGCCGCGTGTCACCATCCCGCGATATTACATTTATGAACAGCGCATGAAAGTCTTATTCCCGTATTTATAGCCAGGCAACGGCACCGGAGGGCGAATATGTATTCTCCCGAGAACAGGCGCTCGTCGGTCGGTAACGATGAAAGAGGACTCCCTCATTTCTCTCCCGTCTTTTTCCCCCCCGCCCACCCTCGCCGCCACCCTTTCTCATTGCGAGGACGAAAAGAGAGAGAGAGAGTAAGACGCGGAACGGACGGGGAGGACGGAGAAGGGTTGCGGGAGAGACTGCATTATGCGTAAAGGCGTGTATGAGAGGCATTAAATTCTTCGGAGCCCGCATAATGCATGTTAGGAGGAAAATTATCGACTTAATGCTGCCGCGCAGGGTGACGGACTTTATGAGCCGTGGATGTCGTTGCATTTTCATGAACTATTTCCGTCACGCGTCCCGACGCGTCTCGTTAAAGACGGCGAGCGGCCGGACGAGCGTCTTCTCGAGACTCGACTTTTCGACGATGTGCGTCGATAAAATATCGAACTTTGAGCATTTTTCTTTATTGCAACAACAAGCGTTAACGCACAGATTTCCCGTGTGATAGTAAAATTATGAATGTTGATAGTAAAGTTAACGTACAGGAATCTGATCGAGTATATTGGATAGTGTACTTACTTGTAGTAGATGAATATGGAGACAGCGACGATCAGGGTGAAGAGTGAGAGGCTGTAGCCGATGAAGTACAGCATCGTCGTAATTTCGACGCCTCCCTCGATCGCCGGAAGTCTGACGTCGTGGCAGAGGGAATAATTCGAGTAGCTGTCCCATGTGCCGTTCGCGAAGCACCACCGACTGGCGTTCTCTGCAATTCGAGAACAATTTTCGTCTTTACCGTTCGTCCGGCCATCGTTTGCGGCAATTGGCACGGTGGAGAATGAGAAGAGAACCGACCTTCTCTCTCTCTCTCTCTCTCTCTCTCTCTCTCTCTCAAACTTTCTCTTTCTGTCCCTCTCCCTCTCTCGATTTGATCCCAATTTCGATCCGAACCTCGCCGAATAACGGCGGCGTACGGCCGCGGCGTCGAACGTTATTTAACGCCGAGTGTCATTTTATCTGAAATCCTGTCAATATCGCGGGAAAACCTTCGATATCTCGTGTCACATTTCCGAGCCGAACAGAAATTGGAACCGCACTCGTTTCGACGGAGGAACAGAATTGGCACGTGAGGAGGAGTAAAAGAGAGTGTCAGTGTATGAATGAGAGAGAGAGAGAGAGAGAGAGAGAAACAGAGGAAAGGGATTGTTTCCTACTACCTCCAGCTTCCGTATTTTTTTCAAACTCGGAATTGGACGGTTCGACGAAAGCCGCGGACAATTTCAATTTCCGCAATTGCGACGGCGACGAGCGACAAGATGGCGGACGTACAAAGGTTACGCGAGAGGAGCTGAACGGCAGGCAGAAGCAGTAAGTAATGGCTAACGACGATGGTCTGTCGGATCACGTCGATTTCCATACCTTACACGCTATATTCCCATTCTCGCAGCTTCCTTTCCCATCGCTTCGAACGTCTTCCGCGATCATGTAAATATTCCGATAGCGAACGGTCGGACCACGAGCTTCCGTATAGCTTCGAAGATATACTCTCTCTCTCACTAACAGTAAGTCAACGTAACTAAATTGCGCGGGACGGAACAAGTGTACCCCAGCAGGAAATTTCAAAGTCGAACCGTCGATTTAGCTTTGACGCCGACAGGGAAAGAAGATGAATTTTAAGCCGACGCTTAAGCTCGTTATGTTCAATGGGAGCTAATTTCGAAGGCTAATTAATTTATTTGGCACCGACGGTTCCATAATTGAATCCTATCCTCTCCCATCCCACTGTCGGCAAATTATAATTGGGTCCTTATACCGGCCGGCGTCGTTTAATTCGCTCTTTCGCTTAATCATTTATTCCAATTCCAGTGGGGCGGAATCGCAAACAAGCGAAAGGAACTCGCCGCGTGGAAGTGAACAGCAAACAGTGGATAAAGATCGCCTGGGACGAAATCGATGAGGGGCTGTTCCATTAAAATCTGGCCACCGATAATTCGCCGGATTATTAAAGCGTATCTCGCACGGCTAGATAAGCGCGTCCCTGGCAAAACTTACGTGAGTATATATATATTTATAGTGCATAACAAAGTTGGATCAGCGATGGTAGGATCGTTACGAAAATTTATATTTAAACGTTTCGACCACTTTTATTTTGGATCTTCAGCTACTATAAATATATAATAATCATTGAAAACGTTTTTGGAAAATAGTTAGGTGGAGTACCGTATATAGAATTGGTTACTTACGAATTCAAATACGACTCACTTATTACTTACTTACCGCTTACTAATATAAAGTCCTATCGATGCAATTACTTTAACTGTAGGAAAAGCTTCATGTAGTTTCCCAACAATTACTTACAGTGCACATATTCAGACGAGCGAGCTGCGGACAAACGAGCCGTGGGAAGCGTGCGTCGCAGTAAAAATTGTAAATTTCGAGCGTGGAATTGGCCCCGACTCCCTTCCCTCCTCCCCTCCTCGCGCAAACGATCACGGTCGCTGTCGCCGTTTAAATGCAAATGCGAAGCGGCAACGATACTTTCTCGACTCGCCGGCGTACGAACTTCATCAGGTCTGTCCCACGCCCGCTGCGTACGCTAACTTCCCTGCGCCGAAACGTGCTCGCCCGACGAAATATGCGAGGCTGTCCTTCCTTCGGAATAAAAATTCCGTCACTTCGGCTGATGAAGTGCGCCGCGAGAGGAACGTGCTTGTCGGCGCGCCGGTACGGGGAATAAAAACGATAAGTTTTTATCTATTCCCTTTCGCCGCCCTTCGCCGGACAGAATTTCTTCTTCATTCCCCTATCCTCACGTACGCACTTTTTGCCCGGCCAACTTCGTGCACCGTTAACTTAATTAGAGACAGACTGCCGTGGGACTATTTTTCGATCTTTCGTTCTTTCGCGTGTGACACGATTCTCGTCGATTGCGAAATTCGGTGTAGTCTCGCAGGGACATCGTCGTTCGGCATTTAAAAGTAAACGTCACAACAGGTCCTCGGCGAAGGAAGGTCTCGATCGGCGGAAAATCGACTATTTTTAGTAATGTCTCTGGCGCGCTCACTGCATTATTCGGAAACAGACAAGAATGGCGAGCGGACGTAAAGGAGTGACCGCAGATATTTTCGCGCTTCTTTACGTCAAGCTCCTTAATCCACGCGAGCGAGATCGTAAACGATTCTACATGGACAATTGATTATTAATAAAGTCGTGCAGCCAGTTTTTACCGCGTCGCTTGTTCTAAAATGGGGCCGTCCTCGATATTCGGCCCATACAGATACGGATACAGCTCTCTGCGACCCAGGCAGAACTAATTATACCGCTCGTCAGGGCTGGTCTCATTGGCCAAGACAATCTCGCAAGACTCGTTAATTTTTCCTTCAACCTCCTATAATTGCGTCTAATTCTTTCGGACAGACGGAAAATTTGTTTTTCCGAGACCGAGCATGTTCGTAGCGTTATCTTCTTTGTCCCGGCTAATTATTCGCTCCGGCCCGGAATCGGGCGAGTCGGGTAAAAGCTCATCGTTAATTATGGCTCTCGAAATTTCCTTCCAGCGTCGCGGAACGATCAATTATTCGTAACGATGTCTCGGACGAGCCTTCCCGCCGCGGAAAGTCGCGGAACTCGTTAACGACCCTGCTTATTACTGAAAGTCATACAATGCCCGAGCCCTTCGCCGTCGGTTCGCAGTGAACTCGGATTCTCGTTCTTAATGCCTCGCACACGCTCGTCGCAGCGCGAAATACAATTATTCCCGCATCAGCGAGTCAAATTGATGTTTATGGACATTCGGCACCAGCCGCGAAACACGGTAAAGTCAAATGTTATTTGCCGGCAGCGCGCGCGCGCGCGTATGAACCTTTCAATCTTTCACGGTGGTAATTAGAACAAACTGATTAATTATTCGGTGGCGGGGGGGGGGGGGGTAGTTTGCGCAGCGGGTATCGTTATCGAATATCTTGTTTAAACGTTTGCCAGCTGTACGGTAGAATACGGTTTCCGTGCGTTTGCGAATTTCCACATGTGTTTATACGTTCTGAATCTACCGAAAAACGTTTTCGTGCGACGTTCGCGGAGCTTCCTTGAACTGTCGGAGATTTCGTCGATGGAAAATGGTCGCAATGGGGCGAGGGGATGGGGGGCTGGGAATGTAATTGAAATTGGAAGCGGACGAAGGCGCGTGTCAAATTTCAAAGGACGGCTCGTTAAGTCCGTTGAAGGTGCGCTCCGTTTCCCGTTCTACATTTCATTCCGGACTGACACCTCTTTTCCAATTATTCCGACTGCGAGCGGATTTAAATTTTTCGATAAGGCGCGAACGAAAAATTGAGCGTACCTCCTTCCCATCGCTCCCGCTCGATTACGTTGACGCCCGGAATTTGAGAATCGTTTCATTATCGTCCGCGCGGAAATTGGACCGGCGGAAAGGGATGATTTGTTTGCGGGCGCAATTGTTTTTTTTTTTCATAAAGCGCCTAGCGCGCCGGATATACAGAATGTGCTCAATGCGCAGAATGCGCGGAATACGTAGAATCTGCGAAATCCGGTGGGCGGAAGCGTGCAGGGGTGCCGATATTAATTGGATGGGGTGAAGGTAACGGGACGACGGCGGTGGTTGAAAAATCATGAAATATCGATGGTATTGAGTTTCCCAGCCGTCGACGTGCCTATTAATAAAAGGCCCCGTAAGAACCGATGGGAAAGATTTGTGCCGACTAACGAAATTTACCGGCCGGAAATGCGCGGACGGGATTGCATCAAAGGGGGTCGGAAATTCGCCGGGAATTAAATCAGCTGCGGCGAAACAATTTTTTTTACAAAGAGTCGTTGGAGAGCAGCGGTGCATCCAAGGTCGGAATTTAACGCGGTTAAAGTTCCCTGCCAATACTCGTCGAATAAAATTTGCCGCGGACGTAATCGGAAGCGACGAAGGACACGTACGCGTCACTTTTTCGAAGTTTTGCCGGCGGGGGTGGGGTTGGAAAAAGTTGGGGCAAGTTCGGCCGGCCGGAAAGTAACTTTGTACTTCCCCGTACGAGTCGCGCGGATTTATATCATCCTCGGTAAACCAGGCTGAGTTTTACGCGACCTACCTGCCACCGGGGTTACCCCATATTTCACAACTTCCGGCGAAGTACAAATCGGGCGGCTGGTCACCGCGAACAAGAGGATTTGCCACTCGACTAAAGGGCATTGCCGAATAAAGTGGTCGAAAGTGCCCCTAAACCGATTCAAATTCTGAACGAGCCATGGTAGATGGACGCAAACCTTTTTTGCTCGGTTGGAGCCCTCTTAGGTGCTTTTTTAGCCATAATTTTTTGTTATGTTTTAACTGAACACTTAAGGTAACAGGCATCATACGCCATGGGGGTGGCAAAATGTAGATTTTTCATCATTTTTGCCCTATTTTCTCACCTTCTTTTGGCCGTATCTCCGAAACTATTGCACTTCGAAGGCTTCGGTTGCGATTTTTGTGATCCTCATTCGATCCTCTTTCAGTATGCATACCCACAAGTCGATCTGAAGACTTTTATTTTTTGGCCTATTTTTCGACCACCATTGTTCGATGGTTTTTTGGCTGTAACTCCAAAACTAATGCAAATTCCGACAAACGCCAAACGGCTCTCTGAGTTATTTTCGACCCCCTATCACGTAGCAAAAGGGCGATCCGATCCGCCGACCTTCGATTTTTCGCAAAAATGAGAAGGGGTACCCCTTAAAAAATTCGCGATTTTTTAAATCACCTGTAACTTTTGAACCAGCGATCAAAGCCTATGATAATCATACATTTTCTTGAAGCTTTTGAGGCGCTCTTTTGAGATAGGATTAAATGGGCGTTAAAATGCTTCTTTGCCCCTCCAAAACCCCGAAGATAACGCAGATAATCCATAATTATCAGATATAAGACCGTAAAATGACGTAAAATAGTGTAACATAATGCGAAATAATGTCAAAGTATACAAAAAGTCTCGTTAGTCCATGTAAAAGAACGTAGAAATCGATAGAAACCATTTTCTGGGCATTTGAAAGGTGTTATCGTGTTTTAGTAGCGTCAAATTATGTCAAAATAACCTTCATTGGCCGCCCAGTGGCACATTATACTTTACCGTCAAATCTATTTACAGTAATATTGTCAAGACTTTAATGTGTAATACACGCACTATGCACGGTCATACCATTTGCGTCGATGTCACGTAAGAGGGTAATTTTTCTAGCAAACAATGTCGAAAATGATACAGAGACTGCCAGTTTGGCGAACGATGTACGGCGGATCGTGCATAAATCTTGGAGCTCGCCAGAAGTTTAAGAGAGCTCGACTAAGGCGATTTGTCTCTTAACTCGCGCGGCTTGCCTGCCGTTAAAATTTCTATGGCGCAAAGTTCGCCATGCAAAATGCCGGGCCATTGAGCCACGGTGGACAATTCGTCTTTCGTATGCTTCACGTTTGCCATTCATGAGGCGCACGCGACTGTTTAACATGGATGAGCGAGTTGACCCACCGAAGGGATAGAAGCGTTTCACGAATATTTAGTAATTACCGCGTAAACGGGAGCCGAGGTCCTCTTTCAATTAGCCGCTCAAGTTCGAAACTTTCGGCAGTCGATGATAATAATCGTCCTAAGGACGACCGACGACCGAGACAGCGAGTAAAGTTCCAATCCTCGCAATGTCTGTTGACACACTACTCGAAACTTTTCAAGCTGCTTACAAGCAGCAATAGGTACCTACAATGCTGCGAGACCCGTGAAAGTGGGTAAGAGTCTTACATATGCGAAAATCCCGAAACTATACTTATGAATTTTTCGAATCCAGCACAGATTCATGTGAGTTTCAAGTTATGTATATCGATCTTCGCTAATTAGTCTTTACAAATAACGTCATTAATAAAATTGCGATTCTATGGTGCAGATAGCGATTTCTAATTGAAAATCTATTCATGAGGAATCGGAGTAAATATGTGTATCAACTTTCGCTAATTACTCTTTACAAATAACGTCATTAATAAAATTGCGATTATCTACTCCTAAGAAATCAGAGTAAATATTCTCAATTATATTAATTAATCATAAAAATTCTCAATTATAAAAATTAAAAATTCATCGTTGTCAAATCTTGGCGTAGATAGCGAATGACATTAATGTAGTGGACGTTTCGCTGGAATTGTATCATGGACAATGTGCTCGCGTGAGATAAGGGCGTGTATTGGCCTGCCGCGAGGTGTGCCGCGTTTCATCTTATTACGCCGGATCTCTTTCGCCGGGGTTAGAAACAAGATCAGCGGTACGTGCAGGTCGAGCCTGGGCTCTCCGCAAAGCTCGGAGTTCCTCACGCGACAAAGTGCATCCCGCCGACGCGACAATGGTCTTATTACAACGAGGTACACGGCAGTGCACAAAGCCGAGGCACGGTCGGCCGGCTGTTTTCACAGTAAACGACTCGGTCGTAAAATTTTGCGCGCCGACCGCCAGACTGCGAGAGCGAACTCTCGCTCGTTGAATATGTACGCCGCGTAACGGTGGTGAAAATATAAAGCGACTTGATCAATTTAGCCGATTCAACTTTATTTGCCATTGTCTTCCCTCATCGACTGGCTAGATCATCGAGAAACAGGATATGATGTGTCTGTATTAACCCATTAGCTGCGGCGATTCCCATTTGATAATTTTCCAATTTATATAATTATGCTGTTACATAATCTTTTCTCCATATATACAACTTATTTGGCAAAAAATATAAAAAAATAAATTTGGCAGTTAATGGGTTAAATCTATTAAAATCTTCTTCCGTAATGAAATATTTAAAGATTGCATTTTTAAAGTAGAGTTGTAATTAATGCAACGAAGGAATATTCTGCTCTTTTTAATGGGCAGTTTACTATTTATTTCGACCGCCCGCATGGCATCGCCGCGAGAATATCTATCGAATTGCCACGTTCCGACCTAGAAAAAAACTGTCGGATAAATTATCCGAACTACAGAGTCTCCGTAGGCGTGAAACCGCTCCCTTCGCAGTCGAACACCCGCGAAGCGCAATACTCTCATTACGCCGGACCGTATCAAAAGCGCGGTCTGCCGCCCGTATTTTCACGATAAACACCGGCCGACAGTTTCATTTTGACGGGCTCCGTGCCTTCCGTTGTTTCAGCGACCGAAAAGCGCGAGCTCTCGTCAAACGCGCCTTCCGCCACATTTGCCTGCCGTTCGACGATTCCCAATCAGTCGGTGGCCATCAGACAAATTCGCTGAATTTGCCCATGGCATCTGCCCCCCTTCCCCCCTTCTCTTTTTATGGCAGTCATGGGACGAAAAGCGGACGCGGCTGGAATAATTTCGAATTTCGAGGTTCGCGCCCAGCGTTGTTCGACTATGTAACGAATTCCGCCGCGGCAGCTTTGTTGGTTGGACCCCAACGAAAGAACGAAGCTTGGCGTTTGTTCGAACCCTCGCATTCTTCTCCCGTACGCGGTGAGAATTGAATGCTCGTTACCCGGGACGGCCTCTTCGCTCATGTGCGAGCTCGGAAGCGGATGAGCGCTCGGTGGCTTTTCATCGTCGGTTAGCGTGCAACGATGGCGAAAGTTCTACGCGAGCATGACGCTTTTCCGCGAGCACGACGCTTTTCCGCGAGCATGACGCTTTTCCGCGAGCATGACGCTTTTCCGCGGACACCTTTTGTCGTCTCGCGGAACGTCCTGCGAGGTTGCGAGCGGCCATTCAATCGGGCCGTTTATAGAGTGGGCCGAGTGAAAATTTCCGGGCGACCGCCTCTGTCTGCCGATTATAGCCGCGATCCTCGTGACACGGAAAAGTCAGAATTTAGCATTAAAATACAGTAGCAAATGATTTTCGCGGAGTAAGCACTATCGAATAGACGTTGATAAATTCGAAGGTTTAGTTTCGAAAGTTTTCGAACGTGACAATTGGGCGATGAACTGTTCGTAGGTGCTAATTAAGGGCGAGCGTACTGTATAGAGCCCTTGAACCGGCTCGCGGTGTTAAAAAGTATCCTGCGACGCGGCGTGAGCTGAAAGCATGTTGAGTTAATTGGCACCGTGCAAAGGGGAGAAAATCGAATATCGTCCATACACGGTATCGCGATCGGGCCGATTATGTGACGAGCGGAGATAAACGAGTGATCTCGCGAGAGCGTTACGCTAAACCGATCGCGGACAAATTTATCGTGCGCTCGCAACGCCCGGCATCTATGCAGCTTTATTCCCATGAAATGGCGAATTTAATCCGCGCGCGGCCGTTGCGATAGATTTACTTGATCCGATTTGAACCGCCCCGAATCTCGTCCCGCACCCCCCCGCGATCTAGTCCATCGATCCGCCCGCCATTATGCGTCGCCGCGTCCTGATCATGAGGGAATTTTTTGTCGGCAAACGAGGTGCTCGTTTTAGCGCGTTAGCCGTCCAGAGTGCGCCGGCGTATTATTCGCCAATTTATTCCCCTCTGCGGTTCGAACCTATAACGCTTGCGCATAACGGGCGACGTCATCAGCATTTCAATAATTATACCTTTTCCAGCGAATCATGATCGATCTGTTCTAGAGCTTTGCAACATGAAATATCTGTATTTAGTGCATTAAGCCCCAAATTGGCCTCTCGATTAATCGAAACACGCGTAACATTCTTGATACGTGTCGGTTATTACTAAATAAAAGTAAAAATTGATTTAAGCCTGTTTCATTATATCGAGATAGGCAGGAAGAGTAATTCATCTTTTTACTTAGTCCACTGTTTAAGTAGCGGCGTGTGCCTGTTCGTTAAAGGTTCGTTCGCAGATTACCTGAGGTGAATATCTCAGCTGTCGAGTTAGGCGCGTACATTCTCGCAAGGGCAAAGATTGACGAGAACGTAACAGGTGAGCCGATCGGCAGGACGTCGGACGCGCGTTGCAAAATTGACCGATAACGCGAGCTAAACATGCATGCCTAACGCACAGACGTACGGCCGCCTCGGTCTATGTACGCCGACGACAAATCGAGTTATCTCGCCGTAGCAGTTTTCGTAAACGAGTTAGAGCGATGGTCGGTTACTTTCGACTAGCGTCTTTTTACGGCCTGTCTGATGAAACTTTACCGCATCCGTCGTCCTGTGTACCCTGACAAAGCTTGGCACCGTGTGCGCGAGCTTTAGTGTTCATCTTTGACAGCGTTAAAACTGACGAGCGTCGAAGTTAATTGCGCTCACGCATCATTACGACATCGATCTGGGTCGGAAAAGGGAGTCAATATTGTTCTTTAGTTCGGCATCGTAAATGCACTCGCGATATTGGCCATTTCCGCGGCGGTTAACCACCTGGCTGTGTTAAACCGCGGGAAGAGAGCGGGGAGTCTCGAGAAAAGAATATTCGGCCACTTTTCTGCGAAATTCGCTTCTCGCATCGCGGCCAAGGGACAGAAAAGTGCTCCCGCAGGATTGCACCGGGTCGCATGTATAATTCAGCGTTCCCCGACGGTCCCGCAGGCAGGTATCCGGCGCTAAAATTGATTTTACCCCGGGAAATGAATCTGCAGTCTGCATCTGCCGATGTTATTGATTATTGATAACTCCGACGCATTATGTATTCATGCCCCCCCATCTCCCTCGGTTCCTTCCGTTCCGCGTCGATTCTCCTCCTTCTGCCAATGCCCCGCGCACCTCTCGCCACATGCAAATTTATAGAGCGTCGACAATATCTCGCGGTCTGACCACGATTTTATCGCTTGAATACCGTTTCCGATATCGTCTATTCGCATGACTCGGGTTCGATTCCGACGGAGTCGGATATGAAAAGTTCTCTGACCTCACCTTTGCCGTACCCGCAGTTCGAACGCAAACGCGAACGAAGTGAAAAACTATTAATCTCGACCGTTCCTCGCAGTAGCGAAGTTCGGCCATAAATGATAAGCGAGCTTACAAGGTCCCTATCCGAATGCGTACAAAGGCGCATCGGCGCTCGCGCAGTCCGCCATTAATCAACGTAAATTGCAGCACGGGCCAGTTTCCGTACTTTCATCAATTATCAGCGGGCTGATACGTCGTGCCCTGAAAGAGCGTCAACTTTCCTGCCTCCTGCGCCGACGACTGCATATATGCGCAGGCCGTACTATACGAGTTCGCAAACGGTGGGCGTTATACAGGGCGGCGTTGAATTAGCCCAACGGCGCGTAAACAGACACTAAATAAGGACGCGAGACCTTAGCCGAGGCAGGCCAGCCAATCTCGCGGCCAAACACGTCGGCTGGCCCCGTAATAACTTAACACCGCGTAGCGATCGCGCCGGGTCAGCTTCGACCAATAAGCCAGGACGCACCTGCTGCGTCATGGACGCCGAACGACGCCCGGGTCTCTTACGGACCCCTCTGGCTCCGCTATTCGCTGCACCGCACTATCCGCCGGTAGTAATAATTGTTCGGCAAACAAGCGAGCGGGCTTCCCTTCAGAGCGTGCAGCGGCGTCTGTCAACTTAATTAGCGATAATTTCATGTACGCGGCTAACTGACGATGCCCTCGTTATCGAGGACGAAACTCCGATGGGGGTCCCGGTAACTTTCCGGCTCGCGGAAATTAATTGTCCCGACGAGAGCGCGAACGCGGCACGGGACGTGACTCTTACTTGTCGGTTGTTAAATATTAGCGTCGGCTCGCGGTCAGTTAAACGCTTTTAGACGAGGCGAGGCCTGGCAGCGAGGGTGGATGAATATTTCAGGTAAGCTGGGTCGCGCTGAATTGAAAGATCAAAGTCGGCCTGACTTATTCATCGCGGCTGCGACGACATAGGTCTCGTCGTAGGTCGAACGGAAGTTTCGTACTGGAATGCGGCCTGCACGTTCGTCGTTTGTACTTTATCTTTTCGACACTTAGTTGGGGAAATAGAGAGGAGAGTGATAGAAAGAGATAGAGAGGAGGGAGATGGAATAAGATAGAGAGGTGAGAGATAGAGAGAGAAGGAGAGAGAGAGAGAGAGAGAGAGAGAGAGAGAGAGGGAGAGACTACGTTTGCGTCCGATAATTCTCGGGCAACAATTCAGCGATGGCGAACGTTCGTAAATGTTTACGTACGCTGTGCAGAGTCAATTACGGCGTCGACTCTTGGCCGTGGAAATAAATTCGTTCCGTCCGTTTCAGTTCGATATCGACAATCGCCGCCGTTTAAGTCGAGTTTTATTCGGCGCGTTTCACGCCTCTCTCACTCTCTCTCTCTCCCTCTCGTTTCTTTCACTCGACTTCGGGGTTGGAGGACGAAGAGTGATTTCTCTCCTCGGACTTGGTATCGTTTTGTGATCCACCTCACGTACGGCGAGAAATTGTACGTCTTGAGTGGCCCAGCCGTTAATGAACGCGAGAGACACGAGATTGTCAGGTTGGCCAAATTTTCTTGCCCCGAACCCCACGGCAGACGAAATTGCTCGCTGTAACGTTACACAGACAGAATGCAATAAGCACCTTTTCACCCTACCGTCACCCCAAATTGACCAAATATGAAGCGTCTGTTGTTACCGATAATTATGAAGTTTCTCTACATACAGAATTGGGAAAATCCGATATAATTGTTAATTTCAGACCAAGTTGCCTATTATAACAAAATTAGCGTTTGAAATAATTCCTTATTATTCTAATCTGTTCAATTATCATCGACATGCGTACAATTTCGTGCTGCAATAATCTGCGATATGATAAAGCACAAATAAACGTAAGACGTCATTCATAACGATTCGAACGATGACCCAACATTCACCTGTACATGATTGGTTTGCCATTCGTTAACGAAAACTACCCCCGCGCGAGTGAAGGGTTTACGACGCGCGTATAACGGGCGGCCCACGCGCGTATCGATCCCGCATCATGTCGGATTAGGGATTGAAGCCATTAATCGGCGCTGGATCGCAGGAGGCAACAACGCGAATGGCCGAGCTCGAAGGAAGGAGCCTGGGAACGATCGCAGGACGAAGGATGAGGATAGAATGGCCGAAGGATACGACGAGCAGAGGGCGAGTGGAGGTTGAGGGGGTTTAATCGTGAAAAGAGGGATGGAAAGTTGGCGGCGAGAAGGGTTGGTCCAAGAGGGTGAGAGAGAGAGAGAGAGAGAGCGCGAGAGAGACAGAGAGGCTGAAAAGGAGGCTGATCGGCGGAAAGGAAGTTTCCTGGTACAGCGCCAGAGCGTAATTCCCATCCCGACAGACACTCTCCCGTTGCTCACACAAAGGAGACGGCGGCGAAATTTTATTTTTACCTTCGCCAACCGGCCCGTCTTACATTACCGAATTGCGAACCCCGTACGTGACGGAAATGGGAAGCACGCGCTGGCCCGGCCTTTTCCGCCTTTCGGTCCTCGATAATTTATGCGCACGACCTCGCCCGTCATCGACATCGTCCTTTTTCGCCTGATGCGCGATAAACGGGCGGGCACAGGGTGCAAAATATATCTACGGGAATGGGAAAGCTTCGGAGGCTCGGTAAAGCTGGATCGCTGGGAAGCTGGGATTAAATACGAACCTCCGCACTGCGATGTGCGATATTTAGAAAGTATTACAGGATTTCTTAAATCGGATACTTTAAGGGTTTTTGTTTCCGCGTTGAATCGTAATGACCCGAACGAATAACCTGATATTCCTCAAAAGATGACTTTGACCGGAATGCAAAGGTCTCATATAGAATTCCGTAAACTGCCGAGTATGAGCGAGTAGGAGATTGAATAAATACGGTGAGATCGGAATGAAAGGCGGATGAATTAGAGTCCACCTGGACCTCATATCTTCAATCGTCCTCGAGAAGCTATTTCCGCGCTGCAATATTTTCAGCTCCCTCTTAAAATCTCCACCCCCCCCCCCCCCCTCCTCCTCCTCGGCGTAGCTCGTACCAGGCTATGCAATGGAAATGCAATAATACCGGCCCGTTATACGAGCCATAACATGTATTATATATACATTTGCCGTCTTCCTCCGCCACCTGTTTCCCCCGACGGCGTTCACATCGTTACGAATACATTCGCATGTTATACCGGGAGAGTTATACGTATACTCCCCGTGGCTCAAATTACGGCAGCCGCGGGAGATTCATTCATTTTCTCGAATTTAATAAACGCCGCCACCCGACCCTGAACTCGTTCAATTGCCGAGCAACGAAAGGGACATTCCGCCTTTTAAACTTCACGATTGTACACAGTTTCGCCGGCGGCTAAAAGGTTCCTTTATCGTTACCTCGCGCGATACGCCACGGCCAGTGGAGGGAACGAAAAATTAAATTACAATACGGCGCCGATTACAGGGACGATTGACAATTTTCCCAATCGATTTTACCGGCACCAGCCGCTAATTGCCGCCGTGCCGAAGGACAGACTCGAGGCTAAATAAAGCAGATAAGACCGAGATTACGTCGTAGTAATGGCGCTCGTTGCTAACCTCCGGTGCAGGATAATTGCCGTGATCGTAAACAAGACGCGAGCTCGAGATAAAGTGGCTCAATTAGTTGCCTTATGAATTTTTCAACTTTTAATTGAGAGGATCTGAAACTCTGCAACGATCATCCGACGTCTTCGAAAATCGATGCGAAGTGTTGCCCCGGCGAAGAATGTATCCAACTATCCCGCTGTCTGAGTTCTACAGTTTTGCTTTAACGAAGTAACTTTGCGCAGGTCGCGATCAGAGGATAGAAGCGTCAAAATTGTAATATTCCCAGACGGAGGCGAGTTGATTCTTCTGAAAATATCGTTCTCTCTCGGCGTCTGAAATAATACGAATTAGAATTTAAAATTACCCGCCCACCCGCGCAATTTGTCCCAAACTTAAACATAATCTGGCATTACGGCGAAGGAGAGCACAGGGTCACTTCCGACACGCATTCCCCATCAGTCCCACAGGACTGAGTTTGCGAAGCTGAGTGCGAGCCTGGCTCGGTTCCAACGCGAGCCAGCCCCTGTTCCGGGGGGTGCGCAATTAAATTTAATTATTTCATCGGTCATTAAAGCCGACGCTGAACGCGTTAATTCCATCGTAGTCAATCGTCCTCCTGCTCGGTCAATTTGCACGTCCGTCATCGGCGACGATAATGAATTCCACGTGGCACGATATTCTTCCCCATCGACCGGCGTCCGTGACAACTGCTGGCCCCACTCTTTTATACCTCTTCCACCGACGGGCACTCGAAATTTTTATAAGCCATCCCCGAAGGAGACCCCTCCCAACTCCCGTAAAATGTTTATGAGCCAAAGCATATATGTCTTGCCCGTGCAAAGACAGATTTATCGATTCGACCTCGGGGGTTACGATGATAATTCAATTAGCGAAGTGGCGCGCTATCTCGATTACTGCGGCTCGGTTTGCCGAGAGTTGATATTTTTGAAACATAAACATTTTCGGGAACGAGAATAGATCGGCCGGTATCTGCATAGGCAAACGACGGTGGACGCTCGTCGTAAATCTGAAGTGCGGCAAAATCCGGTCCGAAAAGTTCGGCGCGCACATAACAGGAGTACTGACATCGCCACAGTTTCGCATGCATATGCAATTGGCCTGTGTATCCGTACGTCCGATGCAAAGTATCTAAGTGCACTGGCGAGAGGGCGAGGCGAGCCTTTGCACTGCTAACCCTATCAAATCAGCAGGGAGGTACAGCGTACGTTAGCGCTGGCAGGTCAGACCTTACGTGGCTTAATGCCACGTCGATGGCGGAATTCGATTAGGTCTCGGGAGTTTCGATCTAAACGAATCTATTCTCTCCGCCTTTGGCGCAAAATTGTGCGCTGATACGATTCTCAGACTTGCGGTGGCAAATTCATCTCGGGAGCCAATGTCATGTGCATCGAAGCATCGGTGGAAGTTACTTCCATCACTGAGTAATGGCTCGAGTTCTCGGTGCGAAGAGGCGATGATGGTTAACCGAACGTTAACACTAGGATGCATCCAGTGTATTAAATCTAATCCAGATATCATTCAGATTTAGCTGGATATTCCACACCATTTACATCGTCAATTCGAAAATTACTTTTAGTATCAAGTAACGATCGAGGTTGCCAATTTCAAGAGGAGAATCGTTGAAGCTGGAAAGAATCCGGTATGTTAAATCTGATCCAGATGATACCACTCTCGTCAGATTCATGTCTAGATTCAACACAATCTACGACGACACTTCCAAAATTGCTCCTAGTACCAGGTAACGGTTTCCTATGTCAAGATGCGGATGGCAATCGTTGAAACTGAAAAGAATCCGGTATGTTAAATCTAATCCAGATGATACCACTCTCGTCAGATTCATGTCGAGATTCAACGTAATCTACAGCGGCAATTCCGAAATTGCTTCTAGAACAAGGTAACGGTTTCCGATGTCAAGATGCGGATGGGAATCGTGACACTGGTAAGAAAGCAACAAATTGCACTCGAGCAGGATAATATCAGCGTCGGCAGCCGGCGGGAGCGAGGCGTTCGACCATTAACGCGGGGAGACGCGGGCGTTTAAGAAAATTTATTGCCGACGAGAGCGCGCGACCGCTTTGAATATACAAGAACAGAGAGGCGGCGCGCGCTCGTCTCTCGCAAATCGTGCCGGTGGAAAGTTACAAAGTAATAAACGTTACACCTTGGAGCCTCCGGTGTGCTCGTCGAGTCGCGCACAACGCGCACGCTCGTATCCGCACATACATATATGAATATCTGCGTACACAAAACATTCGACCATGAGGATTGAAACAACGCTCTTAAATGTCGGACCCGAAACGATAGCTCGCCAAAACATCTCTCGCCGTCGTATGTCAACAGAACGCGCTCCTGATCTAGCCGGCCATGTTCAAACGACTTTGAACACCACGCCAATTTTCCTCCACTTTAATCCGGCAGCGAACTCCCCGCTTTATTGACACGCAATTCCACGCTGCATTTGAAACAGTCCGTCCCACGCTTGTCGAAGCGGATTAAGCGTGTAACTCCGGGGGCAGCGTATTAAAACGGCATTACGGAGGATCGGGCGTACATTTACGTTGCCGCATGAAACGGTCGTTCGTTATTACGGTGTATGTTTCCTGGCAAAGCTCAGAGTCCGATGTAACGGCCCGTGTAAAGCCAATGATACGCGATACAAATACTGGAACGTTAATGTAAAGTACCGTTCACTTGCCGGCGTCGTTATCGCATCCGCTTTCATTCTTCCCTGGATGGTCATGGAGCGAGCGTCGCGACGCTTCTTCCTATTTATCATCGCGAGACCAAGATGCTCGGTCGAGTATCGGTAATGAGTAAGGAAGGGTTAAAGGAGGGAAACGAAGCAGTTCAATTGAACGCCCCGTTAAATCGAGCCTTCCTCGTCCGACGCAGCAACCTGCGACGCATCTACGCGCAACGTGCGTCGCAGTTACAAAGTTACAGCGTAATAAAGGCACACCTCGACAATTTCCCTCGCACGCGCTGTAAAATGCTGCCCGTTTTCCCGGTAGAAAGTCTCCACGGCGACGGTAGAAATTTCCGTCACGGAGCTGGAAGTCCAGAATTCGTCCTCCCACAGGATAAAGTACTTGAACGTATTGGACTGACCGCAGGATTCGCCCAAGGTTACGCAGTATTTTTCAGAGAATTCTGCCGGATGAAAGGTATTGCCAATTAGCGGGCGGCGCTCGATAATTACCCGATTCGTAGGCTAATTCAAGCTCGACATTTATCAGGGCGAGATAATGCACGATGCTTTAACGGCGACTTAACCCGATGCAATGTTAACGCCTCGACAGTCCATTATAGTAATTGAATGGCGGGCAGGGAAAGTTTCTGATCCGGTTGACATTTCCCGCGGAACACAGTTCGGCTTTCGCAGTATTATTATTATTATCGTCCCGAGCGCCGTCATTGGCCATTATCATTATTATAACATCCGCACATGTAAACCATATTGATCGCCGGCCGCGGCGATGTAATTTAATCAAGGCAATGAGTCGCGCGCAAAATCGAGCTCGAAATTACGCCCTGGCAAGCCGCGAGGAAAAGAAGCGAGTCAGTATAAATGGCGTGTAAATGACTGTGAGAAAAGACTCTGCGGCGGTGCTCTCGTTATCAGAGGATGTAAAAAAAGAATGCGGAGGCAAAGGGTTGAACAGTGAGACGTCGGTGGAACGAAAGACAGAGAGTCGAGGCCTGGGAGGAGTAAAGAGGAGTGAAGAGGAGTGAAGAGGAGTGAAGAGGAGTGAAGAGGAGTGAAGAGGAGCGAAGAGGGAAAATCTCCTGAGACGCACGCTTCGAGCTTTCCATAGAAAGCTCGTACCTACCGGCCGCGAGTGCGTCAACAAGCGGGATAGGTACATAATAAAGGAATGCGATTCCGACGGGGAACTCTAGTTATCGTGACCCACAATCGTTGCCGCTCGGCTATCTCGCTTTTCCGTACTTCGGAAAATTGCAGTTCGCTAACAGGATCCGGCATTTTCTAATGCCAAACGTGCGCGTAAGTCTCGTAACGACGGAAGGAATCAAAGGCGTGTCTAACGAGGTCTATTTGCACGATTTCCATCGGACGTTGTCTTTTGACAGACTCGTTCCTGGCGGAGGAGAATGCTTCGGTCGATGGACTAACGGAATGGATTTTCTAAGTCTCGAAGATGCGCTCAGCTCGTCCCGTTTGTGGGATCTTCCAGCGATAGGAAGGAACGAACTCCGTGTCAGGTGGAAATGCGCATGTGCATTCCGAGAGGCTCCCGTGCGATCTCAACGATTTTCATCGGACGTTGCCTCTGGATGGATTCGGTCCTATATGTGTGTGTGTGAGAGAGAAGGAGAGAGAAGAGATGGGGAAGAGAGGGATGTTTCGGCTGATGGCCTCACAACAACGGTAAGCCGGAGGGCAGTCTTCGCTCGTGCAACCCAAGAACTATCAGCGAGCTGCTCGGCCAACGGCCAATCCCTTCGGGCCATCGCGTCGGGTGCCTCTGTCAAGACACTAAATCGTCGGACGAGCAGCGCCAGAACGTGTTTCACGATAATCGTCGGATCGCACGATCGCTATGGGACGCGTTTCGAGCGACGATTTTGGATTACTATTTTTATCGAGCAATATACCCACTCGTACAGAACATATATGTTCTCGTAAATAGGGAAGCGACGTAAATCAAGGTATTAAGAAGATATTGGATCGATTATTTGTTTGTTATTCGCTGCTAGGTATGTCCTTTTTCATACGTATGAAACGAGGCAGAGGCGTTCAACGCGGGAGATTGTATCCTGAATTACGGCAATGGATATCTGTCGGATTATCTTAGGAATTAGCTGCTGTAGCTTGTATTATGCGTAGTTGAAGCTCGATACTTTTTCATTGCGCGTAACGTGGCTTTGCCCTTCTCTAGCGATGTCAAAGGGTCGGAGTGGTACGCCGCGGTGAGACTTTATTACCGCTGGCTAACAAAGGACATGCAAGAACGGTATTGGCAGCGGCAGCCGCGCGGCTCATTGTCTTGTAAAGTTAATGCGAACTGTTTCGCGTTTGGCTACGCAGGCCGGTCGGTTGCGCCGGTTTAAAACGAGTCACAATCAGCGAGCTCGCACAGTCACGGGGGATTCGCTCGGATACATCCAGGATTGTTACGGATGGGATACTTGGCCTCGGGTCCCTGGCACTCGCTTAATCTTGATTCCTTTTAATCCGACCCAACCGCTGTTCGCGTCTACGGCGCAGCGGCCGCAGCTGGGCAATATTCATAACTCCTGTCCTTTTCCCGTCATGTGCGTCGCACGCGTTTCCTCAACGTAATCTTTGCAAAACTCCGACATACGATATTACAACGTGCCATACTCGGGAACAGAAGTCATTGCATTTCAGCGATCCCATCAAAATGAACTATGCAAACTTATCATATATAGCAACTATTTCTTTCAGAGTTACGAAAATGGTCTAAATTCAACATATTTGAGAAATATACTTGTCTATGATATGTTTCAAGTATTACGATCAACGATCGGTTTGAAATAGTTTACTGACTAGCGAGTCTTCGTAATTAACGGCGCACATACGACTGCGGCGCATTTTCGGACGAAGGATAATTTACTTTCACCGCGCGAGGGGGGAGGGGAAGATGCAAATTCGCGCCAGGGTAATCGATCCTCCTGCGCGTCCCGTTCCCCGTTCGGGGCGCGATAATCGTCATTTCGCGGCCGGCCGGGGAGAAACGATTTATAACAGAATTAATCGTATCGGCACGCGAGCCCGACACGCCCGCCGGGACTGACATTTATCTGACTATCGAAATTGCGAAGCGAACGGGCCGCCGAATCTGTCACCATCCTCGCCACTCCCAACTATCCTCCTAACGCGTTTAGCAGCGAAGTAAACGCGTTCGACGCGCGACGAATTTGAATTCGAGGAATTTCGATTGAATTCGGGCAGAAAAATCGGGCGCTTGTTATCGCGCCGACGAAATTGATGTCGCCTTTTTTTTCTTTTTTTTTTGTCCCAGAGTCAGCCAGCCGCACGGGAGGGAATTTAATACAGGCAGGGTCGTTAGTTTTTGACGCAATTAGCGCGCGACCTGATTAGTGTAATGCGCGTTTGCGGAATCGGGGCTCCTTCTTTTTTTGCGCCGCCCAGTATGCCAGGGTCGACGGATGGGTCTTAATTGACAGGCTCGAATGGACGTTAATCCGTCGACAACGATTACAATCAGTGGAGACGAACGTCGATTTGGTACGATCCTTCAACGCGACAGCGTGTCAGGATCATTCCCGAGATCGACTACTTTAACGGGGCGAAAATTAGGTAAGGACGAGGCAATTTGGGTCCCTCCAACTGCATTAGCGGCATCAGTATGTAAAGGGACTCCCCCCCGGTAATAAACGGCATGCATTTACGGGCGTAAAATTATAGTCGCGAGGCAGAGGAGGAAGGAGGACAATGGTGCGTCGATGGACTTTCGCTCTTCTAATATGGGTAAACGAGGCAGACTGCTGGGCGATACGCGAGAACCAGACTATTAGTAAGCATTACTACCCATTACTAGCCGCGTTTCGAGAACCGAACGTTACAGGCATAGCGGAGATTTTAATTGTTAGCGCTTCCATTCTCGTATTCCATCCGAGCGTCTCATAATCTAGTACCTATTCTGAGCGTACTACGTGCGCAATATATGAGGAAATATGCAACAGCGAACACTCTATCCCGAGTATTAAACGTTGTGGGAATAGAATAGATTCTAATTGTAACCGCTTGTTCCCGACAGCGTGCATTGTTTCGGCGTCTGCTAATCTGGTTTCCATATATAGCGCATAGTGATATGAGAATAAAAAGGTGGGCGGCCACGGACAACGATATGTAACATTACGTCAAGCTACGTAGAGTCCCACGTGCGTCTTCAGGTTCCCTTAATCCTCGCTTTTTGCTGGATCGTCCAATTATCTTCCAAACTACGTTCTCTGAGACGATCGTCTGAGGAACGATTCGGACGAACGTTCTTTTTGCTCCTAGAGGAGTGCGCGGCAATCGGAAAACGAATGGGCGGGGTTCCTAGGATAATCCTCGCAGGTGCCATCACTTTCATACTCGCGCCGTTCGTCCGATTCCTTAGGAAAAAAAGTAACGTTAAGGAGGGTCAGTTCCATGGAAATTACACGTCCGATAGTCGATCGGATCCCACCGGATTTCTTTCTCCACTCGCGGCCCGATAGCGGATGAAAGAAACGATCGTTCCCGTAAAAGTTCCCAACTCCGTTCCTCATTGTACCCTCTATCTATTCAGCGCTAAGTCTCGCACTATCTCTCGCGTAATTGACATTCTGAGAGTCGGAGGTGCCTTGAAACGCAAATCGGCCCATTTTATACCCTTCTTCTTAGAGCGTTCATCCCAGTCTCGTAATGGCGACGATTTTCTCGAGCCGCGAATTAATAAATGATCCTTCTCCCTGAGAAATGATGTCTCCTTCTTCTTCCTTTGTCTCCAGTTTTCCCATCCGAGCAGCTAAATCGATTTGGTTCTGTACGGTTTCGCTTGACGCTCGCTAAATCGTGTTTACCTATCATTTTCATACCTTCTCTCGCGTTCGTTCGTTCGTTCGTTCGTTCGCAATGTCCACTCGTGAAGAGTGCCGGAGTGGCATCGATTTTGACACCGTTTGACGAGCGGTCTGATTTCGATAAGCCGTGCTGCGAAAATGTTCGATGAAATTGACGCCGGCGAATCGGGTCGCCATTGACGGAAGGACGGCCGTCTTGCTGTAAGCGACAGAACCAGTCCAAGAACGAGGACGACTGTGTCTAATGAAGCGATCGATCGACAGGACGCCTGTTCCTCAATGATCATGTCCCATTTAATCCGGCCAAAAATATCGCTTCCGTTCGAGCAAAAACCGGATGTGACCTTAGTTAGTAAAAGTTACCCGACGTTAGTCAATCACTATCGCAGTAACGTGGAGTGGGATAAAACCGACCCAGAAATTGTAAAGTTTACTATAAACTGATGTATTTTCTATCTATTCCACTAAAACCTAATAATCTTAAAGTTTTTATGTAGCGCATGGTTTATTCTTTAAGCTGCATTAATTGGATTAAAAATATCTTCTGAAACTTATGATTTTCTTAATAAATTAAAAACAGTGCTGCTAGGGCGGACTTGCCCCGGAATTGTTATTAATAAATTATAAGTAAAACCGGAATTATTATTAGTAATACGGACTTTGTCGAACGAGTTAAACGGTGGAATAACAGAATACATGGCGGCCACCTATGTTGAATACTATCCAGACCATTGAATACTAACCAAAGGAAGATTTCCATCTTACAGTTAGTACAATGCAACGTATATTCGAACAAATAAGGACCTAATGCGGATTCGCCCCGTGTACGGATTTACCCCACTGCACCATACGTTGAAAACAGAATTACTATTCCATTTTTCTGATTTACAATCAATCACGATCACTGCGGTAAGAACAGCTTTTAAAGCTTGCAGTTACCGTACTGAAACAGGTAACGTGAAAAGATCCCAATTTTGACAAGCATCCACTGCGCTCCACGAAAATCAATACGCCGACGTAAAGTCTGTCCGAGGTGGGCAAGAGGAGTGTAGAATTGATCGTCGCAGCCTTTGCGATCGCGCTAATCAGCGACGTCTCCCGCGCCATTCTCGGCGTCGCGGGGATTGTTCGGCTTGTCGGCCTTGAAGAATGAGCGCGGATCATTTTTCAAAGTTCGCGCAGACGACGCGACGTCGAGTTCCGCGAGGCTCGCCGATCTTTTTCGGGGGCGCAGGGAAAGGGACGCGTCGAGTAATTTATTCGCAAGGCAGGCCGCGGCGAGCGATAAATCCTTCCCGCGCGGAAATTAATGAACACGGAGGAGCGCTTGGCGCAAATACGGGGAGAGCGTGCCGGCCGATAAAGTGCGACACTGAGCGGGGCCTCAACGCTAGTCGCAAATTATCGGCGACGAGACCGAGCGGGCTCTTATCGCGATCATCGATTCGGCGAACCGGGCTCAACTCAATCTTCCCGTTCCTCGAAGACCAGATAAATGAAGCATAATCGAAGGTAAATCTCTCCTCGGACGAGGATTCTTACTACCGATTCTTCTTTCCGACTCGCGCGGGCGAGAATGCAAATTAAAAGGCGGTAATATTGATAGATGAAAGAGGTTTCATAAACGTTTGCAACGGCGTTGGATAGGGAAACGATCTCGCGTTCATCAGCTAGCTACATTCTGTAAGCAGGGGCTCTATTCGCGGAAAGTACACCTCAGCCGCCTAGTCGGCAGTTAATCACCCAATTCCGGCGGTAATTCTGTTGGGCGAATAATTAACATGGCGCGGAAGACGTGCGTGTACGGGGGCTTAGGTCGTTCGATTGAGAAACGGTCGCTTTCCGATGTCCGGACGCAATCGGAGCCAGATGCTACACAGACAGGCTACGTAGGTACTATATATGCAGGTACTGTATACAGGTACTCTGTACACTAATCAAATGATCTGCGGAAGGGCGGATGAATGGAGGAGACGACGTTCAGAAGCAAGAAACTGCACAAGGATCACGGACTGCGTTGGCTCAATCTAGACCCGCATTAAAGTCGTGTTTGTCGATTGGCAATTGTTTATTAATTTACACGCCCCGATTGACGACGTTGTTGGAAGCCGCCGAAGTTCACGACGCTTGCTTACGATACTTTGCACGCTCCGCGAACGATATACGCAATTACGGGAAGTGCGCGGAATGCGTTATGGGGCCCGGGCGCGTAAACACGCGTGCAAACATACGTGCGTGCGTGCGTTCCTCCCACACTCGCGACGCGGACGAAGCCGCGGATGCGACACATCGCCGGAAAACACTCGAGTAATTCCGGCCTGGCTCGCAATGAAAATATTCGCACGTGTCTCTTTTCTCTGTTGCCCGCGGCAAATTTATCCGGCAACGTAATTACACGACAGCGTTGCGATCGTTGTTTCAGGAGAGGGAGGCGGATAAAGAGGGGGGTGGGGATGACAAATTGGCAGCGAGTCGAATTTTTCGATTCGGATACGTTCGGCCCGCATGAGAGGGAGTGAGAGCCGAATTATGCAAAGTGCCAGACAATTCTCGACCATCGACCAGCTTCCGTTGTCGACTTCTTTTTTTCCCAATTTGCTCGACTTCCATCCGGAACTTTCGCTCGACGCTCGGACGAGTCGCGCGATCGGAGTCTAATGAGCGTGAAAGTGGATGGAAAAAGAAGTTTTTACCTCCTCAACGGTCCATTATCGAAGGCGCGACAAATTTTACAGACCGTTCCCACGGCCACACGGATTGAGAACGAGCGAATCCATTCGACGGAACTGAGTTGGAAGTCGGCGGAAAATCGAATGCATAAAGGTGTATGCGTGAAGGGATGGGTGAATTTTATCTTTCGCATTTAATTACGGCCCGTAATGATTCCGATGCATTTTGGCAAGGGATGCAAATCGATTTAGCGTATTACGAGTTTCGAATGAATAATTATCCGTGTTCGCCGAGGCACACATTTAATTCGCGAATAATTTTCCACCGGACATTTTGACGTTTTTCGCGAATGGCCGCGATGATCGATCATCCGCGGAGCATTTGGATTTCATTTTTCAAATAATATGTAACGCCGTGATCGAGCTGCGCGTCGCAGGCGTCGTCGAACGAGGAACGGCCAATTATACGCCGTGGCAAATTAATGAACGACACCGCGCTCCTGGCAAGGATCAACCTGCGCAATTACAGGATAATTAGCGCGATTTGGCGGAAAACCGAAATTGCTACGCAAAATCTGCGCCCCGACGGTTCCACCTCTCAAGCAGGCTGCTGCGATGTTCTCCGCGCGCATACTCGCGTCATCCTTTTCATAGTTAAACCGATAACGGCGGATGCTTATTACATAAATTATCGGGGCGTGCAACTTTAATCAACTTATTGTAGAATATTGTACGGCGAGTATCAAAGTTGCAGAGACTTCCGTGCCTTTAAGTATTAACGAGCTTACCGTATCAGTGGCATAACGTCGACGGCGAGCATGCATCGGCGCACTTTGCCGTCCAATAATTTATTCGCGGCCGATATGAGGTCAAATTATCCGTATCCTGACCGGAACTACAACTCTGCGGTCGAATACGTAATTATTATTCTGCGTCCTTTAACGCAATGACTCCTACGTCACAGGCACACGCCGGATACCGTGACTGCGTCAGACAGCTACAGTGGCTCATCTATTTATTCTACACCGTTATTGCGAGAAAATTGCTAACAGTGTTCATCAACAACTGCCTCCCTGCAGGCTAGTCCCACAAGTATCCTCTATCAGTTAAAACATAGTAGTTTTTTATCCTCGTACTTCTTTGAACTCGCATTGAAAAAAAAACGATATTGAAGCTTTGAGGTCTATAATTTCAAGTATCAGCTATTGTGTTAGGTAGCGGGGACGTGTCTGGACTACTGTCAACGATCTATCCGTTCAGTTGCAACACAGCTGGCATCGGCCGCAAACGAAAATGCGCAGCACGCATGCACACGTACGCAGACACGATAGGAATCTGTCAGGGAGTTGCAAGTTCGCGCGGCATTGTCATGCCGAGTAAGAATAATCCGATAAGCCCCACACCGATTTACAATCCGTACATACGGCGAACATTAGCATACCCCATTCAGGTAAAATCTGGCCGTGACTGAACGCATTTTAATACACCCACGTTATCGCGTTATGCACGATAAGATAACCGCGGTAGGATATAATCAATGCCCGTGTACATTATCATATATTAGTCACTCGATCCCCCTCCTTTTCTCTCGCCCTCTCTGTCCGACACGCATTCTCATTAAATCATTACGCATAGCCTTTGATAGCCCGATGCAAGTCCGGGCCAAAATTTTCGCACCTTGAATCTTCCCACACTCCGTTCGTTCCTTGTCCTCTGTTATTCCTCGATATCTTCCAGGCTTCCCTGTATCATCCCTCCCAGTATCCCTCACATTGAATTCTCGCGACGTCTATCCCACTACAAGGAAAAGTTTAGAATCAGACCCACCCGGGAGTCTGTCCACAATATCTACTGTCTACATGGCCCACGATGATTCTTCATAATTTCATCTAGTCCACGTTCCGCGTTTATCACTTACGGCTCAAGAGATTCCCATCCGCGCGTTTACCGTGTCCGTAAATAGCGGGCGCCATGTTCTTGAGTACCGCCCGGTGATTTACGATTGGAGGGAGAGGCATTTTTCTCCTGACCGGCCCGGCCCGCCCGCTCATCTTGATCACTTCGCTGCCGAGAAAAACTGGCGGCCAGATCGAGCGGGATCGTCCACGAGATGTAACGGACAGTTTTTTTCCGTTGCACGTTAGTCCTTATCGGGTCGAAATAAACGATGGCGCATTGTGTCGGTCCGAGCCAATTGGGAAGATATTAATAACGATCGTTTCTCACGATGCACGCGCCGTCCTCGTGCCTCGCACTTCTCCGACGCCAGGTATTTACAACTCCGACGGTTTCAGTCGTTATCAGTGGGTGATGATGAAATTTCGTCGCAATTTCGAAGTGCGGGGAACGCGAGGAGGCGTTAAGATAGTAACCGACCGGGATCGTTAAACGCGAAGCACGCTGCGGTAGCCTTCTTTCATAACCCATGCCGGGATTCATCCGTTTAAATGCACGATCGTAAAACGTAACCCCGAAACCGTCACGAGTACCGTTCATTTATCCCGCGCCGATCGTGGAAACGGTTTCTCGTAATGCGGGTGGGCCTTCATTCGTCATTTATTTCAGACCCCGAATCGTAAACCTACATCTTGCCATAGCGAGACATCTCGATTCGTTGCTTATTTAAGGGCCCAAAGCATAACCAGGCTCCTTTCCCGGGCAAGACGTCTCGATTCCAATTTCAAAAATCGTAAACTTCGCTCTTTGCAGTGCAAAAGGTATCTCGACGCTCTCATCCGACAGTTTCACCTTAGACCGCCCGATCATAAATTCAGTTCTGTTTCGTCGTGCAGGAGAGTCTCGTATCTCAGGTTCGAGGCAGCTCGACGTGAAAATCGAGGGTGAGATATCTCGGTCGCGTGCGATTTTTCACATCGTATCTTGTCCGGACGATCGCCGCCAGGTCCTTTCCTTTCGCCAGCCTCCCCCCAAACCCCCTGCCATCCCTTAGCGCGAAACTTCCTGGCTTCGAGGAGTCGGCAGGAGGGTCGGTGCATGCTCGCCGAGAAATCTGCCGCCTTAACTTTTACGATCCCAACGGATCGTCATTGGCGTCTCGCCCGCTGAAAGCTCCCCCGGACTTACCGGAAGGACCGTCGACGCTTTTACGCTTCGAGCCGAGTGGGGAAAGCGCCTTCCGACTCGATCTGCGACCTACGCGCGAGGCCTGCAACGGCGGGGGAGGCGAATTCCTTGACCCGAACTACTGGCCAGTGGAAATTTTCCCCGACAGCGTCGACCGAGCGGATGAAGTCGCGGGCGGTCCGTTGAGATTTTACGGGAAGCGACCGCGACGTGACGGAATCGTCGAATTTAATAATCGCGAGGCATGTCGCGGCCAGCACGGTGTATTATTCGAGTTTAAACGAAAACTCGTAATAGGTTTGACAATAAAACAAGTGGAACCCTACGGCTGAAACGTTCTTCAAATATCAACCTCGATGCGTTCCAGGGATGCAAGGCTGGAATTTGGCTGAATTCAGATGAAATCACGGCCGGGCCGCTGAGATTTTACGGGAAGCAGCCGCGACGTGACGGAATCGTCGAATTTAAAAATCGCGAGGCCTGCAACGGCGGGGGAGGTGAATTCCTTGACCCGAACTACTGGCCAGTGGAAATTTTCCCCGACAGCGTCGACCGGGCGGATGAAGTCGCGGCCGGTCCGTTGAGATTTTACGGGAAGCGACCGCGACGTGAAGGAATCGTCGAATTTAATAATCGCGTGGCATGTCGCGGCCAGCACGGTGTATCATTTAAGTTTAGACGAAAACTCGTAATAGGTTTGACAATAAAACAACTGGAACCCGCGGCTGAAACGTTCTTCAGGTATCAACCTCGATGCATTCTAGAGATTCAAAACTGGAATTCGAATGATATCGGATGAAGTCGCGGCCGTTCCGTTGAGATTTTATGGGAAGCGACCGCGACGTGAAGGAATCGTCGAATTTAATAATCGCGTGGCATGTCGCGGCCAGCACGGTGTATCATTCAAGTTTAAAGGAAAACTCGTAATAGGTTTTACAATAAAACAACTGGAACCCGTGGCTGAAACGTACTTCAGATATCAGACTCGATGCGTTCAGGGATGCAAAGAATTCGAAAGATACTCGCGATTGAGGCCGAGGTGGTGAAGGAAGTACGCAGCCAGTTCGAGGAACAATAAAGAAAAATGGAATTACCGCCATGTTCGTCGAAGGGATGAAGCAAGAAATTGTCTTTTTTCCGATGCTTTCCCTTAAGGAAGAATACTCTCATCTTCGTTCGAATATAGCTGTCGGCGGGCGAGAATCTCACAGGTCGACGATCGTAATTGGATTTATGTCTTATCGCGCGGCGCCGAATCGAAAATCGATTCGATACGACGCCGAGCGTTTCGAGCGTGTACGTGGGCCCGAGAAAGAACCGCCGGAACAAGTGGAACAGATTCGGCGTAAAGCCTCTAACCCAATTCGACCTGACGCGCAGCCGTGCGAGCACGTTGATGGCGCGGAAAAAGAAGGGCCACCCGGTACGGGGATCGGGCAAGGAATTCAATCGAGCGTCGGTTGTTTCGCTCCTTTGAACGTGTCCGCTAACTGCCGCGAACTTCTCGCAAAATTGAGCAAAATATTGGCTATATAGAAAATTCGGAATTTCCGGAACTTTCTCGCGCCGGCATCGGGCGCAAATTGGATGCCCGCAAAGGACGCGGGTGGAAAATGAAATTTTCCACTTTGTCACTCTTTCGAGGCAGCGGGCAACTTTATGTCGCCCGAATGAAGCCGAAACGCAATGAGAACAATAAATCGGGCCCGGTAATGCCGGGCCGCGCTTAAAGGAGCTGAGTCAGGCTTGAAAGTAATCATGAGGATGGCGGAAGCTAAATTACGAGAAAAACTCGAGCCTCGGTGGAAGCCACTCGAATGCAGGCACCGGCTTTAAATTAATTAGAAGAGTTCGTCTTTCTAGCGACTAACGCAATCACGAGGACGCCGACGTCAGACCTCTCACGCTCCCGCTTTTGAAAAAGTGAAGGTGGAGGGCAAGCGAGAGGCCGGAAAAAGGTGGATGTCGAAGGAATGCGATTTGGGAATTTAAGGGGGGGGGGGGGGGGGCAGCCGAAATTCACGATCCTGGAAGTCGGTTTCGTTGTATACCGGAACTACTGACGGATGCGTGCTAGTATCTGTTTGAGACAGCGCATTTTGTCCTTGTCACCCGCAACCATCTTTGGAATTTAACACGCTCTGTTTCAAACCTCAATTTTTAACATTTTCCATATGCGGCTTCAGACACGAACCGTACAATTCGAAACATCAATCTTTTCATCTCGGTAAATGTTTATAAACGGGATATAGCCGATTTGAACGTATAACTGTAATTAATTCTATCATTGACTCGCTTTAAAGGAATTGATTAAATGTCGCATATTTAATAAATTTTTAATATATTTTCCATCGCTTTGACGAACGATTGCGAATCGCGTATCCGAGAGTCTACCGCTTCAGTACATACTGGGTGCGCTTCTATTATCCCGCCGTAAAGAAATTCCCACGACCCGCCTCACTTTGTGACATTTCACGTTGTTTATGACGTTACCGCCGTGTACTCGGCATTTTCTCGCGAAAGAAGCTTTTACCGCTATAAGCTCACGGCTTGTATCGTGCGTAGCACTCCACATATCACGCGCGCGCGCGCGCGCGCACGACACACATACGACTTTTCTGTCCCTCTCGCGCAAAAGCTAATTCGCGGAATAATGCGCCCGTGGAAAATGTCGCGCAATTCTCCGACTATGCTCCTTTAAAGAATAACATCCAGCAGCGCGCCGAGTGAATAAAATTCTCATTTCCATCGTATAGTCCTGCAGGACATCGCGCGATCAGTCGCCGCTTTCCGAATTTCGAGGCAAACGGAGTCCAGTCCGTTATCTTCCGACACCTTGAAATTCAACAGGAGCACATTTATTAATTGTCCCCTAGTTCCCAGTAACACCATTCAGAACGCGTCAAGCGGAATATCGAAAGGACTTCGAGTGTCGAAGTGCAACCGAAACTGTCCCGATGAATGGCAATGCTGAAAATTATCCTAACGATCGAAATGGAGGACGCCTCAATTTTCGAGAACCTGATTTCGCTCCGTGGGACACGTCTTCCTGCGAAGCGACGGCCACTCTCCGCCCTGCGGTCCCGAGTAAGTATTAAAGAGGTCCTTGAATATGGGTCAGAAAGGAGCGAACGGAGTGATTCGCTTCGAAAGCGACGTAAGTCACTTTCTATTTAAAACGTGACATTTGACTTTCTCCGCAGCGAGGAATTGATAGAATCGCCAATCCGATATTATAAAGGAAAACGATTTATTTCTGTTATAAGACCAAACACGGATATTTTCTCTTTAACGTAGAAGCGTAGTTTAATACAGTCTGAGAGTTGAGATTTTCACGAAATCCGTTCAACTTTATAAATAAACGGATCAATTCGCGTGCTTGACTCTGACTGAAGAACAATTTCGAAAAACAAGAATGTGGAAGCGGAGGCGGAAAATGATATTGGCTCAAATGCGCTCGACGACTCGGGGAAAAGTCTCGTCCCGGAAGATGCGGCCTTGTTTATTACGTCGCGCCACATATCTCCCGAGAAAATGGAATCCTCCCGCAGGTGGACGCTCGAGATTGCAAGCCAGAATATTAAATGTGCCGCGTAAGCCAGCCGGGTCCAACCTAGGGCACGGCTCGCGTTCGTTTGCCTACTGAAAAGGCCGATTCAGAAAATGGCCTCGGCATCAGGAAGGACATCTAATTAGTGCGCACCGCAGAACGCGAATTGCTCACATTGTATTATGGTACACGGACGAAAAATCTTATCATTGCGTCAAATCACCTCGCTTGTTCTCAGACCGAACCGAACAAGCGAGCAAACTTTACGACGGACAACGTGGACCACAAATCTCAGTCTCGCCAAAGATTATCCTATTCAGCGTGTAAATGTTTTGTTAACAGATCCACGTGTCTGACGTACGTTCTGCGAAAGTGACGTGGCCTTGAGCATCGACGGTTTCGTTCGCTATTGACGCAAGGGATCCCTGTCATTCATTCTGATGTGTAAAGTTTGCCGTGCCTGACAGACAGTGGACGTAGAATTATTCCCGCCTGAACTGCCCCTGATTTGCCTTTTGTTCCGTCCGGCTCTACCGTGACGTAATCTCGTTACACGCGTAAAACGCTGCCTTCAGGATCCCGGTGCTCGAATCCTATTCATCCCTTTGTTCGACGGGGGGAAAAAAATGCATTCGCTCTGTTGGCTAACGAAGACTACGACAGCGAATGAAACAGTGTTCGCCGATACTGTTGCGAATATTTCATTCGGATATAGGTATAACATTCTCCTTCGAGGTGGACTGTTTTACTTAAAGTCTGCCGAATCGAGACGCGAATTCGATTCTGTTCGTTCAGGTCACTTCAACCTTTTCACATCCTCCGTCGAAACAGCCATTCTTTCGCAAACTACGATCTGACTTCGCTCCAGACCTTTTTCACCATCCGACGAAGTCAAATAATAACTCTTACATTCCTGCTTAACTTCGCTCTCTCCCGAGGTCAACAAGAGTCCACAGTCTCAGCTTCCTGGACCTGGGCTACGGCGTTAAAAGGTAAAATTGGAAAAGCGAAATGGGCGACATTGCAGTTTTAAAAGCCGCATTACGGTGGGGCCTGCAGTCGGAATCATGCCGCTATGGGAAACAAAAGTGCGGAACGGAGTACGAATATAATCTGACTTTTAAACAAGGCTCGCGAAAGCCCGAAAGTGTTACGTAACCTCCGAGCGGCGAGCAGTCGAGCGGAAAGCGGAGGAGGATGAGGAAGAGGCTGCGGTAGGAGGATGCCGATGTTAAAAACGAAAAACGAGCGTGTGCCGGTCGAGAGGGCGAGAGGGGGCGGAATGAAAATAGTCAACGGTGAGAGGATCGCTGAATGCGCGGAAGTCTCATAATAATGCCGCGTCTTGTAGGCGAATGAAAAAGCCCGGCGAGGCGGCCAAGGAAAACTGTGATGAGAAAGTTTCGCGCAAAAAGCGCGAGGAGGGGGTGGGGGTGGCCGAGGTTCGAACGGAGGTTGGGGGAATACACAGAAGGTAGGCGAAGGGAAGCTGACCCGGATGAAATTATAACGTCTACTCTCGTTGCCGAGTCGGAGGCGGAGGAGGCGAATAAGCGGCAGCGGTAAAAGAGTCGCGGCACGGATAATTCTGGCATCTCGCAGTTCGTCGCAATGCGAGCAGCTTCGAATTTTCAATCGGAGACATGTAATTAATTGGCGTCCCCTCGCGCCGGTAACGCGCGCGCGCGCGCGCGCGCGCGGAATTTAAGTTGGCCATTAGTCAAACCGGTTGACTGCGTCTCTTCAATTCCTTTCAATGTTATCGTCGGACCAGCGATTGGCTTTTAACTTTTTGTATTTGGAATAAATTCGCTTGTTATCGGTTCTGTACAGAGAGAGGAAACAAAGTCGCTTAAGATCTTTTAAATAATGTATTGTGCAGTGTTTACTTGAATCCGCTTTAAAGGAAATGTTGAAAATCAACGTTGTACTATTGCATCACTTTCGTGGTCTGGACTTCCAACTTTTATCTCAGGCGAACGTTACGTTCGATACTGCAGGGATGGGATTACAATATTTTGTACCGCTTGAATAACAGTGTCTGATACAGTCTCGTTCATCGGTGTTATTGAAGTTGGACCGAGATTACAGGTGAAAAACAGTATTTCACCTCACGCGCCTTCAAGATTAAACTTCGAACTCGGAAATCCGAGCGAGAAGGAACTCCCGAGAATACGTCCCCCATTAACTCACCCTCGATTCTATCCCAGGAAGCGTCGATTTCGCGAGGATTTAAAAATGGAACGTTCTCGGCGAGAATGCAAAGTCGACGATTTTTCCGTCCCGACTCCGTATAATCGAACCTCAAAATAGCTCCGATAAGAAGTCCAACACTCGACGACACGCGCCTCCGCAGTCGACTGATCCACATTAGAACGTACGAGTCGGCCAGTAGAATCTTCCATGCACGACGCTCGACGTCGAATCCGACTCACGACTATACAGGGTGATTCCAGTAACTGGGCCGAGCTATAAATCTTTTTTAAATCAATTTAGAACAAAATCGTAGAGGAAAAGTTTGTATTAGTCGAAAGGCTCTATCATCCCATACACCGATCTTTTTCCCAACTGCATTGGTGCATGTGCAAAGTGCAGTTGCACTGTTTTTTTAAATTGAACCACCCATTTTCTTTTACATAAACGCGTTCCGTAGGCCATTCTGCAATAAAAGTGTATAGGTGGAAATCATCGAAAAAACAATGGTTTACGAGATATTTCGATTTATTCGAACTCTTATGATGCCCGAACCGTTCGCTTGGCCCAGTTACTAGAATCACCCTGTACATCCAACGCTGACCGAGTAATCTCCCGATATTACATGCTAACACCTCGCGCGTTCAACGAGTACCTACGCAGGCAACTGCAGGCAAGCTGCCTCCGCAGATACCGTACTCGAATCTGAGAACGTCTCCCGATACCATTCCCAGCGCTGACGATTTCACAGGTCGGCTGCGGTAATTGGATTTGCGGCTTATCGCGGTGCGGTGCATCGAAAATTGGTTCAACGACATTATGTCGGTTGTATCGGGAAGTGGGTGCGAGGAAAGCCGGGCTCCGACAGAAGGTGGGTAGGTGGGGGGTGGGAGGAAGGGGTGGCTCCGTGGGAGTCTCGGGGAGCGAAAAGCTGCAGGTGGTTGCGAGTAAATTTCAGGATTGCCGGGCCGACGCCGAGGGCGAGAGAGAATTCTCCGGCAGAAGATCGTCGTCGCGCAGTTCGCCGGAAATGGGCTTGATAAAACGGTTCGGTCGAACGTCGCGACGGAAAGCTACGTGTCCTTAACCCCTTCAATATCCACGGGAATCTTCCGGGACCGACGGTGGCGTCGTTGCGGCATGTTCGGCCGCTTCGATCTTTGGCCTTTTTAAAATTCGCCCCGATCCGTTTAGCGGGAATAACCTGATTTCTGCCCGAGAGAGAATGAGAGGAACCGGTACGGAGGTAGAGCAAAAAAAAAGCAATCATGTAAAGGGGTTGAAAAATGAAAAACGTGCTGCTGGGCAGCGATATTATTAGAACGGGCAATAAATCTGGGCGGAAGGAAAATATTGCGTCGAAGGTGAAATTCAGGCGGTCGTTTTTTGCAATCCCGATTCTGCGCGCCCGGCGAATGTTAATGTGACAACAAATCGAGCAGACGGCGGAACGAAACGGTACGAAATTTTAAACCGCGAACGTTGACAAAAGAATCGTCCGCGCCCGCTTTTCTCTCCACGGCTTTCCGAGTTATTGAAAACCCGATTCGCGCATCGGGAGTGGCATAAACAACGTCGAACGTACTTCGCTCCTCCGACGCGGAAATATCAAGAAACCTCCGACGGTTTAATACCGAGTGACCGTTCTCTCCGAAAGAAAAGAACGAAGAGAGAGAGAGAGGACCGCCGGTAATGCCAGTCACGTAATTCAGGGAAGGGAAGAAGAACAACCTTGGTAACTTAAGGTGCGCGTCGAGGTTGCAATCGACGCGAATGAAAACTCGACACGACGGCACTTTCCGGGAGATAAGAACGGCAAAATTGTGGAACGCCATTGAACAATACCGTAACCTAGAATGCTACTGCGTCACCGTTGGCGAGAATTATTATCAAGGTAGGCCGAACCAAAACGCAAACCGTGACAGAACGCTGTCAATTCGAATATTCCTCCGATTTTGGCCAACCTACGGACACTTTGCGTAACCGTTACAGCACGCCAGGCATCCCATTGCATATTAGCCCATTATATTGACCGCCGTGGCGGTTGAATGTTTAAACCCTTCGTTAGCCGTAACAATAGCCACCTGTTCGGCGTTAAATTTCCACTCGGCACCGGTAGCCGTATTTTCCTGCCGGAGGGTTTCAATCCGAGCATAATCCAAGACGCGCCGGAAACAGCCAGAAACTCGGCAGACCCACTCAGAGGGGGGAGGGCGAAGGGGGCACGAACGAGGAGGGTAGCGGAATGACGTAGGCTCTTAATTACACGAACCCGAATGAAATCCGAAACAGTGTCAGCTTTGTTGCGAGTCGCGGAGAATTCCGATGAGAATCTCGTCGGACGCCCACCTTTCCTTTTCTCCGCGCTTTGATATCTCAAAGTGCGCAACGACCGTTGTCTGGCCCGTTGTTCCACCGAGCAAACGACCGCCCCCGCCCCCACCTCTTCTCTCCACCCACGATTGATATTCATGATGCACCGTTCGCGAGAAATTCAACGGCAAGGTCCGACGCTCGCGCAGCGCCGAGCCGAAGTTCGCTTTTAACCTGGCGCGATGTCAAATTCGTACTGCCGCGAAACCGTAATGGCCGGCCTCCCTTCCATTATGACGTCATTCTGCAAATGGCCCGTCGAGATATTACCCTTTACGCGCCGCGCGTCTAATCAGACTCATCTTTCTGCGATACTTTCCACAATACCGAAAGGAGAAAATTTCGTTCGCCTCATTTAACGTAATTCCGAAATTTTACATAGTAACCTGACGTTCGCCTGCTAATTGTACTTTGCAACAGTTCTCTGCCGGGAGTAGCTCGAACGTTCTGTGAGAAATATGAGAGGTAAAAAATAGTAAAATGCGAACGAGTTTTTGCGAAAGGGAGGCCGGAGGCGACCGCGTAAATATTTCATCTGACACAGTCGGAAGCGTTAATGACTTTACTGCGGCGAGAAACGATAGGTAGAAGCTAACGGTCGCCGCGCGGTGTTCGTTTATCGTTCGAGCGAATAATCGTTGGAGCCATAATCGTTCCAACCGTGAGTCCCGTCCAGCGATATCGCTGGCAGAGAATCCGAGCGCACGCTAAAGAGTATCGAAAGAAAAGCGGGCGAAGAACGTCGCGATCCCGGCAAGTTCAGCAATTTGCATTGATTAAAAGCGGTGCCGGCGGATTCGGCCGGATTTAACTAGGGCAATCATTTGCGTTTCGCAATCAAGGAATCGCGCCGCACGTATCCTGCGTAATGCGATTTGGCGCGTAAGCCAATATTTTACGTTGCGCGCGATTTTTATCCCTCGCTAATCGACTCGCGGCCCAATGAAAATCCGTACCTTTATTTCAATACTGTTACGCGTACGCTTCCGGCCGGTCGTTTCACGTGACACGATGATGTTACCGGGCGCAGAAGGCGTAAATTGCAAAATTGAATAAAGCTCACGTGCGTCAGCCGTGCCCAGATTACCGGTGGGCGGGTGTAGGGGATGGGGAGGGGGGGGGGGGGGGGATGGGCTCGCAAATGAAAGATTCAGCCGGCCCACGAGTTTTCCATAAACACCGTTGCAGCCCGTTTAATTTGTCCTGCGAACCTTTCGCGCAAGGTACCGCGCGCGCGTGACGTGCGAAGGCCAGGCTCAATATTTAAAGAGGACCCGGCGACGCGCGACCGTAATTCAAATGCAATTCTTCCACCTACCCTTTGACCCGCGACACCTGATTTCCCATCGAAGCATCGCGCTATCCCGCCCGAGGCTCAAGGCCAATCGTTTTTACGGAACGCTCAACCCTCCCCCAGTATCGGCCGAATCGTCAAAGCTCACGGCCGTATTCGTGCCAAAAACTGGCCGCCATTTATGGCCCGATATCGATCGACAAAGAATCTTTCGACATGGCGCGTTATTGCTTTCCATCCCGAGCGAACATCGCATGGCGAGGCCGATGCGCGCGATAGCGTGTGTGTGCGTGTGCGTGCATGTGTGTGCATGTGCCCTTTTTAAAAATCGAACGGCGGCCTAGACGCGCGATAACGGCGGCCATACGAAGTTTCGCGTGTGTGTGCGTGCGATTGACATGGACGTCTTATGGCGGATACGCCGGCGAACGGTATGATTAAGCCATCGATCAGGAACAGGCCGAGATGGAAAGCCATTTCGCTTACTTGCCCCCCTCCTCGATCGCACGTACGAGCTCAGTGAATTTCCGTCTTGAACGGTCTTCAAAGCCGACTCATTTGCGGACTTATAGGTTAAGTTCGACGTGGAGGCAGAGGACTTACTTTCCGCGGAACAGCCTGTCGATACTCGAAGTCTCAGCTTAACGAGCCGAATCACCGGTCAAACACGCGGCCAGGCCGCTTGAAGAGAGTCGAGGAGGCATTCGGGTAGGGGGGGGGGGGGGGGGGGGGTTGGATCGTTTGAAGCCGTTCGGAAAGGGACTCGCGTAATCGCCGGATTACTTTCCTTCGCAAATTGCGATACGAAGACGCGCACTGCGCGAAAAAGATTCTCATTCGTGCTCAACTTAGAGTACGTTCAAAAGAATTTGCCTCGGTAGTCCTTTTCGAGGAGGAACGTAAGGCGTCAAGCGGAGAAGCGATAGGTACGCTCTCGCGGCACGTTTTGACATCCCTTTCCTTTTAACATCCGACGCTCCGAGGCTGGGGAGCAGTTAAAAGTTTACCCCTCCGCTGTCCCGAATCACGCGACGAGAGGAAACGTGCGTCACTGCCGAGGCCACTTCTTTTTTGTGGCTGCCGCACGAAACAACCTGTCCCGCGGCCTACCCCAACCTCACAGGGTCCTTTCTGATACGCGAACGAGCCCGCGAGGGGGGCATAAAAAGCCCTTAAAAGAAAGCCTCGCCGTCATTCGCTATCGTATGTAATACCCTCATTCTCTTGGCCAGGTTGAGAGTCCTTTAACCGGCTTAAAACTTTTATTCGTATCGTTCCTTATCGAAATCGGGCAACAAGGTTGGGCTGGCGAAGGGCAACGGGGTTCGGAATAATCAGTCTATTCTCTGACGACTATCCGAAAACTCGTCAGCGCCCCGCGAGCCATGTATCGTTCTGGGCCTCGAATACGTGCAGCGGATACGCCAGAGACGAAATCCAATCACGCGCTACAGGTGTGCAACGCTACGAACGAGGTGCGAGAGTGGCGAAGCAAAAAATTGGCCGGCTCTGGCCTGCTTAGCATTTTAATTAATGGATAGGCGAGTCCTAGCGAGCGGTACCTGCAGCGATGCCGTGAACTTTTCCTTATTATCCCGTTGAAAGTTCCCGCTTGCCCTGAGACTCGTTTGTAATGCGGGCCGAGAGAAAGAGAGAGAGAGAGAGAGAGGCAGGATGGAAGAACGGGCTTACTAACAAGGCCATTGTTTAAAGTTTCAATTCCATTTACTACTCGAGTCTCGCGAACCGGCTCTAGGCTTAATTCGAAATTAAGCCCCGACCCCGCGATTGTTGTCTCGAGAGCCGAGCGGTTTCGCGATTACGGGCTAAGAAGGCAAACATTATGATATCGCGTTACGTAGTTATCTGCCCTCCCTGTATACCTCAAACCGAAATCCGGTTCAAATGTCAGAGGCATTTATAAATAGATTTCGTTTCCCGGCTTCTCGCGTAGGTGGGCGAGAAAATAGCTAGACAGCCGGAGCGGGAACCTCCCAGCTTTAAGCTTGCGACGTCCGGTGACGTCCGACCGGTTTTTCTCACTCTATTTTTCATTCTCGATTTTTTTTACGGCGAGCGAGATCGCGCGCGCGCGAGCGAGCGAGGCTAGCCGTAAAGTTTAGTTTAAACCGGACGCCGCGAAGCGCGCAAATTCGCGGCGCGGGGTTAAATGAACGATTGACGGGCGGATGTGCAAATAGAGGTAATTTGATGGATTGTTTCATGGCGGCACGGTAAACTGCGTGCGCGTGAGCGGGCGAATTTCGAAAGAATCATCCGACATGGGGCGCGATCAAATATTTACGTGCAGAACGATATTAAAGTGTGTATACCGAGCGCCGAAGGGGGGGGTTCCCGATAAAACTGTGCAATATCAAACGTCGATCAGCGTTTCCTCTTGCCCGGGAGTAGAAATAAACCGACAGATATATAGGTACGTCTGGTAGCGTGATGCGAGCTTAATAACTTGCCGCAGCGGCGGGGTAGCGACTGCTGCCGCTGCCTCTGCTGCCGAAGATGCATTCGTTCGCAAGAACGGTACCGATAAAACTTCCGAAAAGCGCGGAAGGGATAAACGTGCAAATCCCAACTCGGGACACGCGCCCGATAAAGCTACCGTCGTAAAAATCCATTCCACGGTCGGCCTTAATCTGTCGCACGTTCCCAATGCACAAGCCTCCTCGCGCGCTCGCGCGCATTCTCGCATTCTCGCATAATGTGCAATCTCGTCGAGCGGTATCTCGCGCGATTTCCGCGAAAGAGCCGGGTTAAAGTTAGAGAAAAATCTGGAGCGTGTTATCGACTCACGTGTGTTGTCGTACGGTATGCCGTTCAATTCCTCGAAGCAGGGCAGCGTGGCCAGAGTCCCCGGGGACGTGTGAGGCCAACAGAGCAACGAATCCCAGCTGACCTCGCAACCTTCCGGCTCTAGCCTCCACAACGGATCCTGTCCCGAACCCCGATGACCTTCCTCATCACCGGCGAGCTGATGACTCTGCTCACGCAGCTGCTCCTCCTGATGCCTCCTCTCGATGCACTTCAATTCCTCGGCGGTCAAAGATTCGTTCAGCTCGTTGATGTAGTTCAGGACGTTCAGCACGTAATTGCCGTCCAGCGGACGCGTGTGATTCATAGAAAGCCACGCCATTCTCGCTCAGTTTACGGAACAAGTCTGTATAATCATTCGGCGTCGACGTTGCCCACTGTTTTTACAATTATAGACTAGCGAAAACAAGCGAACTGTTCGAACGATCTCCGAGCATCTCAGTAACAGTCCTCCCTCGTCAGTCCACTTTAACGGAATACCTTGAAAACACTCGACGATCACAGAGCAATTAACCGCGCCCCGAACACCCGAACATTTTATCCCGCACCTCCGCCAAAATTATCCTCCGTCGGCTTCAAGAACCACCTGCTCGTCTTCGAACTTCCAGTCCCAGATTAATTCCCGCGAACTGCGGCGATTCGCCGGCCATTCAGTTCCTCGCCTATTGAATTCCTCGAAACTCCGCCGGCACGAACTTCGTCCCATCCGCTCTCTATCGGCGCACCAAAATAATCCTCGTCCCCGGAATTTTGTCCACTTGTTGATCCCGTCATCGACCCTCCGCCCCTATCGCAGGCTCATCCTCCCTTCTTCGTCATCTCGGCTGTTGGCCGCGAATCAGACCGCGAGCGTTCGCGCGCGCTATCTTTCAACCTCGACGATCGGCTAACGTCTGACGGAGGTCTCGATAAGGAGCAGGCAGCAGCTTCTCGTGCGCCTCCCGACAACCGATTATTTCTCTCGGCCCCGGGAGACGAGGGAAGACGGCACCGAACGACGACGAACGCTCGTCTCGAAGGGTCTCCACCTCTTCAGCCTCCTCCTCTTCCTCCACCTCCTCCTCCCCCTCCTCCACCTCCTCCTCCTCCTCCTCCCCCTTGGCCTCTCGCCCTCGACCAACCTCCCCCTACCTTCTATTCCTCCTCCTCCCTCCCCTACCACGCCACTGCGTTTAGGACCTCCCCTAAGCTCGTCAAACTATCCTTACGACCCGGGCTCGAGCCTCGAAATCCTCAGCGGGGTCCTTATGAATCTCCCAGCCGTCCGCGTAAATCTATGCGCACACTTCTGCCGTGTATCGCCGTTTTCTCACCCGCCTACATTTACATTGACCCTATCCTGCCCGTTCGTCGAGCTGTCCGTCCTTCGGAGGAGCTGGGGATCGAAGGAAACGGCGCGTTACACCGACCGAATCGTAATAGCGGTATAATCCGACGTATTGACCTTTCTGGATGACCTTCCGTGGGCTGTTGGCGTGCCTCGAGGGTCGCTCTTAATCCTTCCCGCGGTCCAATCCTCGCGAACGATGCTTTTTATTAATATCGTTCCGTACTCGGGTCGGTCAGCGCTGGCTATCCTTCGGCATCGAACGATTCGATTGTGTGTCGTACGACTGTTTCAAGGTTGTTGCACGCTTCCTCGAGCCTTCGCGAGAGTGTCCCGTTCTCGCGATACATTTTTATGGGTATCGTTGCGCGTTCGGGCTTCCTCGTTTGCGAGGACCGAGTCAGTTCCGATGACGTCGAAGAATTTTCCCACGGAGGTCGCGAGACTGTATCGCGTCGACACTTCCCCGGCAGGCCGTCCTCGCGGCTCCGATGACGAAGGACAATTCGGAATGGCGGTCGAAGCCGACGACGCGACTCTTTCGTATCGCGCGCTCCGGTATTCCAATTGTTCGAATTCTGCGCGACAATCGAGGGACGGGACCGGCGTCGGCCGGGGCCATTCAGACAATTCCCGTCCGTCAATTGTCTCCGCGATCAGTTTCAATGACACTCGGTAGTGTCGGCTTAATAATCGAGCTATTCCACTCGACGCGTTCCTTCGATACCGTTAACGGCGTCCGGGGCGAGCGCGCGCGCGCTCGTGCACGCTCGATCGTGCGCGAGATCTTCCCTCACCCGGCTTCGAGCAACAGATTCGTGCCGATCGACCGGCCCCATTACCGGAGCAACATTCCGCATTGTGCCATCGATTCTCGGCTATACTCGTTCGGCCTCCCGCGCTCATTAAGATCCAAGCGTCAACCTCGGACGTTTATTTCATTTTTACCCTCGACCTTCGCCGTCCACCTCCGACCGAGCGAGAAATAGCTTATGATTTTTGCCGGTTCCGCGAAATCGCTGATGGCCTGCTCTTAACGAAACGTTTGTCAGCGGCCACGATTTGTTTTCCGTCGCTAGCGGAGGAAATATTGTGTTACGATTCGCCGGCTCGTCGATGTGTGCCTTTGATCATTCAGAACGAGTCACTCGAACGTCGCTCGTACCGCTGCAAAATTGTTTGCGCCGATGGTACAGGATCGATTCGCCATTAGTCAGGCACACCGACGCGTTTCCTGCGCCTGTCATTGACGTTTCGGGTTTTTCTTGTCGGTGAATACGTTAGAGACGGCCGATGCGAGTTACGTCAGGCGATTATGGTGCTCGTAGGCGCTCGATCTGTAAACAGAAAGCAAATATACACTGAAACCGGCTGCCAGATCAATTGCGAACCGACTGATCGCGATGGACAGCCTTTGGAACGAGGAAAGTTTACGTTTTTCTCTCGTCCCGTAATATTCCTGTAAGCTACTTATTTCCGTCACACGACGGTCCGGTACTCCGAAAATATCCTCCGTAAAAAGATTACGATAATCTCGGGAGATTTCTACAGTTTTACGGGTGTATCCGCTACCGACGAGCCAAGAATCATTACGAATCAGAAGTTTTCTCGTAACGCCCTAGAATATTGGTTGATCTTCGAAAGGGAAAGAAGCGAAGTCGTATATCTCACTGGGATGCACTCGATTCGAAGCCGGTACTCCTTTGACGGAGCAGAGAAGGAGTGTCCTCCACACACTTTACGCAGAACCTACTCCACCGCCATTCCCCTCAAATAAACCTGCGCGCGGAACATGTATACATACGTAGAAAAAGCCTCCTGACAAAGCTACGTACACCGACGTACCGCGGTACTCCTATCAACTCGCGCATCGCCATTCTCGAACTGTCCAAGCGGCATGAATAAAGCGAACCTTCAGGAAAAACAGTCCTACAACAAAAAAACCCCATCTTCCCCCTCCTTCCAACCATAACCGTCTAACAAGCCTCCGGTCCAGAGAAACACTCTAAATACGAATAAAGAGCTCCGAGCTCGAAAACAACGAACTCCAACGGATCCTCGGATCTCATCCCGGGCAGATCTTGCGATTCTCGAAGTCCTCCACTCGCCTCGACGAGGGGCCGTGGAAGCCCCGAAAAGAATCCCGAGCAAGATAAAGTCTCTGAACTGACGACGATCGGCCGGGCGTCTACCGGCAAGAACAAGAAAGCCTGATTCTTCGCCGACAGCGAAACGGCTCTTAATTAACTTTCGAACGAGTTCCGAAACTCTAGCCTCCCATAGAAATCGCTAAGTGCACCCCTCCCCCCTTCCCCCCTCCCCCCCTCATCAACCCTTCCCAGCCCATCTCACCCCAAATCCTGGCTCTATCAGCCCGTATCGCCGGCCCGTCGCTACTAGAATGGAAAGCGGCAGTCGAAGCCCGGCGTACGAAAGGCTGGCACGCCTGCATCGGGGAGAACTTTTAATAAAGCGAGCGACGGGGGTAGGGAGAACTTCAAAGCGGAGGCCTCGCTCCCGGGGAATCGTTATCCGGACTTGGAGCCGTCGCCGAGGGGTGAGTCCTCCCGCGGAGGTCCGCCAGGATACGATTTGAATTTCCTTCGACGAGCGACGAGCGCAGTCGGAGCGAGGACTTATTACGCCTCCCCCGTCTGGCCTCTTCTAACTTCCTTCCCGCCTTTACCCTCCGCCAAAGGCGCGACAAATACGTCTAAAACGATTTCTGCCAATTCTCGAACCCCCCCACGGCCTCCGCAGCCGGTCGAGATATTCAATTCGTCGGACGTCGATCGAGAATATTAGGCGAACGTCGATCGAGAGTGTTAGGTGAATGTCGATCGAGAATGTTAGGTGAATGTCGAACGAGAATATTAGGTGAATGTCGATCGAGAATATTAGGTGAATGCCGATCGAGAATATTAGGCGAACGTCGTCAGCGAACGATTCTGCAGTTCGAACGATTTTAATGAGAGTGTGAGAATGTTCTCTGATAAGGTTTTGTCGGATTCGAAAAGCGTTGGGTTAGATCGTGGCAGATTCGATATCGTGGGCGCTTGAAAAGGGAGGGTCCTTGAAAGGGATTCAGGGCAAGGTTCGACGATTCTTCTTTAACGTCGAGATGTCAGTGTCGGAGTCGTCGATGTATTTTGCCGATTATAACTTGACGGATAATTTCGAAAGTGGGGTGGCTTTCCCGATAGTCCTTCGTCAGCGCTCGAGAGCCACCGGATGGAGAGGAGGTCCTTCATCAGTCTAATCTTTTCTAATCCTTTCTTTGTCGCCTACCTCCCGTGCTCGAGGGATGATCCACCGTGTTTACATCTCTCGAATTCGCTTTCTCAGCAACCGTAGTCTGTGTCACTTTGACGATTACAGCTGAACAGTCCGGATTATCGGCGGGATAAGTTCCCAGCGTCGATTATTACGCTCGTCGGGCGGATCCGCTAAGTCTCAAAATTCACAGTGTCTCCCATTCATTCTCTCCGAAATCAAGGCCGTCGATATTCTGCCCATTCCTTATTCCCGCAACGTATTCCCTCGGCCGCGATATTAGTATCGTTCCCCACCAAGATACGCCAATGTTGATTTTCACAGTTCTCATCCGGGATTGCATTCAGCTCACGGAGCTGGCCGGATTTAATGGCCATTCGAGTTTTTTCGATTGGCTTACCGAGTCAACTTTCGGCGAGCAATATCAACGTATCGGGAACCCATCGCTCGGCCCATCCTCAGATTTCTCAATGCCGTCCCGACGCCTCGGACTCGAGTCCGTTCCTTTCTCAGACTCTCGCATCGTCTCCCCAATATGAAACTTCCACTGTATTGATCGGCGAACTGGATCAAACGACGGTAAGCCGATATTTTTTAACCCTTCACCGAACTACCGATGGCAAAAAAAGTCAAGCTCCGAATTCCTCCGCGACATTCGATCTCTCCCAATCTGTCAATGAAAGCCCTTAACTCCGTTATCGCCCGTCACGATCGACTCGCATGAAAAAACCTCGGCACAGAAATAAATCCCCGCTTCCCTACCGAGAGATCGAAACCGCCACGCAGAAACAAATCCGGGACGCGCCGTAAAAAACAGCACTCCTCGATCAATCTCCATCGACAATATCATAAAGTCATCCCGTGCAGATGCGAAGCTCAGCTTTTCGCGGCGAAACGAGAAGAGAGGAACTGCACGGAACCTGCTGCACGTTCGTCTCCGCGGAAAAAAGCCTGCATCCCTACGTCAAAAAACAAATTCACCGCCCGCCCCGTAAAAAGCCCAACTACCCGCGAAAGCAAACTCGCGTCTCGGCGGACGGTAAAAAAGAGGTGTGCAATTTTCCATCCGCAGTCTCTCTCGGGAGCGGCGGAAAAAAAGCTCGATTCTAGCAGAGGGCGGACGCTTCCTACCTGGAAGCGGCGAGAAAAGCGTAGCCGTTAATTGCGCCGACGTCCCACAGCCGTACCGGAGTACCTCCCTTCACTCTTTGCACTGGGTGGGAAGAATCGGTCAGCTGACTTGGGTAAACACGAAGTCGGAGGGTCGGAGAGTCGGATAGGCGAGCGTCGGGCCGGCCGGCACGAGCGACGGCACGCGGTGGACGACTGACTGGCTGGCACGTGCTCGAAACAGCTATTGGACCACTTGCTCAGCGCGCAAGTTCCGATCCGGGACAAGCGCCGAGTGTCAGCGCCGTAAGCGCGTCGGGACGCAGGACTCTTCGACCGGCGTCGATCGTTGCCGATCCCAAGATCGTGCCGGAGGTCCAGCTAGATCGAACTGGAGGTCCAGCTGTGGATCGGAGCGGCAATATTTTTCTTCTGCACGGGAACAGCGACTGGCTACGGACGCCGCTTCAGAACGTCGGAGAAGGATGAGCATGCGCCACTCTGGCAGCGATGTCGAAGGTTAGGAATATGGACCGACGCCGGGAGCGGACAATGTCGGCGGTCGAATGCGCTGAGCGGCGGAGTAGGAGGCGTACATGTACGGCTGGTTAAGCGAACTTGACCGGAGGTGATGGAAGCGGACAAGCCCTCAAAGGAATGTCAAGAGGTGTTTATCCGCGGACGATTGATCCTGTTTGACGGATGTCGCCCGTGGAATGTACGATTGCATCCTCGCTTCCTGGCTTGACATTTTTTGTACCTGTCGCATGACTGGGAGTATTTATTTGTTCGTTCGATTATTCCTGGCACGTGTCCTCGCTGCGTTTCTACGTCCGTTCCGGGCTGTCGTAATCTAATATTAATTTGCGAGCTGATAGGAGTTTACCTCGGCCGAATTTACGGTCGTTTATTTGACTGGCGCGCATCCGCGTGCCGACCTCGAGATCTCTCGACCTCGCATCTGGGATCTGCTTCGCGACGAGAAAAGTTCGGAATATCTGCCATTCTACCGAATATCGTTCTACGGCTCTGCCGTGAGCAATATCCGACCATATTGAACTTCTACCGATCGGTTTCTAAACGTGTAAGCGCCTTCGCACGCCATTCGCTAGACTTCGACAGTGCAGGATGTGACGATCCCAGGATGATTAATATCGCGAGATAGCTGGCGCAACTATTACCGACACCTGTTCCGCGCTCGGCATCGGGCTTTTCGCACACGCTGCTCTTCACGCCGCTGGATACTAAAGTCTCGACAAACTTTGACCGCTTCCACTGTCAGTTCTTCGACGATCGGGAATCTGACGCGATGTCAAAGTTTCGAAAGCCCCGAACAGTGTCATCGACGCTCGTGCCGGGCCCGAGTGCCGGCTGTTTGCACGGATGTAGGTATGCGTGTGGGTGGATTGATATCGGCCAGTATGTTTGAAGGACCCCCTCGATCGTGTGTTTACGACGATAGCGGCAGACGAATACTCGAGAGAGTGTCACGACGTGTCTGTCTGCCGATGATTGATTTCGTCCGATGGTGCAGTTACTATCGACGATGTCACTGGCCAATTCCACCAACCGACGCGAATCCTGCACATTGCTCGACCACTGGCGAGCCCTCTAATGATCCTCCGGACTCCTGTAAATTCCCGCTACATCCCGCACGGGGTCCTAACAAATTTTACTGGCCCATCTGACTACTCGGAAGGACATTTGACTCTCGAGAAGACAGTCTTCCTTTAATGGTTTATATGGTGCAGTTACTATCGACGATGTCACTGGCCAATTCCACCGTCCAACACGAATCCTGAACGTTGCTCGACCACTCGCGAGCCCTCTGATGATCCTTCGGACTCCTGTAAATTCCCGCTGCATCCTGCACGGGGTCCTAACAAATTTTACTGGCCCATCTGACTACTCTGAAGTATATTGGACCCTCGAGAAGACAGTCTTCCTTTAATGGTTTATATGGTGCAGTTACTATCGACGATGTCACTGACCAATTCCACCGACCGACTCGAATCCTGCACATTGCTCGACCACTCGCGAGCCCTCTGATGATCTTCCGGACTCCTGTAAATTCCCGCTACATCCCGCATGGGGTTCTAACAAATTTTACTGGCCCATCTGACTACTCGGAAGGACATTTGACTCTCGAGAAGACAGTCTTCCTTTAATGGTTTATATAGTGCAGTTACTATCGACGGTGTTCTGGCCAATTCCACCGACCGACGCGAATCCTGCACATTGCTCGACCAGTGGCGAGCCCTCTAATGATCCTCCGGACTCCTGTAAATTCCCGCTACATCCCGCACGGGGTTCTAACAAATTTTACTGGCCCATCTGACTACTCGGAAGGACATTTGACTCTCGAGAAGACAGTCTTCCTTTAATGGTTTATATGGTGCAGTTACTATCGACGATGTCACTGACCAATTCCACCGACCGACGCGAATCCTACACGTTGCTCGACCACTCGCGAGTTCTCATGGAGCATCCTCCCGACTTCTGTAAATTCCTGCTACATCCCGCACGGGATCCTAACAAATTTTACTGGCCCATCTGACTACTCGGAAGGATATTCGACCTTCGAGAATACAGTCTTCCTTTAATGGTTCATATCGTACTTTACATCGCACACTCCTTTCTTGAGTTCAAAACGTTAACGAGGTTGTAAAAATCTGGGATTACGTCGACAGTAGTAAAAGACCCCTCATTCCCTCCGAGTGGAGACTACAGTTTCTCCTTACCGTCGGTACCTTTACGTACTACATTGTCGATCGTCGCAAAAGATCGTACGCTGCAAAATAATGTCCGAATATTAGCGGCGACACGCCAAGCTACGTGCTCGCGCCTAATGTAATCCAAGCCTAATGCAATCGATTTTTCTAACCACTCCCCCGTCATCACCTGCTCCTCATTCCCGGCGTCTCGCGTGTCCCTTTCCCATGACCTTACGGTATTTATAGGATCCGTTCATCCCCAAATCCACGCCCAGCACATTGGCGACCCTCAACTCGTCCGATTTCGGCAAACATTAAGTCCTACGCGTTCCCTCGACACAATTCCCGATCATCCGTCTTCCGTGACGAATTTCTTCCTCTTTATCCTTTTTACCTACGTTCGGGACACTCACCGTCTATCTGCTCCCCCCCCCCCCCCCTACTCCTTCGCTACTCTCCCCTGTGCCTCGAAACATTCGGAGTGTCGACAATGCGAGGAGTCGATCGAAGATTCATTCTCGCACTATACACGTCCCACGTCCCAGGTCCCATTCCCCGCTTCCGGGTGTCCCGTCGGACCTTATCCGAACTTTCCCCGAAGGCTCTTTGTACTTCTTACAAACAACATTTGTACTTGTCTTCGGGACGGGCGACGGGGCGAGCGATCGCGGGACTCGTCTGGCATCGATCGAAGGACGAGACGTCCGTGGCTCCTGCGTCCTTTCGGCCTTAACTCAATTATCTGCCGACAATTCCGCATGACCGTTGCCCGGCGAGGAACGGAGAGCTTTCGCGCCAATTAACACCTTTCACGCCTCGAGTAATCGACTGAGTGGACACTGAAAAATGTCGGCAAGGGGTGGGGAAAACTCTCGGGAAATTGGTGCACTATTACGTTTCCGTACGTTCTTGAAGTCGCCGACTGAAAAATGTGCCTATTTATATGTAACGGAATCGATTGCGAATGGAGCATAAACCGCTTGTTTAAAAAATAGGGAGAGAGAGGTTGTTGCGTGCGTTTTAACGTAAAAGAGAGACTATCGATAACGTTTTCGATAGAATTTTCCGTTTTATTTGTTCTTCCCTAACGAGCTGTTCCTGACACTCTCAATAGGAAACGGCGCGAATATTGGGCGAATGTATCGATCAATGCGTATCGGTTAATCTCGCGGATGTATGCGCGCTGTACCCACGATTTCAGTATGTATTGTATACGAACTATTGACAGAGAGCCTGGGTCCACGGTGTCGCACGTGTCTGCATACTTACGGATTCCTCTATCGGCTATTCGGGCGTGAATTGCCGTGACAGTTTCTGCCCGGCATAGAGAATCTGAGGGAGAGTCGCTTTTGTTCCCGCATTGCGCGAGGTTAGAATATAGGACATGGATTACGGATAATGACGCCTATGGCTCTCTGTCCGCCGATTCTCTCTAATGATCGTCAGCGAGAGTATGCGGAAGGCAGGCAGATGCTGCACTGGGATTCGCGCACAGACACGCCACGTACGTTGACACGCGCACGCGTGTTATGACGTAAACAGATAAGGCGAAAATGTCAATAAAATGCCGACAAACGTGTCGTTAATCAAGTTAATGAAAAATATTCCGGCGGCCACCCATTTTATATAGAATTTTATACAGTTCACGTTACACGATGTTGAAGCGATATTGTACGCTTCAGCGCGCAATATAATTTTCTTTCAGTGCCGGTGCGTAATATACGTCATCAGTCAGGTTTCAACTCCACCACTTTCGGGCACAGTCGGAATAATTCATTGCCATTTCTGCTACACCCTGTATGCTGCGCGCCGTTCCTGGACCCGGCGAAGGTCTATGACCGGAGAGCGACCAGTTATGACCTACGCAGGTGCAGCGCGATTAAAGGTATTGCCGCTCTTGCGCTCGTTCGATCCCAGGATTTTACCGGGCCTTAAATTTCCAGCCGTGAATTTTATTTCGGCGGAAGGGCACCACTGCGCGCCGATAAATTCGCTTCTACGGATCTCGATTCGCTCGCCAACTTCGAGCGGGCAACTGAGCGACGTCAAATCATACTGTTTCCATTGAATTTCAATTAGAATTTTTTCTTCCGGGCCCAAGGATGACAACGTTGGCAATTTACTGCCAGTCGTTATTCGAATACTATCAACAAGGTTACTGCCGATTCGATCAGCGTTCTAATTAAGGATATTGTCAGGAAAAATATTTGCGCTTGACAGCTCAATTATTTGCGTCTTCTTCAATTTACAATATCGACATGTTTCATAATGAATGGAAACGTAGTATTTTACGTTGCACGGTTAATACTTTGCCGGGGAAAAAAGTACGAGGATTTTCAATCTCACCCCTGTCCTGGGATACTTAATGCATTAGGAAATGCGTTCATTTTTCAGACGACTTTGCGTCCTCTTTGCCTCCCGTTAATACTCTAACGGTCTGAAACTGATGCGTTGAGATCGCAAATTCGCCGAGTTATTTCCCTTGATTTGTTTTTCAAATAACTTTGTTTGACGGGACTCAGGTTGATGGTGGGCGCCTGCCTTTCTTTGATACTCGCCCCGCAACTCTTATTGTTAGAAACAGTCTCCGCCTCTCATATTCTCAACTTCGGAAAAACTTTCCGCCTCCGGAGCAGTTCCGCGTTTCCGAAGCGGAATATATTCCTCCTGGCGAGAGCCGCTCTCGCCGTGGGATTTTAATAAAGTTCCCGATGAAAGTTCCAGATTCTTCATTCCGGCCTCTGCGTAAATGAACTCTTGCCGGCGGCGCGCGCAACTTTCGGAATTGGCGTAACGGCGAGATACATTCGCCTAACAAATGAGCCTGATTAGCCAATACGGCCGAGAGATTATTGCAGTTGTAAGTTTTAATTCGCACGTTACTCGCAAAACGGGTAGTCCCGCTTTCGACTGTGAAGTACGGCGGAAAGTTTTACCCTACAGCTGCCCCCAATTCGTTTGCGAATGCGTGTTCATTGTTCGCATCTACGTATCGAAACAGCATCCGTAAAGGGTATAGCCGAATAAGATGATACTGACGCATCTGACACTAAAGAATAATATATCATTGAGCGACCGATGGAGGGTACTTTGGCATCACTTGGACCTATTGAAAGATGATAAAACCCTCGATATCGCCGAAAAAACGCGATCTTCAGATCGACTTGTGGATCTGCATACTGAAAGAGGATCGAATGAGGATCACAAAAATCGCAACCCGAGCCTTCTAAGTGCAATAGTTTCGGAGATACGGTCGAAAGAAGGAGAGAAAGTAGTGGAGAAATGATGAAAAATCGATATTTTGCCAGCCCGGTGGCGTATCATGTCTGTTACCTTAAATGTTCAATTAAAGCAGGACAAAAAAATCATGGCAAAAAAGGCACCTAAGAGGACTTGAACCGAGAAACAAGTTTGTGTCGATCTACCATGGCTCATTCAAAATTCAAATCTAGGTTTAGGGCCACTTTTGACCATCTTATTTGGCTATACCCTTTGCTCAGTTCGCGACTGCTTCCGGTTGTCAAGTATGTCGAACAATATAGGTATGCGATTCGCTGAACGATAGTTCAACTTGCACAGCATGCATGAAAGATTGGGAAATATTTCAAGTTCTTTATAACCACTGCGAGACGTACGTCCAAAAGTCACCGTCGAAGATCGAGTTTTCCCTCCATCGAAGACCAAACTGTTCTTCTGAATTTCATGGCAACATGTTTGGCGACTCTTTCGTGGATGCTCATTGAAAAATTCAGAATGCACGCTCGACGTACAGCGAGGCAGTGGAAAGTTGACCCGTTCGGTCGAAAAATCACGACAGCTCCATCTTTTAATTTAAACTAAATCATCCTTATCCACTCGCAACTCTCGCAGAACTTCCGTGCCAAGCGCGAAACTTTTGACAGGCCTGAAAATTACTCCTATCGAACTGCACCCCAGTGTCTTTCGCGAGATTCTTATCCCAGCGACGAAGATCTTTCCCGCCCGCAAATTTCTTTCTCTTGATAAACGTTTTTACTCGGCACATTTCGATGTTCCATAATACAAATGAAATAATTTATTTTTGCCGGTATCGAATGTATTTGTCGTCAATACCGATCGATAATCGACGACTTCATCCTATTGCTTCCATCTCTTAAGCGTCGCGACAAATTCCCGGAAGATTATCCGCCTCGTTATCCTCGCCGAGCACCCAGCTTACCATAAATAACTGAACGCATAAAATGAAGAAGAAAGTCCTGCCGTCATAAAAAAATTCATCGCCAGCTTCATTCATCGATTTATTGACTCGCGATTTATCCCATTGCTTCCGTTCCTTGATGGTCGGGACAGATTCCGAGGAGATTAATCAACCTCGTTATCCTCGTTAAGCATTCGGCTTAGCATAGATCACGACATTAGCCCCCGGCTGTCGCGCAAAACGTACGCATCAATATTTCCCCCTCCCTCCTCCCTCCCCCAACCTACTACGACCCGCCGAGAAATGGGTTAATTCCGCGCTAATAGAATCATAAATCGAGCATTCCGCGGATTAGGTGCAATTAAATTAAGCCCGCTAGAGAGGCGGGCGCGCCGAGTCGCTCTATATATTTCAGTCAGCGGCGGAAACTCTTTGAGGAACTCTCCTAGAGAATCCGGAAGCTAGCCGAACAACAGAGAGAGCTGCCTTAGCGCTTGCACAAAGTTACACCGCCAGCGATGAGGTCTTTGAATTCGCGTCGGAGGTTCGCGGGAAAGTGCTCTGCGCTGCGAAGATATATTCATTTTGCGAGGCAGGCCAGCCGAGAGAACGAGGCGCTAATAAGAATGCAGAAGGGTGGGTCGTGACCGAGAACGCAATAAGCCTAAAATACGAGCTTTCGTGACGAGAATTATTTGTGCCGATAGGCGCCGTCCCATTGAATATTTCATGTCGGCCGCGTAACGTCGAATCGATCGGAGACGAGCGTGGCACAAAGACGCGAACGAAATATTTCTCGCGCCAGACGCAACCCCTTTATCAGACTGACGGCTTTCGCGGTATAATATAATGTGTCATCGTTGAGAGACAGCCGGCCGGCGAATCTGCCCTCCGCACCGTTTTCTCACGGAAGAGGAACTCTGCCCGAGGTAGAAGCGGACATTTGCGTGGCTCGTTCGCCGATTTACGACTACGATCCAATCTTTACGACCGCCGGCTGCCTTTTCGTTATGCATCATCGAGAGGACGTTACGTACGGAGGGTTAGAGTGTGATTCATTACATTCGCCGAGCTTCAGTCAACTTCACCGTATTTCCCACCTGGAGTTACTACCGTCTCGGAAGAAGTTGACTGTTAATTTTATGGAGAAACGTAAGTGCGTAGGAAACGTGGAAATGTCAGAAACATCTGGATATTTCGCGAATGTGGTCGACACGAACGACCGTGCGAATCCGTTTGCCGGGATGTTCAGCTTCGTGATCCGTACTCGATTAAATAGAACTGTCACGCGAGATTCTACGTTTCCGCAGCTGTTCATTTATACACGTCCGCGAGTCAGCGTTTAATGCAGGCTTCGGGCCGTCGGCCATTTGTCATTCGCTCAAAGGCGTTCGCTTATTTCGTAGATATCCGGCGTGCAACCTCCTCGCTATCCAGTCACATCTCCTTGCGGGTCAATCGATCATCAGCCAGGCGCAATGCGATCTCATTGTAATATTTTAACGAGCCACGAGCTCGGATACGGGACGCGGTCAGCGATGAAAAACGTAAAAATTCCAGTCGGCGATACGTATCTCGCGGACATTAACGTCGTCTTTCCTAACGCTGTCACAAACATCGGTACGCTAGAGGTTAACTTGGGCGAGGAAAAAGATATCGAATGGCAGCGTGAGATGCGCCCGGGGTTGTTTGACCGTGTCTACGTCATTGCCGCGAGGCTGACACCTACGAGAATCTCTGTAATTAAAACGTCTTCCGCTATTTTCTCCTCTGCCGCCGGCGACAGGGCGCTGATAACTTCATAATTGACCCTAGCGTCGACGTCGCGGCGCGCGGCACCGCCGATAAAAGTACGCTTTTAACACCCGATAGGTTCCTACGCGTAGATCGAATTAAACGGACGTAAGGTGCAGTGGGGTAAATCCGTACACGGGGCAAATCCGCTCTAGGCCCTTATTTATTCGACTATACGTTGCATTGTACCAACTGTAAGGTAGAAATCTTCCTCTGGTCAGTATTCAACGGTTTGGATAGTATTCAACATAGGCGGCCGCCATATAATCTGTGATTCTAGCAACACTTTTTAATTTATTAAGAAAATCATAAGTTTCAGAAGATATTTTTAATCCAAATAAATGCAACTTAAAGAATAAACCATGCGCTAAATAAATACGCTAAGATCATTAGGTTTTAGTGGAATAGATAGAAAATACAATAGCTTAAAGTAAAGTGTACAATTTCTGGGTCGGTTTTACCCCACTCCACCTTATCTCGATTAATCATCGAAAAGAGCCTATCCTCTTTCGCCGCTCGCGCTGACGCTAATGATTTCGATGAATGATTCGAACGTCCACCCCTATCCGTCTCTCGCCTAAGGTCTCAACATAGTCCGTAATCGGATCACCTCCACATTCTCGCGACGTCACGGACGATCATTATGATATCCGGTTGCACAAAAAGCTTCCGTTTTTTTCGGCCGGCCTCCTGGAGCACGCGCAACTTTGCCCGGGCGCAGTTCCCGTGCCGCGCATTTTCTGACAAACGAGCGCTGTCATCGCTCTCACATTCCACGTTTCGGAACCCGTCATCCTGCCCACCCCCATTCTCGCCGGTTCGGCGAACGACCGCTTTTTTTTCCGGGATGCGTAATCGATTGCGGTCCCCATAGGTGTGGCCGAAAAATGCGGGAAGAAGAGTGGCGCGCGACGGACGACAGCGGCTTCGGGGTCCGTTTTGTTCCAAAAATCGACGGACAAATATTTGACACCGAATCGGCGCTCGAGCGCCCGGAAGAGGAACGTCACGCTCAAAGATTCGAGACGGATAATTGAGCCGGGTCGGCACGCCCCGGCAAATCGGAAAATCGCGTTTGTCCCGCGATTAAGCTCGCGCACGTCGTACGATAAAATAAACCCAGCTGGCGCGATTTCCCTCAACTCGAACTCGTATTCTCCGTTGCCTCTGCGAAGAGACGTATCTCCATTCAGACATTATATTCTCAACAATGATTGATCGCCAAACATTTCAATCTCTGCGAGAATTGAAATAAAGAAATATATATTATATATCGTCCGGTACAGTTAAATACAAAGATACACGTATCAGAGTTTTCGTAACGTAGGACTTTAATCAAATTTTAGCCGCAGCGTATACACCTTCGGATCTGACGGCACACCTTGGGCTTGTCGTTCGACATTTTTCGGAAAAATTAGATTAGCGCTGGCCAAAAGCGAGCGTCCTTTTTTTTGGCGAGAGCGCGTGGTACACCTTTCCCGCCGAGTCATCCCGCCAGTGGCTAGGGGCCCGTTCGTAAATAAACGTCGGCGGCCGCAACGATGTAAAAAGCGGACGGTTCACTTTTTACCGACAACCCTCGGGTGCCGTACACCGTCTCGCGTCGGCCTTTCATCCCTTCGGCCTGCCAGTGACGTAGACGTAGTACATCGCGCCGCAGACCCTCGAGTCACGTCCCGATTGGCCAGAAACTCGAGGGCTCTTCCGCGCGCAATATCGGCCCTGTCTTTTACTCCTCGACATGCACGGCGTTCCTCATTCGCTCCGCGTGCACGAAATTTTCATCGAACGAACGAACCCATTTGACCGGAGCCAAAAGCGAGACCCCGCTAACGAGCGTAATCTCAGCTTAACGCTCCGAAATATTTGGCCGGAAAGCGCGTAGAGTACTGTCACGATGTCGGACCGTATACGGGCATCCTCCCCTTTTGTACATAGTCGATCCTCGCATCTAATCGTCCTCCATCGCGAACGTCCGCTCATATTTCATCCGTGAAATTTCTCGATCGCGCAATGCAGGAGAGTCAGCGTCGCCAGACGGAATCCGATATAAGGACGGTGCATCATAGATGGACACAATATTCGCGCTGCGACGGTCGCCCCCGGGGGCGAAAACTCAGCCGTGGAAGCCGCGGAAAAGGGTCGTTTCATAATGCAGAGCACTCGGCTGAGAATGAGAGTCCGTGCGAGGTGAGGGCAAAAATTTATCGGCGGAACCTACTGAACGAGATTCGACGATCTTTCCCGCCTGACTTCCTCGGCCGAGATTTGTCAAGTGCAGGATCGGTCTTAGAGAGTCGTGAGACTCGGTGAGTGCGGAAGCTTTCGAAAACTTCGAGTTCGGCGCTGGACGCTCGATAATGGAAATGGGAAGGAGTGCGGACGAGCTTCGGAGATCAGGAACTTCGCCGGCGAGGTCGAAGAAGCAGGCTCGCTCGATTTCCGGTCGAACGTCGGTACGCTCTTTCCTTTGCCAGGGTTCTCGGAACGATTTCTGTTAAAGGGACTGTTAAAGGGCGAGTCGCGGTCATTGGGAACTGAAACGGCTAAAGGGCATAGACGAATAAGAAGGTCAAAAGTGTTCCCAAACCGATTGGAATTCTGGAGACATTCGATAGCTTATAAAAAAATAAATATTTTTAAACTATTAAAAACTGGAAAAAATTACAAATTTTTACCACTTGTATTTTTCATGGAAAAAATCTGAAAAAAATCTGGAATGTGCACACCATTATCACATGTGGCTCTGATATTTTTCAAATCTTTTTGTCCACCGGATTCCGAGAAAGTGGTGAGAGAATGCCAATCGGTTTGGGGGCACTTTTGACCGTCTTATTCGTCTATGCCCTTTCCGACTTTGAGCGCGGATGACGCGACGGTCGTCGGTCAATAACTTCGATGAATGGTTGCAGTCCGATATGCGGGACACTGGTTGGACGACAAAGGCTGTCGGTTCGGAGGTAGTTATTCGTTACACCGCCCTTTCAACCCGTTCTTTGAACACCTCCAGCGTCCGATGCGTTCCGACTAACGAGAGAAACACGCAATGCTACCGTCGAAAAAAGGATGGGAGGAAAATGGGAGAAATAAAAAGTGGGCAAGGGGCACGGGAGGTTGAGGAAGGTTCGAAAAAATGTAGTGCAGCTTTAAGGGAGAAAATAGATTAAGGCACCGATCTCCGATGAAATTTGACGACGTCCGGTTCGTCCTAGGCGAGGCTTTACGTAGAGACGCAGTTAATGTCATTCTATTTCCGTGCGAATGCGTGAACATTTAAACAACCTTTCGCACGCACGGCCACGTGCTCGCCAGTATTTGCTTTGAGCGAAGCACTCGCCGATCGAAATGTTCTCGCGCATAAACCATCGGGGCCGTTCGTCGAACGTTGTTTCCCGAAATTCGCCATTGGCGAGCGGCGAGGATTCCGTTTCGCAAAAAAAAATTGAAAAATGCTCGCGCCGGCTCGGCAGGCGGAATCCGCTATCCAGCGCGCGGATTCACCGTTATCGGCCGAAGCACACGGCGAGAACATTGATCCTCGATTTTTAACCCCCCCCCCCCCCCCTATACAAGTCGCGGTATAGAGCCCTCCCCTTCGGATTTATGCTCATCCCCCTTTGCAAGTCGGCGAAATCCAAAGGGGCGCATGCAAGATCGGCTGAAATTACCTTGGAACGATTCGATTTGAATCTAATACATTTGCAGTCGCGATCGAAAGTCATCGAATTCTGTAGTCAGTTTGTTGGACAAATTGTCAAGCTTGACGTGTAATTTTCTGACTGGCGTTTACTTCATTTTCGGGACAAGTGTTTCGTTTTTCAATGTCGAATTTTTATTTACCCTTCGTAAAATGGGCTTGTCAAACTTTTAAATGCTTTCGCAGCACTTTGAACCGGAACGCAAACTTATGCAGTTACTATACTTTTTACGGAACAGTATGAATCTCGTCCGGGCGAATGGTTTGGTTTAACCCAAACGAAGGAGATGCGCATCTCTCTCGCAGAAGGTCGACACTTTAATGCTCGAGAGTTTTGATAATCCTGCGAGCACTGCAACAGACTCCTCGAGACGTCGTATACCTAATTCCACTCCTACACCGCCGCCACTTCAACTCTCGTTTGCTTAAAATCCAGGCTAACCGACTATTTTTTTTCCCGGATCAACCTCCATCAGGCTCTATCCAATTTTTCGTCGAATAATCCTGGCAGCCGCTGCCGAGTTATCCGAGAAGAATCAAAAAATTGTTCTGTCCATTTGTTTCGCGGAATTCATTTTCGGGGAAGGTCGGTATACCGAGTGCGATGGAAAGATACGCAAATGTAATTCGTTAGAATTTGGCTGCCGCGGTCGGGTTACGTTCCGAGTTGAATTTTATCTAATTTAGGAGCGTCCACAGTTTCGGTCGCTGTTTGTCGGATTATTCGACTGGGACTATGTTCGTTACTGACTGACGAACGAAACTTTGTTCGCGGGTCGCTTTGAGATTCTGTACGAGTGTCGTGTTTGCGAAGGATGCGGGATAGGAAAATGCGGCTGCTACTTCGCTGAAAATTGGACGTATCAAGGCCGCAGGGTCGCAATAGCTGTTGGGCGGAACGATTTGGGGAGGAATAAAAGGCATACTGAGTACGGCAAGTTCTCGCTTCCGGAAACGTCCGCGGTTAGAAAGTAAAATTTATCTCTTGGGTTTTTAGCGATGGCTTTAAGTAAAAGGGATGCTTGGCGCAAATGTGAAGATTAATATGAGGAAAGCACAAGGGGTGATGTTTGCGGACTCGACGTCGTAGTAGAAAGTGTCTCTCAGAATTATATTGAAAAAGATACGGAAAATTCCTAATGGGTCCTTACGATACTCTCAAACGATCGACTGAGTCGAGATGCCGTATTATCGAGGGTCTTAATGATGAAATACAGAACAAAATTGACCGTTCCATTAACGGGTATGACACGATACTAAATTGAAATTATAGCCATTATCATGCGACAGTGAAAATTTGCGTCAATTATGACGTGATCGTTAAATTTGAATACGACTGATTGTCTCGCGAGACTTTCGACACCGGCTGATGAAAGTTTCCCAAAGTATCTTTGACTGAACTACCGAAGCAATGAGGCTTCCATTGAGTTCTTTGACGCTTTGATGCAGTTCACCTTTAGCGAATTGACACAGATCCATGCGAAGCGAGCGATTTCATTGTGTCGACGTTAACGTCTCGTTAATTTTCAACGCGGTTCGAAAAAAATGTGCAGCGCCGATGCCCACCGTTCGCTTGCCATATCGTCTTTCCTTTTCAGGAACAATCCTGAAGCTCGCCTACGCTTCTGTAAAAGAAGCCCGACCCTGGCGGATAATTAATTAGATTGGCCGAGCGAGAATCTTTATGCCGGAAGCGAGCGAACATCGACCGAAAACAGAAAGGATGGACGTTGAAAATTTTCTCCCTTCATCATCCTTTTGACAATTAAATATTTTCACTCAATAGACTCTACAAGCTTTACTGGGCATTTACATTGTCAAGTTGAGCACTTTTAAGGTGTATCATTCATGACAAAATACTGCTTGGCATTTTAAGAATATTATCTCTGCTTCTAATTAATTTGACAATTTTCTATTTTCTTGACAACGGACAACTAAACGAGAGGAATCTTTTTGTTAACACTTTAACTATTTACTTGTGTACCTCAGTGGGTCTTATGTCGAAGTGCTTAGAAAAAAAGTTCTCACGTCTGACAAAGGAGAGAGAGCTAAAAAATTAACGCAATTATCGCAGGACGGTCCATTTGTCTGACGCCCTTCGAGACGGGAGTCTATTTGTCAATGAGAAAATTAATCTTATCGCAAATGAAAGGTGTTAGCTGTCAATGAAATAGACGTTCCAGAGAGGTAAACTTACAGGACTTTTTTTTAACAATTAAATACTCTTTGAATTACTATAAAATCTAAAATAATCAACATTTCCACCGACTGTAGATACTTTTTTACGTGCATATTTCCGATAGCAACACATATCGATGTCACATGTTTACATTACTTGCTTTGCTTTTATAGGACAAAATACTAAATTACTACGTGTAAACTTGGTGATTTATACAATTACTCAGCCACTAACCCGTAGACTTATGAAATATTTTGCTTATGTATTCATAATTCTCGATACTGGGTTAACTATGTTGACCCGGAATTATGATTACTACAATATTGTAAACCATGAATATATTATTGTAAAAAAGGTGGAAATTACTCGTTTTTCAAGACTACTATGCAAAATCACTTTTCTTCGCTGAGAGATATAAAAGAAACGTCATACGCATTTAAAGACAACAAGGAAAAATTCAAACTTCAACGGTTTACGTAGTACATTACACTCGCATACGTCACGATCACACATATAGAAAACACATACGTACTGACAATGACAATTAATTCCTTAAAAATGCAAATATTGCCAGTACTTAAGAGGACTTACAATCCAAGATTTAAACACAGATTCATTCTCTTACTGTATGTAATTCATGTGATGTCTCCGAGACACTCCTAATGCAAATTTCGAAAAATGATGATGCATATTTCAGTGATCATACAATTGAAAAGTTGTGCAAGCGTCCTACCTTGATCGATGAAAATTTTCTGATCCGATCTCGATTCCGCCAGTAACATTTGATGAGACATAAGGTAGCAATCTAAACACTGCAGCACATTCACAACACTTTTTGATCACTTTCCGGCTCGAAATTAACATGAACACTCAGAAATTATTGAAAAAACTGCGCGAAATCTCGATCGCTTTCGTTAGTGCAAGAGAACCGTGATCAACTGAGGCGGATTATTTAAAATAACAATTGCACGCATTCGATTGGTCGACAGGTCGCGACCTCTGCATTAAACGGCGGGCACCTAATTTAAATGTGGGATGATACATTTAAATTATTTGTTTTGTTCGAAAAGTACGTAATCAAACACTTGGTATAGATATATTCGAAAACAACATTTGGGAACTTTAGAATTCGCTATCCTACCACGTCCTTCAATGTTTCACGTGGAATAGTATATCTTTTGTAATCATTTGCATGCATACATAGTAGACCAGCGGGATGCCAGTTATCTTGAGCAAATATTGACGATATTAACGAGATTTACTCTTTCCTTGCTCACGAGCAATTTGCGACACACTTTTGTAATGTATTGACCGTAATACTCACCGAACGAAGCATGAATACGTTCTGTACTACATTCTGAGAGGGTTAAAAAGAATGCGTGCCACTTAAAATCCTCACTTTATTATTATCTTACATGCGATCAACTATCAATCATCAATAATATACAAAAACATATTCCTAAAAAACCAGTTTCCTTAATACCCGTAAACTAAATATTGACTGTCTAAAATGGAAGGCTTTACGGGTACTAACGTATGTGTATACAATCTCATAAGTTAAACATATTTTTTTTATTGTAACTAATACGCACTATGAACGGGAGCGCGTGCAGAGCGCCTTACAATTCCAAATTGTTTTCATAATGGCAAATATAGGTGCACAGCCCCAAAAATTACTGGGTAGAAAAGTCCGTCCTACACTGTGACACAGTCACTCCAGTAACCGATGCCAATTATTATTGATTTCTAATACTGACCAGTCCTCCTTTACTCACTTTTTCTTAAACAAACAGGCATACATACGTGTATTTACGGTACTTGAGTTCTGTAGTATGAGCAAACATTTTGGACAGTCTCAATGAATAATGCTAATATACTGTAGATAGTACAACAAATTGCTGAATAAGCAACAAACATGAAAATGATTAAGCACAAGGGCAGCTGCATTAGTACAGTTTTCGCCAAGAATTTGTCATGTAATCTTAAAAAAATGTGAGCATTATAGTAAGGCTGTAAAATTCGTGATGCATCCTTTTAACATCATAGACACATTAATCTGTATAATTTTGTTCTCAGCTAGATATAAGGCCCTTCTTCACTGCGCTAACAAAGCCGACGGTTATATTGATTTAATAGGACTAAATAAATAACAGTGAACTACCTAATTTTACTTGCACCGGGAACAGTGAACGATGTGCAATTCCGCAATTGTATACTAACATTTAATCAACTCCCAAAGGGGGGTGTAGAATTCGCTTAGCTGTATATCTAAATTTTCGATCGTTGTAATTCTCCAATATTGAATCATTTTTTGTACTCCACGTGGAGGGAGAATAAAATATTTAATTAATGATCATTCATTTACATGCTTCAACGCGATCTGGCGCATCTTAATTGCCGAGCCCAATTACAAAAATATAACATTCAAAAATATCTTACAGTTGTTTACAAATCGCGGCTATGTGATTTAATGACAGACGGCACTTCTTGAAGCGTTGTTCTCTATACAGTATTAACAACACAAAGTACAATTGCTCTAATAGTACGCAACTGTAGATTCAATATATTTTTTTGTCCTATTTGTCGCACAATATTCGTGCTCTTAGCTTAGCTTCTGAATTCTTGCTCTTGAGTTGCGTTAGTAATCTAAGACAGCTGCTCTGTTCTAAACACGAGATTACTCGATTCTTTCTCTCTCTGTATTGTTTGTCTCAGTCAATACATGGAAACGTTCTTTACGGTTTAATCGCATCGTCCGGTGATTCACTTTCCACGTCGTCATTATATATACAACCCGAATCCGAATTACTTCCACCTAAAACACAGTATAATTCATCAATCCAGGAGTAACGCTGTGCATAACCTGCAGAAGATCTAGACAAAGAAACAACCAATAAAATAGGCATAATAGATTAATTCCAATAGATCTCTGTCAGAAAATCACGTGGAATTCTGTTATGTACGAAGAAGAATGATATTCAAGTATGTGTGCGTATGTTGGAATACTATAGATACATATGTACAGTGTCGCAATTATTTAAATATAATGGAATAATAACGTTCTAACACCTCAGCATCTGTATTCGTGATTGAATTTGGAAAGATCACTACATGAATACTGCAAATATATATACGTGTTTATGTGTGCGTGTTACAGAACAATAGAACTTAAAACTGAACAGATGGTAATGTAGCATGCTCTTACATTCCATTAACATGCATTTCAATCGCTTGCAATACTACAGTGCACATGGTTACAATACAATCATTACAACATCCAAAAGCAAAAGCACAATATGCGAATATACATATTTTACCACCAATGATAAAATCCAGGTCAGTTGTAGGCAAGCTTCATCAGTCTCGCCTGACAATTGACATTGTGTTTATATGCGTATGCAAGATTTTTAATATATCACGTCACATGACACACACCAGACTTAATTCATCCATTTCAGGAAGATAGACATTTCAAATAGGTGTCTTATTAGATATTAGTACCATCATAGAACCCCATGCATTCTCACAACCGAATATGTAGGGATAAAGTGACAAGAATTGGAAAAATTCTTCAGCTGATATTAAGTCGAACATTCATGGGAATATAAAGGTAGGAAAAACTTCAACGCGTATCAGGTATAAGAGAATGGCAGCGTTGATGAAAAATGAAACAAAAAAAAAGTATGACTGATAATGAATTCAACAGTACACCACACTGTACTTTTCATGAAATATGTGTCGTAATAATCTTTAACATCAAGTACAAAGTGGCATGTAATTAAATTGATTATCACGTCAAATAGAAAAAAATAATGTATGAAATCATGAAAATAAATTATGTACCAGGTATACAGCACACTATCAGGTGAGGCCCAGTGATGATCTATAAATGCGTCGATTCAGCTTGCCCATTATTCTTAGTATCTACACTTTTGTCTGCAAGAAAGATTTTGGTATAATTACATAATAATAACTAAATGCATGTTCCACATTACGACTGTTATGATGTACTATGCCGAATTACGTATTATTATAACAATTCTTTGTTTGAATGATGTACAAGCATTGTTATGTGATATACCATGTGACAAAAGATATACCATTTATGTCGTCTAAATGATAGACTTGTACTTTACAGTTTTGTATAGACGTCTCGTTATTCTCTGTAATGTATTCAGCAAATATGTAATAAATTATCAACCTACTTAGAGTGACCCATTCGTCTTACAACGTTCGGTGCGATACTCATACGTTACAATCATCCGGTTTGCTGTTAGATGTCATACTGATATACATATGCTATAAGTTTTTAATTAAAATGTTAAGCACCATTATAATCAAGACAGCTTGTGTGATGAGTGCACTGCTTTTAATAACAACACTGACTGGCATCGAAGCTGCCACGTCCATACAAGGGTGTGCTTTCAAATTAGCTATTGCTATTTGCTATTGATTAAGACCCGCTGGAATATAAAATAAAAATTTGAATCCATCAGGCGAGAAAGCAGAAACAAGTTAAGCGCCATGGCTTTTCACGAACTCAAATTATTCTGAGAAAGGAGCGATGCTGGAAAGATTATGCCTTTCCTCTCTTCGTAACAAGAGAAGCAAGCTTATAATTTAAGCAATAAGAGGAGGAAAAATGTTATACCACTTACATTTCTTACTTATTCCTTTAATTCCGTTCGCTCCGCTTGCGTAAGTTCCATACTCTTTATCACGTTTATTACCTGGTATCACGTAAAAGTTCTGTCACCGAACACGTTACGTACACATACACGAGAGAAAGAATATATGTTATTTCTTCGTTAGTCACCGGGCTTTTCCGTGATAACTATAACGATATACGTAATTGCATATATGCTCAAATAAAAACTGCCAACGATCTTTTTGACGCTTAACATGTTAAATGAATACTCTGTTAGGAATTACGCCAGCTTACTTCTGATCCTTAACACGACGCCCTAACTCCAAAGTAGCGATCAATTCATGCACTGTGCAAAAATGGTTACAATTTTAGTCGGTTCTCAAACAAATTCTTATTTCATATTCCAACTCTCTCGACAGTTTCAATCTGTTTAGAGGACCTACACGTGTGACATCGTGCAAGACTGCACTACGTAATACAACTGTAAATGCTTTTGTCGTTCGGGATATACAGGCTAATGTCTAATAATATCTTAATTGGTTTACAGTTGAATGAGATCTAAAGCTATACGTGTTAACTATTGGTTAAACCATTCGATTACATTGTACACAACAGATATCAATGTGCGAATATCAATATTGTACATAATCAGTAACTTTACACACAAAAAAATCTTAAAAAAAATTAACAGTACGTCAACATTAGTGTGTATACCAAACATCAATAAAGCCGTATTAGTAATTGTTTTCGTTGTAAGCATGCAAGTCGGATGCCAAATTCAGATAAAAATGTTAATTTGGGTAAAAAAAAACCGAGGGCTCCTTGACGGGAATAATTTACTTACCCGCTATCGTGAGGTCAACTATTGCCTTGTCCTTCTCCACGTGCAGTGCCGTAAGGAAGAAGAACAAGCTTCCAAGAACCTCAACAAAAATGGTCAGGAAAAGGGCATACTGCAGACTACGGAATTCGACGATGGGATCCTGAACTCCACGTGCATCAACCTTTACTGGTCCTCCTATACTTATTGCTGGCAGTAAAACTACTTTCAGGCCTTCTGATATCTGTGGAATTGTCATAATTCCATGAAAACTCCAGAGCAGCGCAATAAGCGAATGATGTACGATTACACTTACAAGACCAATGAGGTACGGACTTCCTGCATCGCCAAAAGCATGTGCAAAGAATATCTGGAAAGCTTCTGCTGTAGACCTTCTCGTTGGAATAACAACATACTATAATATAAAAAAAAACTGGTATTATATAGCTATTACTAGCTTTGAAGTAAAACATGCCGAATTTTTTTCTATGCCTTACCAGTAGCATATCGGCAACAATGGACCAATTTAAGTTCAGAGATAACTGCCCAAAAAATATTAGGGTGTAGCAAAGGTTCGCATTAGTATCAGCAGTTATCGTGGCAAAAAATATTAACGGCGCGCTTATTAACAGGCCTGCCGCACATATCAGTGGATCGGCTTGGGCCCAATGGACTCTCAATTTTTGTGCCATGATAGAACCTAATGGTACACCTATCAAACCCGAGACCATACCTATCAGTCCAAACTTATATGCTACACTGAAAAATTGTTCAAAGAAGAAGGTTACGTCGTCCTTATAATAATTAACGCATCTGTTAGATAATTCCGTATTCTAGAAAAAAATTCATACTCGTCTTGGTCGACACTTGTTGAGTCAGGGTGCAATGCAAATCCTAATTTCAAAAATGCAGGAGCCCACCATGATAATGCACCAGCGACAAAGGCTACACATGTAAATCCAGCAGTGGAAAGCATAAAACTTCGACTGAAATATATTGTCAAGATAAGAAAGAAGTAATTATTTTTGTATCACATTACTAACAATGATAGTAAGTATGCCTGTGTTACTGTTCTTTTAGAATAACATTGAATTGATAAAGATGCTTGTTTGCCGTCCCCCTTTTGATAGGTAATCTGAATCTTGGGTGTAAACATATTAATGAAAGTCTGTTGAATAACTCACTTCTTTAACAGTGCCTTAATATCATTTGACCATGCAGTATTTGTCAAATGCGTACCACCTTCTCTTTCTCCTCTAATTGGATCTCTAATTGCAACTAGTAAGAGGATAATTGCTATTACACCTAAGACAGGAGTGACTCTCAAACCCCAATGCCAATCACCTGTTGCTTTCGCTGTTTCCCCTCCTATTATATATCCTAAACCGCTAAAAATGAAAATGTGTTCATACGTGTGTTGAACAAAAACTGCTATAATTTTATCATATGGAGTCCTAAAAATATTACCTTCCAACAGGTATTGCAAAATAAAACAATGCCAACATTTTTGAGCGTACATCCTTAATAAATAAATCACTTATTATTGTAGGTGCAATTGTGGAATAGCTCGCCTCTCCAACTCCAACCATTGCTCTAAAGAACAGGAACCATCCAAAGGTCTAAAAGCATTTTTCAGATAAGTTATCCACTGATTCAGTTATAGATAATTATTGAAATCATCTTTTCCATAGAGATAATTATCACCTGCATATATGAGCCAACCAATGTTGTTAAGCACCAGATAAATACACCAGCACTCATAATGACTTTTCTATTGTACCGATCACCCAGGTACCCAAATAATGGTGCAAATATCATGTAACTTAGAATAAATGCAGTTTGTAACAATCCTGACATAGCATTACCAGTCCCAAACTCATCCTTTATATCTGTCAACATACCTAAATGAAAAAGACAACATGTAATGTTAATATTTACAAGCAACTGCACCTGTGCACATCCACTGACTACAGGTGTGTAAGTTACGAAAAGCAAGCAAACATAAACGAAAGAGGTTGCAAGGTGAGAATTTTTATATAAAATATATTTTATTCTTACCAGCGACTGTGAAACGATCCATATAATTAATTAGATTGACGAAGCAGAGGACTATCACCGTGATCCAGTCACTCTTACTGACCATCCTGAGTTCCGACGGCATTGTTGTGCTTTTTCTCTGTCGTACGCTCGTACCGTTTGAATTTGAATTTATCACGAGCGGCTCATCCGATGCATTAGGCTGGCGCCAATGTTCTGCCATCAATCATGACTCAACGAATTTTTTGTTTTATATTAGCCACCCGGCAGGTTCGATCATTGAGAGATATTATACCAACAGAAGATTCGTTAAAAACCAATTAAATGTATTGCGACATAACCTTTAAAGAAGTTCAAGAGACACTGGAACACGTACGCGAGACATTACGTGCCTTATGTGTAAAACTGCAGCGCCCCACGCGCAACATATGCACACACACAGAGATAAGGGATTAGTGATACTCAACCGTGAAAGTGGTGTGATCGAGGTGTACCAGTGACGCACACTCGACAAATAAGCAAATGCAGCAGACGACATACTGGTGCAACGCCATCGACGATGACGTTTTAAAGACCATCAATACTTTCTTCGTTGAGTGGCGACGCCAAACGGCAATAAACTAATTCCCGTCAAAATGTCACCGAAAATCAATGAAACATAGATCTGTCAATCGTGACTAGCTGTCACGTGTTTCTCGATATCGAATGCCACAGTTTTTCGTAATATACAGGATTTTATGCGGAGCTTGATTTTCCCGGTTTGCTTCCATTGTCACTAATTCGTTTTGTCTTATCGGGCAAGAGAGGAGAAGAAAATTCCTAGTTTGATTCAACTCGTAGAATGTAACTAGTAACTGGGTGGACGGCTGTACAACCGTTTTTGCCAACTGGGTCGGAGGTTTTCCGAATGCACCTGCCAGACGACTTCAAAAGTTACCTGTACAAAAATGTATTTTCGTCAGCGTCGCTCGATCGTTTGACGCGATGTCCGAATCAAATTCGCCAAAAACCGACGCAGGTAGTCCCAGTCTGTTGGGAAATCTCCGCCAATTCCGATTTCAAAAGAAACAAGTGAAAGCGATGAATTTGTGTAAGGCTTTTTTTATGCAATTTTGTTATTTTCAAGCTAATCCTGTGTAGCCGGCACCTGAACTCCTTTGTTATCGTATGTGCCAATTAATCTTGCGAATGCGTTAAGATCGTGAACAGTTGTGTTTGTTTGACACGATCGAATTTACCGTTACTTTCGTAGGACATTTCTCGGTACACATTCGCGGACATTGATTGAACTTGCTTTCTCTTTGACAATATTCCTTGATGCTTGTATTGTTATGACAGATTTACGGTATAAAACTCCGTATGAAAATAAGTTATCTGCATATCTGCATGGTTATGGTTGGTCAAATATGCTATTTCAATAACATGATATTTTTTCATATAGCTGATGATGATAGTAACTTGGTGAGCCCTGACATTCAGCTTCGCCGTAAGCCAGTAAATCGTATTGAGGATAGCGATAGTGATGTGGGTAGTCCTGCTAAAGTTTCTGCAACAACGTCAGAATCTGGCAAGAGTTTTGAGACCAAAGACAAAGATGAAAAATTAAAGTACCTGACGACACTGTATCCCCAGAATGACACTGTGGTTTGTATGACAGGCTATCAATTGAGATACATTTAATTTTGGGGCTATATTTAATTAAAGATCTTTATAGCATATCCAAGAAATACTCACTAAAACTAATTGGAACCTGGATGAAGCTGAGGAAGCTTTAAAGAATAACAGAAAGAGACCATTAAAAGAGACAGTTAAAACCAGTAATAAAAAAAGGAGAAAACTTAATGTCCATGAGGATGCAGATTGTGATTCAGATGAAACACATTACAAAGATAAAGTGTTTGATAGGTATATGCTGCATATTTATATTTACACCAATTAATTTTCTATGTTACTGATTGTCCCATTTTTGCAGTGATGATGATTCGGATGTAGAAATATCAAATGAACTAACAGGTGATAAGAAAGCTGTTTTAGAATTTATGCGAAATGCTTCTTATTCGGAGCTGTTATTAATGTCGCAATGCTCTGAGAAGAAAGCAAAGGCCATTGTTGCAGCAAGACCATTTGAGAACTGGAGGGAAATAGTTGAAAAGTTCCAAAACAACAAGTACTTGGACACAGAATTACTCAATTCAGCACAGGTATGCATTTAAACTACCAATTTCTTACGAACTTCTATTTACACTGAAATTAAAATTAGGTTTTACTGGCCACAAGAAACGTTGTGGAAAACCTCATGAAAAAATGTTTACGCTTATCAACTAATTTGGAAAAAGCAGTGGCCGCTGGTGCCGCAGCTATTACCAAACAGCCGTCGAGTTTATCACCTGAATTAGTATTAGCGCCTTATCAAATGGTTGGGCTAAATTGGCTCGCGGTTATGCATGCCCAAAATGTAAATGGCATTCTCGCCGATGAAATGGGCCTGGGAAAAACTGTGCAAGTAATAGCTTTCCTGACATACTTAAAGGAAGCAGGTTTAATCGGCGAAAAAGATGGGCCGCACTTAATCGTCGTTCCTAGTTCTACTATGGGTAAATTATTTTTATCTCTATAATAACCCTGCTGTTACAAACACGGCATATTACATTTAGTCATTACTATCTTGTACTTATTTCGTAGAGAACTGGAAGAACGAATTAGAAAAATGGTCACCTGGTCTGAAGGTTGTTCAGTACTATGGATCACAGGACGAGAGAAAAGAAATGAGAATGGGTTGGCGGAACGGTGATCTCGACGATGTAGACGTATTACTAACAACATATAACTTGATCAGTAGTACGCCGGAAGAGAGAAGGCTATTCCGTGTCATGCCGATTACTTATGTCGTTTTCGACGAGGCTCATATGCTTAAAAACATGAGTACGATTAGATACGAAAATCTTGTCAGGATCAATGCTAAGCATCGTATCCTTTTAACGGGCACACCGCTACAGAATAACTTGTTAGAACTTATGTCTTTGTTGATATTTGTCATGCCGTCTCTATTCGCCGGCAAGCAGGCTGACTTGAAAAGCTTGTTCTCGAAAAATTCAAAGATACCGGCACAAAAGAAAACTGGGGAACCGCCTTTGTTTGAACAAGAACAAGTTAAAAACGCGAAACTGATAATGCGTCCATTTGTTCTCCGTCGGTTAAAGTCGCAAGTACTTCGCGATTTGCCAAATAAATCGGACGAAATAATAAAATGTAAGCTAACGAAGAAGCAGAGTGGCATGTACACCAGGCTAGTAGAACAATTTTCGGAGGAGGCTGGACAAAGTAGCGAAGTGAATGGAATTGGCATGATGATGCAGTTAAGAAAACTAGCGAATCATCCGCTTTTGGTTAGAGATTATTATAACGATGCTAAGCTTAAGGTAAGTAGAAGGTACTGAAGGTCATATCTTTGCACAAATTATATATTTTGAATATTTACAGACTATATCGAGTAGACTGGCGAAGGAACCTGGGTACAAGCAGAAAAATCCAGACTACGTTTTGGAAGAGTTATTATGGATGTCTGATTATCAAATAAATCAATTAACTCGAACATACAAAAGCGTGGCTGGTATGGGACTGCCGCAAGAATTAATTCCAGAATCTGGAAAATTAAATTTACTCGATAAACTTTTACCTGACTTTAAAAACGATGGCCACAGAGTATTAATATTTAGCCAGTTTACGATGGTATTAGATATACTAGAAGAATACTTAACAATAAGGGGTCTAAAATATCTAAGGTGAGTAACGTATTAATAAACTTCACATCGTGATAAATAAGTCATAGAATATAACAATTTTTAAATACCAGATTGGATGGGAGTACGCCTGTCACAGAGAGGCAGCCTCTCATAAATGAATATACCGAGGACAAAAGTATATTCATATTTCTATTATCTACGAAAGCTGGCGGCCTGGGCATTAATTTAACTGCCGCTGATACCGTTGTGATACATGACATAGATTTCAATCCTTATAATGATAAGCAAGCGGAAGACCGTTGTCACAGAGTAGGCCAGAAAAAGTATGTAAAATGTTGCAGTACTACTTAAACAATCTATTCGTAATGTAAAGATAACCGTTAAAATGTTTTTTTCAGACCGGTGAAAATAATTAGACTGTTAGGTGAAGGTACAATTGAAGAAGGAATGTATCAGATTGCTCAAGAAAAATTGCATCTCGAACAGCAGATAACCGGAGGAGAAGGTAATGCACTCCGTTTGTATATCTACTGTCAGATAAGAACGAATGTTACTTGTTTGTTTAGAAAACGAAAATACCGACAAGAGGAGTGTGTTGAAACTGCTGAAAATGACATTGGGGCTGGACCCTCACAATAGATCACTCTCACTGTCACCGGTAAAAGGTGCCGGAAAAACTGCCAACGGTTTAACGGAAGCTAACAATAAGGACGAATTTGAATTTTAATCCGCGTTTATACATTGTATACAGATGCATCTCCTTTTGATAGATGTCTTGAAATTTATTAATCGCACTCCAAATGCGTCAACGTTTCTTTCGGTTGGCTTCCCCTCTGCACATGAAATTTTTTGGTTGAATACATCCTGGGGAACGTGTACACACTATTTATAAAGAGCAGTATTTATAAGATATGTTTCCACCGTCATCGTTGCCGTAATTTTGTATTTAACTATTAAATCATTCCCTTATTTATGTAAGTACGCAGCACATTGCGATTTAGTCCCCTTTATACTCTTGAACTGAGCGCAATATCCAATCGTAATGTCACAGAGTGAAATTCCATAAATCTTTCCTCTGCGATCGTAAACAATATTTTTGAACCCAGATGCACGAAACAAAAAAAATCAGTTGATATTATGGTACGTATTTATTAATGTTTAAAAGTTGAGGAGTATCAAGCATACCAACGATGATTGTAAGATGACATGGGTATCTTGTAATTTTTATGAATATACATATTGGTTTTCGTATAAAATATCTCATTTTTTTGTACAATTTTTTTCTTTTGTTCGACTTAAACTTCCAGCATTGAGTCTCACATTGCTATTAGTGCGTGAAACCAGTTGGAACGCACTGATAATTAGAAAAAACAGACGTCAAGTATGCTTATATTTAACAGTTGCTAGCGAGTTGGTCAGAGATGCTTAACTGAATCAATTGACAAAAATACTTATGTTGTGCGTCAACCAGTTTTTGCATTGACCACAATGAACAAATTGGTACAATCAGAAATTGACACAACGCCGACTACAACCACAGAGTAGAATCGACTTTGCTGCCCATCGACGTTTCACTGCTTTTTGCATTTTATCACAAAATTATATTTCAGTTATCACGAGGGATACGTTTGTAAAAATGATAAACAATAGGCCAAAGCGCACGTTTAAACTTACAACGCAGACAGATTATCTCGATACATTACACCTTCGGTGGATAATAAAATTATAAAAACGTCTTCCTGCCGCGTCCTTCAATCATAATTTATCGAGCTCGATATTGTTTATCCTTCGTGCTATCAGATGGATCTTTAGCCTATCTCGGATAGCCTCATATTATGAAACCGTGACACCGGCAGTTTGGAGATAATTCCTCAAATGATTGGCGTTTGGCTCCGGAATTTGTACAAGCAGACCGGGTAGCTGTCCTGGAGGTAGCCTACTACCCAAACCTTGAGCCAGATGTAAACGGACATCACCTATACCTGTAACACGTAACCATTAAGAAAAAAAGTTTACGTAACGTCTATATAAATACCATATTGAGCGTACTGGGAAGTGGATCCTTCTTGGGATTTCTGGCGCAGACCAACTGGCTGTATCCCACTTGGTATCCAGGTGCGTCGTCTGTTTCTGGCAATATATTATCCTCCGGTAGAACGCTTTCGTCTTGGGGCAACTCGAAAAATTCGACTAACACTGCCAGCAGTCGCGGATAGAACGCATTGTACGGACTTTCGAGTAACGCCGGACAGTCGATCAACAAGTTAGACATGCCCACAGCCACTACTTTTCTTTCAATCTCCCCTGACACCTTCTGCATGTCTGACAGGAGCACTCGTTCTATGACCATGCCAAACATCCTACAAAAAAAAAAAAAAAAAAAAAAACGGGAAAGGTAACCGTCTGCAGTAGTTTGAAAAGTTGTATGTGTAGTTTGATACATACTGAGGCTGGATTTGATCTACGATAGTGACCAAACTTGATGCACCATATCGTACGATGTAGTAAGAAAAGAAAACTATGAGACCCTTGACGTATTTCGTTGTCTTTGACGATGACAGTCTTTGGAACAGTAACACGAACACTTGCGTCATATACGGTTGCAGCACGTTCCTAAAATATTGATTGTCCATATAAGTTTTTTTGCACTGATGTTAATTTCCCATAAAGAGCGAAACTGAAGGACGTACGGTGCAAAATGCTCGATGATACTTTGCATGAGTATAAAACCTTCATCGTCGTTTGCTTTTGATGCAATCAGTTTCTGGAACACTCCGAGCAAGCTGCTTGTTTTATCCTGTGCTACGATGAGATGAGCACCATGGCTAACAAAGGCCTGTAACAGTCTATTCAGTGGATGGATGTTGGCCTGGCGTTCAAACAGTACAGGTGCCAGTAAACATGGGAATAGTGCCATGTACGGTTCTGGTACATCTTGACCCTTTCGCAATTCCAACAGTAAAGCAAGGATTTGGAACACGTATGGAATGAACTCTGGAATATCCTGCTGCAAAATACCCTGGAAAATGGGAAACAGTGCTTCCTCGAAACTGGTGACTGCTTCTGGATTCGTCTTACAAACAATTCTGAAAATAAATATACGTGCGATTTTTATACATGTTAATGTAAAGTAATATTTATATTTCATTTTCGTTACTTACTTGATAGACAAGCTGAGAGTTTCAAAGAGGTAATGATTGAAGTTTGGACGACTTGGATTTCTCGATACGATAGAAAGCTTTTCGGTAAGCTTGGGAAGCAAGTCAGCTAGGAAAGGCACAACGGCTTCTTGTAACGTTCCGAAGCTTCTCATAATCGCTTTCATCACGTATTCGTTTTCTTCCGAACCAGCTACGTTCAGGCATGCAAAAAGTCCTTTCAATAAATCTGTTGCCAGTGGTGATAACTCACTGCCTTTTACGCTGTAGGAACGAAACGTTATATAAATGATGATTAAACAAATCTAAACTGAACATAAAAATATTGTTCGTGCAACCCTTACAGAGCTAGATTATCAGGTCCTTTCATAGCTAAGATTTTGTCAATGGCACAAGCGGCGTATGTATGGACAACAGCACTCGATGCACCAAAATGTCTGATTAACTGTGGCAAACTACCCACCACCATCTCTCGAGGTAATATGGACCTGAATGTCATTATGAATTTGATTGAATCCGCCTTAAGTACAGGAAACTCATTGACTGAAAAAACGACAGTAACCGATTAAAATAATTTTAGCTTTTTCTGTATGAGTATTTAAATCATATATAAAACCAAGAAATATACCATTCGGTTTTGCAAGCTCTGGTTCAATGTGTTGTGCAGCGAATTGTGGCAATGAGACGAGTTCGCTGCTTTGAGTAACGCCATGCTTCTGGGTTTGACCTTTACTTGCACTGCTTGTGACTAAGTAAATCGCAGCATCTTTGCTACGCCAATTCTGGGCTGGCTGTTCGGCATATTTTTGTAACATCACCTACAGAACATTTAATGTACGCATAAATTGGTTGTGAGCAATGCTATTGTTATAGTTAATCAGATAGATCTGTTTGCACCTGTATGTACGCGCCGAAGATTTCCATGATTTTGACTTCAAAATATTTTGATAAGACTTTCACTAAGTCGCATGCAGCGCGCCGTCTGGTATCGACGTCGCTTCCTTCTATGTCACGTCTGATATATTCCTCCGGATTATCCTCGAACAACTCGCTATCGGATTCTCTAAATTCCATATTGGGAATAATAACCTTTTCACAGATACTACTCAAAGTGGTCGGGTCCTCGAATAAGTGCCTGTATTGTGCGCGATCCGCCACCGTAGCCAAAAATTGCAAGGCATTCGATACTAACTGTAAAACAAAGTTTATTTATCGATGCTTGTGTTCCATGATGCGCCGGAGTATGTATTACATACAGCATCGTATTTAGGCTGCTGTCCTGTGGATGTAAGTAAATTCCACACGGCTGTGACGAATTCAGGTAAATATGGTTGAAATTCCTCATCATATTTCTGAGCATAAAGGCCAATGTTATAACAGACTTGAGATTTTAGTTGTTCAATCACTCCAGCCTCTTCGTCATCCTAATAAAAATATATTATTATAAACTAGTGCACTTTAATTGTTGCAAACAATGAAATATAAATATCCAATTACAGAGGTTTGCAATGATGGAACATTTGCGTTAAGCAAGGTGTGAAAGTTTCTCATCCATGCTGCCATATTGTCTTCAAAAAATTCTGGTAGATCCTAAACACAAATTAATGTTTTAAACAACTATAAGTGCTGATTAAATTGTGTATGAAAAAAGGTAAACTTACTTGAAAATTTAGAGAGTAAAATACTTTGCATAGAATGACCAATGAATTATAGATAACTTTTAAAGCTTCTACATTATTGGCATGTACTTGCGTCAAGTTCATAGTTGCCAAAAATAAATCAGTCAGTGGTTTTGCAAATTGTGTTAGCACAAATTTAATTTCAGTCCACAATGTTTGACTCTTAAATTCATATCTGTATCTTTTGAACAAAGAATGTGCAGTATGTAAGACACCATTGATGACATGAAAGTCACCCGTGTTAAATTTTTCAACCATCTGATCAATGAGCTCTGGCCACTTGTTTGGAAAGTCATACTTCCCAATGATAGAAACTGCATCAGAGAGTTGTTTTTGTATAGATTCAGGTGAGTGTAACATCAAGTTGACAATCAACTTTTTTATAGCTTCGCGGTCTTGTGCATGAATACGGTCCACTGAGTCTTCCTCCTAAGAAAAAAAGGAAGAATGTAAACAAGGTTATAGAGGTATCCTTTGCAAAATACATATGAACTAGTCTTTCAATATACTCACAACTTTCCAATTACGTTTTACGTAATTCTTAAAAGCTACCGCACCGGCTATCCTAATAGTTATATTTATTTCCGACTTATCTACCAAGTGTAATAACAATAGAGGATAATTTTGGTTGACTTCAACAGACTCCAAGAATTTCTCAGCTGTGGGCATATAAAGAAATGATTGCGGTCTCGGAACAAACACGTACGTGCAAAATCCCGAAACTAATTGTATGTGTTATAAATTCTCATTCACTGCGCATTATACGCATACTTATTGTTTCATGAAATCAGTAGAAAACCGTAGGTTATGTTCACCTGGCCGCCTGACATTTACGTCAGGGCTGAGAGTGTGCTTCAAATATTCGCTCAATGTGAGCAAATTATCGTCCGTGAGCTCCATGCTTATGCGTACAATCTTCTAACAGCGCATTCACTTCGAAATCTATTTAATTCCAATGCAGGAACGTAAAATCAACACGGCGCAACACACCGGCTTTTGGGCCAAAATTCAATTTTGCGACTAATATTCGCCACTGGCTGGCGCTCACGCTGTCTCGTGGTGTTGGCGGGAAAAGAACATACCGACCGATTTGCCTCATGCAGAATTTCATTACCCAATTAAAACACTAATCCGGTTAATATATTTCATTTACTATTACGTCATGTTTCGAATACAGCAATTTGAAGGTAAGCAAAACGTTAAATAATTTGATTAACAAACAGATTTAAATTATTGAAACAGTTGAGACTTTGCCTTTGGTTCGTTTTTATTGTTGAGTTGTTTCTTGCATTCGGCAACTTTGTGCTGTAATTCTTCCAATGTTGCTTCCAGCTCCACTATAGTTTGATCTAATTGAATGTCTGTTGTTCTTTGCAACATAATATTTGTTATTGCAGTAATTTACGACTATACATGCAGGTGCAAATTTCGATTACATGCTTACTTTAAATCTGATATTACAGTTGCAAGACTCCACAAATTATCTTTGTTTGCCGCCAAATTATCTAACCCGATTCTTCTCTCCAGATCTTTCAAAACTTTACGTCGTTCTTCATTCTCTCTACGCAGTTTGTCAGACTCTTCGCGATATTTGTTAATATCCTTATTTAAATTTTCTCTGGACTGAAATAAACAATTAAGTAAAAGCAGACAGAAAGAGATCCCATTTCTACTTGTCCTATTACGCACTAACTGTTGCAAGTGTACCGACTAAATGACGTACATATTCTTTTCCGGCGTTAGTCAATTTTTCCGCATATTTTGCAATCTCAGCCTGTATATTGTCCCTGTAGTTTCATGAATGTTAAATGCGTAAATTATTCGAATCGCCAAGCGTTCAATTAATTCAATACCATTTTTCTTGCCACATTTTGGCCTTAGATGCCTTTAATTCTTTCAATTTCTCCTGCAGTGTTTTATCAATCTCCGTATTTTTCATGTACATGTCCTTAACGTGAGCTTCCATATTCTTCAACTCTTTCAGGTGAACTTCTGATGCCCAGTTACTGACGGAAAGTTTTTCTTCCTGCATACGCCAATATTGCACTCTTTCATCGGCTTTCGCAATCTGCGCCTTCAATTCCATGTACTGTAAATGCGAAAGAATTAATTACACCCGTATCTGCGCGGTTGGCATAAATTGATATCACCGTGGTTACACAAACGGGATCGGGAAATACTTCTTGATAAGTATCTTCGAAGAATAGAGAAATTTTTTATTGAATTTTCAAGTTCTACCTCTTTGATCAATGCATTAATTACGCTTGCTTTGTCACAAGGGTCATCGTTCGATTCGTTCGCATGACTGAACCTGGATGTAGTCGCTTTTTCATTGTTTGCCGCATCATCACGTTGTTCGAAGGAATTCGACATTTTTCTTGAACACTATTCTCAAAATGCTCAAACAACAACAATTACCGACACTGGCCGTACAAGAAAAGAAAAGCAATTGAATACAAGGTTTCAAACAATCGCGCTGATTGGTAGCGCCATCCAATTCTGCCGGATTATTGTGAAACTAGCAACGTGGACAAATAATTTCACATATGATCGCCCATCTTGAGTACCGAAAATTTAAAATCAAATATTTCGCGGGCACTTTGGCAACGGCTACGTTCTGTAACGATGAACGGACGCAATTTACGCCACCGAAAGCAGGTCAGATTCCCAACAGATCCTAGCTTGTTTTGTCGAGGGGTCATTATATCGCCCAATGATCTCAGTCATGCGAGGTCTCCCTTCTTTTTCCCGAGGTAACGAAGAAGCTCTGCAAAAAAGGCCTGGAATCGGCGTGGAAAAATAAACCCGTTCTCGCGGCCCATGGCAGAACGACGACAGATGGCTTCTGGATACTTCTGGATAGCAGCGCGAAAGGGTACATACTTGGATTTCGTTGAAGATCGAAGCTACTGCCTTTAAACTCGACGCAACGTTATTTACGTGAGCAAAGTTTGCCTCGATAGCATCGGACGCCGATCGGGCCGATGCAAATCAGTGCTATCGTAACCAAACTTGTCGAACAATCGATGGTCAACGTCTGGCCAGCGGCAGTTATTAATTACAGACACTCGGCACTGCATTTGCGTCATCCGGCTGCCTCTATTTCCGATCGGTCAATATATTCACCGATCAATTGAAAATGTATTTTCACTTTATTTTTAAAAGGTAAACGTACGAATAACACGTGCATATGTACTAATATCATATTTTATTCGTTCTATGCTGACTCGTTCTTTACTCCTTTCAGCAAGTTTTTGCCAATGACTCCTACTTGTTGGGTATGCATAACATTCGTACATTGACATCGGTAAGTATTACTCGGCAAATATAATTTCGGCTGACGGGATGAATTTATATGCGTGTCGCGCTAGGCGCGCAGTGAAATGATTCGATATTAAGCAGTACGATAAGTATGCTTCTCGTATACGAAAGGATGCTGACGGCCGACGACGCGTTGGATAAAACATCGGCATGGCTCTTCAGTCCTCGACCGACCGTCGCGCGGTGTGCACGTGCCTGTGAATTAACACTGACAATTAATCGCCCGAAAGTTTGAACACCCTGCACGGAATCCTAGTTTTTTACTTGCCGCACGGGACGAAGAACTGTGATTTCGACTTTGATCCTCGATCGTCGATCCGTCACAGGACGGGGTTGGAATTGAGTAAGTTTCATTTCTTATAAATATTTCGCCATCTAAGCGTAACCAGTGTAAATCCTATATCAATATTAACAGACTGTAATTCTATATAAGCAGAATTAAGCATAAGTCTCATGCTCATATTAATGGCATGTTTTTTAACTTACTCGTAGCGTTATGCAAACACCGCAATTTTGCTATGAATAGATAAACATTTTCTAGAAAGTATTAGTACATCGTTGTCTATGTGCGTAGAGTGTCGAAGAGTGACGATAAGGAAACGAAATCGGATCTTGCGTGCCGGACAATTTTCGCTCGAGTACGCGTGCCGCGCGTGACACTTTTTACGGCTACTATCGGGAACACTGCGACGTGTTTTCTCAGTGTTCCCGCGACCACGACACCGTAAGCACGTACGTCACGTTTCGAGAGTAGCGTACGAGTCAAACGTGGAACGCTGTACTCGTGATGCCCTCCGATCGTTAGACTCGGATAGTGCAATTCTTCTTATTAGCGAACTCAAGTTTTCCGCCAGTGAATCTCTGTCACGAACATTTCTGGTGACATTGAGTATCAACATACTATCCGTACCAAAGGATTCGCCGCTTACTACATAAATGTAAGTGTCTGTGAACCCAAACTTGAGCAAAACTGCATAATTTTGTAAACACAGGCGACATTATTTTTTAAATCATATTTTCATTCAATGTTTGTTTACGCTGATTTTTTTCCATTCAACACCGATGTATTCTGTTAAGTTTTTGTTTTCCTTGCAAATACGCAAGGCGAATCACAAGTGAGAATGCTTCACCTTGCGTTAATTATCTTATCTGCGTACGTTATCAACAGGTTAAAAGAATCTATATCGGCTTCGAGCTATCGGTCTGTCATTTGTTCGGCACACTCGATCGAGTTATCCGCGTAAAAAATGCCGCGAAAATTGCCTGTTAGGATTATTAGATCCGCAATCGCGAGAGCGAGCTGCGCATCGTGCTCGAAGCTGGACCATTAATTGCATCACATTTGTGCGTCAGCGCGGAAGACAAATTCCAGCATTGTTGATCCATCGGGCGCCTGCCATTCCTTGGGATAGGACACTGTTTACACGTGTAACGTCGAATTTACAGCTTACCTGTATCTCGCTGAGCCCCGTAAGAGAGAAAAATGAAGACGCTCGAGTGACTCTCGCGCTTTCTTTACCTGTTAAACGATCGTCTCGCTGAATCACTTGTTTATATACTCTCCAGTGAAGACGTGCGTCTAGACAAAAGGCAAAGCAGAAAAAATGAAACATTTTTTATGCACCCGTCATCTGCACGGGTATAAAGATCACGCATGCATGAATAGAATAAATGACGTGCATAAACAGAACAAGAGTATTGTTTCAGTTGCTCATGCATCGGATATCGATTGCCGAAATCGTTTGCGGAAGGAAAATCCAACCTTGCCTAACGCTAACGCAGGTTCCGTGAATTTAACTGCTCGACATCGTTTCTCAAAATGCGAGCACTGAGGCTTTTCCCGGAATTCGCTACGAAACAGGACGAATGGCCGATAGTGATAACGAACCACGTAGAAACCGTACTCTATCCTGTTGCGAGAAGGATGTGACATTGGCGCTTTTAGCGTAAAGTCCCCGACGAGAGTTCCGCAGGAGCGCATAGAATAAATAAGAGTGACTCATCGAACTGTTTTGATGATTCAAGTATTACAAAAAAAGATCATTTTCCATGTACGCCGTTGTATTTAAGAAGCGGCCGAGTCATCAGCGAGGCGCATTTAACGCCGATCCTAATTCCGCCGTTCTTGAAATGTCACGCTGCGCGCGGGCGCACATTGCGCGCAAACTGCAGTCGAACACATACCTGGCGATAGGCATTGTGTCATCGGCATTTTATTCGTTCGTTCGCCGCTCATTTGCATGGAAGCGTTACCTCACGGCGCGCGAAATGAGACGAGTTAAACGCGTCCAATGGCCGCCCATTAACGTACGCCGTAATTAAGCGCACTTTTGCCAGTATTCTTACGTTTAGCTGTGCATTTAGCTCGACGGCGGAGTCAGTTTGATGTAAATTGGGTCGAGGCCGGCTTCGCGCACCCTAATCAGAGTCGCTCTGCGGTTTTCGCGGACTTCTTAAGGTTCGGTATATGCAACTCATACTTGAGACTCCAAGGAAATTCCCTTGCAACACGAGAAACGGCAGACTCTGCGCTGCCTGGTGTTACGAGAGGATAATGATAGGTGTCAATTCGTGTATTCTACGCAGGCTTATTCACTCGGAGTGACTCCTGTCCGAAATCGGTACGCTTTACGACCGCTGCCTAGACGTCTATGTGACAGCGACCGATTCGAACAGACTATCATGCAGCGTCAGCGTGAGACGTAAAAATAATTTGGCCCTTTGTCTGTGACGGAATAGGTGCGACCGAAAGAATAGAGAAGGTGGCAAGGGATAAGGGAGGGAAGGGCGTGGTGGGAATTATTGTACGTAGCACACGTAGACGACACACCCTTAATCCACCTACGCGCGCCACCCACTTTTCAGGCACTCCGTGCGTCTCTCATATTTCAAAGCGTCGCGTCGCTTCTCCGTCGCAACGCGTCGTTCACGTGTACCTACTATGCGCGATCCGCGAAGCGAGCGCATCGGCTAGCCTTGCGAACGATTATCCGCAACAGATACAAAATTGGCATCGTGCCTAGCCTTCACATTTTCTTTTATTCCGCAATCTCCATAAAGAACCGTACGCTCTGTGGCCGGCCTGGTCTATGGGTACTTTAACGGTTCAAGGTACTAGGAAGTAAAAAATGTAATGTATGAACAGTTGTGCACGGATCGTCGCTTTGACCGATTTTCTGGACGCTTCACGAGTTCAACGATTATCGATACGCGGTGAACCCGATTTAATGAAGGCGCCTCTTACATTGACGGCGATAATAGGAAGGAATTAATGCGTGCCAGGAAGAAGAAGTCGGCGGCGCGGTCCATTGCATAAGGCTCTCCGCCTCCTTGCGGAGGTGTTACCTCATTACGTGCCCAATTTGCCGTGCATCGCGTTCGTCCAGCTGGTCACGCAGGATGAACGGAGGGTAACTTCCATGGAAGCCAGACGGGAGAGCATCGTAGTCTGGCATAATGGCCAGGCTCGAGCAATTGACCTATCTCACGCAACGAAGGTCTAATTAAAGGTTGCCTATTAATAGACCGAACGGCGAATTAGACACAGTGGACCTTTCAGCGGTGTTCGATCATTAAACGATGGAGCTCTAACACTTGTTGCACCCCGCCCATCGCAAAGGTCACGCTTCTTTCCCATTCCGTAATCAGCGTCGCTGGCCTTTTTTCAGGATATTAGGATGACGGAAATTAGTGATCGTCTTAGCGTCCCTTTTGTGCCTCGGGGTCGAACGACGTTATCTCGCGGCTTCTGTCAAGGGCACAATATATGAATGAGGCGGTTGTCTTCGACGCAACAAGGAATTCCTTTTAGAGAATCGTAGCGTCCACAGTCCGTCAGCCAGCGAGCGGAATAGCGAGGATCTTCCGAGATTGCAGATGGTCGTGTTGCGATACGAGCGAGATAAGGGAGTTAATCGCGATCCGGAATCGTGAATCTCAGGATCGAGGTTCCTTCGTCGCCGGCGTGTGACGTCGGATCGTTGTTCACATTCTGAAAATAGCCCCAGGGAGGGCAAGTTTTACCGCGATGTCAAACGATGATGCGCGCGTTAGCGGAACGAGACAATAAGAGTGACCCCGAGCGTAATCGCGAGTGTAATGAATCACTCATCGGGAAGAGAGCTGTACCTTCATCGATCTCGATATCGTCAACTTCAATCTCGAATCCTTCAACAGGTAGAATGCTCGCGGTTTTGTTTGTTCGTCGACAGCGAGCGCAACGGTTGCACTCCCATTGGGCGAATGTTAACGAGGCCGTAAGCATTAGCTGACGAAGGACGATGCGCACGTGAAATAATTCAGGGTGCACAATTTCGCGAGGGAGATATCAGTCTTTCGTGCCGTGCAAAAGGAAGCGGCACGCGATCATAATGTAATTGCCGGCCGAGTATGATGACCTCAGTGTCATCGGGGTGGGTGGTTACACAAATTAGGAAACATAACTCCGCCGTTGCTCGCATGTTTTAATTAACCAATTGCCGCGTCCCCCGCGGTGAGTCAGTTCGAAACTATCCCCGCTTCGGTGGAAATGCTTTCACGGCCTCGTATCGGATATCGTCCTGCGGACGTTAGTCGAAATGTAAAAACTAGCCGGACAATCTGCGCGGGGGTAACGATAAAAGTCCACTGACCGAGACGTTTGTCAGCGCTGCTGGTTCAGCTGCGACTCTCTCGCAGAAAAGTCTTTCAGTCAATGACCTTTGGAGAAGAAACTGGGAAAAGTCGGATGTCGAGTAGCTGACAGTTTTACTATTGCAAGGCCACGCCGGTAGTGTCATGGCAGTGCCGTTATTTCAACGCGACAGAGTCATCGGGAAACTTTATGAAAAATACCCTACCGCGCTTCGTATAGCTTCACTACCGTTATCCGTACCCCCTTAGGAGGCTCGGAACTTTACTCGTGCATTAATGGCATACTTTGAATTGCATTAGGTCGCTCGCGTGTTTACTTCGCCTCTTCCAGGAGGGCATGGAAAAATTAATTTTCCCAAGAAACCCTGTATTTTTAATATCGTATACACCCCGGTGCAGGGTAGACAATGCACGCGGCAGGACGTCCGCCAATTTCATCTGGAATTAAGTGGACCGTCTGCGTTTGATGAAAATTCATATTACCGTTGCAATCAGTTAGAACTGCTCTTGCTTAAGAGGACCAGCGCGTCCTCGTACAAATGCATTCATATCAATGGCCACGATAACGCTTTATCGCCAGCTGAATTATCAATAGGACTTTTTTCCTGCCTGTTTCTGTTTAGGCGGATCATGTAGTCGGAGATTTGGCCGGACGACGCTCTTGATAATCACCATCCCTGACTACCACGATAAGGAGCCGCTGACAAGTTGGCTGACAGGCAAATAGGCGTCGTGGATATTTGAATTAGAGAAGAGGCCGACGTTTGCCCATTCAAAAAGGACTCATGTGCATCGGAAACAAGAAGAAGGGTCAGCCTGCAGGTGAAGTGACATTAATCACTTATCAATACTATCTCCGTCAGGATCTTATCTTCCTCCGTTGAAAATGGCGCTTTCGCACGTTGCACGTACTGTACGAACTTCTTTTAGCGCCGATCGTGTTTGGTTCGCGCCCCTCCGGACGGCAATGCAGGTTTGCGACAATCAGAGTCCACAGTCCTCTGCACTATTGGGTGTTCGCGCACCGTTCTGGTGTTGTACGATGATGGAAATGTAGCGGTTACCGTCGGGCGTTCATTGATATGCCGCGCGGCAAACAACGCGACAGGGATAGCCTTGGTGCCGTCCAGTCGCCGGATGCGCCCGTTGCCTCCTTTTCAGCCAAAAGGACGACAAAATCGTCATCGGCCTCTCCCTTCCACTTCGTCTCTTCTCCTCTCTCTCTCTCTCTCTCTCTCATTTTCTCCAATTCTCTCTCTCTCTCTTTCTCGAGCGAGCCTCATTAACTTCTTTCGCGGACCATTATGTGGGTCGTACAAAAAGGGTCATTCCGTGAAACTGCTCCGACTCTCCTAATCCACGACAATGTGTACATTCTATCCGGTTAGTCCTCCGTCAAAGTATCTCTCTCATCAGTCCGAACCGCGTCTTGGCCAGCGAATGTAGATTGGTATACCTACCTTCATCCGTGGATCCCGGTCGTTCCGTCAGCGATGAACTTTCTAAACACGCGACGCCGGCGATTCTATTATCGGTCCGCCGTCGAAGAGGAAACCTACTGGCGCGAGACATAGCGCAACGCGTAATAAGTTAGATGCGCGCAGCGCAAAAACCGATGCGTGCCCGCACGTAGTCGAGGACAGTACCGTACTCGCTTTCGGTCAATGATATCGACAGTTTCGATACGACAGCGTCGGCCGCTTTCGGCAGGACACTTTCTATTTTAGAACCTGACTCGTGGAGAGTTTCGGTTATCAATGCGTCGGAGATGCTTATGGCAATTTTGGCCTGACTTTCGAATCGCGGCATGAGGGCGCGTCCTGCGTTCGCTTTAGGAGCGAACGAGACGAGAGGATTATTCTCACTGGGCTTATGTTTACGATAATTGATTAGAACATGGCGTATTCGACGCGACTCTCTCTTCTTGACCCCATGACGCTGAACTTAACTGAATAGACAGTCTTCTCGCCCACGCTTCGTGCACTGTTACAGCACTGCGGAGAGAAGCAAATTGCAGTAAGCACGCGGCAGATGCACTTACCTACGCACGTGCGCACGTCGGTGTGCGTGGCTCGTCTCTAACGCACGATCATCGAGTTCTCCTCGTGTCATTTGATAATCTTCCTCTTCCCACTTCCCGGTTACGGGGGGACTTCTGACGTCGCCGAGAAATTCTCGCGAAAGTGGCATTTATCCCTCGCGCATCGCCCACAATCGCGAACAATGACACTAGACGCATCCTGCTAGTTGTAATTGCAATTTACTTACAACTTCTACCGGCTAAACGTTCTGTTTTTCTCATCGTGCGCGAGGAACGTGCAATTAAGCATTACGACGCGGCATGGTATAATTTGTGTAGATCTCTTCGTTGAGCGCTGAATGGCAAAATGGTTAATTTTTTCGAATTTTTCTTTTGTGCAGAAAACGAGAAGATGGTGTCTCGGAACAGGGCGATTAAGGTGACGGCAGTCGGCGACGGTATGGTCGGGAAAACGTGCATGCTCATCACATACACGACGAACAAATTTCCGACGGAATATGTGCCGACCGTGTAAGTAGCCGGCCGCGTGTAAATAAACTACCACGCGTGATGTTTGATCATTCCCTCTTCCTGTTTACTATTGTTCAATATTTGAACTGTGTCTGCGACGGTCACAGGTTCGCTTTAGGCCACGTGTTCGGCTTTCAAATTCAAATTATTCCGCCTAACAAAACTTGACCGCGATCTGGCTATCAAACTTAATAACGATACGATCATTATCGTGACCGTTCCTTTTGGCGCTTTCCAGTTTTGACAATTATGCGGACAGCATATGCGTGGACGGGCAGGAATTCGAAATGACATTATGGGACACAGCTGGCCAGGAGGATTACGAACGGCTGAGACCATTGTCGTACCCAAATGTACGTATAGTTGTTCCTGCCTCCCTTGGCGACTTAAATCCATAAACAGAGTCGATATGATTAACTGTCCTATTTTGCAGACCGACTGTTTCCTGCTGTGCTTCTCCGTGAGCGCTCGCAGTTCCTACGAAAATGTAGCGAGCAAATGGCATCCAGAAATCAAATTCCATTGTCCGAACGTACCTATCGTTCTTGTCGGTGAGTTTTGGCCAAAAATTAAGAGCTTACGGTGCATCGAACATTATGATTGTAAATACAAAACATTACGAAAATTGCAATCATTTGTTTGACGGTAATCATTTTGAATTTGTAATAAAAACATATAAAAAGGGGTGAAAACTGACCTTTTTTTTCGGGGCTATTGTAAACACAACCCTCCCGTGGTACTGCTTATATGCAGAATAAAAAATAGGGTTGAACTTAGTATTGTAGACATACAATAAAAGAAGAATTAATTTATCTGTAACTTCTTACATTTAATATTAATATAGTGTTTAATTTTTATATCAACCAGGGACTAAGGGAGACCTTAGGAGTCAAGAGAATATGGACATTATCACATTGCGCGAGTGTAAGAAAATGAAAAAGAAGATAAAGGCATTCAAGTACGTCGAGTGTTCAGCTATGAAGCAAGAAGGCCTGGAGGAGGTATTTATCGAGGCTATCAGAGCAGTACTAAAGAAACCGTCGACCAAGAAAGTTTGCTGTATACTTTGAAAGATTTTTTCTTTCATATGATGATCGAACATTCGATCGTTTCGGTTGAACATGGGAGAGAAAAGCGACTTTTGTAAATATAGGATAACTTTTTACCTAATTCTAAAACGAAACGCGCCATCGTTGCTTTTTGTAAAGTGAACAGCAAAATCCGAATATAAGTTTCCGATCGATGTTAAAATTCACTACTTACGATCAGAGTCATCATTTTTGTCTGATCAAATGTGGAGAGTTCAATTTCGAATTTGAATACTCCATCTTCGGTCATTGTTTGCACAGTAGAGAAGTACCAAATGCATTCATTTATTATGACCACTTGTCTCTTGACTATTGCATTGATGATACTTCTATCGTAAGAACAGCATTATCATTAATAATTCATAATACAATTATTTATTACAAACTTACTATTACGTATCAAACGTTATGAAATAAAGTCCTTTTAATACAAAAAAAAATGTTATTTGTGTCAAATAGCACTTGCTCAATTATTTAGATAAGTACACTCATTCTTATCTGTAATATAATTAAATTTACATATGACAGAACACATACAGTTATCTGTAAATGAATTAATCCAATAAACTTTATCAAGTTAAAACAGAAAATTCATTATGAAATATATGATTTATTAGGAAACATATTTTACAAGTGCCTTAATAGTAACGGTCATAAGTTTATGATAACTGTACATATCCAAATTTACCGCTGCTTGTAATGAAATTGTTCAATCAGACGCATTACACTGAATAGCAGTAGAAATTCAGCATAGAGTTGGGTGGCATCTCGGCGCTCAGTCAATAATTTAAATTAAATGATTTCATCGTCCGAAAATACTCTCCGATATTGGGGTTACCTTCTGTTGTATTATTTTACCGTATCCTCCTCTCCCACTGTCAAAGTCTGATCTATATTCATCTCTCACCTAAGATTGTAAATTTCATGTGTTAGTTACAGAATTATTTGGAAAAATATCAATAATAAACTGAAGGAGACATCCTCATTTACCTGTCCTCCAGTTTTTCCACGCCCATACTGTCTACCCTCAATAAAGCCTGCATCCCAATCTGTTCTAATTATTCTATCATCTAGTCGCGTTCCATTGATATATCTCATACATTGCTCTGCATCAGCTCTTTGGTAATACTCGACAAAACAGAAACCACAAGGAGTCTTTTTGTATTTATCCAGCCCCATAATAATTCTTCGAACGTCTCCGCATTTTGTAAATAGTTCGTAAATCTGTTCCTCTGTCGTATAAAACGAGAGATTACCCACATACAATGTCGAAGAGTTCCTCAGTAACCTGTCTTGCTCTGCTCTCGAACCCTACACACAAAAAAAGGGTAACATACCGATATGAAGACAAATATTAACTTACAGAAATTTGTGAGAGAGTGCCAGAAAAACACAGAAAAGCGTAACATTCTTGAAGGTTAGAAAATTTACAACAAACCTTAAAATGTTGATCCCTGTACGAACTTAATTCAACCGAAGGCGATGATGTTGTGGTGGTCACTTTCATCGCCATTTTAAGTACTAAACTATCACAAAGGCTCTTCGTTTACCAGTATTGTTTTGTTAACAAACTCGCACCGCGTCCGGAATTTTGACACTTTTTGACCTGACAATTTGGTTATGTGTTAAATTCTTCTTCCAGCTTCCGCAAGATGGAACTACGTTTATACTCACTACCACGTAGTAAGGAACGTAAGAAATCAAACCGGAAACAATGTCAAATATTGTAGGCAGCGCCACTATAAGTTTGCGTCCTGTGTATCCTAAGATTATGTTATTTCATTTTAATTGTTATTCCGCGACCGTTGCTTTAAATTGGAGTAACGCTATGCCAATAGATAGATTTGCTTAAAATGTATCACCGGAAACCTATTGGAATGTATTATAATGTTTTCTAATATGTATGAACATTGACGAACATTTCTGCATTGAGCGTACTCAATTTTATCAAATACGTTTATTGTGCAAACATAGTACGTCTTGAAACAATACGAAGACGTGCCAATATCCGACCATTGTAATATGTCAAATTTTAAGCCCTATTAAAAACCGATATTTTATCTGAAACCTTGAAATTATTTAAAAGAACTGGGAAAGTGAATATGAACCATTACGTGCACCGTTTTTTGGACACTACAATAGGAAAAATTTTTGGCCACGATGTAACATGTAGAGAACCAATTCATCACTGTGACGATTACCAACCCGGTACATTAACCGAATTTGGACGTACCGGCATAAAGGTATATACAATTTTTGGATTGATAATATTTACCACTTGAATGTCTGAACGATATCTCAGATTTACGAAATTTATTATATTGTATACAAACTGAAATAAGACTTGTAAAGATCTCCGATATTGTTATTTTTGCATTGCTGTTTTGTTTCTTTTTTTTCATTAGCTTCATTCGCTAATATCACCAAGATGCATTGAAAATCTATCATTTTCTGAATACCGCGGCGTCTTGTGTTCGTTTTTCAGTAAATTTTTGTTGCAGACTATGATATTATATACTGTAAGTATACATTATGTGCTGACATTATATTAATTAAGATTGCGCTGTTATTTGAAACATATACAGGACTGTGTGATTGTGCCACTCTTATTCATTAAACATTTTTTAAAATATACATTTTGAAAGATTTGAATATGATTAAGCGGTTTCCGTATCATGTTCGATTCGTTCCTCTATTTAAATTTATTTCATATCTTCAACACTAGGTGTCACGTTTCCTTTTATCATCAGCTGAAAAATCATCTGTAAGGCATAATTATAGAAATGAAAGACATTCACGAAATGTTATAAACATAACTTGCAAAACTTTTGTATTATAGCTATAAATAATTAACTAAATTCCAAAGCCATCACCGAAGATGCAGAGAGCCAAGGTAATTATGGATAGTGGTGCATAAAAGTTAAAAGTGAAAATAATTTCTTTTACCACTGTACTATGACACTTTTCGATTTTATTTCATGCATATCATACCTTAAAAAAAGATTTTATTTTTTATCAATGATGTAGTTGTATCTTTTATGCGCAGTATAGGAATGTGTCATTTAATAGCAATAATGACTCTGTTTCGTAATTATGCCTGATATGGTATCATCCAAGTTGCCAGCTTAACTGACATGTTACTTGTGAATCGTAATGACTATATAATATATGTATAATTAAAATTTATTTAAAGTTTTTCAAGAAATTTCTAATGCCATGTGGTCTTTGTGCTGCGGTGCCACTTGTAAAACCTGCTAAAGAACCTGAAGGCTGCCCTGTACAATGCAATAACAATATGGAACCTGGAAAATTAATTCGACCTTCTGAGCTACCTATTTATCGGGCTGATGAACCTAGACCTAAAATGATGCCATGGTAAAGCAACAAGTAATTTGCTTAATAAAATACTTTTTATACTTCAGCCAATTTTATTTAATGTAACAGTCTGTAAACTGCAACCTTGATTTTTATAGTGAAGATGATAAGCCATCAATATTAGAAGAAAACATTGGCCATGTGCGCAGATCTGTCCAAGGTGTGATGGTAGAATATGACAATGTAAAAGACAAAGTGACAAATATGGTGGACACAGGACGAGAACATAGTAAATGTAATTGTCATATTTTTTTAATCGTTGTATTTATATGGTAAACACAAGCCATAGTGTTATCGGTTAAATGTAAGAAAGTATAATGTAAATGCTTGTATCAGTTATGGTAGATTATCTCCAAGAAGAAAGCAACACGCTGCCAAGGATTGGTGCTGTTGGAATTGGTGGTTTAACTGGTTTGGTCCTGGGCCTTAGAGGTGGTGCTTTCAAAAGATTTATTTATACCAGTACAGGTGCTCTTACAGTAGGAGCATTAGTTTACCCTAAGCAAGCTCAAGAAGGATTGGAACTGGCAAAGCATTATGCGAATATCACATATAACTTTGCTTATGGCAGTAAGTAGAAAGCAATGGTTATATTTCATGTACACAAACACAATTTTCACTACATTCTCAATTGAGTATTGAAGTGGTCATTTTTTAAATATGTTGATTTTTCAATGTGAGTCATGATCAATGATTTCAGTAAAACCAGGGGATAGCAAAGAAATTTCACTTAAATTACCGGAACTACCAGACATTAAAATGCCTAGTTCTTTGTTGGAATACTTCTCGCTAGTACTTGACTTTGGCAAATCCGCATTCGGTTCGATTAAAAGTTTAGTCGAGTCTGCGTCAAGTAGTTCGGCTGAAAAAGCAGAGGTAGGATACATCTGAGTGATCCTGGCCCTGTATCTTTCCTTTATCGTGATCCTAATTCCACAAACGAACATTCCACCACCTTTATTTTTACGAATATTGCATCCACTTCCATTTTACACAATAACATGCATAAATAATGAAAATTCGATCAAGTAGATTTCTTTGATGATTTAAAACTACCTTTCATACTATAGTATATTCAAGAATTAGTGAACAGAATTTAAAAGAAGCTGCACGTATGACGTTTTATCACAAGGACGAAAAACGGACAAAATTAGATAACACGGAAGCACCGACCGAACCAGAGGTAGATAGATTGAAACCGGTTAAAACAAGTTGGTTTGGATGGAAGTGATGCAAATTTAGGTACCTTAGTGACCTCCGCAATATTTCTCTGTTTGTAATATCCCATGTCACATCCAAGTCCATTCTTTGTTAATTTGGTAAAGAGTTTGGCAGTCAAATCTGACATAATTGACAATCCCATTATGTTACAGATAAGCCCACCATCATCAGACAAAAAAGACAATTAAAATGTCAATTGTGTAGTAGCAATGTCTATTAGTAGACAACCAAATTTTGAGGAACATTTGTACATGGAAGTATTATGTATTTGGTGAAACTGTATCAAAACTGCAGAATATAACTGAAACAATAGTGCTAATAAATGCATCTGTAAAGAGTAAAAAGCCAAAATTATTTAAAAATAGTATATACATATATTTTGTGTGTGTATGTATTATTTAAAACTACATATAATTTTCAAATTTTTTGCAATAGAATTGTGTATTTGGAGTTTTTTTTCTGTAATGTCGAATCGAACAAATGCATACATTTATCCACGTTGCGCGTGCGTGTTTGTATAGACCACGTGCAGGGTAGCCATGTTGTTTTGGACGCGTTTGGAAACTAAGGTGTTTCAAGCGTGTAAATATAAGTAACAACTGGTAACAACGGATAACTTGTTTTATTTGGTTCTCTGAATCTTTAAAATATATTTTTTCACCGATTGAACATAACGCCATTTTTCAAGAATGAATTCAAATAAGTCTAAACTTTCCAAGAGCATCTTGGAAATGAAGGTAAGTCTGGCTATATTTAGGTTATGTGATATAACTGACTTAGCGTCGCTTTTAATAATTTTATGCCTAATATGTATTTATCGATTTTGATAGTTTATGAAGAGAACCAAGGAAAAAGTAGAGAAACAGCAGTTTCAGGATGAAGGCGAAGAATATTTTGAAAATCAGCTTACACTTGACCTGAAGAAACACTCGTATGATACTTTCTACTTCAAATGATTTTTATTATTTTAATTAGAATAATTTGTCAAACACGATCAGTACTTGTATAAATCCATACCATCTGTTATTAATTCCACTTCTTATTTTTATGTTTCAGTGGAAGGTTTATTATTGAGCCTAGTTATGTTTTCTGTGAGCAGTTGATTGATGGTAGGGTAAGTTATCAAGGTATGAATCCTGAGTTAGAAAAATTGATAGAAGCAGAAGAAAATGAGAAAAAAGCTGCTTTACAACCAAAGGAAGATGTTGATGTATCAGATGAACAAATGGGAAAACAATGGATGGCAAATAAACATAAAATGAAGGTTGATCATAGATATAAAAAATCAGTACAGATTATTAAAGATGACGATGAACCTGCAAGGAAAATACCTAAATTTATGCGACCAAAAGAGGAGAATCTTTTATAAAAATTAGGGAGATAGTATATAATTCTAACTTATGTACATAATAGAAAATAGTTATATTTATCCTAATTTAGCCAATGTAAATATTATAATTTAAAGTTGTATGATATATTTAATACAATATATTTGTGTAAATTAAAACATTTACACGTTTTTAAAAGAGTTTAATCTTCATTCATTATCATCGGACGTGTATTTGCCAAGAATGTTTCTGAACGTTTCCACGCAAACACCACCTGTTCCATCCTTTTTAAAAGCCTCTTGCCAAATGATTTCAAAACTATCTTCCGGAAATTCGATTCCAATATTTTCGAATATACTTCGAATTTCTTCCTTGTTTCTAATCTGAAGAAAATTGTAAACAATAAGTGAATGTATCCTATTTTATGTATATAGATACGCACCTTGTAGAAGTCTATGTGACTTAAATTGTAATTTGTAAAAATGCTAGGCCATATCAATGAATATGAAGAAGTTTGATCTCCTAGGTGCTCAACATCAGCACGGATTCCTTGTCTTGGAATGACAATATATGGAACATCTGTTCGTGTGGTTGGAAGACCCGCCGATCTCACATCTAGAAAAATAATACCAGTATATCTCTTCAGTATACGTAATAAGTTTAGAGTTACCCACAATTGTTTTGTCTCTGCTTTTCGCGTCCTATTGTATCTTGATATGTTGACGAATAATGATGACACTTCCTCGGTATATCTGTGTAACGATATGATTTTAGAACAACAGACATAAGTACTATTTGTATCGCATTTTACCGTTTAGTTTTGGCAGGTTTGGAAATTGACATCTCCAGTTAAGTAAATCGACCAAAGCTTTATAATGAAAGTGATCATTTTTACATATTTGTAGCCAAGTTAACAATTGTTCAAATAATGTTCTGTCAAGATATATCTTGTACTTTCGTAAAACGTCATAAACTTTTTCTTTTGGCAATACATCGGAATAGCTCTGTAAAGGATTAAAGAGACATTTTTCGCTTTTCCTTTTTATAATGTTTGCAGCAGTATTTGTCACGCATACTTTATCAAGAGAGTATAGATCCTGGTAAATATCTAAAAAAGGAGTTTCGGGGATACGGTTCTTAAGACTTTGTCTTGTGGTGTTAACATGTTTCAAACATTTCTGTTCTAATAATGTGTTTTCATTCAGAAAGCAATCACGTATGGCACGCTGTGCCCCTTCAATTTCTATTGCAGTTGATATACCATGTAGCTTGTTATCAAGTTCAGCATTTAATTCCGGATTTCTAAAAGATTGTTTCTGTATGCCTTAAACAAAACGCTAGTACGAAAATATCATGTAACTTTTACTTTCTCATTCCAACATATGATTTTGTGCGATCCAGAAATTCTCCTTGAACAGAGTTCACGAATGTAACTGGCTTTGGATTAATCCATGTCATCAACCTTTTCACTTTTCCGCCGTAAATATTTACATTGCTTGGCTTTCCAAAGCAAGCATCTTCATCAAAAGGTTTCTTATACCTACATCAAAAAGCAGGCTCGATAAAATCCGGCAGTTATATATAAACATTATTTTTAAAGTGATCACTTTACTCTCGCGTAATTTGTTCTGAAGGATAATAATTGTTATGTGTTTTTTTGTATAAATCGTGGAAAACGTCGTTTGTAATGATATCTATTTCGGATACATTTGGGTTGATCAATTCGCCTGCAGTTATACCTGGAACAAATATTTAATTTTGAATCTAAAGTACTGTACTTACATATGTGTTACGTACTATGTTCACTTTTCTTCCCGAAAGTGGTTTCGAGTGGATTTAAACCAATTGGCAGATGTGGTACTTGATACCGAGTTTTCCCAACTTGCTTGTTCCAATAACTGTCCATGACAGTATTTTTCAATTCCCATAGAAGTGATTGAAAAGGGGTTAATTGATCGGGTTGGAGACATTCCTTAATCTTTTGTAAAAGAAAAGTTAGCCTGCTTAGTGAAAAATTTCAATAAGATACAGTTGTAACAAATCCTTACACCGACTGTTTCCTTTAAATTCCTTTTAATCGTTTGTGGTAATTTCGATTCGTGTATATTTTTGTCGTTATAATCTAACAAATTTTTTAGCGCTTGAAGCTTGTCCTCCACATTATATTCCTGTAAGCATGCTTGTACATTTGACGATGATCTTAAGTCTCTCTTCACTGTGGGAATTTCAATGTTTTCATTCTGATTCCCGATATTATATGGCGCGTTTGAACAGTATTCCACCATGGTTATCGAAAAAGTGATATATGCATTAATCTTTGATAATCTAACCGTACTTATAAGTAACCAAAAAGTATAGCACTGATAACTGAATATCGATCAATAACCAGGCATGTATGTAACGCCAGTAGTTGATTACATCTCGATTGTTTACAATTTTGCAATTTGAATGGTTCAAATACGTCGTTAGTATGGTACATCATAATTCGTGCTTAAACCGAAGAAAGTTTGTCATTGGTTGATACAGTTTTGCCAATATACTGGCAAAACAGATGTTGTCGCATTTAAATTATAAATATTCTGTTTTGCATAGAAGTACAGCAAAGTGCTAGAAGTCAACAAGCATTATCGATTTGGCCAGACTTATATTACAGTTTTGTTGTGAGTTTTCAAGCAATTAGTATATGATGTACGTGCCTGGGTCAACTAATTATTAATAAATATGAAGTGTATGCCACATGTGTTAAAGGGGATTGCAACCGTAACCTGTTTGCAAATTTGTGGTTGTAGATAGTTGGACAACCTGCAACAGTTTGAATCTGATACATGGTAGCTTACTGTGATTGGTCTGGAATGAGGAAGAAGGCGGTGATTGGTCGACGCAGTTCCGCCAGGAAGACAGTGGCACGGTTCACGTCGAAAGGGTGAGCTCTCACATTTTATACAATTTATTAGTAAATATTTAATTGTTAGACATTATATTTGCTACAATATTGTTATTTTAGCAATGAGTCACACGGACAGCCATGTGTTTGGGCTCGATATTGCCAATTAATTGAAATATTTGATTCTCATTGCAGGACCACTTGCTGACAACGAAGATGAAACGGCATCGTGACGTTTGGTCAAGATTTTTCGAAGTCTTACCTAAATTTAGGTGAGATTGAACTTATACAATATTCTACATTGGAGCGTGAGCAACATTAGCGTCGATATATTCATATTTGTTGGGCTGGTCAAAGAAATTCGATTCAAAGAAAGCAATTTTCGAGTTCCTCAGTGTGAAGGTCACAGATCGAAAGGAAACATTTGCGCGGTTTGGCAATTCAAATATCGCACTAGTGTGAATCAGCACTGCGTGGGTAAAGATTCCAAACATAAATTGCTTAACCGATTCGATATTATCAAAAATATGTCGTAAGGTTAAAATTGGTAAGAAATGGGCATATCTTTGTAAAAAAATGAAATATGGTTAAAAATTGAATTTCTTTTTCATGCCTAATTTTCTCCTATGTAAAGTGGTATTTTGAGTATATATTTTTGAAATACCCACATGAAAACGATGATATGATGGTTAAAAAAATATATAGATAGATAAATAAAATTCTAGAACAAATATCTTCCAATAAATCTGTGCTTCAGCATCGACAAAAGATGACACAAAAATTTTAATCGCGGTCCCGTAATAAATGCAATAGTCTCTGAGTTATGATCAAAAATAAGTCAAAATTTCGAGAAAAAAAACGCAAGTTACAACGCTTTTTAAAGAATCTGTTATTATTGGCTCATATTAATTTGTTTCGTTCATAAGTTTCAGCAAATGGGATGATAATAAGTAAGACCAATTAAAATTGAACGAATAAATTAACAATAATGTTGTAGCTACAGCCAAATGTATTTCACAAGTAAGAATTATTACGTATAATGCACATATTATCGAAACAGGAGAAATTTAAGCAAGGGTAGCATTGTTGGTGATTGCAAAATACAAATCGTATGGCCGATGTGTATGCCTCGAACGACGGAGAAGTAATGATTTACGCATGTCAGATTAATGATGCGCGCGACTCCTGCACATGCTCACTTTACAACTAATGATGCGCAGACTACTATTCGGAGTTCACAGAGACGACAGTGGGGGCAAAGGTTCAGTTTTGATTCGACCACCTACCAAGTAGCAGCTCATGTCAAACCGACACTGGATTTATAAATTCTCGTGCTATTACAGTCAAATAATATGTGAAATGAACATTAATTATGAACAGAAATAGTGTTTATTAACTGTGAATACTGATATTTCATATAAATTAGTGGTGTAAATGGATATTAGCAGAAATTATTAGTTTCAAGTTTTGACATTGCGCAATGACATCGTGATATCACAGTGCTTTCAAATATCAGTTACTCTTCTACATCTTCTAATTCTTATTGATCGAAAATAGTGGTGATGTGCGATGACGTTTCGTGTTAATAGTTATTATGACAATTAATTTTTTTTTTCAGATTTGAATAGTGACATTCACATTTTCTGCTTAAAGTGCATACACGCAGTGGCAACAACCATGGTTGAACGTTAGCAACAGGTATACCTGATTTCACTGTGCGACGCTATTGGCATACTTCCACCGTATCCATGCATTACTTCGGTGAGTTTTTCTTATTCTTATTAAACATCGATTTTGTCCGTTATATCATTTCATTCCAAACATATCATTACATTTTGACATTCATTTCTTTACTAATCCCAGATCATATTTCTCAAATCGTTTTCATTTATTATCACGCAACCACTCTTTACATGCCATCATTTAGACGTCAACATTGTTTACATCACACCATTAATTTAACGTACCTTCTCACCACATCTCTACTTTCACCTACACTGCACAAATAAAATGTCAATCATAGAATCCTCGCTTATAAATTAAAATGAATAATAAGGGCACCACTCGCAGTTACCTCCACGTGGTGTGTACCGGACACTGTTATCCTCCAATCAGATTTTTTTTTTATTATTATTTTTATCCGAATGGAGGATCACAGTGACGAAAGGCTGCGACTCGCGTTTTCTTTTTTTCCTTTTTGTATTACCCAATGATATGTTCTCTTAGTAATTTTCAATTCAACTTCGTCAATCGTAGTCATTTTCATATTAGATTCCATAATCACGTCAGCATTCGCAGTAACGATAATAAAAAGTCTTTTCTTTCAGCAACTTTGCGACCCCTCGTCGGTCTTTAGAGTCACGCGAGTGTAGCTCGTTGAAATTCGCAAGTCTCCACCCGCGAGTGTTGAGACAGACGCGCGCGGACTAGTGTTGCGTTTTTAACGAATAGTTCGTCGCGAAGTAGAGTCTGTGTTGCAAATAAATGATTGGATTTCGAACGTAAGCCTCCATCCGCGAATGTCGAGGCACGCGCGCGGTTCGGTGATCTCCATCCGCGAATGTTGAGATCCGCGACAATCGTTTGACTTCCAGCGCACCTGTTGAAGTCCCGCGCGTTCGCGTCGACAGTTTCCGCCCGCGTGCGTTGAGACTCGCGAAATAGAATAATTCTTTTTTCTTTATTTGCGATTGCGAGCAATGCAATCTTAGAGTCAATTTGATCTCAAGTCCGCACTTTACCCCAAGCCGCACAGGCTTTGTTAGCTTCATCCCCTTGCAATGAAAAGTAGAGTCACGCGAAGTAGAGTCAGTGCTTGCTCGCCGTTAAAAGCCCCCACGGTCGTATTATTATAATCGGGACTCGTTAGAGTCAGTGTTTGCTCGCCGTAATACTTCTCTTTCCTTTACATTATTATAATATATAATTCGGCCGCGAAATCGGGTACCGAAACGCATATACCGCGATCGCGAAATATTATAGTAGAGTCAGTGTTGTTGCGCCGGCATGAAGTAATTCGGTCGCGAATTGCAGATATAACTTTTTCGATCGCGAATAGAGTCTTGTACGCCGCTAATATTATATTCGGTCGCGATATTCGAACCATAGGTCGGGCGTATCGCGTAGTAGCGTCAGTGCTTCAAGAAGACGCTGGTCCTGCCTGCCTGATGCTGCCCAGAAGTCCATGATGTCCCAGATGTGGCCTTGCGATGTGATGGGTTTTGGGTCCAGAGTCTACCATCCACAATCCACAAGACCACGGCCAGGATCGATGACCAGGATTGACGACCAGGATCCACGACCAGGACCCACAACCAACATCCCACAGTTCAGAACTCCAGAATCAACTTGAGGGTCTATGGAACTGAGGGTCAAGGATCCGTCGATGCAGCGTGTTCCTGTGGTATGCTTGACCAGTCGGTGAGTCAATTTTTAAGTCCCTCGAGCCACCCATCATGTCGTAGGATGATTGGTCCGAAGCGACACGGGTGGCTCGTTGTAATTATTCTTCTTGAATAAATGACGAGCATAGTGACCGCGAGTAGATTTTTCGCTAAACTTAGCGAAAAGTCTACTCGTCAATTTTTGTTAGGGGACATTTTCATGTGTATGTATTAGCTCAGGATAGGCCTCCCTTGCTCAATTTATGTAGAAAATATTTGTTCGCGGTCGCGTTTGAAATATTTGATTTGATAAAGTATCGCGCGTGTTAGTAGCTTTCATGAATTAGTGTCAAATGTTGCTTTAATAATCGCTTAATTGCGATTATTAAATCAATGTTACCGTCGAAGTAGAGTCAATGCGTTCGTATTTATGAACGTTCCGTTTGCGATCGTATATTAGATTTCAATGAGCAAGATGGCATTTCGCGACGAGTAGATCCTATCATACAGCGAGATTATATGTCATCATTTTGTGATGTAGAGTATTCGCTCGTATGATAGGATCGCTCGAGGATTTCTTGCATGCCCAGTATATATTAAAAGTCGAGTCATTTTGTTATTAAAAAGTCGAGTCATTTGCTATTAAAGAGTCGAGTCATTTTGGTATTAGAAAGTCGAGTCATTTTACATTTTTTAAGAAATAAGACAGTAGAGTCATTAGCCCGCTTAACTATCATATACATTAGATATTACTAATCTTAGCTCAGGATGTTTTCAGCTTCACAAGGTTTGTACACTTTTTTTGGCCGTACTCATGTCACTAAGGCCTGTAATCATGCATGCGCCCAGGTGCGGCATGCATGGTTCAGGCCGGTGAGTACGGTTTAGTTAAGGCGTAGTTTCGGCGATTATAACGTATTAATGACTGCCGACGTACATGCCATGGTATGAATGCGTAGTGTTTGTGGCATGTACGTCGGGTAGAGCACTTAATAATGACCATTGCTTTATATCGAAATCCGTCTTTATTTTATCATTTATCATACACTATTTTACTGCGTAATACAATACGCTGATATGATGTCTACCAAGGCATCATATCATTTTCTTTCTTTGTAATTATTTAAATATAAATATCTGTACGACACTTGGTCGTACAGATCGATGAAATAAGTAGAGTCACGCGTTCGCGATAGTATGCTCGGTCATTATGCGTTATAATCGATTTCAGCATTGGTACGTACCTAGTTTGTAAGTGTATGATGTGATTTTGAGCTCGGGTGTCGGAGTACGTCCCGGGACGTACTCCCTAGGGTTAGGCTCATTTTGCACCCGGGCGGTTGAATGAGAACCGTGGAGTGATTGTGTTGGTGTGCTTGCTTTGCTCTTTTTAAATATAGGTTGTTAGGTAGGCAGGTAGCATACTTTCTCGGTATGGTGTGATGTGTTAATTATAAGTAGGTAGGGCCAGCGGAAGGCTATTATTTTTCTCTCTCTTTCGTTCTCCCTTCATTTCGCGTCAAGTAATAGCCTTTACCTGGGTTTCATTTGGCAGTTGCAACCGAAAATTTGCTCGCGTTATCTCACTCCGTATAAAAATCAAATAGTAATAATATATTTATTATTCTTTGATCTTTATATCCTCATATTACACCGCGATTCGTTATTAACTTCCGTAAATGCTGTTACAAGCATAGTTAGTAGAGAATGGTTGCAACTGCCATTTGCTAGTATTAAGAGTAGTCTTAGCATTAAGTAGAAATACGTATACATTGCACACTGAAGTAACACCTCATTGCACTGAGGAGCGAGTATGATTTCATACGAAAGCATATAGTATCATGCTATGCGTATGAAGTCATACTCCTCATAGCACTACCGAGGTGTACTTCATTGCACACGTGAAATACGTATTTCGATCTGTTCGGGAGATTCGGTTAAATGTGCACGCGTACGAGCGGTTGAAATTAATTTTTTAATTCTACGGTATAAAGTACTATCCTTCAGATAATACTTTATATACCGGAATTAACGAATTAATTTCAGCAGTGCCTGCGTGCTAGCCCTTGCTCGCGAAACTTTCACTTCATGTTAATTGACCGTAAAAACGTAGTGTTCGATAGACAAATAACAGCGTTTACATTGACGCGAGCACAGACGAACGCATAAGCGAATTGTTTTTGTATTTTATATAATTACAATTTCTCGCTACTTTGCGTTCGTACGAGTTCTCGAATCAATGTAAAACTGATATTTGTTCAAATCTCCCGAACAGAAGGGGCGATATGCTAAAGCATGCCCGAAGAAAGAAGTGGCTAATTTAATAGCTGAAGCGGCCCGGAGAAGAGGGCTTTCGCCGTGGGACTAGATAGGTCACTATGCTCGTCATTACAAATTTCATTCTATTTATGTCGTTTAAATATGTCCCGAAATTAATTCTCCTAATGATTGAGTTACGACTTATATTCCTTCGGAATTGAGTCGCAACTAATTGTCGTTCGGGAATTAATTTCTGCTTCCTGGTACCCTTTCCCTTTATTTCCTGCCAAATTTTATTCCGCGAAATAAATTCATTTAATTTAAGTTGCATTTTGTATTCGTGGTATGTTGCTTGCGAATGCTGACGTGATACATAACGAAAATTGTCATGTTTCGCAATATTTTGCATTATATTTAAAATCTACTCAATTCTCGGGATCTTTTTCATATTTGATAAACGCAGTGAACATATCATTGGGTATTTAAGTAGAGTCATGTTTTAAAATTTGATAAATTCAAAGAGTATATTAGACTCAATATCAAAATGTTACTAACCCGTTTCTTTCAGCAATACTCATCTAGTCTGCTTTCTGTTGCAGGGTTCACACATCATTCATAATTTTAGATATTCGAATTATAATCTTTCATTTACCTATCATTGTTTAGGTACTTGTAAGACGTATAATCGAATATTTAAAATCGCTTTTGCAATTTATGTGCCTAATTTAATATTTATTCCTTTCAGGTATATTAATTCGTTCTGCTTTATGTTTTAGATTGATATTTTAAATTCATTCATTTCAAGAGATGACTTTTGCAAAGGCTGTAAGTATTGATATCTTTATACAATATATAATTCATTTAATTTTTTCTTTTTCGTTTACGATGTACCTAATTTGGAATTTTCTCCTTTCAGCGATACTAATCTAGTCTGCTTTCTGTTGCAGGGTTCACACATCATTCATAACTTTAGATATTCGAATTATAATCTTTCATTTACCTATCATTGTATAGGTACTTGTAAGACGTATAATCGAATATTTAAAATCGCTTTTGCAATTTATGTGTCTAATTTAATATTTATTCCTTTCAGGTATATTAATTCGTTCTGCTTTATGTTTTAGATTGATATTTTCAATTCATTCATTTCAAGAGATGACTTCTGCAGAGGCTGTAAGTATTGATATCTTTATACAATATAGAATTCATTTAATTTTTTCTTTTACGTTTACGATGTACCTAATTTGGAATTTTCCCCTTTCAGCGACACTAATCTTGTCTGCTTTCTGTTGCAGGAGTTACATATCATTTCCATGATATAATTAATTATTTTAGATATTCGATTTATAATCTTTTAATCACCTATACTTTTGTAGGTATTTATAAGAAGTATACTTGGATATCTAAATCAAGTTTCGTTATTAATAATGTGTCTAGTTTCGCCTTTTTTCAGTATTACTAATCTGTTCTACTGTCTGTTGCAGGATCTATGGATCTCCGTTGCAAGATCATCTTGTCGACAATATTTTAAATATGCGATCTATTATCTTTTATTTGCCTACCATTGAATAGATACATGTAGCATATCTAATATTGATTTTTTAATCTATAATGTGTTTTATTTAGCATTGATTTCTATGCAAATAGATTGATCCGACCTCATTTATGTTTCAGTAAGAACATTATGAACGCACAGATATAACTGTGTGACTGTCTGTCCAGAGAATATTAATCAAACCTGTTATTTGTTACAGATTTAACGACTCTTTTGCAGAGAAGGTGCGAAGTTTTTGTTTCAGATAATTTGTATGCTGCTGCATTTCCTTAGACATATATAATAATGTATTAACAATTTATTTTTTCTGTTTGTTTTAGTTTAGACTTTATTCTTCCGATTATTTTTGATCGTTTTCTTTGTGCACTATTACTTTTTCTTATTTTTAATGTCAGCTTTTTCGCTGCTGTTAAATGATGAACCACATCATTTCTTTATTAAATTAAATTGTTTTAAGTATCGATGGGTATTGTGTTCAATGTTTTATTTTACTTTGAATCTGACATTGTATAACAGACATTATTTGACTGCAAATTCTGTTTGATTTATTAATGATAAACCATAACATTGTTTCCACATTTATTTCAGATGCATTCTTCGTAACAGTAATTCACATCGTTTCTTTATTTGTAATACCCATTGCTTTATAGATACTTAGGAATCTTCAACACATCAGTCAAGATTAATTCGTAGATTGTATGAAGCTTATAGTATAAAGACTTTAATAATAAGAGTAGATAATGTAGATTATACTCAAGTACAATGTAAGTTTTGTCGTGATCATTATCATTATCATTTCCATTTACATCACGATCATTAGTCTTAGATTTGTACAGGGCAATAGACAGGCTTCTCCTGTCTATTGTTCTTCGCGGGTAGGTAAAGTATGATTCCAAATTATACATTTATCGAAGACATTTTTCTGGCCAAAAAATGAATTCGATAAGTGATAATTTGGGATCTGTGTTTGAAATGGATGGGTGGTTGGGATCGTTTTGGTGTTCGGGTGGGTCACGAATTGCAGCCACCTCCACGTGGTGTGACCTGGACACTGTTATCCTTGAATCAGATATTATTATCCGAATCAAGGATCACAGTGACTAAGTGCTGCAAATCGGGTTGCTTTTTACTTTTTCGGTTCATCATTCGCTCGCAGATCAAAATCAAACTAATTCTACTTACACCATTTACCTTCCTCTCTGTTCCAACGATATTTTGTCGAAGTCATACGGTACTTTGATGGCATTGACGCTTTCCTATGGCAATGAGGAACGAAAGCAAGGATATTTGACATCAGTTTATGTTATTTTATCCCAGTATTTTGCATTATTTGAGACATTCTCAGAGATTAAACAGGTGTGGTGGTTTCTGGGGGATATTTAAAACTTCTTTGACTGATTTTTACCTTTTCTATGGCAATGAGAGGCCAAAATAGCATGATAGGACATTGTCTTGTGGTATTCTATGTGGATATATTGCATTATTGCCAGATTTTCGCGAATTAGGTTGCCGTGGCGACTATTTAACGCAGTTTTGAGGTACTTTGAACGCACGCAAAGTTCCGAATTCCTAATACTTTCGGAGATACAGCCATTTTCCGACGTCAAAAAAAGTTTTTTTTAAAGATCGGCTTTTGCTGATAATCCTATCTTAAAGTACGCGTCAAAAGCTTCAAGAAAATGTATAATTATCATTGGTTTCTATCGCCGGTTCAAAAGTTACAAGCGATTTAAAAAATCGCGAATTTCTTGATCTTCTTCGGCCTATACATTTTTAGAAATAACGTGAAAATTCGTAGAACTTTTCAAACTGGACGCGATAATTATTTTCGCGCAACTATGTCACAGACGAGATAGGGATAAACATTGCACCTTATGGGACTTCGTGTCCACGCTGAAAAATACACACAGCGCAAAAATATCGCGCAATTCGGAGCGCACTCTATGCTTTATGACAGTCAATCGTAGAACTAAACCGAGCACATAGATTGTCATTGCCTCACAATTTTGCGTTTAACCGGTAACGTTGGACGTGACACGAAAATGGTAAGGGGGCTCTAGAGCCCCCCAAACGTGTGACAAAATTTTGCCCAGCATGCAGTGTCTATCCCTATCTCGTCTGTGTTAAAACTAGCACAATTATCAGTCCTCTTATTTCTCGTCGGGTACAGTACTATCGACACTGCTTCACAAGACGTTGAAACTGTTTCAGCCGGCGTCTTATAGAGCTCGCCACTGTACACTTACAACGAACTTGAACCTACCTTACGAACGCATACGAAACGCTTACGAACGCTGTCGGTCGTCGCATTTTTCCGCGCGACCAGTGTCGCACGATCGAAATATAGAATTCCCATCGGGAGATATTCTAATTATCAGGGCCGTCGTGGCGACGTCGATTGTGCAAGAATTTTCTCCTATCAAGGATGTTTCGCAAAATCGACCGGCCGGCTCAAATATGGCCAAAGAGCACAGAAGGGAAAGGAATCGCATTAGTTTTGCCGCGGCGATGCTCGCCTCGATTCGTCGCCGATCTATCAAAGGATGATTGTCCCGGCGGGTGCATTACTTAATGCGGCAGGGGATAATGTAATGAAACACCGCGCCAGTTTTGCAACGGAATGGCAGAAACGGAATATGGCCTAGCACCGATGCGTGTAACGCTACACCGAGGAGGATATCGAATGAAGTTGTTTAACGACTGTTTTTTATGCGGGAGGCCAGAGCCTAAAGATAGATTTGCAACGTTTAAGCATTTCGTCTCGTGCAGACAAGCCAAGGATCGTTCCTTCTTTTCTGTATAATGCCCACTGCAGGCGCGTATCTCCGCCGCTAATGAGTCGATGTTTCAAAAGTATCGCGTTCGGATTCCGCGCGAAGTGAAAGGTAGGTTAATTTAGTTTGGCATTAGGCGGGAAACGCGTTTGCCAATTTCTACAGAGTGAGAAGTCGGGGGGGAAATATCCGCTGAATCCCGGCGACATCCCTAACGAATCGCGAGATGGCTTCCGACGAGATCGCAATACGTAATTCCAGAAGGGTGGAATTCGGCTGAAAAGCAAACTGATTCGGCTGGAAAGCAAACTGATTCGGCAAAAATCCGCCTGTACCGAAGGCACGACGACTCTTGATCGTTTATCGGTTTTCACAAATTAAGTGCCGAAGGTGGATAAGCCCGAGTGTTAGTTAGAGGCCGTGTCTCGCCCGACGACAAGAACTGCGGCGCGATCGTTTCCGAGAAGAAACGCGATCCCGAAGGGTAAGAGAAGGAACGGCGCCGGTTTCGTCGAATGGCCTGGTGCGCTCTCAACATTTTCTCGGCGCAATTAAGGGACTTGCTGCACCACTTTCCGCAAACTCGAATGGCCGTCTCGTTACGGCCGCCCGACATCATGATGCAATATTATCGGTTGTTTCATATTGTTTTTCCAGCAAAATGTCTCGCCCGCTTAATTAATGAGCGCGCCAATGGCGTTGTTCGCCTTGAACGGACGAACGTTTCCTCCTGAAAGAAATCCTTTGGTTCGTGTGGTGTAAAATAGTTGGGACGCAACAAAAAAAAATGGGCGAAAAAATGACGGACGATCGGACGGTGACGGCCGGCGGCTATGATGTATTGAAAATTGATTATGCGCCGACGGCGCTTTTTTACCCCCATAGGCCGCGATAATGTTATTATAATCTGTACGGCTTTATTCGCTCGAGTTCCGCGACGGGAGGATGTGGAAGCGAACGTTTCTTCGCAACTGGAACTTCTTACGCGTCGGTAGTTGACATCATATAGGTACCATTCGACCGCTCGTATCTAAACGTTCTGTTCTCCACACCATCGTCATTTACATATCCATTAAAGGCCTATTATTATTAGTCTCCGACAGTTATACCGTGTCAATTTGTCCCGCAGAGGCGTCGATGCGCCATTATCAAACAGGAAAAGTCTACGGACTTAGCCTACTTATCGTTCGAATAATCTTCGATAATCTTCGATATTCTTCAATATTTTTCAATAATGACGCAAAAGCCGAATGCATAATTCGCGCCCGTCGGACGATCGATGTCAAATCGTTTCGATTATGTTAATGGATCGCGTCTGGCCAGAGGGAGAGATTACGGAGTCGCAGAAAAGGCTCGTTCCGGTTCTCCGCCGTACGGTTTCCACATCTGGTTCCTCTGTTCGGTGGCGCGCTCGCGTACGAGCGCGCACGCCTTACGGTCGCATGTGTGCTCTAGCCAGCTCTAGCCGACTCCCGGGCAGGTCCCACCGTTCGCTGCAAGGTTCTAGGCACGCTCATGCGTGAAGACATTAAACCTCAGAATTATAGGTGTTCACGGCCGCAGCGTTGAACTCGAATCCAGTGCTTCTTATTACGGCGACTAATGCGGTTGGCACGCGTTTCTATAATTAGCGCTATAATATCTTGCGCGCCCTGTGCGCGCGCGCCATAACCGGCCGACGCTCGTCGCCGGTCATAACTTTGTGATTCCACGGAAAAAGGAAGTCCTCGCCGCGGAAACCAGTCCCAGCGAGGAATCGTTCTCCGTCGCGACAGAAGTGCTACGATACACGGTGGACACTTTCCGCTGGAATCGCGGACGTAGAAAGTCGCATGGCGTCCCGATCGATTATGTCGCCGCTTTTTAGACGAAAAGAACGCGTTAGCGAGGCATGTTCGGGCGAACGATCGATCATCGGATCGCGATCGGGCTCGGATAGGTGAGCGGATCATAAACGCTGTACACGTCCGGAGTACGAACCGCTCGTTCCGAAAGTGGCCTAACTCGCTTTTTCAATAAAATCGGGATTAACGTTGATTGTATCTAAGTAGGTACACTAATGATTCTATGTTAAGGTGACAAGTCTTAAATGTCCCAGTTACAAGAGCAGGAGACTTGTAGGTCACATAATAAATGACTCGATCGAATGATGTAATTGATATCTTTATAGGTCTGGGTTCAGTGTTAGAAATTGCGTGCGTAGAAAATTAATTTGAGCCTAACGAGAGACGTTCACAGTCGCTGAAGCAAAAAGGAGCATTGTCGCGGATGAGGAGTCGATCGGGAGGAGGAAATCTGTCAACGAGGATTTATGACCGACGATAATCAGTGCGCGCACCGTAACTGTCGGCGCTGGCTTGCCGTGTTTGCTTAGAATTAGATAACCGGGAGCATAAACATCGAGTTCTTTAAACTCGCTCGAACGATGTTCTCGCACGTTTGCAAAACTGTGAAAGATCGCAGGTGTTCGCTATACCGCTAGGCGAGGCCAAACCAAGCTTATTGATTGGCCTCTCAGAAGAAATGAATTACAGAAAGGAGAGGGAAAATGTATGAGAAAGATGTAATAAGACTCTGAAACCTGAAAGGGAGCAGAAAATAAAACCAATGCCAATACCAATGATTGGCTGCTCAATTGGGCAAATGTCGATTCGCTGCCGTTTGTCTTCCGCAATTAACGCCGATAACATCTCCGTAAACCGATATGACAAACGATGTCGAGAGAGTGAACGATACCCAGTCTAACGAAGAGTGGACAAACTGTAAGAACCGCTTCCGCGGACTTTTCTACCCGGTGAACGAAAAATGATCACTCCGCACGTCACGATCTCTGACCGCTGGCCGACAAAACGCGATGACTTATTATCTCAAGTTTCGCGGCCCGATGATTACACGTTGCCCGGCCTAGCGGGACTTCAATTTGAATTCTAATTTCCAAACGGGGCACCGTTAGCGTATAGTAATCGATCACGGGTCAGTGATTAGTCGTAACGTCCAATTTTTCTCCGGTACTCATTGTCAGACGCCGTGCACTGTTCTTCATGAAATATCTACCCCACGCCGGAGTACGTCGGTTCATATTAATCTTGCTGAACGGAAGATGCGAGGATGGATTCAAAGGTTTCGCTTTGGGTGAGAGGGTTAACCCCTTAACGCACAGTTTCTTTGAAATAATAACGTGCTATAGCTTACAGTCCTATATAAATGATAAGTATCAATAAAAATATTTTTTTCTCTTACCTTTCACATTCTTATTTTCAATTCTCGATTATATTAGAGTGTGAATAATTATAGCAGCGTCAAATACAACGCCGCTCGAATTATCCCGAGTGTGCACAGTTTGTTCTGTTTAGCGCGCTCGAATAAACTCGAGCGTGCACGTTAAGGGGTTAACGTCGGGTAACGCGCCAACGTACGAAACTCGAGCCAGCTTTACGTAACAGGCGTGGGCATCCACTAGTTTTCGCACTCGTCCCCTTGTTTTGGGATTTAAATAACGAAACGTCGTCACGTCGAGGTGCCACCCATATGTGGGTCCCAACATGGGCGTGGTCGGTTCGGGACTAAACAGATGCCGAAAGCACATCCGTGTGCGCCCGCGATGCAGACATAATGTGTCATACGTGAGAATGGGCCAGGCCGTAATATCCTCGTAGTTAATACCCGTGAGCGGAGGTGGGAAAAAAATTGATTTGCATACACGCCTGTCGTCCGCGCGCGCGCGCGGGCACACATCGATCTCATTCGTCCTTCTCCTCTCGGGCACTCGGGCTCATTCCCTTTCCGACTTTCGATTTTCTGACCGGGCCGCGACGCCACGGAATTCCAGGTCAGGCCGATCTACCGCGAGATTTTCGGGGGAAATTTCGATTTGAGCGAAAAGCGCCGAACGTTCCGGCTGAGGTGGGAGCGAACGACGAAGTCGATCGTCGAAATCTAATAACCCGTTATTCGCGGGCGTAATGAAGCCCGTGGCGGGCCCAAATTGAAAATTTATCTCCATCGGGCTTATTATTTGCCCATCTCGCTCTCCCGCCCGCATCTCCCCCCCTCTCCGTCGGAGGACGTTAATTTCGACTTTGCATATGCCGGGGCCCATTGTGCGCTGCCTCTGCGCTCGTCGAGCGTCGAAAAACGGTCTCTCCTAAGGCGATTATGAAACGCGCGCGCCCCGATAAGTAGCCGGGCATTATTCCGCGGCCAAATTATGCGATTGTGTCGAGCGTTCCAATTCCGTCAGGGGCGTACGATATGTTTATGCAAATATCGTGGGCGCGCGAGAGATATCGCGGCTTTGGTCAAAACGGGGTGGCTCAGTCGGGTGGAGGGGAGGGCTGAGGGTGAGGAAAAAGGTTGCGCAACAGTCGTCGAACGGCCGAGGAGGAAATTTGTGCGTGGAGCAAAAAGGAATAAGGGTCAATTAAACTGGCGGTCCTTCGGCGAGAAGTATCAAGGCCGAACGTAAGCGTCAGAGATTTAATGTAAATACGACAGTGTCGAGCTGGATTCGCAGATCGAACCGAGTAGATTGCCGGACGAAGACGTATGTATGTACGCACGTTCGTAACGAATCTCCGTGTGTATAACTGAAGGTGTCGCGTAGCTAGGAGGCCGAACGTTCAAACATACGCATATTGAAATCTTGGGTCCTTCAATATTTGAATACTTGCTTCTAACAACTTGGGATCTCCGCAGCGTACATAGACCTAATGGTCGACGTTTTCCGATCGCACACGTTTGGGGGATTGCGATCCTCAAATTTTCAAATATTTGCCATCCATATACCGGGAGTTTGTGCTTTCTAATACGGTAGACGGTTAGACCGAACGGCGAACCGGCTCGCGAACGGTAGACGGATTTTACTTTGCGCATCCTGTCCGCAAATTTGCGTAGAACCTTATGTTGGCCGAGGCACGGCTGCCGGTTCCCAGCGGCAAGAGGACGACTCGCAATTAGTTCGAGCTGACACGGTGCAATTTCTGCGCGCCTCCAATCTGCGCCGCTGCCGCGCGCACCTTTTGCATAAATGTTGCAGACGTGTTTTGCCCGCATCGATCGCCTCGCATCTACGAGGCCGCGAGAGGCCGCGAGGAGAGAGAGTAAGAGTAAAGCGTCTCGGGTTACGTGATTTGGCAAATTGCTTATAACCTTAATTAATGAGAAAACGCACTGTCGGACATCAGGTGCAGCTGCCCGTCTGGAAACTACCTTACGGCCTCCTGTCCTTACGTGCATGCCCGTTGTCGTCGTCGTCGTCCTCCTCCTCGTCCTCCTCCTCGTCCTCCTCCTCGCCGTTCGCTTTATAGGCCTGCCGGCTTCTTCCCGGGGCCACATGCTCCGTCGGCAGATGCGACCTGGCACTGATTTTTTTTTCGCTCGCGCGCGGTGCCACTTAATGCCGAGATTATGGCAAACGCGCGCTGCCCGAAATGTAGGTCGGCGAAACTTTCCAATCACGCGCCTTTTTTCCGTCCTTTTTCTCCCTACTCTCATTTTTACCGTGTCAGCTACCTTTTTGGCGCCAATCCGCGGCACGCTCCTTTGTCCTCCGGGCGAAAGAGACATCTGTGGCCGCGAACGTCTCTCGATCGGCGATCGATCGATCGATCCTCGATCGGCAGTCCTGTCGGCCGCGCGAATTCGTTTTACGATCGACCGCCGTACGTGATCGTTGCAAATAGAATTTTCAACGATCGTAAAGCGATCCGAAAAGTCTGCCGTTTATGCGCCGTAAATAGTCGGCCTCGGAACCTGGAAAACCAGTGACTTTATTGGAAAATCTATGCACCGTTCGACCGGAGACGATCGTTACGATAGAATCGCGGCGCTCCACTCGTAAATCAAGTTCATTGCCGATATTTACACTTGTATTTGTACTCGCCCGCCCGATCTTTATCCGTGGCTACCGGCGCGGAACGAAAAATGACACGCCCAGGCTAGATTCGCGGCGAACGAGATCCCGATCTATCATTCGCTATCTGTCCATTTTCATCTGTACGTCCGCGCGTCAATTTCAGCGATCCGTGTCCCTCGTTCTTGAAGAATCAATGAGCACGTCCATAAAACTCGATAAAGCGACACTCAATCTCAAGAACGGTCGAACGACGATCCCGGGAGGATCGAGGAAGGATCGCTGCGAGGATCGACGGGCGGAAAAATGTCGGCGGAGGACGCCGTTACCGCGATCTTTCGCGCGCGCCTTTACGCCATTTACGCTCCGCGTAGCTGCAGAGTAACAGTTTCCGTTGAAGAAAACGTGATTCACGATCCGTCGGTCCGTCGATCAGCGTACACGAGCGGATCGTCTCTTGCTCAACGGCCGTTTCAAAAGCCGCCCGTGTCCGGGGGGAATCCTCTCCTGGCATTCGCACGACGAGGAATACGAGCGAGGCAAGGTAGGCGTAGATGGCGAAGAAGCCGAGGTGAATGTGAGATTGCAGAAATCCCAGGCATCGGACGGGACGTTCACTCGCCGTGCCTCGAAGCCTTCTTCTTCCCGTGCATCAAATTGTATCGATGACGCGACATAATGGGCGACCTGGGACGAAATCGGCGCGCGCCACGTCGATCCGTGGTACGCCGCCGCTTTCGAGGATCTTGCGAAAGGCCGTAGATAAAGATCGTCGTTAGAATTTCGTCCGATCGATCAATTGACGCCGACGATAAATGAGTCGTACCAACCTCGATCGGCTACACGATCTCGGGATCCTTTGAATTCTCATCAGAGCGCGCGGGCGCGCGGGCGTGTCCGCGTATGGAAATTCTAATGGCGTACAATTAGTCACACTTTTTTTCTCCGACCTTTCGTTCGCGTCTCTACCGACACAGTCTTTTTTTCTCTCCTTTTTTCTCTCGCCGCTCGTGTTCCCATCCAGGTCGACGGGCGTTCGAGAAACATTTCGTACGGCCCATCGGTACGCGTTACCTACCTACAAGTGTGTCGATCGGCTCGCCTTTTAATAGAGGTATTGCGTGAAAGTAGTCCTTCCATGTCCTACCGTCGACGCTCGTATTCGTTAACAGCTTATCTAACGTACGGCTAGGTGTACCGGGGCAAGAATCCTGGGCCACTCTGGCTATAGTTCAGTAGACATTGCGACATGAACGCACGGGATGTTCGAGTCCGAGATTTTTCCGCACCGTTCGCGGCCTACGAAGTTCACCTCGCGAGCGCACGGTTGCACAATGATCATCGTGCGCGAGCGCGCGCGCGCGCGCGCTCGAACGCGAGAGCAAATGGGAAATATTTGAGTCGGCGATGCAACGGCCGCCGTGACGGATTAACGGAGAAGCGAAAGTGGCTTTGAGTGTGGCGGGCTTAAAACATGCGTCGGCTATCAGGACTATGACGCTGAATATCCTCTACGTGCTCCGTATGTCCATACGCTCGCATGACACTGCCGCTCTCGGAGCTGGCCTGTAGATACTCCTTCGCTTTCCTTCCCTTTCTTTCCCACCGAACTCGACCGTATTTTTCCTCTCTTTTCCACCTGTAACTCCTATGCTCACGCACACGCGTTCACCCCTGCTCCACTTATGCTAATCGCGGAATTACCAAAGTCCGTACCTTTCTCTCTTTCCTTCCCTCCTCCTCCCTCTCTCTCTCTCTCTCTCTCTCACACACTCTCACTCTCACTCTCCCATCGACCAGAGACAGTTCAATCATACCGCCGGGCAACAGTGTACATTTCTAACGTTCGCTCCCTTGGGCCTGACACGATAATTTCTCTCCTCCCACCCTTGGCACGTAACGCGATGTCGATCTGTCACGTCGGATGAGCGTCGGGGGCAAACTGGTTTCTGCCGAACGATTCGCGGCGCTGAGAGGGACAGAGCGCAATCCGCGTCGGGTTAATCACATCGGCCGGGGACCGAATTAAGAAGGCAGGCCCGTTTAAGGAAGGCCGACTCTTACGCGTTCTCGATTACGCGCGAGCGCGATATTCCACGCTCTTTAAATTATGTGGATTTTACGTAATATTCGAGTAATGTCGGCGGGCAAACGATAATCGGAGAACAGTGTCTTAACCGGTTCTTTTTTCTTCTTGCCCCCCCCCCTCCCCCGGTGTCTCGTTGCGGGGAAAATCGGTGTCGGGCACCGAGTAACATGTGGCGGAGCGTAACTGCCGGCCGTAATCGTCGCATCTTCACAGCGGCTTCCCCGAGCGAACGAGATAATCGCCTCTCGGGCACGTTACTGATTTTATAAGCTCGTCCAAGGAATGTCGAGAGTTTCTCAACGTTGTTAGATAACGAGAGCCGTTTGAAAGCGCGAAGCGTTTCGATCTACCTGTCGCTCGAGATTCGGAATTCAGATTCGGCATCGGTCGGTAGCTCGGCAGTCAACCTGTTGTCCTGTCGTCAGGATGCCAGCGCACTTTTTGGCCAGAAGGAGGCCGTCCCGGATTCTGAGCATTGAAAGTTTGATATACGGACGTGTAAATTTTGGCACTTAAGGGCCGTGATTTACACCGAACGTTCATTCTCGCCTGGCCGCGAGACCGTTTCGTTTCGTTTCGCGTCCGGACTTTCGTTTCTGCCGTCCAGGATCCTCCGCAGGGACTTTCCATTTAGCTGGACGCGAACTTCTCTCGGCCGAGTGAGCGACGGTTATTGCGACCGATTAGCGTCTTTAACGACTCGCGCCTCGGAAACACCCGACGCGCCTCTACGGTCGCGTTGAAAGTTTCAGAATTTACGCGCCGGATGCTTTGCATTTTATCGTCGCGCCGGTCGCCGATAAACGTCCAGCGAGTTGAGCATTGCGTCAATGTTAGAGGTTAACAATGTTAGTCAGCCGCGGAGGCGTACATTTATTCCTTGCTGCACCGAAGACTGCTTCCCGGAGCTGCTGTTTAACGAAAAGTTTAATTTGATACTCGAATCGTGCCCGAGGCGTGTTGAGTACGGTTCGATCGAAGATTTAAAGTATGCGGGTCGATTGTTCAGATAGACGACCGGACGAAATGAGTCTGATGTACGATTCGCTGCCTTAAGATTCCATTCGGCGAACGTCTGTCGGGACAAATCAGAATTAACGGCGCGCATCGGGCTAGGGGATCAAATTGGCGTCGTCTGAATAAGTCATATCGCGAGCCGCGAATGCAAAGAAGTCGCGCGAGAGATCGGGCGGATCCAGAGAGCGAAAGAGCGAGAGAGGGAGAGAGAGAGAGAGAGAGAAAAATTGAGGTACGGGAAAGAATGGAAAGAGAGGGCCGTGCCGGAACGAATGGTAATAAGACGATTGTGTTACCTGTGCCACGTACCACGCCCCGGATTATTTGACGGGCCCCTTCCTAATATCTATGCGCTGGAAGCCAACGGGCAACTGTAAATGCCACCTACCTGTCACGGATTAAAAAAAGGAAGGAATCGAATTCGGCACCGTTCGATGTTACGTTTTTCGATTATGCTCGCTCCTTCATTCCAGCGCCCGGCGTCTCGGCAGCTTCGAGCCGTTCGTTCCGAAGAATCTCGTGGAAGGTTGCACGAGCCGCGAGACTCGAACTGGCCCCGTGATATACGCCGACGACGTATTTTGTAAGAGCGATACGTTACCTGGCCCGCAGAGCAATTTATCCGCCCGGACGAATTTAGTGCCGGACGACGTACTCGCGATTTCGCCGCGATCCTTAATGAATCCTTCGAGGGTAAGGAGGCACGTCGGAGGAGGTCCTGGCAAACAATGGACGACAAGCGGGGATCGCCCCGTGCGCAATTTGCGAATTAACGATTTCGCTCCGCGATGATTACAGCCTGTCGCTGAATAATATCCGCTGAATAACGATTCGGCCGCCCGGCCATTTTCTCCCTGGGCCAAATCGCGACCGGAGGGAGATGGCTATCATAGGAAATAAGGCCAATTACCGGGGGGGCGCCCCCGCTCGGGACGGTTTGCATAAACCACCTTTTCGACAGCTTAAAATGTTGCTAATGAGTAACGTCCGCGTTTTCGGCCCGTTTCTGCCACAATCTCTCTCTCTCTCTTCTCTCTCCTTCCCCTCCCCCCTCGTAACAGTCTCGCGCAAAACCGTAATGACTGACATCAACCCCGTCGACTTTGCGTGCCAGACGTGATATCTGTATATTTTATAAGCCACGCGATAGCTTACGTAATCCGAGACCGGGCCGACCCCGGCAGGTCGAAAAATGGATTCAAGATCCTCGTCGCGCGCTTTCCGAATGCACGATACCGAAACAGTGCCGTTTCTCTCGGATCTAGAAAGGTGCCTCGAAAGAGCACCAGTCGGCAGATCCTCCCATTCTCGTCCGCCCGCCACAAATCACATCGCCGGGAAAATGTTGCGAATTAACGGCCGTTCCCCTTTCGCAACCGCGATGCCTCTAATAATTCTCGATAATGGCCACAATCTCGTCTCCGACGATTACGTGGGTCTCGGGGATTTTCGAAAAATCTCCGATCTCGCCCCGGCCGTGATTGAGAGGTGGCAACGGACAGGCGCAATTATCCGTCTGCCTTCCGAAAAAGCCCAGGCATCGCGATCGAATCGATGCCGGTTTCTCGACCGATATCTTTCGTGCCGCGAGTCTGCCTCTCTCTCTTCGAACGTCGGTGCATCGTGCGCGGATACTTTCACTGTCTATCCTCTCCCGTCCCTCCTCCACCGCCTTCTCCTCCTCCTCTCCTAAACACGTGTGACGACATCGGTAATTATCCATCTGTTACCCGTAATCAGGGGAGTATCGCGTGCGAGAGAGTCAGCGAACGAAAACGTGACCGAGCGTGACCCGATCTGTTCGACGCTGTCTATCGAGACTGGCCCCCTTCTTTTATTTCGCGCGTTTCCAACGAAATTCCGGCCCCACCGTGAGGGGACCGATCTGCTGGGCCCGCGAGAGCAATTTATCTCTGGCCACGACCGGCCACTTCCGCAACGTGTCGGCGGAGAGAGAAGTCCAACGATTATCGTCGCTCACTATTTGGACACTTTGATGGGAAAATGAGAAGAAGGTTGGTTGAGGGACTGATTGACTTGTTGTCTAATCGCCATTGTCATTAATAATAAGTCTCGAGTTGAATACTGAACGTGACGCATCGTGAGAATTGGCCGGAATTTCGCTAACTCATTGACTGCCAACTACCTGATATCTGGTAGTGTTTTTCTTTTATTCAATAAAAATACTGTAAATGGTATTACAATATTATATCAGTAACTTAATATTATTATATTTTGTAAAACTTGATGTCTTCTTTAAAGGACATAAAACCGTGGCACTCAGAGCAAGACGCGCTTTTGCGTGGTAGTCAATGGGCTAACCGGACGTCGAGGGAATGCCCGCTGAGTCGGAGGCGGAAATGGCGAGCGAATAGGTACGTTTTATGGAGAATTCCAGCGTTTTCGTTGGACGACCATCGACGAATTCCCGAGCGCACCTCTCGGAAGTCTTCTGACGTGCTCTTAGATAACGCTCGCCGAGGCGGAGTGACGTAGGAGTAATAGAGACATTAAATCACTGCCATCGGCGCGTATAGTTTGCCTCCATTTTCGCCGGGGGTCGCGAGGTCGCGCGAAGAAAAGTGCTGGGGGAAAATGTGTCGATTACTGAAATCCTCGACGTAGATACGGTTCCGTGTCTGCTTAACGCTAAGCGCTCATGACATAAGGGGGGTATTTAAGATCGTCCGCGTGAGAATGCGCAACGTTCGGATCGAGGACTCCGTCCGTGGATCGTGGATCGTCGATCACGCGATACCCGCTTCGGACGTTCGCCATTATCGTGATTAATATCCTTCGCCGGCGAAGTTCGTCACTTTATTGCCGCTGAACGTCCCTCGCGATGTAGTAGACGCACGGCGAAATACGGGCATGATTAAATGTCAGCGGTCGATTTTTGCGCCGTTTGTGTCCGCCGACGACGCAAATGTATTCATAGAAGAAGGAGGAGCAGCGGTGTAATCGTCGCGGTAATAATTACCGGAGTCAAATAACCGTGAAATGCGACGTCGCTCGAGCACGGCTCGACTTCTTACTTCGCGGTATCGTTAACCAAAAGTGGGTATCGTAATGACACGGTGCGCGTAAGCTGTACGCGCGGTCACGCGTGTGTACATTATAGAAAATCTAATGTCAGCGGAGTAACGCGGCTGTTCGGGCCCGAACGTTAATCAGCCATTTTTCCGTACTTTCCCTTCCATTAGGCGTAGCGGGTCGAATCTATTTTTCGTTTTGTGTCAGTATTTTTCTCGAATGCGTGAGCGAGTACGATGGCGGGAGTGGATTTACGTCGCGCTTACGCGATTTCCTCGCCATTGTAAATTGTCCGCGCGTGGCACGCAAGCGCGACGGGTATCGTCATCGTTTTCATTCGTCTGGGTCCCATGGGTACGCGTAATGACGTTAAATTACCGGTAAATCAAGCGGCGGACAAATTGCCGCGCAGCCAACGACCGCGGACCGTACATTATCAAAACACAGTCATTATCGGTCGACACTTCTAGCCGAGCATTTATAATCCGGTGTTACATCGTAATGCATATGTTTAGCCCGTAAAGCCGAGTCCGATCGGTATCACGACTGTTTTACGTGTTAATTCGCCCCGACGGAGCTTTGCATAACAGTTCAATCCCAATTTCGCGGCCAAGACGAATGTGCGGACATTTCGAATTTGTTCCGTTCGCATTGAAGAAATCATCCTTTTCGCCGATGACGAATATTGTCCCAACAGTTATAGTCTGTACGGAGCATAGAAAGTGTGTATAGAAACTCGGTTATACGGCGTACGATTTTAATGCGCATTTTCGGACACAAAGAGCAGTGGTACGCTCTCGAGAAGTTCACTGATCGTATTATTCTTACATTGATACCGTGAATCTAGCCGCGATCGATACCATGCCCGTACCGCGTTTTAATTCCCCATTAAATTTTTCGCACGCCGATCGCCGATCGAGATAGGGCCCGACATTATTCAGGATCGCGATTCGCGAGCGGATTATTCGCCCGTGAGCGAGGATCGAAAAAAATGGCGAGCGGCCATAAAGCGTCTCGTCTCTCCGGCCGAAAGTTGCGCAATGAGAGCCAGGCCGCTCTTAACGTGTGCCTAATAATAAAACGTACGGCGAGAGGTGCGGGCCGGAGAAGGAGAGGAAAAGCGCGATGGCCGAGGAAGCGAGAGAAAATGAGAAAGGAAGAGAGAACTCTTTGCCAATACGGTCAGCCGGCAGCGAGGTTCGCTGGTGAATGGAAGAACTGCAGTTCCGCGAGTTTAAACTGGATTTTCCTTTGAAGATTCGTCGAGAATCTCGCCGCAGCCCCAACACGACGTCCACTCTTGCAGTGATCAAGCGAGATACGCCTCATTCCATTCCTTCTTTTTCTCACGCTGCGCCTCATCAAAACTCTCTTTAACGGTCCGTAGAACAATTATCGGGCGTCATCCGATCGAAGGAGAGACACTCTTCGTTTCCTTCCCTATTTTCTCTTACAACTCTATTTGAACACGTAGTACAATGCTTCGCGGAAAAGAGTCGAGGTCGTAAAGCTGGTAGAAAAAGGTGGGAACGGTGAGGAACGTTCAGAAACGAAATGACCGATCTCAGAAGAGGGAAAGTGTGTAGGAGGCAACAGCCGGGAGAGTAGGGAGCAGCGAACGTCTGCCAATACGATTAGTCGGCCGGATCGTAAGTGAATGGAAGATGCTACAGGAGATCCGCTCGGAGCCGCGTCTGAAGTCGGGTCAAGAATCGTGACAGAAATACCGTCTGCGCGCGTCTTCGCGCGCGCGCGCGCGCGCGCGCACTCTCGGATGTTCGCCAGATCGTTCTGATCTATGTCAGATCGGCCCGTATTTTTATCCCTCCGAGGCATTCGCCGCTTTTCTGTTACGTTGCATTCGCCATGTACACCTACGTACTCCGCGTGTTCTACGTACTCCGCTTACGTGGACGCTCAGGGCACTTTCCAGTCGCGTCGCGGTCGTTTGTATAATTCTTCCATAATAAAGCGATGGCTCGTTAGCGTGTCGCCTCTTACACGGGAACGTACTCCGACGCAGTCGGGAAAGGCCGCTCGGGATAGGCGAGATAGGCATATATACACACGTATGTATAGGTATACACATACGTTCGTTACGATGGGAGCCTCGGTTATGGAAGTTATGGCTCGGCAATAATCGGCCGACGCATGCCGATATAAGTGCTCGCGTGGAAACCGGTGGGCAATCCTGGATGAGCTAAGCCTCCGCCTATCCCGGCCGTTTGTCCCATCGTCCGTCCCAGCCTCTGTTCCGGCCCGTACGTCATAAGACCTCGTCGAGAGTCCACTTTTCCACTCGATACGTATTTCGTTACGAGCGCAGTTCATGAATTCTCGGACGCGCGGGGCCGATAAGGGCTGCAGAGTCCATTCGAGATAATGGCGCGCTGGAATTCGAGGGGAACAGATGCCGGAGGAGGGTTTAGAGATCTGTTTTAATAATCACGATTCATATGTAAACGGGATTTCGATCTTTCACGCGGGATGAGAGAGCGTCGCTGGCGATCGCGCCTTTATCTCGTCCGGCTTTATTCGAGAAGAGTACCTCAGAGGATAGGTGAACGGAACAGTTCAGCGTACACGGATCTTTCTAATTTTTCAACGTCCGACGTCTAACGTCGCACGGTCATCGTACGTTTATGACGGGACCCGAGGACCGTTACGATCGTAAAACGTGTTAGCGATACCCGCCCGATGTTGGCGGGAACATTTTTATACGCCTACCATTCGTCGAATTGCTCCGAAAAATGGTCGGATCGCTTTTACTATCGCCCTTTGTTCACCCGGCGGTCGTTCGAATTCCGCTCGGAACGTGGAACCACGCCGATCGCCTAGCAATTCGCTAGAGGCGACGCCACGTATACGAATTAGAAATCAATCTCGCGAGGATTGCCGTTCTCTCCTCCTATCCTTTTCCGTCGGCCAACTTGGCAGTGAAATTTAGCGAACTGCGGAGAGCGCTTTCGACACACCGGTGGGCATGAAATAACGCCCTGGCGCGATCGTAATCGTGACTGTCCTTTCGCTTATGTTAGAACTTTTCGTCCAACTATCGTCGCTGAGGTCGAATAAAAATTGCTTCGATTTTGCTTCGATTCTGCTTCGATTCCGCTTCGATTCCGCTTCGATCGCGAGGCGAAAGTCAGACGCGCACCTCCGCCCGTATCCTCATTGTCAGCTAGCGTTCGTATTCGCGGCTCTCGGGCGTAGGAAGGTTTCCATTCGGAATGCGGCAGGTTGGAATCGTGCGTGTAGGTCGCGCGGAACGCGCATCATCGCGGAATCGGAGAAGTTCCGCGACGTCGGCGGCACGAGGAGGAGTCCTCCGTGAAAAGTCGGCGAGAGAATCTTCTCCGAGCGGCAGTCTTTGCGGTGGCTCGTTACCTCGATCATCATCCTTGGCCCGGCTACCGGCATTTACACCGCGGCCGGACGTTAAATGGCGCGTGTCTTCATCTCTGGCGACGGAACAGTGTCATTTTGCGGGCGCCGAACGGCGTGGAGAAAAAAAAAGTATGCTGGAAGCACCTCTCGGTAAACGGTACTCCTGAACGATCTCCCGGCCGGAAACTGAGCGAACAGTCCGCGGTGATCGTTACCGGCGGGAAGTCGAAAGTCGGCGCCGAGAGCCGATCGGGACGACACAGTCCCTGGAACAAACAGAATTTGAAAGGTGCAACATGGGCAGGGGGACGAAAGGCGATCGAGTCGAAAGTAGTCCATCGATATCGCTGCAACCTGATGTCGGCTAATCGAAACGGTGCCTCTAGAATGTTGCCGCACGTGCGAGCCGAGCCGACACGCTCACGACGATCGGCAGATTACGTTTCGGTGTATGAATATTTTGCGCGGATGTAATTTGAAAAGAGTCTCGCCGATCTCCGATAACGCCGCGGGAGTACATTTCATTTCTCTCGCCCGGCAAACACCTTTTCAGGCGCGCTCGGACCTTTTTGCCGTCGTTCCATCGAGCGCTGTTATAATATGTTAAAAGGCCGAGATGCCTTTCGGTGTCTAGGGGGAGCCTTGTAACCGACGTCGATTCTAACGCTTTCGAACGTCGCGCCATTCTTTCGGACTTCGACGTCCCGCGGTGAGACGGTGCCACTTTCATCGCTTCCCGTTCGTCATTGTTAATCCCAGCGGCCGTGTAAATGCCTCGGAGGTACAGGGGCTCTAACACGCTGCTCGATCGCGATATCGGTAATCGACATTGACTCGAGACAAACACGCTCGGGACGAGAGTCGGTCGCCGTCGTGGTCGTGGTCGTGGTCGTGGTAGATGTCGTAGTCATTTGTGCGCGTTAGATCGAGCCGCCTCGTTCGCGTGTCGAAATTATAATAACACCGATCGGACAGTCCGCTCGGGAGACGCCGGAGATTTCCTCCTAAAGGACGTTCGATATCCATAAATTGAGCTCTCGTGTTGCAACAGTGTTGCGATCCGAGGAGAAGGAATCGTCGAGCGGTGCCGCTGCCAGTTGTTAGCGTCGATCGGGCCAGAAAGCGTGGCATCGGCCATTTGTAGAGAGCGGCAGATGCTTCATGACACGGAGACAAATGGCAATCGATTTTACGCTCGCAGCGGATTCGTCGAGTAATCGCGGTGGAATCGTCGAGGAATCGTGGTGGAATCGCCGAGGAATCGCCGAGGAATGGCGACTGCCGATCGCGGGGTCATCCGGAGGCGGACGCGTTCGAAAGCAATTTTTCCCATCGTCTCATCGTCTGATAATTTCTCAGCGGAGGCGCGAGACAAAGTTCGCTAGCGTCGATCAATGCGACTTCGATCGATTCTCGATCCGACATATAGAAAGTCCCCGCTGGGAGCACAGAGGCGCCTGCAACGTTGCGAGTCCCGACGCGTCGGCATTATATCATTGGTAAAACCATTATTATCGACTCTTTGTCACGCACGAGTCATTTCGTCGCCGATCGTAAATAAGCGTTACGCGGCCCGCCTAGGCGGGTTCCCTCTCTGTAACGCGTGCCAACCGTCCGATAACGCCTCTGCCAAGCTTCCAGCTCAGCTTTTTACGACTTTCGGCGCGGACGTTTGATCGCCGACGTTCGATAGGCCTGGCTATCTCGGCCGATCGCCATTGCCGATCTTCTATCGGGACCCCTATGTGTCAGTCTAACCTCGCTCTGTCAGCCGAACGCGCATATAAATGTGCCTCGTTATCGGACGAGCAGGTAGCGCGCTTCCATCCTAGGTCAAAATAAATCTGAGCCGTCATCGGAATGGCGACGAAGGACGTCATCGCGAACGCCGTCGTCAGTTTTAATGCTGATATCAGCGAACGGGACTTTGTGCCTTATACGGGCCTCGGCGGAAAACGGATTCGGGCCGAGAATTTCTGGGAAACGGAAATCGTATCTTTTGCCTACCGGCGATCGTCGTTTGGCCCCGCTCGCTTTCTGCGGGGCTACTCATCGGACGGGCCGCTGACATATTCGGAACACGAAGCTCCGCGGTCGAAACGGGTTCCCGCGTGCCTTTAGGGATAAGGCTAAATGCCCCCGGTCGTAAAACATCGCGTACGTGGCGCAGATACGATCTTCCGCCGCGCATCCTCTTCCGGCCTACGATTCATTCGCTACGATGGCTAACAGTACCGCGTTAACCCCGCTCGCGCGAACGCTCGGCCGGAAAAACAATGACATGCCTGCGAAATTTGCAAATTTCATTTAATGCATCGCTTGGCTGAGAAACGGCTATTGCCGAGATAATAATTACGGGTATAATCGTGGGAACGAGCCTGGGCGCTAAGGGGCGGTTATCATTGAGATATTTAGTTGCACAGCTACTCGGTGGAGCAGAATTTAGACACGAGTTCTCTAAGCGCAGGTTGAAAGAAGCTAAACGAGCGGTTCATTGCTCCGCTTCCAATATCATTAGATACTCTTCTTATTAACTTAATTGCAAGTGCGACTAAGTTGAAATTGGTTTCCCTCGTCTCCGACGATTTCGCAGTAACGCGATTACTCTTCCGAACCAGCAGCGTACGCGTTGTTACAGCCCACTGTTCCGTACTCCGGTTCGGGTACTTATGCGGGAGCGAAAAAACGGTTTTTAACGTTCTCCTAAAATGAGAGTCGCGCACCGATGGATTTCGCAATGATTTACCGTGCGAACATGTGGTTAGGTAACGCCGACAGTGTTCTGGCGCGCCGGCGCTCTCTAACAGTTTTATTGCCGGCGATCGGACGTACCGGGGGGGATAATTGACGATTCGCCTTCTATCACGAGGAAAAGCTGGGGTGGACCGAGCTTTTGATGGCCGTCTTGCCCTCGCGACGTGCATCTCGCGCCCGTCAGTGTCCGATGTCGGATTAAAGGTTATCTGACTGACAAATGACGCCTGGAAGTAACCTGGTACACGGAGAGCGCTGTTTGCACGAACGCGGATGTTCCTTTTAGGCGAGCTAATCTTATCCGTAGTCTATCAATGAGGCGAGCGCGGCCGCGGATAGACACGAAATTCTCACGGGCGGCTCGCTGGAAGTCTCCCTCAGAGAGGGCAGCTTCCACGATCTCTTATCTGCTCGGTCGGAGGCACGTAGCGTTACTCTTTGTCAATTCCAGTCTGCGATCACGGAATTTCGTCCGGTCGTCGGGATCGGACAGTCGTTTTCGATCGATCTTCCGTTGAGCATGACGTTTTTTCGAAAGGTTCGGCGCTGGAACCTTTTTTCCCGGACCGGCCGAGTTTCTATTTCTCTCGCCGGCCGATTAGACCGTCGGTGAATTCCCGATCGATGCTCCCGGCACGCGTCTTAAAAACGTTTGCCTTTCGAATTTTTTTGCTCGCCCGACGCTTTTTTCTCGGCGAAGAAAGGCGTAATCGCGTATCCGTTAGAAAGTGAGGTAGATGCGTAACAGGGCACACTTCGCGGTGCCACGAGCGTGGATCGGACGATAGGGTACCGTGCCGAAGGTTCGATTTGGGACCGTTAGGCCCCGGCCAGCGGCCGCGCGGGGCCACCTTCTTCGATCTTATCGGAACTAATCACGGGCCCTCGGCGCGTTTCCGTCGTTCATCGATTAGCATCATTAGAACCTTAATTACAATCTCGTCGCTGGCCGCGTTAACGAGATGACAAACGATCTCTTACAATGAGGCCCACTCTCGAGAACGGCGAATCTCGACCCGGCCCCCCCCCCCCCCCACCCTCCCCGATCATGGGTCAAGATTTTATCCACGGTACATTTTTTTCTGCCAAGAGTAATTTCGACGAGAGATTTATGCGCGGCCGGTGGTTGACGTCAAAGTTAATTTCTTAACAGCCTCTTTAATCACCTTGCCCCGCTTGGCCGATTTTCTCAGCCGTTTTTTTCCACGCCGTGGATCGAGCGCAGGGGTGGCCAGCGGAGGTGGAGAGGCTGGCGGACGAAGACGACGGACGTCGGCGACTTTCCATCCTTTTCGCGTGCAGAGACGTCGTTCAGCGCTCGTCGAAATGTCAAGGCGTCCTCGAGTGAAAGGATGCCGTGCATTTACGCCCGTTTTCTACCGCGATACTCGCGCGATCGGGCTCGCGGAATAATTGTTAATAAATTAATAAACGGACTCGCCCTAGCAGAAGGAAGCTCGACGACTATCTCATTAATTCGCCTCGCTTCTCGCCGATCTACGGCCTCGGTACGCTTCACACAGTCAGTCTCGTTCCCCGTAATCTCAGGCAGGATTTCACGGTAAATTTTCCATCTCATAATTTTTCCAACATTCGACCGGTACACCCCATGTCGATCGTTCGCGTTCGCGGCGTGCAATTAGCCGAGGCTACCGACCGTCGTCTTACGCAATCGCGAGAGAGTTGCGCGGAAAAATGGCAGACGCGATAATCGCCCGTTCAAGCTTCAATAAAAGGATCAGACTCCCTCTTCGACTTCAACTTCTCCGCTTCTCGAAACTTCGTCCGTAATCGACGCCGACAATCCTAACCTTTTACACGCACTCGCTTTATCGGGCTCGACTCGACGGGAGAGAAAAGGCGGTTGGAAGTCGGTGACTCGGTGGACGAGTCAATCGCAAACTTTTTCCCGACCATTTTGCCCGTAATCGGCTATATGCGATCGCGCGCGATTATTATTGGCGAGCGGTCGCGCCCGATGAAGCGAGCGGGCCGCCGAGGATAATTTATCGGCGTCAGTTTCGTTCGGTCGGTCGAGCCATCGATGATTTTCCGTTCGCATCGCCTGCCCGCAAGTCGGCTACAAAATGCGACCGTCGTCCGTGTTACGCATCGCGACTGTCAATGCACCTGACGTTTTTCCCCATAGCGGGGACGTGCGCGTGCGAGCTCTCGATACGGATTTACTGGCTGGCAGGGCGACGGTATATAAATTACGCGCCTGCACAAAGTAGATATCTACGCCGATTGCGCTGCGCCGATTGTGCTGCGCCGATTGTGCTGCGCCGATTGTACTGCGCCGATTTTGCTGCGCCGATTGTGCTGCGCCGAACGTCCGCCCTCGATCGGGTCCGACCGGCTCGATGAAGGAAGGAGAGGCGGACGGAGTGCACGTGCGACGGAATGGGACGGAGGATAGGCTCGACTCGAGGTGAAAAAAGTCGGCCCGGCCTGTGCAACTAGGCAACCTTGTGTCGGCTTCGCGATGCAAATCTCGCCTGAGGTCAATGGATATGCGCGGGAGGAGCGGTGGCGGGGGAAAGCGCGGATCTTTGTCGCGTAACAGCTAACTGACGCTGTGACAAGTCGACTGGTCTGATGGGTGGGTCCGTTGTTGGCCCATTAGCTCGCTCGTTCGTGTTCGCCTGCTTCGAGTCCGGATCGTTTCGCGGGAAACGGCCGCGTTCGTTCCAGCCCGAAGCCGGACTTTGCGCAGCCCGTATTCCATATTTCCGCCGTTTCGCGGGAAATTTAGTGCCAGGCCTCCGGTCCGGGAGAGCATTAAATTCACGTCCATTGGCGTGACCTACTGTAAACGGGACCTTGCGGTAAATTAGCAGGCTTCACTGGCTTTCCTACGGCCGGCATGGATTTTAAGGGGCTGACTCTCGTCTCGGAGTTCTCAGGCCGGTTAAATTCTGATTGCATGCGCAAACGGCCTGTGCACCGATATCTCTTCAACCTTCCATGTTTACTAATGATAATGGCCACAATATATCGATCTAATTAGCCTATATGCGAGATTAATATGCAATCCGGGGTCCAGTACGTTTCGTACGTTAGCGTAGCGTTAATAGTGCTTCGCTGGTGTAAGCGGCGAGTTATGACGAATGCTCCTTCATTTCAGTGCCGGGGAAGCATTAATTTGAGCTCGGTTCAGCGCGCACACTGTCGCCCGTCGACCCGGAGTCGGGTGTTAATGCGAAAATGTACGTTAACGCGATGCAGGACGACCCGAGGGTCCCTTACGACTCACGATCGGCGCTCAGCCTCGAGGAAGAGGCGGCCGCCTCATTTCGGTTAATTGTCCGCTGACAATTAGGCTCGCGTTTCACTGAACTTGGATGCCCGCCGAGATCATGGGAACGGGTACTTTGGACGAGGATCCGACGCTTGGATTCTGAAGATGCTGACGTTTTTTGTCCCCGGGAGATCTTGCACAACCCGAGGGGGGGGGGGACAAGAAAACGGTGCCGTGAAACAATGAGACTTTTTTAGTCGGAATAATATACCCCGATCGATGCCGCGCATCTTGCACAAGATGTCCCAATCAACCGTTAATGCTGGGGATAAAAATCTGGTCGACTGTCGTGAAAGCGACTCTCGTCGTCGCAAATTGATATTGGTACTACGGAAGCTGTTAAGATGACGAGCTTGACCTGATTTAATAATGACGTTTCACTCGGCCGACTGTTTAATTGTTATTTCGTTTATTAATCCTTGAGAAGGTAACCGAATATTCCGCAATTCACATATTTACGGTTTATCCGTCGTCATAGTCGCAAAATTAAGTAATGCACATGTAAATCATCAGTGGACTTTACAGCTAAAATAAAAATAATGTCAATCCCATAGGATGACGTCCGCTTTATCAGCGCCCGATTCCGCAATCTCGCGGCTACTAGAGACTCCTCTCATCCTGACGCAGATTAAAGCACCCACACCTCTCCCATAGGTGGCCATTATGGTAATCTTGAGACGACTCCGCCGTCCGCGTCCATTACCGGAACGCATCAGGCGGGTGCCGTCGTCTCTCGCTTTTCATGAAAAGCTCGCGAGCGTGAGAAAAGCCGAATCGTTCTTCTCGAAGGTGCCCCGAGGCCATTACCGGTCGGCATCCCGCGGCGGGAATGACCGGTCGGAATGTCGGGATCATCCGCGGGACGTTAGGGATTCGCTCCCGTGCGTGTTCGAGCGTGCTCGAGGCGCGCGGAGTCACAATCAGCCCCGCCGCGCGTCCAGCTCGTCCCGCGAGTTAATTGTTCGTCGCAATTAAGCGCGTGCTTTATTGAACGCCGGAGCGTTTGTCCCGACGTCGGCCGGGAGGATCATGGGAAAGGGTACGCTCAGAGTGTCCGTCCTGTGCCGCGGTTGGCCGCGTGCGGCCCGAAAACGTAAGGACGCGTAAATCACGGGGCTAATTAAGACGACCGAAGAGTTCAAGATGCCACTTAAAGAGTTCCCGCGGCTCGGCCAGGCTCCGGGAGTCTCGGACGATATGCGAGCCTGGAGCCTCGTAGTCATCTTCGCGCCTTGTGCCACGTGGTGATAAAGATGGCCAGATAAAGGGATGAATCAGGTGGTCCGATCGGACGGCCAGAGGAAAGTTCCACGTTCGCCGGGAGGCTAACGCACTTGCCAGGTGATGTAATGAGGAGATTCTCTTGATGGGATTCGGGCCGGCGAGGTGTGAACATTTTTGGTAGGTGTTTCCTCCTCGGAGTGATTGGCACGTTGAGTGATGGGTGGAGCGCTGGGTTCGGAGGCTTGATCGATAGGGTTTCATGAAAGGGACAGAAGTTACGGAGTAGGGTACAGTGGACTATCGTTTGGAAATGTTTTGTTAAGAACGAAGTAACGAATCAATTTTCCATTGGACAGTGAATACCTTATGAGGGTTTTAATGGATTACAAGCGATTGACAAATTTGGTATACGGGCCTGAAGGAAATTTACTCGTTCGATGCAAAAAGTAAGATAATATATGGACCCTGGCTGTTATGGCAGTGTTCTCGACTGACTACTTCTTGTTCCTTGTCTTTTGCACTCTGCCGCTCGCGATTGGCAATGCGGAGTTGGGGTTCTGCTTGTGTTCGGTCGAGCGTGCTTTTTCACAGTTTCTGTAGATCGCGATGCTGAGGATCGAACTCGGATCGTTTCGCGAGTCTTCCTCGTTCATTTACTAGCTTTACAAGTGTACAGAATTCTATGTACTCTCAATATATAATACTCCATAATCCTTACAACAGACTGCCATCGCCACACAATATACCTATATATAATATATAATATATAATATATAGGTATATGATTTGACTGATGATATGTTGAGTATCCTAACAAGCTGCGTATATATATCTCAGCAGTCAATATGTTAATACATAAAATCAATCATTTCCCAATGTCATTCCTTTCCAAACCGAAGGTTCGCCCCCAAACTTCCATTTCGACCACCAACCTCCAGTTATACAACTTATCCAAACGGTTACAGCCAGCTATCGGCCAATTACGTTCGCCCTTTCGCCTTCGCTTCGAGGCGCTAATATTCGTCCGGAAAAGCGAGAAATGGCCGCGTTGTCGCGACTCGTGTTACGTCCATTGTCGGCGTCGTCGACACCCGTGGATAACGCGCCGCACATGGCGACGACCAGATAAGATCTCCGCGGTTTCCACACTCGCGACGCACAGATGGTTACGCGCGCATAAAAGCCCGCTCTTAAGCGCGTCCCCGGCCGATTACGTTACGCGGATCATGAGAAAGTTGCACCGCCGTCCTGTCTGCTCCGATGGCAAAAAGAGGTAGCCGGCGGGGGAGGGTGCGGAGAGGGGTTGTTACCCTTTTAGAAATTGATACCGAGTGGAAGCGAAGCAGGAACCCGAGGATCGAACTTTTTCGTCAAGCGCATTTACGGCCTATTAGTTCGAGCGTTCGGCATCGATCTTCGTGGTCCTGGGCCGGGTCGAGCGAGCGGCTCGTGTAACGGGTGGTAATCGACATCGAGACGGGCCGAGCAAAAAGGTGGAATCGTTAGCCTTGACGCGCAAGGGCCTAAAGACGTCGGAATAATTTAATTTTTACTTTGTCCGCGGCCACCGGCGATAAAGTGTCCGATTTAACGCCCCCGACGTCGCATAACGATGTTAACATAATACGATAAATATCGTCGGGCGCGATACGCTCCGAGACTTTCACTGAAAGCGGGGACCGAAAAATGATCGCTAATTGCTCGAGGCCCGTCTCTAGATTATCTCCCCACCTTGCCGGGGGGAGGACCCTGGCGAAAAAGCGGCGTATCCGGAATACGTTGAACCTTCGACTAACGACACCGTCGGCGTACCCTGCAAATCAGCCGTTTAATCGCGTCGGGTGGACGTAAGTTTCGACGCCGGATTTGTCCCGATTCACCTCGTTCCTCCTCAAGGACGCTTCTTCGTTGTTATCCTGCGCACTCAATTATCGGGGATCCGTCCTCGAGATAAGGTCGCCCAGGATCTTTATGCCACACCGCTTCGGGCGTCGCTGAACACCGAAAACCACTCGCCCCTGGACGGCGGGGCAAAAATGCGGTTGCGAGAAGGAATCGATTATGCTGGCCAAGCGTAATTATGAGCCTGGAGCCTCCGGCTCCGAGGCGAGCACGAACGTCAATTTGGCCCCGCTGAGGGCAAATCTTGATCGCGCATAATTTCGGGGACTTTGGCGGAAAATTAGAAATGTTCATCCGGCGGGGCGCAATCTTTTTTCCTTTTTTTATTTTCGCCGTTAATTACGTTCCGGCTTATTAGCCCCGAGTGGCGAAGGTGAGCGCGCCAAGGGATCGGGGTGATTCATTTGCGTTGAGGCGATTAAAGCGGAGTTAATTGAGTGGCGGATCGAGCGCAGTCTAGATCTGGTGCCACTCGAGTTTCGTATCGAACGTTCTCGGCTGACCGGGTGGACTTCCGACTTTTTCCCTGCGATCATGCGAGCGGGTACGTGCATGCGAGTGATTAACTCGTTCGAGTCTGCACCAAGCCTCGAAACGTAGACCTTGACGTTTTGCGCCAGCGTTCGAGCGTGCGTTTCAAACTCCGGCGCGGCCGATGAATGCCTATCGTTTTATTAATGATTGAAAATTGCAGCCGCTCGCCCATTCCGGGCGGATTAATAACCGATCCGCTTCAAACGTCCGACTTTTGTTTCACGATATCCGGGTGGATGTACAGGTTCAGCGATGGAGCGAGACTTCCGAGTGATCGGCGCGTTTCGTGGCATGAAACAAGTTTTAAGAAAAATCGGGCATCTCACTTTATTACCCGGACATTTTCACGGCCCACTTCCGCTCGCGCCGACCGCTTTCCGCGAATAGGTAAATACGCTCTCGTCACGTACGCCGTAGGCTCCTCGTTTCCATAATGATTTCGCTAAAAGTGCGGACAATTTAGAATTTCAATGCGTCTCGTTTCTTTCGGCCTCATCCTTAAATGGCGGTAGCGTCCTCCGTCGTCGGGACGTCTCATGAGTTTCGTATCGCGATTTCTCTCTTCCTCGAGAGGGAGACTCTCTGGCTGGGAGGAGAGGCGAGGGAGGGAGAGAGAGAGCGATCAAAGATCATAGTAGAAATCTTAAGCAGCCGAACGGGGAAAAATCGCAAATCTCTCTTCCTCCTTTTTAGGTTCGCACTGAACCCTTGAACGGTCGCCCATCAGCTACGACCGCGGAGAAAAATACCTACGTGGATCTCTCTCAAGGGAGAGATAACGATCTGAGGTCGTACAACCTTGCAGCACCTTCGTACCTCGCCGCGTGGCCTTCTTGACTCCCGAGAGTGTGAACCTGTTCCCCCGGTGAAAATATATTTCAAGAATGCCAGCCGATGCGACGGGTAAAAGCACACAACGCTCGATAATTTAACGTGCGTGCTGGATACGGAACTGATATAGTTTTATCACCCGGATTCGGGGAAGTATTCAACTTCTGACCCATAGGTTCCGAGTACGCGTTCTATCGTCGACCTCGACGAAAAGTAGGGAATGTTTAATTCGCGGTAATAGAACTTCATGATGCTGAAGCATTGGCGCCCATACGTTCCGAGTATGCGTTCTATCCAAATGCCGACCTCGACGAAAAGTAGGAAATGTTTAATTCGCGGCAATGGAACTTCATGATAATGAAGCATTGGCCCCCATACGTTCCGAGTATGCGTTCTATCCAAATGCTGACCTCGACGAAAAGTAAAGAATGTTTAATTCGGGGCAATAGAACTTCGTGATAATGAAGCATTGGCGCCTATACGTTCTATCCGAATGCCGACCTCGACGAAAAGTAGGGAATGTTTAATTCGCGGCAATGGAACTCCATGATAATGAAGTATTGGCCCCCATACGTTCCGAGTATGCGTTCTATCCGAATGCCGACCTCGACGAAAAGTAGAGAATGTTTAATTCGCGGCAATAGAACTTCATGATAATGAAGCATTAGCGCCCGTAGGTACGTTCCGAGTATGCGTTCCATCCAAATGCCGACCTCGACGAAAAGTAGAGAATATTTAATTCGCGGCAATAGAACTTCATGATAATGAAGCATTGGCGTGCAGCCATTCCGAGAGGGAAGTTAAGCGCGATCGTGCCGCCGTACTTCGTGTCATCCGCGGTGAAAGTATTCGCCATTTGAAGTCACAGTCTTCTTTTTCCACCGCCGAGCACTTCAGCCACATACGTACATACGTACAGCCCGGCATTGTAGATCAGTGTCTCGCTGCGTGGAGCGCATTATGATAATGTTAATGGCCGCCGACGGTGGACCAAGCCTTGATATTGTCCACCGATAGGAGACTGCTCGCGACATTTCGTCCCCAATGAGCGGATATCGATAGGATTATTGTCCGACGGAGGCTCTGGCATTCGCGAAATTCAGGCGCGCGCGCGCGCGCACGCGTGTGTCGTAACGGCCGTTCATTTTCGACGATCGAGCCGAACGATCGATCGATCGGGAAGGCGAGCGTGCACTTCCGAGGTCTCGAGCCTGGCAGCGAATCCCGATCGTCGGCGATCGGGAATCCGGGTGAGAGTACGTTAGCAAATTGTAAAGTAGAGAAATTACGCTCCGATGTTTCCTCAAAATTGTTTTCTTCTGCCTTTACGTTTGCCGCCTCCGGGTAAACGGACACTGCCGCACGCTGTTCGCGATTTCTTGCTCGCCGGGGCAAACGATCGGGATTATCGTTTAACGTTCCAGTCCGCCTTCGATGCCGAACACATCCGCGCACATGTTACTCCGTATGCAGCAACAGCAGCAACAGCAACAGCAGCGGTGGCGCGAGATCGACCGTTTCGTAACTGCCATTTATTTTCGTAGATCGATCAGCGAGAAAGGATCGATCTGCTTCTGGAGAATTGGTTAACGATCTGGTTTGGAAGTTGTCCTTCGTCCGGCCTTTTTGCTAGATTCTCGGGACAGAAACAATCTACCTGACGACGTCCCTCTCGACGTCCCTCTCGACGTCCCTCTCGACTCGCGCGCCGTCATAAAACATTCCGCGACGTCACGATGCAGAAAGATGTTAGCGGATCGGCAAAAAATTGCACGTTTCTTCCTTGACAAGCGATCACCTCTCGCGCGGTACATTCTATCCGTCCTTCCCCCCTCTCCTGGCCCCGAACCGTCGCTCTTTCGGGATGGAGAGATCCAGTTTGGGCATGAAAAATTAACCGCAAGCACGGCGATCGGTATCTCTCGGATCCCGGAGCAGTTTTACCTGCCGAACAATTTGGCGAACCGATTTCGGGCACCGCGCACGCCCCGGCCAGCCTCGGTATCTGATTAATGATCGAGCGCCGATCTCCGCGTTTGAACCGGGTGGACACACCTTGGCTTCACCCTTAAAATTTATCTGCCTCGCGACAGAAATAAAGCGTGGGGGCGACTCTCGGCATTTCTGCGGCGGGCCTCGCATAAATCAGGCCTCCGCGCTCGTGCCGATTTCTTTTTCCCCTCGCCCCGTGTTCCTTTTCCTACGACGCTATCTCGCGAATGGATCCGGAACGGAATCGAGAAAGGTGTCGCGCGCTTGAGACAGTCCCGGCGGCTCGCACGGTTTCGAGGATATTTCGCAATGAGATTTGACTCCTCGCGGGAGCCAAGTTATAGTTCTCAATCTTCGCCAAAAGCGACGAATAACGCACATTTGTCGGCCGTTCGAAGGTGTGAGTTGCACGGTTCTGAGATTCCGGTCAATAGTTAGCGGAAGGTGTCATTGATCGAACTGTAAATTTAGTTCGGAAGAATTTTTTCGATTGCGACAACGATTATAACGTTTAAACATCGGAGGTGATTTTGACCCGTGCTCGGAGTATTGCGTCGACTATCGTGACGTTGGCAAGAGACAGAATCCGTTAGAGGGGGTCAGGCTCGACGTCTGACGATCTCTCACCGATTTAAGCCTCGCGTTCAATTTAGATTAGATCGTATACCAATTTAGCCTTCCGCCACTCTCCGCTCTTTCCACATTCGAGCCACTCGGAGTGCAATATGATTGGCGACGATAGCTTTGCACCTTATTACCCAAAACCGTTCGAGATGAAAGTCACGATGGCGATCCCGCAGGGGAAGACGGCGGGGAAAAATCAATATCCCGCTGGAAACCCGTCGCCGACGTAACCGGCATGAAAAGACCGCTTGGCACGTTAGCTTATCACGCGGATCGCACCGGTGAGTCTATAATTTAGCGATTAAGCAGATGCAAGTCGTCGACGCCCGACACGTCTACATTTATTTTCGTTCGGCGGCTCTTCCGATCCCGGCTCGATTCGAGAGCACATCTTCTTCTGCCACGCAAAGGTATCAATCAGATATCCTTTGCTCGGCGCCAGTCCCATTGCGGCATCCGAATCATTAACTTATCTATCTGTCGTTATTATACGCCGCTAATCAACTGCCATAACTCAGTGCTCTTCCTCCTTTTACCCACCGACAAAACCCGGAGTAACGCGAGTATCGGATATCGATGAATATCGATAACGGCCAAGAACGAGATTTCCGTCTGCAACGGAGCACGACGCGAATTAACTCGAGGATAAGCGCGGAAAGCATGTTGACGCGTATTTTACACGTTTCGATCCGGCCCACGGCCTCCTTCATTAGTGCCGGGCATGCGACTCGCGGATGAAGTCGTATCATTACGGCTGAATTATTTAATTGGTGCGATATGACGCGCGGTATCGAAGCCGACGTTAGGCAAATTAGCGGACATTGCTCTTAACGATCGTTAGGCCTGTTTTCTGACGTACGGAACGATCCGGCCATTCCTTTTTTCCCCCCCACCCAAGGTCGGCACATTTCTCTTAATCACTCGACACCGCTGGAGCATTAAAGAAATTAGCCTGGAGCGCGGGCGAGTTGGACAGCGACACCGTCGACTTTTAACGCTGTCATCCCGATCATTTTGCCCGGCGCGTAGAACTTTAGTCCCTAATTGCGCGTTATTCCCCGAGTTCCATTTGCCTGACATCGGCACGGTCATCGGCATTGATGACACGTCTTTTGATCGAACGGTCGGCTCGCTAATGGCGCAGCGGCATGATGATGATTACGGTACGAGTTACACCGTAATTTGTCCGGCCAGGTATCGATCGAGCCGCTCGACGTATCACTGCCGGCCAAGGAAAAAGAGTAGGCCGGCCTAATGGCGTTAGAGTCCCAAAGCGTTAACGACAATGACTCCGATCGGCGGGCGAACGCCGACGAACGCCGACGAACGCTGACGAACGCTGACGAACGCTGACGAATGTCGATCAACGTCCCGCAGAGCGTACAGAACTCGAAGCGAGCCAGTTTCCTTGATGTCTTACTCCGTGCACGAGATTAATTTGCCGCGAGTCCGTACCGCTCGCACGTATCGGTGCGCCGCCTTAGCTTCGTGAAGGTTGCGCAACGGCAATTTATCGATATTCATCTCTCCGCGTCCGTAATTTAATTATTGACGATGGCGTTTCGGTCGTCCAAGGCCGACGTCGGCGACGCCTCGCTGCAACGGCAGAAGTCGTTGTCTCGACTTGTAATCGGGCGTCTCGGCCAAAGTGAAACTTAATTGATTGGCCGGTTCGCCCGGCGCGAAGCTTGGCGCTGACCTGGGAGCCGAAGGTTTTATCCGATAATGCGTGCGCGCCGTTTAATGAATTATCTGGGGGGAATTCGTTGCAGAGGCGACGGCCCGTGAAATTTGTAATCTAAATGGCGTACGAGCGCGGAGGGTGGATGGGACTCGCGAGACTCTGGGAAGAATTTATGATGCTGACATGGGAGTCTGAGCAGTCGCGTGAAATTGCTTCATTACGGATTTATTAGGATCGAGCGGATTTTCTTCGGCGTTGGACGCGTGAAGGATGCGGCTTTAATTGTAGGCTTGGTGGGGAAGGCAGGCAGGACAAGGCGGGGCGAGTTTGCGCGCGATTCATCCCCGTTGGAATTCGACGAGTTGTGACGAAACGCGGTGGCTTATCGATGAACGGCTGGATCTAAATTCCGAACTGGTTCCATTAGCGTTGCACAATAGTGAGTGGGTGTTCCGAGACCATCAGGCCCGGCGAGTCCTTCGGTATCCTGACGGCAAACGCTGCCCGACAATTCATTCTTTCGACTGGCAGAACTGTCATCGTCGAGGGTATTTTGTCAAACCGCGTAACGAGAGCATGACGTATCGGGACTAAAAAACATTTCAGCGAACCAGCCTCACGAGATATCCTCGCGCAGCGTGTCTCTTCCACTCGATTTTTTACTCGGCGTCGTAAGGAGCAAAAAAATCGCACGACGAAAGTAGTAAACGTTCTCTTGAAGCCAGCGTCGAACGAAAAACGACGAGGGAAGAGGTTCGTCAACGTGCCATTAACGTACCGTATATCACGATAGCTTTACACTTTCCGCTCGGCTTTTTAATTAATATCGCAATCCGCTAGTGAATGAAAGTACTTTCGCGCGCAGTAAGTAATTACCCACGGGTTCTGATTGATATCGTTCGGTGAATCAGAAAACGATGAAGCCTCACCGTCCAACGATAACGCATCGCTGATAAGTCAACGTACGCTTACATTGCCGACGATCGTATTACTTTCCATCGTAACGCTCGATTAACTTCAAATTGCTGCCCCGACTATTATTTTTCCGGCAATCTTACGAAACCGCACGGAAGACCGTCGGCAGACGTAACACGTGCTCTTCGCGGCTGGCAAACAAAATGCAAGCGGCGTCGCGTTACCGTCTCTTAATGCCTCGTTATCACGCGAGCGAACGATCTTCGCAATTTTTCGCCTCGATCGAAAAAAAGCGGCTCATTCCGCCTGTTCGTTCGCAGATGGGCAAAAAAACTCTCGATCTCGTCGCAGCCCCGTTTCGAAAGGGGGGTCAGCACTTGACTCCGCGCCAACTTTATTCGTAAGATCGCGTTAGTCCCTCGCACGGTCTCACCCTTAAATCAAGACCGGCGAAGAGGTACGAACTCGGTCTCGCCGAGAATAATCGCGATTACGCTCGATTTAAGGTTAAGCCCGGCTTACGGTACGTGCGCCTCGATCGAGATAGCTTTTGTAATCCAGCCGCGAGCGGCGGGGGCACTTAGATGACTGTTAACTTCGAACCGCAGAGGCCCCGCCAATGTAAATGGATGGGCGTGCACGACGCATTGTCTGCGTTTTGACAGATGTTTCGCCGATTCTGACCGGTCAATCGATCGGAACACTCGTCGCCCCGGCTCGGCCCGACGAAATATGGCTCGACGCTCGCTGGCTGACAGTAATAAATGCGCTCAGAGTGCGAACGGAGAGCGCCGGAATCGAGGGGAGAGTTCAATTTAGCCGCGTATTTTATGCGGCTTGCGGTCGAATTTTACGCCTTGCCGCGACCTCAGGATGCGTCGTTCGAAGCGGCCCGCTACACAAATTGAAACCGGCGGTGAAGCGAGGGAGGTAAGAAGGTCAGAACAATCGATGATCTTTCATCACGGTAGCCGTGTACCCATTCACTTTGCGGGCAAACCGCGGCACGCTCGCGGTGTCACGAAAGTCAGATCGCTCGCAAGATTAATCCCACATTGTGACGTACGCTTATCCGAAAGCGGACGGCCGGGCCGGTCCGATCCGATAAAACTGACCGCCGCCCAATTTTGCCCAGCTGCTCGCTCGCCGTTTATCAAATCCAGTCCTACGCCTCGCTCGCGTGTCGAAACTGTCGTGCCTACGAGATTTGTACGTTGCGAAAATCCGCTCGGGACTCTCTCGCGGGAAGATCCCATTCGTTCGAATCGAACTGGATTCGTGACGCAAACGGCCGAGCGTTGCGAGAGAAGCTCTACGGCTATTAGAAACGTAGAAGACTGCCTTGCCAAGGGAAACAGGGAGCGAGAACCGGAGAAAGACGGAGAGAGAGAGAGAGAGAGAGAGAGAGAGAGAGGGAGAGAGAGGAAGAGAATTTACACAGAGCGCAGAGCCGCGGCTTATGTAATGTTACGGTTTAACGGGTCGTGCGAGAAAAATTTATTTTGCACAACGCCGATCCTCTTCTGGTCCCGCATCGAGCACTCTGGTTCATCTCGCTCCACCGAATCGGTTTCGCCTCTCTTTCCACGTTTCTGTTGTCCATTTATCTCCCCCCCTCTCCTTCCGTGCCCGGCTGACCCGCCTTTCGACCATCTCTCCCTCTCACTCCTCGTTTTATTTCTGGCCGACTCGAGAAAGTGGATAAAAAGGAAGGCAAGGGATTCGACACTAATTATCGGGGTTAACTGCTCTGCCCACAAATTACTCGGTCCTGTAATTGCGTACATTCAGTTACTGAGATTCCTGTGAGCCACCGTCACATTTACATCGAGCCCCTCGCGTGCACACGCGAACACGGACGAGCGCCGAGGAACAGACGTCGGCGTGAGCACACGCTCACTGTCCGAAGTCAGACGGTGTGCCCGGTCGGCGCAATTACGTGAACGAAAGTAATACTACGTACATTAAGGCAACGGTACGTGAATATACTTACCATTAGATTTATATGTCGCAATCGCTGCTCCGTGCGCCTCAGTTCCTTAACTGTGTGCGTGCGCGCGCGCGCTCGCGCCCGCTTCTTGCGATTTGAGACGATAGTCATGACTATAGGTTCGCTGTGAAACCGAAATGTCTATTAATCGGCCGCTTACGACCGCACACATCAATCCGAAAGCGATATTTCCTGTGCTATCATATATTATATAAGATATTTCGAGTGCAGCGAGAGGCCAGGCCGTGCGCCCGTCGTTGCAGGCTAATCCGCGAGCTGTTGGTTTACGAACACGTACGTATCGCTGGCTGGCTGCAGGCTGATGCACGCTCGACGATTACTGAATCAGAGCGGCCTTTACGCGATCGGCCGAACTTTCACGCGGCTTCTCTCCGAACGAGGGGGATCTCTGCCAGTGCGGATGCCTTTACTTTCGTTGCGAGGAACGAACGCAGCCGGCCTCTCTCTCCCTCTCTCTCCCTCTCTCTCTCCGTTTCTGCGACAGGAATTTACGTTCCGTCGTAATTGACTGCTCCGAAGACTTCTATGATTGACAGCCGGTCCGAGTTCCGTTCAGGTTTTCCTTCGAACAGCAAATGGTCGATAATTTCCGATCCGAGCACTTCTGATTACTCCGGCTGAGTTTGCGGATCGTCTTGTGAATCGTCCTGAGGATCGAAAACTGTTAGTTACGAGCCGATTACGGCGACGCGCGCGGTATTAGGCTCGCGGCTGACGTAAATTCTGAAGGGTGCAAAATTGCAATCGCGCGGCCGGGTCGACGTAACTGAGTGCCATTTAAAGTCCCTGCGACGGGTTCTCACTTTTCGACGCGACGCGAGGGAGAATTTTTTTGTCGGGCGACCGGTTTGAATTTTCTCTTTATCGTCGTCCGGTATCGAGTTCAGGAGGTCGGTCCGGCGCTCGCCGTCCTTTGGATCGACCTGTAGAGGATCGACGATGCACCTTACCGGGATAACCAGTTCTAACGGGTGTTATCTGATGTTTCGGCCCCGACCCGCGGCAGCGGGTAGCCTTGAACAAGTGTTGATTCAGGAACTCGGGTAGGTCATGGATACTATTCGCCGTCTTCCTTTCTGCCACGGTCGAATTTCGGACAAGGTGCGCGCGCGCGCGCGCACTCTGGCGCACGAGCGAGCGCTCGCTGTGAAAAATGTTGGCCGTCCGTCAGGACGATGTTCACGGTTATTTCTCAGCTCACGGCCTGTCGACGGATCCCAACAGGCCAGTATGGCTCGCCACCGAGAACGGAAAAGTACACGTTTGCCAACAGAATTCAGCGCGGTGAAAGAGCGCCGACTAAATACCACCTTTTTTTCGGCATTTTTATTCGGAGCGAGCGAGCCGAAGGCGCTCGAAAAATGTGGTACTCCGAGCGGAATGTCGCCGGGCTGGAAATTCTTTCCAATTATATAATCGCGCCTTCGATGCGATCGCGACAATTTGATTGCGAGCGGCGGGGGGGGATAAAAGAACTGGAGTACCAGGCGTAATCTGGATCTTTTTTGCGGGACGAGGATCGTCGCGACGTCATCTATGTTTCCGTACGTAACTCGGTAGCCGAGTGTGAGTACGGAACCTTAATCGTCGGCTTTCAATGGCGTTCGTGTCGGATTTTCCGCTTCGGCCGCTCTTTAACCAATTGCGACATCGAGATGGCGAACCGTCTATTTTCCATTAGTTCGACAGATGCACGTCGCATCTGGTGAAAGTCACGCCGGCAGGCGAATCCAGGTTGTCCGTGATTTCTTTTAAAAAGTTCGGCTCGTATGAGAGCCCGGATCGGGCCGATGTGTGTATGCACATGCCTCCTGCTGGCTGCACTGCTTGCGCCCGGCACTTTACGTCGGTACCGGAGCCTTACGGCTGGCTGCCCTCGATCTCCCCTCCACGGGACGCCGCGCGGAGGATGGTACAACAATGTTCAACCTCCGTCGTCGTAAAAGTGTCTCTTAACACCTGCCACCTTCTCCCGACGACGGCTCGCCGATCGTTTCCTCGTCGGCCTCCACTCTTCGATCGAGCCGAGATTATCTCGCCAGCCCGTTTCTTTCCACTTAGGTATCAGCCGCGCAGATTCCTTCTAATCTGATCGACCGTTCGGAAATTACATCTCTGGAGCACAGAGGCTCCCCTTGTCGTTCGAATGAAAGGACCCCCTGTGAACGTTCCTTGCTCAACCTAGAAAAATGGCAAACAACCGTAGGAAGCCTAAGAGCCGGTACGGCAATTAAATATCATTCCTTCCAACGAGGTTGGTGAAATCGCATTTTCCGGAACAACTTCGCGAGGACGTAAAAGAAATGTGTAACTTCGTGCCGTTTCGTTCGGCGTCGTCGAGCGTCGATCGGTAAGAATTTCCGCTAATGGTGCGTACGGCCGTAAGAGAGTGCGGGAGAATAAATTAGACGTTCCTCAGGCAGGCTGGCTCCCTTGGCAAAGGAGGAAGTGACGTTCGGCTCGGACGAGCACGACAAAGCTGTCCGTCGGTGCGCACTCGCACATTGTGCCAGAAACGTCCGCGTCTCCACCACTCTCTAGGCCGCCGGTTCGGCGTGTCATCCTCGGCGCATCGTTAATTAGACGCGTACCTCATTAGAGTTTTTATCCGCGCGCGCCGTTCGCTTGCCAGGTCCTGACACGACGGACGGCTGACCTCGGGTCGAAAGTTGCCTTCTAACGGGTTACATAAAACTGCTCGGGAGAAAGATCCCGGCCTGCCAGTCCGCGCGCGCGCGCCCGAGCGCGCGAGCGCAGGCCTTTCCCTATACCGGAGGGACTGCGCGGTACTGTAAAAGCTTTGGCATATTGCTCGTGTCAAGCGATCGCATTAGCATATTGACCGCCGCCGCGAATTCTCTAATTCCCTAATGCCAGGCGCCATGGCGAAATAACACGTTACCGTTTTGACGTACGGTGCGAAATACTCGCGGGGAGCCGATGGTTTAATTAGATTAATAGCAATTACGGGGACGCTGGTATGAGTCCGGGATCGAATTGACACGGTTGTCATTTGCTATTAGCAGAAGCGGCCAACAATCGAGTCGACGTCAGCAGTCAAAAGTCGAGCTGGCCGAAGCGCGGATATGTCATTCGGCTTTAGATAGTTTCGCCCGGCTCGTAGATTCGTGGAGCCTATTAATTTCGACGCGGATAATAAATGCAATCTGCGGCGAGCGATATTCAGGTAGCCCGCTGTCACAGCAGGTGTCAATAATTTTTGGCCGACGGGGCGTTCGACGCGCTAAATGGCATGCACGACCCAAATACGCCCAACAAATTTTTGCCAGTCAGTATCTCGCCGCGCTTTTTTTTCGCCTACCCGAAATGTGCCCGCTCATTGTACGCGTAAACATCGACGGTCAGATTTTTTGCCCGCGCCAACCGCTATTTTCTCTGACAGGACGCCATGGGTACGTTCTGTCATTGTCGCAATGCGGATACGGTTTTTCTTCCCGTCCAGACAGGAAAAAGAATTAAAGGAAGGGATCATCGATAAAGTCTATTTTTACTGGTTCAGAAGTGTTTTATTGACTCGGAGTGGACAAACAACGTACTAGCTAGCACCTGCAGGTCGAATGGCCGTTCGATTCTGTAAACAGAAGGCTCCGACAAATCGTGCGAGCTCGGCTGAAACCTAAGAATCAATAAGGGATCAATCAGTTTATTCATACGGAGTATCATCCCGAGTACGATATGATTAACAGATCGATCTGACGCTAATCGACTAATTCTGACCGCCGCGTATCGGCAGTTAGCCAGTGACTATTCTCGAACCGCGCAACGTGTAAATATTCGATAATTAATCGCATCCACTCTCGTCCTGTCGGCTCCGAGTGTGAATCGGGTAATAAGACCGACTCGAAGACGTCAATATCCGCGATGCCTCGAATGATAATCATCAATCTACGACCGTTCAGGCACATAAACCGCGGATTCTAATCACCCGTTAATAGCTTCCCGCTTACCGGCACGCACATAAACCAACGGCAGGAGACAGAAATTATTCGGAGGACGAATGACGTATTTTGAAAGAAGTAAACGCGCCGGTACGAGTTCGCCGATCGGAAAAATTCAATAATTTACGACCTGTCCGCGGATGCCGCGCGACGAACCAGTCGGACGGATAAATTGTTTTACGGCGGAGGGACATCGATACCCGATGTTGAAACGTCGATAATTAATCGGCGATAATTGATAGAGGCCTCGCCGATGCCAAGTGTGAATGATGCATGTCGGACCACCCCTGGCGATGTTAGCGCTAGCCTGTGTTAGACTAGCGGGACCTGGCTCGTGAAGGGGAGCCAAGGAGTACGAGCAGCGTCCGACGATAGAAAGGTAGAAATGATAAGCGTCGCTCTCGGCGATAAAGCGGCCTAGCGTTCGCCTCGCACGTAAGCGATCTCCGGAACGAACTCAGGAACGAACTCAGGAACGAACTCAGGAACGAACACACGAATGAACACACGAATGAACACAAGAACGAACTCAGATACGAGCGGACGAACGTCGGCTCGCGCCTTCGAAGCGAACACATTTAGAAAGTCCCCACGACAGGGAGGGAAGAAAGTGTTTATGCTAATGCGAGCCCGGTCCCAGGCTAATCCAGTTTCGCTGCGCCCGTACAATCGGCAGGACAAAAAGCCAAAAATGGTCAGCCAGGCGGTCGCGCGCTCGCAAGACAGGGCGCGCGCACGTAATTCGGCTGATCATCGATCATTATCGACGTCGATCGATCGACTCGCGCGAATTTAGTCACCGTCCTTCGCACACTGTCTTATTTACCTCCCTACTCAAACGACATCGTTACCGCACGGACAATCGGAGCAACGAATGTTAAGCCCGGCTCCATCGGGCTTATCGGCGTCTCTCTCGAAATTCGTTTTATGTAACGCGATTAACTCAGGAGCTATTCTCGGAACATCCTGCGCGCGGCGGACGCTATTATCGTCGACCGAAACGGGTTACATAATTTTTACGGTCGTTAAGGAGGCTAGAAAAAAGGCGGGGAAAAAGAGGGTGAAAAAAGAAGGCAGCGTCGAGGCGGAATGTGCGGCTCTTATCGAATTCCTGGATCGCGAACGTGATCCGGATGAATCTGCCGGGGCGTGGGCGTAGCCCGGCCTTGAGTCTGGCAAAGACAAAGCTGGTGGGTACTGGCCAGGCTACCCGGCAGTTTGTTCGTAATTGTTTTCTTAGCGCGATGCGCCGGGCCGCTGCCCGCTCATCACGGATCGTTTCCGTAATCTGATATCGGACGTCGGCGATCGCGGTAACGCTGCAGCGAGCGCGGGATGAACCGCAACCTATCACGTGCCGGCGATTTGTTATTATTGCGGACATACCTTGTTTACCATGGGCAGTGCAACTGGGCGGGACACGTTATACTTACCTACCTGGTTCCGCTGCCTGCCCTTCGCTCCGCGATTCTTTCCTGGCCATCCTAGCTGGCATCCTAGCTGGCATCCTAGCTGGCATCCTAGCTGCCATCCTTGCTGGCATACTCGCCGGCATGACGAGACTGGGTGGAAGCTTCGCGTCAGCGAGCTTCCAACGGGAGACAGGAAGGGCGGAATGACGAGGGTAGGAAGATAAAAGCAGCTGAGTAACGCCACACTGTATAGAGTTTATTGATACTCCGTCCATAATCAATTAACTTACATGCCGCCGTAGCTGGTTGGCGACGATATAAATACGGGTCGAAAAATAGTGAGATATATTAGGTACGTACTAGCGTCCGCGTGATCGTCCACGCGATCGCGTCTGGCGTTATCTTAATCTTATCACTGGTTTCGATAAAACGCGGAGCACAGCGCGGCGTTTACGACGGTAATGAATAAATAGGATGTCGTTAACTGTACAAAAAGGAGCTATGCGGCTCGCGCTTGTAACGACGCTTGACGACGTCGTGCGACGCCGAGTGGGACGATTCTATCGTCAGCGCAAATATCAATCCGCCGATGTGAGGAAGACATGCTGCCCGACATTAATATTCACGAGGGTCTCCCGTGAAACTGGGGGAACCTGTCGCGCGCGACCGCAATTACCATTAAAATTCCCACGATCTCTCCGACGAAATTCCATCGGCGCGCGCAGCTCGTCGGCCCGATGAAAATTCTACCGAATCCTCTCGGTCGGCCCGGTCGCTCGCAGGACCGACGACGGCCTCTTCGAGGTTGACATTAACGACGATTTCCAGGAAGAGGTCTCTTACCGCATCGCTCTCCGCGTCGATATCGCATCTTAGGTTACCAGAATCCAGAAGTGCCCGAGACGCTTGTAAGACGGTAACGAGTTCTTGTTCGTAGTAATACTACTTTCTGATTACATATTACGCGCCCGTGGGCTATTCTGGTTTCGCGACGCTGAGTCTCTCTCTCTCCTTCTCTCTCCTTCCCCCCCTGTAAACCAGAGTGGCAATATCCGCGAACGCAACGGGCAGCCTGTCCGGCAAAGTGTCGCTGGCAGTTGTCACCCAGCGTGAATTATGGTAGCGATCATTATGCCATTCCGATAGACCCCGACGAGCTTCTCGCCTCGGCGACATCCCTAACGATCCACTTACATCGCGAGCGGGCACGTCAATTAACGCTAGAGTCCTGCACCTCGGCGGCCGTTAAGACACGCGAAGACTTCCTCCCGTCAAGCGGACACGGAGGACCCTACCTGCCCTCGACCGGAGGATTCTTCGAGATGGGTGTCAGGATGCTGGATTCCTGATCGGAATTCGGCGGCGTCAGCGTCTCCGTGGACCCTCTCACCTGGAGTCCATCCTTCGAGTCCGCGCTACCGTTGACGCCGCCAGCCTCGGCCGTCTTCAGGCCACCCGGATTGTTCACTGTACACTTCTTGAAGTGAGTCCTCATGTTGCTGCTCTGCGAGAAGCGGAGGCCGCAGTTGGAGCAGGAGTACGGCTTCGTGCCGGTATGATAATTGAGATGCGTCTTGAGATGATGCTTCTTGGTGAAGGCCTTCGAACATAGCGTGCACTGATACGGTTTTAGGCCCGAATGTAGTCTCGTGTGCAGCGTCATGTTCGATCTATCGGCGAAGGCCTTCTGGCATACCTGGCACTGATAGGGCCGCTCGCCGGAGTGGGTCCTCAGGTGCTGCTTCAGCAGCATCTTCCTCGAGAAGGCCTTGCCGCACTGCTCGCACTGGTGCGGCTTGACGCCGGTGTGTATCCTGACGTGCATGTTGTAGGCCACGCGCTGATTGAAGCTCTTGCCGCATTCCGCGCACCCGTACTCCTTTCGATTCCGATGGATCTTCATGTGGGAGCTGAGATAGCCGCGATCGTTGAAGTACTTGCCGCATTCCGGGCAGGTGGCCGCGAACTCCCTGGTGCCCTCGTGAACGCTGCGATGGTACTTGTAGTTGCGCAGCTGCGAGAACTGCTTGCCGCAGTCGGCGCACCGGAACGGCTTCTCGCCGGAGTGCGTCCGGCTGTGGACCTGGACAAGCGAGGAGGACGGGCTTGTTTTTGTCGTCGTCGAGATAAACGGCGATCGGTACTTTCATTAGAGAGCTCTTTAAATTCTCACTCGAGACTCATTACTATCCCTGCCGCGTACGTCTGTCTTTGACAAAAGAACTACCGACCCCCTTATATACGTACTATGATTCGTCATTCTAAATCAAATATGTACGTACCCGGGGTAAGTATTTCTTTGTCTCGGAGAGCGTTAAAGTGATTTACGAAGACGGATGGCCAATAATTCAGCGATTCCACGAACGTACGGAAAATCTTTATCTTACGAGCTCCCTCATGAAAATCCCCGAAGCCAGTGGCTTTGATCAGGCAGGCGGCGCCGGGCAAGTGGCGCAATAAAACCGCAGAGGCAAATACCACCTACCTTTAACGACGCCCGTGTGACGAAGGTTTTCCCGCATTGGTCACACCTGTGATCCTCCTGTGCACCGGGAGCGCGTGCGCCACGTTGATTGGCTTCGACCTGAGCGCCGACGATGGCGTCGTTGTTGTTGCTATCGCTGTTCATGAATACCCCCGGCACGATCTTCTCCTCCTTCCTCTCCTCCTCGGGCTTGGCGACCTCGGGCCCGAGGACGACTTCGACCTTCTTATCGTCCTCGGCCGTGTCGCAGAGTCTGCTGACGGGGTGCGATATCTCGGGCTTCGTCGGCGTCTGCGGCATCTGAGCGACGTAGGTGCTCGCCTGCACGTGCTTGATCACGTTCGAGGCCGGCTTGCCGGACCCGGCGCTTTCCTCGGGCCCAGGGGTCAGTACCGGCGGATGAGCTGGATGAACGGCGTGAATGGATGTCGCTGTCGTCGGATAGTACGGCTCACCGCTTCTCAATTCGTTCTGCATAGCTGGCACGGGCTGAGGCTGAGCGGTCGGATACGGAATTCCAGGCTTATAATAATCCGGCATCCTCGCGTCGGGAACCCCGGCTGCCTCTAACGGTCTGACATTGTTGCAGAAGGTCAGCTCGCTCGGCGTAGGAACATCGAATGCGTAGTATGCCTCGTTTCTCATCGGATTCGGCGAGTGATGATCCTTCCCGCTGACCGGCTGCGACGGCAAACGAGGCGACTCCTGCACGGTCACCCTCTCCGCTTCCTGGAACGTGGCAAAGAAGAAGGCAACCCTCAATCTCTCATCCGTTCGGAACGATAGGTCATTATGCCGCAACCTTTTCAATTCCGTCCCGGCGGAAAATGATAAGTGTGCGACCGGTGGAAACTGACCTCGGTGGCCGCATCGCATTAGGCATGCTCGCGTGCAGCGACGAAATTGGGTTAGAAAGTAATTTGCGCCGAGCGCAAATTCTCTCTACACTGTATGCGCGAGCCAGAGGCGGCCGAGGTAAGAGTTCATTTTTCGATTCACTGGCGTTCGCCGAGTGCGGAGAGCAGACACCGTTAGCTAGCGAGATGTTCCGCGTTTGCTACCTTATGCAAATGAGGGACGGACGTTATTAACCCGTTTGCGAACGGGCGAGGTTTTCCGGCTCGACTCGGGCTGGCTCTTCTTCCGATCGGTTTGTCGGACGATCGAGTCCTCCGCATTTCGGAATCGACAGCCGACGCCTCGTGAATATTCCGGGCGAACGAGCAGTTTTCCTCGAGGACGGACAACGTCGTAAAGACTACGCGACATCCATATGGTCTTATATCGGGAGTAGGTATATGCAGGCGAACGCCGACGGAACTACGATGGAATAGAGGCGCCTTATGTTAATTGGAGAAACTTTTATTGTTCCCCGGAACGCGCATCAGGAATTTTAAGCCCGAATTAGCCTCGAGCGCGAATAAATTATTCCGCCATTCCGCGTACGCGCGAAAACGTACGAAACAGACTCTTTATTACTCGGGCGAACATAAATTTCCCTCGCGCACCGGTTCGCATAAACGTCCGTTCGCGCTCGTCCGCGTACGCGAGCAGTGACAAATTGACGACAGTGTTCGCGATGATCACCTTCCAGCTGAATTCGCATCCAAGATCGTATGCTCGTACTACCCCGAAGCCCGTTAATCGACGTTTAATACTGTCTCTGCGCTCGCCACGCGTCCCTTTGAATTATTCAACTAATCATCTCATCCTCGCTACCGGTACTCGCCCTCGACAAACACCTTTGTCCGCGCATAAAGAGAGAACGGTAACGAATTGGTCATAACACCGATCACGAACGGCCGACTCGTTAAAGGTAATTAATAGTTGGATCATTCCGAGTCCATGCCGCTAGTCTCGTACGTTCCTGAAAAGTTAAGAGACCAGACGCATAGCCGCGCGTCCTCGTTCGCTAATTCTTCCGCGGCCGAAGAAAAAAAGAGGCGAAAAAGTCGCCGAGAAGGAGCGCAAGAGAGAGAGAGAGAGGGAGAGAGAGTAAGAGAGACAGAAAACGTGGAAGAGAAGGAGAGCGCTAGTCGGTATCTGCGCGGAATCGAGAATCGTCGTAGACAACCGACGTCGGCCGATGCGTTTCAATGAGGTAGAAAGTGACGTCGCGGTCTTTTTTTGCGCGCCTTCAGTCGCGGCCGATTCGCTCTTCCTCGATCGGCAGGGCGTTCGAGATTCGATCACGGGCAATGACGTTGGTCGCCGAGCGCGAAAATGTCAAGGCATCGGGCCACCGAAAGTATCGCCACTCTTTGCCCACGGACCCTCGAGCTATCTTGCGAATTTGCATACGGCGTAACATACGTATCGGGAATTCGGTAATTCCTTGCGCACACAGTCCTCGCCGAACCAGTCAAGGCCGACGCGCCCGATGTGAGTTACGAACGTGAATAGTCGGGCGAGAATCACCAGAAACTTGCGGACAGGATTGTTCACCTTTCGCAATTGTCGCTGAAAAGGCGAGTATGGCAGCACTACTCGTAGGTGGAGGAAGAAGAATACGGCCGCGGTTTCTGTAATAAGCCCATTTAAGAGGGATAATTCGCTAAGCCTACCGAAGGCAAATTAATGTTTTTGTATTATAACGTTCTGTAATAATAGCGTGTCGTTAGAGAGCAGTCCATTATCTCACGCGAGCTCCGAGGGGCCCGCGAACGTGTTGGGGGCGATGAAAAAAAAACCGTACGGTGCGCGATGGTAGTCGAGTGGTAGGTGCTAGGCTGGTTAGTCGGGCCGAGACGTGTAATTCTGGAAAAAATGGAGGGTCCTAACCGTCGGGCGCAAGTGGGTGCTAAAGTGGCGAGCCGGCAATTGACCCGGGCTCTTAATAGGATCCCGAAGAAGTCGTGAGCGGTGTGATCGGCGGTAGCCAACGGGCGCACGAAGGTCTTCGCCGAGGCCTGTCTTTACCTGCGAAACGACTATCTGTCTTCGAAAGCCGCCTCAATTCATTAGTAACAGTTTCGTGAGAGGAGCGAAAAAGATTCGCCGCGGCCCGGCGTATCCTTTCGAGGATTCGCGCGAACCCACGGTTTTCATCCAATCGGACGGGCACGTTTCGTGTCAGTCACGTAACGCATCACGGCATCAAGTTCGTACCAAAAAAAAAAAAAAAAATTGACGAGGCGAGAATGGCTGACGTCTCCTGATTAAGTAAGAAAGAAATCAAAATTATTGGTACTGCTTGGCAAGACTGACTGCTTGCTGCTGGCTGCCTGCCTGCCAGCCTGCCTGACTGCGATCCTCGTTGGACAGCTATTTACAATGGCGGAAGTGATAATAGCACGAGTGTCTGGTACTTGCACCCAAGGGGCAGATCGAGTCCCAGCGTAGAAGGCTGCCGTCGTCGGGCCATTTTGCCGATGAAATTCATAAGTGGGTATATATGCTAACACGACCCACATATCCGTAGCCAATTATTTTTTAACCTCGCGACCAAGTACCTTATTAAATTTCGCTTAACAGCCTCATCAAGTTCCGCCCGAGAGTCCTTATTAAATTCCGCTTTATAATGTAATGAGATCGCGATTATCATAACACCGTCAAAAACGCCGCGCGCCACGCTTCCCACCCGACGACAAATTAAGTCTTTTCTTTCCTTTTCCTTTTCGCCACATCTCGTGCCTGGCACAACCTGTTCTGAATGTCACGTTAGCCGGGAGGATCGTGCGATACCGAGCGGATTCGCGGGGCTCTAGATGCCCGAGGAAGAGGAGAAAAAGTGGCATGCAAAGTGCAACGTGAGGATAATGACAGCTCGCGGAGGATCCGGACGATGCTGGCCGACTCTCATTTCTAATCGAATCGAAGCGAACCGGTGCGCGCGGCCTATCGAGACCCGTATCCCGAGCATCGGTAACGAGGCATCGAGGAATTTCTATTTCGCAGGGGCAACATCCGCTCGTCGGAAGAAGGAGTTGTGCCGAGCGTAACCTTGCAATCGATAGCGATTGACCTAACTGTTTCGCGAGAGAGTCCGGAGGAATCAGAAGCGATCAAATCCCATGCCCGCGCTCTCGTGCATCCGATTGATGGGCGGGAGACAAGAATGCGGGCCTTGCACGAGAACCCTCCCTCTTACCTATATTCGCGAACATGCAAGATCGTACGTCGGACGGCAAAGAAAAACGCGCCCGCTTCGTAAGCGTCTCAAACGGAATCAACACTAAGTTAATGGACCCGATAATCCGAAGATGAGTCATTACTTCTAATTGACGGTCGGCATGATTAGCTCGACGAGGAGTATGCCGGTCGGATCGCCGGCGCAATTGACCTTGCCGAGACTGCCGTTTCTCCTGTCGGCGGATCGAAGTCATCGAAGAAAGAAATCGAGTGCGGAAGAAGGGCCACTCCGGTCCGTAAACCGCTGCTTACCGCGAAACGGGCACTTGACTTCGACTATGTACAACCTGTTCTTAATGTCAGCGACTACTCCGTTCCCCGACGTCGCGACCTGCACCCGGCGTCATTCGATGCACGCGAGCTCATGTGCGTGCGTGCGTGCGTGCGTGCGTGCGCGCATGTGTGTGTTCGCCTTCGCGGACGTCCAGTCATACGGTACGACCAGTTTGAACTCCTCTCATCGGTATCGCGATACCGACCAATATTATTGGATTGCACATTGTGCGCATCCCACTGACGATGAGGGTAGAAACGTATATTGCGTGCGGTCGGCGTGAAATTCAAGCAGGTCTGGAATAAGCGCGAGTACTCGCGAACGTCGCGAGCGTCTCTCGCATGTTTGAATATCCAAATGGTCGGAATGGCAAAGAAGGTACTTAGGAAGCTCCTACGCGGTCAAATGTTTACGTGGGCAGTCTGAGTGCCTACATCTGTAATGGATTTGTGTACATTTGCCGGATTTGTCCACTTTACTCCGCTACGCAATGTAAATTAAGACGGGAGGAAAGTCCGTGACGGCAGCACGGTCTCTTCCGTGGAAAGTCGATATCGAATCTGAAACGCCGGACTTGACTCTGTGTGAGTTTGTGCGAACGCGACGGAGCCCGCTTATCTGACCGCTTTCATCGAAATTCGCCGATTATCGTAATCCCATAGGCGAGTGCGCCTGCTCATCCTCGTTTTCTATCGCCGCCAACGGAAATGTCGTATTACAGACTACCAATTCAGCCTAGTCCGAGTACTGATTACACATTATTCACGGTATAGGTACTGCGTAATCTGGATACTTTAAACCAATAGTGAGGTACTTCAATTAGAGCCGAATTATTTTTCCCCTCGCATGACAGAGGGAACAAAGACCTAAAAACATGGATCAGCCCCAGCACCGAACGCGATCGTTTCCGAGCTCCCGCCAAAAATAGACGAACAATGATGAAAAAGATGAAACACAGCTCGAAACAGGACTAAAAAATGAAAAGCCTTTCTCCAATCACTCGGTCGTAAAACTTCGTACAAATATCCTCTCTCCCAGCGTCTATGCGCAAAAACATCCTCGGCCGATCGTACGCGCGCATTAAACGTTTTCATTACACGAGAACCCCGAAGGCGCTTAATGACGATGCGCGCTTTTACTTTCCGGCAAAGCGGCCGAGCGAGAGACTCCCCGTGCAAGAAAACTCATTTGCCCCGAAAGAGGGAGGCGTATCCGCGAATGCGCGCGCCTCCTCCGTTCGGCAATCTCAGCTGCCTCTGGGCGAATATTAACGAGCGATTCGCCCGCGAATTCTGATCGGCCGATAAGCGAGTCTGGTTTAAAGGGAACGCCAGAAGTTGCCTTATTGCGAAAGAGGCACTGGGCCACGGGGCCATCCAGATGCGGCCCGGACGATTGCATGACGATCAGAAAAATCTGGAGCATATCAGTGCCGCGTGTCGAAAGAGAAAACGATCCCTTCCAGATTACGTGTAATAAGGCATAAAACCGAATTGCCAGCTGGATGCGCCAGCTGGTCCGCGCGCACGTAAGACCGTCCGAAGGAGAGGGAGAAGGAGAGAGGAAGAGAGGAAGAGGACGTGGGGAGGCAGGAGCGAGAGGCGTTGCAATTGATAGTTACATTAATCAAAGTGACATTTGGCCGAACGAAAGTGAGGAGGCAGCTGATCGACTCTTATCGGGCCTCATCGGATTGCGCATTCCGGAGACGCAGATTTTTTTCGTTACGTCCCACGAAATCGTAACGGGGCGCACGCCTCGAGATCGCCCGGATTACGGCAGGAAAGCTCGCGCTCAGAAGTTCTGGTTAACCGATACGGTTTCTTTACATCGACCGGAGTGCAAAATTCGTACGATAAAGCTGAAACTTTCGCCGATCCCGCCGATCGGAGAGATCGAGCCGCGAAGTCCCGGCATCAACGAGTTCCACGTAAAAAACGTCAACGAGTCCGGGCGTAATCGCGCAAAACGTACGAGGAAGCCATCGGCTATTTGCAACTTTATCGTCGCAAAAAGGCAGGACTAATGGACATTAAGACTACGGACGCTCGTCAATCATCGCGCAACGATGTGCGGATGCTTGGCTTGGCCGGAGCTTTTTGCTCTCTTAAATCAGTGACCGTTTCGTTCTCCGGCGAACTGCTCATCCTCCAGCCGATTGCGGAGACGTTTTCCACGGTTCGCGGTGCGAATCGATTGAATATCGCTGTAATATCCCTGGAATATCCCTGGAATATGAGTTGAACGGCAATGATCGATGCGCGGGCAAGCTGCGCGTCTATCGCGGTCGCGGTTTTCTAATCAATTAGATTGTTGCCATTTCGCCCGCGTAATCGTAAGGTGAAGAGTGCTTTTCCTACCGGCGTAACGCGGCCGATCGTATTCGGTCATCCGCGAATGTACCGTAAGTGGATACTACCCATAAATCCGGCCGACTGGATTCGTAATGATTACCGCGATAAAGTCCGAGTCGTACGCGCTCGTATGTGTTACGCGTCGGGCGCGCGAGTCATTGCGCGGCAATTAACGGTGAAATATACCTAGGCCGGAGATAACGACTGATTAAGATACGAGCGTTCGCGAAGAAACTTTCGCTCCGCTGGGACGTCGACAATGACAGACTCATTAATGCGCCTTACGACGCGACAACTTGCCTTTAACCTTGCGTCGCAAATGTACGGCCAGCGTCCCGTGACATCGGACTCGGGACAATCCGGACAGTACGAAGCGACAGTTTTTCCCATCGCGCGTCGTTTCCCGCAATGGGAGCGTAACATGCGCGAAACGAATAAGAGGATTCTCCTAATGGCGGTCAGGTGTCTTCTCCCTCGACGATTATTCGACGCTCGGCGAATCTTATTAATGCGACCGTCGACGTGATTCGATTCTCAACGGCGCGCCGTAACGGGCGGTTAAATGCTTTCTAATCTTATTGCTACTTTTCACGTGCCTAAAACAGAACGCGCGACGGCGGGGCAAGAACGGGGCGACATTGAAACTATTTTCTCTCGTTATTCATTCGCCGACAAGCGGCGATTGAATCGGCGAGCCATAGACAAGTGACATTTCTCCGCTCGTAATTTACGAAGACTTCGTTTGCACTTCATTACGGTAAAGCTAACGGTCCCGACCGTGACTCTTGGCGTCTCCCGCGACTCTCGGCCAGACGTTAGATACCGCGTACTCGCACACGTACACACCAGGCCCGACGTACGTACACCGCAGGGTGAGCGAAGAAGAGATCAAAACGATCAGAGTATCGCAATCAAAGTTTGCACGTGCATCATTCGCTCGGTGTCCGCCGAGCCGCGGCACGGTCGGCCATTAAAACTAAAGGATTATAATATTAAATCGTATACACTGCGGCCACAATATATGCGAAGCGTGGATAATGCCTCGCATCGCAGGGTAATAAATACGGAAGATTGATACGTCGACGTCGCCGGCGACGATGATAAATTCCGGACAGGACGGAATTCAGCAGTGCAACAAATCGCGCAAATTACGGGCCAGCGATTGCTAATTATCATTGCGGGCTACCCAGGCACCTGTATCCCCGGGACTTTTGAGGCCGCGACGCAATTACGGATTTTCCTGTTCCAGTTCGAGGATGCGAGCGACGTGCCCGCAAAAAGGCTTGCGGCCCGGTCTGCGCGTCCCGGTCTGCGCGGCCCGATCTGCGCGGCCGCTTACCGGCGAGGTTGATAACCACGCGTGCCAATTCAGGTACAAAGTTACATTGGAAACGAGTTGCCGCGCGTCTAGATCGCGAGACCGCTGTTGACGGTCGATCGATTTCTTTGACGATCCGGTTACGCGGCGATATGAAAAGCACACCGCTTTTCGAAGATACCTGGGCCCCGACAAATCAGGCAAGGCCTATAACGACATTGGCTGTATCGACTTGGCTGCATCGACAAATAGCTCGGCTAGGCCGTCCCGGCCAATGCTGAGCGCAAGGTGCACGCAAGTAGGCACACATAAGTAAGCACGCGTACCAGCATAAAGTCGGAAAACCATCGCGAACGCGGTAAACATCGGAATTCGCGAACCGAGCATACGCGCCCATCCCGCACATTGTAGAAGCAAAACGTTTCGACGAATGCTGGAAAGTGTGTTACCCGTAACATTGTAAACCCATCGCGAGCTTAATTATGATAATGCAGATATATAAATGCCAGGCCGTCTCGGTCCATCGACACGCTCTTACGATCCTCCCTACATCCCCGTATCCACGTGCATGCATACGTGCGTTAAATCGCGGCAACGAGTGGCCAGGTATCTGGACTATGTCCTCCTTAGTTGGCCGCAGATTTATCGCCGAAAGGCGCTGCGATTCTTTCCCGCGCCTCGCTTCTGGGAAGTATCGGATTCGTAAACATTGGAAGCTGGTCGCCATTAGAAATTGTCCATGTGCGACCCACTGACCGAGAGACAATCGTCGATCTCGGCTCGAGATACTTCTGCCTCACCTCCCCCCCCCCCCCTCCTCCTGCACCTTCAATAGCGAGGTAGCCGTCGGCTCGCTCGAATGCAATTTCCGTGTTCCGTCCCGTTCGGACGTCGGTCCGGCTCGATTCCGTCGGCCGCTCGCCGTGTGCGTCCGAGAACAAACATCGAATGACGGACAGGGCAAACAGACGCGGACACGCGGCTGCCGCTTGTTCGCCGTGACGCGCACGGCTTCCTTGTATAATCTGACACCGGTTTTTAGCCTTAAGCGGCGAAGCGGGGCCGCGCCGGCGAGCACACTTTGCCCAATCGACTTTCGGCTCTCTCGAGTGTCACCTCTTAACGCGCGGACCTTTTGTAAATTCGTCAGCGGGACGGCGTCGGTCTTCGAGACGGCGCCGATTTGACAACGGTTCGCTTACTCTTTGGGCACAAAGAGTTCTCTGGCCGCATCATTATTTTCGAACGAACACTTTAGGGTCGTACGTACGATCCGGAATGGCGGATGTATTTCGATGTAGCGGCTCGTCTAACGCCTAGAAATTCCAACTCGGCTAACGGTACTCCCATTATATTCCTATTACCGATCAGTGGCCGGCATTATCACGTGGCGGGAATTAATTATCGCCATCGTTGTAATTGATTGTAACCGTTTGAGTGTAACAGGTCTGCGGCGCCGTCGGCCCGGAAGATTTGTCGGAAGACACGCGCTGACTGGTTTGCCTAGGAGCTATTTGTGCATCGAACAATCCTCGACGTCGATATTTATCGATTGGTTCCATTGTGCTTTCTTTTTCTCTCCCCCCGCGTCTCTGCCGGCCACCTTACTCCGTTCTTCTCTCTCTCTCTCTCTCTCTCTCTCTCCCCCTCTCGTTCCATCAGTCACTCCCCTGGCTATCGGGCGCTCATTAATCATCTCGCACGGCACACTCGATGTGTGTAGGCTCATATTCGCGGGCGCCATTCACGGATTCCGCTGCGAGCATGATGCTGCGATTTATCGACGCTAAATTCCCGGCGCCCGATCGCGGGCCACGATATGTCACGGAGACCGTCCATTAAATCGCGGACATTCGCCGAGCTAGGTGCGCGCGCGCGCGCGCGCGGGGGGGAAATTGACGTGAACGCATCAAATTATCGTGCGCTAATGTGACAGGCCGGATCTCTTACGGAACGTGGCGGTTTTCTTTTGCCGTGGCCGGCGCTGATATGCGGTTTAAAAGCGGCAGTAGATACGATAATCTAACGTGTGCGCCTTGCTTGAGAAGTTTGCCGCGCTCTGACGATTTGCGCGCGAGCGCGTGGGGTCAGTTACGTTTGATTAAACGTACCCGTGTTTCGTTAGAGCGCAATTATCGTGTCTCGCCACTGACATGCGGAACGTTTTGTAAAAGGTGCACTGTTTGCTTTCTAAAAGCGCGGCGTGATAGCCGGCCGCGCTGCCAGAGACCGTGTCAAATTTTTGACGAGTGCACCCGATCTTCCGCCAAGCTTCGGAATCGTTCCTATCGTAATGGCGTGCCGTACGTTGCGACGGTTGAGTAATGAGCGGCAGATTTTCCGGCTTCTGCGCGAGCTTCGGCGTTTTATGAAACGGCGCCGTCGGCCAGCTTCACTCCGGTCACAATTAAACGTTCTAACTGAGTACGAACTATTGCTCTCTAACGATCGCTTCTGTGTAAAGAGCAGTGCGGCGAGGTGAGTTACGGTCAATTGGCCGGATACTTTTTCCATCGGCCGCCATAAGAAGATGTGCCCCAGTCCGACCGATAGAATGTTCGCTTCGCGGAGCGCCGCCAATCGCGAATTGGCAAAACTCCTTTTTTCTCATCGCCCGGAAACGATCGGTAGTTCGCACAGAAATGCCAGCAAACCCGGAAGAGGCCGTCGGGCGAGAAAGAATCCGCACTTCGCCTGTCCCGATCGTCCGCTTCCGGCTGAATTAATACGTTACCCCGTATGAAAGTCCCGGACGGAAAAACTTGACGAGCCTCTCCGGACTCTCAATTTCAGCTCTGCAAAACCATCACTGTCCTCGTCCTTTTTCCTTTCTTACCCTTGGCAGACTATATCACCACCTCGAAATGTCAACTCTCGATCTCCACGGTAGTCGGGCAAGAAAGCGAAGCCGAATGCCTTCGATCCAGACCCCTAATTTTCAATTATGCCCGCACGCTACGACGTGGGTCAACAATGTTATACCGTCGCAATTGCGAGGATTAGTCGCGCTCTTAGCGAACTCCCCCCATCCCTCTGCCCCACAGGGCGCATTTGTATTCGAGTTAAGGCGCTTAATTGAGCCACGGCGAATTATCGTAATTTATGCCGCTGCCCCTGGGACACAATGGCGGCTCGAGGGCCTCTTTAACGTGAGACACGTACCGATCGTCATTGTTCGATCGACATGCCGATCGTCCTCTTCTTCCTTTTGACTTTGAACGGTCTGCCAGCGCGCGCCTACAAAGGCGCGAGGTACGTCGGCGCGAGAATGAAGATAATGGTATTTCGACAGTCCCCTTTGTCTAGGGTACACATCTCGGGGGGGGTTATTGAGCCCCGACGTCTCGAGGCGTAACTTTCTTCCGTGTCTACATCGCGACGCACGACCCACATCGACTTTCGGAACGATCCGCGCATACCGAGAGCGGACGATCGAAAAAAGAGCTTTGAACAACGGCGTCCTTAAACAACGACCGTTTACCGAAAGCGCCTATGCATCCATGAAGGTACGCGAACTGACTGTACAGTGTCAATCTTGGAATAACTCCACTTTTTACATGGCGGACCTTGCAGTTTTTTGCGAGCTTCGCAAATATGGGAGGTGTCTTCAGCACCGTTAAACATGTTTTAAACCTCTCTGTATCCGGACGCGGCTCCAGGTTCTTAGATGGATCCGAGTATCAGATTCGCCCGGTTATCGGTGAGGCATCAGCGCTCTGATTTACGATAGTCGCTCGGGCTAATCGTTGATCGTCGAATAGGAGAGAGGGGGTGATGGTAACGGATACCGAAGGTCCGAGGTGCCAGTGATGAAGTACTCACCGTTTCATCGGCGTGACAGCGCATCGGGGTCGAGCGAATCTTCGGCGAATGATGAGGCCTGACGATCTGCCGCCAGGGTGAGGCGGTCACGCGATTGGCCACTTGCCTCTTGGGCGCTCTCCACCTACAACAACCTTCCCCGCAGCTGAGATCCTCGCCCATCGGCTCGCCGTAGTCCCGCTTCTCGAATCTCGTTCGCGAGTTGGCGTACTGCTGCGCGGGTCCCTCCTGCGCGAAGCTAACGGGATCGGGATCTTGAGCGCGATCCTGGCCGCGAACCTGAACGCGATCGCTTTCCGGGAAGGAACCGTCGATCGGCGATCTACCGGCGAGCAGGACGTCGTCGAGTTTCCCGGGAACGCTGGTCGCCGGCAATCGATGTCCGTAATCTGCGAGTCTCGCCTCGAGAGGATCCAGGCCGAAGTCGTCGACTCTCCTGGGTGGACAGAGATCGTGATAGGACTTGGCGGGGTCCTCGTTGACCAGGCCGGGTCCGCAAGGTGGGCGAAGCTCCGTGAGACGCTCAGCGGGACTTGGCATATCGATCGGCATCATCGAGACGCTCTCGGTAGGAAATCGAAGCTGACTCTTGTGAATGGACTCGTCATGATGATGATGATGATGGTTATGGTTATGGCGATGATCGTGATCGTCCTGCTCGACCCTGTGCTCGCCGGGCCAGACGCCGCTGGAGTATTGAGGCCGCGGGCCGAATTTGGAGAAGTCCTGCTGCTCGTGAAGGGGCCCAGGAAATTGACTTACTTCTGAGATTCCGCGGTCATCTTTTTTCTCACCGGAGTCTTCCCTCGAGCGGACACCTCGGTGCCAGGTCTCGAAGGAGGGATACTGCTCGCACTGCAGGTACTTCGGATTGATTTTTACGTCTTTCACGTCCTCCTTACAGTCGTCCGATTTCTTCCCTCTCGTCATGACAATCGGAACCGGAGGCAAGCGTATGTGAAGCGCTTCCGCCGCTCTCAGAAAGGCCTCCAAACGGGGCCGCGGTACGGTCGCGCTTCCGGTGTAGACGAAGCCCAGGATGGCGGCCAGCTCGGGTGCCTCGATTTCGGCCAGGATGACGGTTATCGGCTCGCAGTGTCCCGTCGACTTGCTATGGGCAAGAAGTACCTCCTGCAAAACAATACACGTCTCCATTAATAACCACGGACGCAGGGTACGACGATCCGCATCCACTTTGCGGTGGCACGAGAGCTCGGAGGCTATCTCGCATTTAGATCGGTCGCGGGGCATAAATCAGTCCAAGTGGAACGTGTCCTACAACGGTCAGACAGTCGCTCCCAGAATTCCTGCACCATTTCTCTCCGGCCGCACCGATTTCCCCACGGCGCCCGGCGACGATGCTAAACGAATTAATCGCGAGTCAATTATCCCGTCATTATCCGCCGTCCGATACGATTGTCCACTTTTTCCCGTGTCGCTCGCCGCGTACGCGGAACAACTGGTCTCGAAGGCTGTGTCGGTCCGGCTTCGCACCTCGTCTAATTACGCGTAGTCGAGGTGTTCATTAACGGACGGAGAGGAAGCAGGGGTCCGGCGATCAGCGAAGCGTTAAGTATCAGGAAACTCTCCAAGACTCGCAAAGCGATTGCCCCGAAGCGCATTCACGATCATTGCCGCGGGTAGATAAGCGATCATTGTCGTTCCCGCGAGCCTAAGCGCGGCCACTGGGCGTTCTCCTTTGTCCTAACGAGTCGCGAGATGCCGAGCGAACGCGAGCGAACGCGAACGAACGAACGTCAGCGAGCATATACGTCCACTTAAGCGAACTTAAACACGTCCCGACTTTTAAGAGCACGTCGATCAAGCGCCGCTCAATGGAATTCAGAGTGCACGCACGTCGCCGCATGACAGCCGGGGCCCCCGCTCGTTCCGGCATAATACGGGTGTACACTCTGTGTATACAAGGGCCCCGCTTGCCACCGTTCGACTTTTGTTGATTTTCTCCGCCGGTGCTGACCGCGGGCAGTCCGCGCCGAGTTGCGAAACGTTTTCCCAGCGACGAGGCTACGCTCGCCGATTCCACGCAATTTGCCCGCAATGTAAGTTTCTTCTCGGACATGGATATTAATCTGAAAATCGTTTCTCCCGGCCGCCCCTCGCCGGCCGATTAACGATCCTGCCCGATCTTTGCACAGGCCATGACGCGCGCGCGTCGGAATGTTGGCGAGATGAAGCTGGAAGCTTGGGCAAATTGTTGCATCGGCCGGAAGTCGTCGGTGTAGCATCGTCCTCGAAACCGCGCGCGCGCGCGCGCGACTTATGGATCTGCGATAGTGGCTAATTGTAACGGTTAGCATTGCCGCCGACGTCTACGGAGGTCGCGAGGACGGCGTCGATAATGGTCGATTTGAAATTTAAACGAGTTTCTTGTCGCTCTGTCTCTACCCGAAGCGAACTTTGTTGCAAGGATATGGATCGCGAGTCGATCCGATCGAGATAAGCTCGGTCGCCGTTATTTATGAGGAGCGCGCGTAGGAAAAAGATACTGATTGTGTCTGGTAGGAAGAGGCGTTATTAATTCGCGTTGCGGAATAGCAGCGATCGTTTAACTCGCGCCGATCGACTTCTTATTCCATCGATCTCATCCATACGAAGAGTTAAGCTCGTTAGTCGAACGCGGTGCGTAATCTCGGAAGTGAATCTTTCGCCGATCGTGCCATTGAGAGGATCGATCGCATAGATCGGCGGATCGATCGGACCGATTGAAATTTCGATACCGATCGATCGATCGTCGATCAAATTGATACCTCGGATCGGCGAAGGATTCCTCGCGTTTTCTGCTGATTCACGCGCCCGCCGAGACCCGCACATCCGGCATGGCCTTTTAATCGTTCGCACGTCGGATTACGCGCGTACTACGCCGGCAAGAAGTTGTCATACTCGGCTGAAACTTGTTCTACGTACTTCGACTTTTCCTTCGGCCCCAACGCTATTACGGTCGATGAACAGTCCGACTGTTCTACCGCTCGCTCGGCAGGCATCTGTAATCTACGGATTGTCCTCGGATCAGAACAATAAGCTGGACAATGGTACCGAGCATTCGATCATTCCGCGCTCGATTTCTTCGCGTGTTCGCGACTGAAGCATCCCTCGCGTTACTGTATTGTATTGTTTACGCTTCCCTTTACTTTTTACACGTTTCTACAGTTTCTCTCCCTCTCATCCTCACCTCCTTCTCCTCTCATTTTCTTTACTTAACCTACTTATCCTAACTTATTCTATCTTTTATTTAACCTTATTCTACCTTATTTTATTTTACTTCCTCGCGTTACTGAAATAGTATACTTTGGAACAGAGTGAGATAACGTGCGCGAAGAAGGGGAGTGAGCGGGAAGAGTTCGTATAAGGGGTAGCTTGGCGGTTAGAGCAACCGACCGGCAATCGGGAGACCAGGGTTCGAATTTCGGGCCACTCGAGTCCGAATTTTTTTCCGTTTTCCGCCCTCTGACATTACGAAATTGCATCGGCGACGAATGCGACGAACGCGACGACGTGGCTGACCTTAATTCGAGCCCACCTACGTCCGGACGCGCCTTTTGCGAGCCTTTCGAAGCGGCTCGCACGCTGGCAGCCGCGGCATCGCCGAGATTAACATTCTTTTTTATCTGATCGGCGACGATTAATCGCGCCGCGCAAAACTGCCGTGCGGCGTATTCGACCGATGGAGCAGTCGTCGAAAAAGGCATGCATCGACCCGGAGAAAGGCGAGTCCCTCCTGAGACGCGGCGAACTCGGCCGACGTCGGCCGATTTTTGTCTTTCGACGCGAAAAGTTCAAAGTTCCGCGCTCGCATAGTTGATCATTAGCGATTACGTGAGTTCCCGACACTCGCCGCCGCAGCTCCGTTCTACATCAATATACATCGGCAGAACGTGTAAGGATATGAATATACGCAGACCTATCGATATTATATTTTGACCCGGCAGAAGCTGTTTTTACGCATTTGATACGCGTAATTGCCTTTTGTCGGTCAATTCCAATTTTTTTATCCACTCCGCCATTATGCGCAGGAGATAAACATGTAATTTTTGCGGTAGATCGATATCGCGAACGGAGGCGAACAAAGTAATTCAGGAGGCTGCTGTCGAAGGCACTCTGGGCGAGGGAAAGGCAAATTTCAAAGGATTCTGCAATGTTTCGCGATCGCGATAAACGGAGCGTGCCGATTTTTTTTCCGCACCGATCGATTTTCACTTCGAGAATTTCATCCGTCCTCGGGACAAATGGTGTTGCCACCGGTTTTATTTCCCCTCCCGGAATTCTAATGGCCCTGTCCGGCCGTTATACATTTTCGCGGATCGACGCACCCAATCGATGCTCCCGATCTTCCTGACGGATCTTTTCGATGCACCTCCGTTATCGATTAGAGAGAGAGTCGCGCGGGTTGAAAGCTCAATCGGCATATCGGTGTTTGTCTTGTCATACGTTTCAGATACAAGCGAAGATATCGATGGTAAAACATCTCCGTTCAAAGCGGACGACGACCGCGACGAGAAAGCACGCTATCGTTGAATAACTGTAATCATTCAAACATATGCAGTTCCTTGTTTATCTCATCCGTGTTACATCGGTCCCGTTCCCCTTTACGATTCATCAGCGCGCATCTTATCGATCTATCGAAGCCGACCGATTCGGGATCGCCGACCGTTTCAAAGGCAACATTATTAATCACCGGTCAGCCTCGATTCCTGTCATCTTCGCCACATTCACATTCCGCTCGACCGAGCGACGTCCACTAAATTTCGACTCGCCGTCAAACACGCACATCGGAAATCTTTAGCGCGCTCTTCCAAGAAATGCCGGTACTTTAATTTGCACAGATCCGACTGCTCTGCTGAGAAATTATTCAATCTCGTTCAAGCGGCGCGCGATGGAGTGAGAAAGAGAGAGAAAAAGAGAGAGAGAGAGAGAGAGACAGAGAGACAGAGACGATTCTCGAGACAAGCGTACATGATTCTCGCGGACCTACGTAGAATTCCGCGCGATCACGATAAACGAGGGAATGCCGTGAGAACGGAGGTGGCGGCAGTCAGGAGGGCGACTGTAAATCTTGTCCATCGTTCTCGGCACGTTTTTTTTTTAAACAGGAACAGCCCGCGACCAGCCGCGAGATCATTCGGCTAGGCGCGAAGAAAAATACCGATCATCAGATAAGATTTTCATCGTTAGAGGACTATCGAGACGAAATCGTCGTCTCAGGTTACCACGGAATTCGTGTTAGCGTTAACGACGTGCCTGTCCGGCGGTCGCCTAAATCAATCCCACCTCGCGGATGTTGAACGTATCGGATGCCGAACTTGGGGCCAGAATTTAAAGGCCACGCAGAAAACGTGTCCGCCGCCGGTCGTTAGATCCTACCCATCCTCCGAGCTCTCCGCCTGTAGGTCGACGGTAGTTGAATTTAAGATTCCGCCAAAGACCTTGGTAACTGCTCGGGCTATCAACTCCCGTCGGTCATCCGTCTCTCCTACCTCCCGCTCACAGAAAAAAAAAAAAACTTCCGCACCTTATACCAAAACAAGTTTCACTCCGGCGCCGCGGATTCCAAAAATTGTCGGATTTAAACGTTTCTGAATTATTTATTTTTCTCCCGGTCGCATTACCTTCTATCAGAGCCTGTCAGCGAAACTTTCACGCTTTCGCGCATTCTCCCTCCCCCCTCTGCTCTCCCCTTACGCAACTTCGATGATCCCCGCGAGAACGGCCATAATTGCCGGCGAGAAAATGGCGCCTCCTCTGCCGATCGTACATACGCGCCTCGCACGACACACGTAAGTAAGCGAGCGCGATAGGAACGTCTCTCGCGCGCTCGGACAGCCGATAATGGCCGATGACGTCTCGCCTGATTTATTCCCCCTGCGTGCCTCGCGTCCGTAAATATAGGGGCAGCGCATCGTTGGCCGATCGTAAAATTCCGTGATTATAATGAAGTCTTTCGCGACTCGCCGACGATAACTCACGGGCCCGGTGCGCGCCCTGGTCGTCTTCATTGTTGCCCGACGCCGGTCGCCCTCGAGAATTATGCCGTTCGGCGGAGATAGCCCCGCAATTACTCCGCGGACCTTTCGATAAGGCACCGCGAACGCTTTTGCCGATGAGCCGCACGGTCGGGATAATTATCCGTCATTAGCTAATTATCGCGAACGCGCGAACGGGACGGCCGGGTCCGCGCTCGGCCCATAAATCTGCAGGAGCGGAATATCGTCCTCGGGGAAAATTACGACCGTTACGTAGATTCCGAGAGAGCGAACATTGTATCGATTTGACAGGCTCGGGTGGAGGGGGTATATGAGGCAAAATGCTACGCAGATACGACCTCATCGCGATTCAGCTCGCGAACGATACATGCTCCGCGTTATAAGAGTTTTTCAGGGAACGAAAAAAGAGCAGCGGCCCGTAATACGGAACCTGCGGTACGTTCTCTTCGGCCTCCTGCTTTACCAGCGGCCAGCGGAATTAAAACGTTGAATTATCGGATTCGCGTCGGAATCCCTGCAACGCTCGAACGTTGCCGAGGCGTTCCTGAACGTAGCTGAACGTAGCTGAACGTAGCTGAACGTAGCCGAACGTTGGCTGCAACCTTCCTGCACGTTGCAGCGAGTAGAAGCGGAAACCTAATTGTAAAGCTCGCGCGGTGGAAAATGTAGGAAATTTTTCCGGTTCTCCGGGGTAACCCCCCTCTTCCTCCCTCGTGGCTGCGAAAGAATCTCACGGACATTCTCTGCACTCGATCGCCGTGCGTATCTACCTCGCTAAGCTTCCTTATTCAGTGCCGGCAGCGGCTATGGCGCGATGCTTGCCAATTCGAGCGAGCGTTCTCGTACGATACCCTCGTTCCACCATCTCGCAGATTTATGGTTCCAGATAATGTCTACGACGTCGAGAGTCTTTTCACATCGCATACAGATGTTACCAGGGGCGTAACGCCCACGGGGTGCCTGCCACTCGGGCTCAGGGGGTTAATACGATCTGGCCAGCTTTCCGTGCCGCCAGCGTGGGGAACAAAGTACATACAACGCTACGCTCGACGCCATTACGCTCGGCCACGTTCAATCGGTCCGACGAAAGTTCGCCAGTTCGAAAAACTGGTCCCTTCGTCCTCCCCCTCCCGGTTGTCCGAAGCTCGCTAAACGTTTCTTGCGCAATTTTCGTCGCAAATTCTCTCCCGTCCGCCATGCCTGAGCTGGCCACCCATACGAATGCCTGGCTGGCATATGAAACTTGGGATCGAGTTGCATCACCGTTTCAACCTGTTCCGAGGCGCGAATTCCGTCCGGAGTTGTGGGCCGCGTCTGAATGCGACATTGTTGGGCGCCCGACTTTTACAACGTGCTCTCCCTGCGACCTATGAGTCGCATTAGGTACGCCATTGAGTGTGAAACGGTGCCGTGGGGAACCTTGTCGCGGATTAGCTTCTGGAGAACCGGCGAGCGCGAGATACGCGAGGCTATCCGTGGCAAAAGTCGGCAAAAAGACGAAGAGGTGGCCGGAGCTGTAATCGGACCGTTTCGTTCGCTGCGCATCCGAGTGCATAGATAACTGCGTACGTGCAGCCCTACATGCCTCCACACGCGCCTGCACGTGCACGCGTTCACCTCCAACATCTGACTTAGCTTGACTTAACAGCGAATAATAACGCTCTCACGCCTCGACGAGCCTCGCAACTTTATTTGCCTATTGGTCATCGTCGCGCAACGGGAATTCTATTTGCCAAAGCGTTCGTTTTCAAGATCGTAGCGGAAGATGCGCGGACCTTGATACCGGGAAGATTGGCCGGTTAACGAAGTCGAAGACAATCCTTAGGATTCCCACGATCTTCACCTCGATTCGCTTGTCGGTTCCTACGACTAGTTCCGCAAACTCGCTTTCCATCGTACGGTCGTTACGGCGAATTAACATTCGGCGGCCATCGAAAGAAAGCAGCGATAAAATTCCCCCCCGGGACCGGCTCGCCGGCTCGTTTCCGAAAAAGGCATCAAATTCTGTCCGCGATCGGCACGCGAACGGCGTCCGAAATGTTGGCCAGGGCAATTTGCACAACAATCGCTGTACATACCGTGTAAAGACGCTACGTGTGCTCGGCTCGTTCGGGAAGTACGCGGCCCTAACCAAAGCTTCTTACAGCGATGCCGAAGAAGAAACCGCGAGGCGAACGTTTCTGCCTCTCGATTAATTAGACGTAAATCCTGTTGCAGATTCGAGCCTGCGCTTGAACTCGACGGTAATCGCGATAAGAAGTGACAGATTCCGCGGTGATTACATTCTCACGAGGCGAACCGAACAGGGCGCGAGCCGATAGTTTATCAAAAGGCCCGAGTTTCGCGTCTGCGGTGCGAAAGGGCAGGCGATATTAAACAATTTAAGCGCTTCGTGCCCGCGCAGTTACTCGAAATGCCATCGGCGTGGCTTCGATTTCGACACGAAACGTTAAGTATCACCGTGCGAGCTTTTGCCTAGGTGAGATCCCCAACGGAAAGGAACCGACTCGAGACAGACAGACGGACCGAGAAGGATAGCGAGAACCAGGACCAGCCATCGACGGCCACTTTAATCGGGTTCCCTGTTTCCCATAACCGTCTGGCAGTACGAGACGGAGACGGAACGAAGGCTGAGAATGTAAAGGAGGGCGATAGATAGGAACCTGCAGCGCCGAACATTGCCTGAAATAATAATTACTCCACTTTTATCGTGCACAATCGCAGATAAAACTCGATCGGGATCGAGCGAAGGCAATTGCGCGGAAGTGGGCAACTATAAAAGCGCCCGCAATAAGAGATCGCCGACGTACGGGGAATAATTATTTCGCGTATACCTATTTGGCGTTATCGGCCGGACTCGCATCGAGACGGTGTGGGTAACGCGAGCGAGGCGCATGCATGGGGGAAAATATCGGTCATTAATTGGCTCGCCTATCTGGCCGGTGCCCTACCGGGGCAAAGAAGAGGCCTCGATCACCTGAAATTTTAATGGCAGGAAGCTAATCTCTCCATCCTCGCGGCCTCTAATAACTTCTTTCCCGTCCGCGTCCGATTCATTTTCCACTGACGGGGACAGAGACGGAGAGCTTACTCTTCTTTCCTGACGAGATAGCCGATAAATCGCATTAATCCCGTTCACCGCACCGATTAGCCTATTAATTTATCGAAAATTGACCGGCCCCCCCTCCTCCTTATCGGTCATCGTTCGACGATAAAACGATCGCAACTTTCACGACTCTATCCCTGCCGAGCGTAAAAAGCATGAGAATAAGAATGATCCCTGAGACTGTGACGTGTGTGATAGACGTAAGAAAAGTCGGTCGAAATTATATTAGTACGGCCTATCTCATTAATTCGGCGCCCCATTAGCTTCTTGAAAACCGATCAATTTTTTCTCTGTTATTATGGCGTTAAGGCCGGAGGATTTTTTCCCTACCTTTTTCTTACGTTATTTTGAAGTGACGAGCGCGTCGTTAACGAATAATGCGTTTCAAATTACTTTGGTTTTCGTGTCGAAGGAATAATTTCTTTCTGGAGGCCACTGTGAGCGGTTAATAGATGATTCGGAGGATTACATAAGATGCGGCGAGGATGAAGAATAGAGAACCGAACGGGGTGAGACAGGAACGAGGTTAATTTAAGCACACATTGTGGGGTATCAAACGTTGCCAATCGTGCGTCAGGCAGTAAAGTCGAACGGTTCGCAACTTCCATTAATCACTTTCGCCGATGGCATCGCTCGCCATTCAGTTATCCATCACGGTGGCAGTCACATCGGCGCCGCGAATGATACGCTACCGGCTAACAAAGTCTACCAGAAGGTTGATCGACGTCGATTATGAACTGACCCGAAGAGGTTGACCGAGTGATCCTTAAGTGGCGTCGAGATAATGCAAGTGGATATATAATGTCGAGCCTAAGTGAATAACTATATCGTCCCCCGCGATCAAAAGGGCTACTTCGGCAACGTTTTATCGGGTCGGATCTACAGGACGTCTAATGGAAATAATGTGTATTCTATGAAGCGTCCGCGCGCGCGCGCGCGCATCGAAGAAACTTACCCGATTGACGCCTCTAGGTATATGGGACGTACTTTTTCCTAAACGGAAGCGAGAAACTGCGCGCCCTCATTTACCTCGGATTAAAGTTCACAATTATTCGACGTTGAGGCGAGAGCGGTAAAGGAAGCCGACCTTCCGCAGAAAACGAATCGGCGCAGCAAGGTGCCCCGACCATGGGATGCAAGCCGGTCTTCAATTTACCTTCGATACGCTTTAATGATGTGATGAAGTATGCCGCGAACAAAGTTGCACTGAAATGCATCAGCGGACCGGTTTCCTTTCGACCGGACCGAAGTGAGAAGATTCCACTTTCAAAGCTGATTCTGCTGCCGGCCGAGCGGCATCTTCTTACCTCTAACCGCGGCTAAAAGTCGCCTACTTTTCTTTCCGGATTCTCTCACACTCTCTCTCTCTCTCTTTCTCTCTCTCTTCGCCGAAGGTACGAAAAATAACTGCTACCTCAACAGACTCGATCGGTCTACCAAACTCAGAGACGCGACTTACACATTGGCCCGAGCTTTTAATCCACGCCGCTTGACACCAATTACGTTAACGGCCGGCTAAAACGTCGCGCGAAGTTTTAATGCCGCCCGCGATAATTAGAGGACTCTGACCCAGTTAATAGAGACTCGATGATCGTTCGGCCTGTGTGATCCTTTCAACCCCGTGCGAGAACGGTTGAACGGGGAAGTGGGAGAATGAGCCGTTAAATGCGCCAACGCTACACTATATACCGCGCGAGCGTTCATTATACAGACATTTAATTCCATATAAAGACGAGCATACGAGACCGCCTTTCTAAAACCAGTCACGATACGATCCTAGGATGCGCATCGGCATCTTTATGGACCGCCGCGATCGTGTGGACGTCGGGGGATACAATCTAATTTATCGCGATAATCTTTCGCACATATCTTAAGTGTAGAAAGAAGAAGAAAAGGTAAAAAAAAAAAAAAATACCCGCTCTGCCTCCTGAACTCGCACTGCCATAAATTCCTCAGGTCGAGATTTTGAGAATCTGAGGATCAGAATTCGTACCCTTTGAACATGATTTTCAGTAGGGATTTTGTGGTGTTACGCATCTTTCTGCATTATGCAAAGGATATGCGGCTTAAAATTTTCGTCCGAGGAGAGCGGATGTTCGGCGAGCTGACGGGCAGCAATTCGGCGACTCGAACGCCCGCATGAGTCGATTATCCTGCCACCTTCCCACTGTCATCGTGCGCGTCGGATGCGGCAATGCGCCAGCCACACGCCCGCACACGCTCCGAGCCCGCTAAGAAGATTACAGAAATTATGCGCGCGAGCCGCGCTCGTGATCCCTTCGTAATTTCGATATACGGCGCCGTAACTCGGCTCGATAAGAATGAGGGAAACCGCGGCTAAGTTCAGTAATTCACTCGGTAATGCGAGCATAATTAATTTCCGACGACTTTAAGAAGATTTCGCACTCCAGCCTCGAGCTCGCACCGTGCGCATCTGCGGGTAAAGTGGTGGAGTGAACTATCTCGGGATAGGAACCGATAACTTTCAGGATCGCAGAGTCCGATTAGTGTTATTGCAATACGCGATTTACGATTCTTAAGGAGTATAGTCGAATAAGATGACGTGTGACTAAACTTGCTCCCTATTTTAACATATTCTGACCCTAATAAAACGCAATAACGTCTTTCATATTTTGGCGGTCCTGTGACGTATGATGCCTGCCACTTTAAATTTTTTGATCCACTGGATTCCAAGAAGATAGTGGGAGAAGCAGACAGTACATTAACCCTATCCCATCCCCCGCGGTTGGGATACAAAGACGAAAATTCACACAAACGCTTCTTTTTTCGCGAGATCTCAGCTGGCTCATTCAGAATTTCAAACCGTTTAGGGGATCACTTTTGACCATCTAATTTGCGCATGTCCTTTCTTCTCTAACTAATGCGAGCCGGCTCCGTCGGACGTCGCCGTTTATCGCCGAGCGAAAATCGGATAGGGGTAAAAAAGCGGAAAGAATGGCAGCGTTCGGCAGAAGAAATGCCGACGGTAATTGTTCGAAATTGGCAACTATTAACCGGAGGGGTCCGGCGGGACTTTTCAACGGTTCGGGCCCCCGGTAGAAGTGCCGTAAGTGGTTAGAAAATGCGATCGCCGAGCCGACGGAATGCGTTGCCCCGTCGTGCCGTAGATTTTATCCCACAAAATTGACGTTACGCCATTCCTCGGCCCAGTCAGCGGTGACGTCGAGATAGAGACAAAGAGAGGGAGAGAGAGAGAGAGAGAGAGAGAGAGAGAGAGGAAAAGAGACAGAAATCGCAATGTCGTTAAGAATTTTATTGGCCAATATCGAGCAACTCGATGGATAATAACGTAATAAGTAACACCAGGAGTGACCGTTCGTTCGCTGAGCGACGAAGAAAGGGAAGAGGGGAAAAAAAGCACTGTCCCTCATTAGCTTTAATTGCGCACTTCTTGCCAGTTTCGGCGAGCGTCGGGACCCGGAACGACGTCGTTCGTCGACGTTTTCATTCATAAGCGAATAATTTCATTACGCGCACCGCGATACCTGGATGCAGAAAAACATTGTCGCGGCGTCTAAGTCGGGCGCATGCTTATTAACGATTTAATCGGCCCGTCAAATTGACCGCTTCCGACGTTGCGCAATATGTATCGAAGATAAGGTGGGCAGGTGGGGGAAAATTGGCCGTGACGAGGAACGTTTAATTCGCGTGAAAGGTATTGGCATATCGTCACGCACCGTGCTGCCAGCGTTCGCCGATTCGCATTTCGATAATCGTATTTTACACGGCCGTCGACTTCCTCAAATGGGGGGAAATATTGTCGGTTCGGCAACGAATCTAAGTCGCTGCCTTCAGGATCGAACGTCGATCGAACGTCGATCGAACGTCGATCGAACGTTGATCGAACGTTGATCGCAAGCACCTTGGCAAGATTTCAGCTCAGTTCTCGATACTTTTCTATCTATCGGGCAAGAACAGCGGGATGTACTTGCAGCAAGGAGTTTTCTTGCCTGCCAGCGTCTACTTTCCGAGAACGCGTCCCGCGTACACTTTCATGAGCCTGCGAAGCGAACGCGGAAATAAAATGCAGAAAAGCGGTGAAAGGCGCCGCGGCGCGCTCGTCGCCCCGTCAAATTCATAAGCCGACAATTATACTTTATTTCACTTAACGGTCCCATCTGATTCCATTAGAAAGTATCGGCCACCCTCTTACTCCTTTCGAAGCCGAACAATGGACTCCCATTCGATCGGCCGCAAGCTCTCCCCTCACTAATGACGTAAAAAGAACACGAAAAGGAAGGGACCACCCGGGCAGAAATCTGTTTCTATCGAGAAATTAATTAGCCTTGACACACGATTGTATCGAATCGTCCGCTCGGCGCGTATCGAGGATTTCATCGAAGTGCGGAATGAAAAGGGAAATATGATACAAAAACCGGTGAAAGGTATTGCACGGGCTGCGTGTACCGAGTACACGGCGATCGGTACCCTCGAGACATTCAATCTCTCGCCGAGTCTCGAATGACTCAATTTCGAGCGCATGGCTACCGTACTCGGCGAGGAGGGAATCGCAACAAAATATGAAATTCCCCGCGCAAACGACATCCCCCGGGGATGAAACTAGCCGACTTGCGACAGACCGCCGATTCGTACATCGACAAACGACGTCACCGCGCCGAGCGTTGCGACAAAATGTATCAATTAATCGTGCATACCTGTAATCGGGCCGTGACTGCCTTAAGTAGAGTTCATTATCGACTGGTTAAACGTGAACTTCGAGTGCGTTTCTCACCGCAGGGAAAATCCTTTCGCAATTGGGTTTGGAATAAATATAGAGAGGGAGTGAGAGAGAGGAAGAAAGGAACAGAGAGAGGACGACGATACATTTGCACGGATGAAGAGACCGCGAGGAGAAATGAAATTCTTCCCATTTTTCTGACAGTCCACGTTTCGCTCGCTCTTCCATCGTTTATCCCTTTTTTCGCGAGTCAAGGGTACTTATGAGCGTAATCGGAGTAGAAAGGAGTTGCGGCGATTGTGTGCGCCTGCAAAATTGTAGTGCCCCGTCCCGACGGGGACGGCGAGGGAGAGAGACACAAAAAAAAAGGAGCACGTTTTATTACTTTAAGGATGTAGAACGTGCCCCGCGAGAGCGTAACAATCGTTTCGAGGAAATGAGCAGTTTTCAGTACGTGTTAGTTGCACGACTCCGAACGATGGGCACAGCGTTTCACTCGAATGGTATCACTCTCGTTCCGTATCGACCCACAAATCATCACAGTTGTCCAAACGCGAGGCGAGCACGGCTCGCCTCCCTCATCATGTCGAAGCGTAAAAAAAAATGCCGTACGATTATTTCGAACTACATTTCCCCGCCAGGAAATTGCGCGACCGAGATTAGCGAGTCTGAAATAGAACGGATACAGCATCGGTATCGAACATTGTACAGGCCGGGGCGGCCATAATGGTTGCGTGCATGCCGGGACAATGGGTAAAAAATTGAGCGAGTACCGTCGATATTGAGCCAAACGACGTGTAATGAACGGCAGGCGGCGAAGTACCGATTTTCCGTCATCCTCTTTTTATCACGCGGGACGGAACGATTTTCACGCACGAGCAGCCGTTGTTCCGGAAACCGATAAGAGGACTCACCTCCGGGCGAGACGCTCTCGCGCTCGCCGCAACAGTTTCTACCATTCCGATTACCCTGTCGGTTCTCGCGTAAGTATGTCTACATGTCGGGTACAAATTGCACTCGATCGCGAATTGCGTCACGCGAAACAAGCTCGGTTCGAAATTCGTTGATAACGTCGTTGATCGGCGTTCTACATCTCTGCCATACTTTCCGGATGCACGCGATTGGACGTCCTGCCATTACGCTCTGTAGGCAATCTTTCTTCATCCGGGAATTCTGGACATACGAGCGTGATGTTGATCCTCGGTTCGCATGACACCGCCGTTCAATTACGTTGACCCACGGATTACCGATGAAATACTTCGACCCTTGACCCGTCAATGAAATTTATATCGCCGCAAAAGCTGTCCGCGCGCGGTATAAAGTTGCACGGCATCGCGCGAGTGGCACTCGACGTGTCCCGCCGCGACAAGACGCACTTCATCGTCGAACGTCGATGGCATATGCTCGGACGCGCGCGCGCGCATACGGTCAACCTTGTCACGACCAAATGTGGATACGTCGAAACGGGACAGGGAAATCCTCTCCGACTCCCGCTCGACTCGTCGCCGATCTTACGAAACCGCAAACACTCGAATTAATTATCACGACGACAAGGCGACAATTATCGTCGGCGAATCTTTGCCGGGGAATTTAAAGTGCCTCCGTTCCTATCGCCAACACCGAATTTATGACCTTAATCAGGCACCGTCTGTATCCTAGGCCCCGGAGTGTCGAGTGAGAATCCATCGGAATCCGTGAGAGTCCGTAGGAATCCATAAAGATCCGGGCGAACCGACTGCGAAGGAAAAAGTGGACAGCTTAAGGGACAGATTGCCGACATTAGCGATCGGCCGCGAAGTAATGTCGATAATCGAGGCTACGAATTTCCGAGCTGAGGCCCCGTTTATTCTTTCCGCCGAAGCCCGGTTCTAAGCGCGAGCAACACCTCGCTCGTAATGCTCGCAGGTAACTACCGCCTCGCGGACAGCCGACACTCGCTCCTCGCGAATGGTGGCAACACGCGTTATGGCCGGCTCGGCGTGTCCTTATCGCTTCCCCGGCTACCCATTTGCGGCGTAATTTGTCACGCGTACCATGAAACGGCCACTAAATCACAGCCGCGGATAGCCGTAACCTGTTCGAACGGTCAAGCGACAATCTTGCCGAGACTCGAAACCGAATGTCTTTCTTCGAAGCGCCGATCATTTTCAGCAATGAACCTATCCTGCACACCTCCCCCTCCCCTCCTCATTACCAGCGAACTCTCTGGCACAGTAAATCGTCAGGGTACAAGAACAGTAATGACTATCGGCGAGCGTATCGATCTCTCGCGTGCGGCAAACTTGACGCTTATCGGCGTCAGCTCAGCCTGGATCGGAACTGAGCAAGGTCGAACGGAGGTCAGTCAGGGTGGGCGTTAATGGACCATTATCATAGGCTGACCTCCTTTGTGAGACCAGGGTCGCTGAACCGCCATTGTTAACGAGACAGATATTTCAGGCGTCACTGTCGGCCCTCGATCTTTTCCTGAATCCAACGCGCAATACTTTCGGGCAGGCTTGGCAGGCTAAAAGGCGCGAAACTACTTCCTGCTGGTAGAGACGACACATCGATCAGGCCGATTTCGACGCGCTTCGTTACCGATCCGGCCCGATCCCGCGATCGCGGAGAAGGGCCCCGCGCTCATTATACGTTACGCCGCATTGGTCTCGCTCTAATGATTCCATTTACCGTTTCGAGAGCCGCGGCTCGTAAAAAGTAAAAGCTTCTGCCACTATGTGCGCGCTATGTTGGCCGCGCGCAAGCTGATGCACGCTAAACGGCGCGTTTGATCCGTGAGATAGCGGCTTGCCGGCCATTAAAATGCTTGCACGCAGCTATTTTATGGAACCCGAGCCGCGAACGCCGCTCGGAAGGGTGCCTCTGACGTACGAGCAGCGAGTTTGATGACGTCCCGCAACAATGCAGATAACGGCCGGACGTTCATTCGGAAGTAGTTTAATTCTTAACGCTCGCGCGTGAGAAAAAGGGTGGATCCGCTCGAATTCACGAGTGCCTTGCTCCTTAGACAAAGCTCACCGTCGCGAAAGTCTCTAACTCTATGGAAACTTCTACGTATACTGCTTACAATCAATTCGGTGAGTCTACACGGTGTCCATTAAATTGAAAGCTGAGAATTCTGCCCGACATTGACGCTTAAACCACCGGCCAGCCATCCATATGGAAATGTGCCGGTAGGTATCTGCTTATCGCGAAAACGTCTTCGAATTTTTAGGTGCCGACGCATCAATCATCCTATCCACCCGAAGCCCATAATTATATTGTCCACGATATGGGATGCATGCGTGTCTGGCGTGGGAGATCGCATAGTAGGCATCGCTGGAAGACGTTGTGTGGAGGACGTTTTGTGGAAGATGTGGAAGACGTCCTGGCAGGCAGAACACCGGCACTATCTAATCTGACCGGTGTACCTTGTCCCCATAGAAGCGAGCCCATGATGCCCATCGCGGGCTCGCTGAGACCATCCTGTCGCGTGCAACGGTGCACGCGCGTTTTCACATAGGGAAACACGCGCTGGGGAGGTACATAATGAGCGGGACGCCTTTTTGCGATGCGCTAAGGAGGCACGGACGTGCGTGGCACGCTGCCTCCTTTACGTCGATCCCTCGAACTTCCATGGGAGCTGCGGCCGCCAGCTCGCGGATCGAAGGTACTATGTGTTTAATAGTCGCGACGTGTAATCAGGCGGCGCGGACGCGTCAGACGTTATAACTTCATCCAGTCTGCGACCTGACAGCCTGATCGCGCTTCAAAAAATTCGACCCTCCACTGACCGACTACGATTGCTAACTAAAGACCTCCCAACTTTTCGTATTCCGCGAAGAATTAATTCTCAGCCTGATCGGGCTTCAAAAAATTCGACGTTCCACTGACCGACTAGGGTTGCTAAGTACAGACGTCATAATTTTTCGTATTCCGCGAAGAGTGAATTCTCACGACGCTCTGATCGTCTACAGGTTTACATAGTAGCTTGAGTGGGTACACACAATCAGGAAAACGATTTGCTTCCTGCAATCTGAACGTCGTTATCTAGTCTTCATGCCAGAATGCGAAACTGAGCTTCTTTCGCCTGAATAATTGCAGCGGTTACCCTAACTAATAACTGTACCGGGCTTTTAATGATCGTTGAGACTATCAATTACTGCTCCAATTGTATTCTGGACCGTATGACGTTTGCGTGGAAACGGCTTGTTTGCGGTAAGAGGATTCGAAGAATTAAATAATGAATCTCGAGCACTCGGTCGACGAGTCACCCTACATTGTTCGATAACGCGTTTCAAACAGTGCGGCCCAACATTTAACATTTTCTCTGGCATTCCCATAGATTTTGTACGGAGAAAATGGCCGAGGATAATTGCCGGAAACGCCCGATGTGACCCGAGAGGTTGATACTCGGGACTTACCACGTGAATGACTCGGTTCACCGAGCGCGATGCACGCATGAGTACGCTGCACTAGGACTTAGACATATACATGCAATTATTGGGGGCGTCGTAAAAGCTGAGAGGCATAACTGTTAGGGACAGTGAGTTAAGACGAGCGCCACATTCGGCCGCGAACATCGAATGAATATGTATGACGTGTATTTAATCGATGTCGGATCATCAGGATGAATACTGTGTCCGCGCGAACGCACTGCCTCCTTCTCCCTCGCGCTCAGATTACATCGGCTGCCGCCGTTTTTACAACCCAATGACATAATTCGATACGATGCCTACATTTAAAGAGGCGTAGGCGCAAAAGAATGCCAGGCATAATCTCGGAAATGTTTATCGCTTCCTCGTGCGACGCTCGGTGCCCGTTGGCCCGCCGTTATTTACGTCCGCCCGTATTCGACTCTCATGCATGTGCGCCAGTGCGCGCGAGCGCGCGCTCCCTCTCTCTCTCTCTCTCTCTCTCTCTCTCTCTCTCTCTCTCTCGCAAGCGAACACACGCGATTCTTAAAGTCCCGTCGTCTCGTTAAATTTATTCACGGCCGAGGCGGCCGCCGGACTCGGACTTTTAAATTCGGAACACTTTCGGTATCGATCATTTTTTTTATCCACGCCCGAAGCTGGGAACCAGTCGGGAACCTCGGACGACGACGGCGACGACGTCGTTCTCAAATCGAAAGCACTCTCGGCCGGGCGGTGAAAGTGCCGGGCGAGGGCCCAGATCGCAAACGCAAAATGTCTCGCCGTAGGAATAAAAACCGGCGACGGCGAGATGCGGGCGAAGAATATAGTCCCGCATCGGCGGAGCTGTCCTTTTTTTCCTCGAGATCGATAAAGTATAATAAACGTCGCGCAAATGAACGAGCGCGGCCCGAGATGGGGAACGGACCGTCGCGATGGCGGAGAAATTTGAATATCGGCCGCCGCGACCTTCGACGATTTTTCGGCAACGGGCATCCAGGATTGTCCGCTCGCGAGGTAACGCCTCGTTTCAAGGCTTATCGTAATGAGGATACATGCTCGACGGAGCGTGTCCGGGCGAGATACTGACCTGCAGGTAGGGACTGACGGCGGACAGGACCAGACGATGGGCCAGAAATCGCTGACCACCTGGACAGCATAGGGCGACGTCGGCGAATCTTTGCGACAGCATGGCCTCCCGCAGGAACTCGCCGACATCCGGTGCCCGGCCGGAAACTCGAATCACTTCCCCCATCATGCTTCGCACTTCGAGTCCTTCCCACGTTCACGTACCCCGAAGATCATCCATAGTTCACTGGTGCTCGCTGGCCAACTTAATCCTTCGATGCTTCTCACGTCGAGTCTCTCATCCTGACAGACTCGGACAGTCTCCGGCTCGCCGAGTTAACGCAGCCTCGGGTTCATGAATTCAGCCCGTCGAACTGGATACTCATTAGCTTAGGGCTCATGCGACTTCGGCGACTGATTTACGACGCGTTCGCCGACGGTAAAAAGCCTTCACCGAATGCAGGTATCGAGTCGGGAATCCTGCGTCGGCCGGGTCCGTCTCTCTTCGCGGACAGACTCCGTAGGACCCCTATGTCGCATTAATCGTCCGTCCGACAAGTGGACGACTTTATTGCGCTTTATTGCTCCTCGGCTCGCCGCTCGAATCGGGTGCCGGCCGTGGCGAGTGCCATTGTGCTGTGAAATTGCCTGGCGGCCGGTAATCGATACGCGCGCGAGAACAATCCGGTTCTGAAAAACGGCCGACACGTGGGACGCTTCTTGACGCTTTAATCAGCTGCTCCCCCCGCCTTGCCCACTTTTCCACCGATCGACCGAATTCTCGACTCTCCGATACCTTAGGCAGGCCAGATGAGAATCGAACGAGTCGGTTCACTCCGGATCGAATACACTGTAACCGCGGAGAACGTTCGAAGTTTCAATTAACGGTAAGCGGTCGATTTATAGGCTCGGCCCGATATGCGCGGAAATCGGCTGAAAATGCGAGCCAACGTCCGTCACACCCGCGTCGCACGTCGGGACTGTTAATCTCTAACCCGATCGCAGTCCGGAACTGTCCGGTAATCAATTGACGTGCGGACGCCTGGCCCCGTTCGCCTTAATCGTCCCGGGGAAAGAAACGATCGAGCCCGCTTCGGCTTCGCCCGTAAAAAGGCGAGGGCGTCGTCGAGCTGCGCTTTTTGCCGCGCAATTCGAACGAATCGGGGAAACAATGTTCGCGCGTTTGATTTGTCTAATCGAATCCTTTGCGAGCGAGTCCGTTCTCTCGTCCCGAGTTTCACAGCGAATTATCGCGCGGTGGAACGTATCGATTGTCCTGACATCGGTGCCGACGCGATTATCGACGCTGTGTTTGTTGGCAGGACGCTGTCAGCCCGGCGGGACCCTCTCTTCGTCGTCGAGACTGTGGCGCGCACTTCAGTCCATCTCCATTCTTCTCGCTCGACTTTTCACCCTCCGCAGCGTGATCCTTTATCGAGATCGATTAATCTGGGAGGCACCGACGTCGACAGCTTAATCGCCACGATTTTCCACTGACCGGCAAACACTCCGCGGTTGACGATCAGAGTACAGCCGAAGGCAGAATCGATCGGGGTGAATTATCTCGCGATCGATTTCTCATTTGCATCGCAGCGCGAAGATCTCGCGGTCTTAATTGGGATTATTATTAATCGTAACGTATAATCGACGTACGTGCTGCAGTAGGTCAGATAAATCTCTCATTCTCAACTTCTCTATCTTTCATTCTCCGTTTCTTCTCATTTCCAGATTTCCTCGGCGAAGCTTCGGAAGTCGTTCTCGACGTTATCGAACCGAACCAGATACCTCCCACGAAGCGAACGATTTGAAAGCTTGCTTTTGTCGCGTGCCACTTTGCGCTCGCGCAAGAAACCACCGGGTGTACTTCACTTTCCTCCGCCAGTCATCACCTTCACGTGCCGCGAAATGTCCGTTCAAGATCGGCTCGGCTGACTGGTATCGATCATTCGGAAGCTCGCTATTTTGCCACTCTCCTGTTCGCTGTCAGTGGCGCGCTATCTGTTCGCGGCCTGTCTTCGAAAGTTGCCGTCCGGATTTCCGAACGGGCGCCCACGTCAGGGCACCGACGCTTTTTCCGTGCCGACAGCCGCTCGATCATCGGTCCGCTTATCGCGATCCTCGATCTATCGCCGGGATGCAGGATCCCCGCCCTCTCCTCGATCAGAAATCCTCGCTCGCCGAATATCGGCCCAGTCCTCCTTTTCCTCCGATTCTTACGACATTCACCTCTCGATCGAGTCAGAAGTCGAACTTCTGTTTTCCGATGGTGTCTCGAGCAATGTCCAGTGAGTTCGATGCCTTCAGCTTCGAAATGGAAAGAATCGTTGAGATTGCTATTATCTTCGCAGAGGCCAGCCCAGCACTCTCTTCCACGCGACCTTTCCTCAAATGTACGATTGCGCCATCGATTTCGGCGCCCGCAGAAGATCCAAGATTTAAAGCTGACGTTAATCGTGCAGCTTCCAGCGATTTATGCTTTCCTCGCGGCCGAGGACGATGCTTGTCGCGAAATTATCGGCGACCTCCTCTTCCCCGTGCGACCTCAACGACGGTCGGCATCACTTTCTCTGCTGGGAAGCCGCTTACTTCACGCTCCGAATTTCGAACGTCCTTCGGAGACACTCCTCGTGCTGCCAAGTACGGATTGCCGATCTCAATTACCTTTTCGGCGTCGAGACACGATTTAGGTGCGACTTTGACCGGTCACGTGAGAAGGGCGGATCATTTTACCGATTCGAGAATCGGCAAGTCGATATTTCGATCGGATTCGTGTTGACAGGTCAGACAGACCGTTTCTCAAGAAGTTACAGTCTATCTTTCCTGCACTCTCTTCGCGTAAACTGCCCCCGAGAGTGCATAAATCGTTCAGATCTTCGACTCCGAAACGGAGCTTAGTCCTGGATTTGAATCCAGTCAAACTCCCTGTCCTTCACAGTGATCCCAACCCTGCTCGATCACCCGTCAAGAAGACCGGAACCGAGCGCCGAGCCAGCTCGTCTCTGAAACTCGATCTCACTCGGAAATCGATTCGGAGTCTAGCTCGGAAGAACGAAGTTCGAGCGTGGCGCGTGCGTGAGCAACAGGTAGCGTTTCGCGTAGCTGCGTGAACGGTCGATTACGATCGATGCAGATTCGCATGCGTGCGTGCGAGCGTGCGTGCGTGCGTGCGTGCCTCGTTGGGCTGCGTCGGTGTTCGCGATGAAGCTTGCGAGTGAGAACCCGTCGCTGAGCGACTCAGCAGGGCGACTGCCACCTGAAACGCTCAGGTGAGCAGAGACCACCTCTGCTCCTTGCAGTCTCTCCGTCTCTTTCCTGCCGTCTCCCTCTTTGTCTCCCTCTTTCCCTCTCTCCTTCTCTCTCTCTCTCTCTCTCTCTCTCTCTCTCTCTTCTCCCTACCTCCCTCCTTCCATCTTCGTCGAGCGACTTCTCCCTCGCTCTCTCTCGCTCCCTCTTCGGCAACTCGAGGAGAACTCGAAGGAGCTCCTCCCATGCCGGTGCTCTCTATCCCCCCCTCCGATGCTACCGAGGAGTCATCTACGTGAACCGGGGGACGTGTTGCTACGAATTGGACGAGCTGTTCGTCATTCTTTCGTGTCGCTGGCTGTCGCGGCCCGATGCCGAAGCGCGCTGGCGTGGGATGTTTCACTAACTGGCCTTTGACGAGGGTTAGTGTGAGGACACAGACTTTAAAGCGTGCGCCTCGCGCACTCTGTTAAAGGTGTCGAGTAGATGTTAAGTGTATAATCGTGCCTTTTCGGCCGTTTTGGTTCACTGTAAACTTCATAGGGAAGAGGAAAAGGCAGTATATTCGAAAAATTGTTTCGGATCCACTGACGGACTCATCGGGGCTACGTCAGCACGAGCCAAAATATTCGTCTAGGATCCGCGGATTATACATCTCACTGACTAAACCCCTTATACTTAATGCTTTTCTGTTAAAATCCATTGAAATTTAACCAGTTCATAATTTAGTACAACAGTGACCGAGATCGCCGAAAAGACTTTTGATTATACATAAACCCCTTATTTTTCGTAGATATTAAGGTACGATCATGTTTTAAATTTTGGAATATTGAACGATGCATCGGAAACGACGGGGTCGCGGTAATAATCTGCAGATTTCGATCTCCTGGATTTCGTCCGCTTACCGGCAAACAGATTAACGCCGGCAGTCCCCGACGCTCATCCCGAGGCGATGAATTTTCCCATTTTTGCGCCTGGCTCACGCCGTTCGGCACGTTTCATTTATGTAACCTCCGCCGATCGCTTATTACGCAAGCTCGGCGATCTAAGATTGCACCGGCATCATTACTGCGACAATTATTGTCGTTAGATTATGTCATCGGCGCAACATCGTTGGTAGCTGCCCGTTGTCGAAACGATTACCGACGCCGTTGGATTCTCTCGCCCAGAGGCCTGTCCTCTCGGACGCGGACGACTCTCGTCGCAGTTCGCTTCACCAGCTCGCGCGCGCGCGCGCTCATGCGCATGCTCACGTGGACCGACGGTCCGCGAATGCATTCAGCCGACAAAATCTCATCCCGACTACCGTCGATGAAACCCGGCACCGGTCGTCTTGCAACACTGTCATCGAACGAGCCTCGACTTCTTCTCGGACACTTATTAGCTCGTCTAGCCTGGAAGTGCGAACCTTCCCTTAATGAAGCTCTCGAGGGAATCGCGAGAAGTTCGCGTCTGCGCTCTCACCGGGGATTGCACGATCGGCGCGCCGACTTAATGATCCATCGCGCCAACTCGTTAATCGATTCTCACTTCGATCCCGACCCCACCTGGGCGCCCGGGACTCTCTCGGCGAGTCCAATTGCCGGGACAAAAAATCCGGCCAGTTTGCGAGCGGGGGGAGGGTCAAAACTCAACGAGCAGTTGCGCGCCACACGGTCCCGACCCGGCCACGCTAATTCATGCTTGCCAACGTAAACGGCTCCGAGCGCTATCGCGCATTATCCTGCTCTCCGCGAGTCGAAGCTAGCTGGCCAATGTCTTCTCGCTCGTTGGCAAAGACGCCTCACCGACGCTCGAATCTCAACAATCTGGGATGAGCAACTTTCTTGTCTTAATAAAATATGCTAATTTTTGATCTCCGGTCGTTAACGTGAGCTCTTCGACGAGCTCGAGTGGGAGTGCCGTCGGTTCAACGTCTCCGACAGGTGTCGGTTCAATTACGACCGACGACGGTCGGAAGAATGAAGGCGGCGAGAGGGGGACTGAGGACAGAAGTATTATTTTACCTTCGGCCTCCGGCGCGGCATCGGCGCATTTCTCGTCCAACGTGCTAACAGAAGGTGAGCGCCGGCCATCCGGACCGGCAACAATCCGCCTTCAGCAGCGAAAGGGTTAATAGCAGTTCGTTACGGCCGCCCCGACGGAAGGAGCGGATTGAACTCTCCTGATGATCGGGCCAGTCACACGCCGTGCCATTTTGCGGTTTCGAGAAATTCTGCGCCTCCGGGAGAATTGCGTCTCGGCGTCTCTCCGCAGACTCGACTCTGCCTACCCGGAGAGACGGAGTCGAGCCGCTTGCCAAGGAATATCGCTTTTCGCGCAAAGTCCGCGTCCGATCGTCGCCGATCCGCCACCCAAGATTCAATAACGAAAGCCACACAATCGATAATCATTAAAATCGCGCCGCACGCCGTTCAGTCGAACTCGTTACATTACGAAAACATCGGCTCGTTAGACCGGTCCGTTCCGCGCTCCCAATCGGCGTCCCTGTTGCTCGCCATCATCGCGGCCGTATAATGGCAGGTCCCGGTAATGGGATAGGTTCGTTCGGGATTGACGTTCAACGTACCGCCATTCAGCCTAATGTTTCCGGCATTCGGCTTGCGACGAGCCCGATCCCATTTCTACGTACAGGCACCTATATATACATATACCGGGGCGCAACTTCTGTCGGACGCAAATTGACGGTCACGCTGAACCTCCCGTTAATTACAGTGCCTGTGACACTTCTCCCAGGCCGCACTTACGTTCCGCGCTTAGGCGTTAAACGTCCCTCTCTCCTTATCTTACACATCTGCCCGCCCCTCCCCGGACCCCAACCGCTCGCCAAAGCGTACGTCCCGTTTCGCGGCGCAAAACCTCGGCCGACGGATGATAATACGTGTAATCGACGGCCGATTGTAATTGATATTGAAATGGCGAGGGGAGCCCAGTCGCGATTATCGCAGGAGCGAGCGATCGTCAGCGTTAAAGCGATGCGCGCCTAATAATGAAGCCGTTCAGGCTGCGAGCGTAATTAAATTACGCTGATCGCGGCGAAGATCGCTACCTATGCTCGTGTCTAACGATCGGCGTCGATTTATTTCGTCCCGTCTGTAAACCGGAGATTCCTTCATCGGCAGTGTTTTCCGTTTCAGACAGAACGAAGGATGTCGGCATGCTCTAAGGCCATTCCGCCGAGATCCTAATCTGCCACGCGGCCGATAACCGTCTTTAACGACCGACGACAAATCCTGAACACTTGACACCTAACATTTCGAATGGCTCTTCATCGACGGGCAGAATGACCACGGAATTGTTGCTGATAGAGGGATGAGGAGGGGGGGGGGGGGGTCAGTTCGCACGTTTGACGAGCAAGGTCATTCGGGTACAAGCACCTTCTAACTCCTTCGGGCCTGCTAGGAGAAAAAAAGGAATGAGGAGAGATCATCGGCGCTTTTAGGAGGTGCTTATTAAGATCTAATCGTTCGAGGGCGTCCGGTAATGACCATTGACGAAGAGGCGGGAGTGAAACAAGAAGACTGGAGCTGGGCCCGATCTTCCGTGAAACGACGACGCCACGATGTTCCGCGCCAAAAACGTGCCACGGTATATACCGAATCCTCGCCTCTGCTCGGTTAGCCGCGCGTTAGACCCCTTAATGAGATCTAATCGGTCAGCGCGTCGTCGAGTGGCACAGCAATAACCGTTAACGAAGGCATCGTAACAAAATGAGACCTCCGGGCTCCGTGCATAATGTCCACGGACCACGGCTAACACCAGGACGAAAGTGGAACGAGTCTCGTGAAAATGAAACTCTCCCTTGATGAGTACCAGAAATCATGGACAAACAATTTCTAATGCTCGGCTACGTCCAGATTTCCTAATAACCGACCTTAACCAGACACGCGTTTAGAAGCGTCTACGTCCGAAGCTCGGCGTCTAGTTAAAACCACGAAATTTCAATTCCCCGTCCGCCCGAAGGGATCCGCGCTTGACGGATCACAGAAAAACAAGGACGAACGTCAAAACAGCTCGACGCGTGGAATCTTAACAAATGGGAATGTCTTCGCGTCGTTGGGCAGTCTTCGTCCACCTCCTCCGGATCGGCCGACCGATGCCCGGCATATTTGTCCGATACGAAGAGATACGAAGAGATACGACCAGCGACGCTAATGATCGTCGGCCCTAAGACAATTTGTCATTGCCAGTTGCTGGCCGCCGGTAATTACAGTGGGGGCCAGGACGGTCGGAGGACTGGCAGAAGACTATCAGAAGACTGCCAGAAGACTATCTGAAGACTCCCAGAAGACTCCCAGAAGACTGCCCGAAGACTGCCCGAAGACTGCCAGAAGGAGGTCCGTAGCGAAGTCGAGAAGTGGTAACGGAGGCGGGATAGCAATTTGAAGACAGGATTCCGACGTTAGATCGCCCGTTCCGAAATTGATGATGGGCGTTGCGCACGGATTAACGGGGGATGCGCGAGTGAGCGGAACCGTCCTCTCACTCACCATAGGCTCGCCCTCGATTTCCTGACGGCGGCGCGAGTTTCTGGGATCGTGACATCCGCGGCCGAGGCCTTCACAATTATGATACCTCGATCGCTCCTAACGGTCCGGGCCGGTCCGGGCCGGGCTCGACATCCTCCGCTTCGCTCCCGTCACGTACGGATCCGCTCGGCCTCGGAACAACACACGTTACGGTAAAAAAAAAAGAGAGAGAGAGAGAGAGAAAAATAGAATCAGCGAGCCACCGCCGAGAGATAAACATTGTAAATTATCCCAGATCCCGAGATGTCTCGGCTAAACGGCGTTCACTTGTTTACAGGATCGGACGCCTAAACGCCTCTCTGATGGTCAGATAAGTTGCACGGGTGAATAATCGTAGGCCTTCCGGCGTGGTACGACGTTTCGCTACGGGACCCGAGACGGGGTCGGGCTGCAATGTTGGCGAAACTGTTTGAGCTTACTCCGAGTGCCGAAGGACCCGCGGCCGAACCCGGAAGCTGCGGCCAATTTCTGAGTCGTTACACGGCGTCCTCAAATTCCGCAAGGTGTCCGAGTTCGAGCCTTACATCTAATTGAACCTGAACCGGGTCGCTCCCATAGTCGATGGATTTCGGCGCATCAGCCGTTCCTCGGGCATCGCGACGCTTGCGCAAATCGAGTCGGTCCGATCGGAGTCGGTACTCGGCATTACCGTTTGCGCGTCGGGCTTAATTGGCACGTACCGGGGGGGCTCGAAAAAGGCACGGGTACTACAATTGGATACTTTCGTTGGCATCGATCGATGAGATAGTAGACGCGCGGCCGCGCGGACCAGGCTATCCGCGTCGGCGTGTATAATTTTCAGAATCATGGAAAGGACCGTCAATGATATCCGATAATATGTTACTCCCCGTCGTAGGCACTCCCTGTTAATTCCATCCCGCGGCAATTTGCGTTTTCCTTATGCGCGCCCCTGCACGTACCACACACACATATATATATGTATATACCTATACGTATACGTAGATCTTACGAACGTACGCGCGGCGATCGTTGCCCTATTCGTTCGTTTGCGTTTCCGCCGCAGAATTTTCCGATTGTGCAAGATCGAATCGCCGGTAATCGGACGGCTCTCGTCGATCGAGAACGTCGATTGCCGACCAGAAGTGGCTAGGAGTCACTTTTGTTATCGGCCGCACGTTCCGCGCCGATTCGAATTCTGACGGGTAGCTTCTTCCACACCGCGCGCGCGCGCGCGGCGCCTTTGCGATTCCAATATCAATTACGCTTGCCGCCGATTGCGTGTCATATCGATGCCGGGAAAATGGCATGCCAGAATCGGAGAATCTGTATGATTATCTTCGATCGGGCAGCTCGAGCATGAGAGTCTGACTGTCTTCTCGCGCGCAGTTTGGCCCTGTGACCTGAATAGGTCTCCGGATGAAAATGGTACCGGTGATAATAGAACCTGCATATCCAGAGCCAGGTGTCCCGATCGACACGTCACGTCGGCCAGATCCGTGCGCGTACACCTTTTTTTTTACCCTCCAACTATTAACGATCCGTGCACCATCGACGAGGCGGATTCGACCCGATGACGTCAGTATTCCGATCGAGCGAGCAACGATCTCCTTCCTAGCTCTGCGTCACGGCTTTAATGAGGGTTAATGGACGGGGGACGTAATGAGTCAATCGATTTACGGCATCGTAAAAATCGTAAGCACGCGCGCTAAACGATATATTCAATATCTATGCCTGATAAGCGTTTGCTCAGCACCCTCAGGTACCTTTCTCCGGATTGCAGTTTGAAACTCCTCTCGGACACACGCAACAGTGATGAAAGTCATCCAGCGTTCTGTGCAAAGTATTGACGAAACGATATATTCAATATCTATACCTGACAAGCGTTTCCTCAGCACGCTCAGGTACCTTTCTCGGGATTACAGTTCGAAACTCCTCTGGGACATCGAACAGTGATAAACGTCGTCCAACGTTGTCTGCAAAGTACCGACATTACCCACGTTCGGCACACAAACGCATTCGTAAGTGAATTTCACTGATAAATTAGAAATAAGCACGTCGTATATCCGACGAGCCGAGCTCGATGCCTATCAAAGGATCTAATTCCATCGCATCACTCGGCAATCAGCGAGCATAATGCGCTTCTGCTAATCGGGCCCCAGGCGCGAATGAAAACTTTGCCGTCGATCTTGCCGATCTCCAGGCCTCGTCTTCCGCTTCTGGCCCGATTGCCGCTCGTCTCGTTAAATCTTGCCGACTCTCCCGACAATCAGCGTTATGCCGCGATCACGAGGCACCGGGCGATCGAAGATAAACGGTCTCGTCGTTCGGCCGATGATAACGACTGTTACCGCCGACACCCGTTGATCCCGCCTCGTTACAGGACCGATCTCGGAACTGCCGGTTGGGTTGGGTGGCCCGCACGGCAAATCGGCTCGTAAATTCTCCTTGATTTCCCTTCGGCAATCGGCGCGGATTAGGTCGGAAGCGAGACGACCGTCCCGACCGGCTTAATTATCAGGGTCCTGATAAGGCTCGCGCGCCAAAGTAAAACGAAGCGGCGGCGACCTATAAGCATCGCTGATGCCGCTTTCACTCCGGATCGGTCCTGTTATGTCCCATTGCTCGTGTCGCGAGGTGAGAGAATAGCACACCGGGTCCGGCAAGCCTTTTTGCCTATGCTCTCGCCTCCTTCTCGCCGTTGCGCTCGCCTTGAGCGACACGTTGAGAGCCAAACGGTAAAATTCTGGCCTATCTGCCCTCGCGATCGGCAGGAAGCGGGCGCCGGACGAAAGACTGGATGAAAGACTGGACGAAAGAGTGGAGGAAAGACTGGAGGAAAGACTGGACGAAAGACTGGTCGAAAGTCTGAATGAAAGGCTGGACGAAAGACTGGTCGAAAGTCTGGATGAAAGACTGGATGAAAGACTGGATAAAAGACTGGATGAAAGACTGCACGAAGGACTGGACGAAAGACTGGACGAAAGACTGGATGAAAGACTGGACGAAAGTCTTGACGAAGACCCTGACAAACGTATGGACAAAGGCAAGAATTAAGCCGAGTCAAAACAGCAGCCTGAGAGTAGCTCGACGATCATCAGCTTCTGCATACTGAATCGCCAGTAGCAAGCCGCGTACGCTCGATCGAACTCTAACGTTGCGCCATTTTTCATCGACCCGCGAGTCAGACTTCCGGGCACGGATCGTATCGCGAGCGCAGCGAAGCACCGGCTCTCTCGAAGGATCCCCGCTAAATTCCGTCGTTACTTTCGATTTTAATAGCCCCAGTACGTAGTCCGTGGAACGTGTTGGAAGACATTTTTATTCCCCGTGACAGTCGGACGGTTGAATAGCTGAGCGAGCCGCCGCGGACGGTAAAAAATCATAAGGTCGTTACTTTAATTGGATTCTATCGGGTCAGTTTTTTTGGTCAGGACTCGATTTGTGGAAATCGGCGGCGTTACGTAAAGCGATCTCGTAGCGATTAAGAGGTACATATCCGCTCCGGCTCGCTTTCGTTCGATGCGCTCGTTCGCGGTGCTTATGATCGAAGGAATTGGCCGTCCTGAATTGGCGCGCAATCTCTGCCGCGAGAGAGGAGCCTTGAGCGGATCGGTTACACGCGGCCTCAAATTCATGCGTCCGCGTCCCGACAGCCGTGGAAAGGATCGTTGCCGGGCGAACAATGCAGATCACGCGAATGGCGCTCTCGCGCGATAGAGGGGCGAAGCCTGGCCAATTTCACGGGACGATTAACCCGACTCATTTCCATCGTCGAGTTAATGCACGAGCGAACGTGTGAGAACCGATTCGCAGCCGGAGACACCGTGATAAATTGGAAGGTGCAACTTCGTCGGAGGTCCAACGACAAACACAATTTGCCATCCTGCACGTCCGACGGCCCGATATATCCATCGATTCGAAAAGACACTTTGATAAATCGAAAGTGCATTATCGGAGGTCCGACGACAAACGCAATTTACCGTACCGAGGAATGGGTCAATAGATAATCCGCCGGGTGGTACTTTCCAATCGGATCGATGAGCGTCTGAAACTCGTCCGATCGTAATTATCTATCCCGGGAATCGCGCCTTGGAGAGAAGCCGAAGAACGGATCCCAGGTAAAGCGGCGAATACTCGCCAGATGTCCGGCACGGGCGACACTTGTCATCTCGTGCACCTGTGTCACGCACTTTTAACTCGCACGTCCGTGCGAAGAAGAGGCTCACGCGCTAACGACCAGAATCGCTCGCCGTGGCCCGCCTTTCGGAACAGTGTCAGCGACGAACGGGGTTGAAATGTGGGTAAAACGGTAATCGGCCGTGGCAATATTTGCCCGATAATCAGCCTGGAAAACGTTCTCTCCTTTTCTCCGCGGCCGCGCTGTCGCGCACGCACGTTAATGGACCGACACGGGCAGGCACCACGTGCGTGATTCTGTGTAAACTACCGAGCGAGTCAGAATTCTGTGTCCGTGGAAGACAGGCCCAGGGATTCTGGGCTACGCTCCGGACCGATCTGGCGCTCGAATGTTTATCGAAAGTCGAGCGCGGCGCGTTCGGTAAGAGGCGGATTTTGTGCTCCGGCGCGGTCGTCGTGTTGTCGTTAATGGAAGTGACAGCATCGGGGCTGCCCGTCGTACAACTTGTTATGCAAACACGCGAGCGCCGCTAAGCCCGCGGAGAGTGAGAAGATCGTCCGCGCGCATCGCGCTGATGAATGGTCGATTTTATATGAAATCCCGGATTCCGGCCGATCGACGAGCGGCTTATGCAAATCTGCTACGTTGGCGGATATCGCATAGCGCGCACAATGTAAACGATTGCCGAGATTTATAATTCATGCCGTACCGAGCCGCGCAATGCCTTTGACGCCAGTGTGTGTGTGTGTGTGTGAGTTTGAAGCCGGTGCGAAGATGGTACTGGCTGGCGCGCGATGGGTCTCTCGAGTGCGTGGAAAGGTGCTTGCAGAATCGTCAGTCCACGGACATTGATCATCGTAGACGAACGTAGACGAACGTAGACAAACGCAGACAAACCAGTACGTATTCGGAAGATCGATCGTATATTAACTCTATCGGTAGGAGACGCTGCCGGCTGCACATAGTAGTTAAGCGTTTGTCCATCCTGACATTTGCCACATTCATTTCAAGATTTATCGTTTTGGCTATCGACGTCCTCGCAGGAGGAACGTGGAATATGGACAAGGCATAGAAAGGCATTTTCCATGATCATGGAACCAGCACCCACTTCCAGACCCAATCGCCTAATATTTCTATTCCGATGCCCATTGTCATATAGACAGGCATAGAAAGGCATTTTTCATAATCGTGGATCCAGCACCCACTTCCAGACCCAATCGCCTAATACTTCTATTCCGATGCCCATTGTCATATAGACAGGCATAGAAAGGCATTTTTCATAATCGTGGATCCAGCACCTACTTCCAGACCCAATCGCCTAATATTTCTATTCCGATGCCCATTGTCATATAGACAGGCATAGAAAGGCATTTTTCATAATCGTGGATCCAGCACCTACTTCCAAACCCAATCACGCCTAATATTTCTGTTCCGATGCCCATTGTCACCAGGTCCAACGTACATCCTGACATTTCAATGCTCCCCATGCGGTCGCATTGGTCAGCCATCGAACGACACCGATGGCTAACTACAATATCGGCACGGACGTACTTCACTTCTGAGAAGGTTGCATCAACGAGTGAATGCAGCGGCTCCCCTATTAAATACGAACGTGTCTACGTCTCTTGCGGTGAGCAGCGCGCTCAGATGCGGTTCTGCAAGAGTGCACACAAACGGCTGGCATCGAATCGACGGCCGCGGCGCACGATGAACTCTCCTGCTCCGTCTCTTCCGATCCACTTGCCAGCCGAGGATCGAAAGGATCGATACGTCCAAACACCGCTAATGCAAATTGGCCCGGAAAAATATTTATCCACCCCTCGGAACATGCAACTCCGGACGCCTGCCACCCGAACGCCCACAGGCTACTGTCTGAATCTGACCCGAAAGAGAACATCGCTCTTAATTGACTCGCTAATTCGACGTATCAATTTCGATGACGCAACCGGGCAGAAAAAGCCGAGAAGGGACGAGAATATATGCGCAGGCCTCTGCGATGCAGCGCGAATTTATAACCCAATATCCGGCCTTAATATCGAGGGCAATTATTCGATCACGCCTAGGAGCGCGATCCGGGCGAATTAGAAATTCTACGTGCTACAGCCTCTGCGGCCGAACGATAAAAGAGTCCGAACACGATCCGGCCGCGGATCGGTCGGCCGCTCGCGCGCGGATATTGCGAAGTCGGACACGTAGAGATCGTACGGACGCTACAATTAATTATTTCGTCGCGTTTCACTCGCTTCGGTATTCACGGGGGTTAGGGGGAGGGAGGGGAGAAGAGGTAAAAAAAAGAAGAAGAAGAAGGGGGGGAAAGGAAAGCAAAGGGGAGAGAGAAGGCGGTGCCGGCGGCCGCACGCACTGTTAACTAATTGCGATCGCGAAGGATGCGTCGGGCGAGTGCAGTTAACGGCGAACGGTAGTGAAAGAGTCGAAAGAGTAGAAAAGAGTAGAAAAGAGTAGAAAAGAGTAGAGAAGAGTAGAAAAGAGGCGAGAGAGGCGTAAGTGCCTTCTGTTTGCACGGTAGCGAGAGCGGTTTGACAGTCGTCGCGCGTTTCCTTCGTTAGCCGAGAGCGTGCGGCCGGCATGTTTGTTCGTCGGTTTGCTCGCCATCCTGCTCGCCATCCTACTCGTCGGCTTGCTCGCTATCCTACTCGCCATCCTACTCGCTATCCTGCTCGCTATCCTACTCGGCCTGCCGGCAAAACAGTTAATGGCGACGCTCGGGGGACGATCGCGACGGACGACCTGACTCGAATCGATTCCGGATCGCGAAACGGCGTCGGCCGGTCGAGCTTTCGTTCGAAGGGAATAGGGGTGACACGATTGAAATTCATGCGCACAATCTGGGTCAAGCGATTCGATCGAGGCTTGCTTCACTAACAGCAATTTTTCTTCGAGTACGCAGAGGGTAGGGGTTACGGTGGACTGGGATGATTCAAGAGTCTGAATGAAGTCGTGATAAATTACTATGCTTCGCAGGCGCGTGTGCGGGATTTAACGTTGATTGAGGAATGGCGAGGGTGTGGGTGGAAAAAGTATCCCTTGATCGACGTGAAACCTCAGGGCGGATCGCGTCAACGCCCGCATTCAGAGTCCGGTGGGATCGGCGAAAGGCTTTTTAACAAGGCGAGTTATTCTTTTGCCACGATGGGAAGACATTGAGCGAGCGGATACTTAATTGGCCGGCTTCGGATCTCTTCGGGCTACGTTAGTCGAAAGGTCAGGCACCGTTTGCGCTGCTTTACGTAGAGATCTACTTTATAGATGGATATCCTTTGACAGAGTCGTGATCGCCTGGAATGCTTCGTCGATCTATCGAGTCAGCGGACCTGAACACACCACTACCCATGGAGATAGGGAATCGATGTGTGCGATTGATTTTGGAAATCGATTTGCCCCCGTGCGAAACTCTCGCATTGTTCGATCGCTTTTACCGGAGTTCCGCCGATATTCCGTACGAAAATGTTCACCGACTGTACAGTCATAATTATCGCGCCTGAAATGACCGATTTTGCGGCAAAACGACGGAAATTATTTGAAGCCGAGACACGTGATAGGCCGGAAGAAACCAATTGATTTCGCAAATCGATTCGCCCCCGTGCGAAACTCTCGCATTGTTCGATTACTTTTACCCGAGTTCCGCCGTTATTCCGTACGAAAATGTTCACCGACTGAACAGTCATAATTATCGCACCTGAAACGAGTAACTTTGCGGCAAAACGACGTAAATTATTTGAAACCTGGACACGTGATAGGCCGGAAGAAACGAATTGATTTCGCAAATCGATTCGCGCCCAAATCGACTCTCCACTCTAAATCGTTCCCACCTCTCGCACTCACCGGGCTAATCGTTCGACATTAAACTAAATCGCGCCATACCCAGTATGTGCATGAGCAACTAGCGTGAAATTCGCTCGCGTTGAGTTCTCGTAGCTCAACTTTTTCCCGCCGACCTCTTCCCAATAACCGAACGCGTTTACAATAGAGGCACGTTTCGCGTGAACGGAACAGAAATTCGACGGTTGCACGTTACGCTATCGAAACATGGCGCGACATTGCGCGCGATCACGACTTCGGATAAGTGGCCAACTACGGGCACAGACTGCTCTACTCCGTCGTTATCTGTCTTCCGCCGAAACAATAGGCGTAGCCTCGTCTACCGCGGCTAATCCCAGCCTCTCACGGGAGGCCTTAATAACAAAGCGTGGCGACTCTAATCATCGCGATCCATCCGCGAATCAATCGGAATCGTAACCCCCTACCCCCCCTCTCCGACCGACAGGACTCAATTGCTTATCAAGGGACAATTATGAAATTCCCTGCCGGCCGCTGCGGGAGAAACGTCCGTTCTCCAGGAAAGAAAGTTCGCTCCCCGATTCGAGCCAAGGATCGATGCTTCGACGCGGATTTCGAGTGCAGAGAGTCGAAAGCAGAGCCCGGCCGATCGAGAGCCAATCGCAATAGGTGATCTCGTCAGGCCGGGGAAATTAATTACGCCCGAGCATTGTTTCGCGGACAGCAGGCGTTCGTTCGCAGTTCTCGTTCGCTGGAAATTGCTCGGATTCCGGAGCCCGGCGGGCATCGGACAGCGATCATTCATCTCGAGATTTCGACTGTCCGCACGATTTGGCAAGATTCCTCCCGGCCACGCAAAGACAGATTTGATGGATCGCTCGGGAACTCGGAACCGCGGCTTCGATCGCGCGTCAAAGTTTCATCGCTCTATCGTCGACTCTTATTAATCGCGGATAATTCACTGTTATTAATCGCCATTAATCGTGGCCCGCGCGCTTTCTCGGTGATCCATGTAATGGCAGTTACGTTCATCTTCCCACGTGTGAGCTTTTTTTTTAGTATTTTCTTACCTTTCCTTGACCGTATCACCGAAACTATTGCACTTGGAAGACTACGGTTGCGATTTTTTGCGAAATTTTTTCGTCTCTGAAAAATGGCTGTATCTCCGAAACTATTAGGAATTCGAAACTTTGCTTGCGACCAACTTTCAGGGCGAGTTAAAATCTATGGGATAGGGTACTCATAAATCGATTTTAAGACCAACAATTTTTATGCGTTTTTCGGCGATTTCGAGGATTTAATCATCTTTCAATAGGTCCAAGTGATGCCAAAGTACCCTCCATTGCCCGCTCAATGTCATATTATACATTACTGTCAGCTGTGTTCAGAATGAGATCGTTTCAAGTTATTCATACATTGGTAGACCGTGAAATTTGCGACACTTCACCAAAAAATGTGAATTGCTGCTACATTCACAGATTGTTATTTATTGAATATTTGCCAAATAACGACTCATTATCAATTTTCGCACAACCCGTAAGCGAATATCGTAATCAAATATACTTTCGGACGTGTAAGAGAAACGAAAAATCATGAGCACTAACGGTATTGAGATAGGTGTAAGAGCCTGGACACCGGCAGTTCCTTACAAACTCCAGGACAGCATCATCTCCTCACAATATACTCATGCGAAGAAATTCATTGCATCGTATGAGAGGTACGAGTTGTCACAGAATGGCAAACGTGGTATAATGAAATAACGCAGAATTCTCATACATTCCTCAGAGACAGGCGACCATGTATGGAGCAATTGATGAACCACGAATATCAGCGAATTTGGTTGAAGGAAAAGAGACTGTGGGATCAATTATCCGCCACTGATACCACTCAGCTATCCAAGACGACGACGGCCACAACGCGGCGACGTATCCTCCTTCGTGGGGTAACATTTATTTAATTAACTCGTCAACGTTCAATTTGTCAACCCGCAACCTAATATTAGTATTTAAACATCGGGTGCACCGTTTAATGCTTGCTTGCCCGCAGTTAGTCAAGAAGAGACCACCAGCACTGGCCGTACCTTGCACAACTGATCTACGGCCAACAACACCGACGGATCTTAAGGTGCAAAAAGCGAAAACTGTAGGATTCAAGGACCAAAGTATCAAAAAGGCTCCAAAAGTCGTGCGCAACTATGATTTGAAGATGCGCACACTGGCATGCGTCGGGGGCAAGCTTAAAGACATGACCATTGCCGAAGAACATGATGTCGTGAAGAAGGACGATGTCGCGGACAGAAAACAGCCGGAAATCGTTGAATGTCAGTGATCGACAATGCGCTTTCCACGCGAAGGACAAAAAACGCATGCAAAGCTTGGCTCGGGAGACGCGAGTTGCTTCTAGAAAATCGCGGAAAATCCTACTGAATGATGATCGGTCGAACGGTACAATTAACTTTCTCGCTAAAATTGAACTTGTGCTGCGATCTGTACGCAACAACTTCAAATATAATGTCTACGTTCAAATAGGACATGTGCACACCAAATGTTTTTTCACAGTAAAAGAGAACATTTACCGTCAGCTGTATACCGTCCTTCTAAACTGCCTTAAAACGGTCTGTACCCAGTCTTCGTATAACCTTCAAATATCAAACGGAACTTAACATAAAATACGTTTATTTATTATGATTACAGCCGTAATAAGTTATTCATTATGTGAGAATATTAAGAGGATTGTCTGTGGAAATCACATACTTTACGCACAAAGATGAAGAAAAGTGAATCCTAAGATTTTAACCTTATGTGACTTACACATAACCACAAGTGTGATTGTGAAATTGTGCTAACAAATTAGACTTGTAGCGGGTCTAGTCATTTGACAATTAAAGTGTTCTCGGTTGTTCCGAATCGATGATAATCTGAAAAAGGGCGGCATAATTAATAATGCGAAGTAGTATTCGACAATTATTTTGTCAAGGCTTCAATATACGACTAACCTCGTTCAAGTACGCACGATTCTGCACGATGTGCACTTCACCAAAAATGCGTCACGACGCAAGAGAAGCCTTCTTACGCTTTAATTTGGCTAAAGCTGAGTTGGAATTTACATTCGAATATATTAATAACGAACATAACATTGCAAAACAGCTAAACTTTAGTCGAAAATTGACCGAAAATATCGATGCGTTTCTGAGGAAAGTAGATGCGCGAATTATGACTGAAACACAAAAGAAAATAAATAAACGATTACCTAAAGCAGAGAGGATACCTAGGATAGGACAAATAAATGCTTATACCGATAGCAAAAACGTAACAGAAAATAAGATAGCTTTATACAGTGGCAACAGCAAAGTTACAGGGGAAATTACTTGGCAGGTCCTTCTACAGAATGATGCAGATTTGAAACTTGTAATTTTCAACAGCATTTACAACATTCGGATTAATATTCCTCTTGTAACAGAGATTGAATTAAACCCGATTATTATGGTTGGGTATCCTACATATCCATGCAAGTTTGAAGGTGATAGTATGAATAAAACTTTATCTGAATTTACTTGGTATAAGCATAGAAACCCTAAGACACAAAACAGCAAAAACTGGCAACCAATTGGACATGGTTATAAATATACTCCAAAAACATCAGACATGGGATGTTTCTTAAAACTTATTTGTGAACCTAAGAATCATAATTTAAAGGGAAAGCCAGTTGAAGTTATATCTGTGAATCCTGTGGTTGAAGGACCAGTGTGTCCATTTGAAAGCAGACATGCACTTACTAAATCAAAATTAGCATCAACAAGGTATGTGTCAATTAAATTGAACAATGTGGTCACAAAATTGTAATCCATCATCATTGTAACAAAGGTATTTTTAGATTCAGAATTACTTCATACAATATTTTAGCAGATGTTTATACAAATACACAGTACAGCCGTGATGTTTTATTTAATTACTGCCCACCAGATGCATTGTCTATGAATTATAGAAAACAACTTATATTGAAAGAGTTACTAGGTAATTTTCTCAAAATACGTGACTTCTACATTTGTATAGAACAATAACATAAAACTGATATTGATAGGATACAACTCCGACATAATTTGTCTACAAGAAGTTGATGCTGCAGTATTTGATCATGATTTACTTCCCAATTTATCTGAAATGGGTTATAACGGAAGACACGCAATCAAAGATAAGCAAAAGGAAGGCTTAGCAATATTTTATAATGAGAAGAGATTTTATGTTGCTGCAAGTGAGACAGTTGTGATTAGAGACAATGTTATGAACTTGCCAATTTTTTATAATATTTGGAACAAGATTAAAAATGATAAATTAAAAGAAAGATTCTTGACAAAAAATACTACTATCCAGGTATTTTACATGAATATTTTGCAAGAATATATGTATCCATCAAAGATATGTACATATTATTTATTTCTGATTCAAAACGCATAGGTGCTTGCCTTCGTTCCAAAGGAAACTCCAAATGTGATATTGCTGGTTGCCAATGCTCATTTATACTTTCACCCTGATGCTGATCATATACGTTTATTACAAGGATACTATACTTTAGAATATTTAACCAATTTGTCAAAAAAATTGAGACAAGACTGCCCGCTTAATAGGGTAAACATCATGTTGTGTGGCGATTTCAATACTACGCCTGACTCCGGACTTTATAGACTAATAACAACGAATCACGCCCCATCGCACTTAGAGGATTGGAAGAGCAGTATGTACCGTATAAATCACACAAAATAACAAACCTCAAAGTCATCAGACTGGTTCAGCATTATGACTTCTTCCAGATCCAGAGGAAAGTGTTGAAGACGTTGAATTACGCCACAACCTGAACATGGAAAGCGCTTGTGGGACCCCGCCGTACACGAATTACACGCCAAATTTCACCGGCTGCCTTGATTATATATTTTATGATAAGGAAAGCTTTAAAGTCAACAGGGTGATAGACATGCCGAGTGACGAGGATGTCAAAAAATATGGCGGTATACCCTCTGTGAATTTTCCTAGTGACCATATCGCCCTTTGTGTTGAGATGTCGTGGAACGCGTCGCCTAAGGTCCGGGGGAATACGTAAGAACGTTTCCCTCTGTATAAACAAAATGTAAAATACAGCCGTGTATAAAAAAAATAAGTAAAGTACAGATCATTTCAAATGGCTGGATAATTTGTACAGAAACCGGAAGCCATTACAAAGTGTCTTTATGCTGGATATGTAATGCAATAAAACGTAAAGAACTTGACACTTACGATTTATTAATTTGTCGTGTACTTAACTCACCAGTAAGTATTATAAAATTATATGTATTCTGATTAAAAATATTCTCTTTAACCTAAAGTATTGACATGACTACAATGACAGGAATTTTAAAATGAATTCTTGTGCTCCGTTCTAGAACAGGAAATTATACATGACTTATGCATGTATATCCGATCTCTCAAATGACGACAATTTGAACATGATGAAAATTTTTGTTTGATTATTAAACGAGCGAGACAGTTTATACGAAAGTGTAATATATTCGTATTCTAGGACAGACACATTCGCACGTTTACATGAAGATTTTTTTATCACATTAATTCCATCATTTGTGACCATCGTAAAGTGTACATCGATATTCTTCTCTCTTTTTTTTACTTTTTTCTTAGTAATGCGAAATTACAGCGAAGTAACATTATGATCTACAACTATGTTTGAATTAATTTACAGAACTTATATACAGATCACCTTCAACGAGGCTTAATTCATATCGAGGCCTGCAGATTGAGTTCACACACGCTTATTTGTCTTCAGAAATCTCGTGAACTCCCATTATAATCACCAAAGTTGGATTTAAACTAATACACCTATACTGGTTACAAATATTTGCATAGAAAACTGAATCGAACCGGTGATAATATTATACTTTATTGAACGACGATATGGTAATTGGGATAAGAGATTTTAACTGCTGTCTGAAAGTCTATCCCAACAGCAGAAAACGTTTCCTTTGCCCACAATACTACAAGGGTAAATCGTAATCTCGCCGTTCAAAAAATCCAACAAAGCGTATATGATGCATGTGCATTTAGTCTGCAGACCTCTTTTCCCAGACGTTCGCACTCTTCGTCATACTTTTGTTCCCACTCATACAAATGTAACAAATCTATTTGTCTATAATTATTATCATTCCCGTTGTAAGCCGCGCATCGTAAACCCCGCCATGTGTTACTGAATTGCATCACCCACAATTCTGATACCTGCCCATCAATCACTTTTCACTTATCCGCGCGGTTCTATATATTCAATCATAAAACTAATTGACCGAACGAATATTCTTTTTCCTTTCATTTAAAGATACATTACAAAATTAGACCTTTCTTGCGTCGAACAAAAAGAAAACATAATTTTACGTGAGCGCACGTAATGATCCTAGACAAGTCTTATAATAAATAACACAAAGCGCCATACACCGTGGAAAGACAAAAAAAAAAAATAATGCCATCGTTAATCACGTTCGACAACATTTTCGAAGTGCACAATAATACAGCAAGTGGACGCATCCTTACGTCTATTAATTGTATGTCTTGGTGTTTTGAATCTCTCGCTCACTAATCGAGCTTTGTGTTCTCTCCCCCTTTAAGAAAAATCAGTAACAGCGGCTGCTTCACGCTAGGCGCGAAGATGCGAATCGCAACAACGCTTCTTGTAACTTTTCACAAGCGACAGGGACCAAGTTCGCTGCGATTATGGTAACTGCAGTACGAACCCGATTAGGAATTATTACGGCTTTTATCGTAACGAGAACAGCATCTAGGGTTTCGCGGTGGTAGTAATAGTAGTAGAGTAGTAGTAGTAGTAATGGTAATAGTAGCAGTAGTTGTAGTAGAGTAGTAATAGTAGTAGTAGTAATAGCAGTAGTAATAGGTCGAGTTGTTGAACCAAACAATTCTAAGCCGATCACTCAAGTTCTGTATACTTCCGTCGCGTCCACTGTTATGATTCTCAAGCTAGACATTCGACATGGCCGAAACACCGCAGTAGATAAATGTGTAATTTCATCCAGTCAATTGGTGCCTCGCTGGCCGACTAACCGCAGCCGTGTATAGCTTGAGAAGTAGCAATCCCGCAAATACAAGATCTGGTAACGGGCAATTATCGCGATAACCATTACCACCTAACATTCGACGTTACAGGACGTGAAAAATCATCGTAGGAAAATAGTAGTGTTCCGTTTGCGCGTAACACGGAGACCGCCGAGGGAAGTTTCGAACCGTGGACTAGCAGTGTCGCGAGTAGTGGGCATTGTTGACGAAGAAAAAAAAATCAGGAAAAGCGCGAACCATTACGTTGCAACGAGAGGGAAACGTATAATACTACGTGAAAGCATTTTTACATCGCAGATCGCCCATGTATCGCTCAAGATCACATTCCTCTTCGGGGCGCGCTCGGCACCAGAAGCTGAAGGGCCGTCATCGCGTCGGGGAACAACGAGTGGTAGTTGACGACCGGCACGTAGGCGGCGGTTATCACGCGACCGGCGAACCATCTTCCGTGAAGGGAATTCACGGCCGCGACGGCGGTCGCGATCGACGGACACTTTACGTAAACATTACCCTGCGGCGAGGCCTGGTCCACGTATACGTGCAGTACGCCGCCGTGTTTGTTGCATTCCTCGATCACGTCGTCACGGATCTCTTTCGCCCAGTTGGGGTTAGTCTCACTGAGGAAGAGAAAGAAACAATTTTATTCGTTATCGACTTGCATACTTGTTTCAGGGTCACGCATTCTGACAATTATATTTAATCGTTGACTGTGTCGAGTTACACCGCTATTGAAATCCGTATGTAGAACGAATCACAAGCATTGACGCGGATAACAACTTTTATCTGGCATATTAATTCCCCCTGATAAAAGTATTGTGTATGACTAACATCAGGTCTACAATAATGCCGTGCGAGCACGAACTCGAGTAATTATGCAGTGTGCACTACTTACTTTTGTGGGTCAAACATGTTTGAGAGCATGAAACATTGAGTCGCTATGGGCGGCGCTGCTTGTGGCGGTGGTTGAGGGGCAGTCATTACAGGCGCCATGTTCAAGGCATTTGCAGCAGCTGGCGGTATCTCAAGGCCCGTTCCTTCGGCCAACTTAAACATCAGTTGTAGTCTGGAACAACCGAGGTACCTTATTAGATAACACAATATTGTTTGTGTGGTGACTGCAATGTAATTTCAGACTATTATATATATTTACCTGCCAGTTGCGCCAAGGTCAATGCCACTACGATCCAGCTCGTCGGTATCCAAAAGCGAAGGACCTTGGATGAGGTCTGTACGTTCAGTAACATTGCCGACTTTCATCGGCCTGCCGGCCAATTCAAATCCGTTCAATTGTTCCAAAGCCTTCTTAGCGTCATCCGCATTTCTGAACTGGAAGCGTACATTGACAAATGATATCGTCAACCACAAAAGATTTACCAACAAGGTTTCTGAAGTTGAAACTTACCGTCAGAAATCCGTATCCTTTGCTTCGTCCCGTTTCCGGATCCATAATTAGCTGAATGTTGTCAATTTTGCCGAAAGGTTCGAATATTCCCCGCAACATGTCTTCCGTGATGTTGAAGTGCAAGGAGCCAACGTAAAGTCTCATAGGTCCCGTCTGTCCCTTTGGCATCAGATTCGGCATGGAATTGCCCATACGATTCTTCTCTGCCTGCGTGTGTTGCACGACAATAGGAACTCCGAGAAGTTTCTGTCCCGATAATCCCAATGCCTATAAATACAAGTTCAACATTATAAACACGCCGTCCTCCACTGAAAAGTGTTTAAATACAGCAATTACATTAAATGGCTTAGCATGTAACATACCAGCGTGACACTTTCAGGGTCCTTAAACTCGACGTACGCAATTCCCTTGAATCGCCTCGTCTTATTGCACGTGATAAGCCGAACATCCTGCACTTTACCGACACTCGAGAAGAATTCCTCAAGATCTCGTGCTCGTATACGTTGACTGAGTTGCATACAAAAGACTGTCCGCGCATCGCGCTCCTCCGGCGTCAGCTCATCATTCCTCCTGCAATCGCAACGATACACATCCGGTTAATTCAGTTCTCCTCTCTTTTCATCTACGTACCCAACATACACGTCCACCAATTGAACTAATAAACCGAACACTGTAGAATACTAATTCCGTCCGCCCAAGGTAAATGCACCCGGGCAATCGAAAGCAGTATTCATATTTATCTGGCATAAATAATTCCCCCGTGTCAGATAGAAAATCTTCTGACCGGGTCTAGTCAGGATTATGCTCCTCACTGCAAACGATTTCCAAAGAACGAGTAGGTAAGTTTCCATTAACCAGTCAGCTGTGGCGGCCTCTTCTCAGAGCAGCTCTGTCTGTTCTATTTCGTCTTTATCTCCAAAGATTCTAAGTATAATGAAATTTACGAATATATCTCAGATTCCACTGAAATTACTGTTTAAACAGAGTAACTGTATTTTACGCTTGACGGATACAGTCGTCAAACACAGCTGACTGGTTAACGCACGTACTTGTTCCCATTCATGAGAATCGTCTTCAGTCTCGCAAGCGAACTGAAGCGCAACCATTGCAGAATCGAAAGAGTTGACTTACACGCCAAGGGGACTGACTCCTTTTCCAAAGGGTGGCCGAGCTCTGGGAAGTGTGATGGGCGTCAGGGACCTCTTCCTCCTCCTATCCCTGTCCCGATCCCTGTCCCGCCTGTCTCGATCCCGATCACTGTCCCTGTCCCGATCGCGGTCCCGTCTGTCGCCTCCTCCTCTCGATCGGGATCTTCGCCGCCGATCGCCGCGCTCGCGATCTCTGTCTCTGTCGCGATCTCTGTCCCGGTCTCGATCTCGATCGCCGCCGCCACGGCGATCCTTGTCCCGACGATCTCGCGACCGGGAACGGGAGCGGGAACGATGCTTGCTCTTCCTACGAAAGAGAAGGGATCGTCAGACGTGTGCGCTGCCAGGTCGCCAGCATCTAGGTGGCGCTCGACTATTTGTGGCAAAATAGGATTTTCTTACGAGAACTTGTTCGTACATGACTTTGTTCTTTTTTCTTTCTTTTCATTCGTTCGTTGCACGCGACTCACGACTTACACAGAACGGTACTGTGAAAGGACGTCTCGTAAATGGCAATTGCTTCGTGAAGTGAGAGAGAATGTTCATGCTGGTAGAGTTAAATCAAGAGAGTCTGTTGCGTTCCTTTCGTCTTTTTTCGTTTTTTTTTTTTTAATGGTTGCATGACGCGAATGGTACTTTCTTGATTAGATTGCGTGAGGGTAAGGCCAAGATCGATCGGGGATCTCTCGTTACACGTATGCGACTATGTTTAGAAGTACGCTTTATGAGTGTCGCAACGAATAGGAAATGAATAGACTGTTTACCTCCTTGAAGTTATTTTTGTTTTTATAACGGCCGAGTCTCATTCTATGAGTATTTTTTTTCTGAGTTTTTTTTTTTTTGCTACAAATACTCTTCCTATATACTTACCATCGTCAGGTCTAACCTTTGGAATTATCAAATTAACCAGCATTTACACTAACTGTATGGGGTCTATAACAAAGAGAATACAACTTCAGATGGCCATAGGAATAGGAGTTGTCTAATTTCATTATCATTTTAACTAGGGAGCACATTTCAGTAACGTTTATTTACGAAAAACTCGTGGACGGAGAAAAAGTACAGAGAAAGAGAGACGGAGAACAAAAATAGAAACAGATAACTCAGAGAAAAACGCTTGGCACAAACGAAATTCATGCAGAATTTCAATAAAACAATGTAGTCTCATCTCGCGGAACACATCTCGCTCTCTTACATTGTTTCATTTTTTTTTCTATCGGATTGACAGAGACGATGGCTCAACTAAGTTGTCGCGGCGGCAAGTAAAAGAACAAGAACAAAAGTAATGAAAACAATGCAGAACGAGCAGCGTAAGGTATAAGAATAAAAAAAAAAAGGTGGGGGATTAACGTAACGATGGCATAATGTAGTTGCAATACTGTACGTACCCAGAAGTTTTGCGGCTAGACCCATTCTCCTTGGAGGACTTGTCTTTGGACGAGGAGTCCTGCTCCTACGAACAGCAAACAGTTGAATGCCATGCCAGCCAGCCGATGTGGCAGGGACGCGCGAACAAGGGGACAAAAAGCAAATCGTTCAACGTTAGTAAAGTCTCGTAACGACAGTGGCTTCGTTGTTTTATGCATAAATCAATCTTACAGATTTCAATGAATAAACAGTTACGAACACGATACGGCTTGCCGGCAATGTAAAAATGTACAATTAGCGATATCATGATAACAATAAATGAGTTCTTTTGCCGAACGTTATACGATTATATGTGTGTATATATCATATATTTATATATATACATATGTAGGCAACTCTCCCTTTCGAGCATAACATTCTCGGAGGATCAACTCGCTGCTGGACGATGGCACAACTCTCGTGCTCTTTCTCTTTTCCAGGGTAGACTTTATTTGCGGTCTGAGAGGGGGGGGTGGATAAAGCTGAGTTTTCTTTGTTGAGGGTTTGGGGCGGTCAGGGGGGGTATTGGAGACAACAGAGAGAAAGAGAGAGAGTGAGAGAAAGAGAGAGAGATAGAGAGAAAGAGACGGGGCGAGCTTAGTGTTGCGACGCCTCGCATACACCTGGCTGAAACTTACCAATTGCTTTATCGGGTTTTAGGAAAGCATTGCAATCTTGGGTTGAGCATGCCTTGGTCTTAAACTACCAATGGCCAACCACACATCCTTTTTCTTCTGCAAAAGAGAGCCCTCATCAAAGACAGTACGTTTTTATCGTAAACGCGTGATGTGAACCCTAATCGCTAGCCTACGCGATCCCTTGCGCGAAATTTGTTTGTATATATATTTTTTTTGTTAATATCTTAATCGCACACGAGACGCATTGTAGGTAACACGGCGGGTTGATCTTTGTCCCGCTTGTAAGAACATCGCAAGTACCGGTCTGCCCTAATCGTTGCCTTTGGAGAGAAAATGTTTTTTATGTTGCTACCTTTGTGATGGCTTTGCGTAACGAAAGTGCGCCTCCGCGAGTCGCTTATGGATAGATGTAAAATGGAAAGGAGATCGTGCTGAAAACATTTTCTCGCGCATAATCTGTTATCATGTTGGTAATGTTCCATTACTGCTCGCCAGTTTACCATGCGTTCGAACTTGTGGTACGCAATATTCGAATTAAGTGAGTGCAAGAATGATGCCCACACACAAAGCCTAAAATCAAATTATTGCATATAGATTTTCAACCAGGATGAAAGCCTTAGGGCAGTAATAATGAAGTAAAATGAGATTTATAGAAAATAGGTGTCAGAGCACCTGTAGTATCGTATCCTAGAAACTTAACTGTTCTATCTCTTTTCAGATGTTAGCATCACAGATCCAGTATAGCAAAAATTCAATGCAAAACAAATCTGCAATTAAAAACATTATATTGGCTTAATGTACATAAGTTAGAAAACATCGCATGATTTATCAAATTTTGCTATTACAAGATCGATTACTCGTATCGCTTATCTCTCTAATGTAAACTTATGTGTTACTGTGTTAACAAGGAAGAATATGAAAATAATATGCTGAGACAATACAAAACACTGTACTTTGCCAATACTATTTATCAACGGTTTTACTGGTGATTTACTAATTTCAACCACATATTCATGGAAAGAGCAAGAAAGTAAAAGAGCCTTACAATACAGTACCTATAATATGTTTTCAACAGAAATTGAAAGGAAAGGTGTGTCGAAGAATTTAAGCTCCTTTCGTAAAGAAATGGATAACGCTGTCAGAATAATATTAAACCTAAAAAACTAAGTTCTTAGACCTAGAGCATAAACCAATCGATAACCAGGTGATATTATTAACAACCTGTTAAACCCACAATGCCGTGACACCACAAACGCATACGGGTCGTATACACAAAACTAACAGCATGGCACATGGCAAACAGCGCCTGGTCTTTTTGATACTCCCAAAATGACAGAGAAAGAATAACTGAGATATACAAGGTACGTAACGTACCGAGTCAGCCCAACCCAGTAAACGTATAAGAATCGATTGACACTGGCTGCTGGCAAACTATCTACATCCTAATGTAATAAACGTTATATAGCGTTTTTGGAAAGAAGACAATAAAATATAAAAAAGTTACACATAAACAAACAAAAAGTAGAAAAAAAAATTATGTAGAGAATGATGTTAGTGATGGCTTTTCTTAATACCTCGTATTTCAAGTGCATTCTAGGAACTCGCTGCCGAACATCCTACGAGCGCGAGGGTACATGTTACGTACCATCTATAAGTACAGAAAATGGAGGTATTGATCAATAGTTGGCATCACAAGAGAGAAAGACAAGGGCGTTACTTTGTTCTACATTGTACACGAACACAGAGCGAAGGAATAAAGGTCGGTTCGATCAATTATCAGATATCTCTATATGCATATGTGATACACGTACAACAATTAATCTACTTTTTTTTCTCCTTTTCGGTTCTTTTTTCCTCGGGCACTACTATGAACGGAGTACGCCCCAAAAAAATGGCACACGCAGAAACACTGTGGCAAGAAATAAAACCGCGCGCGCGCTCGCGCACCGCGATGGGAAAAAGCAGAGAGACACATATCATGACGATAATAATATAATATAGGCAAAAAGGCAAACGAAGTAGTTCGGGGAGAGTGAGACAGTAGTTGGCAGTAATAGTTGTAATAGTAGCGGTAGTAGCAGTAGTATGGTAGTCATCAATCGAATAAAGGAAGAAAAAAAAGAGATGTGATCGATAAAAGAAACATGGAGAATATCGTTTCTTACCCCCTTCTTATATGGCGCCTCCAGCATCGCCTCGACATCCAAATCCTCCGCCATTGCGCGAGTTGGGGAGCTTTCTGAAATGCCACGCATTAGCACACAACGAACAACGTGATTGCGATTGAGTTCGAATAATTTAATGGGCTATTACGGATTGGTGATATTAACGTACAGTCAGGCGGCACTTTTATTTGTCTAACTTTTTTTTTGCTCTGTGTTAAATATAATGGCAAACGCTTTTAGATGGTCGGGAGGCGAGTGTGTGGCACCGAGAGAGCTAAACACGCAGATTTCGCAACCGAACGCAACGATGGCCAAAAGAAAATGGATGACACCGGATGTGAGCTTGCGTCTGAACGCCACTCCGTGTGTTGCGGAAGTGACGCGACACACACCACCGCAAAATTTGCCGAACTTTTCCACGTTTTAGCGCGCCGCGGACGGTTTTCCCTGCCGGCACTATAATTCAAATGAAAGACGAGCACTTGCTTGATGCTAATTGCCAGCCGGACGATACAATTCTGACGTTGTACGGCAGTAAATGTATAATAACGGTTCTTACTGTGAGCGCCAAAGGAGCGACGTCGTTGAGTCATGGAGTATGATTAAGGCGGGACACTGAGCGGGGTCGCAGGTAACCGCGGTTTGTCCAATGGCGGCCAATGAGAACCAAGGAAAGATTTTCGGTACTGATTGGTCCAATCCGATTTTATTTTTAAACCAGTAATAAAATCTTCTCGCACATAGCAATAATTAAATAACTTGCAAAAAATATAAAATAAATGCAGTATAATTTTTCGGAATTTCACCGGCCATTGAATACATCAATCATCTTCCTATGGTAACTAACTAGGCGGCTAACAGTTTGAGCCGTTCGTTGTAAGATGGCGCAAGAGTCGCAATTTTAAATTGGAAGCACCTGGCAAGTACACGTGTATATACAGGATTCGAAAAGGAGCTTTGAAAGCAGGAAATTCATGCGCAGTACACTATATAGTAAGTATAATTTTCTGCACGACATTAAGGTGTGATTTCTACGTTAGGCAAAGCTGTCAGCAAAATATATAGAATTCTACAAAATGATAAAGGTTAAAGGAAGATAACCGCTGGTCGCATATATTTCCATATTTCCGATATCCTCGACACATAAGCCGCAAATGTTTCACCTCTTTTGTCACGTTTTGCCAGTTACAGGCCCCATGCGTGTCAGCGAGTGCGAAAGTCATAAGCTCTTTTCCGCTGACTAAAGTCGAATTAATTATATGTCCGCAATGTTTGTTTGTTCTCTGTTAGTCTTCTCAGCTCCAAGAGGACGAGAGAGGGGCAAAGGAAGAAAACGCGATAGAGCGAAAAATTTCGGACAAAGGAAACTCGCGTAGGTACGTACGACGTACAGGTAGCTTGTACAGTCAACGTATGTATACAACCAGCCATAACATTGGCCGTTGGAATAGGCGGATTAGGCGCGGGAGGAAAATTCAGCACTTTCGGTATCGACTCGGCCCTCGCATCCCCGCTGCAGGATTCCATTAATGGCAGGCGCGTAGGGCCAAGGGTCGAAAGCGAGGAAGGAAAGGGGGACAGAAATGTCTTGCCCAAGGCGTGGCATTCTTCCCCCCCATCTCGTGTATTTGCGCCCCAACGATTTTCGGCAAGACGCCCGGATACGTGGAACGCAACGAGGGTAGGAACATCTTGGTGTCATCGCAGCCGTACTTCCAGAAATTCGCGCACAGGTGTACCTACAGGATCTGCAGTATGAATGAGTATCAACGGCAGGAGAATAATACGGAGAAGGAGAGTGTCTCTGATTCGGCAAAATGCATTTTTCAACGTTCTCGGAGCGCGAGCGCTTTCGTCACGTACGCCGAACAATGTTTGTCCGCACAACATTGGATAAGGTACTATTTTAAGCTCAACTGTCTTTGGCAGGTGATCGTGTGCATGCGTAAGCGACGAAGAACTCTCCGCGGCATGTCGGAAGGGCCCGCCGGTCTCAGGCCTGCTGGTCATTCACATCAGACAAAGGGCGTCGATGCCCCGGCATTTCAGTACACAGGCCTATCACGTTCTTCCTTCCTCCCGCGGCCTCCTCGATTTCGGCAACCGAACTGGGTCATTGAACGCGCGCGTTCTCTTTCGTTTATACTGCCGGCTCTCCTTATCTAGATACACGGGGAATCTTCTCCTCTCCGCCAACTTATTCCGATAACTCCGGCGCCCTGCGTCCTCCAGTCATCCTCCACCTTTAATTACGTCTCCTCAACCTTACACGAGGAAATACGCCTGTAAGGCTCCTAGTTACGCGAGCGTAGACGAGCGTAGACAAGCGTAGACAGACTTAATCTTAATTCTCTGACAATTCGTATAAAACCGCGCATCTACGCGAACTTGGGAAGCAAACATTAATGCACGCATCTATATCTCGAAATTGTCAGGATGTTAAAACGTCGAAGCTGGAATACAGGACTGTGCCGGGTGGAAGTCGAGAGGTGAAAGTCGCATCGATAAGTGTCGCAGTTGGCAATGGCCATCCCTCGGTTCGGCGTTGCCCCACTACCGGAGGCCCTCGCCGAGGGGGAAAGTCTTTCACCCTTGCCACCCCGGCGAATGCGGAGATGGAATGGAGGACACGTCCCCTTCGGGATGCTTAAACTTGCCGACGCTTCGCCGCATCGATTTTCCGCGAGCTGCCGAGAGCTCTTCCTGCCGCCGCGTGCAGCCAAGAAAGAGGGGTTGCCTCGTGGATCGGTAATGGAGATGTTGGGAGAGAGGATACTTCCGCAATTAAGAAGGGTGGACGTATCCGAAGGATGGATGGACGATGACGGCCAGTGGCATTCGTCAAGTCCTCCCAAGCTGTACTCTGCTATCCGAAGTTTTCCTTGGACGGGGAAAGATAGGAAAATTCTGATTCAGCTCCGATTAATTCTCTTTGTTCGTCCCTGGACTAAGACGCACAATGAAGGATACGCGGCCGAAGGCGTTTACTGTCCGTAGGACGCGAGGAATGTTTTCAAATCGCACGATCGTGGTTTCACAACGATAAATTAGAGCAACAGCGTCCTCGTGCCTCTGGGCATTATGACATATGGGACTGTCCCGATAAGACGTTATCGGCATCCTCGCGTGTGTAGTTCTCTCTGTCTCTCTTTCTCTCTCTCTCTCTCTCTCTCTCTCGGATGCAGTGAGATCAGTTTTTCGAAGAGCCCCCGCCGATTCTCCCTGTCCCTCTCCCCTATCGTTACGCAATTTCGGCTTATGCAATTGACGTTTCGGGTGGCGAAGTTGTTTTTCTACCGTTTCGAACTTCGCGACGGCGACACGTCGCCGACTTCGGCTACTTCGGCCAGCGATTAACAGGCTCGGTAATCTTTCGGCGTCTAATCGTCGTCGGGATTGATCGTCTTCCCTCGAGCGCCATCGTCAAATAGAAACGCATGAATCTGGGATATGGGGAATAAAAAAGACAGTGGTTTTCGATAACTGAAAATGTTTATTTTACTCTTCTATCTCGATAATCGACAGCGTTCGACCGTCGTTGGTCGCCGTCGCGGGGGAATTTCACGAAAGAATTCGCAATATTAATAATTAACAGATCGGCTATTTCGTGTAAGAATGTCTTTATGTTTACCTCGCTGTCGAACTGTGTGAAGTATCAGCTCATGTCTGTTTTTCTCGGTGTTGATGATGTGTGTGTCTTTCTTGTGTATATAAAGTGTGTGCGTGTGTTTCGTTTAAAAATTTGCGTGCACGCGTCAACAGACAACGCCGTAACGTCTTCGATAATAATAATGCTCCGCGCCTTGACTATGTACAAAAGAAATAAAAGGGAAACAACGTAACAATTACACGATCACGACGAAACGAATGGTTCGATAAAATTTGTTTTTTCTCATCTCGCGCACAAAAGTTCGCTTCGATCTCTCTCATTTTTGACGCCTTCCTCTCTTTCACCGTTCGCTTACACCTCACAGAATAATACGCAAACGCAATTACGATGACTAATAATGTGGATACACGAATTGTTTTACAATCAAACTGGATTATAAATCTTACGGCATACAATAATAATAATAATAATAATATTAATAATAATAATAATTAACATACGATTTTTTCTTCACTGATATTAATCCATAAATATATTTATATATATTCAATTTATATATATTTATATATATAATATGTATATTATATACACACGTACGCATACTCGTCTCTGCATACATACATACTCAACACGCACGCGCGCACACCCACAAAGTTCTTTTCTTTTTTTTCCCCCCCTTTCTTTATGTATACTTCATTACTTTATCAATGGCAGGCAGTTGGCGTCAGATATCGGCGCGTAACGCTTTTACAAATATATTCCCTAGTGATAGTCGTTACGTATCGACAAATTGTGCGAATCGAAATTCTGTCTCCTGAGAACGGCCGCCGCCACCCTGCTTTCGGCAAAAAAAACGGTTTGCGGAACGCTCGCACGGCGTCGGTCTCGCGGGCGTCCAATTAGATTGGCGCCGAAAGTACGCGCATAAGTAATTTGAGGTCCGCTCAATTGGCGAGCGATCTTCTTCGCGGCTGAGAATCCGTTCGTGTCGCTGCGACACGTCTCCGTCGCGACGCAGGCGTCGCAGGCAAACTCAGCGTGGTGACTTAAAAAAACGTTTGAATCCTCAGCCGAGAGGTTCGCTCGCCATTTGACGGTCCGATGCGCTATCGACCGTTTACCTTGAAAGCGGTGTAAGTCCATATTTAAAAAAAAAATTAGATATCATAATTTATGATGAACGTGGTCTAAACGATTTATGTGATGTGATAATTTTTCTTTCAAAAATTGGACTTACACCACTTACAAAACGAACGTCCCATATACGTATTATACCGTATATGACCGCCGAAAGATGATTCGGCCGACGAATCTGAATCGAATTCGACGCGCGTCAGCGAACGGACGCGCATTGCCGTGCAACGAGGGCGACTTTGGCCGAAAGTGATGAACGATCGATTTTTCGCGCGAAGGATGGCGATGGGCTTATTGTCGGTAAGCGCGGGAGGAGGAGGAGGAGGAGGAGGAGGGGGGAGGGGGAGGGATCCTGCTTCGTTTCGGAAACGTTCGCACGCCGCCCGGGTGATGTCAATGCCCCGCAAGGAGAGTACGTTCGGCCCGGCGCGGTGCGCTTTCGTTTGCCGAAAGACGAACTTTCGGCTCGCGTACACGTGGGCCCATTGGCTCGCGGACGAATACTGTGTGTTTGTCTCGACAGCTCGCCTCGACGCGCTCCGATTTTCGTTTTTGCACCGATCCTCTCCCCCGTAAGGAAAACGTATCGATGGTCCGACATCGGTCAGTCGAAATTTGAGACAACCGAGGCGAGGCTGACGAATCTGTTTTCACGTGCACGCGAACGAGGATCCGAGGTCGAGAGTCGATTGATGAGGTATTCTAACGTTAAATTTGATTTCGGCGCCTTCTGATACCTATTGCTAGTGTTCATTTCTTTTCTCTCTCCCGGCGAACATCGTCGCACGACGCGGAGCCTGAAAACTCGATGCAATAAGTGTTTAAGGGAGTACCTGAGTAGTTTTAGTGCCGTTTCCTTTCTCCATATATATATTTTTTTTTCTTTTTTTTTTGTATACTCCATCGCTTCTCGTTCCGTTTCGTTCGGAACGGCGCGAACACCTTGAGATAGGTTTCGCTCTTTCGTTTTCTTTCTTTTTCTTCGTTTTCTCCGAGATGCGCTCGTCAGACGGTGAGCGACGATTATTATTTATTGCACCAAGACACGCCGAATCGCTTCTTCCGGTTAGGCGAAAATTGACGAGAGTTAACGGACCGCGTCGATTAAAAATCGGGGTTTCTGATATTATATTCAGTTCACGAAAGGAATTTGAGAGTGCCGCGTTCGCGTCGGTACTCCCGGCTATATAATCCTACGAGTTCGATTGTTTCGATAATTAATAAAAAAAAAAAGAAAAAAAATGGGTTACGAGATGCGCTCGCGCAACGAATGACTTCGCGGAATGACGATCATCTCTCCCGCGAATGTGACGGCGATAAAATGAATGATGCGCAACGAATCCTATGCGAAGGAAAGTAATCAATATAGTGTCGAGAGAAAGAAGAAGAGGACGATGATTCTTTACGTGTAATCAGTTCCACAAGCCGACCCTTAGTGGTAGCCGGCATGTACGCGTTAACAGTATAATCGATAATATTAATGATCGAGGATATTATACTAAAGCCCCAGCCCCCTCCCACTCTTTTAAATCCTACCCCGGTCCGAAAAAATCTACTGCTCGTCCGTCATCGCGGATACCTAAATATTTTTCGATCGACGTCTCCCGCCACGTGACCTGAGACTTTCTTCATTCTTTCTTTCTTCCTTTTTTTATTTCCACCTGACGAAGTAAAAGGCGTCGCGAGGACGACTTCCGTCGCGACCGGTTTAACACCCCTTCCTTTTTTTCTCCTCCTTTTTCTTCCTTAACAATATCTATACGATTGCACAAATGGGTACACGCTTTTACACGAGACAAATATACACGAAGTACACTAACGAAAACGAAGAATGATCACCCCGTCGCTAAAGCACGAATTCATTCAAGTCGCGAGGCTAAAAGAGGAAAGGAGAGAGGACGAATGAGCGAAGGCGTCTCTTCTCGTTTTACGAAAGCGAGCGAGAAGTGAGCGAAGAAGGGAAGAGAATCGAGAAAGACAGACAGATAGAGAGAGAGAGAGAGAGAGAGAGAGAGAGAGAGAGAAAGAGACAGGGGGAGTACAAAATAGGCCACGCAGCGAACGTTTAAGAACAAAAAGTTTCGGGGGGGCTCATACGAGCGCGTATAAGTTACACATTACTTCGATAGCTATATAAACGTAGGTCAACGTATACCTATATGTACGCGCATGACGGAGTACGGGCAGTGCCGGAGTGTGTGTGCGTGTGTTAGGGCCAGAATTGGAAGAAGCGGACTCATCGTCGCCAATGCCCGATCCGACGGAACCGATTCACAATGTTAATTAATTCGTTTACGCGCATAAATCGTTCCGCCGCTTCGGCACTCTTCCCGCCCCTCCTCGCGCATGCGCGCGTACATATATGCTTGTACTGGCAGTGGGCTCAGCTCCCCTCAATACTCTGATAGTACGGAGTTCTTATCACAGAGATATCAAATTGTTTGGTGCTTTTTCCCAACCGTTTCCTTTCTTTCTTTTTTGTCGCTCGCTTCCCCTCGGGCCAGCCTTCAAAAAAAAAAAGAGAGAGAGTTCGCCGGAAGGGCTTTAATCCCTTTGCGTGTGTCACCGCCTAATCCCGTCGGCCGATCGAAAGAATCTGCGTGCCGGATATGAAAGTTTCGCCGACTCGGGGACTGACTGACGTTCGGCAGGCGTGCGCGAATTTACTGTTCGTACGCCAGAGGATTGAGTAACGGGACGTCGGCTGAATTAGTCGGACGCACGTAGCTTCTTTCAAACGTGACGTCGGCCGAATTAGTCGGACGCACGTAGCTTCTTTCAATCGTGACGTCGGCACGTATCGGTTTCCCTCACTTCGAATTTTTCTCGCCGCTCTTCGCTCCTATCTAGCGCCCAACGTATTACGTGTGGACTCTCGCAGCTTGGTAAAAACATTCCATAAAAAAAAAGAGAGAAAAAAAACGCGTAGAAATCTGAAGGGAATGTACAGGCATTTTTACGGCCTTGGAGTGGCCGTTCGATCGAAACGGACATCGAAGAATCTCGAGACTCGACCGATCTCGGAATCGAGATCATTGATCAGCGCCGGTGCAGCGCTGCCAACCGAGCGGACTCTCTATGCAAGCTGATCTCGCGCGTCCTGGCAAGAGATCGTGAGCTATTTCGACTTTTGCGCGGAAACTGGGGCGAGTCGAGTCGCGGAAAAATACCGAGCTACGTTCGACACACGCGACGTCAAAAAAAACTTAGCCCCGAGTGGAAGGGAGAATAAATTAGTCTCTCGCGAGAAGGATCGATTTTGCCCGGCGGACAACACGTTAATACTAAAAAGAGTGAAAAATCATCGGGCAAAACGCCGACGAGTACCGTTGGACAGTGTCAGCTGAGCGTTGTACAATGCGGATGTAGCGGAAGGAGTATTCTTCTCAGTCGAAGTTTACCGATTCCCGCCTCCTCGCCATCCGGAACACCGGGCTGGAGGTCGGCGAAGTTCTCCTCGGCCTAGGCAATCTCCGACCATCATCGCCGAGGGTCAGAGGACCGAGGTCGAGGAGCGTCGAATCCTCACCGTCAGCGCGTACCGTCACTATGAGGCTCTCGCGAACTGAATGACGGAACTCTGTCTCTGACTGGCGATCAGGCCGCTCCTCTCGCTCTCCATGGACTCCAGGATCATCTTGCACCGTTTCCTCGGCGGCAGGATGAGCGTCTCCCGGACGGGGATGGCCAGGTCCAGCGGATCCGGCGAGGGTGCCGGGCTGACGGGATTGGAACTGGGCGGCGTCAGCATTGGCTCCCTGTCGACCTTGACGCCGTACTCCCGCTGCCTCTCCTCCTCGACGGCCTCCAGGGCGGCCTCGACTCGTCGCCTGGCATCGTTGCCCGGCAGGTTGAGCAGGGATGAACAGTCGCTGCTCATCCCCAGGTCGTTCGTCTGAAGGCCGAAGGTGGTGTAGGCCGGCGCCACCTCCGGGTAGAGGAACACGTGCGTCGGCTCCACCGGGGTCGGCACCACCGACGACGGGAAGCTCCTCTCCACGTCCACCCCCGCCAGTAGGCTAACGTTGACGGGCGTCACCGGCTGCGGATACTGCTCCCGCGGATAAATGTAGTAGGGGAAGTCCCTCTGATAGGCCTCCGGCGGACAGATGTCGATTTCAGTCTTATGCTCCATCTTCTCCAGCTCTCCCTTGTTCTCCTTGTCGCTGCTGATCGACTGCGGCGACTGAACGAACCTCGGCTCCATGTACTTCTGCTCGGCGTACTTCTGATCCATGTACTTCTGGTCCAGGTACTTCTGCTCGGCGAGCTCGTGATGCTGAACGATGTTGATCGGCGACGGACTCGCAGCTTTGATGCTCTGCGATATCTCCACCACCGGCTCGATCGGCGAATCCCTCGGCGAGGTGCCGTTCGACGAGGCAGAGGACGACGACGACGAGGAGTCCGAGTGCGTCTTGATGTGCAGCTCCATCGTCTTCTTCGACCCAAAGGTCTCGTGGCACAGCGTGCACTTGTACACCTTCTCCCCGTAGTGCGCCACCTGATGGAGCTTGAGCACGTGATTATAACCGAAGGACTTGCCGCATATGTCGCACGTGTACGGCTTTTCGCCGGTGTGCGTGCGCGTATGGACCTTGAGCTGCTTCGAGCACGTGAATCCCTTGCCGCAGGACTTGCAGACGTAGGGCTTTTCGCCGGTGTGCGTGCGCATGTGTATCACCAACTGACCGCTCTGTATGAACGTCTTCGAGCAAACGGTACACTTGTGCGGCCGTTCGCCGGTGTGAATTCGCATGTGACGATGAAGCTTCCCGCTGTGCTCGAAGGCGCGCTCACAGACGTCACACTTGTAGGGCCGCTCGTTCGTGTGGATGCGACGATGAACGCTTAGGTTCTCCTTCACGGAGAAGGACTTGCTGCAGTACTCGCACTGATAGGGCTTCTCGCCGGTGTGCGTCCGATAGTGCCTGGTGAGTCTCGCCGGCACGGCGAAGGTCTTGCTGCATATGTTGCAGCGATAGGGGTCCTCGCCGTCCTTGCCGTGCGAGCGTAGGTGACTCTGGTAGAGGCTCTTCTGCTCGAAGCTCTTCTGGCAGAGTAGACACTGGTAGGGCTTGTCGTCGGTCGGCGTCGTCAGATTCTCGGCGCCGCAGGGCGGCGAGGCGAACACCGTCAGGTCCGGACTGCAGACGAGACTCTTCACCGGGTTCATCGTCTCCAGGGTGGGCACACCCACGCTGGCAACGGACATCGTCGCCGGACTCGGGATCGGGTCCGTCTGATAGTAGCCCACCATCCTCGGGGCTCCCGATAGCGAACTTACTGGTAATCTGTGTAGAGGACAAGAAAAGAAGAAAGGTCTTTTAAAAAGTCGTTCGACCAATTAGCGGCCGCTTAACGATGCGCGCGTGGCGACATTTTTTTACTACGCGGCAAATGGCCGACCGTTACGCGCCAAGTATGTGGCCAAGTGGCCGCGATAAGGTGTTTGAAAACAGAGTGCACGAGGCCTGCCCCGTGGCGGATTATCGTAAACATTCTCGGCGCTCACGTGTACGTAGCTGCCGCCGACTTAATTATACGTGCCGACGACGCTGCACACGCGTCACGTTCCCGGCCGCTATTAACTTATCGTCCTCGCGTCGCGGATGAAAATATGTGCAACGATTCCGCGGCGCTCAACTTATGTTTACCTCGTACTGAATAATTTTGCGTTCTATCGTACCGGCGCAATTAATCAAATTCCTTATCGCCGGGCGCGTATTGTTACACGCTCGTAAAGTCGAATGATCCTTTGCATTATTTAAATCGCGCCTTACGCTCGACTCCCGGAAGTCCGCTCTGCGTCCGAGGACGAGCCGCCGCGAACTTCGCCAGCGGGATACGTTCGACGCGAGGACTCGGATCGCTGGAAGTTGGCGATAATAAGAATCGCGACGACGGCCACTCTCCTCTCGCTGCACACAATCGGCGTGAGGTAGATCAGTGTTTTTTTTACGCAGCAGCTCGAGTGCACTCGACGACGTATACACACAGGGAGTCTCGGGCGGCAGTCAAACATGTGGGCACGATAAATTTAACAACAGCTGCGAATTGAAGCGGGAATCTCGTGGGGTAACCTTGGCGCGGGAGAAAAAAAAACATGAACGTCCCGACGAAATTCTCATCCCGAAAGCCGAGTGAAACGAACGGACGCTATCGCCGAGTAGCCGATCAAGTCCGGCCCGGGACGCCGCCGTTCGGGAAGCGGTCGGCTCCCGTCAATGAAGCGAGCGATGACTCCTCTTTCCTCCGCTGAATGAAAGCCCCAAAGTAAACACTCGACGGATCGATCATCGATCCCCGAGTCAATACCGCGGAGCCGCGGCCGTGAATGAGGAACCTCCTACCCACGTGTCCCGACGCCGACAATACTGTTTGCACGTTACAATGGTCTACCTTCCGAGCCCGAACACCTTTTCCTCGATCACTGACCTACATCGTACTACACTGCCACACGCGCAGGTGTAGATCTACGCAAAACGACTACGCATAATCCTACCTTGGCACTACTAAACGACCGAAATCACAACACAAGGACTCCGCTCCCGATAAATTCACCAAAACAATGTTTCGTACGGCTGATTGAGAGTCAAGGTAATGTACCGTGCGTAAAATTGTGCCGGCGTCCTCTTCGCGTGGCCGTCGAAGTCTTGGGAGGAAGTGTCGGCAGTTGCACGCGGAGTATCAGGTGCGACAGGTACTGAGGTAGGGTAACATTGAGGTAGATAGCGAGAAGGCACCGAGTAGAATAATGGGTGTCGAGGTGCACCGCCGCGCGTATCGGGCGAGTAGCGCGGATGCGACTGTGCGTGTGCGCCTTGATTACGCTCCGCGTACACGGCCGAATCGAGTCGAGAGGGTATAAACGCGCCTACTCCGCGCCTCTCTCCTCCCCTCGCCGTAGCTCAGCTCTCCCCACCAGGCCGGACCTTTTTTCAGCCCAAAAACGCCCACGAGAGACAGAGAGAGAAAGAACGAGGGAGAGAGAGAGAGAGAGAGCGAGAGAGAGAGAGAGGGCCGAGACGCCCCGTGCGTGCGTGCGTGCGCGTGCGTGCCCGAATCTACGTTTCTATGGTGCAGGGGTGGCGTGCGGGAGGAAGACGCTGGGAGAAGGTGCTGACTAACGCGGCTACGTTTTGGTCCACCGGATTCTATCCGATAGCATGCGCCAGAAGTCTCTTGTTGTTGTAAACAGAGCTGGCTCTTTCGGCGAGATAGGAATTTCGGATATCCGAGATGACGATGATGATGATGATGAAGGTGTCGATGTGCCAGGGTGGACGATAAGGGATGACGTTGAACGGCGTGAGGTTCGCAAATTGGGTGGGTTTGTATTGCCGAGTGGGCGGCACGAAAAGTGGAGGTCTTCGGTACGCAATTAGTGTACAGAGGATTAGACACCGGACTTGGGGGTATGAGGAGGATTACATCAGGCGTCAGACCTTCACCTCTTTCCGTCCCCATTCTCCACGCGCGCATACGCCGGGCCGAGGCGAGGCGAGAGTAAAAAGGGGCAATTGTGTGCTGTCTCCAGGACTTTCAAACGGGCGGCGAGAAAAAACTGGTCGAGCTAAGTCTCGCCTAATCATTATCGGCCCACCCACACCGGGCCGTCGATGAAGAAGTCGGCAAAATTTTACATGTCGGTGACCTGGCACGTATCGGAAACGACGTCAACCCCTCCGACCGACGAGAGAGCGACACCGCCTCTCTTTGTCCTCCGTTACAAATGAGAGCTACGCCGCAAAATCGAATCTTTCCCTCGGCGCATCCGAGGCCGCGGGAGGAAAAAGTCAACCCTAAGACAAAAAAGCAACAGAACAAATAACGTCTTTCCTCCTACGCGTCTGGACTAATATTAGCGGGAACTAATATCGCCCAGGTTCGAGTCCGCGCCATGCGATCGGCGAGATGTGTGTTTTTGTTTCTTTCTCCCCCCCTTTTGGTCGGCTTTGCTCCTTTCGCGAAAGGCTTTGTCCGTTCCACGCGAATTCTCTCGCGACGGCGAGGGTACGGGGGTAACGTGATGCGATGCAAATACAATAGAGGCCCCGGCATAATGTAAACGGTACGTCGCCGAGAGCGAGAGAGAGAGAGAGAGAGAGAGAGAGAGAGAGAGAGAGAGAGAGAGAGAGAGTACGTTGAGCGAGAGAGAGTAAGAGGAGGCATACGCGTACGCCATCCCACACCGCCGCCTGCACGCGCGCCTCCGTTGAGGCGGCCGTCGTGGTCGGCGGCGGTGCAGTGCGCGACCGGGCAGAAACCGTCCGCCGCTGCCTCCACGTGTACCCGTCGCATTTTTTTATAGCGATCACCGACCTCGTGCAACTCGCCGCGCAGTAAGGACGTCGAGTTACATCACGAGTGCGGGCATATACAAGAGCAACTAAACGGTCCGCGGTGCTGAGGCTAACGTTGTGCGCATTGCCTCAGATCTTTTTCCTGCCAATCTTCCCGGATACATGTGACGCGGAGGAAAACACGGCGCGCTACAGGGAAGATCGGAAGGGGAGGGCGCCGGGGGGGGGGGGGGGGGAGAAGGAAATGCGTAGGGCCGACAGCGGTAATCGGCAAAAATTTTATTGATCGCTATAAGCTCTCTCTAAGCGGCCGAAGGGCCAGGGACCTAAAGTTCACGGACAAGGGGAAGTTCTCTCTAACCTCCGAATTTCTCTCTCTCTCTCTCTCTCTCCCCTTCTATCCCCCCGATCGTCCTTTCTGCGTTTCTGTCTTTTACTCTCTTCCCGTTTCGCGATCTCTCTCCTTCCGACGCCCGCTTTCTCTCTTAGTCGCGCACTCTGTCTCTCGTACCGACACGCACCTCTCTTCTCTTTCTATCTATCTTTCTCTTTCTCTTTCTCTCTCTGTAGCTGGTTGTTTCTCTTTCTCTTGATCGGATCCGTTTCTCTCCTCGTCTATCACCCTGTCTCTGTCTGTTGGTCTAACGACTGCGCCATAGGATGTACGCCATTCTTTACCGGAAGATGTTGGTAAAGCACCGTTGAATGTCAATCGGAAATGCGTTTTTGAGAATGAATGAATTTTGAGAAAGTATGCGAGTCAGTCAGTGATCGGGCAACACCGGCACTCGATGACTCGGAAGACGTAGGTTAAAAATTGAAGCCGATACCTGATCACGGTCAACGGAGAAAACGAAGAGACAACTTAAGATTCCTCAAGCGTTCAATCATCACTCACACGACAAACACGATGACAAATGAAATATCTCGGCATTGCCCCGTTCTCACCTATATCGGATCGCAATCATTCCATTGATCGAACGTGTCACCTGTGCCGGCCGATACGCGCACAAAAATCAAAATTTACTCCCGACCGATGCAAAAATTCAAGGACCGCACATCACTCGCCAACTTGCAATCTTATCCATTCCGATCATCCGAATCATTCGGCCCGCTCGCGACCTCATTCGCACTTCGAAACATCAAAACGTCAAAAATCACCCACCTGCCGGTTCCTCGCTGCCTTAGTCTCTCTCCGAAGGGATCACGTCAGGTATCACCATCCCTCGATCCAGGATCGATTCGTTGCCGGTCTCCCACAAACCGGTCGAAAATCGACGCAACGACTGCCGCGTATTAATCGTAACGGCCCGAACGATGCGTCCCGACAGAAAAGCAAAACTAACAATCACTGGTCCTACTTCGCTTCTGTCACCGTAGCTCGCGCCTCGGATCCGCGTGCCGTGTCACTTTCTTGGCTTTAACGTCAACCGACGAAAACTCGAGCTCGAAAACCGAAGGACCCGCCTCGGGACGGCCAATCGTACTGTGCAATGTTTACCTCCTGGCTTTGCCGAGGAGCGACGGAAATCATCGATCATGGCCGAGCGGCACACGCTCGAGCAGGGACGGCGCGATCCGAGTAGCCTCCCCTCCACCCGGCCTACCCCCACCGCCGGCCGAACGGCGGCGACCTACAATTTAGGGCGACTAAGTGCTCCGCGCAGCACGTGGAGGCAGTCGGCGTGGTTTCTGCCGGCCTCGCGCGTGCGAGACCGACGGCCCGGGGAGCGGCGGGAGAGGGGGGGCCACGATAGTCGGAGACTAATACAGGGCCGTATACGTCGACGCGAGCGCTCCGTGCACGGAAAGCCGAGCAGGACGTTGGACCGAATTTCGACTCCCACATTTGCGTCCTCGCACGACGCTATTTCTCGCTTCACATATTTTTCCGCGCACACGAGCCATGGGCAAAGGACGATCGTATAAATGTGTTCTAGGCTACCGCGGATTAATGCGAGGCGCTAAAGATGAGTAAACAGGGTCGTTTTTGCAGGCCGTAGTATGTGCTATACGCGTATCTGTTGAGCCGCGGAACCTGTATGCGTTCGCATGGTAATTGAAGATGGCCAGGATAATCAGGATGACTTCACCGTTTCTTAATGTCACGCTTCGAGTCCGGATTCGGAATTAGCGTTACATTTGATCGTTTTGCAACGACGCAGGCAGTGGTCATCCGCATTTCCGTACACCTGCGTCGCAGAGGCAATTACTAGTTCCACGTTTTAGCGGTGCAGATTCGTATATGCCTCAACGGAACCTTCGTTAACGTTAATGTCGCTCGAGTTATTTTCGCCAACTCGGTATCTAGCGCCTGCGATTTATCTGATCGTTGACGTTCGTCTACGCGGTGGAAAGCGGAGTGCGAGAGCGCATGTAGAGGTTTTGGGAGAAAATAAAAAATTTGACACTGCCACGTCCCGGCGATGACACGATCCTGGGATTTTGGGGGAAAGGTGGCCGGCGAGAGTGAGGGAGACTGGGCCTGAAGGAGAGAAGGAGAGAGAATGCGAGAGCGACGAACGTCGAGCCCCAACAGCCAGAGAGAGAGGGAGAGACAGAGACAGAAAGAGACAGAGAGAGTGAGAGAGAGCAGAAAGGTGCCGCGCGTAAGAGGGTTCGGGAGGACGAAAGGAGACGAAGAGGGCGAAGGACGGAGCGAGATGGGGGACGAGGTTGGAGCGAGAAAGAGTCGGAGACCGCGAGAAGGAGAGTGCAGAGGACGCGGTGACCTGCGGACGGCGTCCACACACGTGCAGTCATGAGTGTACCAACACGATTACACGCGCCGGGTTTAACCCCTCGTGGGTAGCAATGGCATCGAGACCCTCGCAAGCGGGCTCCGCGGACAAAAAGTTCTATCATCCGAAACTCAATTAACGTAAACATTGACATAAAAAGCATAAACCTCAACAACCTCCCCTTCGACCCCCCCACCTTCCGCTCTCCAATGAACCCCTACCTCCATTCTAGAAAACATACATATTAAACACGGTACCGTCCCAATTCATAACCTGGCGTTACATTATTAATGAACGGTGCCTTGATAAGAACCACCCTAAAGGGGCTGATCGACAAAATGTCTCAATCTGAAAATCACCGACAGACGTATATAGTTCTCAGCGCTCAATGGCACTCGTCCCCATCCCTACCGGCGCTATATGCGTGCCTTCTTCTGGCCAACGCGTATCGCGTGGACTAGCCTCTCCGCCTCGTCATTGACGGACGCTCGTATCTTCGCCCGTGTACGGGCCTGCGCGTGCATGCACGTACACAGAACGGACGCACACACACGCGTGCCACCAACACGCGGCCAGCTTGCCGCGCGTTTGTTTTTCGCTTTCACCGCGCGCCGCACGCGCCCTCTCTCGCCTCCTCCGCCCCCCTCGCTCATCGATGCATCGGAGGCAGTGGTGTGCGAGTGTCTCGCGGGAGTGTGCCGCGTCTGTGTGCGGGGGAGGTGTGTAAGAGACGTCCCGAGCGCTCGCGCAATCCGCACGGCACGTGCTTCGGCGAGCCGTCCTTTGGACCTTCACGAATATTGACGAATGATGAATGACGCCCGCCCGAATCTGCATTGGTAGGAGTGCAATTCGCGGCTCGCCTCTTCCCGAGAGCCGCTCGTTATCAGGGTCCTCTCCGAATAGGCGCGCGTGCGGCTAATTCGGTCCTGGAACGCCATTTTTGCGCCGCTCATCCTTCGTAGCTTCGCCGATTCGAAGCTGCGAAGTCGAGTCGGATTCCGCCGACGTGCGAGGTCTAGATTCGTGGAGTTTGGGAGAATGCGAGGGACGCGGAGCGTGACGGAGAGTCAGCGCTGCCTCCTAGTCGAAACATCGATCGCACTGTTGAGGGCGCACATGGCCACCCCTGAGGAGACCTTTGGGATTCTTATTGTTCTTTAAATGCTGCCACAAAGGAGCGGTTCGGTTTGGCGCGCGCGCTCGCGCGCCTTTCGACCTGCCTCTACAGCGAGGATATTCGGACTCGTACACCTCGGTTCATTACCCGTGAGCCGTATGAGTCGGCACGTGTGGCCCGGGGGGGGGGGGGGGGGTGACGTAAACTTATTAAAAAGCGGCGGAACGTCAAGGTACGCCCAGTTGTCAGAATCCGCGAAGTTGCGATTACGGGGCCCGATAAAGTTTCGGCTTATCGGCCCGAATCTACCTGCACGGAACGTTACGGACTGGCTGACGATAATAAGCGAAATTGGCCGACATCTTGGATCGTGAATCAGTGCCACGAAGGCGATATATCGATCGTTGACGGCATTACGCTGACTGGATGTGTCATCCGCGGATCGAGTCTCGGACCGATGCCCTATTATCGTTTAATTGACGAGAACGATGGGTCGGGAGTCTGCGTTCGATTCCGAGAAACGGAATCTTCTCGATTTAAAGAGCCGCGGGATGACGGGGCCTGGCTCCCTCCGCGCGAAGCTGCACACATAGCAAGGCCGTCAACCTTCCGCCGCGTAGAGAATACGGGCCCTGGCCGTTATCTCCTATCATCCAAGACGTGCCGTGTGTGTTGTTGCCTCCGACAATCAACGCACCGCGCTTATGTTTGCACAACGTATCGAAGTGTTACATCGGAAATGCCTAATATTTATCGTAACTTCGAGACACGGTCGTCGATTTATCTCCCCCTCTCTCTCTCTCCCTCCCTCTCTCTCTCTCTCTCTCTTTCTCTTCTCTTTTTATTTTCTCCTCGTTTATTTGCTCTGAAAATGATCGGCGCGTGTTTTTGTTTTTAATGTACGCCGATAGCGTAGCGAAGTATTTGCGGAACGGCCTCGCTTAGGATGCAACTTTCGAGGGTGATGCGTCGAGAACTTTCGACGGGCAACGATTTTGGCAGGTGAAAGCGACCCGTAGGTTCGGTGGCTACCCTCGGGCTGGATTACGCTCGTCGGCGTTGCATCCGTATTCCGATGACGTCTTTCCTGATGCCGACGCGTTGCGGATACTAAAAATGGAGGCGATGCGCGTCATCGATGATAGGTCAATTGCTGTTGTTCCGACGTGCGTCCGCAGTTCCGAGCGTGCAGGTCGTTCAGCGTATGCAACTATGTTAGGTAATTGGCGGCTGGACGTCAGCGAACGAATGATCTCCTGATAAGCCATTTGTTCGTAAACGTGTTTCATAACGTTAAATCGTTGCGGAAGGTTTGCCAATACGCGAAATCTTCGAGGCGGTGGCGCACGAAGCGAGGTATCGGTCACGGAACATCAAAACATTATTGAAGCCAGTTACAATTAGATTCGTCTCGCGAATCTGGCGAGAACTAGTTGCGACCAGCGATTTTTCCTCAACTTTATCGGCCGCTTCGACCACCGCCTCTCTGCAAACGCTATGCCATGGGAATTAGATCGTAGATGGACGTGAAGGGGCAGTCCACTGTAAAAGACAAACCTTCGTTATCCCGGAAGGTTTCGCCGAACGCGCCGCCTAAGTAACTGAAAATGCGAGCCACCTAAGCGCCGAAGAAAAAAAGCGCTCGACGCGATCAACAATTTACATACATGCATACACATTATCGCGCCGAGAGCCTTGATACGATGCGCGTTCTGCGACGTATTTGCATCCAATTAAACTTATCACAATTTCGAAGCTAATTCATGCACACCTGACTGAGCGCCGAGAACTGTCACACTCGCCACCAGTCGCTGTACACACAAATACCGACGTGTGCGAATAGCCGCGGATTTAAAAAGCGGGCACCGATCGCCCAAAAACGATTCTCGCCCGCGAAACGCTCCATTCGCCCGCTAACGCGCAACGATCCCCATTATTAAAACATTCGACCCGAAATTACGTCTCCCCGCCCCGTGCAAACATAATCGACTCTCTCCATTACGTTGCCGCGCGGTACGCCCAGTCCAGGGCGCCTGTAAAAAATGGCAATAACTTTCACGTGGAACAATAAAAAAAAGAAGTCCCCGCCATGAGACGCACCCACTCAACCCCCGGGAAAAAGAACGGCCATCCCCGAATTCGGCCGCTCTTCCCCCCCATAAATTCGACGTCGCGCAGGTCATACCGTACATAAGCCGCAGCCAATTCGGGGCTACCCTGAAACGAGATACCCTAACGCGGCCCGGGCGAATTGCACGCGGCATAGGCAGAAGCTGAGAGGAGGTAGAGAGTAGAGGCAGTGGCAGTGGTAGAGGCAGAGGGCAGAGGCAGAGGGTAAGGCAGAGGAGGCCGGCTGGCGGGGCCGAATTTCTTTTTTCCGCCATCTTGGCCCTGCCTCGGACAAGTGCCGGGCGGTGTAACGATATTGCTTTCGAACGGAGGAGAGCAATGACCCAGTGCGCGCGGTGCACGTGTGCCGGGTAGAAACCACGCCGACCGCCTCACGGCGGGGCATTGGACGCCTCGTGTGCCGTCTAGTGGTGGTGGTGGTGGAAGCTCGTGTAGCGTCGGCGGCTCACTCCCCACGTACACACGCGCCTGTTTGTGCCTGAGCCAGCCTGAGCGAGCGCGCGCACCTCTCCTCGTCCGCCCCTACAGTAAACCTACGAGTCCCGATGCTTGCACACGCTCCCGTACACACGCTCGCGACACACGGCCTCCTTCGCGTCCCGATGCGTGCACACGCTCGCACGCGTGTGTACGCCATCCGGCTGACTGTGTAAAGTCCCGTGAGCGTGCATGCACGTCCCTGTACTCTGTTTCTCTCTCTCTCTCTCCCTCTCTCTCTCTCCAGCGATTGTATCGGTGGTCGGTGACGGCTACCGACACATTCACAAGCGGACGATGCCGCGATAGGGGCCCCTCTCGTCGTCGATACGCCTTCGTTGATTCGGATAATGGAGATCCGCCGCCTCGACGCCCGATCCCAGAAATGTACTCTTCGTGTAAACGGGGCGTGAGGGAGATGGGAGGAGGGCGAGGTAGGTGAGAACGGGCTCCGCTCGGACTGGATTTCCGAAAACTACGTCATCGCCGACATCGACGCTTCCTTTCTGGCCGCAGACTCCTTCGGCGGCGTGGCTCTTTTTTAACCCGACAGATCGACTCGGCCAGCATTCGTATTGGCGAACCTGCTCCGGGCTCCGCCACTTTTTATTGTCGGAGGTCCGTCCGGAGGACGAATTGCTCTAATTGTAGTGGGAACGTAGTAAGCTCCTCGCACGGGAGGGGGGTTGTTGCGGACGGAGGGTGATCGCAGTCTACGCTCCTAGCACCCACCCATGCAGGGTGAATCCAGTCCACCGAACTTCGTACGTCCCACCGTCATCGCTTTATTAAACCACCCGATCCTCATCTCCGTGCGAGGCCTACGATAAAAACACCGCCGACTCAACGTTCGACTCCAACGCCCAATCGCATCTCGGATCGCCGAAAATAGACCTCTCCGGGCTATCATCGCCAAAACAGTCCCACATACCTCTGTACTCATAACTCAAACTCGAAATCAATCTACTTTTAGCGACCCCCCCCGTCCTCGTCAAGCGTCGAGCCCGTCCGACTCACCTACTCAAGCGTCATCGCGACTCTCTCGCGAGACCTTCTGGCCACCTCGGAGGGTGATCGGCGTGTGACCCCGGAATTTTCCTCATTTTCGCCGCACCGCACGCCACCCCTCCCGGCTACGGGGTACGGATCGATGAGCCGTCCCTGGCCAGGCACGTGGGTCCGTTCCGCGGCTTACGTGAGCTTTGAACGTGCGTACGGGGTCGGGGTCGGGGTCGGGGTCGACCGTCCGGCTCGGGGAGGGGGGGTATGCCGAGGCTCGCGTCGTCCCGACCGTTCGTCGATGCCTCGAGAGGGCAGCAGGGTGCGCGGCGGGGTGTGCTGGTTTGGTTGGGCGGAGGGGGAGGGGTAGTCGTCGAGTAGTGGCAGCTCCACCACTCTCCCGCCGATCGCGGAACGACGAAGGCGGCTTGGCGGGGATGGACCCGGAGCTAGAAACTGTCGCTCGCGCGCGCGCGGGCAGGGGGGCGACAAAGGGGGTAGGGGAAGCGTGCCGAGAGCGGGTCTAGAGCGATGTCGTACCTTGACCAATCTCAACGCGACTTGTTTTAAGCTATGCCAGCGGGCGACCTTAGAAACGAGTCGCGATCGCGCCGAAACCGAAATGGCAAAGAGGAAGGAGGCACGGCTCTCCTCCTCCTCCTCCTCCTCTCTCCTGTCCTGCGCCTCCTCTCCCGCATCGTCGCGGAGGCCACACGAGGCAGAGGCACACGCTCGGCCCAGGCTTCACGGTCGTGACGCACGGCGAGAGTCACGGCGCCGATTGCGAAAGACTCGCTTAGAGAAGCGGCCTCTGCCATTGCGAACTTCGCGAAGTTCGAGCGAGTCGTTTACGGGATTAAGAGGTTTTTAGAGATTTTTTTCCGGTTTTTTTCTTTGCGGACGATGCCTGAGATGGTTTGTTGATGTTTAGGAATATTGGATGGCTGAGGTTGTTTTCGGCGTGCAATGGAATGTGAGCTAATGAAATGTATCGTTGAGCCGGGTAATTTTCTTCCGCTTCGCAATGTCGGGCTGACGATTCGAATCGGAATTTTAAAACGTTTAAAACCTTTATGAATGCTCGGAGAGTCGTGGCAGGTTGAATTCAGGTTTGTCTACTGCTCGAGCGTTATACGGAGAGCCGATGCAAGTCGGATCTCGGAGGACACGGTTTTTCATGCGCACGCAGGTTAACTGGAAGGGAAAGCGTGCCGTAATTTGTACCACTTCCGCGGCGAACCATGAAATTCGTTCGTCAAACGAGGAGTTCAAAGTCCTGCCGACGGGAGGAGATTAAATAATGGAAGCGTGATTGATACCGATCGGCCGTACGGAACGCGCACGCCCCCCCCGTACGTAACGTGCGAAATTTCATTTTGCACCGCTAATCCGCGGCAAGAAAGTATTCCACCGGTAAACAGTATTACGCCAGTCAGGTAGAGCGACCCATCTTACTGCACAGTCATTGCGTGTAATTTAAAAGCGAGACCGGCCCGATAGCTTCGGAACATAATCAATTTGCATCGTGGGACTGGCGAGCAAAGTGATTAGTTGCACAATATGCGATCGTCCATCACTGACGATAGACGGTCCCAGCCAAAATGTTCTGGCATGCGCTTCGCCGAGAAAACCATTCGCCAGACACACGACACCTTTGCCCAGGCTTCGACAACGAGGAGCGCTTAATTCCGTAACGTCAAAACAAACGAAACGAGTGAGCGTTTACGCTCGTCATCCCTCCGTTTCATTTACCTCCGAAGTAGGCCAGTCGTTAAACTCCACGTGTCGCAAGAGACACGAGCCACCACCTATCAGCCGACACATCTCACTTGCGCACTCAATGTTTTCGTCCGTGGCTGGCAATCATTTTTTATGCAACGCTCACTGGCGTACACCTAGTTATCAGAATAACAAGACCGCGGCTAGGAGTCCTCGGGGCCGAGCCGGCGACGGTTTTCCTCTGCGACCGCCACGTGACGACCTCGATTACGTAACGGGCGTGAAAGACTCGGATAAGGAAGAGAAAGCTAAGCAAGCGCGGTCGCGGCCTTGAGGAGAGTGCCTAGTGCCCGCCAGCCTAGTGCAACCGTCCGATGGCACACATTGTTGCACGAGGTGCCGGGTCATCGAACCTTTAGCCGTAACGCTTCCCTTACCAGGCCTACCACTTTCTATCCGCTCGCGGCCCTCCTCCTCCCCCCCCCCCCCCGCCCTCCCGGTCACTAATTCGACCTCCTTCGAGGCTCCCGTGCTCGCGCGCCAGACACCTCGCCTTCCTTTCCCGGCCTAAGGTTATTTAAGACGCGACTACGTGACGACCTTCGCGGACAGGCGGAATAATGGGAAACCGCCTAAGACGCCCGCCGCCGCCGTGTCACAATGTGTGCGGATTTTAACGGCCGATGCGTGACTCCGATGCGTCGGGCAACCTTCGTCCGGGTAGCATACCTATTTGCAGCCTTTATCGCGTACCTATTACCATCTCGTACCTTAGCAGCCTCGCCACTTGAAATCTAGTCGTTTCGAACCGTTTGCCTTTGTAGGTACCGTCCTAAGATGCAGACGGTTGACCTATATTCGGAATATCCGCTCGTAAAGTTGTCCGCGTACGGGCCCCCCAGTACGGGGCGAGCGTGGCATCGTAGTCGCGAGGAACGGACCGAGGATCGCATACGCGCCGTTCCACTTCCGTAAATACGAGACGGAGTGGCTCTTTAACCGTACTCGGGGGCCGCCAAATCGCGCCTCCGGAAGGTTGCATCCGCGTACAATGTCACCGGGAGCTGGCGGCATCGGTACTGTCCCACTTTTCATGGCCGATCGCGAAGGACCTTCGCAGGTAAATGAAAGGGCGATGGCACGGTCGTAAGAGAAACCGAGCGAACGGCCGTAACGGGGGCTGGGGTTGGGGAGGGGGGGGGGGGGGGCAGAGCACGAGTGACGCAATCCATTCGACGAGAGTCGGTGTAACAAGTACGACCGACTTCTCGGTCCGCATCGTTCCGGGGAAGAGTTCGACGAGAAGAAGATGGACCGTATGAGAGAAGGAGAGAGAGAGAGAGAGAGAGAGAGAGAGAGAGGGGGAGAGAAAGATGAGAGAACGCGTGGAAAGGTTGCGTAACCGGTGTGACGCCGGGGTTCAACCATCCACAACGTTCTTTTCGGCGTGACAACTCGGGAACCAAGAAACGTCTATTATTGATCGTCGTGAGCCAGGGGCCCCCTTTTACCCGAAACCGCTTTCAGGTCAATGCACTTCCACGTGTATCCGTGTCGAAATCGCTATCTCCGGGACGGCGAGAGAGTGAGAGCTGGCCGGCTGATAGAGAGAGAGAGAGAGAGAGAGAGAGAGATGGTCCAGGGACTGAAATAATTTTCTAACGTAACAGGGGAACGACGGTTCGTTCACTCGAGATAAACATTCCGCCGAAAGCGGGACAATCGTCGGGGGTTGACGTAATTCTAAGGTAATGTGGAACCAATTACGTGGGAGCGTCGCGAGACAATGGAGTGGAAGTCAAGCTGGTCGCAATAGGCAAACTTTGCGTTTATTCGACATAGTTGAGCGTTGACAGACATTTTCTCAGGATGTTTTGGGTATACTTCAGAATTGAAGTTTCATCATTTTTAACCGAGTTGTCGCGGCGTATGTTAGTATTATCTAACGATTGAGAAGAGCGTCGCACGGTGGCGGGCGTGTTTATCGCGTGACTCGAAAGTTTGAAATTGCGATAGCGCCTGTAGCGACTTCGATCCTTGAAAGTGTGCAGCGGCCGAAGCGTGCGCGGTTACTGCGCAGGAAACGGCGAAAAGTCGGATGATCATAGGCTATAGCGCGTTCTCTAATAATGTCGTGTATTGTTTAGCGGCGCGGGCGAAACGACGGCTTGCGTAACAGTCGCCGTGCAGTGTCAAAGAATAATCAGATTGTTTGGACAGTCGGATGAAGAAGCGAAGCGGTAATTTCGTTCGTTGGGGCGTCGCTAGTTCAATTTACACGCTCATAGTTCCGTCCTAACATCTACGCTCCGCATGACGTCAACGATAAAGCGATCGTTACTGTCGCCATTATGAACTCGTTAAAACCTGAAACGACGGTCCAGCGCAACGTGACCGTATTGAATCATTTTTATCAGTCGGCCCTGTATCAAGGTGACCGCCTGCTTTGAATTTTGTTCATTGCCGATGGTGCTAATTGAATTCAGGGACTCGCCGCGCTTTTAATCGGCCGAATTGATCGGTGGCGCCATCTTACCAATGTTCCTGGAAACTACTCAACGTTTAACACAGGATGACCTACTCCGTCGGTATTGTTGTTCTACTTACTTCAGTTTTATTAGTTGCGTGGATCGAAACTTTCCTAGAAAGTTTGTACTTCTATGGTCGAACCGTTTCTATCGTACAAAAAAAGCGTACTTACTTGAATCTACGGAAACACTGCATTGTTACAAGCCGGAAGCGTTAACAAGGTTCACCGGTTAAACCCGCTACAATATTTGTTGGGGTGTGCAATGGTATTGTTTGTTTGGTAAACGAGACAGTTATATCCATCCCAACAACCTTATTTTTTCTATTTTACGGTGTTAAATCCCACCTGCAAAGATGGTAAGATAATTTGGAATATACTTTCGTAATCTTTATGACAGAAAAATTACGATTTTCACGTTTATAACCTTCAACATCGTTCGCAAAACCTATCTGAAAAAATTATACAATTTGTTTTAAAGCAAAAAATGGAGATGAAAGATGAATTTAAATATTATGTCATTCAAGGTTTTGAACGGTATCTCTAAAAAAATATAAATGTATGTTTCAGACGATCGGGAAGAACAATAAAATGCTTCAGCATATTAACTACCGAGTCAGGATAATATTACAAGACTCTAGAACGTTTATAGGCACATTCAAAGCCTTTGACAAACACATGAACCTCATACTTGGGGATTGTGAAGAATTTCGTAAAATAAAACCAAAGAATACTAAACAACCAGAGAAGGAAGAGAAAAGGGTACTTGGATTTGTACTCCTGCGTGGAGAAAATATAGTTTCCTTAACTGTGGAAGGTCCACCACCTCCAGAAGAGGGTCTTCCCAGAGTTCCAATTCCAGGTGCTGCTCCTGGGCCTGGAATGGGCCGTGCAGCAGGACGGGGTATGCCCGCCAATGTCGCAGGAGTACCTGCTGGGCTACAAGGTCCTGTGAGAGGTGTTGGTGGACCCTCGCAACAGATCATGACACCAGGTAGCAGAGGTCAAGTCTCTGCGCCACCACAAATGCATCCTGGTGGTCCTCCACGAATGCCAGTCGGCGGTCCTCCACCTGGTATGATGGGACCTCCGCCAGGCATGATGGGTAAACTGACTATATTTATTGTTTTATCAATTTGTCAAGTATATGAATGCATAATTAGTGCGACAACACATTATGGATTTTCTATTACTTTCAGGTATGCCACCTGGAATGCCGCCAATGGGAAGAGGTGGCCCACCAATGGGTCCACCTGGCATGAGAGGCCCACCTCCTGGCATGATGCGCGGAGGTCCACCACCACGTCCGTATTAATGACAATACTTTTGTATTAAAGCATTCTGTCAACCTTAATTGTAATAAACACAAATTTTCTATAAGCATGTTTGTCGATGTCTCAGCATTTTTATTTATTGACAAAAAAACCGCTATGCAGATTAGCTCAGTTACAAATTTTCCTTTCAATAAGTAGCCAGCATCGAAGTTATAATCATTTACCACCAACATCCACTTGCAAAATACTGTTACATGGAAACGTAAAACCTAACTTACTACTAGATCCAGAATTATGGATAGGCAGTTACTAATGTATTTGTAAAAAAATCAGTGTTCGTTTTCTTGATCGTCTGTACGAGAAACGAAACTCAGAGCTGACTTCTTTTTCTCACTCTCATTCTCATTCTCTCTCCCTCTCATATACTCTCTCACTCTCAAAGTATGCAATAATAATAATAACTCGTACAATTAGTTGATTTAACATCGATAGTGAATAGCGATATTGATATTGCCGTTTTTAATAAAATAAGTACAGTAACCGTAAACCTTTAATCTCTCCCTCCCTCACGTTTTTACTAATGGCAATTGAGTGTGAAAACTTGATTCGTCGTATGTACACGAGATAATTTTCCTCCACTTCGATAATCTTAGCTTTACGCCCGTGACTCCCATTTTCTCTTTACACTACATTTACACTCCTCATATTTACATTCTCACAGATCCCTTTTTACAATGTCACCATCAATGATAGTCGTAATAGAATGAGCAAGTGACAGATTCATAGAACCAAAATATCTTTCTATTCATAGTACCCATAAATATCACATACAAACGCGTAGTCTTATATCAGAAAATGAAATGTAACGACGGCGGGAAATGCTCTTTCCTATTTTCTCCGCCGATAGCTTTTTCACGTATGCGTGTGCGTACAGTCCTATGCGTATTCAATCGAAGGGTGTCCCAAAAATAGTAACGCTGATACGTCAGATCAACGAAACGTATAAAACAAATATATGTACAACTTCGCCAATACTCATTCAAGGTGTTCGTCTTTAACGGAATATTTATGTCAATGAGAAGCACTAGGTTCTTCTGCGAAAGTTACTGACAGTCATTTGCGATGTAGAAGAAAAAACGTCATGCCTCTATAGTATATTGCGAATGAATTCGCCCATTGAATAGAAAGAATGATTTGGCACAGACCGCGTTATAGGTCAATCAGTATGATCGAGTTCGATAATATCAGACTAACACCTTCTTTACAGAAGATCAAACTGTTCTAAACGTTTCTCTCAGGGCAGTTTGATGCAACGGGCCTTAGTATAATCCGCGTGGGCATACCCTGAACGCAGAAGATATTCTTCTGCTATCAGGTTCTGCCATTTCTTTTCTTTTTATTATAGAGCCGAAGAAGGCTCTTAGAGAACGGTATGAAACGTAACGGAAAGAACGACGCACGTTTGGGAACATGGAACGATCGAAGTTCTTATACCGTCGAACGGTTATTCGGTAAATATCGAGTAAACGTTACAATTTTCCCTATAAAAAATCATTATAGGTCCGTGGAGAACTGAGCCGTACCGTATATACAATAACGAAGGAAATGAAAAAAAAAAAATAATGATCTGTACAATACGCGTGACAGAAGTAATACGATTCAATGCGTTTCGTGAAAGGAAAGTTTTGTTGTCATCCATTTCTTCTCTCGTCGCATGCAATAAATATGGGGGTAAACGATGAATGATTTCATCGTCGTTATGAATCGCTGCGATCGCTCGTACGACTGACAACGGACAACAACGGACTCCTCTGACTTTCGCCATCCTCCATCAGACAATGAAAGTTCTCGAAGCTAATGTCCGCCGATCCTAGCGTCGTGTCGAACATATCGATTTCCGTATCACATATCGTATCTTCTATCTCAATGTTACATACATTATCATCTGTACAAAACAATGTTCATTGTACACGCATTGCAAACGGTTTCAATATGTATGGGGGAAAAAAGAAATGTGATTACCAAATATATATACTCAGCTCTAGCTCCAATATAAATAAAATATACAAGCAACTACGTCGTAGTCTCAGCCGTACGGGAGACGTTCGAGACTTTAGGAATTGAATATAGCGAAAGAAACGACACCAGCGTATAATAGGCAAAAGGAAAACTAAGAGAAATTTAACAATTTAATAATAATAATATAATAATAATAACGGTAATAATAATAGTATGAAAAAAACATTACTCTGAATATTATTCATGATGTTTCGAGCGTACCTTCCGTGCTTGTCAGCTGACTTGGACATACAAATATCTCCTTAGTTTCCATGAAGTTTGACGGATCTATAGAATTTAATAGCTGAGAATTCACGTTTGCGCAAACGTCTTTACTCTTTCTATAAGAGAACGACGTTGTTAATCATTCCTGTCATATTTGTTATAGGTTTGTTCGTTCGCAGACAAATGAAAATTACATTCTTTTCGATAGCATCATAGAATCTGAACGTAAGCGCGACCATTTGGGTATCGTAACTCAATGAGCGTATTTACGGAATCGTTACTTAAAACTTCCGAGTATCGTTATTTCTCGCCTCTCAGACTGACCTTTGCTGTCTTTCGTCCGTAACGGAGTTCATCACCGTGGGATCGGCTTTTACCGACGAGTCCTTGTCAGGACGTACGTCGCCGATTTCCTCCTCCCTCGACAAGCGTTCGCTCGTATTCTGTATCACAGTCTTTGACTCTTCGATAACCTGGGAAAGAACATTTTTCTTCTCCAATACATCCTGCCGAAGATTGAACACTATCGCATTCAAGGTCTGAAATTTTAAGCGTCTCAAGTGTTAGGCTTGTACCTCGCACCGCGCGCAGTTCAATGAAACTAGAGAACGACAGTATCAGTCGGTTAACGTACGCAAAGTGTAGTCTGCGCGATACTCAGTCGATGTCTAGTTTTAACAATATCAACATTCTACGCCCAAGTTAATCACCTTCATGCTCGTCTTTAACGATTCCGCGTGCGTCGTTTTCGCAGGCGATATTGCCGTAACCGTTTGATCGCCATTGTTTAACGTAATATGCTGTTGTACCACGTTAACCGAGCTCGCATTCTGCTGACTCGCGACACGCAGATTCTTCCCTCCCATTATCACCTTTCCTAATACTTCCTGAAAAACAAGCGTTCATTGGATATTCTTCGATCTCACTGGGAGAATTGGGTATCTAAGGCCACGTGGGCACACTGTTGTTCTTCATTAAAATACCTTGCCTGCATGAGAAAGTGTGACTCCCTTAGTGTGACCCTTCTGAATGACTATCACGTTAGTCTTTGACGTTAATTTTGCGTTTGGATGGTGGGCTATATTTACAGTTTTGTTCGAGTTGAAGGTGACACCCTGAAAATAAGTAAATTGTTTATCGATTGGCCAATGACGGTGACCTTCGTTATTGTATATAGTATGGGTACCATCTTGGCAGTAGTTTGATGATTGAGCATCGTGGATGGCAGTTTCTTACAGGTTAACGTCGTTGTAGCTTGTTTAATGAAAGGTGGTCCAGGACCACTTGACACCGTTGTACCTGGACAGACAGCCATAACTCTGTGTGTATTCGCTGAAAATTAAGCACATACACGTGTTATCGATAGTACTTTACATACATCGAAATCTAATCGCTTTAAAACTTACTGGGTACTGCGGCTTTGGTTGTTGTTGCCGGTTTTGCATTAGAGTGAACGATTGATGTTACTCGTTTGATACACGATGACCCGGAATTCATACCCTCACTTTTTATCACCTTCGTCGAGTTTTGAGGTAACGTTGTAATCTTAGCATCTGGAAACAGTGTCAAGTATAAAACCTTCGTAGCAAGAAAAGTGATAATGACGGCCGTGGCTTATTAAGGTCATGTCATATATGGAAGCCTACTTGTAATGTCAGGTATCCTTGTTTCTTGTACTTCAGATTGCACATTATTTCCGATTCCACTTGTAAGCGTCACTGTTGGTGCCGCTTTTGGACTAAGCTTACTCTGCGTCGGCGTGATCCTCGCTTTACACTTTGTACCGTTAGACATTGACATGGAAACTGTCGTGGTAATAGGCTTACTTGCTTGACTCGGAGAATTCGAAACAACAATAGATTCTGATACAACGCTTTTAGACGGGACTAAGAAATAATGAGCGTTATGTTAGTGCGATCTCAACGTAAAGTAATGAAACATAAATTGTACAATATGTACAGACCTGTAATACTAGATTCTGTGCAAGGTACGCTCAGTGGAACTACTTTAATTGCCTGACGCTGCGATGCGTTTATATTATTCTCATGCGAAACTTTGTCCGCGAGGCCGTGATTCAACGCTTCTAGCGAGTTCGAAGACAATACTAGAACCTAAATAATTCAAATTTTTTAGTCTGATACTTAAAACAGATTTTCAATTTATTTTCCCTGAAAATTTCAATAACTTTTCAAGTGTAATACCTTATTGGGTGGTGGTATTGGCAGTAGGGAAGATTTTCGTTCTTCAGGAATAACATTTTGTTCGTTAGCTGCATGATTTACTCTTAAGCTGCCTGCTTCTAAATTTCTATCCGAATCTGTGATCTACAAATTATGTAATTATAAGTTGTGTGGAATGATATTCTTGGCCAAACGAATTTGCAGCTAAATAAAGAACCATGTGCCCTACCTCGTGCAAAGGCCTCTTTCTATCCCTCACAACAGATTCTGTTGAAACTATTTCTTCTCTGACCATTCTCTCTTCTTCCAATTTTACATGTATTAATGGCTCTGTTTCTAGTTCTAAGAAGAATAGACAAGTATAATTAACATATTGCATCCATACAATAGTAATTACTAAATAACCTCAAATAAATTAGAATATAACATACCTTTAATTTCTTCAACTTTTTCAAGGACAACAGGTTTTTTCTCAGTCGCAGCTGCAGTTGCTAGTGATAAGCTATTAGCTAATGTTGTGAAAGCATTGCGAGATTTCAGCCTTGGCAACAATGGAATTGTTCTACGACCTTCTATCGTCCAATCTGTGCCAGTGTTTGGCCCACTCAATCTAAACACGCATTCATCCTTAATTTAATACTTAAAATCTTACATCTATATGATTAATAGAATGTGTACTTACTGTTCTGCTATCATTGCTAATCTTTCATCATTAACAGCCCTCCTTACTTCTGCCCTATGTCTCTCATTAGAAATGTGTAAAACTTTAGCCAGCTCCTGCAGTATCCTTTGCTTCTCGCCAGTGAATGGCCCCTGAGCACGCAGGACAGACACCATACTCCCATACGCATCCAATTCTGCATCACATCAAAGAACACCCTACTAATACACAATCATCTACACTCATATTCCAATTAAAAACACACACATATTTCATCAATGAAACCTTCTTCAAGTCTGAACATAATAAACTACTTAGTACGTGACACGAACATTTTCATATCTCCTATCGTGGAAAAGCGTGTGACCTGGCGTCGGGTAACGATCCCAACGCTTTAAAAAATGCCTAATGCAATTGCTTAGTACGTGACGAGCGAGCAAATATCATAACACACATTCCACCGTTCCAACATTACGTTCGGCAAATCGAAACCGTAGCTCAATATGTTTCTCGTTGAAACGCCATAATTATAATTAAGGTAGCGTGTCCTTAGGGACGAAAAGGTAAGTGCGTCCAAGGAGGAGATGCATAACCTTACCGAGACAGCGTAAACACTTCCTACATTCATCGCGGGTCATATCGTTTCGTACTGGCCACATGACTGTACGATTCATAATCGATGCACGATCAATGGTTTATCATGTTAAGAAATGTACGCCCGAGACATCCTCGGCAGAGCGTTGACAGAACGTTACGACGAGAGAACTATCGTCTTGGATACTGTGTTACTGCGATACATGGCTGATCGCGACTCTTCGCCAGACTGACGGGTACTGCTCGACAACAAGTTTCTTCCGTTGGCGGGACTGATAAGATCATTGCAATGGGTTCGTTCACATGAGACAGCTACATTTTCTTAACTACGGTGCTGCAATACGATTTTAATTCAATTATGATTAAATCTACTAATTATCTTACAAGAAACCGATCAGAGATCATTATTCAAAATGTGGAGCAATAAGAAATCGGATTTTGTTTTTTATTGAGACTACTTTTTATCGTTGAGATGGATTTGCATTGAGAATGGTCATAGGGCAGAAAAAGATGATGTATAGAATACGTTTTAAATTAAAGTTGGCGGTTTATTGAGAGATCGGAGATTCTATTGCTGTGTCAGAAATAGGCTGTGTAATATAAGTCGCAAGAATATTAGCTCAATAAAGTGTGTCTGTCATGGAAGAAAATGAAAATTTATCGATGTGTTGGCAATATTTAAACAAATTAAAGAGTGAGTAACTTAAGTTAAGCAATACCTTTGAAATGGAAGTATACACCTCTTGTGCAAGATACTTGTTGATTCTTTGTTATCATTTCGTCTAATACGATATTGCACGCGGTAATAAAGTATACGGATTAATTATTATTCTTTTGCAGAAAGTGGTAAAAATGCTGCCACTGGGTTTGATACCTATATTAATACTTTGGAAAAAGAAGCTATCACAAATGGCTTGGATGATCATGTTATTAATACAATTATAGATATCATTTTGAAAAATGATTTAGGTAATGTTAACTCAACAGTTTAATACTTTTTCATGTAATTTAATGACAACACAATGTTTTCTTGAATAGGATCTGTGAAAATGATTGGTCTAATAAAGTGCTTAGTACCAAAATACAAAATTTCTGATAAATCTGTTAAGCGGGTACTCATATGGTGTTTGGGTGACATAAATGTTATTCCAGTTACAGTGAGCTTAATGACAATACAGTGGATTATTGGTAATTTAACATACCACAGTCTGTATATATTTTGATCTATTAAGTAATAACACAGACATTTATATTTAGGTTTATGGGATAATGGATTGGTTAACAAAACAGTTATAAATATGTTCTATGATGTTCTATTTTATACGATGTTAAAATCAGAGAGATTGGTAATATTTTGCTTTGCTTCTTATAAGGGGTATATTTTTTTCCCAAAATAATCTTAATGTTATTCATTCTATTTAAGAATAGACACATAGCTCGATTGATTTATGTTCTTACGAAACCAGAGGATGTAACAAGAAGAAATGTTATAAGATTACTAACAGTCCAACAGAAATATAATTCAATACAGAAACATTATACTGCATTGCTTTTGTGAGTTTTCTCATTGATAAGAAGCCAGTATATGTAATTACCACTTAAATAAAAAGCACTCACTTTTAGATTATTCAAATCTTATAAGCCTGAATTGGTACCTGAAAAAATAAAGGCTGTAAATGTTGAAAGTGTTTGGAGACCAATACCAGAGGCATTGAGAAAAGGATTACAAAATGCTAAAACTCGTGATGGTGATCAAGCTCGTCTTAAGTCTGATGAATATTTTACTTGGACAACGTTCTCCGCACCTACAAGATCATCTAAATGGAAGCAGCCCCTTGTACCATCAGTTGGCTATTTCCATTTTGGCTCAAACATTTTTCGCGATCAGGACACTAAGTCCATTTTTGATGTTGGCAGGTACTGTACATACATGTTTTTATATGGGTGCACAATAATATTTTCAGGATTGAAGCATTATCTTTTTGATGCATAAATTACAGGGAAGAAGATTTGGGCAAATTTCAGCTTAATATGGAACTACCATGCAACGCGATATCTCTTTTGGCGAACATGGCTGGTTATCATCTACTCACCTTCACAGACTTTCAATATCAGAGCCGGTTTTCCTATAATCTGTATAACACCCTTCAAGCAGGTAGGAATATTCTCGAAAACGTTGCTACAGCGTTGTTCATGATCGTAATCTATCTATATCTGTATCAGCACATCTAATTCTGCTAATCTGTATTCTATTTCAGCATTTATTCTTGAGCACGGAAAGTTTCCCAAAGATGAGATTGAGAAACTACTGAACCAAACACTCGAATTTTCACGATATATGCAGCAGGGTATATTGGTTGTGAATCTTTTTTTGGATAGATATCTGTACTTGAATACGGGCAAGCATCAACTGAAAATATTAGCTTTGATGCAATGGATGACCTGCATTTCCGTATCTGGTATACATTCATCCCAATTATATTCAGTTCATAGCAACTTTACAAAAATTATTGCATACAAATGTTTTTAGAATTACAGGATAAAATGATAGGACACATAAGAAATATGTATTACGAGTCGAATATCGAAATGAAGTGTGAAATTCTCACAATGCTCAGAATGTTAATTATGAATCTCGTAAGTATTCGCCATCTAATATGTGTTCACTATAGTGAACTGACATACAACTTCTCAGTTTGTTGATCAAGGATTTGATGAGTGCCGTCGTACGGAAGGAGCACCTTTCTTAGGACAAGGTCCAATAGACAGTTTAGCAGATATCTTTCCAGTTCTTATAAAAGCCGTAGAGGATCTCGTAACATCCGGTTTAAATATTCATTCGTATGACCTACTCTTACTTGATGAAGCTCTTACATTGTACGAGCAAGTATGTAAACATTTCATCGAATAGCAGATGATATTCCAAAAGTATTGTATCCAACTTAAAGTAATTTATCCATACAGGTTGCTATATTAGAAGGGCGGAGTAACATGCAAACATGGACATTAGCACCGCGTGCTGTGATTTATGGCGGTTTCCTCAGCAGAAACTGCAGCATTCTGTCGAAAGTATGCGGTTTACTGTTAAGGTATATGATTCACGTTACACTTCAATTCGTATTGAACAACAACTAGTCATAATTTTGCCACTATTTTGTCCAGATATCGTAAAATGAATTTGGTATTGAAAGAAAAGGGGATCCGGAAGCGGTTCAAAGAGAACGTTAGAATTGTGTCGTCTTATGCGGAGGACATTGTTACAGCTTTATGGTTCCAACAAGTACAATTTCGTTTTGATATTCAATAGCAGATCGTATCATTAGCTGACAAATAATGTATATTAACAATTTCCTTGCACAGGCATTCAGTTCCACGCAATACAGTAATTTTCTGAAAAACTTTCCCGACGACGTTTTGGAAAAGTTAAAAGAGGTTGATATGAACACTATGCTCAGTATCGAATCTCATTCTGCAATATTACCACATAAGCATACATTGAGCAGGCAAAATATCCAAATCGAGACAAAAGAGGATGTTTTGAAAGTTTCAAAGTACTATTTCCCTAATGTAGGTAATCTTTTAAGTCTATTTGCTGAAGAATCTTAAAAACGAGATATTTTTTATACCACATAACAATAATAAACATTTTTATAAAATAATTAGATTGAGCATTATCTTATATCCTCTCAGACGTTTTGACTTAGTGACCGGTATTTTAGTTTGATTAGCGCGTTTTTATTGCAGTGTATCCATTTTATTTTCTCTGTTTTACATTTCATTTAACAGTCTTGTATACATATTTTCTTAACGACGATATCTTATATAAATTATTACAAGTGCCTTCGGTACACACGTTCACCGAGTTTATTTCCTTTTCTTTTCTGGATACATCTCCGCGTTCGTGTCAATGTTCGTTAACTATTCGTTAATACTCTCTCTCTCTCTCTCTCTTCATTTTGTAAAGGATGGAAACGATCAAATTTTGTCTTGCCCCTAATGGGCGTTAATTTTTATTTGTCGAAACAACAGGTCCACTATCTTTATTAGAACATTTTTTGGATAGTGCATTTATTTGTCCCTTTGGATACTTTTTGTTGTTCTTTATCTCCTTAACAGACTCGAACCACTTGTCTAATTCAACATTGCTTCTATCAGAGGCCACACTCTAACAATATGATATTCGTTTTTCTACGCGTTGGGGTACATTTTTATGGGTTACAGCGCATTCTAGAAATAAATATAGCACATCGGTGCAGATTACTAACTGTGCCAAAGAGAAATTGAAGAGGAGATTGAGTACAGGAATCCAACATGGTCGAGCGTCAATCGAATGTATAGAAAAATATTTGTGGCAAGCTATCCTTCGAGTTTTTCGTAACATTGAGAGAAGAGAAAAATTCGCGAAAAGTCAAAGCTTTAAGGAAATATAAGAAGCTTACAAATCGGTGAATTATTCATTCCTAGCTTGTTTCTCCGTATTGCTATAATCGCGGTACGTCGAATTTCTTCGATCATTCCCCCGAGCTTAAAATTATACCCAAGAGTGCTTGCCGAAGAATAAAACACCGTTTGATAGAATAATTGGATACTATGTGAACGCAGTCGAGACAACACGATCTGTACGATTAAAAATAATATTTTATTGCCCGATGTCTATATAAATTGGATCGTTAGTTTTTCTTTTCAATATGCACGTCGCTGCTAGATGGAATTTTGTTGATTGGAATATTGCAAAGTTTAACACAGAGTTAGTTTTTTTTCACGCATTTTCGTATGATTCGCAAGCACAGGATACCGTGATCGTGAACGATACACATTACAAATACAACAATACAAAACAGTAAAGTAGACAATGGTACAACGTGGACCCTTCGTACATCTTTAGTTGTAGATGTAGTTAATGATACACAGACAGTTTGCGCGTCAATGGATATCATTAACACAAGATTTCTAAACATAGCATCGCAGAGAGTTACGAAGATCCTGGAGTACATAACAAAATGATATATACTAAACGATCGACTCGGCCAATTTAATTTGACCACTTAAATAATCTGTGCAACAACAAGCCTTTGTACTGTACTTGTGAATATTAGTCGTTATTGATTAAGACTGCATTAGCGTTTGAGCGTGGATTCCTTGCGATTTTATTGTTATTACCGGCAATAACGCCGTTACACAAGAAAACGCGGTATTAAATTAAATTAAGGAGAAGAAGTCATTGCCGATATCTCGTTCGAGGTAACTCGTATCAATTATTGATAACTTGTCTCGTTCTTAGCAGGCACTAATGACATATAATCATTAAAGACTACGGTGTACGCACATTAAAGTTATAGGGCAATGTGCACCTTTACCAAACTTCATTTGTCTAGATTCCATTATGAGCAGAACTGATCGACGGCGATGCATTCATTACTCTCTGAACATGTATTATCGCACGTTAACTCGAAAACAATTTGAGGATGTCGAAACTTGTTATAAAGAGTCTTTGGTGTACGTTGAGTTCTTAAGACTAGAAAAGTTGACGCTTGGGAGTGAACCTTTTCTTCCATCGTGAGCGAAGTGTCGTTTTCTATTTTGTACGCGGTGCCAAAATTTTGTCGCACATTCAGTAAAGGTGCACATTGTAGAGAGAACGTTCTCCGTAAAGTAAATACAATTTTTTTTATTGCCTTACGATTATGATATTATCTATTACCATAGGACCATCCGTGTAATAGGCACCGCCTTCACGATGACACCGATCATCATCGACACTCACATCTTACGGAGACAAAACGAAAAAGAACCGACGTACCGGCATTCCGATGATGTCTCGCTAATCGTTTTCAACGCTCGCTATAATATATTTGTGTATAGGGAACGTCCTAGACATCCTTCCTCAGCATGATTTACACGTTTATCATAAATATATATATATGCCGTTTTCTATTTGTGGATACCTCTAGAAGGCGTACATCTTTTTTTCATACATAACTATGTTAAACATTTACATAATTTGCGGACAAATTGCGTCCTGTGAGTTAAATTAATTTCATTATCATTCGCGGGGACCTGTATTCCATTGTCAGCGAAGGGAGACAGTAACGATCGTGGGCACTCATTTCCTTCCTTCCCTTTCTAAATACGAATCCGATGGTTCCACAACATCAGATTCGTACAACGTGTCGAGGGGACTTTTTCGCGGCTCGATACTCGTAACTCATCAGCGGGAGAGAGTAGTACATAATTAGAATCATATAACTCATTGTACCTAAGAGAAACATCGTTTAATCATATACACATAAATCTGTATTATTGTCATTAATTGAAGTAAGCGACCGAAGTGCCTCGGCACTTCGGTATAGTTGTAGAGATTTAAAAGAAAGTAGACGTGCATTGAAAACAAATAATTTTATCGCTCGGTCAACTACGTATACAGCCACGTCAGTAAACGGTATCGTTTCGTGAGGACAGATCTGCGACTTCTGTATCTGTTGAATATTTCAGCTCAATTTTGTACATTCTACGTCTGCACTTTGTCAACTTTTTAGTGTATGGTTTATTCTTGCAAGTTTCTATTATTTTTCTTTCCATTCCCCTTCAGTCTCAGTGTATGGCAAAATAACACGCAGTGTTGGTTCCATGCCACGATATTATATTGAAGAAAATTTAATGTTCTCATCGTAAACACGGTATGTAAATATAAGAAAGTAAAGAGGCGTGCATAATGCATACGAGATTTTAATGATATGCACGTGAGACAGCAGCGGCAAAGAGGTATTTCACTACTTTGGGTATTTTGTTTACTGCGACACCTTTTTACGCGATTCCTTATTTTCATTCTGAATCCAGCAGGAGGCAGAAGAAAATGATACTAGCGAACTTTGTACCTTTTCTCCCTAACAGTAACAATGTAGAAATTACACTACTTCAAACATTTTATGTTCTCAAATATGAAGACCGTGTAAATTTTTGAGCTTTCCTTCGTTACGCAAAAAAGAAGCATCGTATACCTAAAATGCGTTTTATCGGAAAAGCATTGTTGCAACACATTTGGTACCGACAAACTCTAATCAAATTAACTGAAGTGTGGTTCAACATTTTTCATTGATACCATTAAACTTGTTCAATGTGTTCATAGGGCAATGGATTAAAATCGAAGTTAATCACTGCAGAGAGGACAATTTCTTATTATTTTCCAATCCGCAAAATCCGCCACGGTACCAGCTGCATTCAGAAGAGAGACCTTAGCATAAGTTAGTTACAACAAAAAAGTGTACTCGATGCGAACGCCCCATATTTTTATTCGAACATCGTTAGGTGTGAAGAATTGAAAACACGGAAGAAAAGATGAAAACTCGTTTGTATCATCACTATTGGACACCATGCTTCCGAGAAGCGTAAATTGTCATCAATCTCTTTCTATCCTGAACACAACTCTTGTTTTCCTGTCGCTTGTCGCAAACGTAATATTCTTGCTGTTTGTTACTTTCCGGTATTAACACATCATGCTTACGGGTACTACATTATACATAAACGATAACAGTTTAATGATTACAATGCAAAATATAGCGAGGGACAAATCAGTGAACATACACCGTCGTACTGTGACGTTGTTATACATTGTTACGGTATAAAGTCTTTAATTCTTCCTTTTTCTTCCTTTTTGCACTGAATACACTAAGGGCAGTGACTTTAGCTTAATAATATGAAAAATTTGTTCGGTGTGAGAATAAGGCGTTTAGACGAAAATCATGGTTGAAATTTTTCTTTCTACTTGGCGTTTAAGGGGGGAAAAATGCAGCTCTGTATGGCACGCGGGGTACAATGCTAATTTTCCTCGTATCGAAATTTTTATTAACGTCCTACAGCTCGCATCGTCGTCGTCGCCATCGTTGGTTATTAATTTTGCTCAATGTAAAAACGAACGCAATCTAAAGATTCCCGACGACTCTTACGAATTAGTTATTAGTATCATTTTTTTTTTGTTTTTGCCTTTTCTTCTAATACGACATATGCCAATATGTTATTCCGAAATTATTTAACGATATAAGATTCATCGTGTATTGCTAAGTCATGTAAAGTCGATTTATATACAAGTTATTCTCTTAAACCGTCAATCACTTTTTTAATATTATCTCGATACGGTTTGCCACCAGTGCTGTGTCTCTACACAAAATAGGTGCTATGCAAAAATAAGCAAAGGAATTAAAAGTATTCGAAAGAACTTGGTACATTTTTTGTCAGCAAAATGTTCGCTTCGGTCACTGTGTAAAGTCTTAAAATCGAGTGTCTGTCGTGTGTGTGTGTGTGTGTGTGTGTGAACGTTTTATGCAAAAAAAGCTATGCCTGACATGGATTGTTGAATCCGAACTAAAACGCATGGCAGTGAACGTGTTAAGTAGTTTGTAGGGATTAGAGAACAAATTTTTCGCAATACAGTAGATTAACTTGCGACGCAACAGAGTAGAAAAAAGCCTACGTCTCAAATAATGTTGTGTACAGAAGTACAGTTTACGGTCTCGAGACAATGCTAACGTGCAGGTAAGGATTGCTAAAAAGCATTCGACTGCAGTCAGTTGTCGGCAAAAATCAGGCACGCAAGTCCGTAACATGTACGATACAGGAACATTGAATGATTTAACGTCTCGCAGAGTGGATAACATTTGATTATGGTCCAATTGGTAAAAGTCGCTTTCGATATAGTCGGTCGTTGGTGTCCCGCACGGTCAGTATAAACAATAACGGCATAACTTTGTGACTAACAGTTTCATTGAAAAAGTGTGTTAGGATCGTAAAGTGTAGCAGTCCGAAAGTAGTGAGCCCGTCGGACGTGGGGTGTACAATTCCGAAGGGGCTCACTCCTCATAACAAAGAAATTTATAAATCATAATTCATGCTTGAGAATACCTATTCGTAATATCTAACATAACTCACGCGTAACAGCCCAGTCTTACTCAATTAGCCTACCTCTCTCGTCACTTTATATTCAGTTTCCACACCGTGATGAGTATTACATATGACTTCGAGTGCAGTATACTTGCGATCGGCGAAACGAAATACTGCATTAGTCGCACATACCGAATACGTGAAATTTATTTTAATACCGTTTATGACGAATATAATCAATGGCATCTGACGCTGATCACGAAACTTGCGCTATCACAAGGAAAACTCTATTGTCTACAGAGCAAGACGTAAATTTAACATTTTGATTCTAAAACGTATCTTCATTTAAGTAGATAGTATAATACTGTAAAAAGGAAAAGAAATAGCAACAACTAATTGAGAACGGGGCTGTTGTGGAAATTATTTAAATTCCATACGCACTACATACGCAAAACGTACAGATTGTTTATGCAGCGAAGTCGCCGTGTTCACACGTTTACTTGTTGCATGTTAATGTTCGCGTTAATGTTCCCCACAATCCGCATAGGCGGATGCGAATGATCGAAAAAAGCTAATAATAATGAACAAAATTTTCAGCTTTCACAGGTTCATCTCTCAATCACTTTGCCTCAAATTTTGAACATCTATCTTTGGCACAGTATGTTAATTAAGCAAAAATAGATATATCTATATGTAAAAACAGACACGGTAATTAATGAGAGAAACAAAAAGGGAAAATATCAATTTTCTGATATACGTCATAATCAAATGATTATATGACTGATGTGACAAAAAAATATGTCGAGAACGGGATTTCTTTTACCTTTCATAAGTTTCGTGTTTTTCTTCTTTTTTTTTTCAAATCATCTCAAAACTAAATCTATCGTTTCTCCGTAATTGGTAAGAAGCATAAATACAAAGGGGCGGAGCACTACCTAGTGGTCACTTAATTAAACCTAAGTTTTGTCAAAAGAGGGTTTTAAATAAATTCCAAATGTTCTACCTAAATTAAAATGATCGTATCCTTAAGAATGTCGTTATATGCATTATCTCGTCCGTGTAAAGACGTAGGGAGATATATATCTATGTATATATGTATGTATATGTATATATATTGCTAGAGTAAAGGTAAATTATGAAGGGGATGTGAGGACGTAATTTTGATGGTGGAATTCAGTCCGGTCGATGGGTAGCTGTTTAGCGATTACAATTAAAGATGCATATCGCAGGGTGCGCGTGCTTTTGTCCGTGACACTCGCGCACTTATATACTTGCACCAGGGAAACGAATTATTATGCCTCTTCACTTCACTCTCAGCGGCGCGGCTTCACTTTTTGTACACAGAGAAGTACGTGTTCGTTTGTCATTGAGAAAACAAGAAGTAGGTACATAACAGTTTCACAGTTAACAAAAGAGTGGTACGGCAAACAGATCAGTCCCAACTCTCGTCACTTTCCTCGGCTTCCTCGTCCTCCTCCAGCAGTGCCCAAGGATCCTCGGTCTCGGCGATGAAGTCGGCATCGTGTAGGAACTCACTCCGGTTCTTCTTATGCGGGCCAAGCCTACGTTTCTTTCTCGTCAACGCGTATTCGTCCTCTAACGTTCTCTCCTTACGAAACTCAAAGACTAGCGGATAAATATACTCGATCGCCGCCTGCACAGCAGCGACATTTGGAGCTGAAAAGTTTCGAGAAAGATTGTCAGCACCTTGGCGAAGTAACCGGGCGAATAATCGCTCTTCAAACCGTTTACCGACCTGTTACGGTAACGCTTCCCGTCGAGAATATTTTGAGGGTTGCCTTTGGATCTTTGAGTTTGTACGTCACGCCCGGATGTAATTCCGGCTCGTAGCTGTAATAGTATAAGACGATTTGTTTCTAACATACGCACTTGCGTTTAGGGAAGGTTGTCAGTTTTACGATACAGTAATACATACTCCGCATTATCCTTGTGACATACTGAAAACGATGTTATTCTAATGGCAAATGGCATACAACACGTCCCCAACACGTTGACCACCCTGTAATTGCTCAGTCGCACCTTAAAACCCAGTTTCTGCAATGAGCGTGTAATTCGTCGCGCGGCAATTTTCGCTTGTGGTTCGCTAGTTGCCCCTGTACAAGTTACTTTGCCTGACGACCATATAGACGCTGTTGTGTATGGGCTTCTTAATTTCATTGTTATCATCTAAAAATTCATGTATGCATGAATAACAATGTATGTCATTGTAGCGTATAAATAACCAGCTTGTCATGCTGAATATTGAGTAGACTAGATTCAATAAAAAAAATGAATGCTATACCCCATTTTCTCTTCGATACTCCACGTTTGACCCATTCAGTGCTATTTCTCTTAAATTAAGATGGCATCTGACACTGAAACTGCACACTACATTGTTGATGACAATATCAAGCTCGGGGGTGGGAGACTCCCGAGCTCCCACGTACGGTTCTAGTTGTCCATCAAAGAGCCTTTCATCTTTAGTTTCTGTGCATATACCAGTGCTGTCCAAATTGTTAACGTTTTCTACATGATTCAACGCTCTGTCCGTTAAAGGTTTCATGCCATTCTTTTGAATAGCAGTTGCCATAATATAATGTACCTAAAACAAACATAAATAAATGAGATACCTACCCTCTAGCGTTTCATATAAAGCTATGGAATCAAGATTGAATGGCAACTATTGGATGGACATACAATGGTACGAAAAACCAAAGTGGAATTCTTCTGTCTTGTTATTAGGTGAATTACACAATTAAAGTTGATTAGTGAATACAAGGCATGTCACATACACAATACATAAGGATAACTGGCTTATAGATAACTGTGCAGCCTTCTGCGCAGACAACAAGGACTATAAATTTGGACCCTGTCCTTTCAGTATAATGTCATGATAACTGTTTACACACTCAGACAGTTATTTACGATTATACAAAGATGCCAGATAAAGGAATACCACAGGGCCACAGTGCAGCGTGCACACCTTGGGTCAAATTACAAGCATCACCGGTCACAAGTAATTTTATATTCCCCTAACAGCACTCTTTCAGCTCATTATATTGCAGAGACCTACTGTGCCACAATATCAGGAGGAAATGATAAATCACACTCAATTTATTAGAACAATCTCACGCGAAAATGTTGCCGCTGAACAACGAAGAGTGCTGCAGGAAGTATACACACGATAGTTGCAAGCGATAAGAACGCATAGAAAAACCTTGGATAAACCGTCGACGGAACTAAATAACTCGAGCCCACCCTTCGGCCGACAAATTCATCGCGTACGGACGCGCACTCGATGCAAATCCGACTAGCACAGTGGGCGAAGGAATTTTGAACGAGTTGCTGCGCGCATCGCAGGAGAGACCACTGCAACGGACTCGGGGGGCACCTGAATGTAACATGGATTTTCAAGGGAAACACGAGGTGAAGCGCGAAAGCCGACGGACCCTCGGCGACGATGTACGACGAACGATTTGCGGCGCATTCCGCGCGATGCAGTTCGAAATGACAGCGTGAACGGCGAGGGTAAAACGGTCGCACCGTTGTTGCAGAATTGTTTTTAAAAGTCCCCCACGGTCGCACTTCGTTGCCGAGCGAAGGACGTCGTTAGGGGTTGAGCGGAGGATTCGTATTATTGAGACGGTACTCACGTACGACTTAGTCGAGTGCCTCGGCTCGCTCCCGAATAAAACTAACTTCTTTGTTGACAAGTGCCAGGCAAGCGCAAAGTTGGCTCAATAAGCATTACCATTGTTTTCGGCCATGTTCACTGGACTAGCGACAGGCCAGGTGTCATGGGACAGTCGTTAGACGGGAGATGGGAAAGCCTGCGTGACAAATCGAAGGTTTGCGACAAGTTCGGCGCTCGTCGCGAACCTCCGCGGTTGGTTTCGGTACCTTTTGCGAGAGTGTCGTCCTATCGCGGCCTAGATTGTCCCCGGGGAGTGGACAGATTGGACTAAGCTCGGAGAAAGCTTGCTAGAGGGCGCCACCGTCTCCCATCGACCTGACCGGAGTAATTAAATGCAATTGCAGACGGACGAATTAATTTAATGAAGCGATATAAGATCGTATAAATGTCTCTTACTTATATGATTCTCTGTACATTCTCAGAAGATAGGACTTGGGCGATGTATTTTACCTTGAGAATTGCAACGTGAGAGGCGTTCATAACTTTCTGCAGGACCGTTGTTCTTTTGTGGCAAATTTTGCCCGAAGTGCATGTATGTCGCGCGTTCGGATCAAGTTCAGGGCCAACGGAGTTAGGGGAATGCTTCCTGGGCCGATTATGTGTGGGATTAGAAACTTTCATTCATTTTCGCTTGACTTCGGCCGAGTGGCAGTAAAAGCGTGCGACATTGCAGGCATTAAAGTCACCGCAACATTGATGATTCGTACGCGGATGCGATCGTTATCGTTCTTTCATTCTGTCAAATTGCGTTCTCGTATCATTGCGCTTGTACGTCTCTCATTGGAGAACAGGGTTAAAAGCGAAAGAAATGGGACACGCTACAGTATAAATAGTAGACCAGAATATGTTCCCATCCTTATTCGTCGCAGCCTCGTACTTGACCCACTGATGCCGACTCGATTTGCACTTTTTGCGCAAAGCGCAACGGCACGTTTGACTGCGCTGTAGTTTCATAATCATCGCTATCGACTCGTTATCGCAGACGGAATGCATCTAACTCCTATTATGCGCAATTTACATATTTTTCCAATTGCTATAAAAGCAAATCCAGCGAACATAGTAGGCAATTGCAGTAATCCCCGGTACGAACGCAGGCGCTGAAAATTGAATTTGAATTACAATAGTCAGCTCTTCCTAACGACGAGTCAAATTTAAATATGCGCCTCTGATATCACTTAATAATCTCTGCAAACGATCGTTCTCTGAAAACGGTCCTACGTAAGCGCCGCTTCCGCGAACGGAGGACTCCGCAAAATGCAAATTGCCACTCCGAAAGAAGAGATGCATCAGCTTCGACCGTCAAGTCGGCAGACGTACACGATTTTTTCCTTCCCGCGGAAATACCCTAACGCGCAGCTACGTACCAAAAAGAAAAAAAAAACATTCTATCCTGAGTTACGTATGCGCAACATTGACGATGAGCCCGGGATGTCCGTATCGGCGTCCGTCGGACTTTCCTCATCGCCGCGCTATGTTTACAGCGGCCGTCGGCCGAGCCATGGCAATTGGCACGCGTGTCACGTCGGCTCGTTTTGCCGATAATCGAGTGACATAATCCTGTTGTCCGAGCCGCCGCTCGAATCGACGCTCGTCTCCCAGCGCAGCGCCGACGTCATCGTCCGTCGAGAAATCGTCGAGTGACGCCGCGACGGACGTCGACGGCGACGTCGCCGGCGGCGGCGGCGGCTTCGCGGAAGATCGACGCGTGTCATTAACGCCGATCCCGTGGCCGAGCGTCGCAGGTAGGGCGAGAGCAACTTTCACGCGCACCCTCGATAGTGTTTCACCGGTGGCGATCCACCTCTAACGGTAAAGACGCGGCGACCGGCAAAGGCGCACACATCCACCGACGAGGTGGAGGAAGAGGCGGAGGCGGAGGTGGAGGAGGAGGAGGAGGAGGAGGAGGGGGCCACGGGGAGAGAAAGAGGAATGGGGCTCGTGAGGGCAGCGGAGGCGGGGGCCGGAAGGGAAAACCTGTGCTGCATATACACCGGCGAGCGCACCGGACCTCTACACCAGTTTCTCGCGGCCATGATTGGCAGTGGATCGTCAGTCGTCGTTTAACCGCCGCGACGTCGACATCGTTTTCGAGTTGGATGCGCGATCGCTTCCCAGTCGTGTAACACCGCGCCTATTACGTTGTTTATAGTCGGCACCGTCGGCAACGTACGCAACGTCCGCACTGGTCGTCCGGCTGGTTGGAGGATCTGAGTGATTTTTTTTCCAAGGGACTCGAAGGTCGAAGGTGGAGAGAGAGGATCTGGAGCTCGAGGTGAGTCCCGACAATTTTTGGGATGGTGATTAGGGAGGAAGGTAGGCCGGGTAGGAAGAGGCTACGCACCTGCGGCCGCACGGTGAGTCATCGGGGCACGATTATTTTGCGGGATGACGCGATCTCCTTTAAGGATCTATGGATCGATGCGGAGGACGGGCGAGTCGACGTCGTAAGCGGCCGCGGACCATTCGAGGCGATCCCCACGTTAGTCGAGGATGCTCAATTGTGGGACTGCATTCATTAGATTGTTCCTTGTATTTCGTTTAGTCCAGGCTATCCGGTCCATTTGATTTCAATTTGTGTACGTTCGCCGATACGACGTTAGTATCATATCTTCAGAGTTCAGGGCACGGTATCGTTTTCGTTAATGATTTAATAAGTTTGTTGACGACTCGTTATCAATGAGCGCCGATATCAACATTTCTCTCGTACGACAGTGTTTAGTCCCGATTACGATTGGCTGAAGATATTTGACCTCTGACAGATTCTCGAATTGCGCGCAGAAAATGTCCTCAGTCGCGTCCGCGCAATCCTGGCAGAATCCGCGACCGGTCGCGGGCAGAAGAAGCCAGCCGGCCGTAGGTACAGTTATGATCGCGAGGCTTTTTCGTCGTTTGCATAGAATTTCAGGCTCGCGGAGCGTCGTGAAAGGCGCTAGAATACGAGCGAGCCCGTTTGACCGTAAACAGGGCCGAGCGGAGCGGCGTCATTCAATTTTTCCATTCATACCTATGTTAAAACGTGACCGCTCGAGACTCGCCGAAAGCCGCACGTCGGCCCCGACCGTGACGTTCGTCGATTTCTAATTCTCGGAATACGCCGGATTTGAGACGTTAATGTCCCCCTGCGCAATTGACACATTTACCGCGGTGGCCAACGACAGGCTGGCGTCCGTCGATTTTCTCTATTTTCCTTCGCCGAGAAGATTTCCCGTACGCGAGGTAGGCGCGCTTACTCGCAGCACGCGCACATCTCGGCCAGTTCCCGTGTCCGTGTAAGTGTGCCGGAGAAATGGCTATCGCTCGTGCATCATTCCCGGTAATCGGGTCACAATAAAAAAAAAATGAAAGACAGACGGCGATAATGATACCGGTATATACGGTATGCAGAATAGTTCGGCCGTACAGGATCATCCTTGGACACGCTCGTCCGCACGAATTCATTGCACATGGTACTCGGGTCCTAAGTCGGACGAGTATCGAGTGTCGAGTATCGCTCGCCGATGCGAGAAGGATGCAAGGACAGACGCCTACCGTGTTTCCCTTGTATGCACGCACGGCGCGCCTGAAAGTGTCAGGGATAGCATACGGATCGACACGCACCGCCCACGCCGGATCGAAGGACTCGCAGACGCCTGCAGAAAAGACGCATACCGATTGTCAAACGTTTCGTCTGTCCTCCCTACGTTTCGTCTATCCTCCCTACGTTTCGTCTGCCCTTACTACGTTTCGTCTGCCCTTACTACGTTTCGTCTGCCCTTACCTACGTTTCATCTGCCCTCCCTACGTTTCGTCTGCCCTTACCTACGTTTCGTCTGTCCTCCCTACATTTCGTCTGCCCTTACCTACGTTTCGTCTGCCCTCCCTACCGTTTCGCGCCAACATTCGGCGAAAGTGTCACGCCGCGGTAGCCGCGTTACGGCGGAAAGCGGCTGACACGAAAAGGTACATTCAAGCATTGTTCCCCTACTGCAAACTCTGGCAAACTCCGCTCGCTGCCACTTAGCGTCGCTTGTCGGCCGACTCTCGTCGCCGCATGGCAATTAGCTGACAATGTGGCTCGCGTATACCTGCCTAACAGGCGCACGCTGCCGGATGAAAATTGTCTCTCCCGGTAGCGTGTGCTGCTTTTCAAATTCGTTACGTAAGGCAGGGTACAATGGGCTGGCTAGGAAGGGCGTGAAAAAGCGACACGAAGAGTGGCGTGAGACGGCTGGGCATGTGGTGGTGCGTGCGAAAATGCGAGGTCCATTGACAGGAGGTGGACGATGTCAATCGTGGCCAGCGTGAATGCGGGTCGATTGCGCGCAGATTGCGATCGGAAACGTGCGCGCTGGCCGGCGGAAGATAAGGCAACGGAGACCGGTTTCGGGGTTATCGGGAGAGAATTCGTAGGCAAAAAACGTCCGCTGCAAAAGCGGTCGCAGCTGCCGGCTGGCATCTTCTCCGGCGAACCCGTTATCTTCCGCGGACCCTTCGCGGAAACTGGTCAGCCTGTAAACATTGACGCGGGCAGAGATTAGAAACGGCATACGATAGAGCACGGTGTCTAAGCCGATGGCGAACCGTTATCTGTGCCGAGAGTTCAATATCTATTTCTTACTCGCGGCTTTTACCGTGGCGCAATCGAATTCTCATGCTAGGCAGATGAGGAAGAATGTAAGGTGCAGTGGGGTAAATCCGTACACGGGGCAAATCCGCTCTAAGCCCTTATTTATTAGAGTATACGTTGCATTGGACCAACTGTAAAGGTAGAAATCTTCCTTTGGTTAGTATTCAGTGGTTTGGATAGTATTCAACGTAGGTGGCCGCTTTGTATTCTGTGATTCCCCTGTTTAATTCGTTCGACAAAGTTCGTATTACTAATAATAATTCCGCTTTTGCCCCGTAATATAAGGATACAAGATTCAATTATTTTTAAACAAACCGCCCTAGCAGCACTGTTTTCAATTGATTAAGAAAATCATAAGTTTCAGAAGATATTTTTAATCCAAATTAATGCAACTTAAAGAATAAACCATGCGCTAAGTAAAAACATTAAGATTATTATGTTTCAGTGGAATAGATAGAAGATACATCGGTTTAAAGTAAACTTTACAATTTTTGGGTCGGTTTTACCGCACTCCACCTTATGCATCCGGGCAATTATGGTTCGACGATCGATAGACGCGCGATTAACAAGAGAATGGACGAGCGTCTGTCAATGGTACGGCCGATTACGCGGTTATGATCGATTAGGCAGTCAAACGCGTTTCTCGGTAGAGACAATTACGGCGAATCTTGGCGAGTACCGAGCGTGTCAATAAAACGATGATTACGCGGCGGACGTGAATTCGTTGCCACGGACGTCCCTGGACTGGCCAAGATAAATCTCTGGCAGATGAATAGACGCGTAAATACCCCAAGGAAAAACCCCGGCTTCGGGTAATCACTGAAATAAGGATATCTCTCGCGAGCATGTAATGACCGGGACGTCGTTCGGAATTCAAGCGGACGACGATAATTTTGCGACGTTCATGGTCCCTGTCGATACAATGGACGTCACACGCGGGCACACGTGGGCACGCGTGGAGGATGCAGCGAGGATGTCACACGCGCTCGGTCGACGATTACGCGCGCGGACGTCAATTACGATTGATCCTTTGGGGAGATTACGGTTACATGGCCCGGTGCAATCGAGGCAGGATAAACTGCAAGGACGACCGAGCGTTATAGAACGGTCGTCACTGAAAGTGTCCAAGCCTCGGCAAAGACTGGCGTCCCATGCGTCGTTAACTCGGATTTTATATCAGATGTGGATTACGTAAAACTTGCCGTCTATTTCCGGAAATGTCCATTCTATTGACACGCCGCTGCAAGCGATGCTTATGAATCCTTTTGTGAAAGGAAGCGCAATCGCTTCGGCGAATCATGGGAATTAATCGTCGATACGCCTCGATTTACGACGGAAAGTGTCGAAGCCTTCTATTATTCGCACCGGCGTGCCTGTTGCAGTCTCTCTACGGATTCGTTGCGCGGTTTCGGATGCAATCCCGATTATCGTCGCAAATCCGTGACCGTGGGTATCGAACAAGTACGGTACAAAATTCTGTTCCCGGCAGCTCGGACAAATAAGAGTTCGACGCTCGTCCTGCGGAAAGAAAAGCCGCACGGCGTACGCTCTGATTCTTGCAACGAGCACGGTTGCACCCAAGTATTGTCTCATTCTGCAATTCTACGCGTCTTACAAAAAAAAATTACCGAGCTCGGCCGTTCTCAGCGAATTGAGCCGTCGTAGGCGTTATTTTTCGTTGAGCGATCGATTTACTTTCGTGCGATCGACGAGCGAACGTTAACGAATCCTTTCTACTGTTCGCAGGAATTTCAGGCTGCAAAATGGACTGGCGATGGGCGCTTTTTCTATGGAGCGTTATCGTCTGCGCATCGGCCGAACCGTAAGTGAACAGTATACACGGTTGCACGTAGCGACTTGGTATTCCATAAAAGACCGCCTGTAAATCGTGCATTCGATAACCGTCGCCGTTCGGTACACCCATTGACGCAATCGGGAAAAAGGCAATGTCACGAATCGAAAGAATGAGGATGTAACTTAGAGAAATATCTTCCCACGCGCGCGCGCGCTGACGTCTTAAAAGTTGATCGTATAAACAGACGCGTGGGCGTATTCAGCTTCGGAGATGACGTGATCAGCATCGCGCCAACACTTTTCGGCACTATAAATTACGAATCACGCCTAGCGGGGGATTTTTTGTTTTCGAAGAAGCAGCCCGTTCCATTATCTATTAAAAACATTTCGAGTCCCACCGTTATGTGTCGAGAAGAGATTTTACCGCTTCGGTATGATCGGCTGTCGAATGTTTTTGACTACGAATGTAAGAATAAGGCTCAATTTTCATGAGCGCGTAACGAAAGTGATGCCTTGCTAAGAGTAAACAAAAACGTACGCACTACTGTTTACATACGTACCTTATTTGTCGCACGATGTCCGAGTTCGTAAGGATCGCCATACGCTTTAGACACTGGATTCCGCTCTACTGGGCATACATTCTTGCAAACTGTCTGCTTCTTTACTTCCTATTAAGCACCGGGAAGAAAAATGTCACGTGAGTTGAAAAAATGGCTAGATCGAAATGGAGATTACGTTGTTCGCAACGTCGGCAGTACAAACTCGTTTTGCAATCGTTGCATCGGGTGAAGGTCTTCATCTTCGGTTGTCTTTGTCCGAGTCAGCTCAGATGTAACGCGATACTTCGCAAGCCTATGTATGCAGAAGCACTTATCGTTGTGGTACTGTTTCAAAATCGATCGACGTTGGCATAATGTCACCTTCCAGCGACCCGTAAAATGTCTGCAAATTAAAATGTCTCAATCCCTGTCATTTGAACACCGGAACGAATTTGCCATCTAATCGCCAATTTCTCGCCTAATCCCGTAACAGGTATTACACGATCGTAGCGCCGAAAGTCGTTCGTCCTGACTCGGAATATCACGTCGCCGCCAGTACGACAGGAATATCGACGCCGACGAATGTCTACATCGAGCTGGCCGCCGATCTCGATAACGGCGACAAGTTCAATGTTTCGCAATATGTTGTCGTCGAGCCATACTCCACGAGGATCGTCCAACTGCAGGTGAGCCACCCTAACGACTCCGGTCGCAGCGATGCGAGGGAGCGCAAGCTTCCTAATTGGCGGCTCCGGGAAATGAAAGGAAATAAAACGGGTTCAATTGCGGTGAATGAAATTACGTGCGGCCACATTGTTCCCTCGATTTCTACTCGGACTCGTGACGCGAGTCCATTGTAGCTCGTAGCCGCGCTTCTTTTTCTCGCGCCTGAAAATTGCGACGCGACGACGCAGGCCAATTCCCTTCGGCAAATGCGTAGAACGAGCTGGGTGAATACTTTCTGCGAGGCCGGCCTGCCGTCTCTCGCGTTCCCACGTCGCTCGCGAGATATCGTTCAGTGGCTTTCTAGCACGTCGCAGACAATTCGTATTGGAACGCGCGCGAGCGAGCGAGCGCTCGGAAGCGATGGAATCCGACCGAGACGCCGCTTTCGTGCATTAAGTGTCATTTGCGTGGCAAAACCGCATTCGCGCTCGCTGCTCGCCGACGTTCTCCAATAGCTTCCTACCGAACAGGCGAGGATGCTACCGGAGACTCCACCGGGCATAACGTCCGCAAATTGGAACCACTTCGTTCGAGTCAGATGAAACTCATCCGCCTGAAGTCGTTCAGCTGATGTCTTTGTCAGTAGGCATCAAACTTTGATATGTATTAAAAAATTGCAAGGGACGTTACGTATGTACGGTGCACTCTTGTAGCACTTGTTATAAGAGGCGCGAGCAATAATTTCTAATTTAATAAACGCGGAACAATATACCGTCGCTCCGGAGAAGGATTTTATATTAAAAATACGCGCACCATCCCAGATTGTCCGTTTCATCTTTAACGATCGACGTCCGATTCCGCGTCATGTAAAATGTATTAGGGAAATACATATATCGCTTTCTCTTTCCGTGCCGCGTGTAATACCCGGCCGAGTATCAGGTCATTTCATAACGGACCGTTCCTTCGTTACATGCAAGCAGCGAAATTAAATTTCAACGAAACGAGGAAAGGCGTGTGTGTACACGCTGCTCGATGGAACAATGAACTCGCCGGAGGCATTTTGCGCCATGCTCAAATTGCTAAGAAAGTCATCGTTGCCCGTGAGATTATCCGAACGCTGCGAGCGAGGAGGAGGATGAAAAGACCTTCTCCGGAAGTGGAGCTGACCTCTTTCACTGAAATCACCGGCTCACTTTGTTTTCACTTTATTCGCGCAGATCGGCGACACCACGCCCGGCAGATACAATCTGACCGCTCGAGGACTGTCCGGCCTCACGTTCAATGTGACCAGGGAGGTGATGTACGTGCACAAGAGTTACTCCGTCTTCATCCAGACGGATCGGGCCATTTACAAGCCTGGGCACAAGGTCCTGTTCAGGTGCGTCGTGCTCGACTCCAGGCTCAGGCCAAGTCTCACGAGGCATATGAATGTGTATGTTACGGTAAGAATATCCTCTGAATTCTTTTTATCCGTCTCTGTTGGGAAAAAGGATGTAAATGCGTAGAATTCAATTGGAAAAAAAAACAGAAAACTGCAACCAGGCAATGAAAGGATTCAATACCGAAATCCGTAATGCAAACGAGTGAACTGGAAGAATCAAAGAATTATTGTTTATAAAATGACTGTTTCTTTCTAGGATGGCAGTGGGAACAGGGTGAAGCAATGGGACCAACCTCAGATGACGCGAGGAATTTTCAGCAGCGAGTTTGAATTGTCTGAATATCCTGTGTTGGGTACGTGGAAGTTGATAGCCAACGTCGGCGACCAGACATTTGAGAAGGAATTCGAGGTAGCCGAGTACGTGCTCCCCAAGTTCGAAGTTATCATAGAAACACCGGATCATTATACCTTCAGTGATACAAAGATAACTGCGACCGTTTCAGCGAAGTAAGCGAGTTGTTGATTGCCTTGACTGTTTCTGAAACTAAGAAACGTTTCATATATGCAACTAAATTATGATAATTCGTAAAATAGGTATACTTACGGCAAGCCAGTGACGGGTGAAGCTACGATAACGGCACATCCTGACATCTTCTCCGGCGTCATTCAACCAATTTTCCAGCAACCTGTGCGAAAAATTGTGCCGCTTGACGGGAAAGCTACTGTTGATTTCGACATTATTAGGGAACTACATTTGACTGACGAATATGAGAGGCCCATTAAGATTGACGTGACGGTGGAGGAGTCCTTGACTGGCAGAAGGCAGAATAACTCTAAGCAAGTGACCTTGCACAAGCATCCCTACACCATGGAGTTAATAAAGACGTCGGACTACTATAAACCTGGACTGAAATACACTGCATTTGTATGAGTCTAATTCTATTCGAGTCGAATATGTTGTTGTCAGTGAGAACGTTATTAAAAATGAGTCCGCTGTTCGCAGATTAAACTAGCTTATCACGACGGATCGCCAGTACAAGACACGAAAAATCCAGTATTAATAGCGTATGGATGCACTTACAACCAATCAGCGTACTCTAATATCAGTCGAATCATGGATAAGAATGGAATGATTCAACTAGACTTTTATCCACCAAACAATCGGGACAACATGTCAATGCCACTTAATATTGAGGTAAAGTTTCAAACCCCTTTTTCAATGTGACATTACTGATTAGACTCCGGATTATGAATAAATTATTTATAGGCACAATATCTGAATCTTCACGAATGGTTCCCATCAACGAATCAAGCTATGTCTTATAGCAATGAATATATACAAGCAACGATATTAACAGAGAAACCTACGGTAATTATCACCTTTTCAATTTGCAAGTTTTATTGAGTTGTTCGACTCGCAATGTTGATTGCGTATTTTTATTGAAGGTAAGCCGCAACGTCGAGATTTTAGTCAATTCAACTGCACCTCTAAAATACATAAGCTATGAGGTACTTGGCCGTGGTGATATTTTAGATGCCGGCTCGATAAATGCACAAGGCGAAAAGACTGTGAAGGTGGGGTAAGTAATCAATTATAAATGGTACATGTATTAAACGTTGCTTCGAGATTAACGTTAAAATCTACTTTAGATTCCTTGCCACGTACGTTATGGCACCTACCGCACATGTGATCGTCTACTACGTTCGTCCCGATGGTGAACTTATCGCTGATGCTGTGGACGTCGAATTGGATGGGACCCTTCAGAACTTTGTTAGTTGAACCTGCAATTTGAAAACAATTCCGCATTATGTACTGTTTGCGTGTTCAAAGCGTACCAACATTATTTTGATCTTGAAGGTCGACATTAATTTGGCTCCAACGGAAGTCGAGCCAGGTGAGAACGTGAACATCATGATTTCTTCGAAACCAAATTCTTACATAGGGCTCTTGGGCGTCGATCAAAGTTCGATTCTGCTAAAGTCCGGCAATGATATTACTCACGTACGTATAGTCCAAAATTAAAGTTCCACTAGTTTAATACCTTTATTGGGTACCCATACTTTGACTTATTCTTCGTTTGCGCTATGCAGGATGAAGTAATGAAGGAGATAAAATCATATGACATGTTGAATGAGTACCCTGGTTCAGACGGTTCATTCGGTCCATTCGGCCGTCGTTATCCTATATTTAGACCTGGATTAGCATCTGCGGACGACGCTTTTCAGGTAACCTTTTAACTTAGCATATTTTTCTTTTATATAATACTTGTACCAAAACAAGCTTACAAAGTTTCTTCTTTATAGAAATCTGGAGCTATGGTACTTACAAATGGACACGTTCACGAAGGTTTTCCATTTCGTAAGTATAAAAATAGTGAGTAGTATTTCTGTTAATACATACTAATAAATAACGATGCATACCCAAGAATTTGATTTAATCGTGCAACGCACAGTAGGAAAGAAATGTCACCCGTGTATGTAATAAATAATATAGCATGAAAAAACGTAACGTTCCCGACTAGAGTTTAGCGTCTTAACGATTACTTAACGCTGATCAGTATTAGCCCACAGGTCTTGAATACTCACTATCGTTTAACAACCGCTTGTATGTGCATAGTATACTACAGATCTAGTTACGATGGCGAGATGCTACTGCAACGTCCTATGCCGGTGGCTGCTGTGGCTGGTTTTGGCGCAGGTGGTGCTTTTGCTCCTCCAAGTGCTTCGGCTGGCGCGGTTGAACCCAAGAAGGTCAAAGTTCGCAAGAATTTTCCTGAAACTTGGCTTTGGCAAGCGCTTGATGCTGGGTAATGCCAATTAATTAATTATTTAATACAATAACTAGGACTCTGTTGATCGTATCGAATTACAAATTCATCGGATTCTACATCTGGTTACTCAATCGTCACAAGCGGATATGGATTCTTTCCGTCTATTGGGTGTCTTCCATGCTAAATTTCTGCAAATCCTGACTAATTTCCTTGTCATGCAATAACCTGGTCCGCAAACTTGGTACTGCGCTTCATCGGGCGAAAATAACATTAATCAAACTGAAAGAAATATATTTTTTTATTTTATTTTGGAATAGACGTTGCGTTGCTTACGGTGGTGGGTTTGAAGAATACAGTGTTTCCCACTTGCGCCCCTGGTTTAATTGTGGAACTTTCTAAATACGTAAACAAAAATTAAGTCTTTTGCAAACTACTGCTCTAGATCATCAGTGACTTGCAAGTTATCGACTCACTCTTCCCAAATTACTAGTTAACAGCCGACGCAATCTAGAAATTCACAATTATCCTGACCATGCCAACTATGTTTAAATGTTATCGGGTTGAGGTTTACGCAATGCAATACATAGATTCGGATTGCAGGACAGCCAGGAATTCTGGACGGTAGAATAACAGGCTCGCCTCCAGTTGGGGCGTCCACTCTTCGACCAGACCATGGTCCGCCTGTTACGCACAGACTTGCAACAAGGCCACCACTGGCAGGTCCTTACGCCTTCTCTCGCATCCCAACTCCTGTCTGGAATAAGCCCCGTGTATTCCTAATGCATGACATCTTAAACACTTGGCTTTTCACAAACTTCTCCTCAGGGTATTTATTCGTATCTTCGTATGTCTTTCAAAGTACGAGACGCTTACTGTACATAGATTCGACGTACGTTTCGCACACTTTCTGTGTAAATAATGTCCGCGATGTATTCGCTTTGTCACGGTCATGTGCAGATTTGTGTATCATCAGTGAAGAGAACCTTCACAGGGAAAGGGAAGCTTGATTTTCTTAGTAAATAGGGCACGGTTCGCCATTGTTGCGGCGAAACTGCTTTATCGTTTTTTGTACAGTACCTCTGATTTTCCCTGTATTGTCAATCGAGTTGCATCGTCGTAAGAATGTAATCGACTATTCATTGATTGTTTGTGTTTCACTAGCTTTTTTCTGTCGAGATTTGATCACTGATTCATACTTCATCTTGCATACAGCACTTTGTCATGCCCGGCTTTGTTTTGATACTTCAGGCGATAGTAGATTTCTTTTTAATTGTTTCATGTCTTGTTGCCAATGAAAATTGAAACGGTGGTTTTCTGTTAGGTATGATGGAAAGACTGAACTTCGTCGAAAGGTTCCAGACACAGTTACCTCCTGGGTGCTCACGGCATTCTCGTTAAATGATGCCCATGGATTTGGTCTTATCGAGGAACCCAGGAAAGTATGTATTTAGCTATAAACATCCTGAGAAACATACTGCATAACTCTGAAATAGCGTAGTAGTTACACACAACTTTCTACGTTTTTCTTAGCTGAAAGTATTCAGGCCCTTCTTCCTGTCCATGGATCTTCCATACTCTGTTATTCGTGGCGAGACCATCGCAATACAGATTGTGGTGTTCAATTACATGAACAAAGATTTGACGACCGAGGTGATATTGGAGAACGAGGGCCAGTTCGAATTCGCCGACTTGTCTAATGAAATCCATGAGCAACCGAGTACGTGCCGTTTCGTAATTATCGTGTGTAAGTTTTGCATAGTTTTACATCTTCTTTCAATTCATTTTCAGAATTGGAATTGTTCAGAAAGGAAACTCTCCTTGTGAAAGCTAATTCTGGGTCAAGCGTTTCCTTCTTAATCACACCCCGAGAGATTGGATACATATCCATAAAGGCATCTGCCAGCAGCACACGGGCTGGTGATAAAGTTGAAAGGAAATTGCTGGTCAAGGTAAATGATTTCTTCTGGTCCGAGATCACAGAGCAGTTAAGAGCTCGTTGTGTAATGTCACGTTAATCCTTCGTACGTCCTTGTAGGCGGAGGGTGAAACCCAGTACATGAATAAAGCAGTATTCGTAGATCTTAGGCAGCAAGGAAGTTTCATGACTAACATTTCAGTCGACATGCCCAAGAACGTAGTGCCAGGTTCTGAACATATAGAGATTTCCGCAGTAGGTAATGTATTTTGTATATTTTATTTCCGATGCATCCAGTGCACTAACGAACATTTTGGTCATACGAATTCGCAATATTTGCAGGTGATATTCTTGGCCCCAGTATTCCGAATCTAGCAAATTTAATTAAGATGCCGTTTGGATGCGGCGAACAAAATATGTTGAATTTCGTGCCAAACATTGTTGTTTTGGATTACTTGAAAAATACAAAGCAACTAACGCAAGCAGTTGAGAGTAAAGCTCACAAATATTTGGAAGTTGGCTACCAACAAGAATTGACATACAGACATTCGGATGGTTCATTTAGCGCATTCGGAACTTCCGATCCAAGTGGCAGTACATGGTACGATAAAATGAGATAATACTTAAAAAATTGAATCACATCCAACAAAATAATTTAAGGGATATAACGTTAAAATTCGTTGACAATAACATACCTTGTTAATTTCACAGGCTAACTGCATTTGTGGCCAAGTCCTTTAAACAGGCAGCCAGATATATACCCGTTGAAGACAGAATAATTAACGAAGCTCTAGAGTGGTTGTCCAGCAAACAAGCTCCAAACGGCAGCTTCCCTGAAGTAGGACATGTCTCTCACCGTGACATGCAAGGAGGAGCAGCCAAAGGTCTCGCGTTAACTGCATTTACTCTGATAGCTTTCTTAGAAAACCCGGTAAGCAAATCTGTGCTAAATAAAAATCGTAAATCAGAGTGTTGTAATATCACTATTGTTGTATGGTATTTCAGGACGCTGTTGAACGATATCATAATACAATAAACAAAGGAGTGGATTACATTGGACGAAATGTACAAGAACTTGACGATGTCTACGCGTTGAGTTTATGTACATATGTCTTAAATTTAGCCAAACACCCGTACGAAACAACAGCATTTAATTTGCTCGAATCGAAAGCTATGGCTAAGGATGATATCAAATGGTGGAGCAAGCCTATTCCTAAAAATGACAACAATCCATGGTATAGTCTGCCGAGATCGGTGGATGTAGAAATGACATCGTACAACATGTTGACATATCTTAGACGTAATTTAGTGGCTGACTCGATGCCAGTCATGAAATGGCTTGTCAAGCAAAGGAATCAAGAAGGCGGTTTTGCATCTACTCAAGTAAGAATACTAACAGGCAGACAATATAATTAAATTGTGACCTTTCAAAAAAATCGGCTAATCTACATACATTGTGTCAGGACACTGTAATAGGAATATATGCTCTTGCAAAACTGGGTGAAAAATTGGCATCTGACAGCAATTCAGTCTCAATTCAATTTGCACATGAGGAAGGAGATGGTCATATAAATGTAAATCCGTCCAACTCTATGATACTTCAGAAGCAAGTGGTATGTTTTAATATCTTGAGCTTAAATATCTTTGAACATTGGCTATTGTAAACTTAACTGTAATAATAAACCATTACATTATAAATTTACAGCTTCCTAAAAAAGTGAGGAAAGTTAACATAACAGCTACTGGTAGCGGATTTGCCATTGTACAAGTGTCATACCAGTACAACTTAAATGTTACCGGTGCATTCCCACTGTTTACACTGGATCCTCAAGTAGACAAGAATTCTAATGCCAATCACTTACAGTTATCCATTTGTTCGAGGTGTGTTAGTATAGAATGATATTCTACATGTGTATCTTAGCAACAATTGATAACATCTATATGATTTCTAGTTTTGTTCCAACACGTGAGGCAAATGAAAGTAACATGGCTGTTATGGAGATTTCCTTGCCATCAGGATTTACAGTAGAAAAAGATGCATTACCAAGCTTGCAAGTATATCAAAATGTAAAGAGAATTGAAACTAAGGATGGAGACACTATGGTAGTTTTATACTTTGACAAGGTAAGCACATTATTTAGATTACCTTTCTACGTAAGAAACTTCTAATAAAGTCATTACTTGTTTCATGATAAATGATGCTCATTTCAGATGGTCAGAAAAGAATATTGCCCAACAATATCAGCCTACAGAACACACAAAGTAGCATTACAGAAACCAGTGCCTGTCTCTATCTATGATTATTATGATTCGTGTAAGTACATCTATCATTTATGTTTCACCTAAACCTTTACATGATAATATTTACTGAATCTACTGTATGTTGATGTTTCTTTTAGCGAGGAGAGCACGCGTATTTTATGAGCCAATAATGGCAACACCTTGTGATATATGTGAGGGAAAGAACTGTGAGAATGTATGCGTGTCAGAAATCAATCAACAACAGGATGGAAATGTTATGAAAGCTGGTGCACCATCGCAATTCCGACAGGCGTGTACATACGCATCGATATTAATTGTTCTGTGTCAAATTATTATTAATAAGTTCTTGTAAAGTAGTTATAGTATACTCTTTGCAGTCTGCTTTAGCGTAAATTTATCCTCTGACAAGTGTAAAAAAAAAAAGCACAAATCGGTGCCAACCAAAGTACGTTCGACTAATGCAATTATTTAAGACATAATTAAAACTGAAAGCTTGTGTTGTTGTGTATAAAGTGATGGAAACCAGACAATTAACATGTATGTTCATAAGTGTATGATCAAGTGTATTTTATAGTATATTTTAATAAACGCGTTTTATTGTTATTAATATGCTGTCATAATGGCTTATTCGTATTATTTTACCTCATCCTATAGCTGAATTAATGTTTCAATACCCACGCATGCATGTGCACTTCGGTTACATCAACCTGGTAAGTGTTAATTAGGATTTGCAAAATTTCCAAAAATTAAATTGTTGTTCCGGAATAATAAACACATTTACTTACTTCGTTAAAAGATGGACAGTAGATGTAATGCCAATATTGCAGAACGGACTACAATAATAGAAGTATGTTTTTCTCGAGCACACATCCGCACTAAATTTGTTGCACACACGAAATATAATGCAATCACGAATTTCAAATTCAAATCTTGAGTGTCAGTAGTACCAACTTTAACATAGCTATACCTGCTTTTAATGGTGGCCATTCTTAAATTCACCAAAATTTACTATGAGAATGCGTAATATGCGGTGCGCAAACACATTAAATTCGTGCAACAACAGCGTACACCGCCCTCTTTCCCGCATTTTTTCCAATAGTTTATAATTCAAACGCGGTTCCCGTAACGGTTAGATCGGAATACTTTAGTGATGTCGAAGAGATAAAGGCTTAGTAACATAACGTAAAATATATTTCATAGCACAAAGTTAAGTGCTCATTTTTGTGAGTTTATCTGTGATAAGCCTCATTTTACAAAGTAAGTGTGCAATATTATTTTCACAATTATCATTCAAGGAATACATCATCTGTTGATGTTAGGACCTTGCTGATCGGTCACGAATATACTCATATTGCCGTGTCCGAATGTTGCTGACCGCTTACGAACATAATTGTTTTGCTGTGCCGAAACATTTCTGTAAAAATAACCGGTAGCACGGTTCGGTTTTGTTTCAAAAGCATTGGCCACATTGAACACTCTTAGTTCAGGATTGCTGATCACATAGAATAAATTTGGCTCAAAAGAGAGAGTCAACAAGGTGATGTTTTAAAACTTGTATAACGAAATCCATTTGTTGAAGATGGGAGAGGACACAGTTCGTGTAGCTGTACGAATCAGGCCACTTGTTAAAACTGAGGTTGACAAAGGATGTGGAGTGTGTTTAGATGTGATTCCTGGTGAACCACAAATTCATGTACGCAACACAGAGAAGGCATTCACTTTCAATCATGTGTTTCCTTCAACTATTTCTCAGGAAAGTTTTTATACTGAAGCAGTTAAGAATATGATTTCAAATATTTTTCAAGGTAAGTATTATTAATAAGATAAAATACTGAGACATGTAATTTATTATAATACGTAATCTGTCAAACAGGATATAATGTTACAATACTTGCATATGGACAAACTGGCAGTGGTAAAACTTATTCTATGGGAACTGACTATTCCTTCGGAACTGAAAATGTAGGTGTTATACCAAGAGCCGTACATGACATTTTTGAAATGATTAAAACAAAGGATGATTGGAAATTCAATGTGAGAGTATCGTTCGTAGAACTTTACCAAGAACAGTTGTATGATTTGCTATCTGACAAGTCACGTTCCCAATCAGTTGTTGATATTAGAGAAGATGTAAAAGGCATTAAAATAGTTGGCATTACAGAAAAGAAAGTGACTAGTGCTGAACATACATTACGCTGTCTAACTCAAGGCTCATTAGGCAGAGCAACTGGTGCAACTGCAATGAATGCCCAAAGTAGTCGGAGTCATGCAATTTTCACTATATGTGTTGATCAACAAAAAGGAGAAGATAGCAATACAGCTACGACAGCAAAATTTCATCTTGTGGACTTGGCTGGATCAGAAAGAAGTAAAAAAACACAGGCTACAGGTGAAAGATTCAAGGAAGGTGTTAACATAAACAAGGGCTTATTAGCTTTGGGAAATGTTATTTCACAATTGGGAGAAGGTGGCCCAACTGCATACATTGGATACAGAGATAGCAAATTAACCAGGTTATTACAAGATTCACTTGGTGGTAATTCTGTGACACTCATGATTGCCTGTGTTAGCCCAGCTGGTTTGTTCTCATAATTTTTATTATACATGTGTAGTGTTTTTCGATAGATTTATAACAAATTTATTTTGCAGATTATAATTTAGATGAAACTCTTAGTACATTAAGGTACGCTGATCGTGCGAGAAAGATCAAGAATAAACCAATAATAAATCAAGATCCAAAAGCATCAGAAATAAATCGGCTGAACAAATTAGTGGAAGAATTACGAACAGCATTGGTTGGACGAGATGTTAATACCAATTGCCCCAGCAATTACCAAGAACTGGAGGAAAAAAATCGCACGCTACAAAAGAAACTCAGAGATTTAACTGAGAAGATGAACGCATATTTTATAGAAATAGTTTCCATGCATGAAAGGGCCGACTTAGCAGAGCAAGCAAGAGAAAAAATAAAGGCAGCCATGGCTGAGGTTTTGGAGGAATGTGATCAGCTTCTAAGGTCATTTGATTCCGACGCTGAAGATGACGGAAGTCGGCGAGCAAAATTAGAAGCTATTTATTTAAAAATATTAGGTATATCGTATAGTCTTCATTATCTGTATTGTTATATGAACGTGGAGTTTCTATTTTCATTTCCCCACAGGTATTCAAAACGATCAAAAGAAAGCGTCAGAAGAATTATTAAATCATGAAATTAGCGTCAGTTGCACTGTGCCGACGTCGATTACAAACAATGATGGTGAGCACAATGGCTCCGAGGTAAACGGCGAAGATCCAACCTTCTTAGATTATTTCGATGAAAAACATGAAGAACATACACGACGTCAGGCAGAACGGAATAGCGAAGTCCAGAACATCAACAAGGAACTCGCAATAAAAGAGGGTCTTGTTTCTCAACTGTTGAAGAATTCAATGACTGAACAGTCGCCCGAGTTACAGCAAATGGAAGAGGAAATTAAGAATCTTCAGACAGAAAAGGAAGAACTAATGCAAGCTTTACGAAATGCACACGCAAACAACGCCAGTTCAAAGTAAGTTGAGGTATATTAAAAATGATTTTGTTCAGTTTTTCATTATCAACTTTTCATATCAGATTGGCCGAAACACGACGGAAGAAGGTTCAAGAACTGGAGAAAAAGATTAGTGACTTGACGCGAAAATGCACTGAACAGAACCGAATAATCAAAGCGAAGGAAAAGTCGGACTTTCAGATTAAGAATTTGGCGAATGAGATTCAGTCATTGAAGCAAACAAGAGTGAAGCTAGTTAGACAAATGCGTAATGAGGCTGACAAGTTTACGAAATGGAAACAGTCCCGAGAGAAGGAACTTTGCAAGTTGCGGGATCAGGACAGAAAGCGGGCAAATGAAATGGCACGTCTGCAACTCCAGCACAATAAACAACAAAATGTCATGAAGCGGAAGATGGAAGAGGCGTATGCTGTTAACAAGCGGTTAAAGGTAAGTTACAAATTTAAACGTATATTATAACGCTTGTTCGGGAGACGAATTCCCTTCCGGCCTTGTATCGGCCTTGTATCGGCCTTGCGCCGGCGAGTCGAATGTACTATATTCGCACACAGATGTTCGGTGTTTGGAGTGGGGGAAGAGGTTGGCCAAAAGTATGTCTATTGTATGAAGTATAATCGCGTACCGAAAAATTTTAGAGATGGGAGCACGTCGTTCTAACGGATCGAGCGACGTGAGGATCGATATATATTGCTGTGATGAAAATATTGCTTCATAGAGAGTAACGCGGATACTAACTCCAACAACGCGAAGCAATTTATTAAATTAAATTTAAACGTATATTTGTATAATAATCCCCGGTCTTTAAAATTAATCGATTGTTATATACAGGAAGCTTTAGATATGCAAAAGAAAGCGCACCAACGACGTGAGAAGATGAATATGAAGGAAGGAGTTCAGGCGTGGGTCAGTCAGGAGTTACAAGTATTGTTGAGTACCATCGACGCCGAATATTCGTTACAAAAACTGATGCGGGATAGAGCATCCATGGCAATGCAATTAGACAAGCTTAAAAGCAATCCAAATGCTGCTGACAAGGCTGAAATTGCAGAACTTAACGAGTGCATAGATCTGCGCAATGCACAGATAGTTGATTTACAACAGAAGATACAAGAATCCGATCAAGGTTTGTATTTTAAATACAGTAAAATTGTGACAATAACGCTTGGTGCTAATCGTGATCTCCACAGAAAATAGGGCAAACACTAGGTGGCATATGATACAGACAATGTCGGATGCAAAAGCAGCTTTAAAAAATTTGTTCGAAATAACCGCGGAAGAAAGAAAGAAACAATGTGCTAAAGAATGTGATCTCGAGGAACTGATGGTTACTAAATAATTCTGTATTCTATTACGCATGCTATATTTATTTGCGACATACACCGAATTAATCTGTAAAACTCTTGCAGGAAGAAAACGAAAATTTGCGAGTACAATTGGGAGAATGTCAGTGCAAACAAAAAGAATCTAATAACTTCGACAAGAATTCATTTGAATCGTCGAATGACAATAAAGAGAATTCAGGTAACGACGTAACAAAGTTACAAGACGAATTGCAATTCTATAAGAATCGATGTAATCAATTGGAACAGAAGGTAAATGTCAACAAACATTGCAATGTTGCAGCAGTGGAAATTAAATTATATAAATTACAGGTTCTTGGAGAAAATAATTCTAACAATAAGAAACCTGCATCAAAAGCTAGTAGAAAGACAGAGACTCGAAAATCATACATAGACGAAGTAGCAGTGCTCTCGGATGATAGTATACTTATAGAAGATGACGTGGAAAAAGATCCAGACTGGACAAAAACGCCTATCTACAACAGAATTCAAAAACTCTGGGTACGTCTTCCAAATTTAAATTATTGTATTTATTCAATTTATAATAATCTTGGTTCGTCTGATAATCGCCAGAATACAACAAAAAATACTACAAACGACCGCAGTACCTTAAAACGATCTCCACCCAACGGTTCAATTAAGTGTGCGTGTAAGACAAAATGTGCGACACGCGTGTGTTCATGTCGAAAGAATGACATTAGTTGCAGTGGCTGTGGATGTAACCCAGAAATATGCCAAAATAAGGATCAAGAAAATGTAAGATAACGAATTGATAGGCACATTGTTTTTTCAAACAATTTCAGTATAATATAAAAGAAACTCATACTATATTGAAATATACTTTGCAGTTGGCCCGTACGCTTTTGTTTGATTGCACGGAAGAACGACCTGTTGAAGAAACAACAAAGAGGCCAAGGTAATATTATTTTAATGAGGTACATTTCACTATATTTATACAAATTAATTTAACTGTGGAATTTTTTTGATAGGTTGACTCAATAATAATTAATCCCATTATGCGAATTCACGGACGATGGAACTAGTTAATCATTTGTTGGGGACTTGTTGCCGGAAATGCACGTGGTTATTTATTACATATTTTATATTTTTCTGACATATTCTGTATTTTTATTGGTATTTGCCATCATATCGTCAGTCCAGCATCTTGCCATATTTTCGCTTTTTATGCAGTAAACATGGCATATTTGCAAGCCCTTTCATTCGTCACTATATATGTACATATCATAATTGTTACTGCAACCCGTATTACGTTAATCATAATGTTCATTATTGTATATAACGGCATAGATATAGCAACAATAAAGCGCTATTTTTACGACATTGTACTAGTTATTTCAAGTTTTACCTTCCACTTTTCAATAATTATTGTTATCTTGATTGCGACTGAACCTCAGCATATCAATGAAAGGAAACGTTTTTGTTGATTCATTCGTCGATGCATCGGGTTGCCGATGTTTAATCGTTATCCTCCACTTAAGTGTTGTACTTTCGATATCATTACTATTTCCATTGTGACTCAAATCTGAACGATCACCGGCCAATAATTCTTTCACCGAATGTATATTATCGTGGACATCCAATTGGCTTGAATTATTTTGTTCATGCAAAGAAAATAATTGCTCAAACTCAGCAGCCCTCATTTTCAATTTCTCTACTACGTTACGATTCCAATTAAATTGCATAGGGGCAACAATATAATCTGGACTGATTTTTGCCTGCTCAGATATTGGTTGTGTTGAATGATTTTGAAAATTCACATCAGAACTTTTCAATTCCTGTAAAGTTTTTTCCCACGTAGTGCTGTTTTGATTCCGTAATTTGGATCGTTTGTGCCGATACCATCGGGATCCATTACTAGCTTTTCCAGATATACACATTGTTTCCTTTAATTGATTTCTTAAAACACTGTTGAACGCTTGAATTTCATCAGCTGCAGATGACTTAATTGGATTTGAAACGCGGAGTTGTTGAATATCCGAGTTGCAATCGTGTTCTTCACGATCTTGTACAGTTGCAAATAATGCAAGGGGAACTCGCTTTATTAAAAGTTTTTCCACGGCATACTCATATTTGTCCGCATTATAAAATACATTGCCGTCGTATTTATCACCTGGTGTTTTTAAACAACAAGTGAAAAGGGACATACAACCATCCTTAGACCAACTTTTCTTCCGCTGAACATCGTTGGTTTGTTTCTTCTGTCTATGATTCATGTCAACAGTAATGAAATTTGGAATTTTTCGATGTATCGGTTATATCAAAGCTAATTAAATCAAATCAAATACAACTTACATCTGTCAAAATAAATCCGACGCAAGCCTCGGGAAAAATGAAATTTTGAATTGCGAGAGCAGACAATCGATCAAAGTGCACTTCGAGAATCGAACTAAATCGAAGTCACAAGGTTGTTTAATTTCAAAGAACCACGTAACGATCACTTACTAGAAACGGAACAAATGCGACACATTCAGTTGAGGGCCCTTAATTATAGAAATCCACCCGAAGTTGCAGCTACACATCTCGATTGGCCATGGTACTGCTGACAAGTTCGTTGGGGCCAATGAGATGCCGAAACACTCCGGGAACACGTAATTGGGAAATGAGACGTGAAAACGAGTCACAGCGGCAAATTCGAAAGCGCGCAGTCTTGACGTGAATCGCGACGAGGTCTTGAAACAGTCCATGACGTGTCATGGCAGCGATCGAGGTGTGATATGCGTTGTTGTTCGACGACGTATACCTCGTTATCGGCGGCTACACATAAGAGGATCGGTCGGACAACGTGTATTATGAAGCGGGTTAATTGACAAATTTATGTAGTTGCCCCCATACGCTGACAGTAGACGATAGTACGCTCACGAACGTGGCCTGAAGCGGTGACAATGGCGAGAGGAATAATGTCGATGTGGCTGTTATGCACAGTCTGCGTAATTCACGCTGTGTCGGCGTTCTATTTGCCCGGTTTGGCGCCCGTCAATTACTGTAAGGCAACCGAGGTGTCCGATACCTGCAAGGTGCGTACGATGTGTCTACTTTAACCCGAGCGACACTACGGTGTCTCGTGCCGATTACTGGCGAATTTGGTTACGCTTGACGGATTATATTCGCAAACGAATTTTCTCCCGTCGATAATCCACGGGGATGCGTCATGCATCGGTCACGTTAATTTTTACGATTTTCGCGTCCGGGTAATTGTTTTCCGGCAGTCATACTTAATGTCAAGGCGAAACGATTAGGGGAACGTATTACTACGTTATGATATAGCGCTGCAACGTGTAAGACGCGATCAAACATTCATGTTTGCTCGTATGTGTAAATAATGTAGGAAAAACTTGATAAACGTTGATTGCATTTCCACGTGTACACACTGTCTGGGGAATGGGCAAAAAGGTTGACTTGTGATGTAATGAGGAATAAATTACAACTGTCGAATGTACTGTGTGCCGTTGCTTGAAACATATGAAATTATTGTGGGAAATGTGCCTATCGTCAATTGAACTACCGGGTGCTGTGAATCATGAGTGAGCTGATTATGTTTTTTCCAGTCCGAGATAAAACTGTATGTTAACCGGCTGAATACAGAGAAATATGTGATACCATACGAATATAATCAGTAAGTTAAGTTTTGAATGGTGCAAAATGATTAAACTTAAAGATACTGATTAAGTAATGTCATATTTGCAGTTTTGATTTTTGTACATCTGATGAGAGTCAATCGCCAGTGGAAAATTTAGGCCAGGTTGTTTTTGGTGAACGAATAAGGCCATCACCTTACAATGTAAGAAACTCTATGACATTGATATGAATGCATACCAACTTTATAACAAGCACATAAGTGACAAAAGTATGTAAAATATTTTTAGTTGAAATTTGCTGAGACGCAAATTTGTGAAAAACTGTGCACAAAATCATACAAAGGAGGTGATGCAGCTTCTACAGAAAAACTTCAGTTCCTTAAGAAAGGAATGGCTCTTAATTATCAGCATCATTGGATTGTTGGTGAGAAATTGAATTAATAGATTTGTGCTTTGTTCCAAGTTACATATATAAGAATATGACATGTTTTTTTAAAATTCTATTCCTAGATAACATGCCAGTAACATGGTGTTACCAGTTGGAAGATGAAAGACAGTATTGTAGTACAGGATTTCCAATGGGCTGTTTCTCCAGAGAATCAAGATCTCAACAAGACACTTGCAGTATTAATGTACATAACGCTCATAGGATGAGCAACATATATGAATAATGTGATAAGAACAATAATTTTCATATCTCTTTTTTAATAGGCTGCATATAACAAACCGAGAACGTACTACTTGTTTAACCACGTAGACCTCACCATAACATATCATAGTGGTGCTAATGAGGATTGGGGAACAACATTTAAGGAGAATGGAGGACGAATTATATGTAAACATTTACCAGATAAATACTGCATATGTTAATGTATTGTACCTCCTTAATCACGGTTATTTTGTATTCACAACAGCGGCGAAGGTAGTTCCGCGCAGTATCAAACATCCTGAAAATGGTCAGCCTGATTGTGAAAGCAAAATACCATTGGAAATACCGTATGACGATCTTGCCAAAGGAGAACACCTCGATATTACATACACGTACTCTGTTCGATACATGGTAATTAATGAAAATTTCAAATAGGCACTAACACATTTTTACCATTTGTATATTAATCTGATTTTTGTTTTACCAATAGCAAAATAGTACGATCAAGTGGTCGTCAAGATGGGATTACATATTGGAATCAATGCCACACACGAATATCCAATGGTTTAGTATTCTAAATTCGTTGATCATTGTTCTGTTCCTTTCTGGTATGGTGGCGATCATAATGCTTCGTACCTTGCATAAAGACATAGCGCGCTACAACCAGGTATATCAAAGAGCACATTACCGTAACTGTTATTTTTACTCTTTTTTTTTGTGATAACTGTTTGAATGATCTAACACATATCAAGTCTCGCTACGGATGTGGTATTACTGATTAACAAGGCTAATGAAAGAAAGAAGGGTGAAAAAATGCTAACATTCCGTACTCTTTTGTGAAATGGTGATATTTGTACGTCTGTGTTGCGATAACGCAGGCCTACTTCCAGATAGAATCAGGAGAGGATGCGCAAGAGGAATTCGGATGGAAATTGGTACATGGTGACGTATTTAGGCCACCGCGAAAGGGCATGCTTCTTTCTGTATTACTGGGTTCTGGCATTCAAGTATTCTTCATGACCCTCGTTACGCTAGGTACGTTACACTATGACGATCTATAACATTATTGTCTGTTTACAGCTGACATAATACTTTATATGAATTTCAATATCGCAGCTTTTGCTTGTCTCGGCTTTCTCTCGCCTGCCAATAGAGGAGCTCTGATGACATGTGCGATGGTACTTTATGTTTGTCTCGGCACAATAGCGGGTTACGTTTCCGCACGAATCTACAAAAGTTTTGGTGGAGAGAAATGGAAATCCAATGTGCTTCTCGCCTCAATGCTCAGCCCTGGGTAATATACAGATGATGTGATAAATATGAAGTTCCCGGAAATATCTATTGAGAAAAAAGTAATGAAAGGGTGGCATAAATATTGACGTCGTATGAATTTGTAGGATCGTGTTCAGTTTGTTCTTTATCATGAACCTGGTCTTCTGGGCAAACGGAAGTTCAGCAGCGGTACCGTTCACTACTCTTATTGCCCTTTTGGCACTGTGGTTCGGTGTGTCCGTACCTTTAACGTTTGTCGGAGCTAGCGTTGGATTTAAGAAAAGGGTAACTATAATATGTTAGCACGAAACTGTTCTGCGAGTTATTGAACTGACATTTTTATTTCCTTTTCTAGCCCCTGGAGCATCCAGTTAGAACAAACCAAATTCCCAGACAAATTCCAGAGCAGTGTCATTATACTAGACCTATACCCGGTGTTATAATGGGAGGAGTATTACCGTTTGGTTGTATATTCATACAATTATTCTTTATACTTAATTCCCTCTGGTAAGCTTCGTCTGTATTCTTGGAACTGAGCCATCCGTTCGAAAACAATTTCACGTGATATTCGATTATTGACAAAACTTTTTTCTGCAGGTCGAGCCAAGTATATTATATGTTCGGCTTCTTACTTTTGGTATTCATCATATTGGTTATTACATGTTCCGAAACAACAATCCTACTTTGCTATTTCCACTTATGTGCCGAGGTACTATATCCTTAATATTGTTATGAGATATTTGGTAGCTCTGGTCAATGATGCTAATAAAAATATGATTTTCAGGACTATCATTGGTGGTGGCGTAGTTTTCTGACGTCAGGTTTCACTGCAGTATATTTGTTAATTTATTGTATACACTTCTTTATGACTAAACTAGATATCGAAGATGCCACATCAACGTTCCTTTACTTTGGATACACCCTAATAATGGTCTACTTATTCTTCCTTCTAACAGGTCAGCTGCTAGATCCTTTCAATCTCCTGTTTCAAACAGCCGTATTTCTTAACGCTTCTTTTAATTTTCAGGTTCAATCGGTTTCTTTGCCTGCTTCTGGTTTGTGCGAAAGATTTATAGCGTGGTGAAAGTCGATTAAGTTAAAAAATTTTCAAAGTAAGATAAGCAGGAAGAAAAAGGTGATACAGTGAATGATGTGAATTAAGTTATAAATAGGATGCGCGATAGTCGACATTAAATGCATTGACATTAAAACGAACCAAGCAGCGGAAACAGACAGCTATCATATTAAACATAATACTTAAATTGGTGATATGCATAAATTCATCATTATTATTTGAATACATAAATAAGAAGGAAAATGCGTGTGCCATACGTTTAAGTGGAAGTGTTTGTGTTTACTATCGACTATCAAACATTCTTGAGAGGTATTTTTTGATAACAATCTGATATGTGTATTGGAGTATCATAGTATATGTTAGACGCCGTGTATCTGTGACACTCTTTGGTATATATACCAATTGTTCTCCTAAGTGAAGAAAATAACGCGTAAAGGCACAATGTTACCTGCAGTGATTGGCCTATCGAATAGCTGTGCTATAACTCTGTGTGTAATCAATGATACCTTTCAGATTTATAAATGTAGCAGGCGGAAAGAATCGGACTCGAGTGGGCCGGTCGGTTGCTCTATCCAACTAAGTTACCCAAGCCCTTATCCGAATCTTTCCGCTCATGCCTTTTATTCTGACACATCATCCATCCATCCTGTACTACACAAATGTTAAATCCTCAGCGTGTTAACATTGGTACGTATATGAACATGTTTTTCTGTGCAACTAACCGAGATTCCCGGTGAACCGGCAAGTGTACCAAAAGATCCTTGCACAACATTAAAGAAAAAAAAAAAAGAGTATTTCAACGTACACAGCGTGAATGTTCTTTACGTTTGGGTGGAGTTTTTGAACATCAGCAATACTATGTTTCTAACAAAACAATGTCGATAAGTATTTAGAATAACCGAAGAAGAAACAATAAAGATGTACAAATTGGTAACTAAGTTAAGTGAATCTAAATCTCCTCTTTTTCTTCATTTTTTATGCTTTTTGATCTTTATCAGTAGTTATTCGTGACTGTGAGATACCTTATTAATAGCTGACAAGCACACTCTGTAATGTACCGATTTTGTAAATTAAAGTAACTTACGCTGTTAGCGTTAATAATGTTATTGACATAAATAAAACTATCAAATAAGTTTATAACACGTATTTCGTATCATCGATTATCACCGGAGAAATGAAATTGAACTATAAAACAAGAAAAGTAAGTACGGCAGAACCAGTGTAATGAATTAGGTACAGGCAATTGTGTTAAGCATATAATTGTATATTTTCTAAATTAGCGTTTCATTATTTAATCTTGTCTACAAGGTGAATAACAATTTTTTTTTCTTTCCTTCCAAACGACGTATCGTAAAAAGTAAGCGGTAAAAGTACAATGTAATCCTATCGTGTTTTACATTTATTGATAATTTTACATTTCACATTTTGGAATATTGATTAATAGTTTTATATACAACGTGTTTGCCCATCCTGCGCGCTAGTCTATCGTCACACAGGTACAACACTGATGCTTTGCATTTTCTCTACTACCTCATCATAGTTTGTGGTAGTTTCATTACGATCATCTTATGCCGACTTCGAGGAAGCCTAGTGGTAGAATGGACTAAAGAGAGAGAAATTATGTTTCTGAGACAATGTTCCATCCACTGATGCCTTGCTTGCGATGAATTCCATTTTCGACGCCGATCGACAATAGTTTCACATGGTCTCATTGTTTTTTTTCTTTTTACTTTTTGCATTCAAGCGACACAATCCTGCCAGGTTTATTTATCGCGCAATATTCTTTTTATTTAAAGTTCAACAACCGACCGCAAAATCAGGTAATAACGAAACGGAAACAGACAATTCAATTTCATTTAACTATCACAAAGTACGTCTCAATATGCACGTGCCTCAAAACCGATCGGCCTTATCCTCTTTTCATTTATATTTTGCTTGTCTCACTCTCAACATTTTCTTTATCATTCCCACGTCGTGCATGCGCAAATTGGTCGCGCTGCAATTGTCACGCTTTATATCGTGCATAACGTTGTGTGTTGCACAGCAATGTAGTTCTGTGAGTGTTTTTTCTCCTGTACAGATGACGCGACACGGTACCGCACACCTATCGAGTCTGTTCTCTAGCTTTTATCGCCAGCTCTGTCGAATAGTAAATGTCGTTGACCTGTAAGAAGCATGGTTTAATGCTAAAACTCGGAAACACACGTGAACGGGAAGTAGAGAGATATAGAGAGAGCCTCGATCATGCATGGGATTTTTCACACACGACCTTGCTGTCGAACGAGCACTTGCCAAAGGAACGAGGTGGCAGGCGTTCTTGCAAGAACTTCATTCCCGTACTCGCTAGAAGATAAAAGAAACTAGTGAAGGAATAGCTGACCCTTTCCGAACCACCCCACGTCCCGTCGGTTCAAAATTAAAGAAAAAACTATTGGGCTGTCAAATGAAAATAGTTAAACATTCTACATGGAAATGGTAAAGAACTACAGCTATCTATTCAATGTGCCCACTTTTAACCGGCGTACTCTGTCCGTCGCGAAAAAGGGAAACTTCTTTAGAAATATGGGCGGCAATCTACCGTCAACGCGAAACGTCAAGTGAAAAAAAAGAATGGAATTCCCGAATATGATTTCTATCTGTTCTGAAGCAGAATCTGATTCTTCGGTCATTTTCATTTCTTGAGAGATTAACTACGAGTCTGCTAAATAGATTGTTCAAAGTATGCTTTTTTCTGTTTCTCTCTGCGTTTGCTGTTGTCAGGAGGGAAAGATACGTGTTGTCGTGGATGGCGACACGTGACGTTTCTATTTTCTCGGACTACGACGCCGACGGCCATCCCGATTTCTCTCAGCGCGTCTCATCTCTTCTAATCTGCGCGCATGTTCGGCCATGTGTTGCCTTCTCATTTCTTCCTTCACTACAATCTGTAAACCATACATTCAGACATTGGGCATTGCATGTGTTGTATAATGTTGACGAATTGTTCAACATACCTGCTCGTTTGTAAGTGGCAGCCAGTATATGCATGGCGTCGCTTTTGTTTTCCTGAAAAGATCGTCCAGCAGTTTTGCCGGAGGTGGCTCATCCTCCTTCTTTTTGAACTTCCGGGCCGGTGCCGGAAGATGCGCCTCCAGTGCAGGACTCCGACTTCGCTGCCTCCTCTTCTTATCGTGCTCCTTCTTGTCGCGTTCCTTCTCCTTCACATGCTGCTGGCCATCCTCCTTACCCAGATCCCATTCCCTGACTACTACGACCTATACGATTGGATTTAAAAAATGAATTCACGTAATGCGTGAATTGAAGGTATGTCCATTAGGTGGAATAAAGCAAACCTTTGTCGAATTCGCCCTCTCTTGGCCCCAATCCTGTTGCCACGAGTCAGACGCCATCAGAGGTTCTGTTTTCCGCTGAACAGGTTGATCCTTAGATAACTCCCGTGCCAATTCAATGTCCTCCTTGGTGGCGTATTCTACATAAAGCCTCTTCGGATTTGACACCGGCCACGATATTCCGTGAAGCGCTTGTCTAGTTTCGAAGGCTTGATCTTCATTGGAGTACTGAAATGTTTAATTAAGAGTAGCATCACAGTAATGATGTGATATGAAAGAAAATATTGCTGAATAGCATATAGTAAGGGACACTGACTTCTACAAAGCATTTTGATTTAATCCTATCCATCCAGAAACCGTTCTCCACAATCGTGCCAGTACGCGAAAGGAGCTCCTTAATCTGATTTAAAGTAAAGGGTCGAACCAAGTTCTTAATCAGCAATATGTTTGTAGGCTTTGAAGCAGGCGGACTTGGCGACTTTAGGTGCGGCGTTTCTTTTACGATCGATATCTTCCGCCTGGCAGCTAAATTAAAAATGAACAGTGAATAGTATTAAAGTTCTTTGCTATACTACCGATTAGAACATTATGAACCAAAGTTTAATACCGCACCTATATGATTATCGAGCTTGCTGTCGCCTTTTTTTGTAGCACCGTTCTTTTGCGTAAGGCCATCTTCTTTGGACTTATGGTCACTTATACTATCAGTTGAATTATGGCGTTTCTCCATGTCTCTGTGACGATCTCTATCCTCGTCGTCGTCCTTTGATAAGCGTACTTCATTGATAGGCAATGGTTTTGCCCCTGGCACTATAGCCTGCGTAATGAGAAAATTCGTTAATTGCGTTCTACGCCTACGCATCGTTTTTCAGCATACCTTAAGAGAATCTGTGGAAATGGCAAAGGACGGTGCAGTGTCTGTCGACAATGCCGTTCCCCAACGACGTTTCCTTGGAGCACATTTTGGTTCCTGTTCGGCACTGTTATGGTTCTCCTGATAAAAGAATAAACAAGGTATTTTATAGAAGATAACATACGAGATAACGGTCAATCACGATTAAGATATCCTAGTACAGTCATGCAATGTATGAAGAGTGTCGAACCTTATTCTGATTTGCTGATTCTGTGTTAGCATTTGTATCTGTTTCTTCCCTTTTTATATCGTTTCTTTCTGCTAATATTCTTGCTGAGCTGTAATGTAAATACAGTTCATGTAATGAAAGCTGCTCTGATTCACAAACTATTATGGCACATAAACAGTGCAACAATTCCATCAACTTCCAAAAAAAAAATCCACATTTTCATGCTTACAATGATCTCTTCAAGTTGACCTTCGCGGGTTTGACAGCAGGTATCTGACTACCGATCAACACGGTGTTTTCAGCCTTTTCCGCCAAACTTCCTGAAATCTGCTTATCATTCTCAGAATGTTCAATTTCCATTGTGTCCATATTGTTCAAGACAGAGTTGGCCCTCCGATCTGGCGAGCTCAACTCTTCCTTCTCTTCCTGAGCGTCTTCCACAACAGTTTTTGCTTCCTCATCGTACGTCTCTTTATTCTTCCTTTTAAGGGATGGTTCTTCCTCGGAATCAGGTGTTTCAGAATTTGAGGAATCTCGGTATTTGTTTCGATGCTTTCTACGACCGGTCCTCGAAGGAGTTCGCGCGCTGTCTCTATTATTATCGCGCCCTTTTCCGCGGGCTTCGTCATTCGATTCTGAGGAAGTGTCTTCTGAGCGACGCTCTTTTCTCTTATCATTGTCATTAGTATCATCTTCATCACTGCTCGTTTCACGGCGCGCGTTTTCGGTACTGTCTTCCTCTTTCCCAGATGGTTCAGCCGATTTTTCGCTGGCGTCTTCGTTCGTCGGTTTATCTTCGTTGGCAACAACAGCGACTGTTGCAGTCTCCTCGGTATCCCTCGCGAAATCACCGTTTGACCTAAGCGCCGCTGGCTCGGCGGATGCACTGCTCGGCTTACTACCGGGCTCGCTATCAATGTTTTGTTCTCGTTCGGAGCAACATGCCTCATTTGTATCTCCTTGTCGATCTATGTTTGGTTTATCGTCAGACAAGTTGGCTGAAGTGGTTTCAGGCAGGATCTCCTTGCTATCACTTACCTCTTCGTTGGAGTCCTGACCTGGGTATGAAGAGGAGGGATCGTTCGGCTGTTCTATGCCACTTGGCATTCTCATACAAGATACCAATTGCTCATCTGCCGAGTCAACCTCCCCTGCAAAGCCCTCACCACTTTCTTGCCACTTGCCACTCGATTTTTTCCTGCTTACTGAGGCCTCCGACGATGCCTCTGATGTATTACGCTGTCTGCACAATTTCAACTTCTGTATCTCGCCGGGTGACGCATCCGCTCTTGCCACTTTCCATACTGATGTACCGTTGTTCTCCTCTTCATCCCCAGGCGATTGTGCCTTGGTTTCTTGCTCGCTGGATGTAACTTTTTCCTCTGCCACTTCCAATACTTGTGGTTGTTCAACTTCTTTGACCTGTAGGCGCGTTTGCACTGTTGTATCTGTGTTTTCAGGCTCTGTCTGAGATACTACTCCATCTGTAATTGGTGGTGTTGGTGTTGGTGCTGGTGCTGGTGCTGGTGCTGGTGCTGGTTCTGCTGCTGCTGCTACTACTGGTGTTGGTGCTGCTGCTGGTGTCTCTTCAGTATTCTCTATTTCAGGTGATGTAGAGGGTGAGCGTTTGCCACGTCTTCTAGTAGATTTCCTGGTTGGTTTTTCGACCTTCTTCTCTGGGGATCCTTTTGCTTTATTCCTTTCACTCTTGCGCCTCATACCTAAGGAATAGTCACCAATATTTTTATTACACATAATGCAGCGCACACATTTGTAAAACAGTTACTTAACAAATATTAAAAATATTATTTGCAATATCACTGATATGCATACTAAGGGTGCACACGCAATTTCTTAAAAATTATACAAACTTGCAAACGTCGATTGTGTTTTATTTAAGTTAGCGATTCTAGAAATTCATTTCACAAAAGAATGCGTCGCTTATACCGACAATATTCGAAAGATTACATAGCGCTCACAATTTGTCGAGCCGGGCAAACGGTCGTATCTAAATTGTATACTATCGGAAGGTTAATTCACTAACGAACTATCAGCCACATCGCTCTTGCATTTCAAGCTTCCCAACGTATCCAAGCGGTAATTTGTGGTTACCCGACAGATACTACATCGTCGATCGGAGGCGAACGGCCATTAATACTTACTCATAAACGTTGCTGATCCACGTCTGAGAGGTCCGATCTGTGCTTTTCCTTCTCGGAGAGCTTCACTAATGTATAAATATTATGTTTCAATAGAAACAATGATTCTAGTGACGCTATTAACAATCAGTCGGACCACCGTTTTCGCTTGATCGGACTCTAACTTTGAAACTCGCTTAAGATGGAAAACATGTCAGAATTTAGTATCTGTTATACGTAGGTGGCGTCACCAGTGGGAATTATTTCTACTCAATCGGTAACATTCTGATACTAAACAATAATTGATTGGCAGAAATAAGATTTGGCATTTGTCCAAGAATTTACGAACGCCTTCATACACCTGGACTTCAGTTTTTGATAGCGTGTCTACGTAGAAGTAGTGGAAAGTTCAACTTCAGTGAACGTTGCTGTGGGAACGACACCAGGAACAAACATGACTGTTATTGAATTATTTTCGAGCAGTGCTAATTATAAATATAAAACAAGTATTGTTTCTTTGAGTGCTCTTGTGGTGTTATTTTTTATCGTATTGTCACTCTTTACTCCATTCTTCCTTATTTACAATACCGGAGGTGTGTGGATCCCGTTTGGCGCCATTTAGTGTTTATTATATCGATGCCTTTGTTTCTACCGATATATTTCTACTGTTTTATAGGTTTCTGGATTAAAAATCGCGTTCACGTAGAATTACCTAATACTCGATTTGAATATAAGTATTTATTGTTGGCGGAAAGGGATTTTGGACTGGAGCCTGTAGTTTGTTCGACATTTTCCGCGTTTAAGGGAAATCCCATTCCAGACCACTGTTCGTTAATAAAGGTTGTGTTTCTAACATCAACATTATTCGTATTTGTAGCACTAAGACATATCATATAAACATTACAATAGGTACGAGAAATAGATACAAACAGTGATGGCAGAAAAGATATATTAAAGTTTGAGGCTTTCTTTTACTCAGAGCATGAAATCAGATCTGTTATGCTCTTGCTGTTTTTCAACTTTAAGCTACAGGTAATACTTTGATTGGTACATTGGAGTAAGTGAGAAGCTAATTGATTAAATTTAATTTTTGTTGCTCATTAGCAATTATTTGAGGCAACAATAGAATCTTTTGCTGTATTTGACTGCATTCTTAATCAGCAAGCTCAGAAGGTTCAGTTTATTGGAGATTTAGAATTGAACCAAAAAAATCTTTTGCATAGTAAAGGACTTTATGAAAATTATAATGAAAGCATAGATGTTGGTGAATATTCATTACCAGAATTGTTAGCTCTTAATTCGAACAAAAAATGTGAGTGCTTTTACAATATTATGCAAAACCACTAGGTATTATAGGTATATAAGAAAAGTATAATTTATAGTTTCAGCAAAGATTACTAACACTCAAGTGATCAGGCACACTGGCTTCTCAAAGGAGGAACAATTCATAATTCAGGGTGAATTGTATTACAAGGAACATATTATTCGTTATCAACCCGATATATGGGAAGAGTTGAAATGGGCGTGGATACAATATTTTTCGTCTCTGATTGTTTTTGCCTATTTATCAAAAAACCTTCTCGCCTTCCTGTTCACGAACCGTTATCTGTATTCATACATTGTAATACCGTGGGAGAGTAAATAGAATTTTTATATTTTAATCAAACTTCAAAATATTTTAATCCGTAACGACTATGTGAGGTGTACAACCCGCCATATTTTAAGGTTTCCTACCCCTTGGCTTTTCTACACTAGCGACATCACAGTTATCGACAAGCACTTTCCAAAAGTTCTGTAGTTTGACACTCGTGGCGCTTTAATCGTGTGCATGTTTTTTTGATTCTTAATTGAGTTTCTTTTTGTGTGGTTAACCGCCATTGTTGATAAAGTTCGTTTCCAGCAAGATTCAAATATTTTGGCAAGAATTTTGAAGAAATTGTAAATATCAATTAAATTTATATCTATACATTAGTTGAAGGAAAATCGTTTGATGGCACTTGTGAATATCGAAATGTCACGTTGCACGACTCTAGCACACAGCATATTATAAAGGAAGACCGAAGGAGAATGTAAACATGTTTTGAATAAAACGCAACGGTCAACAAGATGAAGTGGTAGATATGTCAGTACATATTGTTAACAATGCTTAGCATGTAGAAGCGGAGCGCTGCTATAAACAATTACCGCTACCTATAAATCATACAAACGGCGCCTACTGTCAATCTATCCTGTCCGATACGCATGCTAACACCGATTACAAGAAATTTCAGTACCAGTATTACCGAACCATTGCCATAACACTCACAGCTACCTGTCTATAATTCAACCGAGCGCTCGTAATTCCATTCACATTCACAAGCCAAAGCATCTACGCCAGCCTATATACAGCATCGTATTCCGTACTCGTACGTAAAGACGCAAACGTTCCTCTTGAATTGCCATCGCTCACCCTGCATCGAATTTTTCAGCCAAAGCCCATCACCCGTACCGTATCTTACGGCCGATGCTCATCAGATACAGTTTATCACGCGCCACTCTGTCGACATCAGTCGACATACACTGTCCGATCGATATCTTGTCAACGCTATCACGTCGCAGCCGGGCGATACCGACATCAACCCCTTTCGCGGTTTTTCCTCATTTCTCGGAACACAGGCAGCACGTACGGCGGCGTCCAGTTCAATGAGGGTGGAGACTGGTGGAGACTGCGCTCTGGCAACAAACGCATCGGCCCTCCTCCTCCGCCGCCGTCCCCCGTGTGTCGTTCGCCGTCTCGCAGAAGAAAAGGACGAACGACGGGGCAGACGATATTACGCCACGTGAATCATTTAACGCGGTGCCACCGCACGTACGGATGAACGACCACGGCGGTCCGCGTTCGACGTCGGAAATTGGCCGGGACGCGCCTCGGATCCGGCGGCTCTAACGTTCTGCGACACGTACGCGGCATTTTTTTTTACCCCACTGCTGTCGAAGCGTCGGGAAGCGAGAGAAAGAAGAGGAGCAAAAAAAATAGGGTGGAAAATACCGTCGAGTGGGTCATGCGACGCGAACGCGAGTGTGGTAAACAGCCGCCGCCGCCGACGCCGCCGCCGCAGCAGCTGGACGACCCTCCCAGGATTTGAGTAGGTTGCCGACGTATCATGTGCGTTGCGTTGAAGGCGGTATTTCTTGTCTCGGCTTTTGACGAGTTTCAAGTGTACCGTGACGCGTCGGATGTCAGGCTAGTTTGGAGAGCACTGCTTTCTTAAGCTCGCCGCATATGAACTCGTCCAGTCGGTTCGCTGCTCCAGCGAGCTTCCCGTGTTTTTGCACGCTCGTCTTAGGCTGTAACGTTTCTCGTTTGTTTGTTATGTTTTTGTTTCACCGTGTGGGGCTCGTTGTTTTATAATAATTGGACGTATTTTAGAGTGACACTGGTCGAGGTCGGGGCAGTACTCAAGAATTGAAACATGTCGACGAGGTCGAAGGAGAAGGTCGTGGCTGCTTTTCGCAAGATCTTCCGATCGTCGGAGAAGATAGCCGAGCAGGAAGGCGCCAGTGGCAGCTCGACCAGTTCACCTTCCAGACGACTGCTAAGTCGTCATCATCGGCCCGACGCTGTTACGCCGTCGGACGGTACGATGGTGGAAAGTCCCGGCACCAGTCATACCGGTCACGGAAGTTGCTTCTTCAAATCGAAAAAATCGTCTGGCGGCGCAGCGCAGGTATTGCCTTCAGACACGCTATCTGCGTTTCATTCACGCAATCCTGTTGACTGCAGCACGCTTAATTACGTTCCGTTAACGAACAAATCAAATTGTTTATGTGTACATTTACACGAATCGATTGTTTATGTTAACAAAGATTGCAATAATTACTGTATTCATTGTAAATGGGATGAGCGTGTTTGAGTTCTCATTCATTTCATATTCTTTCAGAGTAGTATTTGCGTACCGGAGAAAGGTGTCCGCCTTCGTCGTCTGATGAAGGAGCTGAGCGAAATTCAAAGGACCCAGCATCGTCGAGATTCCACCTTTACAGCCGAGCTCGTCAACGATAATCTGTTCGAGTGGCATGTTCGATTGCACAAAATCGATCCCGAGAGCGAGTTGGCAGCTGATATGCGTGAACTCGACATCCCGCACATACTGCTGCACGTCATCTTCCCGGAGAACTTCCCTTTCGCACCGCCGTTCATGAGGGTCATCTCGCCAAGGATCGAAAAGGGATTCGTGATGGAGGGCGGTGCGATTTGCATGGAACTCCTTACACCGAGAGGGTGGGCTAGTGCCTACACGATTGAGGCAGTTATCACACAATTTGCTGCCAGTATAGTCAAAGGACAGGTAAACCATGATTATGTTGCATATCATATTATATTCGAGATTGTTGCCACTCGTGGAAAATTGAAAAAGCAGGTAATTTGCGGGTAACAGATATATACATACATAGAGAGAAAGACAGAGTAGGATCAAAGGGATGAATTCACAGTTCCAAGTGCTCGATCGACTTCTAATGCTCAAAGAAAGTCAAAAGTGTCTGAGGTAGATCACTGTAGATGCTGCAAACTGAGAGCGGTAAGGAGGTCAAGCACACGTTGCACGTGCTAAATTTGAGGTCTAGTCCCTTAGTCACAAGCCGTCTTACGCTGTGCATTGTCCGACAGCTGAGCAAAGTACGATATCGGTAGTACAATGAAATGTTTCTTGACAAAGCTCTTTACATTCTTAAAATAGACGCCAACCATTTATAATAGATAGTATCGCATGGATTCTTGCGTATCGTTTTCTACAACATTTTTGTTAACAAAAACATAGACAGTTAAATGTTAAAAATCAATGGTTCTGAAAATCTTGCAAGAATCCTTGTTAGCAAGGAAAGGGAATGGGTGAGCGTATGCACAGAAAAGTTCTATTGTCCAGGGTCGTGTGGCAAGGAAACCAAAGACAAACAAAGAATTTAATCGACGTTCTGCCGAGGAATCGTTCAGAAGCCTCGTTAAAACCCACGAGAAGTATGGATGGGTGACACCGCCACTTGCCGAGGGCTGATCGTGACTCCAGCAGCGTGACGAGAAGAAGGAAACATTGGTTCTGTCCTGAAAGATAACTTATGAAGCAGAGGTCGACCATGCGCACTTTCGCTGCTCATTTATTTGCTATGCCCTTGCCCGGTTTTGATTGTGATTTCAGCAATGGAATGGTGCTTGGAAATGTATGGGAAACAGCTTTTTCCGTTACTTTCTTTGCACTAGGTCTGAAATTGCGATACGCTGTTGTTAAATAGACTTACCTGTTTACAGGGGTCTATTTCCTTATGGAAGGTTCGTGTTCTGTTCATAATTTTTAACAGTCTTCCACAATGCTTTAGTTGAAGTCGTCCAGAATTGTGCCAAGTCAGCAGCACTAGGTTGATCTACAGTTCAGAAACTGTAAGGTTGTTTAGATATTGAGACTAATTTTGGATGAAGGTACAGTTTTTGCTCGTTGTTTGTAAATGTTTGAAAGTATCACAATTGCACAGCGCCTAAGAGAGCGTGTCGTTCGTGTGAGGAATGAACGACACTGCAATACGTACATCGCCCTTTATTATGAACGGGTCAGTATGTGTAATAAGGTTGATCGTGATATTTACGATTACATTCGTATATTATCGCCACCGTAGCTCTACGCCCAGTTTACGACAAGACCCGCATGCCAAATCGTATATTGTCAGAGAAGCCCCCCCCCCCCCCTTCCTCGCGCGCCCCTTTCCGCCCAAAGAACAATAGCTTGGAAGAGTTCACACTATTTTACATAGACGACCCGGGTCGTTTTTACGAGCATACCGTTTGCACCTAGAAAAATTTACCCTTAATACAAGATAAGTATTAACTATTGTAGAGTCGAGTCCTTTGGTATCTCAGAATGTCTGTGATTAACAAGGGAACCAGTCTCCCGATCGGTGGAAGCTGTAGCGAGCGTCGGTAAAAAAATTTGCTCAATATTCCGTAGCGAAAAAGGTTGTCCCGAGTCTCTTTACTTTTTATACAGACGCCAGTAGCCAAATTTTCGCGCAATTAATAGACGGCGAGCAGCGAGGTTTCGTTAGCCTTGAGAGCCGGAAAACGCGTTCCACGAAACTTCCGTTTTGCTCCGACGCAAGTAGCATGAACCTTTGAGCGAGTCAGTCTTGTCGACGTAGATGATATGCGGCCGACTCGTCACGCTGGCTTACCGAGGGGAGACAGTTTCTGCGGTAAACCAAAACAAAAAAAAAAAAAATTGGCCCAAGTAACAATTCGTAGTGCTACAATCCTCCTTCCACTCTCGAATTTTCGAGGTCCGAAGGGCTCGATACTGATCTTTCTCCATTCCCCGTTAGAATAGTTGCGATATCAGCGAAATCATTTGACGGAGCTAACCGATACCGTTCGTCCGTTTCTTCGATTGTTCGAATTAATCTTTAACACAATTGGGCGTATTATTATGTATGTGCCAAATAAATGTAATTAGCCGGAAGTTGCGATCCGAAGAGGGACGTGACCGTCTTTATTTCAATTGTCAGCTTTAATATATGATCATAAGATATACATATACATATAAAAAAGAAAAAAAAATTTGTACAAGATTACTTAAGGGCGCGAATGAAAGTTAAATACAAATCAGTAGATTATATACAGACTATCGGCAAAACGAGGCTCTTAATTATTACGATCGTTCGTAGTACTCGGGGGCCGTTGTTTCCTCTTCCAATGGATAAACATTTGAAAATGTGTTATATCGATATATGCTATAAATGTTACCTTTCGTCCATTAAATAAAGGATCGTTCCTTTGGAAACGTAAAATAGACATGAGGAGTTCGGATAAACTTTTGTGAACACTATCGGTTTGAATCAATTAGTATCCTAAGAACTGATTGCTCCTACGAAAAATTGACGCGTATACGGCGACTCGTTAAATTGACGTTGTTTGTGCTAATACCGAACAAGTGTCGCGTTATCTAAATGCTTCCTTTCACCTTGAAATCATAATTAAAATACAATTTATCTCTAATTCTTATAAGACCTACACAATTAATTCCATTTGCATTGAAATAACTTAACGCTTATCGTCTGTACAATTCTCAAAATGTTACGCCAACGTCAAATCGAAATGAGTTTGCTGCATGACTCTTAAGGCACATAGTTAGTCATACACGAATCTCTGTATGGCTCGCAGTTGCGGTCAGGCACGTTTCCGAAAATTCCTACGCAGATATGCGAATATTTTTTTTCTGCATGGCGACATGTCGCCCTCGTAATAAAACCATCCTAATTCATACGCATATTCCGTTAAGTGAAAAATGCAAGGTATAACGTTTCTCGTTCACGGCGATTAAATGCGCAATATGTACACTTCTCTAACTTCAACCGTATTACGAGCGTTGCAGAAACCTCTTGTTCGGCGAGATAAAATGATTACCGAAACGCTTCGCTTAACAAAGCAGTGGCTAGATTGCGCGTGTGTATAAATACAGCGTGTATAATTAAATACTTAAAAATATCGATATATCGTAGTCTAGTGGCTAATATGATCGCGCGCAAAAGGCGTGTTCGCGACGGTACATCACTACGCCAATAAATAGCAATAAAATGATCCTGCGAAATGTGAGCATCGTAACGGCATCGCACGCCTCGTTGGCACTTTGGGCAATTATTCTATAGCAAACTATACCCAACGTTCACGCAGTCGAGATATATATATATATATGTATAAAAATTAATTATCTTAGCTATGGTCCGCAGGCTAAAGCTGCTTAGCGATTAATACTTAGGTGCCTTCGATCTCCTGATCTAAACGGTGTAAAGACTCGCGTATAAGTATTTAGACGTGAGAGAGTCCGACGAATTGACAAAGTCCGTCGTCATTGACGCAATTATGGGAATTAATAGCTTCCCCGATTCTCCGTATCCCATTCGGATACACGTAGAAAGTCTATCTGTATAAGGCCACTTTTTGCGTTCATTCTCTTTTGTCCTCTTCTACGCACATAAATAGCTTTGCGCACATCAGATTGAATTGATCTGAAAGTGTGACGGCGCACGATAAGTCAAGTAAACAGAAGGTGTGAATTTTAGAGCGAAAAATATCTATCTATCGATCAGATACTCACGGGACGCTGTCACCAACCACTTAGGCTTTTTCTGCCAAGAGATAAAGATCCAGTAAACGGGAATGCCAGACAGAATTATTATTATCCCAACGCCGACTTCCCACGGTGAGACGTAAAAAGGGAAGGTTACCAGAAACGTACAAATTAAGAAGAAGATGACTGGAAGAGCTATGGAGACCTATAATAAGAAAAAAATGTTATATTGAATGATTGCGTTCAGAGGCAATTACTGACCTTCTTTTTTTTGTTCTTTTCATATATTTAGCAGACCAACGAAAATTTTGACGATAAGGAGAAAGAAAACAACTCGATGACGATTCACATACCTTTATTGGTCGATGTAGATCGGGCCTTTTGTACCGAAGCCACAGGAGGCCAGACACCGAGAGTGTAGTGAACAGTGCCTCAACGAAGCTGACATAATTGATTAGCACATAGACATCCTCTATGATCAGGAGTGCCAGGGTGATAATGCACTAGAAACGGAAATTATAGTTTAGCGCCTGAATTGGAGTTCGGGCGCAAGAGTGGAAAAATTACTCGATGCGTGTGTGAGTAATTCTTCAAATGCATTCGGAACATGGAGGTAATAAGAACGTGATTACGATTGTAGACCGTTGCGGAATACTCGATGCAGCGTTTTTCGTTAGAAAATTTGTCTTGTCAAATAAAACATATGGATTGACGAGAGATTGGATGTGTTTCTCAGAACGGATTCATTCCCAGAACCATTTAAGGTCAACTCACATTAATTATTGCCAACTATCTGATGTGTGCAGGTTCAAACGAAAAATTTCATTTGCACGATTACACGCTATTATTGAGTGCCCGACCTCGACTGTAATCGGGCCCAATATCATTACGGCGGTCGAAGGAAGAAAGAGCGGAGCGAGACTTCCGCTACCGATCATGAAAGAGATGGTCAGCGACATGAAAGGTCCAATTTATTACTCCCAATTACAGGATCGTAAATCAAGATGTCAGCGGTACCACTGGGCTGAATGCGTTTACTTCGGCGAATATGGCTACCGATTTCAGCGACGAGTTCGCTCGGGAAACATTGCACCGCACCGTAATTGTTTAAATCGCTAACGCGCGCTGACAGAAACAGCAGCGACAATGTCCTTTTGTCGGCCGATGCGTCTCATTTCGTTTCACTTCCTTCTTCGGGTTACGAAATCCGAGCGAGTTGTCACAATAAAAGGTAAATAATACTTACGAGGAAGATAAGCGACGGCATTGGCGTCAGGTTTCGAACATTGATGAGCGCTATGGCAGTGGGTAGATGACCGTTTCGGGCACCCACGAAGAACAACCTCGACGAGGCGAATATCGCCCCGTTCAATGCGCCGAACGTAGAGCAAGCTACAAAGAATGGCATGATCCACGACATCACGCCTAGCAACTTGTCACCGAACGTCTGAGAGAAACAGGAATGAAAGTGAACGCTAACGAATGTAAATATGTACGATTGATATCGATGTAATTTTGCCATGCGACTTCAACGGAGTTTGTCTAAAGGTGTTTGTAGAAATTTGGCAATTGCACACTTACGACGGCCACGGCGTTCGATGCTAGAATCTCATCTTGCGTTAGTACGACGAAGTAGGCGACGTTCGCCAGAACGTAAATCACCGTCACCAGTGGCAGCGATATGCAAATCGCTTTAGGCAGATTTCTGCGGGTACACAGAAGGGAATTACGACGGTACTTAGATGGCAAAACAGAGCTCGTGTATCGTATTTTAACAGTGATACTCCGGAGGCTAATTAACGAGATACAAATTTCAATAGCCTGCATGTCAACGATGCGTGTTGACATAATTAGATTATGACTTTATGTAAGCACAACGTAAAGAGTCTGCTTTATCTATTATTACGATTACGTGTGCCAAGAGAATACGCGCGAGAAGTTAAGTCTGTGCTGAGAGTTGATAGTACAATTACATTATCGTACACAACACCCGTCTGGTCCAGCTATCAAAGCAAAAAACACGCATCGTGCACTTTAATAAGAATGCGTAAATCTTAAATTGTCATCTGTTGAACCGGCTGATAAAAGGTATCAATGAGACCAAGGCTTTTCTTTATCCTTAGTCACCGCACCATAATGTATAACTCTAAAATTGGCTGTACCAATCGGAGTTTCCCGATCAAAACTTAAAATAGCATAATTCTAATTCTTACTTGTAGGGTTCCTTGAGTTCTTCCGTAACGAAATTGAGATAATTCCATCCCGAATAGGAGAACAAACCCGAATAAACTGCTAAGGCAATGTAACCGGGCTGGGTATTAGTTCCGGCCATCGGTTGCTGAAAGTTCTCCGTATGACCGACGCACAGCCAGTACAGTCCAGCCACCATGATGATGATCAAGGCGAATATCTTGGTACCCGTGAAAATGTCTTGTACCCTCGTCGCCCATTTGACGTTGTAACAATTGATGGCAGTCAATAGACCTGGTCGCCGTGAATAATGAAAAGGATTATGTCCTTGAGGGATAAAGAATGGGCAGACTGGTTTTTTGCTCTTGCGCTGGCTCGTACGTACAGGTAATCACGGCAGCCAATAGCCTGATGGCTTCGTAGGGTGGCTCGCAACCTGGCCAGGCAGGCTGCAGGATGTATTGTGCGAACGTTAAGGCGGTGATCGCGTTTCCGGCAGGCACGAGTATGAACAATGCGACCCAGAGGTAGAGGAACGCTGGCAATGGACCAAAGGCGTCGCTAATGTAAGCATAGTCGCCACCGGATTTCGGTATCATGGTACCTGTAATTTCATTTGACGGTACGTGTAAAATCTCCTGATGATTCAACACGTCGTACATACAGTAATTCTAATGACTGGATGATGGGTATTTAACTCCAGATGCTGACGGTGACTAATGGATAAAGTTTAGGGGCATAAACCGATAATTGTTTGATGGGCTTTTGCCACTAATGATTATTTTTATTTCCCAGATTGATAAGCGGGGTGAAAGCAGGTGAATCAGCGTTAGGGATTTTATACTCGGAAAATCTGTGATAAGTCGAGCGTCTTGAAATACTGGCGCCTTATCGCTTTCTATCGAATCTGATGTTTGAACAGAAGATTGGAATTCAACGTACACCATCGCATCTGCAATATGGCTAGTATCGAGAGCAGAGAACTAGACTCGAACGGGCAGTTATTACATAATGTCACTTTCACGATAACATCGCGACAATCAAATAGCGTCGCATTACATTATCAGGGCATAAAACCTGACGCTCGTAAAATTGGAAGATCGCGAATGATCAAATTATTGAGGTACTTGAGAAATTGCAATGCATTGACGGAACCATATGTGTGGGCAGTCACATTTGACCGGTTAATTAACGTCGGCAACGGAAGTAGTGCGTCTTATATCGTTACACATATACGCTTCTCTTGACAAATCGTTTCTGTCTCGAGTAGTTCACATACTGCATTTGACTTTAGTGTTGAACGTCATGCAGACGCACTATGTTACAATGCGCTATTGTTGTCGGGGCGATTGTCCCGTACATATAAAAATTGCATGCCAAAGTCGATTATATCGACACTCCGAATGCCTGTAATGCCCATTCGGTTCAATTCAAGACTACGATACCCTCGCGATATAGCGTAACGTCGGTCGTTAAATCGATATAGACAAACAATAAAGTAATGCTCATTTGAAACGCATGTAAATGGGGAATCGCGTTTCGACGATAATCTTTGAACTATTGCAACGACGACCATGGAAAGAGGACACGCGCCGCAAGACGAGCGCAGTTTTCTACTTAGCACTTTGTTATGTTTAATACGTTTGTTCAGTGCCAGCTTATGTTATTAATAATACGCCGCCCGCTCTGTTTTCACGTTGCACGCTGTTTTGACTGCCGCCCGAATTTTTGGTAAGCCCCGCGAAATTCGGCAATCTGGGCTGACGCAACTTCAGGTGAGACATTCGTACGTCGTTGGCCCGGCCTTGCATAACGCGGCATAAGTTAAAGCAATTCTGACGACATTAAATGCTCCAACCGGAAAGAGGCTCACAATTTGCAATGCGGGAGAAAAGTGTATCGTGGCAGGTTGACGTTTAAGTGTTTACTCATTATATAATTGTAGCGATCAAGGTTTAGCGGGACAGCTGCTATGCAAACGTTTTACGACCCCACCGTTATGCCAATTAATATTCACGCTCTGCCGAAGTTATCGGGAAAATCCCTATTTTCGCCGATCGAGTTCCTCCGAAAGGCTGCGGGTATTTTAATATCGGGCACTCGATGCATTCCTGTTATAAAAATACTTTGACGCCTAATGGCTTTTTCACTTTGCAGGAGTTCTTCGTAGGGTCCTATTTTTTGCCCCCTAATCGGAAGACATTTTTGAACAGCCGTGTAGACTTTCATATTTAATGCTGAGCATTCGTCGTGTACATATATGGTAAGTGACATAGAGTATGTGACATATGTGTAAGTTGTAAGCCGAAATGGTGTGCAAGATTAAACGATGAAATAATTATATTTTGACAAAATTATGTTTGAGACAGCCTGTACACCTTCAGAATTGTACGAAGTGATTAAAGACGTTTGGTAGCCACATACAGGGGAGTTCCCCTCCTGCAACGCACGACTACATCCAATGCGCATCAGTCATTCACCTTCGGCAAGGTGATGATGCAAGATTTCCCGATTGTAACATATCGGAGGACCTCTTATAGTTATTGTACAAAAAGTTACGCTCGATCCAAGCTCAAGTGTTCTACACCATTCTAAGCCTATCGAACATTATACATATTTGCACGTCTGCGTAAAAAGCGCGGGAAAGCAACCGGCGACGTCACAGGCACGAATTGAAACGAGCACGTCACGACGTGCCATGTGACTAAACATTCCCAGCTCTGCCAATAAAGACCTCAATGCCTCTAAATGTCTCATGATTTCCAGCCGCGCGAACAATAATAAATAACCGCCCGTCAACATCCGCACGTACGTACAAGAATGATGTCGCAAGGTCCGCACTGGGGCACGCTAACAAAAAAACCCAAACGCCGAGGCGACACGTTGTCAAAGTTTGCCCCCGCGTGTCATGAATGAAAACAGACGGGAGCGGATCCCGGCGCTGACACTTACCCAGCTCGGCGTAGCATAGCGCCCCGACGAGGGATAGTAATCCGGAGAATATCCAGACGATCAGGGCCTGTCCCACGCTGCCGCTGTTCCTCAGGACGCCCTTCGGCGAGACGAAGATGCCGGCGCCGACGATGATGCCGACGATGATGGCCACGCCGTCGAGCAGGCCCAGCTCCTTCTTCAGCTTCACGCCGTCCTCGCTCGGCTTGGCCGGCGGCAGGACCTGCTTCTCGGCCGGTGCCACCTTGTCCGGCATCTTTCCTGGCTCGTGTCTGCTCTTAACTGTTCACCTGGCGACTCGCGACGACCAGCAGCGGCGGTCTCAAAATTGCCGCCTCTCGCGGCAATTCTCTCCTCTTCACCTCCGTTTCCCACCGATCACTACTTGCCCGAGGAAGATCGGCACTCGTGTGAGCATACTCCGCTTAACCCGCGTGCGCGCCTCACAGGCTTTGCCCACACCGCACGTGCAGAGAGCGGTAGAGGGAGAGGAGCGGAGCGGCGCTCGTGGGAGGAAGTGAAAGAGAGAGGGACACCGGCTTTCGAGACGGGGAGAAATGAAGTATGAAGAAAGAGAGGCGGACGAGTTGGAGGGAGGAGGATAGGTTCAGTTGAAGAAGAGAAACGAGTGAGGAATAAGAAGGATGGGAAACACCGGCGGACGATGAGCGAGGCAGATGGAAGACGAGAGATTGGGAGAGAAGGAAAGAGAGAGAGAGAAAGAGAGGGGCACCGGCGGTCGGCGAGGAAGGGAAACGATAAGGGACAGGTGCGAAGGAGAGAGCGAGAGAAGCGGCGAGCGCGTGGCTTTACTGAAACGCGAAGCTTACACGTGCCCAACTGCAGTATCGTCCGCACTGCCGAAACTCTCGTCGCCGTATGGCCATACTTTCCTCCCGACCTCGCGCACACGATGCCTGCGACGACGGTGACGTCGGTGGGTCGATGGTAGTATACCTCCGGTTCGATGTCTCTCTTAAACTGACGCAACACGCCGTTTTGTTTCCATCCGAATCGCGCCGAACATACACACACAAGCGCGCGCGCGCGCGCGCTCACTGATACTGCCGGCACTTCCTTCACGGCACCCTTATTTCTCGCGAATCGATCGGATGAAATTCAACGGCAAAGAGCACGCCGCATGGTCGTATGAGGCACACTGAGAATGATGCACGTTGACCACGTGCACGACGTGTCTCGTTCCGGCGACCGTTGGGAAAATTGAATATTCGATGAGTCTTGCTTCCAGTTCCGAACGGGGCGAGGACGGCGTGCGATTGTATTCCAAATGAGGCGCGACGTTGATGTTTCGTTTCAATCAAATCGGAGGGTTACTCCTGTTTTTTCGCACTCACGGTAGAATCCACGTGGTGTTTGTGGCATATCCTCGTTATAGTGGCGCCGACAGGGGTTCGATGAATAACAGTTCAAAGTGCACGCTGCGCACGTGCATCACTTCGGTTTGCTCGTTCTCACTGAAACTGTACGGTGTTTTCGCGATGAGTAATGATTTAGGATGTGTTTTGAGTGTTTTAGGGAGACTGGATGAGCTTCGATGTTACGGGCGTCCGCGAACGGTAAATGAATATGTGATTTTGAAGAAACATGCTGGGCTAGTTGAGAGGGTGCATTGATGGCGTTGCTTCCGGGGGTTGCATAGGAGTGGCGGGCTTTTGAAACACGATTTGAATTAAGATATTGGGCAAGTGGGTGACAATAGAGATGACGGCGATTTCGTAGCATTTAAATCGGGGGAGCTATTCAAAACAATGTGTTGTGGGGTGTAGAAGACGTAATATGACCCATGAATCATGTGTTTCTGTAAACTGACATTGCTTACCTCGACATGGTATCTAATCAGGTCAAGATTTTGAAATGTACGGCGCTGAGTCATATACATTCACTATTACTTCGTACTCCGTACGAGTGAAATTTTGGGTTCACTATTTGTAACCGTTGACAATGTCTTATCGCAAAAACATAAAAGTTGCGTCACCCGAAACTTTCATGCCTCGAAATGCTATAGAGAAAAGGTACACAATAAAATCTTTATCATAACAAGATGATTGCCTGGTATATCCTCGAAAGAAGTACCGAAGCGAATTGAAGTTTTCCGGCGTCTCTACCTGCCAACTAGTAATCAACTCTATACCTTTGAAACTTTTTTCATCTGTCTATTCAGGATTCCCGTTACCTCAGGAGCGTACCTGCGCCGGAAAAAGCGTACTGACCGGCCCCACTTTCGTCTGTTTGCGTCACGAATACCGACCCCGTTGCGTCCCTTATTCGCATATCCGTCATTGCACTAGGTTTGTCACTGCATTCCACGCCACACTCGTATCAGGAGTCATCTTTGTAAACAGTTGATCTATTAATCTGTCACAGATGAACTACGCTGATCCAAGCCGTTTAGACAATTTCCTTTCTCTTCACTTACACGAAAAACACACACAGGACGTTTAGGGTTAGTCCACAGAATCTCACATTTCAACTGTAACATTGAACAAGCGATCTTGCTTAAATATTATAGCAAGTGTTAGTTAACGTTCGCAGATTATTTGCGCCGATTGTGTTCCAATCGTTCGAATGAGCGGAAGTGAGTGAGAATCGCGGTTCGGAGCGCGCGCGCGAAAATAGGTTCATTCAAAAACGTTCGCGGTCGATCTTCCTTTCTGCGAACGCGCGGTTCTACTCACACACGCGAACGTTTGATAAGAGGTTCTCGTCGTGCTTATCAGCGCGAGCGTGGCGTGCGTTAGCGTCAGCCCGCTGATACTGCGTGTTAGCACGTCGGCTTGGTATATAGCCCTCGAGACGACCCATCGGTAACGACATTAGCGTGGGGCCAACGTTGACGCTCGCCAATTGCAATAACCGCAAAATGAACGTGAGTACGTGATATCGCGTGCTACGCCAGTGTCACCATACGTCCGCTATGGCAGGGTTGCGCAACCATGATTTCCATGGTAGAACCAAAAGAAGCTCCAGAAATAACATGTCAGGAGTCATAAAAATATAGATCTCGTAAGGACGATTTTTGATCGATCGTTCGATACGCATTTTCACTGATGTCATAAATTTTAGTCCAACCTATGTATTTATTTGGAAGTTTTGATAAGGTGTACGTAATGAGGAAATAAATTATCACTGTTAATGATTTTAAAATTGAGAGAGTCTGATCGAAATATGTGGAAAAAGCATACTTCCAGAGTGTGGTAATTTGATAGGTAAATGGAAAAATGAAAAAATTATTCAGTTTTTAATATCGAATGTATGTACGAAATTTTTCAGAAAAATGTAAAGGGTCATTACTTTACGGAATAAAGTTTTTGTCTTTGGTTGACTTTCCCGCCTTTCTTCAAGTTTTGCGAACGAACAGGTTGGGCGCCACTGAGTTCCATACTTCCGCTGTTTCGTTCCCCCCTTTCTATTTGTCTTCCGCGGGCTATGGTATTTATTCGAAATTACCACTGAGGTATTCAACCGTTTCCGCGGCATTCGGTAAGACATTTTTCCTTAGTAATCTTTCGTTGCTTATATCTTTTTATTCAGTTGCTTATAACTTTCGGAATTACGCCATGCGTGGTCAAGTCCGAGAAATTCTATATACTTGTTTCTGTAAAAATCTAAGTTCTAGACACGTAACGAAATCCATGCTTGGGGATATTCAATTTCGCTTTGGCAGGTAACGATAAGATTTACAACAGTGGGTGTTGCATGAAAGTACAATTAGTGTACTTTTATGCAAATCAGCGTGTTCTTGCATTACGAGGTAAAATTAGGAACAAAGTTCTTTTGACGAGAATCAAAAAATTGACTAGCTTTCACATTGTTGAATCTAAGATGCAAACATATTCTAAATTTAAGGTTAATGGCAGGGTGCGAATGTGTCGATATACAATCCTTAATCATTTTTCGTTACATCTTTATATGTTCCTTGATTTAGGAAGAGGGTGATGGCGCTTAATTAATTATGTGGGAAGAGCTTTTAGTTTACCTGTCAGTGAATTTTGCAGAATGTAGACTGCTTCAAACATACGTGGCTTATTCAGAGAAGGTCAAGTTCACTTCCGGCCGCTAACGAACGTTGACGCGAATTACCTGTTTGTCGTCGTTAATTTCGAGTAGCTGATATGAGTTAAGCACGAGTTACCCCCATCTTACGGTCACCTTCCAAATTCTTTACTATAATGCCACAAGTTCATTTCCTGCGGTCATAATTTCCTTTCATTTTATTAGGACTTTTCGATCTCAGGAATGATCACTTTCGTACTATAGAAACAACAATTGAAATGAAATAGAATTTCCCCCTATGTGCCAGGGGCTGCTGAGAATCAATGAATCGAGTCGTACCCCACGGATGGAAAATAGTGGTTGCGCCAGATGCGGACCAATTATTCGGTCAACGAACTCGAATTGAATAATATCGATGTCTTCTTGGATGGAGCTAATTGGCCCGCATGGTCTGTGATGCGAACCGATCATCATTAAACGTGTCTTCGAAGAGTTACGGTAAGATTAATAAATCATAAACCAAGCCGTTTTGTTTACTGTTCATAACACGATGTACTGTGCGACAGGCACGTGTACTCACAAATGCGCGTGTATATATATTGTTCTGAATGAGATTAAACCGTTCTGTACGATCAAGCAATGTGCTTCAGTTTGTATAAGAAATTCACCGACGATTGCATCTTAGAAATATAAGGGGAGGAAGTCGCAAACGTCTCAACGATTAATGTTTCGTTACCACTATGACGATCATATTCTTAAGTTTAATTTGTGCTACACGAGAAAAACGACATTCAAACCGAACTGGATTATAAAATTGCAATATTGATAATACTGCAGAGTATGTATGTTTGTCTTTCAGAGCTTAAATTGCATGTTACGTAGGTCTAGATCCAGAACGTAGTACGTCGCGACATCTCTGCGACGAAATTTGAACTTCATATTGGAAACGTCAGTTTGTCGAACGTGAAATGTCAAAGTTATAACCTAAATGTAGTTTGAAACGAGAATATTCATATAAGCATTTAAACGTCAACAATCGCGCGCAGACATGAATAACGTCGAGATCGAGGACTTTTATCATCATGATTTTACAACTGCGTCGGAATGGGAAGTATTCATTGCTCGACTTGAAGAAATTATGCATGAGTGGAAGCTGCCACATACAAAACCAGGACGATGTTTGAAACCCGGAGATTTTCTTAATTTAAAATGGGTTGAACAATCGGAAAAACTCAATTTTGCAGGTGCGTTGCCGTACTTCATAAATCTTTATTTTTTTATTGCATTCTGTTATACATAGTGTTGCAACAATAAATGAAACAATTGATCAACAATCTATAAGAAGCAGACTTCACATTTGAAAGATGTACTGCAAATATGTGTTCCAGATGTTGAATTCAACTTCAAGCATTTCAAGCTTAAGGTACAAGATTCAGAGGAAGTTGACAGTCCATCAGAAGAAACAGAAGATGAGAAGACTCAGTGTCAGAAGGATGTGTTGAATATATGTAATGATTTTGTCAGATGCGAGGGACAACATTTGGAAATAAGCCGTTATTATGGGATCAGGGAATTCCTTGTTTTGGTCGCAGGAAGGTGGGATGCAGTAATGGATGAAACAAGAACCAAAATTTTACTGAGTTCAATCACAATGGCTGCTAATAATGCTAATTGGTATGAATGTGAACCTGCGTATGTTTGCAGATATTTTTGTGTATGTGCGACAATTATGAATTTATTTCCTCAGTGATATACCCATATTCGTTCAGGTTCAAGAACCGTGGCAAAATATGTACATGGGTATTAGTATAGGTAGAGGGACATGTTCACACTTTGACATGGTACACCTAGAAAGAATTCCACCACATTGCAAATATTTAACTGGTAAGGAGTCAGCACCTATCATGGTACATGAAACTGAATTATTACCCCTTTACATATGAGGCTTCATAAGCAAAAATTACTGTCACTGTTTTATTGAGATAGTCATTTTTCAGGTTTACTTGCTCTGTTCAAACAGAAAATCGGTGAAGGATGCGGAGCAAGGATAGATTCGGTCGTGGTTTCAGTAAGATTTTCTTATGTACTAAAGGACTTGACTATCAGCACGTGGACTCAAGACCCACCTGATTTTGACGTCATGCAAGGAGAAGCATTAGGTGTTGCTGAACTTGGGAAACTCCCCTTTGGTGCAACCTTCGATCCTATTGCGTAAATACCATACCTTTAGAATGTAAAAACCGATCGTATTGTAAGCTCATGTATAGTCTCGATAAGGTAATTGTTATTATAGAGAATTACACCTCTTCGCTACTTGGCCCGAAGTGTCGGAGACCGTTGTGGTCGATAGCGAAGGTTTCACAGACTTAGAGCCCCAATTAGCTCCCGAATGGTCAGTACAATTAAAAATGGTGCCTTCGCCAGCTTGTCTGCTTGGTGAATATTTGTCCGACTTTCTGATGCTCTGCACTGATTCTAAACTGATGGCAGACATGGTCGGTATAGCTACCGGTGCGAGCGACGATGAAACAATGAGTGCGGCTTTAGATGTATTGACTGAGTGTAAACTCGCAACGATGTTCAATGTTAGTGATCGGTTACCGAAGTTGTCGAGTTCAACAAAAAGTAAGAACGTAGAAGGTCCGCTCGCCGATGAAGTATTGATGTCGATACTATTCTTCCTTTTCCCCGATGCAGAAGATAACTCAGTGAGTACCAATTTCCAATATCAACAATTATCGATTCATTAAAATCAGTTCAATAATACAAATAATATGTCATGCAATTTGCGCGTTCTTAGAAAACTCCGTACGGAGATGTAAGTTCCTACAACGTGGAGGACGACACGTCGAAATTAGTGAAAACCTGTGCTAAGGACGGACTGGTGTGGCGATTGGCAATCGTGGCAGCTCATTGTACTCACAACTTAGGCGGTGCACGAGCGTTCGCTCAACTTTGGCACGAGTTCGTGCAAGAAATCAGATTTCGCTGGGAGAGGGGTATCCTGATACCAGGGTGAGTAATAAACGCTTTATTAACTAGACTCATGATAAGAAATAATGCATTTGCAATTGGGACCGTTCGACACAAGCATCGTGAATACAGTAATATTCATTGTGTCGCGTTCCAATCGAATGAGATTATCGCACTTACATTACGTGATATATCTAATTCTGGGAGAGTGCCTTCGTGTATTTTCTAAATGTACTGGAAAGAACACTCGCCGCTAGAGGATGATTATTTTCCTGATCGACGGCACTTCACTTTCTCTATTTCACGATTTACAGTCTTTGGATTAGAGAACGCGCGCGTTGCGGGGCATTGTCAACTGATAAGGCGCCTGACAATCCAGTGAAATCCGTAAGGGTCTACTTAACTGGTAGCACTTATTGTATTTACGTTGTCGCGAAGCACCGCGCACTATGATATAATCCTCGAGATCATGTACTAGAGTGAACCGAGAAGAGGCGTGCGTTCGGCTTCGCATCAAGAACACATCGGTTTGCGCCGTATTCTTGTCGAATCGTTCGGATAAAGTTAAAGAAACGTTCGACATCTTGCCACGTCAGTGCCAACGTTACACGGTAACGTCGGCCACAACGTCGATTCGACGGTTCGTTAAGTGCAGAATAGCATTCTTAAACGCAACTTAAAGCATCGCACTGTAACCAAACGAAACTGTCCTCACCAATTTCCATCCAACGTATCCAAAACGTGTCTTACGAAACCTTTATCGATTATCAAATCATATTCGTGGACGACAGTTCTTAATTGACAACTATTTGACGACACTCGCAGACGGTGTGCCACCCCCGCGGGACTATGCAGTGGACTTAGTTATAAAATTTCATATAATACATAATACATGGATAACTGAGAGTAGCGGTAGAAATAATGATAGCGGTAAGAACTATTAATAACAGTACTAGTCCGTGACTGGGTATCACGCTTTGAGCAATATCAATACGTGCATGTGTTCTCCGTTTTTTTTTGTTTGCGGAGTTATCGAGAGTTCTTTCACAAGGGTACGAGGCCGCTTCTCGTTGTCGGATTGCGCGCCATGTAAATGTCCATGTCGTGGTCGGTCCAGTTGTTCTCGTCGTAGTTGTTCAAGGTGTGCGTGGAATCTGCCAGGCTATACCGACTGCCCGGTCTCGGCGGATTTTGCTCCAGGGTGCGATTGCGCGACCTGGGCCGTTGTCGTCTGGAGGATGCGTGCGGCTGTAGATGATTGGCCGGGAAATTTGAGCGGGACATCCTGTCCGATGTTGCGGCTAACGACTGCCTCGATTGTCGTAACTCTGCGATGGAAAACCTTTAGCTTAGACATGCCGAGGAGTCAGTTTTTCTAGCCTGACGTATTTAACCCTTATGTCAATAACCGGGTACCCGGGTAGTCACCTTAGGTTCGAAACATTTCTGGCGTCTGCCACAAGAAAGAAAATATGGAAAACATAATCTGCTTTAAGATGGTTCAATTCGCGATGATCCGAGAGGTTTATCAAAAATTTTAATCGAAGAGAAAAAATTGTTCACATAATGTATCAAGGTGGCTACCCGATTATTGACATAAGGGTTAAGGCGGAACAGATTCGGACACTCACCTGGTCGCGTGTTGACGAGATTGGACGCTAGGGTCGTGTTGGCAAAATAGCGCGTGGAATTGTTCGAGAAACTGTGCTGCGACTGTCCGTCAGCGACCGAGCGTGTCTTTCCCCCATAGTGGCCTGCCTGCGAGCGTACGTCGTCGATGCAGGATGCTCTGGTGATAGAACCTGTAATTTCGAGTACGAGTGCCATCGGATGATATACGAAGCTTCGATACACCGCGACCGATATCCGATGACGTTGCAAAAGTTTGAATACTTTACCTTGTCGGTCTATGGGAAAGATTCTGGGTCTCGGTATGCTTCTGTTACTGTATGCCGACACTTGGTCCCACTCCTTCTGCGTGTTATAGGCACTGAGGGTAGCCATGGAGGACAGAGGTCCACCCGGGCTAGGTGTCGGTCCGACGTTAGTACAGCAGTTGACAGGCAGTCCGGCGATGGGTCCACCCATTTTCGTTTGATCGATACTGTGCAACGTGTGCAGCTTTCTGGCTCTTCGTCGATTCGCGACAACGAATATTATGACCGCGACCACTATCGTTGCACAGATTGCCGCACTTGCGGCAATCGTAATCTTATCCATGTTCGATGTCGGTGAATTCTCGGTCCTCACCTCTCGACATTGGTTGTACGGTACATTCGCCGGTGTCACGTTCGTCTCTTCCAGAGATACGACACACACGACGATGCATTCCTACGGAAATCGTTCACGTTATCGATTTGACACTCTCATCGTAATTCCTAATTCGTAATACTTGTACTATTTCTGTAACGTCTCCTACCTGTGAAGGCACGTTCTTTATTTTGAACTCCCGTTCGCTGGCTTCGAGCGGCGGCGCCTGCTTGAAGCTGTTGTCCCCGAACAATCGATAAATCACTCTGAAGCCCAGAATATTGCTCGCCTCCGTGTCCCAGTAAATGATCACGGCATTATCCTGCCTGAGCACGTCCTTGACGACGATGTCCTTGTCGCCGGACTTAGATTTGTAAAGAGGCGAGCCCAGGACCAAAGGTGGCCTCGGCTGATGCTGTTGCATCTGGTCTTGCACGTGTTTCGGCGGCGACGGTGTGGTTCTCATTATTACCACGTTCCCAGTTCTGGCCGCGGTCGGCCGACTCGTCGACGGAGGGAAAGTCGTGGTCGATGTCGTATGAATCTCCGTCTTTCTCGGCTCGGTCGTCGTCGGCGCCGAGAGCGTCGTGGTGGAGGCCGTCGTGCTGGTCACCGTGATCTGTGTCGGCGACGACGGTCGAATGGGCGGTCGATGGCCCGCTACGGTCCCAGTTTCCACCGTTCCAGTGGGCTCCCTCGTGTCAACACTCTCCACCGTGCCTATTCCAATAATTTCCGGCACCTGTTCGCAGCTCATCTCTGAAATCGATAAAGCGTCCCATTAATCTCGGCCCGCATCTCGTATACCTAGTTTCCACGGCGAATAAAAATATTCCATTGTACTCGCGGAACGCGGTGTCCTCCCGTACCTTCGGGCTTGATGTTGTAAAAGCTTTTGTCCTGTAATCTCTGCGGGCTCCCACAGAACTGGGGTTTCCTCTCCCGACTGGTGACCTGCAGATCCCTGCTCTTGACCCATTCGGTAATCCATCTCAGCCTGCAATCGCACTTCAGGAATCGTCCGCCCAGGCTCAGGCCGCGAAGCGTGCCGTTCAATTTGGCCAAAGCCTCTTCCGGCACGGTCGTCAGCGGATTTCCGTCGATGGCCAGCAGCGTTATCGAGGGATTATTTTCAAAGGCGTTCGCCGGCATCTCCGTGATCAAATTGAATCCGATGTCCAGCACCTGTAACACGATACCGGCGTGAAATCGTATTCGAACGTACAATCGTCATTGTATTCATCGGCCGAGCGGCTGACATACCCTAAGATCGTGAACGCTGTTAATGGCGGCCGTGGGAAAATCTGGGATGAGATTGTTGAGCAGACTCAGAGAGCTCAGCGTGTTCTTGACCCCGTAGAACGCGTCGGGGCCGATGTTTTGAATGTGATTTCCCTCGAGATTAAGCCCGGTAAGAGATTCGAGCCCCTCAAAGGCCTTAGTGCCGGCCGATCCGGGCAATTCTGGAATGGTGTTCAAGGACAGGTCTAGAAATGCCAAAGTCTTGAGGCCCCTGAGCGCCTCGGGCACCTTCTTCTGCCTGGTGCCCTTGAGATTCAGGTTCTTCAACGTTCTCTCCAACCCCCTGAAGGCACCGGGCGATAGGGTGACCTCGTTGTCCGATAATTTCAGGGTAACCAGCTTCATTCCGTTGAAAGCGTTATCGTTGACCTTCGTGATCCGGTTCACCGATAGATCGAGCAGCGTCAGATTCCGCAGATTCTTCAGCGAGTTGGACGGCACCTCGGCGATCTCGTTGTCCTTGAGGTTGAGATTCTTCAGGATAGTTTCTTGGCCCCTGAACGCGTCCGGCTCGATCGTTCTTATCCTGCAGCCCGATAATTGCATGTTGTGAATGCGCAGAGCGGACAGCATGCCGTTCTTCAGCGCCCCGATCGTACTGTTGTTAATGTACAGCAGGTCGATCGTCACTTTCGGGGCGAAACGCTGCATCGCCGACAGTAGCTGGTGATAGTCGACGAAGTCGCATTGCACGGAGAGTTCCCGAGCGAGATTGAAGTCGCAGATGCAGGAGCTCTCGATCTCGGCGACCTGCGCGCTCCATGGACACGCCGCCGTCGCTGCAGCCGCACTCACGATCCAGCCCACCAGCAGCAACAGCGTCCCCGTCGGTACAGACCTCACTGAAAGTCGGAAAAAAAAGAAATGGTCACTTCCTCAACTCCGCATTCCGCAAAACGTGAATCTTAAAGTCGATGCTTAGCGTCCTATAGTTTCGACGGGCGGGCTTATTGTCAATGTAATAACCATGTTAAGGCAGCATTCAAGTAATTGCCGACAGTTTCCTCGAAGTTTCACCGTAATCGATACTGTCCCTGACTCGTTATCCACCGCCGTTCGCCGACCGGGCCTCGCATTAGCGTCTGTGATGGCGTGGAACAACGAAACTGCAAATGACCGCTCCGGCAACGTTCCTCGACCCCGACGAAAGAATCGTCCGCGCAGGAGTCGGTTCCCGCGAGCCGCATTCCTCGCGCAGAAAGTAAGCCGTCGGGCGGATCGTCGAATTAGCCGCGAATAATGCGAACCATTCTTCCGTTCGCCGGCCGGCCGTCTACGCTTTTTTTTTCCGTCAATGAAAAGGGTAAACAAGAGTCTGAGCTCTCGGAGAAAGCTCGCCAGCTCCGATTCTCGACCCGAGCCGCCGCCATGAAAGATTTCGAAATCTCGGTGCAACGGTCTCCTCTCGCCCTCGTTGCGTCTCTCGCCAATTATGTCGTTTTTCATTACGGTCCGCACGGCCCAGCCTTGGGACGCCGCTCGTTTTGCGGACGAGCGGAATGACATCTCTCGCAATTTCCATGCTAATCGCTTTATCGCGAATTGGCGACAAAGCTTTCTTGTACGTCTTTCGGCTCGGAATCGTCGATAAACCTCGAAGCCCGGTCATAACTCAACGACAGTCGGATCTACGGTCGTCGCGAATGAGGTTTAGGTTTTACGATATGGAATCGTTGATCGACGGCGAATTTGGGACAGGTACATTAAAGGATCGTTATTTTATTACGATCTCCGACGAGGCTTCGAGTATCACCTGACAGCGACCTCAAAAGTCCTTAAGTTGCGAAACGTCTAATGATATGCTCGGTCAACAACTACAGTGCGATGTATACGTCAGTAAACCCAGAAGAGTCAGAGGGAGAAAAAAAACGAAAGAGAGAAAGAGAAAGAGAGAGAGAGAGAGAGAGAGAGAGGGAAAGAAAGAGTCAGAGACGATGCAAATAACGCTTACGACGAAGGGCTCAGAAAAATCTCAACCTACCATTAACATCCCGCCTCGTTAATTAGTCCTAACCCGCTCATATTACAACGATTCATTCAACTTTCGTTGAATTGTTAATGGCTAATCTCAACTGCGATCTCCCCCCAACCGACTGAGCACCGCCCCTAATTGAGGGGTGCGATTAATATAACGACGGCCAGGCGCGTTATCGTAGCGCACGATATATAATTGCTCGCTGACTCGAACTCGTGTGTCCCACTCGTTCTCGAAACAATGCAGCACCGTCGGAGAGCGCATCTGTTCATATGACGGTTAAAGTCAGTGTCAAACGACCCTGCAGGCACCGATTTGGTCGCCGTTTTACGAGACAAACGTTAGCAGAGAAGGACGACAGCTTCCGCGGAGTATTCTCGATCGTGCGCGGAAAATTGCGCGATGAAACCGAGCGTGCCCGATGCTGGCCAACCCGGGTCGAAAGAGACTCGCGGCAGAACCTCGGGACCATAGACGGGACCCGTTACGAGTCAATGGCCGATGTCTCCCGATGCCGACCGGGTTTTCACGGTGTCGGCCCCGCTACGAATTGACTTCTCGTCCGGCAAGCTTGTACGCCCTTTTTCGGGCCTGCCCCGATGAAGCTGTATGCGCGGCGACTCGCAATCGGATGGCCGCTAATCGTCGATCGTTTGCGGCGGGCCGGAAAAAAGAATGAATTTTTGATACCGATGATCCTCGGCATCGAGCGTCGATTTCTGCCGGCGGGTAGAAGGTTACGCAGAGTGTATACACGCGAACGCGTTTCTTTCGCGCGGATACTTGCCTCGTCACCCACAATTCGCTTAGTTCGCCAAAGGATCGTAACGGACGTTCCCTTGCAGTTTCCTGTTTCGGGAATGATATTATGCGAAGGTTTACGGGGGTATAATGGATAATTTATATACAAGCAAAATGTGTGGAAGTGTATTTCGATGACGGGTGCTGGCGAAGGACAGTATTTTGGGGAAAGTCTGCTGGAGTTGAGAAACGAAGGAGTGCTGGAAAGTGGGAGGAGTAATGGTTGTTAAAGGGCGTGAGGTGTGAAAATGTTTAACAAATGATGTGTGCTGCGTTGCAGGGAGAGCTGAGGTTCACTGTAGGGGGATTAGGACGCAATAGGGATCGGTGAGAAGTGATAAATATGTGAAAGCATTGCAGGTCAAAGCGACGGGACTGTTGCATTGAGAAATGAATCAGGACGAATAGGAAAATATGGTTTGCGGCGTAACATAGAGAGACAGCGTTCGTTCTGTCATTACGTTCAGGAATAGCGTGACCTTTAGCGTTACGCGAAAATTGCATCGCGGCAACGTAATTTTCGTCGGTTAATAAGCGTCGGATAATGCGATGGTATGTACGTACGATAACCTCGCGTTTGATGATAGCCGTAAGATCGGGTTTCTTTTTCTCTCGTTCGCGAGCAAATTGACGCCTATCGCGGCTAGTGAAAGTGATCGAGAGCCGATACTTCGTTACGCACTCGTCGGTCCTTCTCCGGGCAATTAGGGCAGTGCTGCGATCGCAAATGACTCGGTTTTCTCCCTGTTTCGCCGGTTCCCACGCCGCCGGGACAGGATGGTGGACCTTACTTTCCGCTTTGTTTAAACGCCGGAACCGGCATTTCGCGCCACTCGATTCGTCCGGGTCTCGCAAGGTTGTCCTTAATTGCGCCTAATGGCCGGTTTCGTTTTTCATATATGGGGAGAAATAGAACGTTTCCCCATCGCGGGATATATCGGGCAGGAGTTCAGGTGGCTTATGGGCTGGCTAACTGTACGCCGTTCGGTCGACTCCGCGCATAATAAATCGTACGTATGCGCAATAATGCGTGTCTCTGTAGCTGTTCGTATGTTTGTTCCCGCCTTTCTTCTCTCTCTCTCTCTCTCTCTCTCTCTCTCTCTCTCTCCCTCTCCCTCTCTCTTTCTCTTTTCCATTCAAAACGAGGATCCTGTACATCAGGCGCGTCGTACGCACTCGCTTATGCATTCGTACGTATCGCGAAGCCACGCTGGTATTTATAACGGTCCTGCTATGTTTACGCTTTAATGCTTTACAAACGTACCGGTTTGTTCGGTATTTAGAGAGCCACTCTCCGACGGAACTCTGCTTCGCGATCCTCCGAAAGGAATGTCTGTTCGCAGATCTTAGATCGCGCAAATTGCGAACGTACTTATCGGAACGAAGGTTACGATATTTCAATTTACGCGGCTAATTGCTTTGGCATTTTGTCGAGGGAAGCCTTGGATGCCGAGCCTAAAATCGACTTCCGGCACGGGAGTCAACCCCGGCCACTGAGTCACCCACATATACTCGCAGGTTCATGTTTACTTTAACGTACGCGAGGCCGACCGAAAGGAATAATCGCGGACCTTTCACTCACGATCTGATTGTTTCCGAATAACTGTGCTCCGTTAGACCGCGGTCCCGGTTTCTGCTTCCTCAATTTTTTTCCCTCAATCTCCGATCTGAGCATCGGCAGCGGCCGAACCCCGCCTTTTCGGACTCGCCGCCGTGAGCGTAATTTCGAATTTTCCGCGAAACGGGGAACATGCGAATCGTCACGCTCTTGGGAACGCGTCGACGGTCGTTAAAGAGAGATCTTTCTTCATCTGCGATATATCTGCTGCCAATTAGAAATGCTGGCGTGATCGGTACGGCTCCGGTGCCGTATCGTGTGCGTACTTTCCTTCTTCGGCATTTAGCGCGTCGATTATCGCAATTGCATCGGCCGCACGTATCGACGTGCGTCTCGTTAAAACTCCCCCCTCCCCCTCCCTCTCCATACCCCCCCTCATCTCGCTTTCTTCCGCCCCGATCGCTGATTCGACGATTCTATTATTCCGGCAATGGGATTTCGCGCGTGAAACGTTCCATTATGCACGCCATGTTTCCGACGCCCGGGATCACGATAGATTTTCCATTATCCACTTTCCATCGGTCAGCAGATATCTATCGGCCCGGCCGTAATGCGAATCTCTCGGTCGCTCTGTAATTTTAATCGTCCGCGCCTTACATTGTTCCGGGCTCGCGCAACGTTATTATAATTACGATCTATTATGCATGAGAGGCGGCCAGCGTGTCCGTTAATGATCGAGAGAGCTGGATCGAGCGGCGGATCGTGCGCGCGCGTGCGCAGCGCGCAGCCCGGGCCGAGAGATCGCCGACGAGAAGGAAATTAGGGAAGACCGCCGGTGGAAGTCGATTATGCAAAGCGCGCGAGATAAATAAGCGGCGATGGTGGCGAGCGGATGAAAGGCTCGTTCTCTCTTAAGATGCACGGCGCGACCGCCGATAAGTGCCGACGTCGGATCATTAAGATCCTGGATGTCCGATGAGACGCGTCATAGGTAAAGATTAGCCCGATCGGCCAATATCGTCTCGGAAGCCGACCAGCGAACGTTGACCGGTGCAGAATTTCGTAATCGGCGGATTAAAGACGCGTATGCTAATGATCGCGATCATTGCTAATTCCGGGATTCGAAGTCGGGGTGAGGCTCTAAATGCCGTCGATTGCGGAAAGGCTGGAGGTCAGATTCGCGAGGATCAATATATTTTCTATTCCGGTGACAATTCGCGCGGCCAGCTCGAGCGTATCCAGCCGTGAAGGCTCGATCTTCGTCCGAACGCGACTTGACCGGTAGGATGCCACTATCCTGAGACAAGGTCGTTACCCAGACTCGGGCCAACGTTATTTAACGCTTCGCTCAGGGGCTCCCGATAAGAGTGTGCGACTTAGACTGCCGATATCAGGACGCGAGGAGACGGGGCGCGCGCGCGAGAGAGCGCGCGAGCGCACGATGTAAGAGACATTTCCTGTCAGGCGATTCTTCGGTTCTCTCGCGACTCGGTGAACCGTGAAATTCGAAGTCCGAGTCTGAGACTCGACTGGGCAGGATCTGCCGCGGGATTAGTCCCGGATCCAGTCTTGAAATTATTCGACATTTTTACGACGCGGAATAAATTGACGGCACTGCGTCGCCGTTTCCAGATTCGTGATTCGTTCGCGATTCGTTCGGGATTCCGACGAATGTTCGGACCAAATCGACGAGTCAAGATCCGCGTTTGAGGTTAAAGAGTGTCGGCTCGTCATTGGCCGCAGCCGGAAGCGGCAGTCGAGTCCGCGCGTCGAACTTGTAGAGCGAAGGAGTCGGTGATTTGGGTCTTGTTACTGACGAGGATGAGAGGTGGCGAGGGGGGGGGGGGGGGTGTGCAGGCTAATTAATTAATTAAATTGGCTGCCGTTACGGGGCTCGGGCGCACGGAACACTTGCTAATGGGAGCGCACGACCAGTTAGCGTAGCATACGTTATTATCATCGGCTTGCATACCGTCGGTATGAGGCCTGACAATCATGCCTGGCATTGTCACGAACCATTCGTCGAAGGAGAGGTGTGAAAGTTGCGACAGACATCCGATACGCGAATTGATCGTGAACATGCGCGGAAGCCACTGCGGAACGTACATTCCGTCGTATGACTATAGTGAATGTAACTGACAACCGTGCGCGTATCCAATTATCATTCCTTGCAGGCTCGTCTACGAACATGTGCATTATACCTTCGTTTGCATTATTTTCTACTCATTTTTTGTTATACCTTAAAGGAATAACAGACTTAAGAAATTCTATGCATCGCAGCGCTGGAAAAATGTTTTGCATGAAGCCCATGAAGGAAGGATTCCAGTTCCTTCGATATTTTTAATGCTACGGTCAGTGGAACGTACGCTTGCGGCGTTTCACCGCGCGTTAACATAGTCGATTTATCCACCAACCGCACGCTCGCGCTTCTAAAAATTTCTTAACAACTTCGAACGACTTCTATTTGCTCCCGCTTACAGCAGTTTTTTTTTTTGTTAAGACCCCGCAATCTCGCTCGTTCGCCACGCTGCGCGATTCATTTAGCGATGTATTTATATAGAGGGACGTGATTTCATCCGCGAAATACTTTTACATCGGCGTAACGTTATCTTCCAATTAACGAGCCGGATTTTCGTCGGTCACGCTCGTTAGTAAACTGCTACTATGATCGTTGCCGTTAGCTGCCAGTCTTCGATCGCCACGCGAGCATTATCAGAGTATGACCGAGGACGCTTTTCACCTCGATATTGTCAGTGACCTTGGGCGTCGTCGCCTCGGGCAATGTTGGTCGCGGGGCAAACTTTTGCATATTCATCGCTCGCCGAGTCGATCCGTTTTCTTCCCTCTCGGACGTTCGGCTCGGCGAACTTCATTAATTTTCCCTTTATCGCGCCTGTATCAATTCGATAATTAAGTTCAGCGTCGGCCGTACGAAGACGAATCCAGTCGATCAAACGCTCGTCCATCTCCCGAGAGTCGCTTAACGAGCCGCGCCGATTACGGTTTTAATTCTCGATTATGCGTAAGTCGCCCGCGTCTGGCCATTAAATCGCTTCCTTAACGATTCATTAAAAGCAGATGACCGGCCGCGCGGCGGGTAATGATACTCCTAATCAGAGGCGGATTAATAAGCTCGCGCCGAGACGATTAACTTCGCGTACTGTTAGGCTATCGGTCTACGCCCGTGGCCGAGACTATCAGAGTATGACAGAACGGTGCTCCCATCGTTTCCTGTGCTTTTCACCTCGTCAGTGACCTTGTCTGGCCAGGATGAATGGCATCGCGACAAATCAGGGTCGTCGTCAGTCCGTGAACGTGGAATCGGGCACGTTACGTATCACTGACATCACACGAGCTCGTTCGAACTATTCTCTCACGCGTACAATATCAATTATCATCCTTAAAGCGCGTGATCCCACAATTTCAGTCGACGAAATTTTTTCTTTTCCTACTCTCAAAATACGCCTTGTTCGGTATGTCTGAATAAAGATGCGCCGCGTAGGTAAAGATTTCTCGCAGCTCATCGGATTTCCGCGAACGTGTCGACACACAAGTGGCCACTGTACTTTCTACCGGCGTCGGCGACATTCCACGGGCGCGAAAAACTGCGCAGAACCGGAAAAGCCGGGGAGAAAAGTCAGCCGCGAAAAGGGGGCCAGGTCTCCGCCTCGCTTGTTTCCTCGCGCTGGTGCGATAATAAGTACACGCGTCTTGAATGGAAAAGCCGTTGATCCGCGTCCCCGCGTCTATTACGCACCGCACCTTTTTATGACTCACCTGAAATCGGGCACATTCACCTTACGGCATCTCGCCTATGAATCACTTGGCATTCATCGGCTAAAAAAGCCACTTTTTCCCGTGGCCTATCGGCGCGATCGATCAGTTTTTCTGTCCGGCTACGGACTTCTCGCGGGCAGAACGTACGTGTATCGATGCACACGTGTGTACATATGTGTACACATGTGTATATACCTACCTACGTACGTACGCGCGGTAATCGACGAGTTTTGCGGCCCGAAAAATAAACGACGCGGCACGAGTTTGTGCCAGTTGACGCGAGCGAAAAATAAAGCTGCCGCCCGAAGGAGTGTAACATATTTCACACGACACGGCACGTGAAAATTGTCGGTTGTCCGTGACGGTTGTGGAACCGAGACGAGCACATACGTCCTGGGGCGAATTCCATTGTCGTCGGAATGAAACATTTCCCATCCGCGGTAAACAGTGTCGCGACGCTGGCTTGTAGCGTCCGAACGAAGGGGAGCCGAAGAAATCGAAGGAAACTGCTATCTGAATTGCGTCCCGTGCGTCGGGGCGTATGTCTAATTAAGCATTCCTTGTTCCGCGAAACGAACAGCTTTCCCACGCTCCTCCCCCCATTAGAAACAGTCCGGTTAAATGAGCGGGAGATAACGAGCGCGAGTGCGGAATTATCAGTGTCAACTTGCCACGATTATTTCGCGGGGCCGACAGGCAAAATATGTAAGCCGACAACGGTACATTGCGCGGGGACGTCCGATTTATGAAAATTAATTAGTTTACTCCCGGCGAGGTTCGCGTTCCTCTACGGCTCGTGCGCGGTGCTATGCCACTTGCTTCTTCGTCTGCATCGCGCGTCATGTATCATATTTCACGGTGCCTACATCTTATTTTAATGGCTCACCGTTACCGGAATAGGCCGTACCGGTGAGAAAATGATTTTTAATTACTTCGGCGTCGTCCGACCGTGGGATCGTCGGGGTCGTTCGGATCAAGTCGTGAATCGGGCAAGTGCGATTCGTCGATCGGGAAAGTCGACGGACAAAGTGACGAGATCAGTCGTTAGACGAAAGTTATCCGTCTCGTCACGCAACGGGGCGACACGCTCGACTCGAGATCGTAGATCGATTCGGAACGGCTGGATAACCTTTGTTGCGGAGGGGGCGTGATTTATTATTGGCCGCAAACTCGACTCTTCGCGAATATCGCCTGGCAAAACTCGAACACCTTCGAAACGGTGACGCTACACGGTTATACTTGGCGGGAGGATGAGATTCGTCCTTAACATTTAATCATCGCACGGATGACGGTACCACTGTCTTGACTTTTACCTGGTTGTCGTTTATTCACGCTATGCCTACGTACGAATCGACATTCCAGTCATGACGCGATTGGAATAACAAAGATGGAGTTTCGATTAATTCCAGTGTCAACCGTGAAGTGATGATCCGGACGTCGAGTAAAAATGTATCTTTACGATTTTTCAAGGTTTATCTGACGGTAACTATTATTGGTGGTATAATGATTTGATTACCGGATAAAAATATATTTTTAGTATTTTTCGACTTTTCTGTACTTATTCGGTCATGAGACGCATGACCACCTTGTGGTTCGTCAAGGTCGATTCTGCACGGAACGATGGGGATCTGTACCCCACGTGCGACATCCCTTACGACGGTAACTATTATTGCAGCGGTGGAATAATGATTTGATTACCGGATATGTTTTTACAATTCACATTTATATGTGTCTTGAATTTAAACTAAATTTAAACTATTTTTACAATTTTTCGACTTCTCTGTACTTATTCGGTCATGAGACGCATGACCACCTTGTAGATCGTTGAGATCGATCTTGAACGGAACCATACCTGTACCCCACATGCGACATCCTTATCAGCGACCTGCCTCGATCGCGGATGATCGTGACGCGCCGCCCGGCAATTTATCATTTCCCTTGTGTCATGCGCACGTGTAAATGCGCGTAGCGGGCACGTGCACGGGGTGTAACTACTTGCGAAGGAATCCGAGCCTTTCACTTTCGTTCTCTTTTGGTATACCGCGCCGAGCGCCGTAAGATTTCGTCTCTCTTCCTCCGCTTCTCTCCGGCATACTGCGCGTAATAAACATGTACCCCGCGTAGGCATGTACTCTCCTTCGGATCGCGGGGCAGTATAACCAACCTCGCCGTCCGCGAAAGCGCTCGGCCGCGCCATTAGCGCGGATTTATACCAGATACAATTGTCGATTAGAATGCCGATAAAGCGGTCCATTTAACCGCTTCGGGTCCGGTCCGGTGTCAATGCTTATTCGCCGGCGCACAATTTGTTCTCACGCTCGTTGTCCCGCTTCGCGAAAGGCAGCCCAAGTCCTTCATTCAGCGCCCGGAACCGCCCGGCGGCACGAAATTAACTTTCGACACCGCGTCATCGCCTCCGTTCCTCCCTCTCTTCGAAGCGTTCAAAGATTAGCAATCGAGGTATCCGATGCCGAGAGCTGAAGAGATGCCACCTGCGATCTTCGGCACGCATCGGCGTAAGTCGGCTTCGTGGAATTCCTCGGCCCGCGAAAACGGATAGAATCGGCGTGCATCGGGAATCCTCGGCATTTCGCTAAATAAAATTGCGGCCGTTTGCCTGGGAGTAGAAATCCGGGCGGCGTTCCACTTCGTCGTTAAGGCCGGTCGATTAATTTGCGTCGACTGCTCGCCGACAGTTAGCCAGGAGGGAGGTCATATCTTTCCGTAGGATACGAGGACTATCGTGAAAATTCGTCCGAGGTTCGCGAAATACTCGAGTCGCGAAGACGTCTAACGTAACCCTCTGCTGACCACCGGCCGTGCATTTGCTCCCGCACGATTTCCAATTACCTTTCTCTGCGCGAAACTCGCCGTGGAAACGGTTCCGAGTCGACTCACATTTCGGGCGTCCAGCATCGTCCGGCTGGCCGTTGCAAAATTCCACCTACCTATACCTTGACTCAGCTCGGAAGCAATCCGGCCGACCTAACGCGACTCGATCCTCGACCCATCGCCACTCAATTACAACGGACTCTCAATTCGGTCAATTTAATCACTCTCTCGCAGCTGTACAATTACAATTAGAAGGTTTTCGGCGATTTCGGTCACTGTTGTACCACTTTTACAAACTGATTGAATTGCAATGGGTTTCGAAAAACATTGTCAATAACCAGTTACATCGGAATCCCTCGCGGCTGCATTACACTTGCGTTCCTGGTGTGACCGATACTCGTCTTCCCGACGTCCAACAGTCACGCCGACCGTAAACCTCTTCATCATCGGCACGTAACGGCCGGATAGTCAGGTTGAATCCGAGGCCGTGTACCGTTCGCCACGGACCTGGAGCTTTGTCATCGTTCGAGCGTCTACTCTCAGGCCCCCGAACTTCTCTGCCGACGATCGCGGCCGGGTAATATTGCCTGCCGCCGTATCTATACGCCTTTCGACCCGCCGAACTTTCCATATGCCCGTAACGGTTCACGCTACCAGTCGGCACAGTATGCCAGCCGACTATCCGAGTACTGTTACGTGCTCCATCTCGTCGGTAGCCAAGAAGGACGGTCTTACGCGCGTAGTACGTTCATGAACGAAGCCGGTGAAGTCGGCAAATAAGGCGTACGGTTCAATAGCGCGTAGGCCGACAATCGATCGCGGTTGGCCCAATTAGGAAATAGGATGTACCCTGGCTCATTGTCACGCGCGAATGTGCCTTCTGGCACGCGGCTAGCTATCGCTAGACACCTTGCCGGCCCCATTAATGTCGCCTGGCCGCATGAATTTAGGAGACCAGCTGCCGGCACGAGGTCGAATGACTCGTCGAACGGAGAGAAAGATAGCGTGGGCGATCGTAACAGGATGTGCTAAGTCGGTGCATATGAAATTGGCTCGTGCGGTGGGTTTAGAATGAGAATTTTCGTTTTACAGTGTAAGGCAGAATTGTTTGCCGGAGGCTGTTATCGTATCCCGGTTGCCAAGGAGCTTGACGACGTGCTGATTGGGATGTTAGTTCGCTGGTTAGCGGTTTTGCGGTAGTTTCGAAGTTTAGTGATCAATTGCGGAGCGGATGTTCCGGAATTGGGAGAAATGGGCGCAGGTTGTTTTCACTCGGCGATGAGCTGGCTTCGAACGATGCCGGCGATGATGATTGCGTCGACGTCGATCGTCGACCTTGAGCGATCCTCGCTCCGTCTGTCGCAAACTCGCCGTCGCGAGATGCGCAGATGTGATGGAAATCTTAAAAAGGTATGAGCGCTTTCGAGAGACGGAAGGAGACGGTCCACGCAATGGACATTTACATACGCCCGAGACAAACATCGTGAAAAATGTTTGAGTGACTTGAAGATTGTTCAGCGTATACGTTCTCGCTGGGCAAATATTTCTCCGTAATAAAATAAGTGAAAAAGAATCCTCAACATAAACATAATTCCAGTCATATGTCAGCGTTCTATGGACAACACGGGTCAACATAGAAGGTTGTTTACTGAACGAGGAAAGTTTGAACAATGAAAAACACTCGCATTAGACGCTCGAGGAAATTGGAAAAATAGAAACCAGACAGGTGACCTCCTTGGTATTCTCAACACCTGGCGAAACAATATTTTCCCCGAAAATGTCAGAAGCGCGTTCTCCTTGAAGCATATCCATTATCCGGCGACCATTAGCTCGTTGGCGCTTGCTCAATTCATGAATTCCATCGCGCGCAACGTGCGATTACGTGCTCGGGATGAAAAATCGTCGTTTATGTCATTCGCTTGAAATGCCAGGTCTTGCGGTCGTCGCTACTGTTTCCCTTCGGAACGAAACGCGCGATCCACCTTAATGGCTCTCGGTAATTGGCATTGCCAGGCAGTTCGTCTTTCGGACATTGGGTTTCTAACGAGGCGAGCGTCCAGCGATCCAAAGCCGCAAAGCGGAATTTCCCCATTTCATTTGTCCGCATGCCGAGGAACATACCTCAACAATTTCCACGGCTCGACCATCCCCACGGTCTCGTCGATTCAATTTCCGCACAGGTATGCATATGCCTCCGCGAACAAAGTGGCGCTGTAAACTGAGATCGTAAAACGTTCGAATCGTTCGCTGCCAGCGGCGATCGAGCTTTCAGCTTTTCTCCGAAACAAATCTGGCCTTCTCACCTTCCGGGCAATGCCAATGTCTCCGCGAAAGTGTAAGGTCTATATGTTTTACTAAATTTTACCGCGATTAAACACTGGTTTCTACACGATTTTCGAAGCGAATATTTATTATGAATTATGTTCCTTCGAATGGTATATTCGTCAGGTGAAGATTGTCGACATTTTCCACGTTTTCGTACCTATATTTAGCGATGTATCCGGAAGTATAGAACTTAGAAGCTTCCGGTTACGATTTTTCGAATTTAGTTTGAACCTTCTTTGGCCCAGTAAAGGAATAATTCGGCATATATCGGAATTTCGACAAACGCCAAACGGCTCTCTGAGTTACTTTCGACCCCCTACGACGTAGCAAAAGGGCGATCCGATCCGCCGACCTTCGATTTTTCGCAAAAAAAGTTTCACCTGTTCGCAATTTTAACATCGCGCATCCTACTCGAAGCAGTTAGACTCTCGTTCGTTCCACGAATGCAAAGCGATTCGCTCAACATGCATAAAGATGCATCGCATCCGTTCGAAACTGGAAAACAGAACGGACGTACGGAGGGAAGAAGTACACGAAAGAAGAGAACTTTTCCAAACTGTCCGCAGAATTGAGATACGTTCGGCTGACTTTACCGTTGCCCGATACCGTTTGGCTCGTCACAGTGACACGATCGACAACGCTAATCGAAATCGAGGAAACGAGGCGAGTCAGTCTTGTTTATCCCGTTCCTTCCTTCCCCCCGCCGCACCTCGCCACCCCCTATCAAATTGTTCGATTGTTTCGCCGGACGATAATATCGAGCGCCGTTCCGCCCGGTTGCGCTCGGTCGACGCTCGCTTTTCACTCGAGAATGTCCAGACTGTGAAATCCCATTCCTAATATCTGCCTTGCCCCCGGGGCGTTGGGCTCTGCCGATTGCCACTTCGATCGATCGATCCTGAATCCCGAGTCTTCCCCCTCCGTCGCGACGATCGTATTCAAATAAATCGAATGCGTTCACGCCGTTCGCATTAAGGCTAAGCGATGCATGCCAGTTTGTCCTATTTCTAATGCCCCGTTACTGCCAGACGCCAGATACTCGACGTGCGCAGTTAGTTGATGCATGCATATCGATGCGTACCGCACGGAAATGCCGTTGCGATTAATATTTTTCGAAATCGCAGCGTCATACTTTCGTTCGCGGCGCTCGGATATGTTACGCTCCGCCCAGGCGGCGCGTATTTATCTCGACGTAATCTGTTCATCGGTTACAGTCGTATTGTAGAAAGTTTCGGAGCATGCTCTTGATCGTGATAAGGTGGTGGGCAAGGGGTCAGCAACCTGTTGGACGCGGGTGCGGGGATGTTTTGATTCGCGTCTGAGAGCTCTTCAGGCCTCGCGCTCCAGACTGGGTTCCGCACTTCTTCGGTCTTCCGAAGGATGCGTTGACATTCTTCTGCGTCTCTCGGCCATCTACGTGCCACTAACGTTTCCATTTGGCGAGAGTCCGCGCGCCTCCCTTGTCATTTTCGCGGCAAGCAGAGCGAGACTCTCAATCATTCCTGTCAAATGCACCCAGCGTGCGACGAGAGCTGGCAGGGTCGGCCTATCGACGTTTTGCTCAGATTTTTCGACTCTCGATCGTTTTGCTCAGATTTTGCGACTTTCGCTCGAAGCGCCACGCACTTTTTGCCGATCCGGCTAAATTGAATTATGAAGTGCGACGAGAGCTGACGGGGCCGGCTTATCGATGTTTTGCTCAGATTTTCCGACTCTCGATCGTTTTGCTCGGATTTTCCGACTCTTGATCGAAGCGCCACGCACTTTTTGCCGATCGTCCGACTAAATTGAATTATGAATCGAGCGATATAGGAGGACTGCGCGTCGCGCTTGGCCACGTAATAATCGATTTCTATAAGAAAGTGTAAATATTACCCGCGGTCGCTAGCCTTTCCATTGACCGAAACGCGAACGTATCGAGTGAAAACGTCTTACCTTCGAATAGCAAAAAAAAAAAGACACGAAGGGGGGGAATACGAAGCGCAGTTGATCGTATACGGCCTACGTCCACTTCCGGCTGTCAACGGTTTCTCCACTTTTTCGATATCCACACTCGTTCTCACGATATCTATCGTTCGAAGCTTCTCGTTGACAACTGGAGCGCGATCGAACCGATGAAGAATCGATTGCGCGAGTCTAATCGCGACTCATCGCGGTCGAAACGAGGATTTTTCCTAAGTTCGATTCAGATCTTGACTTTCAGTTCGGAAGAAAATATCGCTGTTTCACAATTTTATCCTTTCATCGTCGCTTTAAACCGATACAAAGTACCGATTTTCCTCGCGTAACCCTTTATGGGCGAGAACTATTCGATTATCATCTTAATCGCACGAGCAGACAATCCGTGCTTATCCGACTGAAGTGTTGCGCTAACGAAGATAATTGACGGACCTCAAAGATCGTGAATAAATCATCCCGACCGAAAACCGGGGAGAGGTTAGATTATTCATGAACGGCATACCGATAAAAATCTCACCTCGCTAGCCGTAATTATCCTTTACAAAGACTTCTCTCTCTCTCTCTCTCTCTCTCTCTCTCACTCATTCACTCACTCTTTCTCTCTCTTTCCCTCTTTCATTCTTTCTCCAGCCTTACGCATCCCACTTTTTCCCATGTGGCAATAATCACGACAATGACTCAAGGAATAATGGCCCGAACAATACCGATGCTTAACATTCTCGCGACTCGCGTCTTCGAAGCCAGGATACTCATCCTTCGACTCTCTCGTAACAGTCGGCAAAAATCCGTCTCATCATTCTCCCAGTTCAACATTTCGCACGATTCGCGGACTATGTCCGTCACTGGCTCAAGGCTCGTTCACTTTTTAGCCTCTCGAGTATCTGGGACGGCGATACACGGGCGCCGTTCGCCAATGTAAGATAAATATTTAAGCTTCCCTATTTAGGAAACGCGGAGGCGCGTAAGAGAAGTGCGCGAGGCCGGTCTATTTACCCTTTCGTCAGATTTGCGCCGGTTATGCAATTACCGCGAATCGTTAAGGCACGTAATAATAGACACTGAGAATAGGACAGTCTCGTTACCGGTCGTTCTCTTACTGTCGACTACCTGTCGCTCAGGATTCGATACTCGCACAGACGATATCGTTACTTCTCGCACCTAAGCGCAGGATCCACCTTTCGTCCTACTCATTCGATCTTCCTTCGTACCTGCGCGAAAGCCGCTTCCGCATGCGCCAACTTTAGCTCGAGAAAGATGCGGAACAGATTCGAAAGTGGCGCGAGCCGGGGAAAAACTGCCGCGATTATGACGTTTGCTTACGTGCTTACCCTTTTTTTGGTCCCTTTCGAACGTCGCATAAGAACTGCATAATACCCGATACCTCGGCATATAACGCGTTACGGAAACGTACGTAGCGATACCGGCATGGAAATTGATTCGCAACAGGACACCGGGTCGTAAATAATGCTCCCAGGCCGGCGGCCTTTCGGAAAAGGTGTAGAAGTTATCTCGACTTTATGCGCTCGCACGTTTTTCTTCCACCGATGCGTGCGAGTACCGTTCTAATCGTGATTTAACATCTCTTTGTGAGAATCGCCGAGTCTTCTCTCCCGCGCTGGCTGGCCAACGAACGTCTGAAATATATATCGCGCATCAGACGTCCCGTAAAGATGAAGATTACGGATTTTCGAAATTAGCAGTCGAAGGTTAATCTCTTCCTTTGCCGCGAATCTTCGCTCTCGCGGGATTGGCGCGTCGGCGGTGTTCTTTTCGCGGATCGGAATTATGCGAAATAATCGTAGCTGGCCGACCCTGAGACGCTCTCGGAATTCGAGTGGGACGACGCGAACCGAAACTCTTTCGACGACGTTCAATCGAGGACGATAACAAGCGAGTTTAACGCATTCTCGCTACGCCTCGGCGCTGGGGAAGAGGCTGAGCTGGCTCTTCCTGGAATTAACTGGACAAACTGGAATCCATTCGTAGGAATCTAGCCGTAGGAAAAGTGTCCTCCGGGGCAGCTTTATAGATCCGCGGGGCGAGGGAAGGGGTCGTACGTCGGGGATCGTCGACTTTATTCGTCGGATCACTTCGGCTGGATCACTCGGCTGGATCACTCGGCTGGATCACTCGGCTGGATCACTCGGCCGGATCTCTGGAGCGGGAACATTACGATCAGGTGCAAGGATAAGCCGCGAGGATATGACCGCGCTAACGGGCATTCCGTAGAATCATAAAAAGGCACGCCTCCGAGGAGAGACATTAAACTCGCGCCGTTCAACGCGTCCTTCCCACCCCTCCCCTCTCTGCCCCTCCCTCTCATCCCCCTTCCCACCCGGCCATTCATTTTTTTTCGACACCACCGAAGGCGCGAGGGAAACTGGCCGTTATTGCGCTCCCGAGATCTCGCGATACGTCCAGCTAAGCGTCGCTTTATGTAACGAGCCGGCAATTATATAAGAAATTTCGTGTCAATGTTACGCTTATCGTACCCTCGCGCTCGTCGATTCTGCCGCCTTAAGGGCGACGACTTTTACGTCCCGACGCCGGGGTCTTATACGACACCTTGTGACTTTGCCGTGATCTCTGCCAGGGGCATTCCTCGAAGGCGAGCCGTTTTCCTTCTACGCGGAACGATTTGCAACCGCCACTTGCACAGTGGACGGCCGCTTTTCACCGAGTTTCTATTCGGTTCCAAAACTGAGCCACTTAGGCCGGCAAAACGGCATGCCTGGCGCGCCTCTACTCCCGTTCGTCCAACGAGCGAATCCGCCCCGGAATTCGCGTCCGTCGCGAACGATCGCGGAAACGGCCGAGCTGAACGCACTCAGTGCCTCAAGTTTCTCCTTTTACCAAAAATAAACACCGCTGGCGAGTGCTCGACCGATTGCCCACCGATTCCGTCCGAGTCCATTGTCGACGAATCGTGGGCAAACTCTACCGTGGCACGAGGGGAAAAATCGTCGGAACGCCGCTTTTGCCAGGAGGTTTCTATTTGCTCGACGAAATTAGCGTCCGTTTCTTTATTCGCGCCGATTGGCACTCTCGCGGATTTGAACGCCGAAGCCGTTTGCGCAAGTCGCGCCTTCGGCCTGCCGGATTTCGTTCTCCGCGCCAAGACGCGTATATGGTGATGTCGCAATGTCGAATTGTGGTGTACGCCAGGAACAGATGACACGTGAACCGTGTTCGTGAATGGCTTCAATTGTTTCGTCAACCGGCAGATTGTTGCGAGCCGTCCCGACGTCGCTAGATGCCGTCGCTTGATAAGTTCCGTTCTGTTTCGTCGTTGAAATTAAGTTCCTACGAGCTGAGGAGTAAGCTACGAAGATCTTGGATCATTAGACTCGATGGAGAACTATCGTTAGAGAGCAAATTCCTTCGAGAGGACTAGTTCGCTAACAATGCGTCGGCGTGCACTCGTTTACGCGAGGAAACTAGGAGGATGTGTTGAAATGTTTAGGAGGCAGTCAGAGTCAAGGTATGGGATCGAGACGCTTTAATAGGCGAACATTAAAATCCCGACGACTCGATAAACACTTTCCTCGCAATTAAGTTCTTGCCCGATGCCGGACAGGCCGTATGACCGACCATTATTAACTATCGCCGGATCGGGCGTCTAATGTCTCTTAATGGGTTCAACTGTCTTGTACTCGATAATCTCCTCATCGCGTATGCAAATGCGCGTCCGTATGACTAGCAGAGCGGACCATTGCGAAAGTCTCATTCCCATGTCTCTCCCATGTCTCTCCCATGTCTCTTTACCTTCCTCGCGGTCGAGTATTCTCGAAAGTCTCCTGCCGAAAGAGTCCGCTTCATTTCTCCGTCTCATCGATCCTCGATCCATGATCGCGACCTTGCGCACGGTTCAGCCACTCACGTCTAATCCCTCATGCGTGCGGCGGACTAAAAATTTGACAACCTCAGACGTCGGACCTCGCACTCTCACCTGCGTCGATCAATTCGTCGTTTCACAACGTCGCCGAAGGTCCCCGTCGTTCGTATTCCGTTCAAACGATCGTCGGCGCGAGAGTTAAAGGACTATTAGAAACGGCAATTACGGATTGCGAAACTGACGGACGGAAGACAGAAGAGTTCGATATTGAGAAATGACGGATCGCCGATGGCGAAAGGCACGCGCGCTGGGCATATTTATATCGGGAACGGATTATGAATGGTCTAGCGTGCTCGGCAGGTGTACGAACGTGTAATGTCACGCTGTGTCATTACCGAAATTTCGTAACGGCTCGCGTACACGCGAGCGTGACAACATCCTCCGGACTGTTTGAGGTCGCTGAAAATCTACTCTCAAATTACCGGCTCGCTCGAGTTTCCCACTGCGAACGAGGACGGCTACTGAATTCGTGTCTGGCAAAATCAGCAGTTATACTCGAAACGTCTTAACAATGCTACGTATACTGAACAATGTCTTTGAATCCATTTGAAAATATGATACGATACGTGCGGTGCTCGAAATACAATACTTGAAGGGTGTGTACTCTTAATGAATAGAGGCCAGGAATTTGCAAGCCACGATCTATGAGTCATATCAGCGACACTGTCTCCGCGAGATTGAGAATAACGGCCCCGAAAAGAATTGCATTTCCCTTAACGTCGAGCCGCACCTGAAATCGGATATTGCGAGTGGAGTAAAGTGCCGACTCCTGCGGTATGTCGCCGTTCCAGAAACCGTAATGACAGGTGAGTTCGGAAGGCAGACTTCAAATCCGGTAAAGAGATCGATATCGACCACCCATAAAACACGTTCTCCGATCGTTCTTCGCATCTGAAAGTTTCGTGCTCCATATCTGATGGAATCTTTCGACTTGGCAAATTCTCTCTCTCTTATTCTCTCTCTCTGTCTCTCTCTCTGCCTCCCTCGCTCTGTCGCTCTTTCGCTCTCTCGCTCTCTCGCTTTCTCGCTCTCTCTTTCCCTTTTTCATTCTCTCAAGCGCATCGTGGAACATGCCTCTACAATATACACGGCGCGCAATAATTGCGTGCGAGAGGTGTTCTGGAGTCCAGGAAAAGAGCGTTTTGAATTCTTCGGCATCTAGTCGGGGCCGCTCTCTCGCGCACATCGGGTTGACTCCGCAGAACAAGATTTTGCAATTCGCGCCGGAGCGCCGTATAATTATGAGATACGGATAGGAGTGTTTTCCAGTTCAGGAAAAGTCTCGAGCCACCGGCGTCCGTCCGGGAGGCGATGGAACGCGAAGGGAAGTAACGCCGCGTTTCCTTGGGAAACGGCTAATTGTCCGACTCCTTCGCCGATCTGTTAACGAGCGATCGCGCAATAAAGGAAGCGCGTAGGGTCGCGAATAAAGGAAATCCCTCCCTGCCGACGGAACTTTTCCGTCCCGGCCCGCCCGCCCGCGCGCGGCCTCAGGAATTATAATTCCTGCCTCATGAGAATATGCCCGCGTAATAACTGTAACCGCGGACAGTAACCAGTTACGTCGCAGGATCGGACCGATCGGCGGCCTTGCTGAAAGGATCGCGGGAATTGTCCTTATCGCATCGACGTTCAATGCGGAAGTGAATGCGAGAGCAAAGCAATTTTAATGTTGCGTCATCGAACTTGACTAAAACTACGATCCAATGTACACCCCCGTCCATAAGTGATCGGGCACTCATGAAAAGATGTCTTTCATGTTTCGACGAAAAGAAAATATAATATTGATGTAACAATTTTGTTGAACAATTGAATAAACATAGTCAAAGTATCGTGAACAATTAGCAAGTGTTATTTTCATTTCATAAAGTAAGTGCCTCGGCAATGCGAAATTACCCGAATTCGAATTTTATAATAGTAGATGCCCGATGTCTTACGGACGGAAATGTACGCCGAAGAGAAGCCTTGGCTACATATTTACTGAGAATAAATCGATACTACTCTCATCCCCTGGATCTCAGCCGGAAGCGAGCGGAAAGAAACGAGAGCCGTTTTTCTCCCACACCCGTTCCCGTTCACTTCCGCGCAACTTCGGGCGGCCGCACGCACTTTTTTTAAACGACGATCCGCGAGGTTAAGTAATCCGCTTTGCGCCGACAGGTTTCTCAATATCAATCTTAAGTAAGCCAGAGTCGTCAACCCCGTCCGGTGGAAGGCGCAATAAGTCACCGCGAGAGATCTCGGATCTTCCGCGCGTCGCGCGTTGCGACACGCGAGAGGCACCGAACACAATTGCGGTCGGCGCGAAAAATTGCACGAATTTTTTAACGTCTCGCCGGGGTGCTACCGAGCCGCCTGGTATCCTTCTGCGAAGACCCGTGTCGCGCGTCCCGTTTATATAACCCTAATAACAGGCCGCGCCGGAAGCGGCGAGATAACGCGTTCGGCCTCAGGTTAACGACTTAAGCGCGAGATATCGTCGAAAAAGTTCCGGTTACGGTCCCAGGGGTCGACATGCTCACGGTGTGCATCCTGAAATTTATTTCGGACCCTTTGGATCTTGATCCTTGTCCCCCTTCCGTTCCTCTTCTTCTTGTTTCATGTCCTTCAGTTCGTTTCTTTCTACACGCGGTTACAACCTACGGTTCACATATACGCGCATTCGAGATTTTTGTCCGGTTAAAGTTCGTCTTTTTAAATTTTATTTGACGCTTTAGGTTCGATTAATTAATTTCTTTGAGAATCATTCTGTTGGGAATTCGATCTGAGATTTTGTCAGGCCGTTTGGAACGCCTTTTCTCTCCCTTTCTTCTTCCTTACTTCACTCTCCTCCTTCCTGCGTTCCTTCGCCCGCTCTGCCTCCCGTTCTTCCTTCCCTTTTTCACTCTTTTTTTTTTCCATTTTGATGCCGGTAATTAACGGCGCGCCAGTCCGCGTTTCCTCATTATTGTTGCGCACAGTCCTCGCCGCTGTTCTCCGTTTCCTTTCTTTCTGCGCGCCTGCCCCGCCTGCTCCGATTTTCTATTATGCGACGCTTCTCACGACCCCGCAATAAAGCGAAGCGGCTGCGTTACGTGTTATGGGCAAAAGGCGCGTAATGCAATTCGGCCCCGCGAATTTCACCTACGGCTCGCTGTACGTCCACGTATATGTGCGTGTGCGCGCGTTTCCCCAGTCGGTGGAAGCAAAGAAAAGAAGCGAATTTTAACAAACACGCTCTATAGTAGATAGTCGACCTTCGAGTATCGAGCGTTCAATTTGTCAAAAAATTTATCGAACGTCGAACGCTCAAGTCAGCTGTAAGAGCGAGGAGAATGTTAAACGATTTCATATTTAAATCCTGCCACGTACGAGTACGCAATCAGCTGTTTCCACATTCGGTTCGCCGACACGTTCGTAGAAGCTGTCGCTTACCCGGCCAAGGTTTATCGAATCGGACGCACGCCGAGATTCGTCGTCGCCGTTCGATCGATCGATAATCATAATGATCGGACGTCGGGAGACGACCGTCGCTGGCCGCAATTACTCGGGAAGTCTCACGACGGAAGTCAAGAAGCGGTCCCGGAAATGAGAGCTCCGACGGTTCGCGCCAAACTCAGTTTCCCTCGGTCTCTCTGGGATGTGGGTTAGGTTGGACTGGGTTAGTCCAAGGGATTCCTCGAGCACAATCTCGATGGTAGATGTTCCCAGAAAATTTGCGGCCTCCTTCACACTCGAACGCTTGACGCTTTTTTTTTTTTCGTGCCAGGTCGACGAACCGCCGAAAGACAGAAACGCTTCGCGGGAATCGAAAGGCGTTTTGCTTTAAAAGGGAATCGAAAGGTGTACTCTCGCTGTTCAACGCTTTGTCTACGAACACGGTCGAAGAGGGTAGCGGGTTCGATCTGTTAAGCCGGAACACGAGAAGTTAAGTCGCAGTGCCGAGCGTTTCTGTCCGCTGTTTAACATTCGCGTCCGGCACGCGGAAAAGCTATCGACACGTTCCCCGTATTGTTCGAGAATATTGTTTCTCATGAGCGAGTCGCTACGTGCACGTAAGAGTCGAGCATACGGGGTGTCATGTGGCAACGTCAACGCTCTCGGGCATTATGTGTATAACAATCGATCGGCGGTGAACGTATCGGCTCCTCTTACCTCGCGCACCTTTCAATCGATTGGCCACACGGTGGAAGAAACCGCGAGCGGCTGAATTTTTCAAACACGAAATTGCCGACACGCTGAATGTCAATTGTACGCCTGAGTACGGACACCGTCCCTCGCAAAGTTCCACCGTACTCATCTTCGCGTCTCCTTCGACCGCCTCCTGCAATCCAACTCTCTCCCGTCTCACCTTCCCTTTATCCGTCTTCCGCCGGTGCGACAATTCTCTTCACGATTCTTCGTCCGACCGCGAGAATCAGTCCTCGACGCCCACGCTTCTCCTTATCGGCCACCTTCAAAGGACGTCCTCTGTCGCGGCTCGACGCGTGGTGAAAAAAAAAAGGTTACGGAACCTTCGTTTATTAACGTTCACTTCTGCGGTTCTCTCGGCCGAGAGTATGCGAGAAACGCGACCGCGGCAGTCGAGATCGCTGGCTGGGCAGGCCTTTCTAAAGGCAAGTTCAGCTAGCGTTTTCATTCTCCGCGAAGGAGCACGAAGGGCCCGGCTTTGCCCGGCAGGTAAAAGCTGAGCAGGGATAAGATTACCGTGGCTTTCGCGGGGCGAACAAACTCCCCCGGACAAGGCGTGCAAACCTTCCGAGCCGGACACGCTCGCCGCCGAGTTCGCTGAAAGTGAGGCACTCGACATTTTCCTCCGGCTCGCGATTCAAAGGTCGCCGCAGCGTGCTGCAATCGAACAGTTGCAAAAAATCCACGGCATCTAATGTCCGGTAGGTTCGTTGCGATTAGCATGGTCCCGTTCGTCCAGACGCTCGTAAATCTGCGTACCTAACAATAAGTAGTAAAAGTATTACGTGTTCTGTCCATTATTACGTCTGTCGACGGTGACATAATGTAATGAACGTTGGCTTCTGCCATCGCGGAGATTACGGACTCTTCCGACTTCATCAGGCTTACTCGGAGGCTTTGAAGGTTATTTATTGCTCGTTGACGACGTTCGATTTGCGCGGCGGGTGAGTTATATCACGGCAACATTCTTATCTGCACTCGCTCGGTGGACTCGTAATCGGAGTGCGTTCGCACGGGTGGCGAGAGGTGGAAGACTCTCGAAGTGGCACGATTTTTCCGGGAGATTATCGTGTTGAATAGCCGGCGGAGCGAAAAAAAGAAGAATTCACGGATACCTTTCCGTAAGCGTGCGCGGGTACAATAAACGTTTCCCCGCCGTTTTCCTGCGGAATTCTCTCGTCCGCACGCATGCGGGCACGCACGCACGCACGCACGGTGGGCGAGCTCGGAGAGGCAGGCCAATCCGAGTGCGTGCCAAGCTTGGACTTGCCCTCGAGGAATCCTCCTTGTGCATTTTGAAACCTTTCGCGCTGCCGAAGGAACGGTAACGCTTGCGGTGAAAAATATCTTCGCGCTCGTATAATCCCGAGCGCGCATTTCCATGAAATTAAAATGCGGAGCGCTGTCAGTGCGGGGTTTAAATATCAACGAACGTCCGGAAATGCGAGTGGAAGATTCTCCTCAAGCGGCGTCGGATTTTGCATTTTCGATTTATCGTATCGCTACCGGCAGCTTTCGGATTCGACGGCGCGACGTCTGCGATTCGACGACGCGCGAGAATATTTTCGAACCAGTCTTCTGACGAGCTTGGCCCCGGGCTCAGGAGTCTCGAGTCGAGTAATGGGGATGCAGGGGAATCGAGGCAAGAGAGCACCATGGTTCGATGGTCATGCCGAGCGGGCAACTGGGCAAACGGACCACCATCGCCGTGCTCGCCGGACGTTTCGCGGGCAGAAATCATAGAAATTTCTCTGTAATGGGCTTGCCGGATAGAAGCGGAATTACCATACGCTCCGATTTTACTCGCTAAACTGACCGTGGCGGCGCCAGGCCTTATCTCGCCTTCGAATTTTGTATCTTCGATTTTTTACATCCACTTCTCCGAGTCTCGAGCAATTTTTCAACGTCGATACGTAATTATCGTAGAACGATGAAAGTTCGACCGGCTTCGTTACGATCTTTCGTTGCATTCCGAACGCAGTGCGAATGTTAGCTTGTTGCTCGGACACGTTTTCGATGATCGCCCAGTTTCGGACGATCCTCTCGAAACTGGGACGCTTCCGTCAGGTTCCTTGACACTGGCCGTCCGTCAAACGTCGTGACAAATCATCCGAACGTCCGACTCAGCCCTCGAAGATCTCTCCCAGCGGGGAACAGCCCGCGTACAAACACGACCGACGCTGCCTACGTACTGCCCTATAGGATGGTTCAAGGCCGAACGGTATAAGGTGAAGACGATACCCGTAAGATACCCGTGCGTAGGTGCATTAACCCTGACTCTCGAAGTCCGAGCGCCGTACGTACGAGTATAGGTTTCCGCGGCTGGATGTTCAGCGGCTGAATGTTCAACGGCTGGTTGTTCAGCGGCCGGACTCGCGAGAACCGGACGAATGCGAAATCGACACGCGAGAACGCGAGCCCCCGGGTTCGAGGATGATAATTAGCATCGCGAGATTGGTCAAGGTGCAACGCCGGTAGTGAAGCGGATCGCTGCCGCTTACGATTTGAGAAAAGAGACTGCTGTAGGCACTCGCACATACTTCCCATACTCGCAACATACATCGCCCATACTCGCCCATACTCGCCGGCGCGCATAACTCTCGTACGCAGGACTCTAACAAACGCTCGCTGACCATTCAGGACTCGATTGATTGGCTCCTACCAACGGTATAGTTAGGCGCAGCGTAAAGGAAACGCACGCTCGGAATACGAATGCGGCGCTTTTATGCTCCGCTGTCCTCATGCGGAATACGAATTAGCGCATGAACTCTCCTATTATCGATATAACAATGCACGCTCGGCATGATTCAGCCAGTCGATTCCACGGCTGCCGGTGTTGTGACGGGTTCCTCGGCCGCCGGCCGTGGAAAAATGAGAGACTCCGCCGAGCGGGCCCGACGGAATTAAGAGGATAATTATCCGGCGAGCCGGATTCTTGCCGCCCGGGAGACTGGTCAAGGTGTACCGGTGGACCATTATCGAGAATTTCCCATCGTCGAACGGTGGGCACCGTTGAAAAATATCTCCCTCGAATGGCCGTTACGTCCTACCACTGGACCATCCGAAACTTCTGTCGCAAACCGGGCAACTGGTTTTGTAATGACGCGATCTCGTGCTCGCCCACACAGTGAAAACTGCTGGCTTGACTCTTGGAAAGATTTTACGCGGAAAGTACGCACCTCGAGTCAACTCACGAAAAAATTCTGTTCCGAATTGAGATCATGCGGAATATTCACGCGATCCAGTCGCAATCGAAGGCGATGTAAAAAATTGTAAGTCGGAGAAGATGATTAAATTCTCGGCAATGTTTGCGTTCCTTTGTCGGATGCACCGGTTCCTGGCGTGCGCGCACACACGCGCACGCGTGCCCGAAGACGCTCGGCGAGCGCACATGCAGAAGAGGACAAACGCTTATGGTTTACTCACTCATGTTCGTCCGCATCGTTGCCTCACAACGACCGGCTTTGACCCATGACGCTGAGGAACGCAGAGGATCGTGTCCGGGATTACTCCGGGTCCCTCGAAAATCTCCGGCACAAAATCACCTTATAGGCGCACGTTACTTTATAGCGGGCACAGTTTTCTTCTTCCTCGGCCAGACGTCCCCCTCCCGCACCGGGGGTCAGAAACGAAGCACGTCCGGAATGCAGTTAATTCTCCGATCCACGGGGCTCTTCTCTCCAAATAAATACCACCGAAAATGTCCTGCCCGTATTTTCCGCTCCGGTCTACTTCGTCCACTTTAAACCTTCTGAATTTTTATTTATTTTTTTTTGTTACAACTTTTTTTTTTATTCTCGATCTTTCTATCCATTCTATCCTGGATACCGAGTTTGATAAACTTCGCGTTCGAAACGAATTTTTCCGAGTCAGTCGAGATCGTCCGGATGATCGTAAAAGCCGCTCAGCGAACGTTCAACGTCTTCCCGCTCGCATCGGCATCGCGCTCTTGGACTCGACTGCAAGAAGTCGTGTTCTCGGTCCCCCTAGAATCCTGTCTCGTGCCGGTGTGCTCGTCAGGAGTAGGGTACGGGCCGGAGTAGGACGGACGGCTAGTAGGCAGGATAGGGTATACGCGTTCCGAGCCGGAGAATTCTCGGACGGCGAGCGCGATGCGTCTTCGGCAATGGAAGCCGACGTTAACGAAACGGCCGCTTTCGCGGCGCCGATCAGAATTCGTCCTCGGCCTCGCGCCCCGTTCGATCCTCGATTTTCTCCGAAACACTTGCGGCACAACATTCGCGAAACCTCGGCGTACCGATGCGCCGCTATTCGGCTGTGGTATTTGGGTGGTGTCTCTGTTTTCGTTGCGAAGCGCGCTACCTCAAAACGCAGAAACGGCGGCACTTTTGCTGGGTCGAAGTCGTTAACGATCGAGTCAATTAAATCTCATCTCTCCCGCAAAGTACGCCGGGACTAATCGCTCTCGATATCCACGCACTTTCCAACTACTTTCACGCGGTAAAATTAATCGACCGGCCGATCGAGAGTGCCGAGACGAAAACCGAAAAACATCTGAAACCAGTTTACCGACTGTCGCTCGACCGATTTTTCCGACCGATTTTTCCGACCGATTCGCTGACTCGAAAAATGAACGAAAAGTCCGACGACGCCCCGGCTCTCTCGGCAACCTTTCTCTCCGTACGTCGGATTTTCCGCGTACGGCGGGGCAGAAACGAAAATCGTTAACATCGATTTTACCGTTAAGAGCGCTCGCCTGTAAGAGAGCTCGCGCGCGCGCGCGCGCACTCGCTCGCGCACTCGAGATTTTTACGCAACGCCGTGTGCTTAACGAGCGCCGACGGGAGAACGGCGAGCGATAACCGAGTGGAATCGATCGATTATCGTTGAGAACCAGTCGGGAGCCGCTCCGTTAACTTTTGCTCCGATTGCATCGGCACCACTGTCTTCAATCCGACTGCAAGAAGTCGCGCGCCGCATACGGTCCCACTGAAACCCTTTCTCGTGCATGCGAGGTGATCCCGTGAACGGGTTCGGTTGGGGGTAGGCACACAGACGCGAATTTACGTCACGTACCCACCGGGCCGGTGTTGCCCTGGCTCGAGCTTGTCACGGACGAACGGCGGAACGTCTCTCTGATTTTGACGGCCGCATTACGATCCGATCCTCGCTACAACGTATACATCCATATTAAAGCGAAACGTATACTGTACGTCCATACAATGATGCTTCGGAGGGCGGCGTTTTTCCAAACCCAAACATAACGGCGTATTGAAATTCTTGGCCGATTTGGTCAGGTAGTGTCTCGGGAGACAAACTCGGGAGACTATAGGAATTAATAAGGAAAAGGTGGTGTGTTCCAAAAATTCGTTTCGTCCCGGATCCACTGACGGACTCATCAGTAGAGCTTATGTCAGTGGATCCTGCCCTAGGCGCATGTATATAGTATAACACTCTTTGTTCCCCTGGTAGTGGACGCTAGATTTGACACCCAAATGGCAAAAGCTGGTTTCGAAGAAATCCGACGGTGCAGCCCACTCGGGGCACAAATCCAATATTATACGTACTTTGATACAGTACGATAGAAATTGCGACTCCGACCTGCCCGTCTCGAGTTCATGTACAGTGCAACGCTGCACGATGACTTTCGACACACTGACCGCGGCTTGTATTCGGTAATAGCGCCTCGTCAGAGGTGAAATAATATCCGATTCGTCGGAAGCCTTCGCCGGAGGAGAGCTGGATCGACAGAAGTGGGATACGCGATACTTCCTGGTGATGCGCCCGTGCACGTGTCTGCTCTTTCTAGAATGCACTTCCTGCGTGGCTCCTTAATCGCGCATCCGATCGGCCTTTATTCCGCCTACGCTGTTCCACCTTGCCCACGTGCGTACGCTCAGGCGAATTTGTATCAACGGCGAGCGGGTTTGGCTCGTGTGCGTGCTCGCGTACGCTCGCACTTACACTGCTTCCGCGCCGCCATTCTCGACGAGCCGTAAAAGCTTTCGGTGGTAGCGCGGCCTCGCCGGTTAGGTCATTGTCCACCTGTTGCTTCGCCACCGAATAAACGTATTATTACTGTCGAGAGCGCAAACTGTAGAAGGATACCTTCTGTCGCCGGCCGTAACGCGCGCGCGCGCGCGCAGAGCCGCAAAATGAAGGAGGATTACGGTAGCGTTTCATCCTCCTTTATCGTCGACGATGATTTAAAGATCCCGTAGGTGGGATTGAACGCGTAAGCGTGTCTTAGGTGAACGAGTCAGGCCGTGTAGATGGTGCAGGCGTACTCAAAATTGAGGTTCTTGTGCTTTATCTGGGTTCTACGCCTTGTAAGCTCAAAACTGTCTAGGTTCTAGTCTACTTCGGCTTCAACTTCTTTTACGATCTCATTTATGTAATTATAAGTTCCGCGTTCGGGTGGGTTTCGATACGGTTAAATTTGCATGGCCGCAAGTTTTGCAGATACTTTCGCGGCGTGTACGCTCCGCGCGCGATAAGATCGGGACGGTCGGTTTTTTTTCCGTGCAACATTGCAGAACTGGAATAGGCGAGAAAGCACGGTCAACGTGAGCCACGGCGAAAGGATTGCGCATCCTGACGCTTGCCAAACTCAAAAAGTCCTCATTAAAGAGAGCCGGTCACGCTGCGCTCGCCCGGGCTGTCTGGAAAAATTGTCGGCTCAGCAGAAATGGGCAAAGTTCCTATAATTAGAAGCCCGCCGATGCCAGCCAAGCTACAATGATTCTTTCTTCCATGAGAATCGGCATTTACGAACTTCTTCTTTCGCAGGATCGGCACCGGCTTCCCGGATTCCGTCAAGACGTGCCTGTTACATCAGAAGCTGCAGGTAATAATTATGAAACGCGCCTGCGTTCCGCAATCGTGCTCAATCGAGTGTTCACGGGTATCTAATATGTAACACATAATAACAGCGCGCGCTTAATGTAACTTCCGCTGTAAGCGATACATGAAATTCAATGTTACGTACGGCGTCCACGTTGCAGATGCTCAATTACTGTATCGGGAAGAAAAGGTCGAGGGAGGAATCGGCATACAGACAGCAGAGCTTGGACGAAGATCCTGAAACAGGTGTTTGTTATCTGGATTAAAAAAATGAATGCCAGAGTCAAACCACACCACCGAATCACGCGGAGTGGCGACAATGAAACGAGTTCCTTGTATTTATAGAATCCGACGAGGAGGAATTTTTCGAGTGCACCAGCGAGGAAACGATAGACAAAGAGGTACCGACTGCGAAGCCACAGCTGAAGGCAAAGCACCTGCTTTGGAACAAACCGGCTGGACGACTAGCCAAGCATAAATCGCTAAGGTCGACATTTTTATCCCTTTAAGTCACCATCTTATGTCGGGAGGAAAAAAGTTGCGAGCCGCGGATCTCGAAGCATTTATCACGATCGACAGTTTAATGCGACGCGAATACGCGCGAGATAACACATGCGTGACGGATAGAAGTTTTTAGGCTCATCCAGACCGGAGATCCTCTTTACCTGCCCGTGACTCAGGAGCCGGTGCCGAAAACGGAGGACCAGCTCGAGGAGGACGCTCAAGTTATGATGCAACTGGGAACTGACAAGTATGCGTCGGAAATGCGAGCGAGGCTGATGAGCGCCTCATTACTGTCGGACATGGAGTCGTTTCAGGTAAATATTCTCCCCCCCCTCCCTGTTTAAGAAAAATCCATACCTTTACGTGCGGAACGGTACATCGCCCGCAGCGATTAAGAAACGTTACGTTGCACGAATCAGGCCGCAAATCCAGGATGCGTGCTGGAGGATTTCATTCGATGGTACTCGCCGCGGGATTGGATCGAGGAGGAAGGCTTGGATGAATGGGGCCAAGCGAAAGGTACGAAAGATATGCTCGACATATACCCGATATACATTTCATTAACCCTTTGACTACGGGCGCAAATGTGCGTCCAGCAAAAGCTATCACTGCGGCCTATGGACGCACGTGTGCGCTCGGCGATGGCTTCGATCGTTTACCGCTACATTACCGTATTTGTCCAGAAATTATTTTATCGTATCCGCGCAACACTCTCAGGAACAACATATCTTGTTGCTCATCAACGAGAAGAAATGAAATCTAAGAAATTATAATTCAATACACCGCCGAACAGATTCATATTGCGTGAAAAAGTATTCAAGCTCAGAGTATTCAGCGGTCAAAGGGTTAAACGATTCTAACATTCATTGTTGAGATTGCGAGCCGCGTACGGAGAGTTAATGATTGTACGATCCTAGACGACGTTTGTTTGCGTCAGATGTCATTGGGTGGTACTTGAACTTTGCATTAGGTCATCTGTCGCCGAGGATGATGATTCCTGACAATCCCTGGTCGACCACGTGGGCCTCCGCTCAGCCGGTGCCGGCTCACAGGCAAAAAAGATTGTTCGACGATACGAAGGAAGCGGAGAAGGTCCTGCATTACTTGAGCTCCAGACGACTCGGACAGGCCGCACTACTCTTGCTGCCGGTCCTCACGCACGCCGCGCTCTACACCATCAGTTCACAGAAACAGCAGCCGTTCCCGTCTTTGCAGGACGCTGTCAAGCCGATATGGGAGCATTTGCAAATCGCTACGAAACCGATTCAACAGAATTTACTGTTATACAAGGTGCGCTTAATTTCTAATATGTCTGACTCTAAATCCTGATAATACAGTATTGGATATTAGTTATGAGATTGATTCGTATGTTTTTTTACCAGGATATTAAAGCGCACATCGAAAATGTGGAAGCAGTTATCGCTCAAGCGACTTCTTTACAACGCAAGCTGGGTGGCAGTGGTGTCACTGAAGAGTTCAGTGCATTTCTGTCCAAAGTGATACGCGAGCAGGAGGTGAAGGTGCCCGGTGGTCCCAAGGGATATATCGGCCGTCGAATAACAACGATGTTCCGAAATGCTCAGAAGGTTTGTTTATTGTTTTTACCCTTACTTACTGAGCAGTCTTCGTGACTGTGGTATCAATTCTTTCGTTTGCAGGCTACCAATATGATGCCGTCCGATGACAGCGATCACGAAACCGATGTGGGGGATGACGGACAACACAAAACGTTTCCTGAACCGTGGACGAAAGAATTTATTTTGCGAACTGTAACACCACGGCCCGCACCCACGTCGTCGCCGCAGCCGCAACGATTGTATGCCTGCCTCAAGCGAAATTACATTCGTTTAGCCGGTTTCTTCTCGGAAGACACGATATTCATGTAATTCGGGTCAACACGCATATCAATGAAGTTTCAACCGTAAAACTCTCGAATGCACGGAAGTCTGTGCTAGGCACTCCGGTAAATTTAGTCGAATGGATACACGATTATGTATTCGAATAAACACCGTGTGCCTGCTCTTTCGTGCTTCTTTTTTATGAAAGACACGGCAATTACTGCCGACGTGGAATTAACGGATATATGTACCACGTACAATTGTTAAAGTATGTGATAACGGTTAAATAAAATGGGACGATGATATAATGCAAATGGAAAGATTTTGGGGGGTGATCAGTGTACCCTTGAACTTGATACAGGTAAAAACAGTTTTATTGACAGGTTCCAAGTTGGATGCGATATATCACTGCGACGGCAGAAGAAATATTGTTTTCTCCAGTTTGGGCGGGGTAAACAGAAACTGTTGTACTATATCGTCAAACTCTTCTAGAGAGAGCTGAGCGTGAAGTCGTACCACTGGATCATCATCAACGTCACGTAAGTGTTTGAGCCCACGAAAAAGACCGACCAACTCGCTGCCAAGACTTGTCAAAACGTCTCTTCCAAGACCGCGCAACAAGAGTGTTGAAACCAACACCGCAGCACGCCTGCATTCTGGTACCTTATCTGATTTTATTATGCAACTTATGCAATAAATTACCTGCAAGTTAAAATATTATACACATATGTTAGCAATATGCATTTATTATATCTGTCATTGTATTATCTTACCTCGGTGACAATATTTCCCAGTCTGAATCCCAGGATCTTGCAAAGTTCCCCTAGGCAGGACAAACTAGATGCTCGTATCAAAGGGTCGGAATCTCTTACCGCACATAGAAAACCGTTTATGAGTAAGTTCTTGTGAACAGTAGTCATTTCTCCTATATTTGAAAGAATTTGATTAGAATGAAGTATATTCTGCTGATGAGTACGCGATTAAAAACGTACCTAAATTGCGTGTTGTTTTAACAAGTATCTCGCCAAGTTTCATTCTAGTCTCTGAGGAAATTTCACCGCTTGAGATGCGTTGAGGCATGTCGATGTACTCCTGAACCAACGATTCGATTATCACTTCCGGATAAGACGTTGCCAATGCGCATAATCCATTAATTGCGGCCAAGTATACAAAAGAATCCTCGTGTTTTAGATTTTCCTATATAACAGTTATGTTCAATCAAATTTGTTACATATGACTGATGTAACATACATATTTAAGCGCGAAAGTCTACTAACTTGGAAGAATCGAAGGATAATTGATTTGCGTGCAGTTGCACATGGATTCTTAGACTCTATCAATTTAGTAAGTGTTACGAGTCCATGTGCACGGACAGGAAGTAATGGATCGCCAAGATCTTTCATAGCTTGTTCGAATTCATTCGACTCCTTAGATGCAGCCGATACGTCCTGGTACAATTTCGGTCCCGTATGCTGTGGCTTTTCAATCGCTTCTGTTATTTCCTTTATAAGTGTAACAAGTTGTTCAGGTAATTTTGCAACTTTGGAGTGTTCCTTTAAGAACGATGCAAAATTATTGAACGACGTGCAATCCGGTGGCACTGTTTCATCACTTAAAAGCATTTTTATCAACATCAAACTAATGTACAAAATCTCACAATCCGCACTTTCATCAACTTTTATTTTCTCAGTGTAATTATTAAATAGCGACTTGATAAATGTAAAAAGGGGTTCAGGATTTTTTATTTGTGCTTTTTGTACCATCGATGTATTAGATAAATCTGAGAGAAGTTTCATTGCAATTATATGCTTCTCTATGCAATTCATTGTATCCTCTTCCGTTTGTAACATGTTCTGTTGTTTGTTGACGTGTGTGTTCTCGTCTAATGACGACAAAAATCTTAATAGGTACGAAAATAGGCTGACCGACAGCGTTTCGACGCTTGATACTAGATCAAAAAGATTGTCCGCGTATTCTGCGAAGGGTGGGATTTCTTCCAGACCTGCCACTTCAACGCCACCATTAGGGCCAAATTGTATTTTTGCATAGGGACCACATTTGCCTGTTAACTTGTGTCCAAGTACGGCAGCGAAAAATTCATCTTGTAATGATTTTTCATGCAAAAGTGTTAACAGCAATTGTTTCACTTTTGGTTTTAAAGCACAAGCACTCTGATTTATTTTACTGTGTATGCAGAATAATGGCACCGACAGTTTCGATATAATTGCACAAGGCAAGTGCTTGAGTTTCATTTCGACTGTTACAAAGCATTTTGTAAGATTATCCAGACATTCCTCTACCTCCTTCTCACCATATGTTTGTTTTGTTGTTACTGTTAGAGGTCTGGTTATTACGTCAATTACATTTTTCGTACAAACTTCAGGATTACATTCGTGTAATGCATTGATGCAACAATTCGCTATAACGGAAGCGTGACGAATATTTTTCGAAGATAATAAATCGAAAAGTTGCGAACATATGGACTTGTAGTACAAATCTTTGTCATCACCGTGCGACACGGCAATTAATTTAGATGCTGTGTCCAATTTCTCCCAATGTAAACCAAGATCCAAAACATCATCACACAGTGCATTTATTAACGAAATAACTCCATTTGTTTGCATAATCTTGGCAATTAAATATTTTTGAGTATTTCTTCGTAACCATTTAGGTGTGGTTTTACTTCCAAGAATAACCATTAATTCCTTAATCACCATTGGCTGTGGACTGTTGTCTAGAAGGGTAAGGAGGTTTACAGAAAATTCTTCCTGCTCTTTTTTCAGTTTATAATATAGGCTGACTGTCATAACAAAAGACCCTGTGCCAATTGTTGCTTCTTCTAATGCTGATGAATTTTCAGTAGGTTTCATTAAAGGCACGTGAGAGAGTTGTAACAATGCAGTTAACAATGATCCCAGTTGATTAAGTACTGCAGGTCTAAGCATGACATCATTATAAAGATTTATAATGTGTCTAGTTGAAAAACATAGTCTTTCATACTTCTACAAATAAATATTGATGTTAACTCAACAGTTCACATATACCTTAATACATAATTAGTTAGACATTACCTCCATATCAGTTAGTTCCTCCGACTTTAATTGTGCAGCTTTTGGGCATCGCTTACCTAGTTCAACACCAACACCAGGTAATAAACAAGGCAATATACCTATTGATATTATCAACTCAATCGCAATTTTAACAGTACGAAGTTCATTAACACTGAAGAATTCAGTATTATTTTCAGTGTGAGCATGTTGCAAGGCTTGAAGTGTATAGGCAAGTGCGTGCAAGTATTTAGATCTGAAAAAATTACGTTGTCAACAAACTGTCAATGACACAATGCACTATGTGCACTAATAAATGTACCTAATTCTTTGCATATCATGTTGTTCATCATTAATTGAAATACGTTTCTGTATATCTTCTGGCAAAGCTGGTAAAGTTCGGTCCAATATCTTTTCAAGTTTTTCGTCGAAATCTTGTGCGCCGTCTGCATACAAACGTCGTAAATAACATATTTATGTGTATTTAGATATAACACAACGCAACATCTTTATAAATCGAATCACTCACCTACATCCTTAGCTGCTAAAGAAAGTAATAATTTATGATAATCCATTTTTGTACACTATTGTCAAACATTCGTTCTGAGTGCGTATAACGCCCGCGTCATTTGCCTCTCTGAATGTAAACATAACCACTCTCAACTTGAACGGACGTTGGCAAGTATATCCCTCTGCGCTCTACGCTTTTCTTCAGATTTTCCTACCAGCAAGTACGGAAAATTTGTTCTGTAATAAATTCAGTAAGATTTTTTTTAATTGAATAGAAATAAATTTTTTAATATTATGTTGAACACTTTTAACAGTTTAAGTTTTTCTCCGATATTGGTACATTCTATTATATTCTATTTTTGTCTGTCGGGAATATTTTCCCTTCATTCTGCATAATTATATTTAATCTCTTATGGATTGTAATTTTATTCTCACTCCCAGTTATCTCATACTAATTATCATCATGCAGTTGGTAAACAAATATTTCTTGAGCAGTTTAGATTCAAATATGCCTCCACTTCTAAAACCAAGCAAAAACAAAATTTACCATGGATTCCTATATATTTTCTGAGTATAATAATTGTAATGTTCTCATAACAGAGGAAGAGAAATCGGAGAAGAAAATAATTGTCTCCGTAGTCAACGGAGCGCAAAGGGATATATAATTTCGTAGCCGTTCAATCACGAGCCGATTTTTCCTTATACTCGTTGTATAAGCACGTAGAAAACATGAATATGATCATGTCTTTTTTTACTATTTGCATCTCCATTCTTTGTATAAACTTTACCGCAATTGTCAATATGTGGCGGCCGTCGATATACGATCTAATAGAACTTGAAAAATGTCCTCACTGCTACGGCGTTTCAGAATGCAACGAAATTCAAACAATACTGATTGAGCATACGAACTCATTATGGAATGCATATTTTCTTCAGACGAAGAATGTATTTTACGGTACGCTCAATGGTACAAAAGTAGTCTTAAAGAAACTCGCCCATACCGAAGAATTAAAAAGGTTCGATCAAAAGTTTAAAAAATTAAATGACAGCGGCGAAAATATTAATTTCCTTGATCTTGTTGAGAAAGAAATTAATTTGCCTTTCGCTGAAGATGCTGATAGTCGTTTAAGACTTTGTCCAACAATAGAGCATAAAGATGATCTATTCCATAATGTATATAATAAACAAAATAAGTCGGTGTATTCACGATATTCAGTTGAGCACTTATGGACACTTGTAAAAATTAATCCAGAGCCTCTTCTACTGCAGGTAAAAATAAAAATATCGTCAATGTAGCATGTGTTTTCCTAACTAAACATATTCTAGATTCTACCTGCAGAAAATGGTTGGCCTGTTCCAAAATACATAGGTGCTTGTGGAAGGGTTATTGTAGAAGAATACGTTGGTAATCTGTTGTTTTCTTACGAAGATAAACCATGGACCCATAGAGCAAAAATTGCTCTTAGTCTCTTGGATGCTGTATATATGCTCACTTTTGGAAACGACAATTTTGCGTTCTATCTTACAGATATATCTTCGTTAAATATTGCCGTTGATTCAAATTTGACGGCGAAATTTATTGATTTAGAGAACGTTATTGTTGTTGATAAAAAAATTTCGGGAGAAAAACCAAAGAAATGGTCCTCATTGCATGAGAGCCAAGCAAGTTTTGGCTGTGCGAATTGTTTTGAATTTTGTCCAGCTGATATATGTAGTCATCGATTAAGCGACCACAATTATTTTGCTGTTTCTAAGGTAAGAATGATTCGCACTGCTGTGAACGACAAACAATATTATATAACGTTTTCAGCTTTTTTTACCCGCCGACGACGAAAGCTATGCTTTACGTAAAGGATTACTGCATGATGTACCTCCGGACATTTCCGAAAAATATCCGGATTTGAAGAATCTTATACGTCAATTCGCCGAACCTATTACACCAAAGGATAGAATTACAGTTGGTCATGAACTGGCAGAGTTAATAAAAACGATATTATAAAAAAGAACACAGGCTGGAATTGTATTTAAATATATAACAACACTAACATGTACAATTGGAAAATTTTACAAAAATGAATTCATAATATCTTTCCCACCTTTAACTACAATATCTTACGTGCTTTCTGAGTGAAAAACAGTCTAACATGAGAACACATATTTTTATGTACACACACAAGAGCAAAATTGAAGTATCGTTGTCCGTATAATGCGAGTTATAAGTTTAAATGTCTTAAATTACACTCGAGGTTTTGGATAAAAATACTTATTGTAACCTATTCATGGTAGATATTGCTTATCTGATGTACGAAAACATTCTCTCTCGATATGATACTATAAAAATGAATACAATGACGTGTGAGACAATATAAAACTATGCAATAACTTAGTTCACGAAGTCATTTGTCTAGCAAATTTATCTAAAAATAGTCTTATGTTCATTCGAGGCATATCGGATGACTAAACCTCCGACGGGTTCAATGGAATATTATGTTTTACACATTGGGCTTCCAATAATGAAATCTTCGCCTGTAGTTCCTGGATTGTGCTATCTTTTTTCGTAATATCTTGTCGCAGTTGGGCTATTAGTGCATCTTTATCTTCTCGTAAATCCTCCAACAGAACTGTTGTGCTTGGACGTTTTCTTGGATCTTTTTGTACTAATTGACTGACCATGCGTATCTGTTCAAAGAAAATTACTTTTACCGATTTTATCGCTAACAATTGTTTATAGCAATTAATTTGATCATTCATTCCAAGGATTTTACCCAATTAGGGTGATTGACAGTAAGGTCGGTTGGAATCTGACCACGTTTCACACCATTAATAATGCTGATTCGTTCCATTTGAGTTCGTGTGGGAACCAGCAATTCTAAAAGAACGATTCCAATACTGTAAACGTCGCTCTAAAAAGGAACGTAAAAATAACTCCATGAAAATGGGATAGTGCGACAATAATTTTTCTGTTCAGTATATGTACCTGCTTGTTACATTTCCCTTGTAACTGTTCCGGCGCTGCGTACATATGAGTACCAAGAACTGAATGATGACTTTCTCTCTGCAATGGGCAGGCCAGTCCAAAGTCACCTAATTGAATTTGTAGAGGTCCTGCCGTTGATATGAACAAATTGCTAGGCTGAAACAAACTTTATCTGGGTACCTGGCAGCTACCACTTAAAAATTCTCTTGAACTAGCAAAAAGTAAAATTATCTTGAACTAGTCGCCTTGTACCTTGATATCATGATGAACAATTCCTTGATTATGAATATAATCTACACCACAAACAATTTGCTCCAAAATTGTAGTGATTATATGATTAGACGTTAGACCATTTCTTTCCTCCAACCACTGTTGTAAGGTTTTATCACAAAGTGCCATTTGTATATATAACGTCGCGTATCTTTGGTTCTATAAATAATATTGTCTATGTGACATACCGTACCAATTTTTTATCCCAAAAAGGGAACCTTGCACCTACCCATTATACTGACCGTTTGCGAATTGTATGGACAGATTTCCTGTTTATCCTCGGTGTCCTCATTGGATTCACTGTCATCAGTCCAATTTCCATTGTAATCGGTATCCTCTGTGTAACTAATCCGACAGTTGCTGTCATTCCTGAAAGATACTACGTCCGAATTGGAATCATGCAGATCATCCGTACTATGAGTCTCAACGATTCTCGGTCCTACAATATTTGTCGTGGATTTGAGCTCGCGGAAACGTTCATTAATAATATCATGACTAACTATATAACCACCAGCACTCCCATTCGTGGCACTTTGATGTGATAAACTTTCTGTTCTTATGTACATACTAGTGCTATAAGTCGAGTCTGTAACATGCGATATTCTGTTCGGAGCAGTTTCTATTTGATCCGACACACATTCTTCTTTTTCGGTGGTTTTAACCCGAGAATATCGGGATTTTGTTCTTTTCACTTCATTACGGGATCCATTTTGGGTCATGTCAGAACTAGGTAGGCAAGGGAGCAAGGTCGTTGGAAAAGTGGGCTCTATCCAGGCTGCTTTATATGGCACAATGTTAGCATGATTCAGTTTGGCGAGAGTTTTCACTTCTTCTACATGCTTCATTATCGTCTTAACGCGACCGGAGCGCACAATTATCTTTTTTATGGCATATTCAGTGCCGTCAAGGCGATGTAAGGCCTTGAAGACGTTACCGAAACCACCGGCCGCTATGAAGCTGATCTCTTGAAACTCTCGTCGGTAACGGGACCATTCAGACATTAGGCAACTATAAGATAAAATTGATTAAAAACACGCTTAAAAATAGCTTTGACGCAATAAAGTAAAATGCTTGCTTCCTTTACCTTGGAACGTTCAATGGACTGTCACTACCGGTAGCTGCACGTGCTATTGTGACCAGATGATAAAGAGCACGTTGATATTGACCCCTTAATAATTCAAATTCATTCATGTTATAGGAACCATCTATTAGATTTAATTCATGCAGTCTATCACAAATGGCTGAAATAAAGCATTACATTAAATATTTCTGTGTACATTAATAATTTAACTGAGTATTGAAGATCATTTGGCATTGGAAAACTCACTGTAGTATAGCTTATTTCTACGCACAGTATCACCTTCAAACATTATGCACAATTGTTGTACAAGTGATTCTATTAAAAGACTAGTGGATGGGACAGTGCGCTCAACTATTTGGCCATTACTTGTTCGTATGTCATTATTATTGTCCACCCGCACAGTTGTGGGTGTTGTATTACCTACACACAAGAAAAAACAGAATTTAATAAAGAAAACCTTCATTATGTATATTTTGCTATTGATGATATTAGTGCATTATGCAATTTTTGTAGTATGTTGTTTTGAGAATTCGACTCGCGCATACGGTCTAATCAAACTAGGCAGCGCATATTAAAAATATTTGTCAACAAACCACTATGACATTTATTACAAAATCGTAATTATGAATGTTGATTAAATGTAAGTTGCAATATTAATTTAACCATAAGGTGATTCAAAATTTCGCGGGACCGCGATAGGTTAAACACTTACCTCTGTCAAACGAATTTACTGTTGACAAAGTTGTCCAAGGATTTTTAATAGCCTCCATACTGTCACCGCTCATTGTTGAATAGCTAAGTTTCAAATACTAGAAAATTGTCATATGATAATTTCATATAGTAAACAATAATTCACTAACTTGCTCCAATATCGTCACATCCTGACTGCACTTGATCAAATACATGCACACTGATGCACACCTATTTTCTCGTGCCGCGACGATGTGTGCATAACTGAGCCATTTGTATGTATTTTCAAGTAAACGTGATACTAAGGTAACTTCAATAAAGTTCGCGAACATTCTAACTGATGTGTAAGTTAAGAAAGTTGAAAATAATGACGAATAAACGTTATTATTGAAATTGTATTGGTAGTGTGACATATCAGATAAAAGTTGACGGAACGGATGCGACAATAGCCTCCTTATCACGCAAGAACTTAAGCTGATTGCAGCTACTGATACGAAATGAAAGCTCGCGCGCTTGCAGCCATCGATAAATCGTTTGAATATCGAACGTCATTTGTGCCTGATTTCAATTCGTTGATAAACCGGAGAAGGGTATTATTTGAGTGGAGCGTTTGATGTTATTATAGGTTAAAATACATGTCTTGGCGAGAGTTATAAATCGTTATATTTCATAAGTAATATTAGGTGACATTTTGATCTAATGACATAGGATTGTCAGAGGATAAATTTTACGAATAAGATGAGCGGTAAACACGGAAAAGATTTAGCCCTTGGCATGTTAAGAGCATTGCCTAGGGTATCATTAGCAAATCTTCGTCCAAATCCTGATGGTCCGAAGAAGGTATAACACTTTGTTTATGTTATTATTGGATTCATAGATTTATCTGTCGTAAACGAAAATTATCAACACTACTCTTTTTAAGATTGTCACGACTTCTCGATTCGTATTGAGTAATTTAAGTTAAACTATTTCTACCTTGAAAGATACAAATTTACTCATACCTAATATAACTTTACAATTTTATAAAGCCCAAACGTGGCAGAGGTCAACATGGAGGTGATAAACATGGACATGGAAATAAGGGTTCTGGACAAAGACAGAATTATATGCCCATAGGATATGAAACTGGAAATACACCATTCTATCTGAGATTTCCAGCATTGCCATTTTATAAAGGACACCAGTATATATTATTTATATTTGAGTCTATTAGTTGAATATGTCATTGTGCACAATATTTATTATTTACTTGAAAATATTTCAGTGTGAGGAGAGAGTACCCACCACTATCTTTACATCAGTTACAGATGTTCATTGATATGAATAGAATTAATCCGAAGAGACCAATTGATCTTGTTTCATTATTTAATACTGGATTGTATCATATAAAATTGCATTGGAGACATGCAGGTGTCCATTTGACCGATGAGGTATTACATAATATTTTATGAAATGCCAAGGAATCAAGTTGGAAATATACAATATCGTTGTACTCGATTTGTTTACATAGGGTGCTGACCAATTTAAAGCCAAAGTCAACATAGAAGTTCAATGGGCCAGCGAACCTGTAATTGCAGCTGTTGAGAAAAATGGCGGCACGATTACGACAGCATACTATGATTTACAGTGTTTGCAGGCAATGCGCGATACACAAAAATTCTTCGAGAGAGGTATGCGTTACTAACGTCAGACAGCATTACAGTAAAACAGAAGATAATACTACATATATTTGACCAGTTACTCAGAAGAATAATTTTTGATTTTCTCATGTAGGTGTTGCAATATTCCGTAGAATGTTACCTCCAGCGGACTGTTTAAAGTATTATTCGAGTCCAGAAACACGAGGATATTTAGCAGATCCTGAACAAATTTCGTATCAGAGATTAGTTTTGGCTCAGAAATACGGATATGAACTACCAAAACTAGAAGATGATCCCGATTATGAAATGCTCGTTGAACGAAAAGATCCACGTCAAATGTTCTACGGACTCGAACCCGGTTGGGTAGTGAGTCTACAGGACAAGGCAATTCTCAAACCTAAAGCACAGTACTTGAAAGAGTTCTATGCGAGTTAAAGATCCACTTTTATTATGAAATAAAATACGTAGATGTTATTACGATTAAATTATTCACATCATTACTCTTAACAATAATCCTTCTTATTACTATTACACATTGCAAAATTATAGATTATAAACGAACCCAAACGAGAAAAAGATTTGTTTCGCGGAAGTTACAAAATAGTGCGTTTAAGTTACTTTAACGCTACTTCATCCCAGAGTTTATCCTTCTTCATGACGCTTATGATCATTTCTTGACTCACTGACCATAATCTTGCTGCCAGATTTGCGTTGGTCGAGGTATTACTCGGATCGCATCGGTAACAATTATTAAAATAAATTCCCGTCGTTCCTTCCAACTCAGGCGCAGTCGCACAAAATACTTGCGTGCTTGCCGCTTGTTGCTGTTCACAAATTGATTATTACGATTGGTAACTTAAGTTGCATCTAACTTTTTATGTTCTGCACGAAGTATAGTACTCACCAGCGATTTCGTGAATGGCCTGAATATGGCAAACAAAATTCGCATCAACCAAGAATGACGCGATATTGCTGAGGATACCAAGTTGCCAGGATGACAGCTAAAAACGCTGACTGAAGGCCAACGTCTGGCTAATTCTTGAGCAAACAGGATGTTGCATAATTTCGAATCATTGTACGCCGCTATTGACCAGTATTTATATGACGGCGGTGATAACATTAATGGATGAATATCCTCAATTGATGATATACAAGAAAATCTAGAAAGTAAATGTAGTATGTTTTGACCTACTTTATATTAATTGTGCGAATTATCGAAAATATCATTCTTACCTGTGTGACTCGCTTGATACGACAACAATCCTGGGATTATTACATGTACGTATCACGTGCTCCAATAACGTTGTCAAATAAAAGTGCGATAAATGATTTACTTGAAATGTGGTCTCGTATCCATCAACGGTAAGACGATAGGGCACTGCAAATACGCCAGCGTTTAGTATGAGAATATGCAGTGCTCTGAAAAGTAAAAATACGTTTAAACCAATATCAATTTTAGATATTCTACATACATGGATTTATCATGATTGCCACCTGTATTTTTGCTTGAATTTTTCAGCTGCATCTCTCACACTCTGTAGAGAAGCCAGATCTAGTTCTAAGGTGTCGCATTGAATATTTTCCCCCTCAGAACGGATCTTAACCATAGCTTCCTTTGCTTTTTTTGGATCCCTGCATGCTAAAACGACTGTACAACCATGTTTAGCTAATGACCTTGCAGTTTCAAATCCTGAAATCATTCAAATTGTTTATACAGCTCTCATATATATCCTGGTTATAATTAGCAGCTGATGGACAAATTACCTATGCCTATGTTTGCTCCAGTAACCAAAGCAACTTTTCCTCGCAAGTCTCTGCCATGTAGCACTGCCAAAGCAGTGCTGCTTGCATCAAACCTCTGTCGCACGGGCTGTGACATTTCTCTGTACTCAGTAGCGAATGCTAAACGTGGATCAGTATATGTAGTTGTATGGTTCATATGATCCACAAAGAAAACTTTGCCGTCCTCAGATGTCCACCGTTCCCACCCAGAAGGCAATTCTACGCATCGAAAACAGAATGAAAGAAGTCTTTCCTGCCTTCCATATACGTCCCAGGGTAACTTGACACATTAACAGTTTCCTCTACCTCCTTCCACCAGCTTTTTCCGTCCAGTTCTGGGATGAGTCCATTGCGTGCCTTTCGTGTAGTGACTATAGATAAAAAAACTGTTTATTCAGGTCGCCGCCGGTGGAAATCAAGAAAAAAAACAAGGAATATTTCCAAGTGGTGTTATGAAGCTAATTTATCTCGATCTAATGAGCTAAAGGTGACTGTGTATAAAAATTAGCCGACTAATGATGACGACGGCGTTTACAGACTGATGCTAGTTGTGTAATTTGGTTACATTGCCAACGTAAAATATCAACAATGACCGGCGAGACTATTGGTTGCAATTGCAAATAGCGTCTGTAAATGAAAACATAGAAGCGTAGGGTGAAGCAGGAGACTGAGGAAGTTCACGTACTTCACGTAATAGACATTTCCGTCCAAAGTCGCTCTTTCCTCCCAACCAGGCGGCAACTCGTCCTCGCTGTCAGAGTCATTTAAAACACCCACCATCTTTCGGGATTTTCCGTCGCCTCCTTAGGTCATGGCATACTTCAAATTTTTGATTGGTAAGAATGTCCGATAAGGATGACTCTTTGAAAATTGTGTCGTTCATCTGGTGGTCAAACGAGGAACGTCAACGCCGATTTTCGTATGTTCTTCGTCGATAACGTTTTCGGTAAAGTTAAAGAATCCCGTCCTCCGCACAGATTTGCATGAAACGTTGCAGGAACATCAATTTTTGCATAAAAATAAGATCTGTAAAAGCCAAAAAGCGCGCTCTCGTCTAATTAAAAAGTTATCGAGCGTTAAAATATAGTTATAAAACCTGCCTTACCGGCAGCGCGAACGACATTTGCGCATGCGCACGGATAAGTTTGCAGGTAAAGTGCGCGTATTTGAAATGAAATAATATTCAATTGGCGAAGGCAAGGTGTGGGCAAGGCTTTCCTTTTATGCCCACACCATCGCACCACCGTGATGTCATCCGGCCGGCAACGTGTGCGATCCTCACCATCGCACCACCGTGGTGTCATCCGGCCGGCAAATGTAAACCGACAAATTATGTAAAAAGACGCTAGAATAAGAAATTACGGCAGGTAACAAATCTGCCTTCTTTCTCATTCAAGCTACCAATACAAATTCTTCGTTTCCGATCGCTGGTGAGCAAAAAAAAATCCAGGCAGGGGCAGGTAATACAATTTGTTCAAGTCTACCATCAGTGTTATCTTACAAAAAGTTTAATGAATAAATTGGAACAGGAATGTACTCTTCAGAGACGTAACACGGAAGCTTAACGTCGAAACGCCTAATGAGATAAAATCGACGATCAGGTAGCGTGTGACTTTTTGTCAATTGACCATTTACACTGATTTTTCCTCGCGCAGAAGATTAATTTCGCACAGCTGAAGATCAATCCACACCGTACACGTCTCCGCCCTTTCGGTAATCCGCATTCGCGTATATCGTCGAATTGTGACGGAAGATAGTGCACACTATGCTGCCTCGATCCTTGTAACGTGTCATTTTATGGCCCCGTTGCTTCAAACCGTCGACCACTTGCTTCGGTACCCCATATTCGTACGATACTTCCATCGGCAGCAACTGATGATGAACTCTCGGATCGTCTACCGCCTCTTTCACCGTTTTACCTCCCCATAAAATTTTCGCTATCACCTGCAACAGGAAGCGACCGTTGAGTCAGACTTACGAGCACTGATTCGCGAAAAAAAAAAGGAAGTTTTACCTGTGCCACTGATGTCGTAATTTTTGTACCGCCAGCAGCACCGATTACCATTTTTGCATCGCCGTTGGGGTCTATAATTATCGTCGGCACCATCGAGGATACCGGTTGCTTCCCCGGATCGATGTAATTTCTCGGACTGGGGGGAATGCCGAAGTAATTCGTTTTCGACGGCACGCTAAAGTCATCCATCGCGTTGTTCAGAATGATTCCAGTTCTTTCGCTAACTACTCCGCTGCCGAAGCTGAAAAATATACGTTTTCACTTTCCGTTGCAGAGATTCGCTTTATCCCGCGTAGGTAGCCGGCCTATTCCGGTATTTCGGCTTACTAGTAGTTGATAGTGCTGGTTACTGAGACAGCATCGCCATTTGGTGATAATACTGAAACGTGAGCTGTTCCACTGTCGTCAGGTACATCTGCTATGTGAGAGCCATAGTAATAAATATCGTTCGATGTTTCGTTGTCGTTCAGTTGCTTCCTAATCGATCGGGCGTACTCCCTCGACGTTAACTTCTGCGTGACCTTAACATTGAACAATCAATATAAAACATTCAGCGATGTTGTCGTAGTTAATCCTGTAGTCAGTGAAAAGAGGTATATATTCTTACTTCCGTCATATTAATGAAGTGCTTGTCGCCAAGATCCGATCTAAACGCAAAGGCGTACTTAAATGTTTCTATCATTCTTTGATATGTTGTTGTCGTTGTATCGAAGTCATCGAAGCTCTTTGGCGTTATTGCCAAATCGTCGAATACGTTTAAAATGAATGCCAACAGACCACCGCTTCCGGGCACGTCTGGCGTGAATACTTTCAAACCGTCCGAGAGATTTACATTCAACGGACTCTCCCAGGAAACCCTGGTAAAAGTAAATATTTGATTTGGCCAAGAATAGCACGGGACACAATTGTCTTGCAAATTGAAAAACGTCTCACCTGTAACTATTCAAATCCTTCATGGTAATTATACTGCCCTTTCTTTGCAAATCTTCCACGAGAATTTGGCCGAGCGTTCCATTGTAAAATATCGAACTGTTCGATGCCGCTACTGCGCGCAATGTTTGACAAAGTAACTTTGGCCTGACAATGGAACCGGGCTTAATGAAATCATCCGTTTCCGGATCAATAAAGAGCTCCCTGCACAATATCATTGAAAATCATTCTTCTGCCGGCAATGAAAAATATAATAAAACTGAAATCTCTGCTTGAAAGGCACTCACTTCAATGTTGGATCGTTGAGAATGCTATTCTTATTGTAATAAAAACCATCGTACTGAATCTTCGTCAAATTGTACCCGGTTTCGCAGAGTTCGATGCTCGGCTGAAATAAATCGGGCCACGGTATATTTCCATACTTCTGATGCGCTTCCCAGTATCCAGCCAGTTCTCCGGGTACGGCAATTGATAAAGGACCTGCGGAAAGAACGTTTCATCTGAGCGATACCGTGAAACATTGCCCGTTCGCGCGATTGGTTTCAAGAGTAGTACCGAGAGAGGAAGCCAATTTCGGCTTGCCATCGAACATCGTGGAATTCGATGCCAAGGGTGCGCGATCTCTCGCATTGAGGACAATCGTCCGCCCTGTACTCTTCTCATAAATCGTCATGATGAATCCCCCGCCGAGGCCCATACTTTGCATATTTACCAGCCCGTTGCAGATCATTGCGGCCAGCGCAGCGTCCACAGCCGAACCGTTTCGCTCCAAGATCGATCTGCGCACGATAATGCCGTGAATAAAAACGAATCGAACGCCACATGGTATACCCGGCAATTTGAATAATTGGCGCCTCACGTACTTGCCAACCACGGCGCATGGCGCGCCATCTGCGCAGACAGCGCCACGTTTGAAAGTTCGTAATTTGCTCCACGACGCGGGCAGTACAGCTTCCGGGTCGGGAGGCACGAGTTTCTTATCCGCGCTGATACTCCTACCGTGGTTGATACCGTAAAGACTCGCCGCGATGATTATAACGAGGATGACAGCAGTCAGTGACGCGCCGATTATGATCGCGTTCCTCGGCCGACGGTATCTGGAATGCGAAGCAAAGATCGCCTAATGAGATTAGTTCCCCATTCCAGTTGTTGTTGGTCCAAAGTTCGCGTCTAACTGCCGGTGCGACGATAAAGTAGTTTACGAACTGCAGAATCCTGAATACGATTTGTCACTAAGTGTGTTCGCAATGTATAAGTTATTATTCCGCGTTCAACTTAAATGGTGAGATACAAATACGACAGTTGTTCAGATTAAGGCCCGTTATCGATTCGTGACACCGCTGCTCTTTGCACTCGAGTATATATAATTTGGACGAATCTTATCGAGAATAACGTACTGTGCCAAGCTTATTCGTTTGTTTGCCTTAACGTTTAATCAACGCAATTTCAATTTTGCGTTGTAATGCACCGTCGCAGTATATAAGCCGGCTCCGTATTAGTAGGAGCTTTAATGTTTTTTCAATTACCGCTGATTTTTGTGTTCAATTCTCGTGCTCCAAGTGTCAAGTTGCGCGACGTATCAGTCGTTAACAGGTATGTGTACGTTACAAGTAAAAAGTTTTGCCATGAAATGGCTCATTGCGAATTGCCTTAGACGATCGTCCAATCGAGTCATGCGAAACTTTCAGTCTTTGATTCCCGTTAGTGTAGAGTTGCTGCACTCTCACCAGTTTACCATAGTAGTTTTTCTCGTCTTATAAAGTACGTGCAATATTAAACTGTACGCTGTTATTGTTTTAGCTAAATGTTGCGTCTGCTGCATTGATAGTTTGTTGTGAACTTCGCACCGGCCAATTGATTGAGAATATTGACCGATACTACCTATTGTTCTTCAGGAATTCTGACAGCAGTGTGGCAAAAAGGGGGAGTCGAGGTTATGTTAGAGTAGTGCCAGTCGGTAAGTGCATCGTCGTTAAAACAGTTTAACAGATCAATTGATCCCGGGATATTCAAACGTTACAATGCAGCATGCGTTTATCATTGTCTAACGAATATAAAGTTCTTGCCATGCTGCTTTGCAACTCAAAGCAGAACTTTCGAAACACTTGTTGTCCCGAATCTGCACGTGATTTCTAAGCCGTTAATTAGGAGAATAATTAACAATGCTAAGTACTCGCGACTCACTAAATTTGATAATTGCGTAGTTACATAAACGGTCACGGAAATATATTGTTCAGGCTTTACGGCCTCTCGCGACTCGTTTTGCATGAAACGCACATTTGCCTTGCCAGAAATCGCATTACAGCTCCGTGGTGAATTTTAAAGAAACGCGTTGCTATCTATTTACATTCTGACATTGTGTTCCAAAGCTAAGTATAGTCGTGAAAGACAAGTTCATTGTTACTGTTCGAGAATACATTGAAGTGACAAATTAGAAAACAAAATTACTAGCGTCCATCGCCTATTCTATTAACGCTGCATTCCAAAGCTAGCCGTGAGCCCAAAAAGTATGCGTTACGTTCGACAAGAGCAACTCACTTGTCAACCCGGAAATTCGCGAGGAAACCTTTGGGCCTACCGCGTGGCGAGTAAGAACGCAGCAGCCTAGCAGTTCCGACGTCATCGGCCTCGAAAGAGTTACGTTTCTCGCTGACATAACAGCGACGCGCGTCGTCCGTGCTGGTGTACACGGAACTGGTGCTGGAGGATGTCGATGACGTCATGTTGTTCCTCCTCTGCATGAATCGGAATTCGTGCAAGTCGTTTGCCGCCGGATTCGACGTGTCGACCATCAGAGTCCGATGAACTTGACACCCGAGGTTCAAGGACGCGGCACCGGGCCCATTCAGAGACCTTTCCCCCTAATGGGGCCTTTTGTACGTGGACATTCTTCAACAATGCCGTAACCGGACGCGATTAATATTCGGCCGGCGTCGAAGCCAAGGCTTTCCGATCATTCAAGGTTGCCCACTGACATTTCCGCCGGACGAACCTTCTGTCCGATCTGCGGATCACTCGCGGACGACTATTACCAAAACGATGCGGGACCTACTGCCTGACTACGTTCGGCAGTTCATGGGCCGACGATTATTTTACGTTTCCCCCGATTGCACTTCCACCTGTTCGAGTCTGTCATTTGCTCGCGGTTTGACAGACGTCGACGATGAGAGGGCGACAGAGATGTTTTCGCGACGCGTCCGAATGGCAAAATCGGGGAAACTGCGGATGGTAGGATGTCGGAACAGCTGACCGGGGAAAATCAATGTGCGCCTGCGCGTGACACCTACGCCAGTGCGGTACTGTCTGTTGGCAGTGGAAAGTGCGGGAGCCAGATGGAAATTGCGCGGGATTCGTTCGGATGATTCGCTCAGACTCGCTCGAACGGCAATGCATCGATAAGGTTCGAGGCATTGTCGCATGCTGATAAATGCTACCTTCGCGGAAGACGGCCGATCGACCGATTAAGCGAGTCAACCTTGCCGCGTTACGTTGCTTGGCTCCCGGTCGAAAGGTCTTATCGGTCGCTGCCACTGATGATGGATTTGCACGGAAAAATTTTTATCTGTCGGAAGTAATGTTTCGAGTTTACCTTCTGATACTATGTTAATCAGTTTTCCAGCACGCTCGCTGTTGATGGAGTGATAACGATACTTTTGGGAAATTTCTGATGATAATGTTGCCAATGCGATGACATTGATATCATTCTCTTGCGACAGTGCTATGAATCATATGTGTTGGTCGCGATTACAAGGGACAGCGTATAGGGAAGGAACCTGTAATTACGGCCGTTTAGAAGGGATATAGGCAATTATCGTGATTGTGAGGATCTGCTTACGTAACGCCGTGTAACTACAATATGTCACACCGTAACACAATGACGCGCGTAATTAACTCGGAGGATCATTATATTACTCTCGCTACTTCGAACGCCGTTCCGTCGTTTTTTAATATCGCGCTTTTTCAAGTTTTCCTTCAGTGACTCAGATAATTTTCGCTGTGTCATTTGTTCGAAAACTGCGCAAATGATCAAGAGGTACCGATTTTTATTCTCTCGTTCATTACTAAAGTCTATTTTATATTCGCGCGAAAATTCTACTTGCCTCCGTCGTCGCCGGTTTTTTCATTTCAATTTTTTTAAGTTTATTATTCGAACCACAATTTACGCTGTCATACCTTAAATCATCTTCAGGCTCGTCCTGAGACTCAAATTGCGTGAGTCTTTTTCCCTTCGCCATGCTTAGCGTTCTCCTTGGATTTTGAACTTTCTGAAATCGTCTCTCTGTCGCCAATATTTCTTCTCATTAGTCAACGTTCGTAAAACGTTGTTCAATCACGCTGGCATCAGCATCGACCATGTACACCGCTCATCGTCGATTAACCTCTGACACTGGAAAAAGCACTTCCAAACTTCAATGCTCCGATGGAACCGCAATTAGGACGCCGCTCAAATATTCATCGGAAGCCGTTGAAATATTAATAAATTTCAGGGCATGGCCAGCGTTAGTTTCCCAAACCGATCGCATGTTTCCTCATTCCACATTGCGCGCTCGCTCAATCTTCAGCCAATTGTCAAGCCTTCCTCGTACAAAGCCATGTACAGCACTCGGCAAACTTTTTTCACACTCCTTAAAACCGGCGAACGTCATCCATAGGAAGAACTCAAAAGATACAACTTTCCGGAAATCGAACGTCGAACAAGACACTATCGACAGACGTGCAAAGTCAATGCGAGAGAACGTGCGACGCGAATTTCGTGAGCGGACTGAAGGAGCGCGTCGTCGACGATTCCGACGTGACGGCTTATGCCAAATAATGGTCGCAAACGATGATGACAGCGGGTAAACACGATTCATTCACGGCAAGCGGGAGTGAAAGGCACCCGGTGGCAATCTCTCGCCGCCGTTCGAACGACGCCACGTGTGAATCGGCAGTGACCGGTGGACGCGCGCACAGCCCGACGCAGCCGGGTCCCAGTTGACTCGCGGCCAACAACCCGCTGCAAACCAGTCCGAAACTCCTGTGAGTTGCCTTCCCCGTTCGGCGAAACAACGGAAGAGGGGCGAACGCCGATTTCTTTGCCGACGAATCGAACGCCGTCTTTGGACGGACGCCACGGGCTGAAATCTTGAAACTTCGATGAGATACGACGTTTGAACCCTTTTAGTGCCGGCCGAAACAGTGGTGCCTATGCGAAGATAACGGGACGTATTACACGCAATTTATAAGGGCTTGGGAAAAGGCTCGAACCAAACTGAAAATGATGTTTACGTGATTCGAAAAGCAGCGTATCAACCATCTTGTAATGAAATCAGATCATTTGTAACGTGTTGTAATTTTATTTTGAGATAGAGTTCTCCCGCGATGCAAATAGTAAAGCGCACTTTCGCATGTGTAGCGAACGCCGATATATCGGCGTCCAAAGCACTAAAAGGGTTAAAGAAGGGAGAGTAAGGGGCAGATTCTTCGATTTTCAGCGGAAATTGATGAATCATGCTACAAGACTCGGAGAGTGTAAATTGCACGAAGTGAGAATCGTCAAAATTTGTGTTTTAAGTTTTACGACGTAGAGGGAGATTTGAGAAAGCGGTCGTTGACGGTCGAGTTGAAGATTGACAAAGCACTGTTCGGAGGTGCGCGGTCAGCGACTAGTGTTGTCGGATGCCTGTAATTGAATCGCCGGCGTCAAAAGAAGACGTGAAAGACAGTGATTATCACGTTTCTGTTCGGGTAAACCTCAAAGGCGGTCGGGAAATTTTACGGCTACCGGTCGCTAAGAGAGGCGGATAATAACTGTGGGATCGGATGAATCGCGTTTGGTAATCCGAGAATACCGTTCGTCGCATCTAATTAAACCATCGAACCTCGTTCCATTCATTCGGAGATTTTCGATGGATCCAACGAGCCTAATCAGGGACCTTGAACGTCAGAGACAAGGAGATTTGTGCTTCTGAATTATATTCTTTATTTGCACTAACGTCATACACTCAGACATCGCTTACGTTGCAACGCAATTATTACATGTTTTAACATCGATAGAACGTTCGCACCCGACAAAGTTTTGCCCGACGTCGGACCGTTGCATCAACAAGCGCGAGGATCGGCCATCCTCGCTTCGGGTCAGGCCGCCGTCCGATCCTAATTGACGACATTCCGTGAGATTGATCTTGACCGGCCTGGAGACGGGGAGCGCAGCATTCTTCAAGGGCCGCGCCAGTTTCGAACGGCGAATCTGACACCCGGCGCATTAACGGCCGGTATTAATAACCGGGCCCTCCCCCTTCGCCCTAATCGCCATCGAACATTTAGCGAATGCCTCGATAACGGCCATCCATAAACCCCGTCCATTAGAAAATGAACGATACTCCCGGCGGAAATTTCACGCGTCGCCAATATTTCACCTCCACCGCTTTATGGTTAGCTTCTAACGGTTCCTGCAACGTTTCTGCTAAAAAAGAAAGGAACGGTGGACATCTCAACGGATTCAGTATCGTTACTCTCCGATCTGTCGCGGTAGCGGGGAAGGGGGTGCCTCGTTCACAATAACAAATTGTCGCGCCGTCAGTTTTACCTACTTTACAACAATTAATCCTAGGCAGAGTCGTTTCCGGCATTTCGACGTCCACACCAAAACTCTCCGACAGGGAGAGAGAGAGAGAGAGAGAGAGAGAGAGAGAGAGAGAGAGAGAGAGAGAGAAAGAGAGAGAGATAGAGAGAGAGAGAGACTGTTGGATGTCATTTTCCATCGCTCTTATCCCGAATGGCATACTTTGTGCTTTGGATATATAAGACGTCTACTATATTAATCGATGCTCAATTCCAACGGGCTGCTATGCCTAACGCGAACTAATATGCCGCATACTTGCGCCAAGAACGAATTTCTTCTCGATGATCATCGTACATTCTAAGTATAACGTCGGCTTGCCCGTCTCGCTTATTCGGTGAACTCGCAGGTTTCAGGTATTCTAACGGGGGACAAAGAAGGAGACGAGGGGGGTATAAAACATTCCCGTTAACGAGCGGTTCCGCGAACGGAGGGTCGCTTCCTTTTTCGGGAATAATTCAGCTGGGCTTCTCCTCGGATGGGGGACGGGGGGGCCAAAAGTTGAGTCTCGCAAATTCATCGATCTCGCCGAAATCTGGCTCGTTTCCTCGGCAAAACAGTTTCGTCCGCTGATCGTTCGACGCCTCAATCAGGCTGTCCGATCGGCAATCTTCGCAAAATGGCGGCAAACGCAGAACGCCCATCCTAATTGCCAGCCTTCCGGCTACTCCCCGAAACGCCACCTGGACCCCTTTACTTTCAGCTCCGCTGTACAGAAGTTTCCGAGATAAACCGATAAAACGCTCGCCGGGGACCGATCTCGGCAAGAGGAGATACCAATAAATACGCGTCCGAAGTAGAGAGTCGTTCGGACTTTAATAAAAAAATGATTGTCACGCTGTCGATCGGTGTGACGGTGAGAGGGTAACAATTTTCGACTCCGGATGACAAACGACCGACGTGAGCTCGATGTCGGACACTCCTCCGCATCTTTTTTTTCGTCCCCCTTCTTCTCTCCTCCTTTCAGCATCGCGTCGCCGGCCGTCGTAACAACTTTCTCGGGTGCCACGCGTTTTCCCGCCGGCCAATTCTCGTCGGGGCGGATCTCTTTTTTTCCTTCCTGCCGAGTATCGCCTTTTCGGCGGAAGTTCGCCGAAAAGTTTTGACCCCTCGAGGTTGTACTCGGTCGGCCAGTTGGAAGGGACCTTCGTCGTTCGCGGTGACAGATAGGGACTTTCTCCCTGACTCGGGTGGCAAAGGACCGGCCAGAAATGATTGGCGATTAATTTTCTACCCCGCCGCCGGTTGCTGGGCCTTTATGATGGGGGGGGGGGGGGGCGGTTGGAGATAAAGAGGGGGCGGGGAATAACATCTTGAGGATCGATTCGTCCCAGAGCGGCGTTGGCCCGAGTTTATCTCGGCTCACTTCACTTTTTTAACGAACGCTGCCGCGATCGAGGAGGGGTGGTTCGGAGGGGTGAATCTCTGTAGCCGGCTCAGTTTCGTCTCGCGCCGGTGCTTCTTTTAAGAGTCGTCATGCTTGTAGAGCGGAAGTACAAAAATATAATTTGAGGATATGTCAATCTGCTGTGTGTGTGAGAGAGAGAGAGAGAGATAGACAGAAAGAGATAGGAGAGAGGGGGAGGGAGAAAGAGATAGAGATAGGTAGAGAGATAAACATGTATTGTATATAATATATCGAGTAGAGTGAGTGGGACAGAGTACGCGCCTCGAAAGAAATGCGTGTACCGAGCAACGTCGAATCCGGATGAACCGACCGAGAAAAATACCGTCTTCTACGATTAATCAAAATCTTCGCAATTTGTACCGTTTCGCGTTCCCTCCGCGCTACGTCACGGTTCGATCGCTGCCAGCTTTTATATCGAACTTTCGTTTCCGCCTCTGACGTCAGAGCACCGCGAGATCAGTCGTAGCGGGACGCGTCTCTACGCTGACAAAAGAAACGGATTCGGCGCGGGTGTGTACGAGCACGTGCAGGCAGGAACTCAGGTCGCTCTGGACACGAACGAGTGAGAGAGGGTCTTTTGGTCAAACGAAATGATGCTCTCTGAGGGCAACCTAGGAGGATGGAGTGAGTAGGGGCCTCAGCTGGGCTGCTTCCTCGCGATCCTCGCTGTTCTCCAGTCCGCGCATCGCTCTCAACTTCCGTCGCGGCGGCCGCTGATGCTTCTGCCTCTCGCACGAACCCTCCTTCTCCTCTCTCTCCTCCTTCTCCTCCTTCTCCTCCTTCTCCGTCATCTCCTTCGCCTCGATGTCCTCCACGCTGCTCCAGCTACTCTCGCTGACGCTGTGCTCTCGCTCCCGCTTGTTGCCGTTCACCTTCTCCGGCACGCTCTCCGTTTGCTTCTCGTCGTCCTGCGGGAAAGAACGAAATTGTCCTCCATTTCCGGCAAGCTACCGACAAAGAAATATGAACGGCAATGATAATTTCGCCCCGCGTCCCGTACACGCTCGTTTCGAGCTCCGGCCAGATCGCGCGCGTCGCTCGTCGCATTGCGTCGTACTTACGACGATTGCTACCTTCATGGGCAATGTGGTGGTAGTGGTGGTGGCGGTGGTATCCGTGGTATCGCTGCTCTCGCTGTTATTGCTCGGCCTGATTGCGGTCGATAGCGTGCCTTCCTCGAGCGCCGCCTTTCCGCGCGCGTATCTTCTTACCGCCGGCCAGCCGTCCGCACCCTTGAAGTTGGCCTTCGCCACTTTTTGCGCCACCCCGGTAGTCCAGACGCTCGTCTCGCTGCTGCCGGTGCTGCTGTCGCTTCCGGTGCTGCAGTGTCGCCATCGACGCTCTTTAAGAAAGTGCCGGCGGGCGCATTAGAATGAGAAAGGGGTGCGAAGGGCGCGATGGGAGCTAAGGGAGGTAGGGTCGAGTCTCGGACTCGGACGTACTTTCGCAGGGCGGCGGATGGGCGTTCGACACGAAGGGCTTCCTCAGGAGCGGACTGGCCCCGTCCTGACTCTCCTCGCTGCAGGCTCGCGTGATCAGGATCCTCGGGCTTCTTCTGGGCGTCTCGCTCATTACCATCGAGCAGCCGGCACCTACGTCTGCCCCAACGAAGTCGTTTCTGTAGTGAGCACCCATCAAACTGGCGGCACTCGCACTCGACCTCACCAATTTCCCACTTTCTCCTTTTCGCAACGATAAAATTAATACTCATCACATGGAAACGCTTAGACCCGGAGATTATAGTAGAGAGAGAGAGAGAGAGAGAGAGAGGAGTTTCGAGAACCGTAGTCAGAATAATGGACGCCGAAGCGAACAAGAAATTACTCCTCTGCTTTCGGTCCGTCCCTAGTTCGCGTCTTACTACTTGGCCACGGGTAAACTAGGCTAGGCGAATCGGACAGTTTTGGAGGGAAGTTGCTCACCTGACTCGGCGGTTGGCACGCGGAGAGTGTTGCAGGAGGCTGCGGGCTGAAGTCTGCCGCGCTGGAATCCGAGATTGTTGCTTTCGAAGCTGTTACCGGTGCGACAGGTCCCGAGAGCCAGCAGTGCCTCGCTCAGTCTGCGCTGCAGAGGCGGAAACGGGAAGAAGGAGCCGGTCCCGCTTCCGGAGGGCCTCCTCGATCCCGCGACGCTCGGCGTCCTCGCCTGGATCTCCTGCGAACGCAAACGGCGTCTGTACGGACGAAACTTTCAGCCTGCAGCTTGCGAAAGCGTCACTTCGATGCTATCCGCACAGCATAAATACGGACCGATGTGCATTCCGTGTCTCGTTAAGTCAAACTCGTCGAGGAACAAATCGATGCAAGACTGACGAACGTACGCCCTCGCATACCGTAGTGTTAACTTCGCGAAGGCTTAAAGGATACGTCTTGCGAGGAGTGTAAACGTGTGCGAATTCCGACGGCATTCGTGGCCGGGGTCGGCCGATGGAGACATCTTTTCATTACCTGCTGCAGTTCCGACTTGGTGGCTTTTTTCCGCCAGTAATTTTGCACCGACCTCCTCAGGGTCTGTGACTTCAGGCCGTAAAGGAGGCCATTGATGGGCGGCGAGCAGGCGAGGAGCAGAGAGGCCAAGGACGCGAGCTTCGAGTAATCCTGAAGACGATACTGATTACCGGCTCCGCAAACCTCCCAGAGAATGAGTCCGCAGTACGGAAAATAGAGCAAGTACAAGGATCCGACCAGTTGCATCACCTGCAATGACACCCGCTCAGCACTCTCGAACGAATGGAGATGCAGTGGTGCCTCGAAACGGGAACGGAGAACACAGTCGGATTTTGCGGCGAACGTCGATTGCGACGCTCCTACGGAACTTTGTCGTGCGTGCCGTGAAACGGAAGGACGAAACGGAAAAAGAGCAACGAAAAGGTGCACGACACACGTATATGCATGGGAACAAAAAAAGGAACACTGAAGAAGCAAACGAAACAGAACGACCTAGAAGCGCAAACGTGCGACGTGGATAAATAAAATGTACCGATTGATAAACCATAGCGCGGGAAGGATATTGGCCGGAACTGGCTGGGGAATTAGCTTTCATCAAAGGCACATTTCTGTCAATCGATATCGGGTACTGCGCAAAAATGCGGTTGCCGACGATGAAATTTCAATCGAGCCACGGGCGGTGAAAAATTCTGATACGCCGGACGGAGCCGCAAAATTAGCGAAGCGGCCATGGCTTCCGGGTAAATAGCCCAAGTGTGCGGGGCGCCCGGCGATATGATTTAATTAATACTTGCGGGATATTCTGGTAGGAGGGGCGGCGTGTGCGGAGTTTCAAGTCAGTGACGTGGGTCGCGTAATCGGGGACGGAGGGCAAAAAGGAATGCGAAAGTTTAATCAGGGACCTAAAACCGAAGCAGAGGCCTCGTTCGTTCGGAGGCCATCAGCCATCAGCCATCAGGCATCAGCCATCAGGCATCAGCCATCGGGCGACAGGCACCCCAGCTAGGTAACGTCTATCGATTTGAATTGCAAACAGGCCGCGCTGCCCGTCTGCAAAATTCAATTACAGCCGAGGTTTTAACTCCCCGGCCCTCCGCTGATTAGGCTGATCAGTTTAAATCGGCGGGTCAACGAATTAAGCCGATAGGGTTCCAGAGCGACGGTAGCTGGAAAACGAGGTTTCGCGCGCAGAGTACTCGATCGTCGTCTTCGCAGGCAGGACAGTTTGCATGGATAGTGGAAAAGGAGCCTGTCATTACGGGCCAACTTCTACAAGCGAAACAAGCAGTTAACCGGACTGATAACAGGACTCGCTTCTTCGACGATTAGGGGATGAACGTTGAGCCCAGCGAAGGTAGCGGATCCGGGACTGGCATTAGATCAATCCGGGCAAAAATAATGAACAGTACGAACCGTGCTGGCAGCACTGTGGAACCTGGGCGGCCCGCCTGCCGACGGGGCCGTGACAGTCGGGACGAAAAATGGATTTCGCTGATGGGTGATGGTCACCTGAGCGCTCAGGGTCACCTCGTAAATGGCGCTGGCGATACGATGACGATGATAGCGGGCTATGCCAAGGACACGCAAATTGCAGACTGTCACGAGGACGGCGGGCAGGGCCAAGCCCAGAATGGCGTAAACGATCCCGTAGAGGGCGGCTGCCGAGCCCCAGGTGCCGTTGCCGAAGTCCGGAGCGCAGCAACCCAGGTCCGGACTGTATCTGCGTGTTCGGGACGAATCTCAGTACAGTTCCTCGTCGCTCCACCCGGCTGGCCGGCCGTTTCTCTTTGGCCGTTTCTCTTTGGCCGTCATGAAATATTCCTCACCTGTACGGCGGGACTAGGCCGGAGAACGGCGGCAGGCACAGAAGCAAGGCCCCTGTCCAGGATGCGGCCAGTCCGACCGCCACTCGACGCGGCGACACCAACGCTGTGTAGTGTAACGGTGCGGCAATGGCGTAGTACCTGTCGGTATACCATTAAAGTGAAAACGAGTCCCGGCGGTAGAACGCTAAAAGTAATCTACCCGCGTAACGTCTCGCGAGCTTAGGGGCAATAATTTCAGCCGGACTCTATCGGGTTCATCGGATAGAGTACGGTGTCCGCAATCCGGGAGTGGAATTCCACCGTGCGTGCCGCTCTGTTTTCATAAGTCCGGGACATATTTATAGGGCGATGCGGTTCAAGCGGAGTTCGTACGGCTTGCCTTCCGGGAGGAAGCACGCGAGCGCAGTGAATTCGTGTCGATCGCACTGGGTGGGAGAGGAAAATGAGAAGGTTGGCGGATGAGACACTTGGAGTAGGACTGCGGCGAGGACGAGCAGGGGGCAACGGGTTAAATTCGTTAAACTGGTTGAATAAAATATCGGGCCGTCGGATCGATTCGGGACCTTTGTGAAAGGTGGAGAGAGAGGGTGGAGGGATAGGTCGAAATGAGGCAAACTGGGAGGGGAAGACAGAGTGGAGTCGATAAGAGAAACACGCGTCCCCCAAACATTTGGGAGCCGCTCCTTTGACTCGTCCTTCGTCCTTGGATGTGTCAATGCGCCGCGGCGATAACGCGAGGGTGGCAAACGATTTGGAGGGGTGGTCTCTTCTATAGGCCACGGAACGCCTTATGTCGGCCGACGGGAGCTCAAAGAGGTTCCCACCCTCCGCGATTATTTACCTTCCTCATTGTTGCACGTTCGAACGTTCGCGACGATGTCACAGATGGCAGGATCCATCTTTGCCCGCACCGTCATTATCATAGCATTATTCGGACTGCCGACTTCCGTTAGAGCGCTAGCTGTCGGACTAATGTGGAGCGTAATCGGGTCTTGGCAGAATTGAATTTGGCATCCGATGCGGTACACGCGCGCGACTTTGGGCGGACGTTATGTCCGAACGGAGCGAAACAACAGCGGTCCGATTGGGTGACCAAAGTTTCGACGATCGGAATATCAATGCGGGCGCAGTGATTCTCAAATGGGACAGAAATTGAAAGGCTAACGTGGGCCGTATAGAAAAACGGGACAAACTCCGGATTTACGTGTTCCGCGCTCGGCCGGCGGCAACGCGTTATATCGTGCGACATGCGATATAGCGGTTTTTCGGGACGACAGGACGCGAAAACAGGGTTGACACGGTTAGGCGACGCCTCTCTATGCGAAAAGTTTCGAACGTACGCGTTTGACGAAAGAGCGGAGTACGGCGACATTAAAGTCCGACGCTTCTACGGGGGGTTGGGTGTGACGCGACGCTTGACGTAATTCCGTCGAGACAATTTGGGTGCTACGATTGGGAACGAAATTGGCCGGGCTAAACTTGTATGGAGCGAGGGTAAAAATAGAGCGGAATATGTTTGTCTCCGAATGTCATCGTCGGAGCGGTTCGAGGGGTAACGTCGCCAGGTAGAAGGTTGACATTTTTTTGGCTCACCTGTCACAGTTTAGGCCGGTGACGGTCCAAAGGGCAACGGGATGTAGGAGTGCCAGAAGGAATCCGTGCAGAACGCACCAGGTGCCTGCGATTGGCCAGGTGCTGGTGGCGAATATCAGTAGCGTCAGGCAGACTGCCGTCTCGACGGCCCCCAGATGAATCAGCAACAAAGTGTTGGCCGTCTGTTGCTGCTGCGTCTGTCAGCGACAATAATCGAGAGTCATTCAAACTTCTTTCATTCTCGACGCTCTCGCGTCAAAAGCGCCACGTGGCTAATTTAAACTTTAGAAGCTTTCGCGCGCTTCTCGAATTACACTCTAAGTTTGTTATTTGGACGGAGGTAGGAAAATAATGATACCGCCGTCCTCACAAAATTAGTACGTATTTAGAGAAGTCTCGAGCTTTCTAGTGTTATTCTTGAACTACGTCGTTGGCCACGTGTTCTCGCCATGACGTCTTCGGGAAAGTCGGTAGGGTTGCCGGTACAGTGATCACGGACGAATTTCAGTACTAGTATCCTTTCATACCTCTCCATTAAAGTTCACGGTCCCCGAACTGGCCAACCGTACCCTCCTACACTATAAGCGTATTGCATTTCTACGATATAAATTCTCAGAGAGCGAAGCTTGACATTTTCTACTCAAGGTACCATCGAATCAATCTTCGATAAAATCGCCACTGCACTTACTGCTTTAAGACACATCCGAAACGTCGAATTTCGAACATAATTCAAGGTCTCGAACGTAACGTTGACAATGGACAAAAAATATCGCACAAATCTCAATGAGACATCGTAACTCCACCTTTCGGAATTCCCCTCATCGTCATTCCGCCCGGAAATAGTTCCTCACCTGTTTGCCGAGACCGAGAACAACGAGAAGGATGTAGGCGTTGAGAAGGAGACCCAGAGCAGAGACGAGGACGAGAGGCACTCCGAATGCCCAAGGGACCATTCCTCTTTTCCCGCGTGATTTCCCGCCCTTGGAGATTCGGCCCCAGCTCTGTCGACCGACGAAATCGCGCGCTGGACGAGTTCGGCCGCTCAAGTGAATCTGTCCAGCTTGTCCAGCTCCCAGCTCGTCATCCCCATCGATATCTCCGTGGATGCGACTGAAACACCTGTGGAATAGCGTACAGTTCATTTCTTCGGCTCACCTCCGCATCAAAACCCTCTTCTTCCCACTGACGTACAAATCAATTTTTTTTTTCTGCTGACTTCTAATGTTCTAACGCAGGGAATCGAAAATATTCCTATGCCATCCGCGGCTGTTTACCGTGAAAGCCTTTGATCTTTATATCTGTTCGTCGGTGACCGGCACTCTCCCGCGATTGGAACCCGAGTCGCTTCCCGCAGGAAAGTTCTCTCCCCCCTCGCAGTTCCGATAGAGAGACAACTTGATATCGCGAGAGTCGGGCAGGAACTTTCCGCCCGGTGGGATGAGTGTGCAATTCGAGCGTACGTGGAAAACGTGCGGGCGAGTTTCATAGGACGGAGTGCGCTCCTTTGAATGCCAGATGCGAATCCGGCTGTTATATCTCGCGCATCGACGCTTATTCTTTGCTTTATTACTTCGGCGTTCGTCGACAAAAAAGACGGAGGATGTAGTGGGACAAATTGTAAAGGGTGGACCGCGCGCGTAAAGTGCTTGCCAGTTATTCCGCGTAAATTCCCATTCGCCCGTCGGGCGTTTATTATACGTCCTAACTTTCATTTCAGTCAAAGTGATTCCACTTTCGCCCGCGACGGCCAGAAGTTTCAGAAGGGGAGGCGGCGCGCAGAGCTTACTTACCCCGGGCGCAAATTTTATCCCCACCCCGTCTGCCTCTTACTTTATCGGCAACGGACCCGCCGCTTTATCCGCCCTTTAACGGCCTTTCCTCGGATTTAACATGATCGACGTGTCCAATACGCGGTTCGCTATCGGACGTGTGTCCGCGATGAGGACAAGTATAGCAATCAGGACGCTCTATATTTAGAGCGTTAATGTTCGCCGCTTTGTCACTGACTCGAGTGACTACTTAGTATTGACAGGTTCACGACTGCGTCAGATGGTTCTTTCAAACGTTGGCTATTATCCGTTGTACACATCTAAGTGGAGTATGAACTTAAACTGGCAGAGTTTAATTGACGTTAACAGGGGTACTTTTCCAGATTAGAGAAGGCTGGAAATGGTTGGGAAATACAGTGTGCGTTTCGTCGTAAAATCTTTTGACAGTGTCAGGTGGATTTGACTAACTTGATAGTCGACATGTTAATGAAAGTGCTTCGTTGATTAGGCTTCGACCTTCCCACGCATACATGTATATTGTGCCATGTCCGCTATGTCCTACTGTACGATTCCCTGATCATTGATTATTATTAGCATTGCACACAACGTCGTCGGTGATTATCATCCTCGCATCATGATGTCTACGCAAATGATTGTCATTCCGGTAACACGGTAACTCCTCGAAGAGTGCCAGTAGAATTTTCCTTGCCACCGTACTGCGGTAATGCGTCACTACCGTTACATTACCGCGACGCTACATCATCAGAACCTCTCTCCGCCATCCCGTTACGTAAACCGCACGTAACATCCGAATTAGGTACATCCTCCGCGCTCAATTATCAAAGCAACTTCGCGTATTTGCACCCGCAATTATTCATTACGTCTTCGATCAAGACGCCGCGGTACTCTCCGCAAACAATATATGTAATACGTGTCGTACGAACGGTGGGCCAAGCGTTCTGAGCGTCCATTGTTTTCTGGATCACGAACGGGGCCCGGCATCGTCGACGTAATTCGGTTAGGCTGTCGTCCTGGCGGTTCCATTATCGACCATTAGCGTGTCCCGACGTCTGCGTCGGGACGACTCGCGTCGAGCTGGGCGCGCGAACCGAATCTTCCTTCGAGGATGGCTTCAAGAAGGCAAACGCCGAAGCTGCCTCGAGACGAGCCGAAGAGCCTTCTAAATACGTTAACTCCCGCGTTCGTTTACTCCGCACTCGCGCTCTCTCAGGCAAATAGTGCACGCAAGCGCTCCCTTATTAGTCCCACGCATCCCGCGGCATATGGGCATATAATATTCATGCGAGACATTGTTACGTGGAGCCCTGCGGAGCGAAGCGATTGTCGCATCGATATTGGCCCTCGCGCACGATAATTGGCCTCACTTAATATCGCTGTACGGTCATCGGATTAACATGTAACGCAATTTGTCGAAAAGCGCCCTGCACGACGTCGAATTTCGAGAGCGTGTCCAGGCCCTTCGCGATAAGGTCGGGCAACTCGTAACTTGATTCGTTTAAATCCTCGACAAGTCGCCCGGATCAGGCCGGGCCGGATATTAGGTGTCGTAAAATTGGAAGTTTCGTCACGCGTCCTTCCAAATTGATTTACGCGCCAGTTTCTGCCCTGCAACAGTGGCCCTAGCCAACTTTATCGCGCGACCTACACCCGTTACTCTCCGTTACTCGCCGTTACTTCGCGTCGCAGGCCGAGTAAGGGTCTTCCAGGGGTGGATGGATGAAAGTTGAACTTACGCGACTTAAGGTGTACGACCTGAATAAGTTCCGTGGGACGATCTGGCGTGCGAGGCGTAGGCAAATTTTTAAGTCCGCCAAATTGCTTCGCCCGATCGGATTTCCCCATAAACGCGACGTCAGTCTTGCCAGCCGGTAAAATATAGGGCGCGATACTCGAGCAAGGTAAATTAGACGGGCGACGTACACCTGATATCAATTAAACGAGGCAAATTGATGAAAGGCACGAGGCCTTCTGCCTTCGCCTAATAACATAATAACAAGCCTCGTTTTCTAGCCTTCCTTTTCTCGCATCCGGCAGCTCCGAGAGTGCGAGAGGCAATTCGATCCTCGTCGAGGCTGTCGACAAAAAATGTTGGGCCCTATCGAACTGCCGGGAAACCGTTTCGTCCGACAATTGACGGAGGAATGAAAAGACGGTTCGATCAACGTGTCTAACCTTCGCGAAATTAAGACAGTCGGGGGATCATAAAAGATTTCCACTGGGAGTGCCCCGTTTCTTGACCCACTTTCCCGCCGAGCTTATCATCGGCCAATAGCGTTCCCCGATGATTCGAAGGAATGCATTGAGGCGAAAGTAGAGGCTGAGTCGGGCGCGTGGTCGCGAGCAGATATCGATTTCCGTCGAGAGTGTTTCTCCTCCGCTTTCGACTCGATGATTCCACACCTCTCACCCCTTTCTCTCTCTCTCTCTCTCTCTCTCTCTCTCTCTCTCTCTCTGTTTCTCTCTCGTTCTATCCCATTCCGAACAGTACCAGTCCGGGGTAAAAATCTTGCGCGCAACAAGTATTTAGCGATAAAGCCTGGCTTCGTGGATCGACGCGGATCACGATCCCGCACTGCAAACACTCGACTCAGCCCGAGGGAGCGCCGTTTCGTTTGGGAAAATAGTTTTCGCGCAACAAGTAGGTAAAGCGACGCCTCGCTCCGGTCTATTTCAGGCCCCGGTTCGTTTATCGCGCTGCCGATGCTTCTACCGCGATGGGAACGGGACGAAGTGTTTGGCTGTCGATATTTCCCTCGACATTGTTGTCACTGGAAATGTCAGCTTTTTTCTGTCTCCCTCGCCGACGAAAGGGAGTAGTCTGTGGGAGGCGATACCTGGAAAATCGTACGGCGACTGTCACGTTAATGAAGTGCAAAGTTAGTCTCCAGCCGTTAGACACCAGCGATTATGTTAATTTTAATTTTTATTTAACTTGCCGCAATGATAAAATCGTGTCCTATATTTGGATCACCCAAAGCATCTAGCATGCATTTTCCTAATTAGATGTTATCCCGAATTTCCAAAAGTAAAATGTTTGATGAGGGAAGAGTCATTGTTAAGAGAAGCTAAACAAGTCATCTTCACCCGTTCGATAAATGTAGTGTCGAAATTCCGTGAACATTTCTCCAAGGTAAAGTAGTGGAATTTCGTTGGGTATCTGATTTACAGTTTGTACCGGCCGCCAGGAACAGAGGGTACAATTATCTAACGTAGAATGACGAGGTAGCGCCTGAAAGGACCGGTCGGGGAATAGAAACCACCCTTCGCCCACGTCATTGCTTTTCAGCATTTCATTCCATTCCTCGCACTACCCACCCTTTCTCCACCTTTGTGCCGAGCCCGCGCACTTCCCCCCGTCTTACCATACTCCTTACTTTTCTCTTTCTCTATCCAATCACTCGATCCAATATTGAATTCCTCCCCCTTTCCCTCTGTTTGCGTCACCTCGAAAATCATCTTCCGACGAACGCCTCGCGGATGAAATCTCGACACGATCCACTGACAGCGCTGTCGATTGTAGATTGATTGTCGATTCGGAAAAAAAGGAAAATTGGGCGAGTTAATCGACGGTAAACACTCCCAGGTATGATTAATGTGCGAGCGGCAGCTTTCGAATCCGTTGTGAGTTGTGAGACTCTCGCGGAAAATTCGCGGTCGGCGCCGATCGATAAGGGGAGGGAAAATAAAAAAGAAGTGGCGGAAGGTCGAAGCCACGTGCTGGAGAGGCAAGGGTAAACGTGCTGCGGTTTGCGTGATCGGGCGATACAGGTGGTTTGCAGGGCGAATCACTGGATGGCGAAGAGGAAGAGGCCGGAGAGACATCAGGGACGCGAGGATCGATCGATCCTCGACGAACGTCGAGAGGGCGTCCTACATGTGTCGACCGTAAATGAGGCGGCCGTCATCGAGTGCCCGACTCGCGAAACAAATGTCCGTTGAACAACCCGAAGAGTCTAAATGTCCCGCTGACACTTCGCGCGGCAACGTTTGCTTTCTGCTAAACCGTTTCCCTGCAGCTGATCGCGCTGTCCTGCTGGCGTTGTTTGTCGATTGTCATGGTCTTTGGCTCCCCGGACAGATTGAATTATATGGTGTAGCGATGGCAAATTAACGATCTGTAATTCGAAGAAGTACGATTCCTAAACTTGTTCACGTTTTAAGAAATATGTACTTATGCGGATGACTAAGATCTGAATCTATAGAAATTAAAGGATAGGTTGTCAATCTTAAATTCCCAAACTTCGCGCGGCAACGTTTGCTTTCTGCTAAACTGCTTCCCTGCAGCTGATCGCGCTGTCCTGCTCGCGTTGTTTGCCGATTGTCGTGCTTCCCGGACAGATTGAATTATATGGTGCAGCAATGCCAAATTAGCGATCTGTAATTCGAAGAAGTACGATTCCTAAAGTTGTTCACGTTTCAAGAAATATGTACTTATGCGGATGACTAAGATCTGAATCGATAGAAATTAAAGGATAGCTTGTCAATCTGAAAATTCCCAAACTGAGTCGTGCAGAAGTAAATAACTGAATGCTGAAAGATTATACAGCGTGCCGATGACTAGCCGAGTTGACAGAAATTAGGGTAACGTCGTCGTAGTTCCACCCTCAAATTGCCGTGCTCGATGAAAGCTCGCATCTATTTAACGTTCTCCGAGCGAGGAGCCAAATTCCTAGATAATTAGCAGCGATAGGGCGCGTTTCGGAGGAGTTCGTTAAACGAAATTTTCCGTCGTCAGAAATTGGCCAAAACTGCCGGCGACGAGGCCGGGGCGCCCGGCTGGCCGGCTGGCTGGCTGGCCAGCTCTGAAAACCGCTCGCATTTTGGGGACGACGACGACGACTAGCTATGGGCCATCCCCGTGAGCGGAAACTTCCGTCGGACAAGTTCGCTTCGTCGAATATCGGGCAGACCCGAAGGCCGCCGCTCTCTCCAGAATAGATCCGCACGCCCGATACGATCCCAACATGACGTCGTATTTGCGAGGCATCAATTTCATGATTAGGACCAAAGACGATTCCGGGAGCTTGTTCATAATTCGGGGCTCGATAATTAAACCGGTAATCAGGACATCGCCTCGGCCCGAACAAGCCGAATGTCTATACATGTACCCCACGAGCGTAAGTATTTCGGCGATACTTGACACTTATATCACTCGTTTTCGGCGATACTTGACTCGTTTCCGGCGTGACGACGTCATCGTGTCAGCTAATCGAGAGAATTCAGAGATGAAGCTCAGGCCACTGTCGTTCAACTGATCAATTACGATGCGTACACGCGTGTCAGCTTTGGCAGAAAGTTGACGGACAAAGAGCCTCAGCCATGCCCACGTATGATCGACGTCAATTTTGCGCGAGAGGTGGGAAAATAATTCGATGAAATCGGCTGCGATCTCATTGGCGTTCGAGAGGGCGACCGCGAAATATCGCTGATTCGGTGAAAGAGCGATTTAGACGGATTACTGTTCTTGTGCCGGCTCTTCCGAAGGATAAATCCGGTTTCGCCGCCTCGACGCTACGGCCAGGAAGCCGGCAAAAAAGGATAAAACTCTTTACGGGGCGCCGCTCTTTAAATCGCTCTCAGGACGGGGCGGAAATTTTTCCGCCGGATACGATTAGCCGACCCTGTAAGTCGCTGCAAGTCCATTGGGCAGCTTAGGCGAGTTCCCGAATCGCGATTATGGCGGAGCCGTAATTTGTCACGTAGAACGTGCTCTCCTTCATTTCCGTCGTTTCTCACGCGGCACGTTCGCGGAGACCGCACGGTTAACACGCCGCGAGCACACGAGATGATATCGGGGTAAGATTAAGGTCGGCGAATATTTCATCGACCGCCTCTCTTCATTTACATCCGCGACGTAACGATGGTCCGGCTTTGCGCTGATCATATTTTATCCGCTCATCCCGCTTTCCGGAGCAATTTCACTCTGTTTCACGCTTTTCCCCTGTTTTCCATATTTTATGCGCACTATGTGTGCCTCATCAGTGTATACCTGACAAGGTCTGTCACGTGTGTGTGTGTATGCTCGGAAGTTTCGCGCTTCTCTCCACTTTTCCGAAACAATTTTGTTCGTCTTTCGTATCTTCGTTTTGCATCGGGCTCGCTCGTGCACTTTCCAAAGAGGCAACGACGTTAGCGGATACTCTTCGAAGGAACAATTGTTTTACCACAGCTGGCCGACATGACGAGTTCCGCAGTCCGCCGGTGCGACGTTTTTAGTTGTCCGACTGGGCTGCAGATCGAGAGAACTCGCGGTGTCGGTTCGCTCTTAATACTCGGCACGACGCTTGAAGCACGTTTTATTACTTTATTGTCGGACTCGTTCAGGACAAATAGAACCGTTCGACCCTTGTAAAACTCTCAGCGCGCCGGGTACGTATCAGCTTACTCGTCCCTTGCTCATAGTTCTCCGTTCGGTATTCCACCGGCGAGCGCGAAAACATTGAAACTTTCCGATGAATAAACTTTGAGCTTTTGTCGCTCTCAAGTATTATTGTATCTGAAAGTGTGGTTGTTCGATTCCCGTGCCATAAGACATTGAAAATGAGTGCGGGGCAATGCACATTTTGTTAGTTCGCGTCAATATCAGCTGTATCAACGAGCTCAAATTTTGAGCCAGGACCGAAATGTCCGACGCCAAGACGAGTTTCCATACGTGACAATGCGCTGTACGTCCGATGTATCACTAAAATTTTCATCCTGATTCGCGGAAAAAGAACACGCGCGAACACGCGTGAATATGAGGATAAAATAAAGTCCCCGCACGTCGCGTCTTCGTTAGCTGAATTCACCGCTAGCGCGCTATTTTCGAAGCAAAATTGCGCTGATCAATATTCCCGTCGCTCTCTCGGCTATCCCTACACTTACAATTCTTTCAATCGCAACCACGCATCATGTTTAATGCACCCTGATTTCTCTCGCTTCTCCCGCGACCGCGTTCGGACTCCATCGTTTCGCGTCGCCCCACGTCGTCTCACGTATCTCCACCTTCGAAGGGCACCTGGCATTCTCCGGTCGGTTTTCCGCCGTCAGATGCTGTTTCCCAGTGCTTATCGGGTGTCGGGATCAAACTGTACTTAATGCTACGTCAGTCGAGGCGAGAAGAGGAGCGAAGGAGTTGGCTCTGATTGTCGGCGGATTCGAGAAGCGAGCCACTCGACGCTCGTTTCCACCCCCTCGCAGAGGGTGGAGGCCTCAGGCCGTATCGATTTGCCGAAACGAAGAGCGAAAGGGGAACCCGTTTGACCGTCTGGCAGCACGTCGCCCGGAAGAACAACAGACCCGCGGCTGTCGGTACCAAATTTCCTGTCCCCGAGATTCCCACAACCCCGAAGCAGATTTCCTCTTCGACGTCGACGAACGTCATTGCGCGGCGAACGCGAAGATCCGACGGAATACGACGTTACGCGTACATTTGCGGGAAACAGTGGCGCAGGAGAAAAATTCATAAATGCAAATTGAACCTGACCCGAGGTCCGCGAATCGTACACGTCCCCCGTTACGGAATATAGAGCATACGATCTGTCGAGTCCGCAGATCCTGTCGTATCCGCGTCCCGTAAATCTCGTTCGTCCGGCGTCTCCTCCTGTTTTGTCGTCGGAGAGCTCCGTGATGCAGTTTAAACGCGTAAGAAAGGCGAAGTCCCTCCACACTGCCTCGCCCCCTGGGGGCAAGGGGGCCGATATTGACTCGGGTTGAACTTTGGCATCGGCCCAAAGCGAGAGAGCGCGAGGCCGAAATGTACTTCCACCCTTTCGAAAAAGCCGCGGAAAATGGCACGGAAACTATCAATTGCCGCGCGGCAGCTACGTGAGCATTTATCTCCCGATCGTAGATGGGGAAGGCGGAGATTCTCTGTTTGCACGACCGCGATCGCGGGAGCGAATTCGAGGGAACGCAGAGTGATTCTTCGCAAGAATATTTGAGCGAGCAGCCCTTCTTTCTTTTTTTTTTCGTTCCATCTACGCGGCGGTAACGGGAAATTTATTCACCGAAACGTAGCAGCTGGCTCGCGGCGAGAGATCGTATCGTTCCGACAAACTTTTCTGCCTTCCTTCGGCTCCAATGCGCGTGGGAGTTTTCGATTTGACCGATCGCCCTTTTTCAACTTCGCGCACACGTCCCCGTCGACGGTGGCCGATCGTTCGGCCGTGTGCGCGAAATCCTCTTTCGGGACACGTGGGGACTAATAATTTCCGTCAGGTAGTTCGAGTCTCGATTGAGCCCGATACTTTGTCCTCTCAGCAAACGGCGGCCAGACCAAATAAAGCGGGGTGAGGGGGAGGGAGGGAAAGGGCAAGGGCAAGGTTGGGAAACAAGAGAGAAGATCCGGCACGTGACGATCGCGATGAATCCTTAAAGGATGAGCACTTTTTGCTGACTCCAAAAATGGCTCTACGCGTCCTACTAAAACACCCCCGTGAATCGTAAAAAAATTAATTCAGCCTTCTTCGCCTCTCTGCGTCGAGGCAGCACTCGGTCCGTAACGGATTCGGAGAGAAATTAAGAAAAACAATTTGGCGCAAGTGCCCCATTCGCAAGTTTACGTCTGCGCGGCCCGATCCTGCCATGTATTCTTACTCCTCACCCCCCGATATCCTTCGGGCGCATGTATATCATGGCTGACGTTATAGCGGTCGAGTCTGGCCGTCTAATTGATTTTAATTTATACCCGTTTAGAGTCGGACTCCCGGGCCTAATTACTCTGCCATCCTGGCCATTCGCGCGTCTATCCGCGGCTCCTGAATAATCCAAGTATCCTTCGAGGGAGCGGAGGCCTCCGGCTTGACCTTGAAAACTTCTCGGAATTATTCAGGAATCGGCGCGATGCCGCTGTATATGCGCGGAGTATCGAATCTCCATAAATGTACGCCGGGTCAATCGGTGCTTCCGGAGATAGGGGTTGGAAGACGGGTTGCATGGGTGGGGTGAGCCAATGGAAGGAGGAAGATTGAGAAGGAAGGTGATACGGGCCGATAGGTGTACGGATGGATATTGCCGCGGAATATCTAAATTTATGCGAAAAACTCGGGCGATTGAGGATGTTCAAGGCCGAGGCTGCATCTTGCGTGGGTGTAATTCGAGATAAGTCGCGTCGTCATGGAGGGCTAGCGACGGGGTCTGTAGCGGGGGTAGGGGCAGGGCGGAAGACAGCTATTTGCACACGTGGCAACAGTCGTTTGTGTATATATTCTCCGGCAAGTAGCGTCAGCGGAGGCCGCCGTCTCTGACATAGGGCAAATATTGGGATAATTGGGAGGAGCGAGGACGATCGTTAGGATGAATTTTTTGACGCGCGCGCCTCCGATGCTTCTCCCGATTGAGCCGTCTGTTTCCTCAGTCCACAGACTTTCTTCGCGCTACCTTGGAATTTCAGCTTTGGCCGAACGTCCAGCCCTACTTCCGTCTTTCCGCTTGTCGTCCGGAACGTTCCGAGATATTTAGGTGCGTCCGAAATAGAACGATGAAGGACGCTGTCTAGCATTAATTCCGGGTAAAAGCCCTTCCCGATTGAAAGTTACTACGGCTACGGAACTTTATTGAAAGGAAGCATCGCTCGCGCTTGCACGGCTCCCTGTGCCGATTCTCGCGGACGAACGGACGCATTCGAGAGAGAGAGGGTTGCAGGGATATGCGCCTGCGACGTACGGAAATTTACGGCAAATTATTCGGGGCACGAATTAGTCCGTACGATACATCGCACCCGGTGGCTGGCAAATGCGGCGCGGATCAAACGCGAGGTCCGTTTCTGATACAGAAGCCTCATCAGGGATGCAGCGACTATACTCCCAATAGGAAATTCCCAGCTCCCGATGATGAGACATTCGCGAATTTCGGATAAATCTTACTTGGCTTCGTAGCCGCCGAGTGGGACGAAGACAAATTCCACTCGTGACCTGCGTAGAATTCCGAGATTACTGAAATTAATTCCTTCCGCTGAAAAATAATATCTTCTTTCAAACAGGAGGACGGTATTAAGATACCGAGACAGATCCGAGCTTTTCGGATCATTGTCAGGAGAGGATCGTCCTGGCGAGGCGGTTCATTTTCCGCCGTTCCGAGTCAAAAATTTCTTTCCTCCGACCTTCTCCCACGCAGGAGCAGCGCGATGAAAGCAAGAATAATCTACTGGATTCGAGGACGAATGACGTCGGCAAACACGCTCTTATCCTTCGTCGGGTCCTCAAGGATACGCGTGTCGGGACTCCGGTAATATTTCACGTCCGCCAGCGTGCCGTTACGTCACGCGTATGCTGGGACAATATTCCGTCTGAAATCACGAGGATATTTCAATTTCGAACGGAGTGTTTTGCGCGTCTGTCCCGACGTTCAGCGTCGGTCGAATGTTCTGGGGAAGGGAAGGGGGGGGGGGTTGAGGGAGGATTGGGGATGGATGTTGGAACCGATCCCGATGGGAAACGTTTCAAATCGCTTGAATAAGTGCCCCCACGTACGCGTCGGGCTGCCAGCCGCCGACCCTCATCAGGCCGGCTTGTTACTCATTAAATGGCGGACAGAAAATAGCGGTAAAATGTCAAAGGCGCCCTAACTCTCGCTTAATTTCGCCGGACCTACATATCGCTACATATCGCGCGGTTAAAGGTGAATCGTCTATACGGGACGGTCGTAAATAATATTCGCAGGGTGTCGCGCCTAATATACGCGGTGTACGTATAGATAGCTATAGCGTATCGGCTGAGGCCGCGGACGACGGTGGAAGCGAGGAATCCTCGCAAAAATAGACTGTCTCCGCAAAAAGGGGGGTGCGATAGGGGTGAACTTGCCGGCACCGTCAAATATCCGGCGCACTCGTCCGTTTATCCAGGACAAACCTGTTCTCGCGCACTGGCCGCGACGAGGTTTACTTAACGTGTGCACGCATGATATTCGCCTAAGTACGCGTTCTTCCTGTATCTGGTGCCGTATCAAATAACGAATACCGGTGGCCTCAAATCGTACACGTGCGCTTTCTTCGGTCGAACGATGACTTGGCGACGTTTAATCCGCTAAAAACCTTTTGCTTTCCCTGCCGAACGATTATTGCAATCGGAATATCCGTATCGAAACGACAATTTTATTACGCCCCACGCTCATCGCGAACTTTTACTCCGTCATACGGTGGATCCTTTGAGGCGTCGGGATATCTTTCAAGTGCGCCGCGTTACGCTCCGTATATTACGGCCTTCCGCCGCTCTCGCTCTCATAAATATGAAATTCGACGAAGGTGAACGAGGACGGGGGTGGAATCGTAACATGTGATCGCCACGATTTTTCGATCCATAACAAGCGGGGTACGTTGTTCCATTATGGACGCGGAACAGGCTCTATTATTGGCAAAATATCTCGAACAATGGCTTTATGGCTTTTAAGCCCTTCCCCCAATCCGCCCCCGACGTTCCATTTCGCCGTTTCAGACCGACTCCCGTTCAAGATTACTCTTTGAATGCTCGGAATACGGGAGCTGCGCTGGTTGGGGGCGCAGGCTAAGAAATCCCGCCGTCAGCTGGGAATGCAATTTTGGTTTCGCGGCCGCGACACGTGTCCGGATGGAAACTCTATCTCGTCTAGGGGACTCGCGGAAGATTCCGATGCCATTGAAATTCGACGGATAATGAGTTCCGTATCTATGCGAGTCTCTGTGCCGAATCGACTTCCACCACCCCTGGAATTTCATTTATTCGCTGCTGGTGGATACGGGTCAGAAGCGGAAACGTTCGAAGACGCGGAATGACTCGGTCGTCGGCGGGAAACAAACGTTAAATTCATCGACGATAACGTATGCAGAAAATGGAGTGTATTATACGGCGCGTTATACGCCGTCGTAACGTGGGTCAGAAACGGCCGGGTATAAAACCATATCGACGGCGTAAAATCGAAAGCCAACGAGTGTCCCGCGGGGAGCGGATCAGGATATTGAAATACCTTCGGACGGCGGAAAGGTGAGGGTCGATAATCGATTTCTACCCCGGGCTCGATTCGACCCCCTAGCGCTGCCGCGTTCTCGCTCTCCTTTCGAATCGACAATTTTTCCCACCGGCTTACACTATTACGCCCCAAAAAAATAGCAAGGTCCGCGGTTCCGCACCTGAAGCGTGTCAGCGCTCGTCGTTCGCCTCAAAGGCCGGCGCTGGCCCACGGAAATGAGAGGAGGCCGCAAGGTCAACCATTTGGCACGCACGCCTCAGACTTCCATAAAATTTCGCCCATGAAACGCCTTTACTGCCCGAAACAACGGCACAACGGGGGTTATATTCTCGAGTTTGCGCTCGTAAAACCGACGAAATAAATTGAAATTCCGCAGAATCCGCGAGGAGAGCATCTTCGATCATCGGGGCGAGGACGCGTTGGGGGGGAAAAGGACGACCGTCAAGTGTGAAATGGAGTACAGGACAAACTTCAGACCGGTAGGAATACCGTAGGTGACAGCGAAGGTTCGGAAGGTGCCTTGGTAACCGAGCGCCGTGAGATCCGATCGTCGATCAAACGATTCGGGTTAGAACAACGCGTCCGGCCGCGATGGCCGGGAAAAAGAGTCCAAGGTCACGGCTGGCAAAGGCACGTACCGTGCACGATTATAGCCTCGCGGGACACGCTGGCCCGACGATGTTGTCGAAAGCTTCCGAGCCACTCTGTACGACGATCGGCATGCGATGGTGGGTGGAAAAAAAAGGAGATCGAAGCGAGTCCTGCCACGACAAAGGTAACCTCAACTGACAAATTGCGAGGCGCACGGCTCCCCCCTCTCATTCTTTCCTCTCGCTTACCCTCGCCCGTCGAGGAAGAGGATCGATTCGAAAATGATCGACCGCACCGCACTCGGGCTTCCCGCGCTAGGTTGGAGGACGTCGATGAAGGTGGAAGGCGCTCGTTGAAGCTCAGGACTATTTGTACTTAAGGAAGCTTTGTCTCGCCCCAGTGCGTACCTTCGTTCACCCCCTTAACAAGTGTAGCGCTCGTTTTGAAAGTGGCGTAACATTTCCCCGGGACAATCGAGTTATTGGATCAGTTGTGACTTTGCATTAATGCGAAAAGGTTTGAATTCTTCATTTTCTTAAAAAGTGTCACTGGTAAGACTGACAATAAACGTTTTAGTAATGCGAACTTTTCGACAGAATATGGAGGGTACAATCACTTAATCACCCTTACGCCCTTGTCGACGTTTCGTACGTTCGCAAACTTCGAACATAGTGATCGTTTCAAAGTTGATGCATCGAGTGTCGCTCGTAATATCGAACGCGCGTCGACACTATACCGAATTTGCAAAATGTCATTCCGCGACGTCCACTGTCTCAGGTGCGCTTCGCAGCGATATTGCGCTACTTTACTATATTGCGAGGCGTCGGTCGGCCGCACGGAATTAAAAGTATGCGGCTGCCAGAGTACAAAAGCCACAGGAAGCGTGCCGCATCGTATCGAATGTGCTACATTCGTCCGCACGCAACTTATATTGCATAATTGCCCGCACACACAATCATCCCCCGTCCCGTAGTCGAGCATTCATTCCATTCCCATTGCACGGTACCGTTTCCCCGCGAAAATCCCTCCTGATCCTCGATGCCAACGGGATAAGGAAAGGTCCACGGGATTAGCCCCGAGATCGGAATCTGAATGCGAGTCGGGACCGATCGTTACTTCGGTCGGCGGTAAATAAGAAAATTCGATCGCTCGCTCGATCTTCGCTCGCGTGCACACTCCGGCGTGGGCGTAGGCCCGACGACGTAAGGCAAAGGGTGGGATTCCGGGTATGTCGAACGCGGGGGTGGATACGCAGGAATGTCGGATTCCTACGGCCGTAATCGGGCCTTCACGCGATACGCCGACATAAATGGAATTTCGTGGCTCTCACGAAATCCGAGCCACGGCCCTTTTTCAACATTCCGCGACTAATTTTGCTCGGTTCGCGTACGGCCGCGCGACGTCGCTATCTGGGGGCGCGGAGCGGTGCTTTAATAATTACGACGCAATCTGCGCGATCTGACTCCGCGACTAAAAGGCCCGTTTCCACGGTGGTTGGTGGCGTGTTCGCCAGTTTGTTTTCGGATGACGAGGGCCGTATAGATAACGGGCGTCCGTTACGTACGCGATCGCGAAATGGTAGGGGGAGAGTGTTGAGATTTCGGGAACTTACCGTGACTCCTGTTACCTGCCCGATTGCAGTCAATTTTCGAACGGAATGAGGACTGAAAATGGAAAAGGGCGAAGGGTGGGGGGCGGTAACGACGTCTAGTCAGGCCGATTCGATAAGCACGGGTCAGCGTTGGGCCTGCACGCGAAACATGTAACGTTGATCAGAACGTCGGCTCACGTGTTGTGATAGCGGACAATTATTAGCAGATTGGAACGACTGATAGGCGATCAATAGGGATGTCGGATTATGTTATCGGCTCGCGCAAATTCCGCCTGGAATTATTGTAATCGCTTGCCCGGGCGTCGTTCTCAAACTTTATATCTGACACGTTACACGCTATTGCTGAATGTAAATTCGATGCTGAGATCGGATGATCAATTCTGTGCAGATGCATTAGTTAGGTAACGGGAGAGAATGGAACGGAATGAAGAAGAGGATAGGGTTGTGGAGGAGGCGAAAAGCGATAGTGAGACGAAAAATCAGGAGACAGTGGAACCGGAAAAAGCAAACGAGACCATTCCTGACGTCCCAGGTTATTACAGCACCCGTCATGCGAGTTTAATTCAGGTCAATAAATAGCTTGTCTCGCGAGTGCGCGAATATTAAACGACTTCGCGTCACAGAAGACGTTAACGGACAGTCGGATGAGAACGAACGAAAAGGATCGGTCCACGACGAATCCGAGACGATCGTAAAGGAAACCGAGTCGGAAGCGGCCGAAAGTAAGAAGCGAATACATTTCCGAGAATCGGAAATCCACCCCTCGGCGTCAGATGCAGGTCTTTATATCTCTATTCAGATAGATTACTCACGACTTATGACTTCGGTCTACCTTATCGTTCTACTCTAATTTTAAAAAGACACCTTGACAAAAATGACATTATATCGATATTGTTTTTCTATGAGCAATACAATGACAATGTCTTGCCTATGTACAGTCGTTGACCAGGAAGTACAAAGGACAGAAGAACATAGACCAAGACCTAGGCGTGCACGGCATAGTAGACTGTCAATAGAACCCTGGCCAACAAATCTCAGCTACGTCTTGTTTGTTTATATAGTCGCCTACTTTCTATTCGCCTTGATCGTAGGCACCGTAATGACGATAGGCTATTTTTTGGCCATGGCTGAATGATAGCAGGCAGTTTTCATTCATTCCCGTCCTTCGCCGGCAGTTTCGTGCGACCCAATGAATCGGACCCTTCCACTTTCAAGGAGTAATATACGTACGGGTGGAGGGTTGTTACGGGACGTTATAGGATCTGGGGTTCCTCCACGAAATCAATGTTAGGGTGCCATGATGCTCTCCTTATTGACTTCTCATAGGCCAATTTTATGTAATCTGCGATAGTCTGAGCAGGCGGTGTATACTGTACTAAGTTGGTCATCAAAAAATAAAGGCACGTGGACGAGCTACTGTGGTATTCAAGGCATTTATTGGAATGCAGGATCGATCCGTATTACGACTTTTTGAACATTTAGGGTATATGTTATTCCTGTACGCTAGTTAGGCGCTTACGGGAATATGAGACAGTGTTTGCGTCTTCTGAAAGAGAATCAAACGAGGATCACAAAAATCGCAAACCGAGCCTTCTAAATTCAATAGTTTCGCAATTACATCAAGAAGCATGTGCAAAATTGACAAGAAAATGAAATTTTTCCCAGTGGTTAATAGCGCGATATAGAAGTAAAAAACATTTAAGAAAATCGCAGCCGGAACGCTCTGAGTTCAGTAGCTCCAGAGAGACGATCGAAAACTTGCTGAAATTCGATGTATTTTACCGGAACATTTCACGGAAAAGCACGATCAAGGTAATGACAGATTCAATGCCGAAAGAAAATTGATTTTCCGATTCCGCGCGCCCCGCACACATCCTCCCAGACATTACAGAAAGGTGGGGTAGCATTCATTTCTGTCTCCCCCCGCGTTTTCCGGCAGTCCGGCCGTGGATCTTGGATTTCGCGATCCAGACAGATCCACTCCTCCGGAGGTCTTTAAGCGACGTCAGTCTCCGGTTTGCACGACCTAACCGTCGCGTATTGATCCGAATACCGAATTGAAACTGGACGACGGCTGACATATCGATTCCACGGCATGTCCTACTTTCGTCAAGTCGCCCATAAAGGATACCGACGACCTTTACGTTCCTTTCGTCTTTTCGCCTTTCGTCATCTTGCCTCCCGCCGTCCGACGCCGGGCGACGGCGGCCGAACAGAAATGGCCGACGATTCCTCAACGATCCGGTTCGCTCATCCGAGGAGGAAAACAGAAGGCGCGTAAAAACAGCGGATGTTTGACGAGTGAGATCTGCCGGAAGGAAAGCATTGGAATTGCCCTCCAACGCGAGGATGCATTCGCGACACCGTGTGGATGAAACCGAGCACGGCCTTGACACGTTTCGACGTCAAGGTGAAAAGGCGAGACGCGGCCAATCGGCCGGGAGACGGCGAATTTCTTATCGTCCCGTCATGTGCGTTCCCGAACCCTGGCGAAGGGATCGATTTATGAACGCGACGTTCGTCTGGCGTCGAAATTGGAAACCGATGCCTTTCGAAGCACGTGGACCTCCTATCTATGTGAAGCGCCGAGATTGAATATTTCCCGAGTACAAAAGCATTTTTTTCCCCCCATACTGCCCTTCGACGGATAGGAGGAATTAGCAGGTATTTCGTAAGCGCGCGTTTCAATTTTACACTGACCGATCCGCGGTAGCGCAGCTTGACGCGATATCGACTCCATTGAAACGGGCTCTCATTTTTTTCCCCCTTTTTCGTCATCGGGGATCTTCTCGTTTTTCCATTTCAATCGAATCAGCGCAAACAACGTCGGCCGGCAGTCCCATTTCCATTCGGAACCCCAAGAAGGAGGATGGCGAATGCCGACATTTCTTGCACTCCCCTTTCGTCGAGTTAATTCCGACGCCGATTGCCGAGTACGAAATTAAGCGCGGACATTGGGCCAGGGCTTCCGCGAGGCAAGAACAATTGGATAATCATTGTCCTCCGAAATTACCGGGCCGCACGTTTCGCGGACAGGTTCCGCGATGGAAAGTGGAAGGTCGGAAGGTGCGAGAAAAGGATAGAATTCGGTTCGACCGCTTTGAGGCGTGTAAACTCACCCCACCGGCGCGTGCAAACTTTTCATCAACACAACTGCGAGAGCTGGGACAACTTTGTCCGACGCCGAGCGCCAGCTGAAGCGTCGCCGGATGATGGAACTTTTTGTCGCGAAATCCAATAAAGTCCGATTAAGCTTTCTGTCCACCATACGCACTACGAAGGTTTGCAATTTCTCTTGTTATCGCAGTCTCTGCGGCCGGGAAGTGGGCATGGGATTACGCGCGAACGTTATCCGCGTATTAACGGAATATTTCCATTATCCTTCGAACCCGATTCACGAGAAAACCTTTCTGCGAATCGTTGTGCCGCCGAGATTGGAAGGTTTTGATCCTGTAACGAGAAGGCGGATACGGGGAAATCAAGGAAGGTGGGCAGCGTCTCTTTGTCAGACGTCAGCGGCAGTAAATGATGACGCGTCATCCTTCCGTCGCTTCTTTGTCGGGTGCGGAAAGACATGCCGGGTCGATTATCGAAACATGAAGAGTGATCGATCTTTCAACCGGCGGCGAAAGTTGCCGAAAATTTATGCCATCGCCGGCGAGAGCCAATAATTCCGTACACGCTCGACACATTTGTCAGACCTTACTCAGCGCCGAGAGGTCCTTCGGCGAGGACCTTCGCAGGGATATCTCGCTGATCCGCATCGCACCCTTTTCACCTTTCATTCCCCCGGACGCAAAACGACGCGAGAACTTCTTCCCAGCGAGCCCGGAGTCGACGAAGTTCGCTCGAAGAAGAAAGCGTGGGAATCTCGCGCTGAATAGGACCTCTTAAAAAATTTCGATCTCAGCGAAATTAGCTCCGGCGGACCTTCGATCACTTTTCCTGCCCTTTCGTATCGCCAATTTCATCTCGGCCAGTTAGAAAAATATCGCTCGGCGACAAAAGTCGATCGGGCCGAGTAAATACCTGCGACGAGCGGAAGCGGCTAAAATGGCAGATTTTTTGCGACCGAATCTGGCGCGACCGTTGGTCTGGCCCGTTCCTTATCAAGCAAAAGGTGCCCGGATGTCTGGCCAACTAGTTTGTTCTGTATCTTGGCCAAGTCCGGCTCCGTCCGCGTAACGTAAACTCCCGAAGCCGCGTCGGATACAGCAGTTGGCCACCCTGTTTTTCGCGCGTCCCATACGTTTTTCCCCCCCTCTCCTCCTCTCGGCAAAGTGATTACCGGCACTAAACTCGGATACTTCGCGATCGTTAGCATTCTCATTAAGGCTTCATTATTACCACTCGTATTCAATTTCTTCTTGCCAGCCTCCCTCGTAGGGGAACATTACCCGAAATTCGAGCCTCTGCTCTCCGGAAAGTTAACGAACGCTGCCTTTCAGGCACGAAGTTCGACAAAGAATTTCTATCACTGGATCGATTAACTTTTTCAGCTCGAATACTTTGCGCCGGCTTTTCGCTCGCGCTGTTTGAGCCTGTTCCGTTTTTGCCCATCCGACAGCCTTCCCTCCCCCTACCCTCCCGCAGGCTCGACGTTCTTGCCTCTATAAGCGGGCAGAAGCGGCAGGTTCGTTTACAGAGTGAAAAGCGTTCGGCCGGCCCTGAACCCTCTCTCTCTCTCTCTCTCTCTCTCTCTCTCTCTCTCTCCCCCTCTCGGCCGTAACTAAATGTAAACCGTTCTCCGAGTGTTTCGTAACGAACCTCGCTAACAAACCGCGCGGAAACTCGATCAGCCGAACGGTCGTTCCTGCGGGAAAGTGGAAAAACGTGCCGATTAACCGTGTCCCCCAACCGACCTTCCGACAGCGGCGTCGAACAATGCGGACTTTCCCGGCGAAGGTCCGCCCTCACTTTTTAATCCTGCGGGCGAATGTAAATTCTCAACCTCGCGACACGTAGCCGTTCATAAATCATCGCCGCAATTACCGGGAAATATTACCACGATAAATATCGTCCAATCGACGCGGACGGAATGCTTGCCTGTAGTGTTTCGTCTGCCGCCGGCTGGAAAATCAGCTACCTTTTTTTTCAGCCTGGGTTCGCATCGAAACGAAGGTTTCTATTGACTCGCGACGCTCGCGAGATATTTTCCGCGCATTCGACGAAACGTTCGGCTTCTCGTTCGGCTTCGATCGGCGCAAAACACATTTTCATTATCGCTAATTAAAAGGCGTCGATTCCGCTGGAACGAGCTCGTCAGCGGCGTCCGCCGATCTCGGAGTTCAACATTGCCCGCCGCTTAATACGCGTTCGCGCGATGCACATAAGAATCGTAATATTAGAGCAAGCGTGTTTGCACGGAACATAGAGCTCTCCACTTTTTACCCTCCAAATGCCACTCCATTCCTACTCCGAGCGCGCGCCGCTGAATTTCAATGTGATCGAAGGTGAGGCCGGGATTAAAAAATAGAATGGCGCTCGTCGAGAAATGCCGTTTTGAAAGTATAATTCGGGACACGATATGTCGTTTGGCCTAGGGTCGAAATAGTTTTCTATATTTTCACCTCAACGGTAGAGTATCCGCCTCCGAAATAGAAGGCGTGCCTCTCCTACGCTAAAAAGTCTTGAATCCGGATAATAAACGGCGGGGGAGCAGGATGTTTACGAGGCCGACGTGAAATACGCGAGCGGCCCTCGCAGCGACATTAAACACGTAATGCCGAAGCAGAGAATTCCTGCGTTTTGCGAGGTGTCGATTCATGATTTCGAACGGGCAATCGAGCTCGAGCGATACCGAAACATTTGACTCTTCGCTTTCTATTAATTAGAGTGCCTCGCGCCGGGCGTTTATCGTTGCAGCGACGGTTAATACCTGCGTACGACGATCAGAATTCAATTCTCTCCGCGAGAGTTACGAATCGTCGCTGCGCGTCATATTTCCCATTTTTGGCAATATCCAAATTAGCTCTTAACCCCGCCATTCATCCATCATCAGTGATATGCCAAGCTCTGTCTATTCAACAGACTTCAATCTGAACGGGCGATCTCGTACGTACAAAATGTTCGAGCCGCGCTCCCGCGAAATCACATTTCGAAGGCTTAATTCAATTCATCCCCGATATCGGCCCCTCGCGGGGTGATTAGCTCGACAATTTTCGGCACAAAATAGCCCGCCGCCTCTCCGGGGAAATTTTCCGTTCGAAATCAGGCGCGAGATTGCCGCGCGGCAGCGACGGAACGCTTCGGATGATCGAGTACGTGCGAATGTCGTTCACCACCCGACAGGGGTTGGAACTCTAGGTGTCCAGTGTCAACGTATCCGCGGAGTACGGACGCTACCGAGAAAAGTTACGTACCGCACACCTCACCCCCTCCAGCCCTTCTGCTCCCCCGTAAAAAGGAAAGGTCGATCGTATAAAGCCGTCGCTCGTTCGCGGTAAGGTTGTAGACCTTGCCGCCTCCATTATTAACGCGATGTACATCGATTTTGTCTGCCTGGCTCCGTAAACTCATTTCCATTCGCTTCGAACGGCCGGAAACGTGACGGCCGCACTGCGAACTGCCGACCGACCGACCGACCGACCGATTAATCGCTCGACATCCGCCCGAGACTTCGCGGCTCATCTTCCGACTCCTCGGACCGTGCCGGGATTCGTCGATGAATGTCGGCAGACGCGAACGACATTTTCTGCCACGACTCTCGACAACCCCGGCAGACGTCCGGAATGAGGCATGGATCTTGAACGGTCTCAGGAGATTACTTGCCGTGACTCGCGCAATCTGCCAATGGCTGGATGATGATAAGGGCGAGCGGACGAGCGACTCTATCCGTTCTTTGATCTACCGACCGGTGGAAGTATCGCGGGATGTAAGTTGTAATGGGAGAGTGTCAGACGTTATTCGTACTGGCTGGCGCGACGCGTCGGATGTCAGCTTCGCGGAAAAATGTGTACAGCCGGACGGCAATAGCCTTTTTTGCCCGGCCGTACGCCCGAGAAGCCGACAACTTTCCGATATCTCGGGTGCGGGCGAAGATTGAACGTCACGCACAAGTGCGTCGACCATAATGTTCCGCGGTGCTGCTCGAAATGCCACGGTGTAAGGCTCGTTTGTCTCGCTTTTCCCTATTGGTACCTTCCTAGGTGGAACTGTTTTTTTTTCTTCATCGAACTTTACAGGACTCTACCGATTCCGGTGATGCAAATGAGATGTGCTAAATATTTGTACCTTGAAACTACAATGTTCTGAAATGGCGAGTGATAAAAAATTCCATTAACAATCGTCAGGTAATCGTTGCGCGACTCTCGGAACGGGGAGGAAAATCTGAATTTTGAATGAAGACCGCAGAGACTGCTTGCGACAACGTCGCGCCGCGAGATTTTACTGTCCACCGTCGGCGCTCGAGGGGTTGTAATGGGTCCCATGAGACTGTTCCAGTCTACCCTCGCAAACCGAAACAGTTCTAATATCGCTGACACACCCGCTCTTAACAGCGAGACCGATCGTGTTTCCCAAATATTGTCGGCGCACCGGGGCCGGCTCTAGCCGGTGGTCAAAAACCATGACTAATAGATGTCACGCTCAATCTCTCACTCCTACTTCCGTTCCGACCCCTCCGCCTCGGCTCTCCAACTCCCCAAGCCCCGAAACACGCAAATTCGTCCGCGATTACACCTCGAATAAACCGACGTTAACAGCCGCGGTATAACGATTCCCCCGACCGAGAATTACAGCCCGCGCAAAGGCCAGGCTTCGCTTAACGCGAAATTTATCCTCCGACAGTTTGACCGTCCGCGGAACATAGTTGAGTCGCCGTAATTGCGTAATTTACACCGATGCTCGAGTTCTCGCCGGCCGGGCAAAGTACTGCGAACAACCCATATTCCGGTCGATGGCTTTGTCTAGCGACTACACTCGTCAGCGTCCGTTATCCGTCGCTGCGACGGTGTAACAGCGACGGGGGGCAAAAAAAAGAAGCACCGACAACGAAGAACCACTTACCCAGAGACGAATCCATGTCGACGTTCTTCGAAGGATCTAACGTACGATCCACAACCTTCACTCTAACCCTTGCCAAACTCGTCGGGACGATTGGACAAGACTGACTGATAAATCTATTTTTCTGCCTCGGACTCACTTCACCGCCGAACGCGTCACGATTAGCGGGAGGAATTAATTGACGATCCGCGCCACGTTGATTGATCCCAGTTGAAGGGACGAGAGAAGATCGAGAGGCGACTTCGGTACCGAAATCTCGCGCGCGAAAGCTGCCAACGACGACGATCGAGGGTCGTCGCCGTTTGGCCGGGAAGAACGACCACCCCGATGTATAGCCTTCTTCCCTTTGATGCCACGTGCTGATGTCAACGGGCGCGCGCCTCTGTGACGGAGATAGAGGGAGAAACTGGGAGGACGCCGGGTGGGAGAGAGACGGAGGGAGAGGAGGACAGACTTAGAGCGAAGGGGGAAGTTACGCCGGTCGAAGCGAGAGGGAGGGAAAGCGTGAGAAAGACAGAGAGAGAGAGAGAGAGGGTGCCAAGGGGAAGTTACGCCAGTCGAAGCGAGAGGGAGGGAGATCGTGAGAGAGAGAGAGGGTGCCAGGGGGAGTGAACTAGGGAGGGAGCTAGAGTGCCGGAGCACGTAAGAGAAGAGCGGAGTAGAATGGGATGGAAGTCGTCGAAGCGGCGAGTGTAAGGGGGAGGGCGTCGAGGGCGAGAAAGAGAGGGGGCGAGAAATAGTATTGCGAGAACCACGTCGGCGCGTCGCGACGCTGTTTTACCCCCGACGCGCACGCTCGGCCACGCTTCCGGAGCGTCGGGAGAGACGGGCCGCAATCGTTTCCCTACCGTGGATCATTCAATCTGCTTTTTTACCCGGAATTAATGGACCCTCGATTAGCGGAGGGTACTTTTATACGAACCTCGCACGCGTAATAACCGGTGGGTCGCCAATCGTAGGCTTCGACGGTTTACCGCACTTTCCCCTCGGAATGCCGATTCCCTGTATTTTCGCAGAAATTTTAAACATCGTTATCCGAGGCAGAGTTTCGCATGGTTTCCGCTCGCATTCGATTAGCTGTACTCGGCGGCGACCGCGCGCGGTAAGGATAATTCCGAAAAGTTTTCAAAATGATTCGGTAAATCGCGGCTACGCAGGCCGCTTAATTAAGCGGCTCTCGCTTTCTGCTTTCCGCGCTCTCGGGCAGACTTAGTCGCTAAGCCGGAAACTTTCCGACTGTCTCGTCCTCCGTAACGAGATTACGCCGAACGTGGGTGGCGAAAGTGTTCCGCCGATAGACGGATCTTCGGCAAAACGTTCAGTTTCACTTATCCGCCTCGGCCGCAAACTTTTTCTACGCCGACACTTTGCGCGTATAGAAATAGAATTTCCCCTGATTCCCTCGTCCTCCCCACCTTCTCTCGAGATCCCGCGAAGGCAGGCCGAGCAGTGATGTAACGCCATCCTTTATTCCCGCAAGCTACGGGAACTGCACTGCCGTGCAAAATGCATTTTCGTTTTCATTTCGTTGTTCCGTTTGTCATGCCAGCTACCCCCTTCCACCTCCCCTCCCCCCGCGTGTTACGGCGCCGTATGATGTACCACATGCAAATGACGCGTCTCTGACCGTACACGCGCACTCCTCGCAATTGAGTTAGGGCCCCGGGTATTCGCATTTGCCCGATTGTATTCTTACGCCCGGCACGGTGGCTTCCCTCGAAAATTGCGGAAACATTCAAATGAGCGCGAGGAAGCTACGCTCGCAATCGGATATTCACTCGTTGGCGAATTTTCCGCTACGTTTCGCCGAATTCCTTACCCTCCTCCCCTTCTTCATCCTTTCTCACCCCTCCACTTCCGATGTATCGCCAGGGTGTCCCCAACCCAGTTTTTGTCTGCCGTTTCCTTCCTGGGAAAGCGTTAATTCTGTTAAGTACCTATTTTTCGGCCGAAAAGCTCGGAATGCGGAGTCGATTACGAGAGACGTTCTCGATCGAAGCTCGAGGAGCAAGAATCTAAGATGGCCTGTTCGAGGCAAAGAGGAAGCGGCATTGCATTAATTCCGTCTTAACACTTTAACGTCGCATTGTGAGGGACGTCGGGCGAGGATTGATGCGGGACAAATAGAAGTCCACTTAAATAAGGAACCGGGCGCGATCGATGATCCACTTCGAAACTGTCGTATCTCCGAAATCCCAAGGCACTCTCACAAACCTCTCCCCCTCGCCGAGGTCTTAGATCGGATTATTACCATGTTTTGTCGGCAAGTCGTAGTTCCCATTTTGCCAGCAACTTCGACGATAAGCCGCATGCAGTTTCCTCGCTGTCCGATATATATTTCCTTTGCTTCGGCCGAGTTACCTCAGCCGATTAGAATGTGTCCGTATCCTTTGCTTTCTTTATTCGACCGGCGTACATCGGGACAATTGCATATTTATGATACTCGATATTATCGGGCCAACTCGGAATACGCGCGATAACGATGCGACGATAATGACGCATTCGTAACGGGGCTGAAATGAATTGAAATTCAATACAGTAAGGCCTGTTTTTGTGCGGTTCTTTTCTATGCGATTTTATTTTTGTGCGATTTGTTTTGTGCGACTTTATTTTTGTGCGATTTGTTTTGTGCGATTTTTTTTTGTGCGGTATATGAATCTCAGCGGCGTTGGCACCAGTTTAATGATTCCTATCAGTGTACGTATACATGTTGTGGACGAACCTTGACTACGAGGACTCCTTGACGACAATGTATGTGCACTCCGCGAAACTCTGTTAATTTGTTTTAAATAATCTCCTGACAAAGTGCAGTCAGTTACGTATATATACTCGCTCGACGCGCGAACAGTATATGCTTGGTATTCGGAGTTTTATCTACGATGTTAACAATGCGTAGTAATGTTGATGTACAGTTAGAAAAACGTAATCATCCGCCCAACACAAACTGTAATACCCTCCGCTAATCCACTCATTAATACGCAACCCAACCGCGATTTTATTACCCTAAATCGTATCCCCAAACCCTTGGTCTCTTTTCTTTTCCATGCACGAAACTTTTCCTCTCCTAATCCGCCCTGCACTGCAACCTCTCGTAATTATTTTTCCTATCCATTTTCAAGTCGAATTTGCCATGCAAATCATCACCTCTCTTCCTTAGTCTCAACACACTCTACAGCCCCGATTCAAACGTCACAAAAATTGATAATCGATTTCATGGTCAAATAGTCAATCTTCTCCACGTATATAGTTCCAATGTAAAATAAAATGTTTTTAAAATAATGCCAGGTCTAATTTAATTATTTAAGTTGTTGGAAAGCATTTTCTCATCTATTTCGTAAATAATTGATGTATTTTCGAAGTGCGACTTTTTTTATGCGGTCCCTATCCACCGCATAAAAAAAATTTTTTTTTGTATATCGTACGCAGATGTTTATTATATGTCAGTGTTAATAAAATTTTCGAATTTTTTTTTGTGCGATTTTTTTTATGCGGTCCCTATCCCCCGCACAAAAACAGGCCTTACTGTAGTTTGCAAGAGTAGGCTGCCCTTGCTTGGCAGGAGTCGGTCATTATCTTTCCGATAATTATCGCTCGTAGTTTGACTAATCAGCTGCCGCCCGAATCGTCTCTGACATCTTGACCATTTTCAGGTGTTCGACTTGACACGGAATCGAATTAAGAGAATAGGACAGCAGACATGATGAGCATGGCAAAGAGTCTTCAGTATACGAGAGACTGTGCACGTCTGACACCATCCCAGCGGGAATTTTATGGGAAAAATGGCTACTTGCTCTTTCCACGACTCGTTCCGGAGGATCTTCTGCAGAAATGTCGCAATCGGTAAGATCGTGAAACTAGACATAGGCTACAGCTATTCTTTCTGGAAGTAGAAAGTCATGGGGTTACTTGCTGTCGTTGCAGATTCCATGAAATCGTAGCCGGAAACGTGCCTCTCAACGGCATGATCGTGATGCGCGACGTGAAGGACAGAAAATCGGTGAACAAGATTCAGGACTTCTGCTTCGACGAGGTCCTGTCGCAGTACATCGAGTACAAGGGCATTCTCGACATTGCGGAAGCTGTCACTGGTCCGCACATCATGGCGATGCACACCATGCTGATCGCCAAGCCCCCGGACATCGGATACGGCACGACCAAGTAAATATCTCGCTTACGATTAATTTTGATTATCCCCCCCCCCCCCCCCCGCCCCCGTGACACGCTTTTCAGCCGTGTACCTTCCATCCGAAACGACCGGCTTGCGCTAATATCGCGAGTGGCTGCGTGATAGTTTCTTATCAGTCATCCCCCTTCGCTACCCCCGCCTCCGCCCCGTAAGGCTTATAAATATTCAACGGCATTTCAATTTCTCGATCCGGAGATATTCGTATGATTCGCACGGACGTTCTCCCTCTTTCGCTTCTCGTGCCGGCGGGGACCTTGCGTCCTTTTAATACGAGGAATGTTCGGGTCGACGTAAAATATTTCCCACGACACGGTATAACTCACCTTCCGTACTATGCTGCCGCTTACAGCTCGAAGGTGTACAATGTGTGTTTTCGACCGATTTCTAACGTGGCACGTATCGTTCGTGAGCGAATACGCAGTGATGAGACTTCAGTCTTGACAAAATAAGGAGGTGCATGACTGTCTTAATTTGACGTGCGAGCAGCGCTGAGATTGGTCGGTGAATATTTGTACATCGTCCGTCATGTTTTCAGACACCCTCCGCATCAGGATCTTTATTACTTTCCTTTCCGACCTGCGAACTCCATAGTGGCAGCTTGGACGGCGATGGAAACTTGTAACAATGAAAACGGCTGCCTCTACGTTGCTCCTGGATCTCACCTGAATGACAAACTGGAGCCTCATGATTATCCGCCAGGTGCGAAGCCTGGCACCGTTAACAAATTCTATCATGGCATCTTGGTAAGATTCGCGCACGTCAAATCAATTTCTTCATCTTCTAAGTGCGTTCTTTGGTTTTAAAGGATATCCCTGAGTCCGCGAAATTCGTAGAGCTTGAGATGGAAGCTGGTGATACTGTCTTCTTCCATCCACTGCTCATTCACGGATCAGGTATAAATAAATCGAAGAGAACCAGGATGGCCATTTCTAGCCATTACGCGGCAGCTGATTGCAACTACGTCAGTGTAAGTCACGGACAAGTTCATTCAGTTTACATGTAAGAAATGAGAGTTACTCTTTTTGCAACGATAAAGAAATGTGGATAAATTATCTGCTACGCAGGTGAATAACACTGTACAGCAGAGAATACAAGACGAGATCCTGGATCATGTCAAGGATAAATATGGCGTCGAGGATATCGATTACGCTGACATATGGCGCGTAAAATCAAAAATCGTTCGCGGCATTCGCTCCAAGCTTTAAAACGAACAGAAAGGTACGCTCGTAAACGTATTTTGTACTTATATTTCAAACTAGTATCCGCATTTTCTCAATTGACTCAAGAGGAAACCGATTTTGTAATGATCGTCCATCCACTCGAACGACTTTGTATAGTTGTGGTAACATTGGGGATGGGCAAGAAGGGAGGTGAGTAACTGTACCACAGAAGAAGCTTCAACGACATAGTAGCCCACGTTATTATTGCTCAATGTGTTAGCATCGCGACGATGTCGGTGAGGATGCTGGGTGTGCAGAATGTAGCAGTGTTTGTAATGTGGGTCCTTGTAAGTCGACATTGTACGTCCGTGAGTGACACTGGCGCTGGATGTTCGACAGGCAGCCAAGCAGATTTGAAATCTGTCGAGATTCCGAAGACGTCTCCTCACCGCGTCGTTGTCCTTCGACTTCTGATTGTCCTTGTGTGTTGAATCGCCAGCATCCTTTCTTCGTTTTATCGACTATTATGGATTAAAATCGGAACATCAAAAACGGTGCATGATAAAAATGAAACAAACGTCAATTATTTGACGACTGCTAATTCGTTAAATTGTCGGATAGCGAACAACCTTGGCAGGATGGAGACAACAAGATACGCAATACTCGTAGATTGAACAGCATCCCTGTGCATTGCATGTTTTACAGCTGTATCTTTCTCTTCTGGTCAACGACGGAGATTCATCATTTTTTGTCGATTGTTTTAATTCAATACTGCAACAACCGTTCGGCAGAACCTCATGCCGCGCGCAGATAACACCCCGTTCATCAACTATTAAAACCTTGCCCTAAATAATAAATACTTGTTCATTACTGATGCTCTGTATCATACAGAATTTAAAACTTTTTGGCTCATTTTGTATTAATGCCAATACCTGAATGGAGTTCCGGCAAGACTGAACATTGGAATCACTGTCATTGAGATTAGATAATGCATCAATGGTCAGAGAATTATCATTCCCCGCATCGTTTAAGACTTCCATTTGCCAAAGAGGAGGCTTTTCAGATATTCGAAATTGCTCTGCCAAGGCATCATCATCTGATATTAAATCTTCATTATTATCATTCACCATCATGCCATCCATGTCATCCAAATCAGTATCAAGCCTCAAAGTTTTCTTCTACAAACAAAAATACAATACATTTTATCTTATGACAGCACCCTCAATTCATCAATTCCGAGATCTGTTGGCGAACTGAATCATACCTCATTCCGAAGAAGTGAAAATGCACAGTAAGTCAGTGACAGACCAAAAATCAACCCAAGTACAAGTCTCCGTCTAATTATTCTGAGAAAACCAGCATAACTCAGCATCTTTCAACTTTCTTCTCACCTCAAATCCTACTGGACAAGTTTTTCTTACTGAGGCTACGGCATTTCAAAACAACTTCCGCGCATGATTACAATTCAAACTTATCGAAGAGCAGATGAGGTCATTTTTGTGAATTTCGTCCGAATACTCCTCCCGACAATTTCTTGGAAAAATATCACAAGCGATGAATCAAATACTTAAGGCGTATGGTAAGGTTATGTTTTTTTTTCTCCTAATAACCCTGTTATTTTCACTTTTTAGCGGCCACACAGTTACCAGCCCGAGAAGCCAAACTTCTGACACTTGGTCCTTCAATGACGATAGATTGTTTATCAGTTTATTTACGGAGCGTTTGGAATTTGTTTTGAACAAATGTAATTATCTGACATCTAAGATCGCATGACCTTAGGATATTACAGATCTGTACATTGACCCGTCAAGTCTGAATCGAGTAGCTGTTTGAGCGATTTTCTGAGAGATGGCGCCACATGTACGATTTGGCAATTTTTATATGATCGGAAGAGGCACGGTATTCATTTACTCCAATGAAATTATATACGAGATTACATATTATGTAACTCTATTTTTACTACAAGACATATAATAACAATATGATCTAGATTTTCAGGTAGATAAAATCTACCTGAAAGATATTATCGCAAGTATTTTTTACACTCGTTATTCGTAGAACATATTATGTAAACTGAAATTTGATAGGAGTATTTTATACACACACATGATAACGATGTATATGTATATGCGTATATATTTACCTCAATAAAATATGCACAAGCCTTCCAACAACATCTGTCATTGGGTGTGATGTGAAATTAGCGTAACTAGCGAAAACAATCAAACGTAACATCAAACTTATGGAGACTAACCATCAGACATTTTAAGGCCAAAAAAAGATCCGGTAACGCAAAATGAAGGAATAATTTGAAGAAATTTGGGAGTGTATTTATAAGACGCAGACGCCGCAAAAATCACCATCATGGCGTTCAGCGCGGCACAATGGATACTGACATTTATAATTCTGTTCACTGTAATGGCTTTGATCTTCTGGTTATTTGTGCATATCGGCAGAAAAGCAACTCCCTCATCATCCGCTGCCGATTCTCAATCAGATAGAGTAATGAAGAAGAATGAGGAAAAGGAAGAGGAACCGAATATTCGGACGATGAAAGCCGAACCGTAAGCGATATTGTGTAATTCCTTCAAACTTTATAGTTTCGAAACCTTTTAAGAGACTCAAAAAGGAGCTTGATAAGTTGTGCGTATTTTTTCGTTTGCCTCACACTTACCATTTTAAGACTCCTTGTCGATCTGTGAGTCTCAGGTTCTCTACTTGAGACCTCCTCAAGTGCCTCGAAAACTTGAGACTTTTTAGGGCATTTAAAAATCCTTAAGTGCCCCATTGATATTTGATAGATTAAGTGTCACCGGGTTATATTTACACAAATACGTGCAAAGATACATTAATCATTTCAGAAGTACAGTTCAGGACAGCAATAATTTCGAAGAAAATCTCGCGAATTTGATCAGTATGGGGAAAAACCTGAGTGACGACGACGACGACGTTCACGTGCCAAAAAGCGACATAGCTGACGATTTCGATCTTGGGTCTTTTCTCAAGAGCAATGAAATTGCAAGGAACGAGGCCATGATGGTGATTGAAAAAACATCACAACCCGCGACTAACGTTTACAATACAGCATTTAACGTTTCGGATGCAACGGTGACACTGACCAACACAGAGAACGACACTCCGAATATTTTGCCAATAACAAGTATCAAAGCACCGACTATGTCTTTGGACATAAGGTAGTGCGGAGGACGATGAAAATTACACCGCCATTGAGATGTAACAGCGAACCGGCTTTCAGACACGATTATTTTTCAGTTCTTCTCATTCACCGCTCATGTCATACAAGGATAATGAAATAAAATCACTGATTCCGAACAGCTTATCGAAGGCTCACGCCTCCGATTCGAATATTCCAAATTTGTCTTTCATCAACCATAAATCGGCGAAAAACGCTGAGGAAGATGAAACAACCGGCATAGGTATACTGAAATAAATAGCATTCGCATACCTACGTAACATTTTATTCTCTCGATAGACTTGTCAAAAGTGTACATTAAAATATAAACTCGAGCTCCCCTTATCACGAATGACCGTTCACAGCCAAGGAGCGTACTTCCATAGAAATTTGAATGCCACCTCGAGGCCGAAGAAGCAGGCCGCATTCGCCGGAAATGCTCGGAGCATGACAGGAATGGCGCCGCGATAAAATCCGCTGACACCTTCGTTCCTCAGTATCTCCGGAAAGACCGATCTTATTCCGCGAGGGTAAGTTCCGGCCGGAGCCGCCTGCAGCCTCGACTTCATCGTGTCCGCCGGCATTCCGACTGTCCAAGTGCAGAGACCAGCGAAGCCGCCCGCTACCAATGGCTGCCATGTAATCTCAACAGAAAAACAATACAATTTTCCACAGCTCCCAATGTTCCTTGTCTACTCCATCGCGCGATGGCAATCTTTCAGCAAGTTCATCGGTCACCGAAAGATTTAGTCTCGCTCAGCGTAACTCGGTTATCGCGGAAGATTAATTTAATACTTCCACGAAGGATCGGGTGATTCTTTTCGCCGAAACTTGTTTATGCGGCCGATTCTCAAGTGTAATAGAACGCGCCGTGTTCCGAGAGTTTACGCTTAGGCAGCGTTTTACGATAAGAACGTGGCACTTACATCGTAGGACTGGGCCATGAGCACTCTCATGGCACGATCGTAGGAGAGGAAGAATACGCTCGTCGTCGGGACGTCTCGAAGCAGTGTCGCGCACATGCCGACGTACAAATTACGTATTCCACCCTCTCTCAGCAGCTTCGCCGCACAGTCCATGAATCCGTTGTACATCTTGGGACCACCGGCCTTTCGCACGAATGAAACGAAAGTTCCGAAATTATTGTATGTGGCGTCTGACGCCACGGGGACGTCCAGCGTCCCACCTCCGACCCTTTCGAATGAGTTACATGGCCATGTAACGACGCCCGACAAAAAAAAAACTGACCTGCATCTGTAGAAGGCACTTGATTCTCTCCGTGGGAGCGGTGACCAACGAACTGCAGGCACCGCTGAACATTCCCGCGCAAACGAACTGCCGGTCAGTTAGATGCTCTTGGAAGGGTCGAATCATAAATCTCTTGGCAGCGCCGAAGCTAAGGAAGCCCAGGGCGAAGGTCGGGACGACCGAAATTAAGGGCGCCGAGACTCCCTGAAACGGGAAGAGACAACAGTACCGTTCGATCTAAACGAATCGACGCTCCTTGCAATTCATCGATTCGCACGGTGTGCAACCATAAGCGATTATCGGAAAATCCCTGAACAGCAGGTATACTGATTAGCCCGTAAATCCTTACCGCAAGCGAGAATGTCATTTATGACATAGATTGTAAAATCCTTGCCGAAATTTAATCCTCCGTATTCCGCGAGCCTTGAAAAACAAACGGTCATTGTTCCGATAAAATACGAAAAATTCACACGTGCGCACCGCTCGTAAACGGGGACCCCTACCTGCGTTTATTATCAGTGCGCACAAATTTACTTTGGGGTACTGTGTCAAGACGACTTTTCTGCCTCTCCCCCCCACCCACCCTTCCCCCCACCAATGGCATCTGGTGTCTCGGAAGAACAAGCCCCAAGGGATTCTGACAGTTCGGTTTGTGAAGCAGACGATAAACAGTGCCAGAGGACGGTTTTCTCGAGTGCTCCGAAAATTTGCGTTGACCGCGTCGAATGTTGTTTACAAATGGACGTTGCTTTGTTCGACTGGCGACGGACCATTGTTAACATGCTACGAATAATGGAACCGAATTTTTGCACGAGTTGGGCCGAATCTGCGGATAAGCAGGAATACGAAAGTACGTGTACGGTGCGAAGATCGAAAGATTCGAAGAATTCGAACGAAGACTCCTCGTGCAATGGACAGACGAAGGTAAACAGTGTTTATTATATTCGGCTGAATATTCCCGCGCTTTCGCGCGAAACCGATACCTGCCTGTGTATACCCTTTTTTCGTTGCCCGTGATCATTTCTCGGAGGTCAAAAGAAAGTTAGTAAAGTATGCGAACGTATAGATTTCTGTTTACAAACATACAGCATTGTCTCTCTCTTAGTCCAGCCACAGAATAAGCCGTAATAAAGGTATCGCGTATAGGTATATACACAACTTTCAAGGATCTACTGCCCCGACAGATTCTCCGTAAGACTCTATTTAATATTAGCAGCCTTCTACGAAAAACTAACGCGCATTAATTCCACGAAAAAGAGAATGCAAGATTTGAGTCTGAGCGGTTCGGTTTGATTGGAATGCAAATGAATTAATTACTTTGTAAAGACTCAGGGGTCCTTCCGTCATCGTAATCGTGCGTACCGCATGCAAGGTGCCCCTATATGATCCGGGCATCGCCTGTAATCGTACTTTAATCGTGTCCAAGGGGTGTCCAACGACGACGGTGCACATACCCCCAAATGCGCCGGCTGTACATCGGAAGCGAAAAAACAGAATTTCTTCCCAAAACTTCATGCATATCGGGCCTTGGCCGATATTTTTATTCTAACCATACTTTCAGGCAGGGGTGGTCCAATTTTGTCGACTTACCAATGAAATACTTTAGGAGAGTTGGTTCGTTCGACATGGTATATTCAGGCCGGGAACACTATTTTTAATGCGTTTTTCAAATCTCCGAGCACAGAGTATTCCTTTTTCTCGCATAGTTACCCACTGTTCGTCGTTCTAACCGTGTAACTGTAATATGTCATCTTGCGACAAGATGAATAAACATCGCGGTTTTGTGTGATAAGAATGCCAGGGGTGGTGCATGGCCAAGGTCAGATTTCTAACGCGATTACAATAGCTAGACTGACTTGAAGATGGACTGTTTTGTACTCTCCTGACTCGGATATGACGTAAAGCAGCTGAAGAGTGTACGATATCATACGTACTCTTATAAATTTTAAATGCTGCGATTTTATTGCGGTACGTTGATGTTAGATTTCGGTATTTAGGTATTCGTGTTGAATAAGAATGAATGAAGTTTTTGGGTGCGTATCCTTTGTCGGCTCGGGCATTGTATTTCGGCAAGAGTGGGAGAGGGAAACCAATGGGGATGAGAATGGTTTATTAATTTTAAGGATTAAGGATATTGCGAGATTTCATGTGCCGACGGTGGTCCAAATTATTTATATTAGATTGCAGAACGGTCTGATACTTCTTACGTTACGCAGGTATCTAACACTGATAAGATAAAATTGTAAAACTCGAATGGAAAACTATATCGGTGCGATAATTTCTTCGATTACGAACGTGGCTTAAACGGCATTCTTTTGGCGTGGAAGCTGAAGGAAACTTGCGTGCCGACACGTGACACCGGTGACTGGCCGCAAAGGGGAGAGGGTAGTATAAGAAAATAGCGAACGTTACAATAGGGCAAACAACTTGGATTAGTCATAGTTTTTTATTCGTGCGTAGTGAGTCGGCCATACAATGACGATAAAATTCATTTATTGCGAGTGAACAATTCCGACCGCATGACGCGGCGCGATCAAACGTTTTCTCCCTCCCCTTCGTCAACAGAGAAGAGTCGCACAGATCCGACACAATACAGATCCCAAAGAGTCAGTATACCACCTCGCGTAAACAGTAACGGCCAACGACGCAATAATGTAGGCCGGTACTCGCGACGAGCAGATGAGGGGGGGAGTCTCGAGGGGTAAAAACAAAAGACTTGATACAATTCGTAGCTCAGTTCGCACATTCTATATAACGCAAATGAAGTCCGCGGCCGCGATCAGTTTGGCCGCGCGGCTCGCTTCAAACGGTTCGTCACCCGTACGTTAATCGGACCTCACCAGTAACCGGATCCTTGGACAGTTTACGACGAGGAACTGTTGCGTCGCAACGAGTGCAGCATGAAATGTTCATAATAAACAACGCGGACAACCGGACAACCTGCGCACGCTTCCGCGGAAGGTATCGGGGAAACAACTGAAAGCCATCGATAGAAGTCGACCGGCGGAGAGTTTATTTATTTGCCGACCAGTCGGAGACGGCAAGATGAGAATGAGGGAGTGGGACGTCCCGGACGAATTGGACGGCACAGGGGCCTCGTTTCTTTCGGGAGCGTTATCAAAGGACGGAGCCGTAGGAGGTTTCGGTGCCGCGCGTGCCATCGAGCGCCAATGAAAAAGGTTCTTTTACGTTCAAGAGGAGTGGGTCGGACACGAAGCGTGGATCGGACAGTTCGCACGTCCCGTTGCCATCAGTCGGTCGGTATGCAGGCGACGACGGGGAGCGACGGAGCGTCGGAGTGCTTCAGCAATTACGTCCTGAAATATTGGCTGTTGCGCGCCGGCAGGAAGAGAAGGCGAGAGTTTTTGCAAAAGGTGGGCTGAAAAAATTCATCGATCCTCTTTTCGCCGTACGACCACAAATTAATTCGCCGAGCGCCAGTCATCTATCACCGTTGCCGTAGAAACGATCATTTTTTTCCCCCCCGAAGAAGGTGAGAGCGCAAGTGCGGGGCCGCAGTTCGTTGGGATTACTGCGACCGCTGACTTCGGGGGTAGTTTATCGGGTGCGTCGGTACGGGGTTCAGTCGAATGGGGTTGCGCGGCTGAATCGTGGGGGGCGGTCCGTTTGCATTAAAGGGGATGAAGAGTTGTCGGTCTGTTGTCATCGCGTGATCGCTCAGGTATCGTCAACAAGTACGCCAAGATATTACGGGATATTAAGGGAATATTAGGGGGATATTGAGGGATTGTTTAGGGGCTGCTACTGGGGCGCATACCGCGATATACAGCATGTATTCACATGCGTCTACAGTGTACTGCAGAATTTTATGAGTGATCTCTGATTTCATGGCGTGCACAATGTCGTGTTGCTGACAATGAGTTGTGTTCGAGCGTCCTGAACGTTCTTTGTGCCAGAATGATGTTTTAAGTATATTGCATTGTTGATTTTTTTAACGAATTTTTTTCCGTCGCCGGAAAATTATTGCGCTTAGAAGATGCCGGAGTACAGTGGAGAAAATGTCAAATCTTTACAGTTTTAAACACATTTTTTGTCGTATCTCCGAAAGTATTCGACTTAAGAGACTCGGGTTGCGATTTTTGTGAATGTATTTCACCCCTCTTTCGGATAATATAACGATAATTTAGTCAACTTAGGCACTATTTCCGTTACAGTTACCAAAATGTCCATTTTTTTTACTAATTTTTTACATTTTTTTGATCATACCTCCGAAACCATTGCACTTACACGGGAGCATGGGCAACCCGGAAATTAAAAAAAAGCAGCTTTTGCACACAAGTAGCGTGAACTATCTCTAACACAAAAATATTTTTTTTACCTGCTCAATCCCACATGGAAGGGAGAAATCACCCCTGGAAAAAATATTGAAATTTTCTTTCTCGTGAAGTATCTCAGAAATTGTAAGCGATATCGAAAAAAAGTTTAATCGAAAATTAAATCGTTCGATCGCATCTGCAAAACTTCTGATTTTCCAAATCCAACAAGAACTTGCTTTGAGTTCGACTAGGCCAACCAATTCTTTTGCCTCCCAAGCCCAGGGTTGCGCGGTAGTTAGGTTGTGTTGGGTGTTGTCGCTAGGGTGAGGGTCTAATTATCAATGCGTTTGGTAGGGGTAAAAAGGTGTTTTTATATTTTTCGTACTGTTATGTTCTCCGTGGGATGTAATTTTGCTGTGTTACTATGAAATATTCTATGTGGACCTCCGCAAACTCCTTTCTCGAGTCTGTGCAGGCATCAGCTTCGCGTGATTCTAATACTGGGTTGGGGCACAGCTTGCGAAACATGTATTTGTATATCTGTTTCGATTTCCAAAAGGTTCAAAGTTTGCAATGGCGCGATAAAGCATAATTATAAAAATGACAATCGTACGAAGGTTATCATAAAGACAACGCTCATAAATTAAATAAGAAGTTCAAAGGTTTGACACATACGTATCACCATTGATACCAAAAGACGCAAACAGGTTATACTCTTCCATAAATACTCCCGATGATGTTTCCTCTGTTCGAACAGTTCCATTTACGAGAGCAATGTGCGCACATCGTGTCATTCGAGGAAATTAAGTGTGGCGCGTTAGAAAATATTGCGCAAAATGCAGTCGGTTAAAGTTGCCAACGTAATAAGGTTGTTAGCTGCAACGTTCCAAGTTGCTAGGGTAACGGAAACACCGGGAAACTGGGCAGAAGTTGAACTGCATAACGAGATACGTGATATTCTTCAATTTCTTCCTTTTAGGTGGGATTAAGTGATTGATTATCACATTTTTGGCTATATCTCTGAAACTATTGCACTTAGAAGGCTCGAGTTGTGATTTCTGGGAATATATTTTGGTTCTTTTTTATTCTATTTGGGAACAAATCGATTCTAAGGTGTCTGTATACCGTCCAGGTGACAAAATGTCAATTTTTACCCATTTTGTAGCACATTTTTGGCCAAATCTCCGAAACTATTGCACTTAGAAGGCTCGGGATGCGATTTTTGTGATCCTCGTTCGATCTGCTTTCAGTATGCATAACCACGAGTCGATCGGAAGACTTTTAATTTTTACCCATTTTTCGACCCCCATTTTTTCGAATCGAAAATAAGACCAAACATTTTTCTTCGTTTTCTGGCGATTTTGACGATTCTATCATGTTTTGATAGGTTCATTTTATGCCAAAGTACTCCTCTTTGGTCCCTCATTGCGATAAAAAAGTCATAAGTCAGTCAAACATCCTTTAAATATGGGCCAAAATACGGCCCTGTCGGCTAAAAGCCCCTAAAAGCCAACTAAATGGCACAGATATGCATTAGCTAACGTAACAATCGTTACTCAAGTGTGAAATAGTAGTACAAGTGTCGCAAAGTAATAATAAACCAAGTTCGCAGATTTTATGAGATCAAAGAGACTTCGACTCGTGATCAAACCGCAGATCGAATAAAAATGTATCGAATAGAGGCGCAATGAATGACGCAACATTTACTCATTTCAACAATATTGTCAAGTTTCAATAGCTATAAGATATGCTAAAGTACCATCCCTTGGGCGGTTAATATTTTACGAAAGGATAAGAATATTATACAACCTTCAATTTTTGCTCGTTACCAACCTTAACGTGTTCGTGAATTTTTGTTTTCAGTTAAAGAGCGATTTGGAGTGTCGGTTGCCTGGGAAACATGTGCGGACTGCCCTTCTGCAATTAACGACCGAGCCGCGTGTGTTGCTTAGGCAACCGGAGGCTGACAGTAGTGACAGTAGACAGAGGTGCGCATCAGAAAAAGTTGAACGAGCCATGGATTGCACTCTCGTTGCATTTCATTGTTTCGCCTATTATTTCCACTCTTCGGCTGTCAAAACTGAAATGCATGCTTTCAGATGCCCAAAGGTGGATCCTGTTAAAGCACCGAAGAGGTTCAAGGGAACAGATCATTCTTCCGCCCGTTGGAGTGACGAAGCGGATCCACAAAATGTAAAGAAGAAGAAGCATTTTTCTAGAAAACTATTCGATACCGATGACTATTCATCAAAATCGTCCACATCGTGCCAAGCTCAATGGATGAAACCACATCGACACGATGTAAAACATATGACAATTTCGGCAGATGTAAAATCTGTCGATCTGAAAGACTGCCGTAGGGATTCTCACCAGAAAAGTGATTTATACAGTAAAGAAAGAAATTCTGTGAGAAACGATAAAGGCAATTCGAGAAGAGATAACACCGAGTCTCTGTCGAAATATAAGAAACGTCAATCCGGGAGAGAAATATCAGACTATTCGGAAAGGCAACCGGGCAATGCGCATTCGAAAGAAGGTGCGATCTGGAAGAAGACCGTTTCTGTAGCGCAGAGTTCAGGAAAAACTTGCAAGATGTCAGAATTGCTTAGCGAGCGTATCGTTCCTGGTGCAATGAGAATACCCGTACAACTTAACATTGCTCAGTTAAATATAAATTTTACCGAAATGGTTCCGAGTAGGATAAGTCCTAAGAGTCGCCAGGAAGAATCATCGTCCCAGTCTCACAGTCCGAAGAGAAGGGATGTCATCCAGACGGTGTTCAGATCTAAGAATAAACATAAGGAATCAAGATCTTCGATGACTGATCAGGACAAGTATGATTCTTCGATGAACAAGAAGCGGAGAAGACGGACCAGCACCGAAATGCCGCTCAATTCGCCGAAACGACGAAAGACTGATCAATCTACCTCTGTACATACGAAACATAAGTATATTAAGAAGAATATATTGAAGAAATTCAGAGCTTACTTTGGAGAAAGTAGAGACAGCAGTGAGGAGGACGAGAATAGATCGCTGGCAAAGAAGCGAATGCGAAGAAAAAGGGATTCTATCGATTATTACGATTCCGGATGTGGAATCGACGAGGATCAATCGTCTCCGTGCGATAGACCACTTAAAAAAGTTAATTGGGCCAGAAACCTTTTCCAGTTTATCAAACCAGTGGCGCCAAACTTGACGAGCAAGAATCTCGGAGAGGGACCAATTCAGAAACCGGATGAATCTCAAATTATACAAAAAGCATATGTTGAGGATCGAGAAGATGAGAAGGTGAAGTCTGACGAAACAAAGGATCGTCCAAACAGAGATGTTGCGGTGGATCAATTGGATTCGGCTACGAAACAGGTTGATCAACATCCTTTGGACTCAAACATTCCTCCTAGTGAGCCAACAGCCGCGGATGGTTCGGCTCAAATAAAGTCGCCATCGGCGGACTCAGCGGCGAACGAAGATATAATTGTTCTAGACAGTGATAGTAATGGTTCCTGCGAGATTAGTCGTATAGACCTAGTGGTTCGGGAAATTGCAGAAATTGGTGATGACACAGTTTCGCCTGAGCCAGGTGGAATGAGTATCGTTACCACCTCTGTTCCTGAAGAAATAGTGTCGGAGAATGAGAATTCTCAAGGTGCTGATAGTATCGGCAGTAATTCTGCCGCAACAGACTCTACTCTGATACTCGATCCAACCGAAGCGCGCGAAGAAGTAGTTAGTATAATAGACAATAGTGAGACGGAGTCAGTATTAGAAGTTCCTTCTAGCGAATGTACAAAGGAAGCTACAATAACGGAAGAAGATCCGAAGGAAGCGGAAGTTGGGAATACGAACGCTTCGGACACTTCCGCCAGCGTACAAAATTTATCAAGTGATATATTAGGAGAAGACAATACCTGGATGGATGACATTTGTCAGCTGTTGGAAATGGGCGTAGATCAGAATTGCGAAATACTTTCTGATGGCAATACGGTCCATATTCCGCTGAACGAGACAAGTCAGTCCGATGAAACTGTTGGTCTTCCAAAGGCAGTAGAATCTGTCGTTAATGAATTAGATGTAACAGTAACGAATAAGGAGGATTCTAATCGCGAAGAAGATCGTATTACTTCGGAGAATACTCTGGGTGACTCGGTTTCTGCTAGCATCACGAATTCCGGAGAAGTAGAGAGTGATGAACTTGGAGAGATTGCGGAATTTATACAAGCAGAGACTGCTCCACCGAAAGAGAGCACAATTATCGAAGAGAGGAACGAACAAGTACCTGAGCCTGTGATTAATGATAGTTCCTCGACTGAGATAGTATCCACGGTTGAGACCCAAGTTCCTAGAGCAACATTGCCAAGATTAAGAGTTCTGACGAGTGGAGAGCTCGGTGCTAGATGGTGTCCAACACCAGTACACTCTAATCCAGTAGAAGCTCCCCAAACCGATTCGTCGGTGAATCCGATCACACCCCATGATCCAATACCTTCACAACCCCCCACAGTTTTAACAACCCCGGTTAACCATTTACATCAAACTTCACAGAGCGTTGACAGAGAAGCACAAATAAAGAATCGAATCAGTATCGTTCTTAATAAATTTGTAGAGTCCGTGAGATATCTTCGGTACTTACGAAACAAGAATCAGCACGACAAAGGTATTCCGAGCAAGCACATAAGACACAAGCAAATGAATCAGAATTTTACTGATTTTGTGCAAAGCGTCGCGCAATTTCGTTCAGAGATTCTGGAGGTGGGTAGGTTATATGGTGTAAAGAGTTTTCATGTCTTAGTTGAGCGCACGCTGTCTCATCTCAATTTAACTGAGATGCGAGACATGCCCTTACACGTAAAAGAATTTGCAATGTACTGGAACTTCGATCCCAGTGCCCACTGTATTCCTAAGGCTATCAATAATAATCCTGTAAAAACTTGGACGAACGATCGGTCAGCTGTAACTACCGGTATAAGTACTAACATGACTGTAACTACAGCGGTTACGGCACCGGTGATACAATATAACAATGTAACGATGACTAGTAATATTGCAACGACAATCTCGAACAATCTACCAATGCAGCGTAAAACACAGCCCACGATGTCTGTAGGTCCACAACAGTTTCCGGTGACGACAATGAAGAAAACTCCATTTCCTGCGTATCACAAATTTCAAGGCATGCCATCATCCTCTAACCAACCGTTGATCGAGGAGCAGCCCTTATATTTACCCACCCCTGTTACAGAATACAACGAACAAATGAGAGTGACCCAAGCAGTAGCGACGCAGAATTACAATTCTAAACTGATGCAGACAAATCGACATTTGCCGGAGACCGGGCTGAGAAACGCACAGTGGCAATATTCTACTACACAAACATCACGTCCACGTACTTGGATTCCAACTTCGATGCCATTGAATACACTGCCGAATCAATTTGATAATAGCGTACCTATCTTGATTAATCCAGGACAACAGAACTGTTATCCAATCCATAAACCGCCAACGACGCTTCTTAATCTTCTAACTACTCAAGTACCAGCTCAGACGATTCAAGTGCAAACTGTACAGCACGTCGTAGAATCGAGGAACGTCGTTCCAGGGAATGTGCGACCGATGACGTCGCAAACGATAGTTCAACCGAGCGTAACGTACGCGAAGCAAACTGCGTGCCAGGTTTTGCCGCAACAAAGTCAACTTGATGCGCAGGAAAATACTCAGCAAAGTAGAGGGATAAGCCCGCAGCAGGCTTCGATCGTACAAACTTCATTCGGCGGCATTGTCCTTTCGCCCGCAGAAGCACAGAACGTTTCACGGATTACTTCGGGCAATGTTGAGGTAAATAATGGCGGGAGGATTATTAACAATGTACCGGCGAATAATAATCAAAGAGCGGCCCTTCAACATGGCGCTCAAACGGCACGTACAACAGGTACGTGGGATATGGCCACGCAGAATGAGAACACGAATAATTGTAACGGTAGTGTTCCGCTGAAGAAGTCGCCGCGAATCGAGTGCTTCACGATACTTCAAAAGATGATGCTACGAAATCAGATACGAATATGTCTCCATTTCTCGCTGCGTGAGATGCAAAAGTTCATGTCACGGGCGGAGGTAGCCCAGCTGCAATCACACAGACTTTACTTGGCGGAATTCTTTAGGGCTTATAAAGGATTTTCAGCTTTGCCGATAGCGGACTGTTACTGTCCGGTGCCAAGCCGGTTGCAAAACAACCAGAACAATACCGCACCTGAATGCCGTCCGAGCAAAGTTGCGGAAGCAAACACTGAGTCGAACCTGAGTCAGCCGACAAGGACAACGAAACCGCACAAAACCAGTGAGAAATCTGAGAAAAAAGACGAACCGACACAGATGAATAATCCTTCGAACGTTAACGCTGATGGGGTAAAATTGCAGGACACGGAAACAAACGCCACGAATAGCGGAGGGGGTGAAACGAAATCAACAAAAGCGACAAATGACTCACATAAGGATCCCAATAGAAGCACAACTTCGATAGAAGAAAAGCTTGAAAACTCGAATAATGGAGATGTTGAGATACCAAATTCCCAACATGACACACAAGAAGTTCCAGCGACAATTTCACAGCCACCTTCAGCGGCAAAAGATCAAGCGAAGTTATCATTAACTGTAAATAAAGTGCCATTGGAAGATGCAGAAAAACATGATGATCTACCAAATATTCGAATAATATTAGAAATTGGCAAGGGTACTTCATCTGGAGTAACACCAACAGTTGGAAAATCTTTACCAATGTTAGGTGAGACCAGATCTGACACTTCGCCAAAAGCGCAGTATTCAACAAATCTGAATTCACTACCAGTATTAAATACCAAAACGATAAAAGACTCGACTTGCTCTGAAAACAAGTCAGTTACAAACAGTGACAAACAACCTGTAACGTCGTTGTCACTTTGTGAAGAAACACGTGAAGAAACAAGTGACGAAGTACACGAAGAATCGTTACAATGGATAGACATATCGAAATTAAAAATCGAGAAAGAGAAAAGTACCAAGAGTAGCCTTAATGCCAAAGAGCTTGAAGTTTCTTTTGCGAACGAAACTGAAAAGACTGCGTTAGATTTACTTGTAGACACGGTTAATAAACCAATAGAGAGTATACATCTAACGGATAGTGATCTAAGTCCTACTATACTTGTCGAAGAATCGAGATCCTGTGATATAGAAAATTTAGAAACCTCGATAGAATCTCTATCATCGAAGAGCCTCCACTCTAAATCTCCCGAAATAATATCACCAACAGAGTCTGAGATAGGGTTCATTAAACCAGATGGCGACGTTTCATGCAAATTTCAACCCAACATACTTAGCGTTAGAAGCATAAGTCCGAATACGTTTAGTCAATTGAAAGACCGCAGTCCTAACTTTGAGCCAGTGGAGCCACATGAACAAGGAGATTATCGAGATTTGATTGAAATCGGTGCTGAAGATATCATTGATATAGAAGACACATTTGTGAAGCGGGAGAAAAGTGAAGAATGGGAACAAGAGAAGAACGAAGCATGCGGTCAGGAGAAAAACGAAGGAGGGGAACAAGAGAAGCAGGTGGAAGAGGCGCAAGAGGAGAACAACAATATATGTCTTAATTGTACGCGACAAAGCACAGTCGTGTGCGGCAGATGCTTAAAAGCATCCTACTGTACAAAACGGTGCCAAGAATCGCATTGGGTGATACATTGTTCCACCTGCAAACGGCACCCACTTTCAAATTTTTGCAATTATCGTACGTCGCCTTTTAAAAAAGCGTTATCTTAGTTTCTTCCACCTCAAAATCTACTTAATGATGACTCTGTTACTTTTGGGCAGTAATTCTTGTTATTACCTCATGTATAAAGTATAATATATGTTCAATGTTTTTCTTTTTGTTACTTTTATAATTTTCTTTCGAACATTGTCTAAAAGAGATTATATGAGACAATTTATAGCTGCTACATCTGAGCTGAACAACTGGACAGCTTAAAAGCGTTTATTCAAGTTTTGTAAATTGGCATGGTAATTTTAAGCGTAATTTATTTTGCATACATATATTTTTTTAAATAAAGAATATAATTAGATTGTTGGATAATGATACGTGAGATGTATTTATGTATTTATTATTACTATCAGAATTATTTATTGTTTATGTCATTCCCGTGGATCACTTAGATCTTGACCTGTACAGTTCAAATTACATATGACATATTAACAAATCTACACAGTAATGCTGTCATAATAACAGCATTTATTATTCTTCGTAGCCTTCAGGTAATGCATTTGTTTTTGGGTTATGAAATATGGACTTAACTCCATCTCTCCATGGGTATGGCTGCAACAAAGAGATATGAGTTTATATATTGATGTGAAATAACCAAACATTACAACAAAATAAAAAATATTGCTAAAATATTCTTTTAAGCAGCTACAACTTACTCTTGAACGAATTCTCAAGTGTTCATATTGTTTAAATTCAGGTCGGGGGTGATCATGGCCTTTGATGAAGTCCTCATAGATTACATTGCCAAGTGCTATTCCAGTAAATGGGAGCCCAATAAACATAGTAATCGCTATCCATCGCTTTTTTCCAGCTGTATGAATGAATTTACCATGTTATGTAACATTTATATATTGGGGGAAATCTTAGTGCTACGTTTAATAGACCATTATGTATGAAATCCACACATGAAATGCATCAGCGCTTAGCACCGATTCGTGTAGAAATAAAGTTAAGGAAAATTGTCAGGGTTTGGTAATGAGGATGTGGGTGGAATGTACAATCAGGGTCATTTTTTTACTGTGCCCCTTGCCCAACATGAACCGGTAGAACTATCAATAGATTGTGAAATGAATTTACCTTCTACTGCAGCTACATCGATCGCATGTCCGGACATTTGCCGGACAGATTGAACTGCTAATCTCGCTGGCATCGCCATTTTTGTGGTTAAGTGTGCACTGCGTCGGACTCGCTGCTAAAGACTGCCGTTGTCTGATATGATGTCACTAGTACATCTTTTTCCTCCGCTACCTAAGAACAAACTCTTTGAAATTCCCGGAAGATGGCGCGAAGAGTATCGTATGGTGGATAATTTGAGCATCCGCCAGTAAGAAAGAGAGTGCCATCACGTGACGTCTGATTCGAGGTTGATCGAGTGTCAATTCAAATTTCTGCGCAAAATTCACCTTCGGCGAAAGTGGCTTCAAACAGGTAAGATTAGTACAAATCTTTTCTTTGCTAATGCGTACGGTCGCTAAGTGCTTATATTGTTATCAATAATATTCACACAAGTACAGTTTGTACATGTGTAGCTTTAAGCCGAGTATAATACATAATTTAAGTTCTTTGCACGCGCTAACAAGTTAAAATCTAAATCGTAATTCTATTGTTTTCCCTAACTTCTAATGGACCCGAGTGCGAAAGGATTCTTTATTTGCGTGTATTTTGTTTTACTTGGATTCTTGGAACAATCATTATTTAATCTTTGTTTTCTGAAAATACTATGTTAAATAGTAAAAGCTGTTACTTAGGGATGTTAGTCATTTTGTGGAACATTTATATAAAACTTTCATCGTAATCATTTCTTTTCGCAGTGCAATGACTGAGCGAACATATGTAAATGAATTTAAGGAAACGCTATGTTTAAACAAAATATAAATGCTGATCAGTTAACTTAAACACCGACAGCGTTCTAGTTAACGCGGAAATTGATTTCCGATTTTCTGTTACGAATGGGCAATTCAAATACTAAGAAGAATTACAAGCCTCATCAAAACTATGCCAGTCAGGTATTAATCATATAACTTTCAATCTAACCTATAAGATGTTTATTGATTTGTTAGGTGTTCATTTATAACAATGCCAAATACTCTAGCATGAAGGATTCTTACATTTTTTGTTTCTACATATGAATGTATAATTACAGTATAGTCTCAGCGACATTCTTGGAGGCAGCTGTGCTGGTTCCACAAGAATTTCACGTGGTGAAATTAAGTCATTGTATCATTCCCCTCATAAATGGTATCCAATTTTTTTTGTGCAACATTGTTCCTGTTTAACATATTTGTACATGAGGTTCATTTTTATACTAGTTTGAGTGAGGGCACACTCCACAATCGGTTTGGTTCTTCTAAGACAGTATGGCCAGTTCCACGTTTTGAGGCAATGTTTTTGCCAGAGTTTCAAGTCAGGGGAACACCATTTACTCAAGAGTATGCTTTCTTGGATATTATATCTAAGGGTGCATATGGGAAAGTATATAAAGTCCAACAGCAAGAAACCGGTCAAATCTTTGCTCTCAAAGTTATTAGTAAAGCTAAAGTAGTTGGAGAAAATGCTGTGAACCAAGCGAAGCAAGAGGTACCTGTGAAAAAACTATCATTGTGCCAATAAAACTAAGGCTATATTTATGAACTCTCACTAGTGTCTGTATCACAGGTTGCTATACAAAGGATGGTTGGACATCATCCATTTGTACTTAATTCACCACAGAGATGGCAAGGCCGAAAGACATTATATATACGTACGTTTTAATTGGCAGTCTACATTAATTTTTATATTTCCTTTCACACATAATGGCAGATGAAATACTTTTAGTCACTGAGTACGTGGACGGTGGTGAATTATTTTCATTAGTTGAAGACTATGGATGTCTACCAGAAGATGTAGTTAGGATACATGTAGCGGAAGTAGCTTTAGCAATTGGTATGTACATTATTATAATTCACTTTCCACGTTGTGTATACCAAAACTTTCCAATTTATTCAGAAACACAAACCCTCTTGTGTTCTTTAGATTTTTTACATAATGCTGGAATAGTGCATAGGGATATTAAAGCAACAAATATTCTCCTCACTGAAGAAGGTCATGCTGTGATCATAGACTTTGGATTGGCAAAATGGCTGCGCCACACAGAGAGAACCAACACATTTTGTGGTACGCCAGAATATATGGGTAATTACGTCTTTCAAAAATAACTTCTATTGTGTTTAGGTTTTAATATAAACTGATTCTAATTTTTCACTCATACTTGTTACAGCACCTGAAATATTGAAAGGGGAATTCTATGGACAAGAGGTTGATTGGTGGTCTCTTGGTGTTTTGGCGTGCTATCTGCTCACCGGCACGGTAAGTCAAGTGCTTTTTGTAAACAAATTTTATTTACTTTCATGCCAACATGTACCTCGGGCCGGCTATATACTGCTTTGCAATAGGAATTGTTGCGGGACTCCGTGGCGCAACGGCAGCGCGTCTGACTCCAGATCAGAAGGTTGCGTGTTCAAATCACGTCGGGGTCAATTGTCTTTTTTAATTTTTTTTTTCGCATAGGCCTTTTTGTTTTTACATAGCAGTTCATTACGATTATTTTGTGCATAGAACTTTATTTGTTCTTGTTAGCACCAATTTTAATCGGCTTTAAAGTATAATTATTTTGAGTTGTTGGGTACATTTTAATTTTTTTTTAATTCTTATCAGTTTGAAACTATTGATAGGATAAACATAAAAAATAATGAAAATATACTCTCACAGTTCCCAAAGTAAGTTTCTATTAGTCTTGCGCGTACAAGACGAATATGTAACATCTTAACGTCAATTTAATTTACTAAGAAAGGCGTTACTTCCAGTTTAGACTGTGAAATATTCGAACTGTCGGAATGTCACGGAATTGCGAAAAATTGCCAAAAAGTAACCGCCCCCGGGTGGGCTCGAACCACCAACCTTTCGGTTAACAGCCGAACGCGCTAGCCGATTGCGCCACGGAGGCGACTTGAGATGATCCTGGTTTCTAACGATCCTACAGATACCGCAGCAACTGTCACCGTTTTACCAATTGAGCCCGTATCAATTACTGCCAGCGCATGGCTGATCCGTCAGCGTTATACATGCGGCTTATCTCGCAGCTTTTATTTTCTTATCCATACAAAGACACGTACTTCTTTTTTTTACTCTTCGCATGTTATCAAACTTTAACTGCGAGAAACGCGCGGACCTTACTCTGCAAGTTTCGTAATTGACCCATTCAAATGGTGTTCGATGTTTACTAAGTGCTTGAATGAAGCTGTCTTTGGTGAATCGCAAGTCAAGAATGCTCTAAAATGCAAAAACCATTTTATTTACGTTTAACCGATAACGCAGTGACCTTCTGGGTACCCGCGTGAATTTCAGGTTAGTATTTACAAGGTGGTAGTAACCGCACATGCATGTGCTCACTACCAACGCGAACCTTATCTCCTCGTCTCACGGACCTTCCTCCATTCAGACTTTTTCGTTGCCCTCCGCTACTCGGAGCGCGCGAGCGCGCAAGACGCCATTGTGCTGCCGTGTTGAATCAACTATATCGGTTGGATCTCACGTAGGGGGGTTGCGAAACTCTCACGCCTTGACATTTCGCCGGGTCCACTGACCTTATTCGCCTCCACTGTTTACATGGCGCGAGCGTCTCTGCGCGGCAAACTTTTCACTCGCCCTTTTGACGAATCGGCGACCGGGTCCGTTAACGTCTAGAAAGGACGGCCGCAAAATGTTACGCCCGTGGACTGCCATTCCTCGGTTAGAAAGGGCCGCGGGGTGGGCTGGAAGGGAGGACGGAATCGCGGAGAGATCGTGGCGTCGGTGAGAGGAGAAAGAGAAAGAGACGCGCCATTGTGCAAGTGCATTCTTCATAGGAGCTGTCGATTTATTATGCCGACATAGGCGCAACACCCGTAGGGAGAGAGAGAGGGATGAGCGGAGTCGGCCGTAGGTGCGCCTAAATTATACAGCCTGCCGGGAGTCTTCTGCGTGAAAGTGTTCGCTGATGAGGATCCGCGGATTTCCCCGATTTGTCATGTTACGATACTTGCCTCTGGACGCCGAGATACTCACCTTCGTTATCTTCGTAATCTGCGAGCGATGCGTCGAGCTACGTTTACGCGGTGAACGTCGGATCGTTCGTCAGTATTAGTGTGGCATGGCATGCGCAGACTTAGCGCTCCGCGAATTGACAGCGGCGTTAATTGGCATTCGATCGATGTACGTCATTCGAACGCCATCGGTGGATACGATAACGCGCATCGATTCGACATGCGCGAACATCGAGTCCGTGACTGACGAGCGCATAGATGTTTATCGCGCCCGGGGTTGGCGGAAGAGTCCGATTATCATATCTCGTATGGCACGCACGGCTCTTCGGCGGCGAGCACGTAAGTGAGTGCCACCTCGTGAGTCACTTCGCTCAATTATCATCATCGCGCTTCATTCCGTTCGTTTCTCCACACGACACTAAAGCCTCGCCAACGAATCCGGTCGTGATTGGAAGTCATGAGCGTCCTTTGTCTCGGACTCTACCTCGCGCCGCATCCGAAAGTGCCATTCCACTCGTGGCATCCTCTCCCCTACTCGTACATATTCTTTCATCCACCAACCCCCCCTCGCACCCCACGAGATTCGTTCGCACATCGAGACAATTGTTCGACGAAAAGATTCGCGCCATCTTTTCCACGTTATGAAAATGGAATTCGTCGTGAGTGGTCCACCGTGCGAACGCTCTTCCTTGACTTGTCCAAGCTTGTATGAAATTATGCGCCCTGAAGAGCCGTGCAATCAGGTCCGCGATTGGAACATCCTGTCCGACGCAGTGTTGTATTGATTCAGACCGGGCAATGTTATGCCATTCGTACGCGCGCACGTACGTGGTACGAATGTGGTGCAAGGTGGACGTGAGCATGGTCCATCGTGAGACGGACGATTCACATCATTGGAGTCGCGAACGCGTCCTTTCCTCGACGCCTCTTCCCCTCGCGAACTATCCCAAGCCCCCCAATACTTCTTCTCGGCGCGTACGGGATCATTAGCATTTTCCTTATAACCTTTCGAAGCAGCTGTTCGCCTTACGACACGTTTCGGAGAACAATAAGCTGCAGGCGTTCGGCAGCCATCTGCTCCGCAGATTTTCCAACGCTCCGAATCCGTGGCGCGGCAATTTGTTCTTCGTCAAAACGGGAAACGTGTTCGACGTTCGCAAATAAAATAGTCATTGATCGCCGGTCAGCTTCCTTACCTGTTCAACGATTTTGGGTTTTTCCGACACTCGCGTTCCAAGGGCCTATCGGCCGGTCAATAAATCGCTCGCGCGCACAACTTACGGCGGAAAATGCATTGGGCAGCGTTCGTCCTTCGTAAGGCCGGTCTCGAATTATGAGGCTCAATCGTCGTAATCGGATTAAGTTCGCCGCGCGAGAATCGTGGCCGCTCGTCGTTCTTGGCGCAAAACGCGGACGTTTCTGCGTTCCGGGTACGGTCAAGTTCACGATCGAACTGGTCTCCGCGATTTTTTCTTTCGATCCGGCGCGCGCTCAAGGATTCCATTGTCGTCTACTACGCTCGCACAATGATACATTAACGGGCATTTGACAGTAATAATAATAATTATTATTATAACGATGATGATAGTAATAATACAAATAATAATAATAGTGGTACTGGTACTAAATCGTAATAATAATAATAAAATTAATAATAATAATATTAATAATAATGACACGTTATCTCTAAAGAAGACAGAGTCGAGCTACTCACTAATTTATTGGGATGGGTTTCTCGCGGGTGCGTTTGCGCATGGTCGTTTCGAACAAGGACATGAAGGGGGGGGATTTTTTTTTTTGTTGCCGGAATTATGGGGGTTCGACGAGGGGAAAGGAGAGTAAAGGACGAGGGCAATCAGGATTTCGTCCCTGCGGACAAGTCGCGGTGTCCGCCGGGACGAAAAATTGGGGGACTGCGGCTCGGTTTCGAAATTTCCCGTTTCCTTCTTCTTCTTCTTCTTCAAAACCGCCTCCTCTTCGTCGCCTCGAGCCGTAGTCCTGAGAGCGGTCGACCACGGCGTCGGGATCGTCCTTAAAAGAGAGCTCCCAGCGGCGCGCGTCTGAACTTCCGCAGCTCCCCGAGCGGCGTCGAGCTCTTCGTCTTCGGATTCTCGAAGGAAGTCGAGCGCGGATTCCCGGAGTTCTGGAATTTCGGATTCGCGGCTGGAAGCGGTCGGATCCCGCGACAGTGAAATCGAGTACCTTTCTCTCGCATTCTCTCTCTCTCTCGCTCTCTCTCGCACTCTTCTCTCCTTCGAAACTCTCTCTCTCTCACTCATCAGCACTCACACACGATTTTCCTCTCACTCCTCAGTCATTCATTTTTTTTGTTTACCATTCTCACTTGCTCGCTCTCTCTCTCTCTCTCGCTCTCTCTCAATTTTCCTCTCTTCTCGTTTCGGCGAATGGAAAAAAAGAGCCTGGCTCCGCACAGCGTGTGTCACGATGGCGGAGGCACGCTTATGAGGCGATGCTCTCCTCCTCGCTGCTGCTGGTGCTGGCGTTGCTGCTCGGGCTGCTGTCAGTGCTCTTCTCGCTCTCGGCGTTGCTGCTGGGCGCCGGGCTCTCGTCGGTACTGCTGCTGCTGCGCGCCTGCTCCTGCTGGGGTGCCTCCTCCTTCTTCGGCTCGCCTTTCACCTCCTGCGGCTTCGGCAGCAGCTCCGGCTTCGGCTCCTCGACGGCCTTCGACTCCTTCGACTCCTTCTTCTCCTTCTCCTCGGACGACTTGGTGCCCTCCTCCTCGCTGCTCTTCTCCTGCTCCTTCTCGGCCGACCTCTGCTGCTCCTCCGAAGACTCCTCCTTCACTTCCTTGACCTCTTGCTTCGACTCCTCGGCAACCTGAGTCTCCTGAGGCTCCTGCGGGATCTCGGACTTGGCCTGGGGCTGAGCAGCTTCCTCCGTGTCTCTCTTAGCCTGGGTCGACTCGACTTCGGCCTTGACCTCGGGCTTCTGTTCCTCCTCGACCGGGGCCTCGATGCTCTTCGGCTTCTCTTCAGGGGCAGGCTTCTGTTCCTCGGCCTTCACGACGACTTCCTCGACGCCGGGTGCGATTCTCGCGACAGCGGGCTCGGGCTTTTCCTCCTCAGGTACGACGCTCTTCTCAGTCTTGACCGCGGCCTTGGGCTCGGCTTCCGGCTTGGGCTCCTCCTTGGCTTCTGGCTTCTCGGCTTCTGCCGGGGCTGCGGGCTGTTCCTCGGGCTTCTTCTCGGCAGGCTTTTCGGCGGCCTTCTCGGCTTCCTCCGGCTTCAGCTGAGTCGCATCGCGGGTGACACGGTCGGCCTTCTCGTCAGTCTTGGGCTGTTCCTCCTGCTTGGGCTCCTCTTTCTTCGGTTCCTCGACCTCGACCTTCCTCTCTTCGGCGACAGCCTCGACCGGGGCGGGAGCGGGCTCGACAGGGTCGGCTTTCCTCGTCTCAGGTACAGGTTCCTCGGCTTTAGGCTTCTCTTCCGGCTTCTCTTCCGCGACCTCGCGCTTCTCGGCAGACTCGTGTTCCTCCGCAATCTTTCCGTGAAGCACGATCTGAAACGTCACATCATGATCAATGATCGAATCCTATGTCCTTCGAAAGCCCTAATTTTACAAGGTAACGCAGTGTCGAAGATGTCGAACGATAGCTAACGATTCAGAATGTGAACTAACCGCTGGTTCGCTGGCAGCTTCGTTCGCCTTCTCCGGTTCCTGAGGTGCGTTCTCCACCGACTCCTTCGACTCGGAAGCGGCCTCCTTCAGCTGCTCTACCTCAACCTTAGGCTCTTGCGGAAGAGCCTGAGGCTCCTCGGGTGGCGACTGCGTCTCCTCCTTCTTCTCAGCCGGCTGTTCCGTGGGCTCCTCTCGCTTGGCAGGCTGAGGCTCCTCGATCTTCTTCGGCTCGGCCTTCTCCGGTTCCGGATTCTCGACCGGAACTGGCTCGCTCCTCACGCTCGGAATCTCGCTCGGCGTGGCCGGCTCCTGCTCGGTCTTCGTCTCGGTCACCGTGGTCGTGGCCTTCTCCACCGGAAGAAGGACAGGCTCTCCCTCAGTCCCCAGGAAGCCTGGCACCGGTATGGCCAGCACACTCGCGCACAGCATCGACGCTAGGATCAACTTTATCATCGTGATAACTGCAAAGACAGAGAAAAGGTTCGTCAAGTTCGGCCTTTCGATTCCAGTCAGAAGAGAAACAAAAACCGCGGAGGGAGTCGCAAGATGAGCGGACGGGGCACGTTCTTCGATTGCGCAATGTTTTTCGTTCGAGTCACGACTCCGCACGCATCGTGACAATCTTCGAGTTAGTCTCGATTTGAAGGACGAGCGCTGCATAGATTGAATGGGCACCGATCTCGTGGCCGCATGAATGAAACCGATCGTCGCTCGCCGCGCGGGACGAAAGGGTGACGCTCGCTTGAATCGTTAATGGATTCGGTGCGGTGAGACAAACAGTACAATAAGTACGGAGGGACGTGGAGAGAGAGAGAGAGAGAGAGAGAGAGAGAGATCGAGAGAGAGAAAGAGAGTGAGATGGACACGTAGCGTGTTGACGATGGGCAAGGGGCTGCGTGCAAGAATCGGCAGGAAGGAGAGGGACGGGTGACATTGAACCGAATGCATTGAATAAGGCGAGCGTTATGGAACTAATGACAGGATGCATGCCCCCCGTGCTCGTTACGCACGGTTCTTCTATCGTTCTCCGTCTCTTTCTCAAACCCATCTTCGAATCAATTATTTACAGTGCCTCGCCGTTAATTCCCGGCCGCGTTATCTCGTTCTGCGCGTCAATTGGCGCGTTCCTATTTGCCACACTTCTTTTTTTACTATTCGCTCAGCGCCGAGAATCGCGTAATTTTTTCGCGCGTGATCATCGCGCCTCGTTATTCCGATAAGATCCGTCTCCGTCTGTTCGGATTCCTGTATCGTGACTCGCGTGCTCGCGATTAGGTCGATTTCGCGACGATTCGACGAATTCGCTCGTTTCGCCGCTTGAGATTAGGCATAATGGTCGGGCTGCGTTTTACGTTCGCGAATTCGAAAGTGCACGGTCAACTGCGCGCACGCGTTCGTGTTCCGTGGCATCTAACGCCCCGTTGCCCGAAAGCAAAGCCGGGCGGCTGTGCGGAATGCAGTTGACATAGTTGGACGGAAATTGCAAAGTCTGCTTGGGCGCGCAATGATAATAAAGTCGTGGACGGTAACGGATTATGAAAAAGCGAGCATGCCGCGGCTGCCTGACATTTGGCGCTACGTGGCTTTATATTGCGGCAGAGGAGTGGGGGAATTTTAAGTCGCCGACGAAAGTGAAACGCGAGCGGGACTTCCGCAACAGGTGGCGTGTAAAGCGGATCCTCCTGCGGGCGATATGATAATGGCATGGCGGCTAATCTTCCCGGACGAAGGGACCGTGGAACATTCCGAGGGCAAAGTAAGCGGTTAAAAATTGAACTGAGTAAAGAGTTCCACGCTGAAGAATCGTTGTAAGACCGGAGAAGTGAGGCAGGGTAAATATATAGCGTGGAATGCATCCCGGCGCATTGTTGAAGTTCAAGGTACGACACCTGACGTCACGCCGATCGAATGCGAGTGCAAAGCGAGTTACACGCCAGTCGCGAGAGACTCCGCCCTTGCTGAATTTGTATTCCGATCGGAAGCCTCCGATTACGTTCCGCGTATCGGCTCGTGCGACTCGCATGATATCGCCGCGACGTACGTCTCACTTTACGCGCCGACGAATGCAGATTCGAGCTGTGCGAGCTTAATCGGGATCGATTAAAAGTCGTCGAAGACACGGCCGACGTGCGAAATGCCGAACGTGTGGAAGGCGCGGACGCGGATTTAACGGGCGACGCACGACACGTACCCGTGTCGACTTCCCGTGGACGTCGCACGGCGTCAGACACCACGTACCGACGCCTGCCTATCGACGCCTGCCTACCGACACTACGTACACGGTACATAGCCAGCGAGTTTATTCCCGAGCGTTAACCGATTCCAATGCGATCGATGACGAAACCGAACGCCAGGAACGCGCTCCAACGCTCGCATTATATATTATCGATCTGACAATAAGAGACTGTAGTGTTACAATTCTTTCGCCTCGAATTGCCCACCGTTAACTTCGCGGATCGATTCGATGCGCTCGGATTTTTAGCGCGCGCGGAAAAGGATCGACAGCGAGCTAACGGCTACTTTATGATTAATTCATCGATGCGGCCGGTCATTTATTAGCGGACACGTGTCCGACATGCGATCGCGGATCGTAAAAAGAATATGGTTCGAAGGCGAGGCCGAAAATGATGGCGAAAGTTCTTCGGGACCGAACCGAGGAGTACTCCTGCGTGTACAGAATTCGTGGAGACAGAGAGCCGAGAAAGACGAGGGGAACGGGAGCACGCGAACGAGATCGAGAGTCGGCGGGTTTTGTTCAGGGAATGGGAGAAGAATGGGGGAGAGGGAATGAAGAACGGAGAGCGGAGAATGAACAAGACGCCGAAGCGAGAGGGGGAGGACGTAACGATCCAGTTTTTACGACGACGACGACGACGACGACGACGACGACGACGACTAGCTCGACGTTCGCGTTTGGCAATGTTAGCGAGAGCCAGGTAGGGCTGCTGACTGTAGACAGCCGCTGACTCTCTCGCGCTCGCGCAATTGCATCCGCTGTCGTGACGCTGGATTTCTTTGTTACGTTCGACGCTGCCGAGATCGAAGATAACTACCGCGGTGGGCCTCGGCCAGGATCTACGGGACTCTACGATCTAGGAAATCTTAGGAAAAACCTCGCGAGCCTTCCTTCTATTCCCGTTCTTCATTTATAGTGAACGAAATGCAGGGACAATTTTCTTAAGTCCACGGTCAGTCTAGGACAATTAATTACTCTCGGTGAGCGGAGGTACGCTTTTAATCAATGCCGACCCGGGGCGCGAGTTAGGCAACAAAAGGAGGAGTATCGAAGTCCGCGGGAGCTTCGGGCAATTTTTCGTTTCCTTCGAGATGCGACTGACGAGCTTCGAGCGGACTTCGCAGCGAGCGAGTAACGAATAAGCGGCGCGGCATTGGCACAGAAACTTTCGATTCGCCGTCGAATTGCGAAGGAGGAAGGTGAGACCGGGAGCGAGGCGAACGCGGCGAGGGCCCCAGGTTGATAGGGAGGAAATGCCTGTGAAAGATGATGGACACCCATTACCTCATCAAGATCATCAGAGATGTAATAATGGCAGTGCCGCGATTACAAAGAAGGCGCTTACAAGTGGCCTACGTCAATGGCGATGGACACTCTGTTACGCTCTCCTATCCGTTTTGTCTTTCTCCTCCGCCCCCCGCCCCCCTCCTCCTCCTCCTCATCGGTACAGATTCTCCGTTTTCGAAATTCGCCGATTATGTCGCTTCGACGCCCAACGTTGCAGCATCCATCTAGTATAGTGATCGACTGCTGACTCGTCCGATATTTTTCGCGAACTTTCTTACCCGATTTTCATCTACCGCGCGCGTTTACTCGTCCTCGGACCTAACCCGCGCTTCCAACGCCCGTGCCATGGATTTCATCGAGGCCTCTATCGTCATCGTAGAGGAAGTTGACCGGCTCGAACGTAGTTTCGCGGCCTCGAGGTGTCGCAGCATCGGTAATACGCAGATCAGTAGATTACCGACGGCCTAATTAAGTGCCGCCAGTGGCGGACAGAGTCGGGGCGGAGGGTAGGAGGCAGGAAAAGAGGCGCGAAAGAGGGAGAGGCGGGGGTGTGGGAGGGGAGGGGTCGGAAGGGGAAGGCAGATGGAAAGAGCGAGTCGTGAGAAGAGGACGAAAAAATTACGCAAACATCGCGGTCGAGCCGTTGAGAAATCTGCGAGCGCCGCTTCTTGGATTATATGTCCCGACGACACCGGCGGCAGCGGCAAAGAAGAAGAAGAAGAGGAGGAGGAGGAGGCGGAGGAGGAGGAGGAAGAAGAAAAGGTTGAGGAGGAGGACCATCGAGGAGGTAAAAGATGGAGGAGTCGGAGGACGGCTTTGGGAATGGCGCTCATTTTCGAAAACCGCACGCCGGGCCTAATCGCTCTCTCCTCGCCCGGGCGACGTATTATTACGTCCCCCCCCTCCCCCCTCGACCCCCCTTCCCGCCCCTCTCTATGGCTTGTTCCGAAACCGCCGACCCAGTTTCAGCGAAACACGCGCTAAGTCTGCTATCGCTCTAGCCCGCCGCCGCTGGGCGCCGGAATTCGTCCCCGTGGAAATTATTCCGAGTCTTAATGCGACGAACGTGGGATTACTTAGAAAGATGGCAAAGGCCTGCTGTCTGTGCAATCGCGAGATCTCATTACGCCGAGCGCTGAATCTTTCTGCCTATCGTTTTCAAAATTGTTGCTTTTCGGCGCCTGCGAACGTTTCGATGTCGGAGTCGATTTTCGATATTGCGTTAAGGCTGAGAATAATGGATGGAATTTGAGTCGCGTGGGTCTCGGTCGATGGTACTGTTAGAGTGTAATTATCGGATCGCGTCGGAGAACAATGACACGCAGTGTCGATTACGGCCGGTTTGATCTGCGCGTTCCGCGGGCGCGTTTTGCAAAAGTTGCCCGCGAAGTGAACTTCCGGCGAGAGAGAGAGAGAGAGAGAGAGAGAGAGAGAGAGAGAGAGAGAGAGAGAGAGTGCGGGCATTTCGAGATCGCTGATGTGCTTGACACAATTTGCCGATGACGCTGGGAGTCACTGAGCGAAAAGATCTTTTTTCTAGCGGAGCGATGCGACGAACCGCGTTGACACATAGAACAATTTTCGCAGTAACGTTAGAGCGAGCTACGAATTGCTTCGGCAAATAGATTCTGTTTATCCAAACGCTTCGGTCGGACCTTGCGAAAATTGAACTGCGTCCGACGTTCGAGGCAAGCTGTTTAAGAATAATCGGTCTCTGCAATCGTTACTCGCAAAATGAACCTGAGTCTAAGAGAGCGAGAATCGAAAATTTCTTCACGCGACAGCACTGCGTGAAAAGCGCGATTCGCGTGGGTCACGATCGTGCGCAGAAGTCGGCATCGGCATAAAGGAATGGTACTCACGTATTTCTTCTGTCCCGCCTTGGTAAACTCGTGCGTCGCACCAGAATCAGTTCCTCTCCCGCGTCCTCTTCCTTTACTCTTCTTTCACCTGGCGCGCAAAACCGGCCGACGAGAATTAACTTCGTTGAGACGACTGACTTGGTCGCTCAGGGAACTCGGGTTGTATATGAAAGAATGTGGACTGAGTCGTGAGAGAAGCAGTTAGAGAAAATCAGTCGCGCGCGTGCGATTACGCTCGATTGCGAAGGACCGTGGTGATCGGGATGAAGGTTGGGTTGTGTGTCGAGATGGAATCGTTGGGGCCCGGCTTATATACCCATTTACCCACCCGACAGGCTCTGGCCAGGATCGTATAGGGGGCCCCGACCCTCCTCGCTCCGGCAATCGGGTAGGGGCCCCTCTTTTACTCTTCTCTACGCCCTTCTTCACTCCTCCCTCCTTCAACATATCCATCCGTCTATCCAACCCTTCTCCCTCCCTCCCACCTCCACCCGCCCCCTCCTTCCGTCCTTTTCTATCTACCGCCCGTGTCTAGCCGCATCTTTCTCTTTCGAACACTCCTCTCTCTCTCTCTCTCTCTCTCTGTCTCTATCTCTATCCCTCTTTCCCTCCCTCTCCGTTGCTAGTCTGTACACTTCTCTCTCTCTCTCTCTCTCTCTCTCCCTCCTTCCTCAAGCTTTGTAGTTATACACGTCTCGTTCTCTCAGTCCCCGCGATATACCGCTCTTTCGCCGTTCTCCAGCCCACGCCGTCTACCGAAGAACGGATATGTACGATCCTGAAAGATTTTCGTTCGGTTTCGGTTCACCGCTCACGTACCTGACCCACTGTTTTCCCGGCGATACCTTCTATCCGCACGTTGCTATCCGACCGAGCATTATCGGGAGTTATGCGCGCGCCGTTCGCGATGACGATCGTGAGGTTGCGCGTTCGGTGCCGAGAGGAGATCGCGCAGCTCGAATTATTCGCTAATTGCCTTCGGCGGACTGGAGGTCCGGCGTTAAGTGACGTTTGTTTGTAGACCGAATAAGTGCGGTCTACCGGCTGACCGGTAGAAATTGATAGAGACGTGTCGCGCGAATTTGCGCGGCTCGCCTCGAGTGTGTTCGGATGCACGAGATGCTGCGCGCGTCGGGAAGATTTTGCGTACCTAGGCAGGCGTGAGACGTGGGTCAGTTGACATTAGGATGGTCACTCGGTCCTTCAATGGATAATGAGACGCGGTCATTTTCGAATTACGCTTTGCCGGAGTTTAGAGAGAACGGTCGGTGGGATACTATCGTTTTTATTCGATTTTATTTGTTTTTATTCGTTATTATTCGTTTTTATTCGTTATTATTCCTTTTTGTCGACGCTCGCTTTCGCGGCGTACCGATAGAGGCTAGAGACTGTGACCTTATCTTCCGTTCGTCGGCTGTTGCTATCGATTAAGAAAAGTTATGATCCTTTAATTCCGTGAAGAACGGCCGTCGCCGCTCTGCGACCACAAAAAAGTAACAACCGGCGTAATGGCTAGCCGGTGCCGAGCACTCGTGCTGTAAACTGTAATTCATTTATGTTCTGTGGTCGTGCGACGATTATCTCGGGTAACACATTCGCGCGCGACCCGATCGAACCGTTGCGCCTGAAACAATCGGACACGCTATTTTTACACATCGTATTACAAATTGAACTTCTCGAATTTATGCCCCCCTCCGGCAACGGTGGTTCGTTCCGATTATGCTAATCGAGGAGTGGAAAAGGCTGAGACTCGATCACGACAGGTGACGATGTTTGCTCATCGATTACGGCGCGAATTATAGTTGCACCGTTTCAGTTTGCTTAGTCGAACGAAGTTCCTGGGACTTTTTTTCCAAGCGTCGTTCGGCATGATTCAGCGTTGGCCGGAAGTGCAGTGTGCAGACGTAGGCGGATGGATAGGTGTAAATTGTGAGGAGGAGCCTTGATGTTTGACCGTGAGGATAGAAGCGCCGTTAACGCGACGTTCGCCGATTTCTACCGAAAATAATAGAGGATTATGTATGCGCGAATTATACGCAGTCGACATACTAGAATGTATAATTTTCGTTCATCAATCACGGAGACGTTCAGTTTCCTCGGCAAACTGCTACGAGGAAAATCATCGGGAAATCACCGAACGACTTTTCAAGGAACGTAAAAATGTCGTTGTTGTCACAGCATAATCGTTAGCCTACGAATGACTCAATTCGAGCAGAAGTCGGTTACGTCAAAATTTCTATATTCATGCCGAGCGACGAGACTCTCCAGCCGCTAAGATATTTAGGTCGAAATTGACCTTTTCGACACTCGTAAAAACGTATCGCTGAACGGGCACCGTCGAAACTTTGACTCTCCAGAAGTGATACGTCTCTTTTCTCCGGACTCAGGTCGTGACGCAGCCGTTTCCTTCAATGAGAGTAAACGAGTCTCGTTGCGCACGTGTTTAACATACCGAAATACACGAAATTGGACGAGGGGGGACCACCTTGACGAGAGGCAACGAGATGAAACTTAATCGAGCCTAATCTCGTGCCAGCGCGGTCGAAAATTTCGATGGCTCGAAATCTCTCTCTCTCTCTCTCTCTCTCTCTCTCTCTCTCTCTTCTCCTTCTACGTTGGAGCGAGTTCGTACGCAGAGCCCATTGGCGCCTCCTTTTCGACCATTCCTTTTAAAAGCCGTTAACGGCTCTCCGAATCGGTAAACGCGCTCATATCGCGCCGAAAACTGGTCCCGCGGTCAGTTTTGTATAATTTTGAGGTAAGGAACCGGTAGATGCTCGAGACCCCATTTATATAAGTCTATTAGCCCGCGGGGGTCATCGAACTTTTAGGGTCCATTCATACCTGATCGATAACAATCGTTCCTTGACCCGCGCGCATCCTCTCCGTTACGTAAATTATTCAATAACGCCTCGCGGGGTAATCGTCGGATGACGTCGTCATTAGCTAACGGAGAAACGTGAGAACGCGTCCTTTGACAGTGAGTTTCCACATAGAGAGAAGGCATAGAGGCCTCCGCTGCCTCGCCGGCAATCCTCGCGCATTATTGATTGTCGAAATCTACATTCTTCGGAATTTCTTGCCTGCCTGACCGTTCGGCACAATATAATTTCAATATAATTTCAATACACCTAATTTCAATATTATTCGCCTCCATCATTCTCAGCCTTCGCTTCCCTTCCAACGGAATATTACTGTGGCCCGCCGAGCGGGCGTAAATCATCCTTCAGCCTTTTGGCTCCCCACACCTTCCGCTCCAATCAGTCGAGTGCTTCCCAGCTTCGGCGACGTGGCTTACGACGAACGTAAGTCGCGAAATTCGGAAATTGATCCTGGCGCGGAGCCACTCAATTTTTCGCTCCGCGCCACGTTCCTCGTGTCTTGCCCGCTATCCTCGCCGTTAACCGGAGGTCGACCTGATGAGGTCAACGATACGAATCTCTTGGCCGAGTCTTCGAGGCGCGGACTGTCGTTTCGCGGAGCCGCGTCCTCGTTGTGTTTGTCTTCCGACGTTCGGCCATTCCGAATTCGACGAGGACGCGCCGCTCGCTGCACGCTCTGCATGATTTATCGCGCCACAGTTGCCATTCGACGTCGAATCGGGATGAGAACTGCGCCCCGACTACGCCTGTCCTTAATTCGTCGCTGGCCAATGCCTGCAGTTCGCCGCATTCGCTACCTTTCCTCCGCTTTGATCATTTTTAACCGCCGGCCTGAGTTCGTCGTGACAGAAATCATGGACGATCATAGGCAACGTCGGCTTCAGCTTCGACTTCGACTTCGAGACCGCCTGCGAGCCCAGTCACGTTTTTGCGCGTGCATCAAATTAAAGTCGCGCGATTCATCGATCGTTCACCTGTACTCGATCGAAGATTCGCGAGCGGACGATTAATCACACCCAGTTAATACGCCGTCTGGCGGATCGTCATTTCGGCGGGATACACGTTTCGAGTCGTAATAATCGTGACCTTCGCTCGGGCTGTTAAACTGGTTCTCTCTCGTGAGACGCGCGCGCGCGCGCGCGCGCGCACGCTCTGAATTCCCGATCGCAAGTGGCAAACGCTATTTCCTTTCTTTCGCGCTTAGATCACGGTCCCGACACTAATGTTTTTAGCGAAGGTGCTGGGATGGTGGAATGTCGTTGTCGATCGGCTAAACGCTTCATTAGGGATGGTATCGAGACCTCGCGGGGTTACTTTACATGCCTGCTCAGTCTACCTCGGGCCAGTGTCCATTAAGCCGCGATTGAGCAAACGTGTCGCGTATATATCAATAGATCGTTCGGAGCGTTTTGCAATTAACGATTTAATGCCCGGCAATTACGCGGGAAAAATGGTAGAGCGGAGAGTTCGTTGTTGCGGATGATTGTCTCCGATAATTAAAGTTTCAATCAGGTTGTCTGATTATGTCGTCTGCGGGGACGAGAGAGCCGAAGAAATACTAACGGTATTTGATAAAGGGGTACTAAAAAGCTACTCGTTTTTGCTCTCCTCGGCGAACGCTGATTCCCCGACTCGCGGAATATGGAAACTAGCCGCGGTAACAGCGAGCAGTCAGCCTGATTTCGCGATTCCGAGCCTGGCCGGGAGTAGAAAATTGCTCGTAGAGGAAACGATGCAGTCTTCTGCTCGGCGCAGTTTCAAACTCTTCCTGGCTCCTGTGCGTCGCCGTTTCCTCGCGATCAGCGATTTTCAACCGTTACCCACCGTTAGAAACTCATCCATCTATTAAATTGCCCCTTTCGCAAGTTCGTGCGAACTGAGAAACATTCTATTCTTCCTCCGCTCCTTCTCATCCTGGCGCTCCATCCGTTTTCTGCAAAAGATTTTCTCCTTCCCCCCTACCGCTCAGCCGAACAATCGCACTTCATTCATTTTTCCTTAAAGATTCTATTCTTCCTCGTGAACTGATGATCTCATTTTCCCAACTTTATTCGTTTCTCTCGGAGGACAGACTCGATCCGTCTTATCAGGCGCGCATATTAGCTCACTATCGCCGCAACTATCGTCGTTCGCTGACAAATTGGGGTATTACGCGATCGGCGATTAACTCATTTATCAGCGTAGTCCGATCGTCGAAGGAAAGTGGACGAAAACCGGATCGCGGCACGTAACGATCGCAGATAATGCCCGCCGCTCGCGTCGCTCAGCGAACGGCGAGCCGAAAGACAAGAGGAGCGCTAATTTAAACGTGCCCATTAATATTGAAAGTTCAGCGCCGAGGCCTGGCCGGAGATTGCTTCGATTTAAAGGAGGAAGTGTCATTTTGCAAAAGGAATGAAACTGCCCGCGGCTGATGTGCCCCGTCACGGTGCCGGACGCTTCGGATCTTTACGAGCGTATTCTTCGCAAGCGTACTCTTCACGAGCGTATTCTTCGCGAGCGTACTCTTCACGAGCGTATATTCTTGACGAACGTACTCTTCACGAGCACATTCTTCACGAGCGTACTGTTCACGATCATATTCTTCACGAATGTACTCTTCATGAGCGTACTATTCACGAACGTACTCTTCACGCACGTACTGTTTACGAACAGTACTCTTCACGAGCGTACTCTTCACGATCGTCTCGGATCGCGAGCGGGTGGCAGGCCTGTACCTTCGGGCCAGACCCGAGCTCGTGCTCTCGGTATCACCGGGCTATTGCGCAACGAGAATTAATGTAGCACCAGTTCCGAGAGACTTTCAATGCGATTCTGTGTTCGCGGAATAATTCAGTCGAGCCCCATTTAGTCTCCGCCGGCGCCGTGAGCGCAATTGTCCCGATAATCGTTCGGCTCCGTCCGTTTACGGAATGATTTTTCACGCTTCTGCTCCGCCGACTCGCTTGCCGGAGCTGAAAATAAAAAAAGGTTGAAAATGGCAGGAGCGACGGACGGCAAGCATATCGGCCTGTCACGTCGGTACGGCTCAATTTCATTTTAATCCTCCTAACAATGCGCGCCGCTAGGCCGAAGGACGAGAGATGAGGACGCGCGAGGCTGAGAATATATCCTATTTAAATTACCGAATCGGGACAAGGATACGCGGAGTCCGCGAAAATTCAACGACGAGGAAGGCTGCCTCTTGCGGCCTGAGTTATTATTATCGTTCGTCACATTCGTTTCGACTAGGAGAGAGAACCTGCATTTTCTGCTCATGTTTAGAGTTAACGAGAGTGTATTCGATGGCTAGGCCTGATATCGTTGCCCGAATCGGTCCAATTTCGTACCGTCGCGACGAAAACGCTGAAATATTCAAGTCACATTTTGCATACGCACCGTTCAAGTGACTCAGCACTCGGTCGGTTAATATCCTCCTTCACTGTCAATGTCAGCGAGAGATATCGCGGCATAGAGGCGGCCGTCGAAAGAAAAAGAACCGGCCACGTCGGTCTCGATTCGGAAATTAAATCCTTCCACTTCCACGTACGCTCTTTCAGCGGACCAGTATGTTGCTTCCCATTTTTCGACGATAAAATTGGAATCACGCTGCGATCGCGACCCTCGCCAATGAAAAACGAAAGCGTGCGTGCGATCCTGTAAACTGGGCAGGAGGTGCATTAAACGCCGTGTTCGGATTAAAATACCATCGATGGATGAAAAATCTGGAATCTCGTGTCAGCTCGAAAATCTGTTCCGGCACATTCCGAGCAATTTTCACACTGAAACTATTACATTAACCTCAGCTGTATTTTTCCTGCCCCGTTGCATAAACGGCCACATTTCCATAGGAAGACTGCACTTTTCACGTACAGTTTCCCTGCAAAAGTGATTCATCGTCCGCTTACGTAAATCTGACGCGTTCGCGCCAATTATCCGATCTTCGCATTTCGATCGATCCGTTCGAATGTTCGGATCCATTCCGGCTTCATTCTCCGTCGAGTCGTCCGCACTTTGTCTCTGAATCTCGCGGGATCATCCCCGTTTCCGTCGCGTTCGGCACGATTTTTCACGCTCGCCCCACGGCCGTCAAGGACGTCGTCGCCGGCGTCCACTTAAAGATAGAAACTTTACGGCCACTCGCCGGAAAAAATCCTACGTGCGCGAGGTAACGTGTCGCATTCCGTGCGCGGCGGGACACTTCTGGGAAATAATAACAATTTCCACGAATGAGCAAAAATAGTACGTCTCAGGATCGTGACGCACGATCATCCTCGGCAGGATTCGACGGGAGGTCCTTGCCGTGGCGCGAAATGTCCTACCTTCGTAGGTGTAGGTTCCTATCGCGATTTTCCGAAAGGGTCTCGGAATGTGCACCTTGCAACACTGTCGTGCGCCGTGACGCAAGTTCATGGCAGAATTATGTCCTTTGCAGTGTTGCTAAGGAGAATCTCGATCCGTGAAGGCTGCGGAATAACAGACCGTTGCATGGAAAATTCTCTCTCTAATCAATCTGACGTAGTCGGCCGTTCTGAAAAGTATCTAACAGCCAATGAATCATCCTCCGCGTTAGTGTGTGCGTAAGGCTTGTGTTCAGGGCGAAGTTGTCGAACCTCTATGCCTATCGCAGAGTCCTACATCAACTAACGTGTCGGGATAAAACTGTTTAAACATTGATTACAATGTAAAAAAAAACTTTCAAACATTTGGTCGTGTAATCTGTTGACATGGAAACAAATGTAGTATGATGAACATCTTTAGGACAATTCCGCGAAAAAATTCTTCAATTTAGATTGGTCTAAGTGCAACGGTTCGGAAGTATGCTAAAAATAGCTCGAAAACAAAGGCCAATCGTAACTCAGCGAAGCGCTCGCTTGTCGGAAATAATTATCTTTATTGTGCGTATCTTGCGCAAGTAATTAGCATTCATTACAGTTTCGACGGGGATACGAGACGTCACAATGGTCGCCACCGATAATTGAAATACTCCGCGCGCATGTTTAACGACTCCGAACTCGTGTCTTAATCGCGTCGAATCGTCTGTCCGTCAGAACGCCACACCGCTGCCAAGCAAACGGTGGCGGACTTCAGTGTCAATTGAAGTTCGAGTCGTCCTTAGAGCACGCGCGCAAACAGACGCGAATGCCTTTTCAATTACGTCTGATTTATGCTCCGCGCGTCGCCCGGGATCTTTCCAAATTACCGTGGCCCCGCTTGACCTCTCATTTTCATTTGCCACTGCAAACTAGGCTCCTGCATTCCGTCTCATTCTCCGCCAACCGAATTATCCTTCGCCTCTTACCGCGTACGAGCCAAGTACGAGCCAAGTACGAGCCACGTACGAGCGAGTAGATTGAAATTGCCGTTGGCATCACTGCACGGTGCGCGGACCGGCACCCGGCATGCAAACCGCATTGAAAACGACTGTTTCAAAATAGATTGAAAATAATGATCGAAGCCTTAATCGGCAAATGCGTCTGACGGACCCCTCTTAAGAAACGAATCCTAATTTAAGTAGACGTCTGTGAGCCGTTCGTAGAACGGACACCCATTTTCGTTGTATATCTTCGGCGGCCAGCGTAGACGCTGTTCTTTTACCTTCCAGCAGCGATGATTTAGTCGGGCTGGCGAGGATTACGAACTGGAGGAAGAAGAGGGGGCGAGAAAAGGGTGAGGGAGCACGTTTAGGCAGGTCCGGACGACCTTGACTGTTCGACTTCTAATTTTATCCCGAAGTGAATCCGGTTCTTCGCGTCGGCCGCACGCACACATCTCGCCTGACGCGCTCGCGGGATGCATTCGTGCATTATCGGGGTTGCAGCCGGTGCCCGAGGAGCGTACCGGCCGCGCCGGTGTCTTTTCCATTAATTAATTGAGCAATTAACCGGACCGCCCGGTCCCGATTTCTGGTCGGCCGCATGCTGCACTCTCCCTTTCGAAGCCGTTACTTTTTCTTTCGACCGGCCTTTTGCGGTCACTGTGTCTGCCAGGACCCCCTTTCTTCCCGTCCGCGACGCGTCCGACAATACTTCGCCAAAATCGGTCATATTGCTCGAAACGATCAGTGCGTCCAGCAACCAATAATTACACGCGTAGAACGTGCGGCATAGAAAGTTCTATATACATTCTGCCACAACGGAGAACGTTCATTGGCTACGATAAATAGACGCGTCGCATTATGCATTTTTGAAATACTCGATGGCATAGCGCAAAAAGAATGTAGGTGACGCGGTACAGTTATAATGATACAATCGAGCGGTAAACGGCCGGACGATAAGCGTGTATGGACGATGGAACCTGCTAGAAGCTGCACACGCTTCTTCGCCGGCCTCTTCCTTCGGCGGACGACGAGTTCTAAGTTAATTGCAGAATAATGCCATCGCGTGTAACCCAGATGACAGCAGTCCTGGCACATCCTGATCTCTCTTTCTCACCGCATCTCCCGTCTCATCCGTCCACCGACCGAACGCTGGAAGGATAAGAGTGGAACGCAAAAACGTTGGCGCAGCGAACTTTACTGTCTCGTATCGCATCGGTCTTCGACGACCGATTTCAGATTGGCCGACGTTGGAAGAAGGAGTTGAAGGTGTAGAAGTGCGCAGGACTGTGAAAGAATGGTCGTCCTCAGCGGGCTCCTCTTTTAGAGTGCACCTCGTAAATGGTCTCGCATTCGTGCAATGCACATCGTGCCGCGGACATTACACGGCATTATGGTGCGGATCGTGTAACGTTATGATTATCTCACAAGGAGCCCAAGGTCCGCCCCCTCCTCATCCTCTCCCCGGCGTGTAATTGTTCTTTCGTTTGACGCGCACCACCGCGCGCGCGCGCACTCCCGAGCGCGTCTGCCTTCGTACCTGCGGTGGACGTTGGCGAGATTTCCTTATCGAGAGAAACCCGTAACGACCAATCTTAGGGACATGGAACGTCTCCCGGGCAAATTAGATATGTATATTGCGAGCGGAGCAAAGTGGACGCCGAATGAGAAACGGCATACGATCCGGAATGGAACTCGAGCATTCAGGTCCGAGTTGTTCGACGCAGGACATTGGCCAGATGTCCCTGAGCAGAGGGATGAAAAATCGGATAAATCAGCGAGATCGATGATGTAAATTTCAGATACCACCGTTTTCGTATTACGGTGGCCATTAAACTGGTCGTCGATATTTCATCTTCCTCGCAATATCGGTGTAAACACTCTTCTCCCCTAATTATTTCCCAGCACCTGGGGTACATGTACCAAAGGATGCGTACGCAAAGTACAGTATCAGAAAACTTATCCCTGAAAGCTAGGAAGGCCAGGATGGGCCAGCACAGTTAACCTAGGGCCTTAGGGACGTCAGTCCTTGGTAACGACGCTTATGGCGATGCTTCGTCGAGATAGGGGAACGTAGAGCGGCGGAGGAGGGAGGAGGGAGGAGTGGAGAGGGGTCGAGAAACAAGCGGGGAGTAGATGTAGTGCGAGGCTCGGAGAAATAACGAGAGGGCAAAAGACGGATGGTTCGAGAGAGAGAGAGAGAGAGAGAGAGGGGGACCGAGAGACGGATAGTTCGAGAAGCGTTGAGGGAGAAGCAATGGGAAGAGAGAGACGGCGGGAAGGAAAAAGACGGACTCGCACACGTGGGGAAGGTAACCGAGAGGAGGTGACCGAGAGGAGGTAACCGAGAGGAGGCAACCGCAGAGAAGGACGGAGATGGAAGCCTCGAAGGGAGCCGGATGGACAGGGGAGGGAAGGATGGAAGAACGGAGGTAGGCTCCTCGACGAGGTGGTTGCGAACGGAACGTATACACTAACATTGGAGTCCTCGAGTAAAGTCGAGTCGAAACGGACGGAGCGTCAGAATTTTACTTAGCCGACTGAAAATTATACGTTCGGGGCTGAGGTAGGAGACAGTCGAGGACATCTTCGAGGTGTAATAAAACGGACTGTCGAAAGTGCTGCCTTGGGTAGAGGGTTATTGTACAAAGAGAGTCGGAGAAAAGGGGGTGGAGAGCGAGGATGAAGTATAGAAGAGGGTTGGCCTCGTGTGAGTGAGCCGCGGATGTTCTGCGGCTGCGGCTAAGTTAGGATGAGGATAGCAGCGATTATCTTAACGATCCCCTGAAGCAAAACCTGAACGGCAACCCGTTCCGTCTCGTCTACGTTCCGTGCGCCTGCACGTTCATCCGCACGCTGGTCCGTACGTTGGTCCGTACGTTGGTCTGTACGCTGCTCTTTACGCTGGTCCGTACGTTGGTCTGCACACCGTGGATACTACTCCTGCCTGAAAGTCCTCCCGAGACTCACGAGCAGCTCGTCGTGGTTGTCGTCGTCGTCGTTGGGCTAGTGTTGAAGAAGAAAGATGTCGAACCCTACGGCGGAAGAGGCGTCCAGACTGGAAATAGCCAAGCACGCCTCCTCGGGACGTTCTTTCTTCCATGATTGCCGTTTGCCCGACTTCGACGCGGCTCATAAATCATCCTCCCGACCGGGACCATTTTTTGGCCCGTACGTAACGTGCCCCCCGAGAGCCTTAGGATCTTTGCATATTGTTCCGCGCGATTCAATCTCCCGAAACGTCTCGTACCAATTTGGCTAGGCTATTCTTAGACGAGGCTGCGCTTCTGGGGGTCGTAATTATCCGCGGATGAAGAGTATCGCGGCAGCCGGTCGGAATTTCGTCTCGTACAATTAGCGTGTCTGAGGCGACATCCTGGGAGGCAACAATGTTTTAAGGATTAATAAGCGTTCCGCGGACGGGCGGGGTGAGGATAATGATAAGGCAGGTCGGGCAAAAGGCGCAAAATGTTGTTCGGTTTCAGCCGCGAAGGCTTGGCCGCAGGATCGTGACTCGAGCATTCCTGTTCGAGAAATACGCGCTGCCTATCGCGTATCGATCGCCGATTCATTATTTCGTGCGTTGCGTATGCGATTGTATAGGAAGGTACGTTCGAGAATACTGCTTACGCAGCCTGTGCCGGCGAGCGACGCGAGGCTTTCTCCGTGCGCCAGCACCGACGGACGTCCTTGATATTTTTCGACATTTTCTATCCCCGACACTTTCCACAAAAATGTAAATCAGCTCTTTGTATCGGCCCGATCGATCTCTCTCCCGGTGCCGATCCGCTAATTTTGGTCCCTCGAAGCTCGTACCTCGGCGAGGCGAACGCCCCGAATGAATAATCGCTTATTCATGCTTATCTCATTGTGCCGCGCGATCGAAATCATGATTTTGCAACTGGCCATTCTTCCCGTCGGACACATTTAATTCCGCGAGACGGGGCGAGTCGGTTTAGCTGGCGGCGAGCGTCGGCCATTTCGACGCCGAAGCCGCCGAGAAGCCGGTCGAAGCCTTTGAAGCTATCAGCTTCGTCGAAGGATCAGGACTCGACGTCTTCGATCGGTCGGATCCGAGAGGCTCATCGAAAGTCGTGGACACCGCAAGGACGCGGAGGTGGCGACCGGTCGCCGGCTGTTAAGAGCCTGCCCGGCTGCGCTGGTGTGTAATGCGTTACACGGGTGTTACAGGTATTATCCGTATTACACGTATGTATTACGAGTATTATACGGACGTACGTGCGACCTCGAGAGAGCGGCCCGGCAGGACGGCTTCTTCTTTCTCCGGCTTTCCCCCACCTCCCCAACCTCCGCAACCTACGCTCCTGCAACCCCACTATATTTCCTCCCTCACCCTCCCGCCCGTCTCCTTTGTTTATCCCTTGCTCGCAACGCGCTCGCTTCGCTCCTCTCGCTCCGACCGACTCCTTAGCTTCATTCAATTTTTTTGCCTCTCATCCGGACGTGTGTTCACGTCGGCAGGCTGGCAAGTTTGCGTGTCGCGTCGAATTCGCTCGCCGTCCCGGCGCGGTTCGTCAGCGGTCGTCGGCGAGAAGTACGAAAGCGTCGCGGCGGCGGCGGCGGCGGCGGCGGCGGCCGGTCACCCGGCGAAGTTTCTCCTCGCGCAGCCGGCGAGTATCATTCCGAGAAATTGGCAATCGCCGGTGAGAATCAGGCAGATACGCGTTCAATCGACGATTGCCGGTGAAACGACCTCGGCGAATAATGCTCGACCTTTACGAACCGGTCCACAGCGAGTACGTTTGCATGTTGAAACAGGTGCACGCGTTGCACGAGCGCGACTTCTTCGGGGCTTAAAGCGTCGTTCACATGGAATCGGCGATCATCCTTCGGTACCCGGGACGATCTCTCGGGGCTCGTTAAAAGGCAGAGTCGTGACGCGACGCCGTGTTCTGCCCGCCGGGACGTTTATTTTCGTCTGAATAATGTAGTAGCGCCGATTTTCATCGGTCCGACCGCACGCAGGACGGATTTATACTGAAATATTCCCTCGGCGATCGGCCCGGAGGTCGGTACTCGGCAGGCATCGCGGAATGGTATTAGAATATTTATTTTGTCGCAGGCTTCATTCAGCGACTCTCCGTGACAGACTTTGTACTATGCAAATGATGAGGCTGCGATTATAACTAAAGTTTCTCGGTCAGGGCGATCAACTGGCCAAGTCGGGATAGCACAGTTATTTCCCGCGTGCGCGCGTGCGAGATTGAAATCCGCTGTACGTGTTGCATTCCTTATCGAATCCTCGTTAGACGTTACATAATGACTCATCGGACGAGGGGGGCCCCAAGAGAGAGAGAGAGAGAAAGAGAGAGAGAAAGCGTGACAAAGTCGATCCTGCGCCAGGGGTCAATCGCTCGCCAGTGGAAATGACACCATCCAAGCCGGACAATGTACGACTCGGCCCACGAGTCGGACGCATTGCCGGTGATGCTGACGCATAAAGGTCCATTCACACCTAATAATCGTCGCGGGGAGAGCGGTCGAGTTCGCAACCGTGGGACTTTCTACGGGGTGAACCTTCCGAAGTCTCGGCCGGCACAATGAGTGAGGTCGGCTGGACAGGAGCTGGCTCGGGTTCGTTTAGCGTTAGGCGTGCGTTTCAATCGGCCGTCGTGGGGGCGTCCAGGGTGAGCGGCCTGATCAGGCCGTGTGGATCGGATTTAAAGCCAGCCTCTGTTTAGCGGCCGGCGAGAGGTGAAGGGACGTTTTACTATACGGGAAGGCGTCTATTATGCGTCTTGATACAAAGTCGTGCCCGGTACCACTGTGTCAGCTAGAAAACGATCTCGTTATATGGTGCATGACCTTAACGAAACCGGTCGGCAAGAATCGATTTGCATGGCCGAGTTGTCCCGCTGCAACGGCCGCCCGCGACCGATCAATTACGCCGTAATCCACGGCTTCCTACGTCGTGTTTGCCGTCGGCGTTCAGAAGCAGGAAAATCGCGACGATGGGCGCCGGGGGAAAAAAAAAAGTAGTCTCCGAATATCGGTGGCTTGCGTCATTGGGAAATGGCAGAGACGCCGATTTGCGCTCTATCTATCCCAGGCCACGGCGCGGAGTTAACCGTAAATCTTACGCAACGGGTAATTAAATTTCCAAACCCCGCCTATTATCACACAATGAGGCCTAAGTGCATCGGACGAGAGGCCATACAGGCGCAAAAGGGTGTAGGTATGTGTCCGCGCGCGCGCGCAATGAAACGCGGCGAGCGAACAAGAAGTTCGTGTGTACCGAGGCACATCCGCGCTGGCCTAATCAAAGACGAGCACAATGCCGTTCACGAGCGTCATATCCACGTCATTCCGACTGACAATCGACCCTGCGCGCACATTTAGGATTCCGGTCGCCCTCGAAAGCGACGATTCTCGGCCTCGCACGGCCTCGCGAATGTGTGCTCGACCTTTGCCAACCGATCGCGCCACGCACGGAACATACGCGTCTCCACACACCAATCGTACACGAATCACATACGAGTCGAACACCTCTAAACATTCCGACGGGGTCCCTATCGCTATCAGTATCCGCGTACGCTTGCGAGTCATGATGAGCGCCCGCGCGCGCGCCTTTTTTCTGTCTACGTTCGGCACCTCATGAAAGAGCATTCTAAATGCGGAGGCGGGAGGAGGACGGGAAAAGAATAAGGAGGAAACGGCAGACTTATGCCGGTCACGCGCGAGACAATGTACACGCAGACACGCGCAGCAGACGCACGCGCGGACGTCTGTGGATGGATACGTCGTACACGTGCAGAATCCCACGCGCGTCTCTTACACGACTTGTGTCCAGTCGATATGCTCATTCATACTTCGCTGCCAGCTGATGTTCCGTAAATGGCGCTAAATTGTGCAACATTCGGCCCGTCAATTCTGGCTCGCTTCGGATTAAGTTTCAGCAGGGGCGTACGATCGACGTTTCGGATTTTTTCCCTCGGTAGTGCCGTGGGTAGGAAATTCCGATCCTAGGCTTCGGCCGTTCGTTCATTGATATCGGTTTCGTTCGCGCTCGAGCCTCGGATTCGGCCCCGAGTTTTCTTCGTTTTTTCTGCGCTCGCCACGGGACGCGTCATCGTCGGAACATTTGAATCAGACGCGACGGAAGGGGGGCTGTGTCGTAATACTCGTCATTCTCTTGCGCGATCACGAAATCCGAGACGGCCGCGAACTTGGCTGCCTCCCGTTTTGTATTCAGGGTCAAGTCAGGCAGCCCAATGACGGCGCCTATGCACGTTCGATCGATCGATATGACAACTTACAGCGATTTTTGGCGCCAATCTTACTCCGCCGACCGATACTCTCACATTTCAAATCCGCGAGGTAGAGATTCGCGTAATAATGCTTTTTGTCTAGCATCATCGGCATCTTTCAGGCTCAGTCACTTCGACCAAGATTTATTCTCCACCGCCAGGCGCGGTAATATTTACACTTCCCGTATACTTTCGATTTCTTTGCACGATCCCGGGATGGTCGCAGGCGGGCATGTACCGAGGAGCCGGAGTGGACATAAAATATTTGCACAGCGATAATAGTTCCTTCCTCTCTACCGCCGGCGGAATCCTCGACCTTGGCTCGATCCGGCGGCTTTCTTTCCCGAATCGAACGACAGACCGGCCCTCCTATCCCGAGTTTGCTCTGCGGGCAGACCTCGGGCCCCGGTACTCTTCCGTCGGAGACTGGGCATTAGAAAACTTCCGGCCCCTCCCTCCCTCCCTCCCCTTCGGACCCGACAACGGTCGTTTATTGCGTTCCCAGTATTATTCCACGAGGAAAGTGTGAACCGTTTCATAATACTATGGAGGCCCTCGTGGCCAGAATGTCCTAATCTCCGGCTCGTAATCAACCCTGTCGGACGATGTTTAGATTTTCGAGCGGCTCGGCTGGCTTATCTTTCGGGGCGTGCGGCCGTTCGGAATAAATTGTCCCTTCTCTCCCTCCCTCTCTCCCTCTCTCTCTCTCTCTCTCTTTCTCTTTCTCTTTCTCTCTCTCGTTTCGGCCGTATCTCCAACATCGAGGATCTCTGGGCTGAGTGGAAAATTACATAAATCGTCAAGGGTTGACCGTGCGCCCGCCCATCGATTAGCCGCAACGACCGTATACCTCCGAGTCTACCTTCGCGTCCACTCTCGAGTCCACCTTCCCATGTACCTTCTCCCGTACCTCGCGCTGGCCACTTGGAGCACTTCTTGCCTTCGATCCGACTCTCGAACTCCTCCATATCGCACGGGACAAAAAAAAGGTCTCAGGCTGCAGAGCGCGTAGCCTCGGCCAATCCGGCATAAAATCAGCGCACGTTTTTTCTCCTGCCAAAGTCGATCCGCGCCGATCGGGGGGTATTAAGAATCATGAAGCTATTATGTGAACGTCCCGCTGGCGACCGTGCGATGGAAATCTTACTTGCAAACCGTTCCGCGAGTCGAAAACGCGTCCGTAGCGAACAATCATCGCGTTCATGTGTGTGTGTGACTTCGCGTCGGTGGAAAAGATGAGTCGGATCGTCCTTCAAGGTTCCGCACGTGCCCTCTTAACGTCGTTCCTGCGGATCCAGGCTCTTCCCTTTCGATCGAATGATATCAATCTCGCGGTCTCAGCGACATTCGTCCGACTTCGACAATAGAACGGAAATTGCTCGGTGATACTGGCGAAGGATGTTCGTTAATAAAATCGAACCTTTCTCTCATCCTCCATATGAGCAGGAAGGATGTGTTACGATGATACGTTTCTTTATTCGTATTTATTCATTCGGGATGCAAATGCTTGCCAATCGAATCGAGTTAATGAGTCGTTAATTTGAAAATTGACGTAATTGTCTTCCTCAGGAAAGATTCAAGTTCTGAATTAGCTTAATGTTTTTGTCCAGAGTGACCTGAGTGACTGGAAAAACAGGCTACTGAATTATCCTGCAGGTTCTTCGCTTGCACGGGTCCGCATTGAACTTTCTAAGGGCAAACAGAGTCCGGCACGTCTCCCTACCGTTTCTCAACCTTGCCGGCCGATGTCAATTAGCGGCCGCGCACTAATTGCGTAACACGTCCGCGGGCCGCGATGCAGAATTTAGCGCGACTCATTAAAAGCGTCCATTGTAAATAGCGCGGGCGTTAATTTCCGTGGCAAGGAGCCCGCGTCAATGTCGGGGACGGGGCATAGATCGAAGGATCGATACGGGCCCCGACGATCGACTGGGCGGGGGGAAAAAAATCCGAAACGAACGGTGCTTCTCTTTTTTTCTCCATTCCTCCTCCAGCCACCTTCATCGCATCCTCTTTTTTATTTCGGCCTCGCTAAGTCCACTAACTGTACAATCGATTCAGCTGACTGATCGTCGGTAGTTTTATTTTTTTTGCCACCGGCCGTATCTGCTTTTTGGGTCGTCCTTATTGGCTCGCTCCGCGTCTCGGACCCTTTTTTTTTCTAAAGTAATTCAGTTGTCCGCTCGTCGATCGTTTTGCCTGGATCCTTGTTGGTTTTTCGTCGGTGTCGCTTTTTTCACTCCGACGCAGCGCCCGAGCGGCAAAGTTCGTCGATCTCGATCTCGATCTCGATCCCGATCCATCACCTCGCCTCGACCTTAATCCCGAAGGGCTGTCAGAGAGAGAGATGATGCGCGGATAAAAAGGCGTATGGTAACAGTAGTAGTCCGACAGGCTACGGTTTCCTCCTTCCTTCGGGCCACCTACGGAAATTTATGCGCTGCCGCTCACTTTTTTAGATTCCGGAACGTGCGCGCGCGCCGATTAGACTCTCGTACAAACATTGACTCGATCGAGAATGACGCAAGAGAGGAAAATCCTTGCCGCACCGACGAATAAACATAATGCCGCATCTGTTTCATACGGATTTAAAAAAAAAGTCTCTCAATCATAACATCTTACAATCGCTCGCAATTCATTAGAATCCCACGATCGTTTCGTATCGATCGAAAACGAACGCTAACCATAAAAAGTGCTCGCATCCATCTTCACCGACGATAAGGTGCCCCGTGGCACTTTCATCCGCGGAAGAAATGTCGCGCAAATTGACAGGGGACTGGTTTAGCAGCAGGCACGGGATCTGCGACGTAGGAAGTCAGCTAGCCCCGACGAAAGGCGTATTAGCAGTCCGGGTGCGAAGTGCGAAATACAATGGACGTTTCTTGGCGATCTCAATGTCAGTAGTCAGCGACGTCCGCGGCACTAGCCGGAAAAGGAAAAAAAAGAAGGTGCAGGAATCGGCGGAGCTTCACCTTCCCCCCTCCTCCTCTGTCCGCCTCCCCACCTCTACATAGCCAGCCGCCTCCCTACCATCTTCGAGTCTCATGTACCGATGGTACGTGATGTGACTACGCTCCTGGGAATTAGCGATGCCCGAGCGACCGACGATGATGCCGCTGGGCAAAATTTATGTCGTATACGGTCTCCGCGGCCATTAGCCGAGGATACGTAGGAAACTTCAGCGAAGTCCTTCGAAAATTTGCCGCCAGTGCCGTGGCTTCGTCCCGCCTGGCGACGTCGTTACCTAAAAACTGGTAACACCACATCGAACTTCGCCTGGCTCGGGAGCTGACTGCGGGATGAGAGTGGTCTTCACGTACGAGTCTGCTTTTTGCTGCCCTTTCTCCTCCTACGAAGCTATATTAGGCGTCCGACGTTCCATCGTTCCGCGGCCGCCTCCCACGCTCGATGCTCGGGAAAAAAAAGTAGACGCAAAGTCTAGATCTCGTAAGGACGATCGACGCGTTACCTACGGTCGTCGATAAGGCCAGGTCGTCTTTCTCGTAGGGCCGGCCGACGGAAGTAACGTCTGTCCGACGCAGACGGATGCCCGAAAGAAAGTTCTCGAAGTCAATTCCGTAATGGTCGGCGTAGCATTGAATTCAATTGAATAATGGTCTGGTGGCAGGGGGAGGGAAGGGGCGCGAAAGGCAGCCGCCCCGATCATTATCCATCATTCGGCCGATTATCGTGATATTCCCGCGGCATTCGCCTTTATCGCGCCGTTATTCAACGCGTCAAACGTGTCTCTGTATGCGTCGGCGAGGGCATTGCCGACGGGCAGGGAGCGAGGAAGGAGTTTTCGAGAACGTCGAACCCCTGGGCGAGCCTTTCGTTCTCAACTACCATTTCCCGTCTTGGGAACTGTCGACCGATACATACTGTTAGTTTCAAAAATGTCCCTTTCAGTCCAGCTAACACTTTACTTAAGCAACTGTTTAATCTGGCTCGAAGCGAAGCATCGTACGTATATAAATAAAGCATGCAAATGTTAGTCCTGATAGGGTATGATAGTTCGAAGGAAGCTTTTCCTACGACTGTCTATGGACAGTTGTACCAGTCCAGCGATCTTTCTGCGGGGCAGAAACTTTATCGGGCATGGAAAAGTACCGGGGCAATCACGTGAAAGGGCCCCTTCGGCACGCATACACGAGCAGGGCCGAGCGACAGTTGAAACAGTTTACCCTCCCGATCCATCGGGGACCCAATCGGCCCGTCGATCATGAAAAGGACCCGCTTATCATTCGTTGATCTCCTCTAAAGTGCCTCGACGACGCCGAGATGGGTGAATCGCTATGAGGTTTTATCGTACAAATTGAAATTGCTCTTGATGCGGCGATCGTTTAAACCTACGTCGGCAACATATGTTTCCGTTTCATGTTTAGCTAAAGTCACACATGCAGTACTTGTCGTCCGCCCGTTCCTTTTCCGAAAATTCGCAGTGTCCCCCGGCTTTCCTATCCGCGCCTACGGTAAACGAGCGAGGCAGCAACGTGCGTAAAAGTGGCTACACGACAGGTGTGTGCCGTTAGTTGGCGCATGCCGGACGAAAGTATTCCGCGGTTCATCGACACGCACTCGAAATAACGCCGTTCGCGTCGGAAATGAAAGTCGAACCCCCCGACGCCGATCCCTTCCGATCAAATTCAGGCCATTGATGTCTGGGCGTCGGGCAGCGGCTATATTTAGGAATCACGATCGATCGGTCGCATCGGGAGCGAGAGAGAGGACGAGGAAAAACATCGGCCCGAGCCCGCGATAACAGACGGTGGAACGAACGAGGCGGAGTCCTCGCCTGTTAACGTATGCGTCGCGATCGCCTCTATACGCGCAATCCATACGTGAGACCCTTACGAGAATCCACGCGAGAGACCATACCAGAGACCATACGAGAGACCATACGAGAGACCATACGAGAATCCGCACGGGAATCCGGCCGGTCGCCGCGAATCGGCAATTAGCCAAGTGCGTATTTAATGGAGCGCGGCCGATCGTTAACGGTAGATCCGTTCGTTGAACAAACCTGCAAGATTTCCTACCTTCTTACCTCCACACCACCTCACCTCCTCTCCCTTCTCTGTCTTCCTTATCCTCCGCCCCTCGTACCAGTTATCGATTTGGGCCACCGAATCGATCAATCGATCTCCGTGATCACGGATAGGAACATTTTTCGTCAGATTCCGAAGTTAATGGCATATAATGGCGTGTCGATGCCGCGTATTAAATCATCCGAGGAGGAAACTGGTTCATCGCCGTGTCAGTTCGAGTGAGAATCAGCGAGGGCTGGGTGCGCCGAGATCGGAGAGGGGAGGGGAAATAGGAAGAAAAATGGCGAGGGGCGGCAGGATTAACGGGTGCTCGCGGAGGAGAGCGAGGAATCTGGCGCCAGCGAGCTGAATTAGCAACTTCGATCGGCGACGTGCCACGAGGATCGAGGCGATCCATACTCTCCGCTCGCCGACGCTTCGTTAGACCTTCTTGTTCTACTCGTTATCCACGCCGCTCTCCTCCTACTCCTTCTTCTTCTTCTTCTTCTTCTTATGCCGCTGCACCTGCATCTTTGCTTTACTTTTTACCGCAGATCGCTGGGGAATAGCGTGATTGCGGCCGATAAATTCATAGGTGCGGATCGCGAGTGGAAGAAAGGGTAGAAAAGATCGAAGGGCAAGAGCGGAGAGTGGAAAGGAGGATCGATCGTGAAATAGAGGTATCGAATCGAACGGCCATTATCGGGGCACGTAATACGCACGATCGTTCCTCTCATCTTTGCCAGAATAATTTAAGCTTGCGAATCCCTTAAGAAACCCTCCTACCCCTTTGATGTTCTCTCTTCGGACGAGAGAGAATATCGAATTTAAGATCTTCAATCCCGCATTTAATGCTCTTCGAGGCTGGCCGAGGGAGCAGCGGGGCGAAGCCGAAGGGCTGAGGCCCCATTGTATTCCCGAACGGAGTGCCTTAAATCAGGGGCCGAGGGAAAAAAGGGCAAAGTTTAAGGTACGGGCTGAAAAAAAGGAAGCGGGACAAAGGCGGGTGGCAGAGGTTGCAATCAGATCAGCCTGATGCGGAGGAGCATATTTTGTTCGACAACTTCGGACTGCTCGGGCCTATCCTCTTACCGAAGTTCTTCATCTTCTACCCTTTCTTTTGTTCGCTTTCGATTCCGCCCACCCGCCCCTCAAAATGCAACAAATTTCAGGAGGGTCCAGAAGGGGAGGACAGGGAGTGGATCGGGAGAGAAGCTGATGGGAGGCGGTGGGAGATGAGAGAAGGTAGAGAGGACGGAGAAGTCTTTCGAAGCTTGACGCGAAGAGACGAAGGGACTTGGCTGGAGCTGGAAGGAAATGGAGGAAGGTGGGAAAGGAGGATGGAGCAGGTTAGGGAGGAGCAGGTTTAGCTTTTTGCTGCGGCGTTCAGCAACCGTATCGGCGCGAATCGTACACGGCCTCGCAGGGGAAGAAGAAGAAGAAGAAGAAGAAGAAGAAGAAGGAGGCGAAGGAGGAGAAGGAGAAGTAGAAGGAAAAAGAATAGAGTGGAGTCGAGATCGGAGAGTCGGAGGGGGAGCAAGAGGATAGTGCAGCGCATCGAAGGGAAAGATGGGAAATGCAAAGGGACGAAGACGGCCAATTGAAAGAGATAGAGAAAAGGAGATGTCCGAAGAAAAAGAGTCAACCCTCCTTGGCGCCTTCGGGCGATGAACAACCGTCAGCGGGATGAGTCGCTGCCCAGGGATACCTCGGCCTTCGAGGTTTTGCCTCCATCGCCAGGTTCACCAACCTGCGCTAGAGTCGCTCCTTCTGTCGTCCGATGATGCCCAACGGTTTACGCGAGTGCAACATTGTTCACTTTTCTTTGCCTTCGGAATATATCTTGACTCGTCTCTCGTTTAACGCCCCGTTTTCAGGGGTGGCTTTCGCTTCGCAGACGTCTAAATTCAGCATTCTCTTGCCTCGCAAATGGCATGAGTGGCTTGCGCAGGAGAAATACTGGCGTGCCAGTCGTAGTGCAGGTTCATGTCGGACTCTAGGATTTTCGCAAACAACCCATTAGCGACCCTTCTCCTGTTACCTCGTTCACCAATTTTTCCACGGCCCGATCCCGTGTTCTCCGGGCCGTTACAGCCTTGACCTTCACCTTGGGGACCAAGAGCCTCCCCTCCTCGGCCGCTCCTTTTTCCTTTTTCATGTAATGCAGCGAGCGGAGCTCTCTCGACGTCTTAACGAGTTTTGGGCCCTTGGGGGCCCACGAAAGCACGATGAGGAGCGCAGTTCCTAAACCGGTAATAACTTCTGCCCCGTCCGATCGGCCGTGATATAGTGCCCGGAGATTCTCTAAAAATACGCCTCTACCTTTCGCGAGATTCCTCTATGTAGATTAACTGCTTTGGGCCTGGCGAGGATCGTGAGCGCTAGATTTCGATCTTCGATGCAAATTGAAGAAGGGACGCTGGGAGGGGAGGGCGGAGGACGAAATTGATACGCGGCAAATACTTCACGGTCGACTCATCTTGAGGGTAGCGTCAAGGGAAAGGATCAATTCCTTTAACCTGACGAATCAATTTGCAGCACTGGTGGATACCTGTGATTCTTAGATTGCCAGATATCTCTAATTGCGTACGTAGAAATTAACCGCGTCAAATAATTATTTCACCCCTCCCCTGGATACAGCTTTTATCAGGATGGAGGAACAGGATCATCCAGACTCCAACCGAGAGATGACGGACCGCCAGTGCGTTAAGCCGCTTATAATCGGACGGACGTCGAACCAATTTACGTCGAACTCTAATGGCAAACATAATTTTCTCGCCAATCACGCGCGACTTCCCTTTCTTCGGTCGAGTTCGCGAATCCGACCGCGGCGTTCTATTAATAAACGTGAAACCTGCCGGAATAGCCGGGACAATTTTCTCTCATTTCCACGAAGACCGGTAGCCAGCGGCCGGCCGTCTTGGAAGGAAGAGGAGTCAGCCTCGAGTTTCCTCCGATGCACCGCCGTCGGCGCTCCGCGGCGATATAAATAGAATCCGCGCGATCGTACTCGCGCGGCGAAGAAAAGTGGACGAACGAGAAGGGGAAGAAAAGTGGAGGAACGAGAGCCTCCTCGCTCGGTTTCTCTTTCCACTCTTCTCATTCTTCCCATTCTCTTCGATGCATCATGTCTCACCGCCTAGGTTCCCTCCCGTTTTTCCCATCCCTTTTCCCTTCACGCTTCTTCGTCGTATACTCTTCCTCTCTTCCGCCGTTTCTTGCCTCGGTATGATATTTCAGATAATTTATTTTGGCTTTCGCACGACTCTCTCGTCTTCCTCCACGCTCTCGTCCTCTCGCTTTAATGATCCTGATATACGCCGCGTCTTCGGGCTTCAGGAGTGTGCGCGGCTACTCCCGGAGTCTCCAGTTACCCTTCCTCTTCTTTGTCGACGCCATTAAATTCGAGCAGCGGAGGATACCTTTACGGGCGGCCGATGTCGACAGGATGCACGCTTTATTACGATCGTAGAATCTTCTTGCCGCCTCTCGCACTGTGTCCTCCCCTCCCCCCATCCCCCCATCCCCCACCCTCCTCCTTCTCTACACCCGACGATCTTGTTAAATGCCTGATCCCGAGGCCGTAAATCTGACTTCGCCGCTGTCCAATTATCCTGGCTCCCGGTTATGTTTGCGCATCTTCGCGCAAATTGACTTTTCGCGCTTCCTCGCCGTTTCGGGAATCGATCGGTTGCCATTCTTCGAAATAAAAGTTTCCCTTCGTTACGTTCCGCTGTTTGCCGACCGGTCGAGCGCAAAGTGCATTTGCATTCAATTTTGTAGCTCGCGCAGCTTGCGAGGGATGCCCTCGGATAATCTCTCGAAGAAAAGTGCACTTGAGAATTTGTCGACGTCCGAGAAGGACACTTAAGGACAATCTTTGCGAAGTGTGCGTTGGTCGACTTCAACTTCTCTTCTTCAGAACGCAGCTTTAGCGTAGACATCTTGTAAGTCTATTTCGAACTTTCTCGCGTCAGCCCTTGTACAAGGTTTCTATTGCCATTGTTCGATCGTAGCCTTGGATCCCGATCGATCGATCGGGGCCAATCGGCGGCGGGGCGCCACTCGCGGCGAGTCCTGATAGGACGATCATCATAGAGGCTGCTGGCGGCGGAGGGCAGAATAGTCGCGGGATGGAAGAAAATCGTTGCAAGGCCGACCGGCCATCTCGGCGCTCTTTGTCGACGCGGAGTCAATTTTTTCTCAATTCCGCCCCGCGAAATTGAATACCTTCCGCGGGGGTATCATCATCTCGCGAGATTTTATCTCCGATTGAAAGGAGGCTTTGTTCGCATTCTCGCTCTGCTTTAATGCAACGCATGACTTTCAATTATCCGTAACCCCCAATTTTTCTTCCGATCCTTCATACTCGATATTCGAATCTGTACAGTGTCCTCTCTTGCTTTCTTCCTCTGTTCCTCTGTTCCTTTCTTCCTTTCTTCCTCTCTTTCATTCTTCCTATGTTCCTCTGTTCCATTCTTTCTCTCTTCCTCTCTTCCTCCCATTTTCAAGTCCCACCTCAAAAAATCCTCCGAGTTCTCAGTCACCATCCGGCCAGATCTTCCCCCCGTCACTCTCCTCATCCGAGAGTCTCTCTCTCCCCCTGAAAACGTTTTGCAGCCCTCGCGTCCTTGGGGCCGATCGAAGCGGCGCGCGAGCGAGCAAAAAAGTCGCCGCATACGGCGATCTGCCGGGTGAGTGCCGACAACAGGACGACTCCTCCTGGGGATAGTGCACCGTCCAGGATCGCGGTGCGCCCGGTTGCCAGGACGTAAGAAAGCCTTCGCAAGGCAAACCAGATTCGCGTGCCCCTTAATCGTCCGCACCTCCGCCCTCTTCAGCCCCCTCCAGCACCCTCCAGCCCTCTCCAGCCCTCGTCTCCCTACGACCGCTGGCACGGCGTCGCTGTATAAAGACGAGTCGGAAAAATTGCCAACCCGGTTACCAATCCGAGTACCAGACTTGGAAAGACGTTAGGCTCCTATTTTGTCTCGTTACCTTTACTCCCTTTACAGAACTCGAACAGTGCTTAGGGTGAAGTCCAAAGTCGGTAGAGTACATTTCGATATCGATGTTTCCGATTGGGCTCAATTACTTTCGTCGAGAACGTGAATGTTCAACAGGATTTTCTGACTGGTAGCATTTTGTTTGGGAGGTTCTTCGCTACTGTTTTAGCCGATGAGCTTTGAAGGTGGGGCGCGGCCGAGGTGATAAAGTCTGCGGTTCGGAAGCGAGATTGGCGAGATAGAGTTTACGATAATGGGCCGTTGGCCAGCGTAACTGTTCCTCCACTTACTTTGTCGTGAGCGGCGCGAGGACGCCAATGGGAGGCATTCGAGTCGAACCAGTCGATCATCCTCTTTTTTATCCCGATGCCGGTCTCACAAAAAAAAATTTCGCGTGCATCCCGTCGTTCTTCCTCGTCCCTCCCCCAAGGCGAGGGATCTATTTATAGATGTCGGACATTATCTGGCGTGCATCTGTGTCAGGTGTGTGTGTGTGTGTGTGTGTGTGTGTGTGGATACTAAGCTGCAATAGCGACCAGGCTACACCTTCGGGGACGCTGTCCGCCTACCTGCATAGATCCAGTGGGATGTTTTCCTTTTTATCCCGACGCTGTCGTTTAACATAATTTAATGCCCCTGTTCTATTAATAGAAAATTCCGATCGCTCGCTGAGCCGTGTCGCCATCTTTCACGAATATGAAAGGTATCCATTGGGGAGGAACTTCTTGGCCGAGTGTTATACTTGCTCTTTAACGACGGCCCCAACAGCGTCGGTGTTCGATTCTGGATCTTTCTGTCAACGAATCGAACTCTCGTTGCGAGATTCAATCCGAGATAATAACACCCTTCGGAGGAATTGATTTTTAAACTCCACGTACGAGTAGACTTGGTTTCTACACGATCGGGAATAGGCTTGTTCCGTGCAGTTTGTAGGAAACATTTGCGGCTCGACATAGATAAATCGATAACTGTTTTATCGATTTTAATGATCAGTTGTGGCTGATAATAAGTGAAATGGCGGAAAAGTTCAACATTTCTTTTTTTTTTGCGATTTTTACACCAATCGATAGAGAATAATTTATAATGAACATTGGCGTAGAAATGTTAAGAAAATAAAATGTTCATGACCGTGAAAGTTAATAAAACATTATACATACAGACCTTATGTGGGTTATACATTGGCTAGGTATTTGCCCCTGTTATTGTCCGCATGTTCGGACTTGGTACTGTTTACCGATCAGGGTCAAGAATAACTCAGAGAGCCGTTTGCCTTTGGTCGAAATTCGCATTAGTTTCGGAGGTATAGCAAAAAAACCATCGAAAAAACGGAGGTCGAGAAATGGGTAAAAAACAAAAGTCTTCCGATCGACTTGTGCATGTGCATACCGAAAGAGAATCAAACGAGGATTACAAAAATCGCAACCCGAGCCTTCTAAGTCCAATAGTTTCGAAGATACAGCCAAAAATGTGCCTAGGAACAGTGAAAAACGGCCATTTCGTCGATTATACAGTTCAATGTGAACAAAATTCATCGTCAACGAGACGAACGAAGAACCCCACTCATAAAAGTCAAAAACTTGATTATTCCGAGGGCAATAGCTTCGGATGCACGGTGAAAAACAGGTCTGAGAAACGAAGAGAACATCTGCATTCTATTTTTCCCCTCGGCTCCCTGGAACGGTGACAACGTCCGCCGCATGTGGCTGACAGGGTAGCGAGCCTGTTGGGGCACCGGCTCGCGCGATGCTCGTTACATTTCTCAGGTGAGGCCTCTGCCTTCGCCACAGTTTGCTGCCGACTCGCACATAGCTACCTGGCTATCCCCATTCCTTAGCCGCAATTACCTTCCTTCTTTAAAGGCACCGAGGGAAGCCACCGCTCTCGTACTATTTATAGATCCTAGATTATTATCTGCGAGTTCTGGTTTCGCGTATAAATGGCCGATGCTCGCACTATCGCCGCCATCTCACCGACGGGATATTGCGGCTTTCGTATATCCCCGCTGATTACCAAGTGCCAATCCCTCCTACCCGCGGTTTATTGATATTAACGAAGATTACTGTCTTCGAGCATGTCCCGCGGAACGTTCCACGACTCGCCGTCCGCGCAAATAATGCGGATCATCCTTCCACGTCCCCATCCTTCGAACCGAATCTTCGGAAAGCCTAATGTCCCATGAAATGAGAACCTTGGCTGGTCGATCTAGTGGACCTAAGTATCGTTCGTGCGCAAACGTCGAAGGTACGTATTCCCTGCGAGTGGACGCGGATAGGAGACCGCAGCGAGTCCGCTCGCTGATTACGATTGCATAACGCCTCGACGATGCTCCGGTTGGATGTCATTGACCATCGGCTGACCATTTTTCCCCCTTTCGAGAGATTCCTTATTTGGAGGCGGGATTAGCAACGGTACCGGACTCGGAGCGGCATCAGGCCAGGATATCGCCTGCCTTGATTGCTGCGGTTCTCTACGCCAGATTATTGATATTACGCGGCCTGTCGGCACCGGGCCGTGGGGGAGGGAGGCAGGTTGCAGCCTCCTTCACGCTGCTACCATGTAGGGCTACTGCCTCAGAATCCGAAGAATGCTACCTTCCGAGTCTCGCCGATCCTCCTCCGGCATATTAATCTATCGATCGAATCGGTAGAATCCGCTTCCCGCACAACGTTCATTCGGAACAATGTCGATCCCTGAACCTTCGCACAGGATTCGCCTGCGAGCAACCTGCGAACAACCTGCGCCAACGATTCATAATCCTTGCCAGTGGAATGAAATAGTATCGGTGCGGTAAGAAAATGCGAGGGCCGCCGAGGGGGGCAGAGGAAGGCCGAGAAAAGACAAGAAAACTCGTCCACGGCGTCTCAAGGCCGTTCAGGCAACGTCCTGAAGAAATATCGGAGTCGAGGACCCTCGGTTCCTTCCAGGAGCGGCTCTCTCGTTATCGGGCTGCGCGACGAAATGGATTTTATCGCGGCCCTACTCGCGGCTCATAGTCCGAGGGGGCAGGTTTATAAATAGCCCGAAGGAGTTGCACGCGAGATGGCGATTACTCCTGGCGCCAGCCAGAACGGACGGTTAATGGGAAGTTAATGTCTGCCATGCGCTAACCACGCTCCCTTCTTCTTCTTCTTCTTCTTCCTCCTCGCAACGAGCCTCCGAGCCTTTTCCTCCTTGGCCTTCGCTTTCCTCTCCTCCTTTTTCCATCCGCCGCTTCCACGCCCCACCTCCGACCGTTCATCCTTTTACTCCCAAAGGACTTCTCTCCCATCGTTAGAAACTCGGGCTGAATTTATTTTTTTCCGATAGAATGTTCATTCTCGTTTACTCTCAACGGATGTTCGGTGGTGAATATTCGAGTCGAGTAGGAATCGACGCGAAGGATGATGGACTGCGGATCCTTCGCAGCTCGACGCGGGAGCTCGTTCGTCGTGAGAACGCCGTCATCGCCGCGCCGGGAATAGAACCGGCTTCTTGGTCGATGCACCTCGGCAAGAAACGAGTCTGAACACCGTAATACCGATCGACGGTTCTTATGCGCTTCGCTTTCGTGCCGTCCCGCATCCTTCGATTGAAAATTGCCGCTTCTTCTCTATCCTCCGCCTTCCCACCTCCTTCTCCTCCTCTCGCCGTCCAAGCTCCGCAGCCTTTCTTTCTGCACTCGGTTATTTTCGTTCCGAGAACCGAGTCGTAGCCTGCACTCGATTTTTGCCCCTCGCATCTAGCAATCTGAGCGGAGAGAATTTTTTAACCCGAAGAGATCGATGATGGTTAGGACGCGTCGTCTTCCGTTCCTGATTTCCGTCATCGGCGTAATCGCTCTCGTAACTCTCATAAATATGTCGAGAGCGAGTCGGCGCTGGTCGATGCACCTCGACAAAGTATCCGAGCATCATAATATTGATCTTTGCCTCCTGCCTCTTCCGCCTCTGCAACTCCTTCGCTCGAGAAGTTGTCTCGAGGACGAGGATAAACACCAGTCTTTTCCGCCGACACACTCTCTACACTCCGCCCTCTTAAGGGATCTATTTGAGCTTTGGACAGCCAGTCAGGTTTCTTCAACTTCTGAGCAAGAATTTCCTTCTTGGTAGCGACGAATTTATTGACGGCTCGGGACTTGGAAAGTAAAGCGATTCGTTATATTCTTTTCGATCGAACTCGTGTTGTTTAACACTCATAACAGCTGACGAAGCCTCGACTGGTTAGGATGGCTTAACCCTTTCAGTGCTGGACGCCGATATATCGCCGATATAGCACTTTTCTATTCGCATTGTGGGAGAGTTCTATCTCAAAGTGAATTTATAATATGTTATGATAAGATGATTAATATACTGCTTTTTGAATCATGCAAATATCATTTTTACTTTGGTTTTTATGAGCCGTTTTCCAAACCCCTAAAAGAAGTGCGTGAAATTCGTCCGGTTACCTTCGTATAGGCACCTCTGTGTCGGCCGGCACTAAAAGGGTTAAAAGTGGTCGGGAGCTGACCGAGCCTCGTCGGCTTCCATATGACAATTCGTCGTCCAGACGGCGTCTGATTTGTGCTGACTGTACTGTCGCGACGCGTGCTAAGTCTATCTTGGCGCTTCCTCTGCATTTCGTGACATCCGCTCGGCGCATCTTCGCCGAGTCGTTCGCCCTTCGACGGGCGGATCGCTATTGTCCGCTCTAACGATCGCGCAATCGATATTCCGCTAGGTGTATCTCGCTGCCGAGTTGCGATCGGGTGCAGAGATAGGGACTCTCTTGGCCGCTGGCTAACGCGAATCAATGAGATAGACCGCACGTGTGATGCGTGAAAATGCGAGGTCAGCATCGCAGGCGTGGAATTTCTTCTAACGCTCGAGTCGACAGACGAGCTCTGAGTGAACAATCGAACTGTTCGATATAGTCGATCGGGTGTGAATGACATCGCGCAATCACTCGGAACACTGTCGTCTGCCGTACCATATGACAGAATACATAGTTTAATAGCGGCACGAGATCTCAAGGTGAACGCAGGAATTTCTAGGTCAGAACCGCGACCCGTAATTTCGATCTCTGGAAACACGTACGAGACTCGCAGACCGCAGGTGCCGCGAAAGGATCGTCATTCTCACGATCGACGCGACCGATTGCCTGAAAAGTTCAGTCCTGCGAGGACCCTCATTTTCTGCGGCAGCCTTTTCTCACGCGAAACTCGCGGCCGTAAGGAGAGCGTTCGCGGACGTTAATTTTGCCGAGGAAGTCCTCTATCCCTCTCCGTTCCTTTGCTTCGGAGTCAAGGGGGAGTCAAGGGGGAGTCAAGGGGGAGACAAGGGGGAGTCAAGGGAGAGTCAAGGTGGAATCAAGTCGAGTCAAGGGGGCAGTCGAGAAGCAGCGGAGCGAAAAACTTTAAGCTTCAGAAGATACGCGAGGGAGGCGTGCGTGAAATATTTCCATTCCGCTTTTCCCCCTGTTTTTCCGCTCGATCCCTCGGCCTTCGGTCCCTTTCTGGGCAGTGCTCGCCGAGCAACGTCGTTCGGGCGCCTCGCTGAACGCGATCGGCTGGCAAAGGCACAAACAGGCCGTGCTAACGAACGCGGCCGCGGCACGGACCGCGCGGCCAGAAGCTCGAGTTTGCTCAGCAATTAGCTGAGCCGAGGCGCGCCGAGTTGGAATTCACGGGCGAAGCCCTCCGCGGGCACATTTGCATTTAGCATAAAACGTACGTCCGCCGCTATCGTTCCGCGGCTCAGCTCCTCCACCTACCGTCCATCTTTTTTCCTCTCCCGCTCTTCTTGCCCACCTTTTCCCGCCTTCCTCTCCTCCGGCGCGTTTTTTTCGGCGCCCGCGTAGAAGAACGAGGGGGGGCACGGAAGGAAAGATTGTTCAGCGGCGAGCAGGACGGCCGAGGTTCAACGGCCTGAAATTTTTCGCGTCTCAAGAAGCGCGGAGTCAAGGCTTCCTTCAGCTCGGCAGTCCAGGACTCGAAAGGGTCTGTAGGATGAAAGCGCCTCTAGGCACTCCGAAGTCGAAGTCGAGGCGTCTCTCGGAGTATTTGTCCTGTCTGGGCCTCTCTCGTGGTTCGATTCACTCGAGAGTGCGAAGGATCGGAGTCCTGCGGAGGTGGTCGGAGGAGCTCGGGAATCAGTTGGAGTGTCAGGACGCGCGGACCGATCGACGGGGGAAGAAGGGAGGCTGACGGTATTCTATCTACGATCTCGTAATGATCGGCCTGTACCGTTATTCTCGGTCAAGGTCCCCGCGGAGATCGAATTGGAATATCCCGTTCGCCGCTCTGAGCGATCGGAACCACGCGCGATCCGCAACCTCTCTCTTTCTCCGCTCGATCCACTCTCTTTTCTTCTCACCTCTTCTTACCACTTCTCACCTCTTCTTACCTCTTCTTACCTCTTCCCACCTCTTCTCACCTCTTCTCACCTCTTCTCACCTCCTCTCATTTCTTCTCATTTCCACTTCCTCCCCCGTCCTCCACCTGTCTCCGTGCCTTATCCTCTTATCTCCCCCCCACCCCTCTCTTCCCTCTTCCTTCGATCCAATCCTACCTTCCCATTTTTTTCACTCGCAGCCCCATCCTTCCCTCTCCTCATCCTCCCGACGCGCTGTCCCCCATTCCCGGGACTGTAAACAAGTTGGAAAGAAGACGAGAGATAATGTCGAGGCTAATAAGTAATTAGCGTGCGAAGGACTTGCCGAGGGAATGGGTTTGTTAGCGAGTCGAAGAGAGCAAGAGGACTGATCGCGCCGGGTGCTTTGCTCAGCGATCGTCGGATAGCGATGAGCATTCTGATCGTGATAAGCGGCCGGCGAGCACGCGAGCGGAGGGGTGCACACCTACATGTAAATAATGCCCGTCCATTGTGCGTGTGGGACGCGGGTAAAAATAGCGCGGAAACTGCGGATAATAAGCGCGGTAATGACTAAGGTAGGCGTAGAATTCGTTGCGTCGAGGATAACGATCATCTTCGTCTAGATCGTGGATCGATCGAAGGATCGATCGAGGATCCACGCTGTCGAAAAGGCACAGAAAAACTTCCACTAGCTTCGCGTAGGTGTCAGCGTCTCGGCGCTCGCAAAATGTGATTAACGAGCCGAGGCATTCGAGTTTCATGAAAGCAATGCCTGGGCAATTAATGAATTATTCATCGCGAGCTGTATCGAGATAAAAATAATCGCCGCACAGTTTGGTCGCGGGGAAGGCTCTCCTCGGCTATGTTTACGACGTTTACGGCTCCTGTTAGGCGTTATAAATCGCCCGCGTATTTCTGCCACGTGACAATTCGAGTTTTACGGGAGGCTCGCTCGCCGGACGAGGATCTATTCTGGGCGTAAATCATTGAAAAATGTTCAACTCCCCGTTAGGAGCGACGTTAACCTTCGCGCATTTATCATCGATACTCGGAGTACGAGCGGAGTACGAGGGGAGTCTGGGGGGGTGGACAATAAAAATTGACTATCCACCCTCGATGCACAGAGAGCGCATTTTCCGGTCGAGCTTTCAACGTGTCGATCGGATGGTGCAGGAAAAAAATTGCATAGACTAAGTGTCAGGATACCGATGGTGTGAGGTCGTAGCATGGTGGTGGGACATGAACGAGCGAATAGGTTGAGGGTCGTAACTGGCCGTTGACCCTGCATGTGTGTACCTGTATATACCGGCGTGGCAGGCTTGTAGCGGGCGCGTAGACAGGATAGAATCCACATTGGTAATAGCTTCTCTAGTTTACCGACGTCTCTCTCGTAAAAGGGAATATTTACGGTCGCGTTATTGCGCCGGCCCGCTCGCGAACAATAAATGATAATAAAGGCGAATTGACTTTGTCCAGTCTTTTACGGGTAATATTCAGCCGATGGAAATGTTAATTTCACATGGGAGGCTAGTGCCGTTACTCATTTCGATTTTTATTCCCGCCGTTATCTTTGACACACATTTTATGTACTCATTTCCGCAGCCTTCGGACTACGTAAGTTATTCGTAAGTCATACGTTGGCAGATCGAATATTTATATGAATCTTATCGAAAAGTTGGACATGGTGTCGAGGGTTCTCTGCTATGATAATTAGGGGCGGCGGATATTGGGAGGGTGGTTAAAGGCTGATGGATCTCTTTTATTGGTGTGTTCACGGTCGTCGTGAAACAGTGTAGGCGTCGGAATATTTGCGAGAGTCCATAATCTCTGTATATAGATTGCCCGTTATCGCTCGGAGCCAGACGCTTTGACGATCCTGATGGTCGTTGACGGCACCCGTTAGATCGGTGGCACATAAAGATTAGGATCGAGACGAGTCAGCGATATCATTACCGCCGACAGAGAGACACGCAAGCCTACCCACAGTCACATTAGCGAGAGATACGATCGAAATGAAATCATCGAGAGATTTTCTTCGCTTAATCGATCCACTCGCAATTTACCTTCAACCCTGCAAAGCCGTCACTTCGATTCTCCGATCAGACTGCCAACCGGCCGATTAGGTAATCCAGTCCTCCGAAATCGCAATACGTGAAGCCACACGACCGACGACAGAAATAAGTGCGCTCATTAAAATAATCCTCCGCCGACCGGTAATTAGCCTCATCCGTCGATCAATAATTCTCCCCAAGCGAATTGCGACCTTTTACTCGCGAAAGTAGCGTTACCCAGGTTCAGCCTCCGAATAATTAATCCGCGTCGAGCCCCCTCGGCATCTTTTCGATCCGCAGCGGTCCGCAGATAATTCATGCTCGGCCAAATTAGCGAAATGGAATGAACCGCTCGTTACTACGTAATCCCATCGTACTACTGGCTGTCACGTCTTACTTAAGCGTCGGTGGGAGGACGTCGTCGTCGTCGTCGGCCGCCTTCGGCCTTAAAATTCCTGCAATCCATTTTTCATATGGCGCAGTTAACCGTTTAAGGCGGCCCAATAATGGTGGCCGAAGCGAGCGGTGGCAGAATTCTGTCTGTCGGCATCTCCGATTACATCACCGACAGCTTACCCTTTCCCGTTTTCAGTATCCGAGCACGCTGGCGAGCGATCTTTCGGCAACAGGGGCCGCCGATGACCCGAATTGCGAGCCGCCTGGAACATTGCCGGCGGACACGGAAATTTCACCGTCCGCGAGGGACCTACTCAAGCGACTTCTTCAGCCGGAGCCGAGGCTCAGACTTCGCAGCATCCGCTCCCTGCAGCGGATCGCCTTCTACATGGGTCGCGACCTTCAGAGCTACATGCTGAAAAAGGTAAGAAAAGTAATTCCTCGCATGCTCTTGGCCTTGCCTCGGTTCGTTGCACGTTCGTTAGATTCTCCGCGCGGCTTCCAAGGAATTCTCTCGATGTTTCTATGGCTCGACTTATCTTTTTCAAGTGGAAGGACTCGAGGACTGAGGTTTAGTTTCGTTTGAGATTCTTGCTGTGTTTTTCTTTCCTGAGAGAAGGTCTTAAGAGATGCTTTTGAGACTACGGTAAGAGTGGAGAGTTTGGGATAGGACGATGGATATCTGAGGTTATGGAGGAAATTTGAGATGAAGAGGTTTTGGTTGCGTCATCGGTTAATCAGGATTAATTATCGATCTCAGGAGTCACCGTTTCGAATGCTCGGACGACCCATAAAGCCAGAAGCGCGACCATGCGTTTCGAACCAGTTCGCCGACTTCGATTCCTTCGGCGCCGGTAGCAGCGATCGAACCAATCGAACCAATCGAAGTGCCTGTCGATGATCAGATGCTGAAAAGCTGCCAACGATAATGTTTCAGGAAGTATGATGTAGGAAGTTTCAGCTCCAACGAAAGCGGTAACCGAAGTCTAACGATCTTAGTCAATTTTTGTTCGTCAGTCGCGTAAGATGTTTCCGTCCATGATGCCATCCAATTTTAGCTTATACGAATTGCAGTGATACACTGTGATCCTTTCAGGGGTATATTATAATAAGGAATGTATCGATTTTAGTTCGATAAAGCAATTTGTATAACTTTAGTTTAGAGAATACTTTTCCTACCGTAACGCGTACAGTGATTGCAAATAAAGATATGAAGCATGATGGTGGGCGTGTTTCATTCTTTGCAAAGCCATTAAATTTGCCTTGGTCCAAGAATGCAGGTAGGTTCAGCGGAAAGTATAGCCACCGTTAGAAAGACCTCTCACTGAATGTCCAAACGAGTACGAACGCTTAACCACTTGGATCGTCCTCCAGCGTACAGTAACGAGAAACACTAAACTTCGCAGCATCGTCTTACCTCCGCACTCACTTACTTACCTCCTCTCTCATCGTACCGTGGATATAGTAGAGCAACAGGATAAAAAGTCAAGAAGCCAAAGAGCGATTGTCCGGGAATCGTGAAGAGTCGTTAAATGGTCATCAGGCCGATCCGTCTCAGTTTACAAAAGTTTTAATTTTTTTAAGAATAGTTAACAGTATTTTTGTTTGTTACAGTATTCTCATCGATAATACAATAAATTGCGATAATCGTAGTGCGTACAAACTAACAACAAAACAGAATGGACCATCGGGGGGCAATTCGACAAAAAAACGGATAGAGCTGGTGCGCGCGCGCGCGCGCGCACGCACGCTCTGTTCCTCGCCGCGAAATAAAATCAATTCGATCACTTCCTTGCCTCTCGCATTTTCTTCCTCTACTACGCATTCTACGCTCCTTTTGTTCGCATCTCGTCCTGCGTACGTCGCACACCCCTCGTCCCGAAATCTTAATTCGTTCATCTTCCCTCCGACTCGTTTCTCCCTTCTCTCTCTTTCTTTCTCCTCTTCGTACGAGGGAGTTACGGGGGCGTTCCGCGAAATTTTCAACTTCCGTCTCTCCCCGGGGGTGCCATTAATTCTAGCTTTCAGTTTTTTCTTTACGTTATTAATAATTATATACATTATTATTTCTTACACTTAAATGGTTGTCTCCGGTTTTTTTTTTCTCTCCCGCGGAATATATAATACAGTGTTCGTCCTTCTCTTTACGTCACCGTAAGATTTCGCGTCGCACGCTCACTTCCGCCCATGCCCTTCTTCCGCTTTCGCCTCATCGAATAAATTAGCGATCGATCGCTGGCCGCAAAGTAACGATCTCCGTTAGATCTATCCTTCTTCATCCGTCTTTCCCGTAAATGCAATGAGCTCGCAGTCTTCTCCGACGCGAAACTCGGAAATTTCGAACGATCGAGGAACAATAAATTTTCACAACTTTTTTTAGAACCCTCTTCCATCGAGAGGGTTCGATTAAAATTTGGAACATTCTCGCCGAACGCACCGAATCCTTAAATAAAGTAACGATTAAATGTAAAAGTGAAAAATGAACGAACAAGTACAACATTGGCCACGGTACAAGAAACAGATGCCGCGTAATAATAATAATATTAGTTGCCAGCGATCGCTCGCGCTCGATAAAATTCGCATCTTCCACTCTTTCTCTCTCTCTCTCTCTCTCTCTCTTTCTCAATTTCATTCTCGCATCCCCCGCACTCTTCGACGGAACGTCAAAACGGCTATGAACAAAAAACGGTCGTTCGCGCAAAGAAGAGAGAGAGGAAACAAAGAAACGAAACTGAGGAGCGTCTTTAAATTATGCCTAATTAACCGTTCCTAATAAACGTCGGCCGCGACGCGGTCGTTTTGGTAAAAATCGCCGGGCCAGCCCTTGGTCGCCGGTAAGAAAAAAGTCTCAGTGAAATCGTCCTCCCGTCAGTCGGATCCGCACATTCCTGACAACTTTCGCGATTCTCATCCCTGCTTCGATGCGTCGGGGAGGAACGCGAATCAGAAGGTTTCCGGCGACCGGCGGACTGGGCCCAAAAGTAATTAGCGGCCGCGAGAATATCTCGCACTCGACGACGCACGAGACTCGAAACCGAATCCATCTTTCTTTCCATTCCTCCGCTTCATTCATAATGAGGGATGAAAAAAAATCGTGCGCCGCCCCGCCCGGCACGCCCGTACCTTAAAATTATTAATCCATACGGGCCTCGTCTTGTTACTTGCTGTCGTTTATCGTTAAGTTTACTACCGTTAAGATATTATATTACAAGTAGAATCGTCCGTCCGCACACGGTCGCTGATTCCGACACTCAGCAAATATAGTTTCCTCGTATTCTCCCTTCGCCGCCGCATCCCTTACGTCGCTCTCTATACGCAGTTTTCTTTCGCTTTTTTTTTTAATCTTTCTTTCTTACATTTTCTCTCTCTTCGCTAGACTCACGCGCCTTCCTTCTGACTAACGCCTAATTGATCGGCAAGCTTCCCACCTGTGTCCTGCTGCAAATTTCGTGAGGCGGGTGCAAATCTCAAGGACATTCGATTTCGAGAGAACAGAACAATGACCGACGATTTTTGTAATCTTCGTCATTGTTCGATTATTTATTCCGTAGATGCATTTCCGAATTATTATGTAGTTTGGATTATTTCTTGGTTCAGTTGTTTGTTGACTTATGTAGGTCTCTGGTAACGCATTAGGAATGCTAAGAGCTGTTTCTGGTCTGGAGTCAAATGTCTTGGAAATGATGTGCTTCCGATCATCGAAATTTGTGGCAGAATGCAGGCAACAATGGGTAGAAGCGCGTGACAGTCAAGAGTACTCAAAACCTGAAATCTGAGGACAGATCGTCGAGCGAGTCGTACGATCACAGTACAAAATCAACGATCTAAAGTTTCGCGCGCTCTTCGATCGCAATCGCGGATCTCGATCCGGGATCGATCTCTACGTTCGATCGTCCACCAACGATCGAAAACGGAGATCGTCCCGGATCGTCCCGAAATTCATCCAAAAATCACGCTGAGATCCCTCGATCATCGATCTCACTGTCGGTGCCAGACGGAATCCGATTAGCACAAGTGGAGAGAATGTCCAACAATCGTTTTATCTTGGTTTTTTTTTTCACTTTTGTACACAAAATACCAACTATCTGTGCTGGAAAATGCACATGCTGCTTGTACGCATCGATGTAGTTTTCTTATTATTTTTTCTTTGTTTCCTGGTAATTATCTATATATACCCTATGTATATATATAGATCGCATCCGCACGGGCATCCACGAATACAGAGATGTATTCACATATGCCCACGTACGTCTGCCCTTTACGCTCCTCGCCTCACCCCCCACCCCCCTTCCCCTCCTCGCGTCCACCGTGTGTTTCTTCCCATTATGTATAGTATTTATATTATTTATACGGTGTACTGTATACTTTTTTTTTCCTCCTCGCATTTAGGGCGCGTCATCTCTTACTTAAAATTATTATTTATAAGTATTTCATCATCGTTTACATTCTTGCGTAATATGTTGTTACTTTTTTTTTTCAATTTATCTCGTGTAGCGTGTGTAGCGTGAGCTCCTCTATTGCGGTGTTTTACAATACATTTTCTTTTTGCGGCGTGTGTTTCTTTGTTGTGTATGTGTATGTGTGTGTGTTGGTTTCTTTGTTGCGTAGTGCGCGATGTTTATTTAATTATATGTACAAGGTAGTACGAATCGTCCGTTTCAATCGTTTATGTTTCGATATCTTCCTCGTCGCTCCTCGTCGTTTCCGGAGAAAGGAGAAGGAATAAAATATGCCGACAACCATGTTTCAAACTTAAAAAGAACCATCGTCAATTTTAATCGGGTCGTCCTTTTGTCACTTTTGTCACGAAAAAGTATTGTTAACGTAAATGGGGGGAAACAGTCCAACGAGAAGTTTGAGTTGAATTTTTTCAAGGAATCGTGAGCGGATCTTAAAAATTTGTTCTTTCGCTTTTGACACAGGTAGAACTTTTGTCATCTTTCTCTCTCTCCCTCTCTCTCGCACTCAATCTCTCACACGCACAATCACTCTCTCTCTCTCTCTCTCTCTCTCTCTCTCGCTTTCTCTGTTCTCTCATTAAAACGACGATTCACTCGGCACTCTTGCGGCACACGCGTGCATACAGACAATGAAAGCCAGGCATACATTGACACATACAACCCACGGTCAATCCGGAAGTGGACATTTCACCATATACGTATATGTATACATATATATACAGATATTCTCTGCTATATATACATGTACATACACACTTATACATAATTTCTTTTTTGTTCGACTACACGGTAGCCACAGCGCTCGACCAATGGAACGAGAGTAGTCCTCTTTTTTTTTTGTTTCTTCAAATTGTCCGGGCCTCCTTTCCTATACCCGATCACTCCAATTTCCCCTCTCAAAGAATTCACGTTGCGCCACGATGTCAATTCAACCCCCCCGCACAAAACCGATCGCATCCCCCGCAAAGATGTCCTCTTACTCGAGCGTGTGTGAATGTATGTGTTTATACGCTTATATATATTTATATATACGTGTACGTTCGTCTCCGATGTTTCCCTCGAAGTTTGACGAATCTTTTATAATATCGAACTGCTGAGTTCACCGACGGTTTTTTTTTTTTTTATATGCATACATATACCGCGATAGATCGACACTCCGATCCTCTCACCCCATTGGACGAAGTCGGGCCGAGCCGAGGATCCCGAGGACCAGCGAAACTGGGAAAGGGAGGAACAAGTTGAATTTAACATCCCTGTAAAAACCGCGCATTTCGTTCATCTATCCTTCAAAAATCGTGTATTAACCCTTTAAAATATGCTTTAATGTCAAAGCATTTTCCGTCGCAAAAGAAGCTGACGTCTCGGCGACTTCCGTCCAAAGGAGGAGGTACGGTTGGGTGCAGTGCCGTCGTCACTGCACGAATGCACACAAACACACATGCACGCACACACAGACGATAGACAATCTCTCTCTTTCTCTCTCTCTCTCCCTCTCTCGCTCGCTCTCTTCACGCGACGATTCGAAAGATCGTTCGGACGATCGAAGTTGTCTTTCTCTCTCGCGTGGGAAGCTTACCTTCCGCGTGGACCGACGTCGGATCGGCAAAGATGGCCGATTACAAGTGTCTGACAATGATAAGCTGAGGCGGTACTGCGAAAGCCAACGCGGATGGGGGAAGAAAGCGACTGACGCTCGGCCCACCGGATATCTCGCTTTCGTGCCAAACGGAAGTACTTCGAAATCCACCCCCGATCGTCCGCCGAACACACATCTCAACCCTATGATCGTTCCCGTTCTCGCGGCTGATCGGCAGCCCCTGCCGACAAGTCCTTCCTTCGACAGTCGTACTCGAGGTATTGTTCGGGCCCGTAATTGGCTCGCGAAATAGTTTTTTTTTTCTTTCTTGATTTATCGTTAAAACTTCTATCGACGCATCCCATGATCGAGACGTGTAATCGAAATTAACGAGGATCGCAGTGTCACTCGCGACGACAATAATAATATTAATAATATTAATAATAATAATAATGGTAATAATAATAACCCTATAACAATTAATTGATTCAATAATTACAATAATAATAATTAATAATAATAAAGATAATTAACATACACTCTACACATACCTTCTGTACAAATGTTGTAATTGCACAATGCACATCGCTTCCTTTTTTTTTTTTCGTAAACAGAGTACATATCTATTTGCAATAGTCCTAAGCATTTGCTTTTCAAGGCAGCTCCACGAAATATTTTAAGAAGTAGGAAAGAACGGAGAGTGGGAGTGTACAGAGAGGGAGAGAGATATAGGCAGACAGAGAGATAGAAAGAAATAGAGTGGTACCTGGCAGTAAAGTAAAATAGTTTCGTGTCGATCGAGAAGACGACCGATTGTCCTAGTGTTTTGTCCGGAGTTCAGCCCCCGTTTGATCAATTATCATGGCGGCAATATCGACGGCCGATCGCCGTCTCTATGCGAAGAAAATGTAAGGGCTTGTCCGTTACGATTGCAAAAAAAAAAAATGATGTGGGGTAAAAAGTAGACGCTGCAGTATCGATGATCGCGAAAATGATTCGTCATTCGCGCAAAGAAGCCGACGAAGCGCGATTTTTTCCTATTCCGTAGTATTTGGACGCGGACGCGGCGCGTTCGGATTTCGTATTCGATGAACTTGTGTGGGCGCGGAAACGAAAAAAAATGGTAAATCTGAACTTGCTCCCGTAGGAATCTCTCGCCGCGTCCGCGCTGTCAACATATAAAAGTATTAACGCTAAACGAATTGCCGCGCGCGCGAATTAAAAAAGAAAGGTTTTTTTTCGAACAAAATCCTTCCCCGTCCGACGCGACGAGTGACCGCGCCGTAAAAAAAAAATAACAGACAAGAAAAACGCGATTTTCCAACTCCCACGCGCTAACGAAAACCAGTCTCACCCCCGATGCGCGCACACCAGCGGTCATCTTTCTGTCGTCTGAGTATTTTTCAACCGTGATTACGAAGAAAAATCGCGTCCGTAGGCGTCGCCAGCTAACTTCGGCGCGCAATGCAACGTGTTTAATGTCGTGTCTTTAAAAATGGATTTTCGATTTCACGATATACATAATATGTATATACCTTTTATATATATATATATATAGATATCTCATGTACAACCGATGCCAGGTGACACTGATGAGCTAGCTTGATTGCAAAATGGTGTTTACACGATTTGTTCAGAGCCGCCCTGTCGCACGCGCCCTCGCCAGCCTTTTTACTCTTTATTATGAATTTTTTTGTTTTGTTTCTGTTGACTTTTTCCTTGTTACCGTATCGCCGCGACGTTTTACAATGGGCAGAGTGACGGGCGATAGGAGGAGCGAGTAAAGCTCGGCCGTCAGGGGAGAGGAGAGGGTTGCAGGGTGAGGCACCCTTAGGACGCGAGCTGGAAGCGACGCCGAACTCGACTTCCGGTTCCGGTAAAGGTCGGCGAGACTCGCCTCTTGGCACCGTATACGAGATTGCGCCCGGTGCGCTCGTCGTTCCCGCAGCTCGAGCAATTGGCGGACGACGATTGGCCGGGCGCTGGATTTCAGGTAACACGCGTGAAGCGTGGCACGCGTGCGACCGACGGACTCTGCGGAGAAAGAAATCAGCGAGTGACCCGCCTACCGTTCATATCCAACGACACGGGCCACCCTATCACAATCTTCGTTGACGTCGTGGGGACGCTCGTCGTCGCGACGCTTCGACAAAAAATCTTGCCAGCCGACTCCCTAAGATCCTCTGCGCACGAATGCGTGCCATTAACTTGACTCGGCGAGTTGCCGAGGAATCGATTCGCCGTGACGAAAGGATTCCGCGTCTTTGGATGTTCACGCATTGTTCCGGTCTCGCGCGGTCCACGTGGGCCTCTCGTCTTGCGACTCGACGGCCCGCATTGGCGAACGCTCAAGGCCACAGGGCCCGAATCGCATGCTTCCCGTTACAGTTCAGCGTGCGGATCGATTAGCTCTAGGTCTGTCGGTGGATGATCGACACGATAGCGATAACGTGTATGACGAGGCTGATGATGATGACGATGATGATGCTGTTGATGACGAGCATGATGAGAGGGACGACGACGACGACGACGACGACGACGACCGACGGCACGACGGAGTCAACGTCAAAGAAACCACCATCACCGGTTCGAGTACCGTCAACTTTGTGCCCCGTCGTTCATCCACGGGAGCTACGATACTCGATTCAATTCTGCTTCTTCCTTCGTTTTATCCAGCCTCAGCGCGAGGCCGACACACTGCACCTTCACCTATACCCGCACCACACTGTAGCACCTCTACACATTGCAATTGTCATGGCCTATGGAACCTGGCGGGCAGAAGGTGAGCAACGTTAAGATTTTTCGTCTAGGGAGAGTGAGGAAGAAGGTGGGTATTCTTCGGCTGATGGGAATCTTTACCTGGTGAGGTGTCGGCTGTCTTCGTGAACGGCCATCTCCGAGCTCTTGAACTCGTTCAGTTCCTTCCTAATGGCTGCTTTGTCCTTCGGGGTTAACCGCGTCCACGGCTTGTCGGCTCTCCTGTCATAGTCATGGGCCTGTGTAACCTCGATGTAGTCGTTGAACCTGATGATCTGCGGAAAGAAGAGTTGCAGTTGAAGATGGCTCAAGGTCATTAGGAATGAAATATAATTTCTGCACGCCGTCGGCCAGGTACCTTTTTCTCCTTTAATTCCTCAACGGTCGGCCGGAAGCTGAGCTTTCGGAGGAGATACCGTTTCTTCTCTTCCTTCTGCTTCTTCTCCTCGGCGGGGCTTTGTTCTACAAATTGGAATCACGTATTACACGCACTACGACGAAAGCTCCCGGAATCGGTAATCGGACACTTCTCCGCTGTACGGCGAAACTAATCCCGTCAAGTAATTCAACGTCATTACCGCGAGGACTCTTTGCCTACGTGTTCGGTAGGAGTCAAATTTCCATTATCTATCACTGTCAAGAATCCGAGAGAATCTGACGGAATCTCTGAAGAACGCGACACCTACTGAACAACGACGCAAGATAGCGTATCGCGAGGAGGAGCCTGTCGCCGACATCGATCATCTGGCGCGTACATGACGAGGTAGCGTGTGAGTGAGACACACACAGAGAGAGAGAGAGAGAGAGAGAGAGAGAGAGAGAGAACGAAAAAAGAAAAAGAAGTCGAAGAAGAATGCCGGGACTAAAAAAAGAAGCGAAGGGCAAGAGACACAGTCGCGCGGCGGAGAGCTTACTTTTAAGAATGTTCCGTTCCTCGAGCTCCTCCTGGGTCGGTCGCATGCTCAGCCGCCTGCAAACAAGAGAGACGAGCCATGTGAATCAGTGTAAGTGCGCTGGTCAGTTTAATCTTCTTTAAAGCGGTGGCGTGAGGGAAAAGTAATGAGAGAGCGAGCGAAGGAGACGGAGTTAGGCTGATGGCGGGTAGTGGGAGCGAGAGGAACAGAATGGGAGGAAGACGGAGGCAATGAGAGAGAATGAGAGAGAGAGAGAGAGAGAGTCGAAGGGTTGAGGGAGGAGGGTAGAAAATCCGTCGGAGCGTGGCAAACAAATGATTCACCGACGTGCCGGCCACACTTCGGCATCGTTGTAATCCTCCTATAAGACGATGTTATTCCGCACGCGAGTTTTCAGCCAGACTTTTCTGGAATCGATATCGACGCATTCGCAGCGGCAGCGTACGACAATGGGACGACAAAGGAAATTTCGCGGGCGGTGGAGGAGTCGGGGGAAGGAGGAGGGGGTGTTCCCGGAACGATTTTCGGAAGCGGGATTGCGCGGACGTGATACGGCTCCATCGAATTCCTCGCTTCTGAGGAAACAAACGGGCAGGCTTGTTCGTCGATCGTTTTCTATATTTAGGAATTGCATCGCCCGCCGATTCCGGTCGCTCGCCATTCAGGACGCATCGGCGTGCGAGAATTCGAATGTCGGACGCGTCACGAGCGAATTCTGTCGATCGAGTGACTCTTACTTTCGCGATCATCGCTAGGATTTTCTTTATTCTTTATTTCGCTGCTCGCGGATTGGGCGGACGCTGACTATTTCAGGGCCAATTTTGTCGATCGTATGACTTTTACTTTTGCAACATCGCTAGGTTTTATTCTTTATTTCGCTGCTCGCGGATTGGACGGACGCTCATTATTTCAGGGCCAATTTTGTCGATCGTATGACTTTTACTTTTGCAACATCGCTATGTTTTATTTTTTATTTCGCTGCTCGCGGATTAGACGGACACTGATTATTTCAGGACCAATTTTGTCGATCGAATGACTTTTACTTTCGCAACATCGCTAGGAATCTTTATTCTTTATTTCGCTGCACGCGGATTGGACGGACGCTGATTATTTCAGGGCCACGGTCCGGAGAGGGAAGTATAAAGATAAGGGAAGAATAAAGTAGGTACCTCGAAGACCGTCTTTGAGATAAGGTCGAGAGGCGGGAGTGGGAAAGTGAGAGAATGAAGTTTGCGCGGGGGCGGGGAAAAATCATTAGGGCTTCTTTACCTGATGAGCCTCGCGCCAATGGCCTCCTTCGTTTCCTGTCTCTCGTTGTCCGACTGCAGCTGAAGAATGTTCCTGTTGATGAGTTCCTGCCTGTCCGGCCTGAGGGCGAGCTTCAGAGAGAGCGACTCCTTGCGCGCGATTTTCGCTGCCAGCCGGCCTGCAAAATTCATGAAAAAAGATTCGCTAAAATACGTTTCTCCCTCTTGCTCCCCTTTACTCTCCTTCGCTCTCCTTTGCTGGGAAAAATTCTCACGGAAGCAGCCAACTTTCCCCTGCAAAGCCCGGACTCTGTTAAGCGATTCGCATCGCGGACGGAAATTAGTAGCCGCAAAATCGCGAACGCCGTACACTTACACATTCAGACCGCCCAACGTGCGAGTACATCCTACGAACGTACACACAGTCGTACGCGGAGCACATACGGCGAAGCGCAGCCTCTCCGCAGGCGCCATTAAAAATTCATTGTAATCCGGGGGGCGATTAAGGCCAACGAAAACGAACGCTCGCAATTTGCGGCACGCGAAGAGACGGCGAAGCGGCTCGTTAATACGCCATGAATATGCAGCGGAATCTTATTGCCCGTTATTTCGCGACAATGTTGGCGGATGCCAAAATTGTACGCACAGTATAATGCGGCGCGCGCGTCGGCCAGCGCGATTCGCGTGCCGAGATACACGTCGGGTTACATCGAAGTTCGCGTCGTGTGCATGTTCGGCCAAGGATCGATTACGTTGAACAACGGTGCAACTTTTATTTATAACATTCGCCTTTAGCGACACTGGGTTAGAAGCACAGAACGATAGAAGCGAACGGTTGACGGCTGACACGGAACGAACGCGTTAGCAATCACGAATTCACAGATGGTCTACCGCAGAAATTACTCCCAGGCGCCTGCCTATCGCACGTCCTGTCCCTCATGATTAGGCTCATTCGTTCTCAGCGACGGAAGTATGTGTCTGACGATTTACCCACGACGATCGGCGACAGTCTTGCGAGAAGGCCACGCTCGACGAGCGGAATGCGATCTTGGGAATGTTGGGAGCCGCAGGCCATCGACAGGGTGGACGCTGTCCGTATGGACAGCATTCTGTCATCGGTCGAAGGCCACGGAAAAAGCCGATCACCCCCTTGCCAAACCTGTCCTTGCTCAACACTCGCGCACCTTCGGCAGGCTTCGATCGACGGAAGCTCGCGGAAAATTGCCGTTAACGAACTATTTGCGAGGCCCGCGTCGGATGAGTGACGGATTCACGGAAAATGGTGGCACGACGATCAGGAACGGAACATTGTCATTGGTCGAAGCCCACGGAAAAAGGCGATCACCCCCTTGCCAAAACTGTCCTTCCTCAACACTCGCGACCTTCGACAGGTTTCGATCGACCGAAGCGTTCACGAACTATTCGCTTCACTTGCGAGGCCCGCGTCGGATGAATGACGGATTCGCGGAAAACGGTGGCAAAACAACGGTCAGGAACGCACTGAGGATCTTGCCAGCGATCTTCCCGGATTAATATAACCGTCGGAGGTGTCTGCGTAGTGTTCGGGCCGGCCAATGTGTACGCGGGCGCTTCTTTAGCTGGTATACGTTAGGACCGCCAGAGCGGCGAGTATAATTAGTTCGGCCCGCTGAAGGTTGATTTTGAGGTCTTGGGCAATCGGGCGGATGTCTTTGACGAGAGCGTGAGGGATCGTGGGTGGATCGTTTCGCGGGATGAGTCGCCGTCGATCGTCGAGAGTGGCAGATACCTACCTGACGCCTCCCGATCGCTTCTCGCATCGAGAACTGACCCGATCGCGAGGGCGGTCCGCAAAAATAGTTTCCTGTTTCGATAGTTAATCCATCGGCGAATGTCGGCGCAAAAAGTGGTATACTGCCCAGGGTACACGGCGCGAATCGCTTAATTGCCGATCGGTTTTTAGTTTGGAAACTATCGATTCCGAAGGTAGTCGATTGTTGGCCTGCGGCCGAACGAAAAAATATTCCGCCAGGATCGGTATTACTCACTTTTCTCGTCGTCGTAGTCGTCCCTGTAGAGGACCTGGCCGTCCCCGGAGTCGCCGTCGGCGTCCTCCCTGATGACGTAGGGCCTCGCGTTCTCCTTGTTCTCCATCGTGCACGGCACGGCTGGGCCAAATCTGACCGGCCGACTGCTGGAAGACCATGGAATAGAAACGAAACCCGTTAAGGCACGTAATAGCATTTCGACGATTGAACGAGACGCTACGTGAACCAATGTTGCTACTCTACGGTTAGTCTGACGGATGCGTTTTGTTAATGGGCGTGGGAGACAGAACGAAGAGAATGCTGGGTGAGATCGGGTGAGTGACGCATACGGCGTACAGCAAACTTGAGAGCATCGAATTACGCGCCGACGATCGATGCTCACGGTATATCGTGGAAATGATTGCGAAACGGCGCCATTGTCGGAATTAGCTTTGTCGTTTCGAAATCCGCCACGCCGTGAAGACTCTCTCTCTCGTCGGGTCGGCACGCTGTGCGCTGACGCGAATTTTCAGCTGCCGAGTCGCGCAACGACGATCGTCATTTAATGTGCCGTGTAATTCGTTAGCGAGCGTCGGCGGATGCCTGATTCGCGGCACCGATGGGAAACGAAACTCAATAACTGCCGGATTTGCGAAGCGTCAAATTTTACGAAATACGCTCTGGCCGGGGGAAAACTACTAAAAGCGCGTGTTCGCTGGAAAACCTTCGAATCGTTCCGAGTTTCTTTCCGAAATGCGGCCTTTTTTTCCCCACCCGGCAGACCGTTCGGTGATGGCGAAGCGTGCGAAGCTCAAATTTTTAGTCCGGAGGCGCGGAAAAAAGTCACGTTTCCCGTCAGCAGGGTACGTGAGAGTCGTGCAAAATCGACGAACGACTTTCGACTTTCGATCTGCGACCGAAAGCGCTCGTCGTGCGCCGGAGTGAAATTGCGATATTTGTGATAAGCGTGAGCGAGAGAAATTCGCATGGATTTCCCTATGATTTTCTCATGCTTAAAAGACCGACATTTGCATAGTATGTACAAAGGTCGCGCGTGTCGCGCGTGGTGGAAGGAAAAGCTCAATACACACAGAACAAATTTTCACTTTTGGGCAGTACAGAGGACGAATACAATACTCTTGTGCAGACATATTTACAGGTACACATATCGATAGATCGAAAAATATATATATACAGATTGTGAGGTAGTAGCGCGCATATTATATACAACATGGGGCTTTGCGTAATAGCGAATATGTTACAGCACCGGTTCGCGCATGCTTAATTAGACCAATTCCCAATTACCATATTCTCATCCTAGGCCCCAACGGTGGCCTTCTGGGTTAAGCATAAGAAAAATACGATCATTTTACTAGTGATTGACATGTCGATGACGAAAGGGGGACAATGGGCGTCGGGATGCACGAAATAATCGTTTCGACCGATTCGCCACTGGAACGTCGTTTCTCCAGGAAGTTCTTTTCAGGAAAGAAGGACGAATTCCTCTTTCGATCGGAAACACGCGGAATGACGGACTCAAAACGCGAAGGTACGTAGCGACTCTGTCGCATATCCGACGACGAATTCGTAAGACGTGACGAACGACAGGTAAAACGACAAGGAGAACGATGTTCCAGACCGCTCAGGTGGCTCTTCTCCATTCAAATTTCAAACTTTCCGCGTTCACATTCCGAATCTACTCGTTACCGAACGGCGGGCCACTTCAGACCCGCCCTCAAACGTCGGCTTCCAATATCGACTCGAGAGCGAGCAAGGAGACAGACAAAGTGCGAAAGAGACAAGAGAGAGTGAGAGAGAGAGAGAAATCGAGAGAGAGTGAGAGAGAGAGAGAGGAAGAGAGAGAGAGAGAGAAGGAAAGGAGACCGAGAGAATGAGAGAATAATGAGGGGAAAAAGAGAGGCGGATCGGTGGAAAGAGTCTGCTCTCGAGTACAACGCGGGGGAGAGTTTAATTAAAGGACGCGTCTCTGTAGAAGGCGTCGTCGCTGACAATTTGCCGACAATTTCCCGACGCCGTTTCCATGCCTGTCGAAGTGCCCCTGATGCTCATGGCGAAATGGTGTAACGCGTCGCCGAAGAATCGACCGTCCTTACCTTCCAACTGCTTTCTCGACGTACGCGCAATATTTCTCTCCGCAAATAAGTATCAAGCTATATCTCGAATGCCGTATAGACATTTTTATTATCGTATTATATATCAAGCTATATCTCGAACGACGTGTAGACATTTTTATTATCGTATCGAAGGACGATCGATATCTTCGGCGAGGATAAATTTTTTCGTTGCATCGGGAGTAGATGCAGGACTATCGACTAACTTGAACGAGGCGTGAAGCTCCTGACGAAGCGTCAGAGGCCTCTCCTTCTCCTGCGTGGGCGTGTTCTGCGGCGTCCCGGGGCCACTTCCGGGCGTCTTCTTCTTCAGGGCGCTCTTCAGCGGCTTCGCGTGGAACTTGGGCTCCTTCGCCGGAATTTCCTCCACTCTCGACGTGTCGATCGCCGGATCCGGCTGGGACACCCTGAACACGTAGAGGCTGTCCTCGTCCTCCTCGACGTCGATGTCCTCTTCGTCTGCGCGTCGCATCATTTTTAGATTCAAATCGTTCGACGTATAGACCATTCATTGGCCAAATCGTTTAGTAATAATAATTTAAATAATAATAATTTAATTTTCAAATTGTCTAATTATTTTAATAGTCAAGGATACGAACTTGATTTTATGCCTTTTATACTTTAGATAAAAATACATGTGTAGTAATGCATGCGGTTTGAATTTCGATTTAGGGGTGGATGTAAGAAATAAATGATATTTTTTGAAAGAGGGAATGAAAGTAGGGACTTACCTTCATCCTCGCAGTCCGACAGAGGAATCTGTTGCTGTCGTTGTCTCGCCAGCAATGTCGGACTAGGCGAGCTGAACATCGGCGGAGGAGGGATCGGTCCGATCTCGCTCAATGGTATCGGAGGCTCAGGAAGCTCCGACAGCATGAGGGTCGTATTCTGGGGTGGTAAGGGATAACACCTCTCGATCACTTGTTGGTTCTCTCCACTTTGGTCCAGGACCCCCTTCTCCACTGCAAAACGAACAAAGAAAGAACGTTGAGCGACGCAGCTTATCTCCTCAAAATATAAACGCTTAAAATATCCAACGATATACACCAAATATAACGAGTCCAAAAGTACAGCGTGTAACATCCTACAAGAAAGTGGATGCACGTTCCCAAATCGTAATGGCAAAAATTCCTTATCATTTTGAGTACAGTATCCGACATAAAAAGCATCGAAAAATGGATTCGGCCAATGATTAATGGATCCGAATTGGCAAAGCGCATTTCGGATAAGTGAGCGAGGTAATGAATCCTCAAAGTGAGAATCTCGCATTCGGTTGGCAACTGGGTAACATTTCATGACGTCCCGAATCGGATTTTATCTGGTCATAGCCTCCCGCTGAAAGGATACGTCCGGCGAGTTGCGAATTTCAAGAGCGATCGTTGACGCACGCCGACTGACGCCACGTTAATAGCTAGAAATAATTAAGCGACAGGGGGTGCCGGGGGTTAATCGATGTCGGAGGGAAATTGTGGTTGGCGCGGGCGCGCGTTAATTCGGCCGAGATAATTAGCCTGAGATAACGGTCGTCCGACCGAAATCCGCGCGGCGAAGCGTCGGGACGCTCGAATCCGTCAACTTTTGCCGAACGCGTCGTCAGATATTTTCTCCGAACGGCCTGACGTAACGCGACGGCGCGCGTCGCGGTGCTAAAATTCGTTCGGCAAATCGAGCGTGGAAAACGGTTACTTTCCCGCGCGTGCCAGTCGTTTCGGGAAGCGTGATTCACGCAGGAATTTCTTGGCACGCTCATCGCGTTCTGCCCCCTCCGAGGCGGAGGCGCAGAATTATTATTGCTCGATTTTTCAGACCCGAGCTTGACGAGGAAGGATTTATGCGACGGAAGCTGTTCCGACAGTTAGCCGAATTCTGCGTGGGCGTGCTACCCAATGTTCCGATCGTCAAGCAGTACATTCTCATTCAGAATGTTCAGGCTGGTTGATGTGCTCGATTGTTGTATCGTTGATAATCGTTCATCAAATTCCTCTCTGATCTTCCGCTAAAAACATCGTTTCAAAACTGTCACCTATTCCGCAGTTCCTTCCGAAATTCGTGGTTCGAAATCCTTCAGCGTTATTTATTTAGCAAACTTTCCTTTCGTTATCCAAGACCTAATCTTCCGACCATCAGCACCCTTTTCCCAGCAGTAATCCAACCCTGATACTTTCGGAGCTGCGATACGGAAACGTGTGTTTTGAGAGCGGAGGGTGTTGGACGCTCTATAGGTGTGTTTCGAAGGTGAGGCGTTGGATACGTTATCGGAGTGGATCGAAGAGGAATCGTACGTGTTCCGTATTACCTTAGCTCGAGATATCTGGAGAGCCACTATCTGTCAAATGCCAGGGCGCCGTGGCGCTCACTACTCTAAATTCCATGCATTCCGACCTGGAGCGCGTTAGCTTTCGATTTTTCCGCCGATATTGAAATCGATCGAGCCCGCGTAGCTATGCGGGGCGTCCGAAAAATCCGGGGCCGAGAATTCGCTGAGAAAACGGGAGAGAACGGGCGAGTCGAGCGGGCGTAATTTGCCGGACGCAGCGCTTTGCCGGCTGCGTTCGACGACTTCGGCGGAAAATGCAAATTTTATAGCCTGATAATCTGGGATCATCGGGTGCGAAGCGTCAACGTTGGCGAGTTTCGTCCGCTCGCGAGGCGTCGGAGGTGGCAAAACGTTTTCGCCTATTTTCGACGATGCAAATTTACACCCACGCAGACTTAACGAAGAGTGAGAAGGGACGCCGGGAACGTGGAGGGGAGTGAGTCGGCTTAAAGAAGGTGTCTCGAGTGCGCTGCAAAGCGGAAACTGATGGACAGAGGGTGAGAGAGGCACAAAGCAGCCTACGACGTGATTAAGCCAAAGGAGGGGGGGTATAGCCAGCGATTTGGAACGAATCCCGTTACAAACTAGCCTTTATTCGAAAAAACGAAGGACGAGTGCAGACTAAGGAGCCCGGAAAATTAAAAAGAAGCCGGCTGCGTGCTCCCCTTTACTTTGACGTCCGACGTATCACTGACTCGTACTACTTCCTTCGCCTACCAGACTCTCGACCGTATTCTCGAGACTGCCAGGTTCTGCGCTGCAGTCTCTCACTTTTTCGTCACATTCGACCCTTCTCGTCATTCAATGACACGGCTTGCATTCAAGTTACCTTGTACCCTCGCAAGTCGTGATCCATCATTTTTCAACGTCGCTAGTACGAACATGAACGTGCATATTTAACCCTTCACCCCTTTCATGTCGTTCGTTACCCCCCCGGAAATTTGCCGAACAAGCTTAATTCGCTTTAATGGCTCTTATCACCGACGTGAAGCAAGGCCTTAACGGACAGCTCGAATCTGTCATTTGAATATAGGTACTAAGTCTTTCGAACGATTTGCGTCGGATCTGTCATTTGAATATAAGGTACTAAGTCTTTCGAACGATTTGCGTCGGATCTGTCATTTGAATATAGGTACTAAGTCTTTCGGACGATTTGCGTCGGAAACTTTTCTCTGAGCATCGAAGATTTTATTCTCGCATGGCTCGCGTCGGCAAATCGTACTCACTGTCAAACAAGATCAGCCTCCGCGCTACGACCCTGGCCTCGAGGGTGTTCGGCCTACTGGGCTTTTGCTGGTCCCCAGAATTGGGGGGCGCCCCCGATATCGGCATCGAGCCGGTCGTGCCCTGATTGGCCTGCGGCTCCCCGCTCGGCGATAACGCGCCATTTGCACTCTGTTCAGTCTTTTCCTTCTTCGGCTCTGCAACAGAAAAAAAATTCGTTCGAGACTGGCAGAGGCGGCGTTTGCGAGCGCGAGCGCGACAACTTCTCACTCTCGCTCTGTTCATTTTCCGTACTCTCAGCTAGCGTCGAAGCTTTGTACTCTGTTGTGTGAAACGTACTCTGAGTGCGATCGTCGAGGGTGACGTCAAGTGTCATAAATACTTTGAACGATTTTCAGGTGCATCGTTACTACGGTTCTTGTCGATTGAAAGTTTCATTAATCGAAATTTATGTTGACGGGGTATAGACTGCAAAGCATGCGTTCGCCGAATTTATTACAGGAACTTCCTACAAATGTTTTCAATTACGTCTCGTTTCTAAGATTTGTATAAGTGTAATGTTATTACAGGAACTTTCTACAAATGTTTTTAATTACGTCTCGTTTCTAAGATTTGAATACGTCTAACGTTCTATCGACCGAATATGACATTTATCAATTACAGAAGCTTTGGACAAAGTTTGGCTTCCGTCATTCGAATACACTAAATCTAAAGGTGACGTTTGACCATCACGCCTCAGGCTAATACTAAGTGACCGAACATCAAGCACCGACTTCTTCGCTCAAGCCCCGAAGGTTTCGTTCTAATGACAGGCAAGGATCGCCTGCCGCGATGTTTCCCCACCTTTCGGAATTCTCAGGAATCCGAGCCTGAGCAGAATGGCTTTTCGTCGTTGAGATCTGATCCGCGTTCGATTCTACCGTTCGATTTCCGCCTTCTCGTTTTTCGCCCCTCGGCGAAGCATCCTCCTTTCCACCCCCCACCTCCTTCTCTCCCTCCTCTCTATTCCCGACTCGCGAGCCTCAGCTCACGGCAAAAACTTGCGCAAGTTCCCGACAACGACGCTTTCTCGCTCAGTTTTGTCCTTTAACTTCTCCTCGCTTGTTTCTTTTACCACTGCCTCGTTCGTTTCCCGCTTCCGCTCGCTGCTCAGAGAAAAGTTTCGCAACGCGCATATCTGTCGCAATCGTACCTCACTGTTACAGTTAGATGTATATATTCATAGATATAGATATACGGACGTGTATGCCGTGCCGCAGAACTGCGCTAATACGTTCCGCGTTATCAGCGACCGTATTACATTCCGTTTATCGCTAATCCCTGCCGGCCGTAAAGTGCGCTCGAATCCGAAAATCTACACGTAATTTTACTCCCCAAATCCGACGTAAGTAATCCGCTGGGCGGGTGGAATGGGGGTGGGTCGGCTCGTCGATAAGGCGCTGAAATTTTTTGCCCCCGCAAAAATGGGCTGCTATATTCATTCCGCTGCGTCGGACTCTTTTTGCGTCGCGTGTATATTGCTTCACTTTGCATATATTTGCCGCTCGGCGCGGGGTTTGCGAATGGGCGGGAGGAGGAGGAGGAGGGGACTGGCTGACAGAAGTATACAAGCGGGAGGGGATAGAAAGGGGCGGACGAGGGGGAGGGTGGGGGGTTTTATGCGCGTGCGGCCGACGGAGGCGCATTCTGCGTCCGCGAGGGGTGAGATTTTTCGCGTCGCACCCCTATGGAAAATCCACCCCTGCGCTCGACGGTTCATGCACGCCTACTATCGCCATATCATTTTCAGCCTCGCCGCAGAATCCGACCGCGGCATTGCCACAACATTGAAACACTGTTTTTCGCACTGCAGCGAGAAGAGCGTACGTTGGCCGCGAACGTTTTGGCAACGGGACCCGGTTGGTTCGCGAAATTTTTGCACCGATATTCGACGAGACCTGTATGTCGGGCGATCGCTTCGAGCGTAACTCGAGATGACGGATCATGTTTTGAGCGAGGCTATCAAAAGATTCGTAAACGCGGAGAGCACATTCGAAGTTCATCGGCCGGCGGCTCTCTCTCTCTCTCTCTCTCTCTCTCTCTTTCTCTTGTTTCCACGGCGTTACTCATCGGGAAGTTGGAAGATTGTCAAAATTCCGTCCTAGCCTTGCGACACGCCGCCGATCGATCAGCTCCGTCCATATGTGGATCAAGTTCAGAGTATTCGATTCGACGCGCGGCTACTCGGAAAATGGGACCGAAATAAAATCTTCGAATATTCCCTGCCGCATCCTATCCTTTACTGTCAATATATACCATTGAATAGAAATTGAGAACTACCGACAATTTCCGTATATATTCCCTGTTCAACGACATACGCTGATACGTGTGACGGCATCGGGTGAACAATTGGCCACGTGCTCGCGTCATTTCACACCAAGCCAGAGCCGAGGAAGCGGAACGTTTGACGAAAAGTCATTAACGCACGGCAAACAAATTTTGATCCACTCGGCGAACCCAACGTTAACAGCTCCCAGAACGCTTTCCATTCCAAACGCCAAGGACGATGCAGAAACGTGACAGAACATGCATTTCGACAATAGTCAGTCCTTCCTTAAAACGAAGGTTAACGGTCAGCGATTTCGAATTAATGCAACTAACGGACTAATCGATTACACGGGCCGCACGTGTCAAAACGGCACACATCGAAGACACGGCCAGCGTGGCAATAATTAACCGAGGCTATTTGAGGGACAGGACGATATTCAGCCAGTCACGGTCAACCGGAGGCAACGCTGAATGGACGAGTGTAAAGCCAGGCTTAATTAAAGGTCGCGGTTTCCGCAGGCTTTTCGGACAGAATTTCCAGCGGGCCGCGGCGCAATGCAGGCCGCGAAATTCGTGCCGAATTCGAAGAATCGGCGAACGAAATCGAAGAAACGCGGACTCTCGAACGTGACGAATTTTTCTCCCGGCGACGTCGACTCTTTTGAATCGCTGCCAATGGAACTTGCGACGCCGGCAGCCGACATTCCTCGCGGGCGGCATCAACAAAAGGGAGCAAAAAAACAGTGACTGACGTACGATCTCCGACGAGGATTGCCACGGGTCGCACTCTTTTTTCGGCTCCAGACCCTCTTGAGTTGAACGGGACGAGACTTCTTAGTCGCGGTAATTACGCGGAATTAGTGGAGGGGGAGGCTAGGATAACATCGCTGTTCTGGAATAACAGCTCGAAGCGTACTCTCGTTAGCGTGTTAATGAAAGTTCGCGGCCTGCCGAGTCCGATAAATCTTGCGCGCCCCATCCATTATACCCCCCGGCCGTCCATTACGTCGGTTTTCAGCGATTTTCACGAATCCTTTGCCGACCTCCTGCCTACCGATACTTATGCCCAGCCGTAAAGGTTACTTTCGGCCTCTCCTGGCTTTCACAGAGTTCGTCCGTTACCTCGGCATCGACCTCCGACGATCCGTCAAAAGGGCGCGGAGGTTGAAAATTGAGGTTTGACCGCCGAGCGCGACGCGTGAAAAGGGGCAATCTTTCGGGTCGAATCTGACCCATTGACACTCTCACACCTACTTGCCTCGCCATATGGGCCGAACGATCCGCACCATCCTCGATTCAGCTCCGGAATTGAAGCTCGCCCCGTTTTCCGTGCGGACGACACGCACCGTCCGACTTTCGACACGACCCACTATCGCTGCTCGCGAAACGATTTGACGAAACGATCTGACGCGTCGGGCCGCTTGATCGAGACTGGCAGGGGTTAGGATCCACGGCGCGCGATCGAAATAGATCCGTAAGCCGCGGAGTCGAAGCTGAGGACGCTGGCGAGCGAGGCCGCTTAAAAAAGTGTCCAAACCTCACTCTCGCACGTTAATACCCACCCGCGACAATGTGGGAATCAGAGACTAAACATTCGCCGTCCGATCAGTTCCATTTCCGCGTTCCACCGCTTCTACCTAAATCCGAGCGCGTCGAACTTCGACTGGAAGAAAAACTACTGCGCACGAGGAGGAGGAGGAGGAGGAGGAGGGAGGAGAGTAGAATTTCATATGCCCGGTTTAACCCCGCCGTGAGACGATCGATTTCATTTCAACGCCTTGTTCTCCGGGCGCCGCCTGCCTCGTATAGGAATTCGTCCGCGTACGTGTGAATGCTAACGTTGGCGTAGGCGCGAGTGTGCGCGTGCGACCGTGTAGGGAGCCTGCGCGAGTGTGCGCGAGTACGTGTCAAGTGCACGCGCGGCCCGTTATTCGTAGGTAGAGGCGCGTGACTATCGAGGGTATCGATGTTCATTGCGCGATAGGCACTAGCCGATTGTGCATAGTGGCACGTCACTTCCACGCGGCCCATACTCGCCCAGATTACGATTAATTAAAGTGGCATACCTTTTGCGCCGACGTTACGGCTCCCCTCCCATCGTCGGCGATCGGTCTCGGATCGTAATTTAGGGTCCGATATTGGACCGCGATCGTTCGCGGTGAGAAATAAGCTCGGAGGTGGAAGTAGCGGTAAGGATAGCGCTGGGAATTGGTTCATACATAAAATTCATGGGTACGTGGGAGGGAGAGGGATAGAAAGAAAGAAAGAAGGACAGAGGGAGAGAGAGAGAGAGAGAGAGAGAGAGAGAGAGGCAATGAAGGCTCTATGGAACGCAATAACCATTGATTCGAAGGCATTCCGTCGCTATGTTCCTTTCAATTCTTGCCCGTACCATTTGCAGGCCACTTTCTCCCACGTGCCGACGCCGATAATGTTCCTCGAAGGCGGTGTACACCCTTGTATCGCAACCTGCTTCGCCTCGCTAACCGTGCAGCGCACACATTCGCTGCCGGCGTACGATTAATGTTATTTTCGTCGGGCCGAGTCACACTGCGAAATGTTTCCGTGCCAAGTGCATGCCGTCGGCGTCAAGTGCATACAGGCTCGGGGATCGTTATGCATTGGCAAGCGGGCTCGAGGCATCTTGATGCGCTCAAAGACGATAGATAGTAGCGCCCGTGGGACACGAGCGAAGGAGTACACGGTGTATACCCTCTCGTGCAACGTACAGACTTTCCGTAAGCCCGTATATGATACCCGACTGAAGTCACATACTCATACATCGTGTTTCTATCAACTATCAACGCTCCTTGTAATATATAAATTATAATATAAATTACGCAATCTTCGTTTAAAAAAATTGAAATATTCTCGTACAGAATCGCTGAATTCCAGATCTATAGAAATGGATGTCAGACTTAATGTGTGTTCTGGTATGGAAGGTTAGGGTGGATGTTAAGTAATTCAATGCTTCTGGCAAATATTGGCCGACAAAATTTCAAGTGCACACCTGACTGGCTTCTGTCGTTGGCCTCAAGCTCGAAGGTCCCCGGTTTCCACGCGGCTCGCGTACAAATGCACATTCCTCGAATTCATTCGCGGCCTCCCTCGGCCGAGTTATAAGTCGGTCCTCGGAACACGCGTGCCGAACACTCAGAATAGAGTCAGCGTGCCCTTGGCACCGGTTTCTCGTCTCGTTACGCGCCGTTACGCTCGCGGAATTTCGCTCGCGATGGATTTCTGCCGTCGGTGCTGCCCAGGGGTTGATACAAGAATCTCGAGTCCCACCGGGCGGTAAAAAAGTACGGATCGCGTGGTGGGAGGGAAAGACTTCGCATCCACGATGTTCCAATCCGGAGGAGAGTTTCAGACGAGCGCTGTATTGAGTTTCCTCGAGATTGATGGCGTCGCTAAGTGGCTTTCCTCACGCGCAAACTTCCTCCTTCGACGCTGTCGCGTACCTAGGGCGCAGATTCGATTACGAGGTGGGATAATTTCTCGTTCCTTCGCCGCGGCTGTTTACAAGGTCCACTCCCCCCTGCTTCCCCCCTCGCCCGGAATCCTGCCCGAGAGGGGGAAAAAACTTCCGATCCAGACCTCGCGGCTTGTCAAATCCTACGACGGGGTGGAATTGAAAAAGAATTTACTCTCGGACTCTGAAGGGAACGTAAACTTTCCACTTTTCCTTCCTTTTTGCCTCACGACCCCTTTCAGCGGTGCAAACTGCGGCTTGCATCGCGTAATTTTTCTGCGAACGGTCGTTCTTAACGAGATTCCGAAAATTGTACGCAGTGCCAGTGGGCGAGAATTTAAGCGCAGCCTGTCTTACGAGAAGCGATCGTACGACTAAGTAGCTTTTCTCCCGCGCAAATTTCCTCCCCTCATCCTCCGGGTTGAAGCTGTGGAACAAGGACTACGACAGGATCGCGTCGCAGGTGTTTACAAGGATTTTTATTCCTCATTTAGTCTCGCCCGATGCGCCGCTCGCGAGATTCTCGTCGTAGCTTAGCGACGGGAACGGATAAAAAAGAAAGGCGGGGAGAGGGGCGGTAAGGGTTGTATCTCGTTCCCTCGGTTTAAGCCGAACGGGGCAAAACGCTTTAACGGACGGAATCCCGGAGGCGGAAGGGGCTCTTTCTCCCCGAACAAATTCATTTGCTCGCCGGCGTAAGACGGGAATTCGATTAAGCGACAAGATAATTCTCGTCGCAGCTGTTTACGGGGCGCCTCCCTTACTTTCAGTCGGCCTCCCTTTGCCATCCGCTCGCGTTTCGCTCACTTTCGAAATTCAGCTCGCCGCTCGCGCGCAACCCGCAACTTTTCTCGTTAGGGATCCGAACCTGGCCGCTACTAATAACGTATCCGTCAGACTTTAACGGCGACGAATTCTCTGCTTTCAGAATTTTCGTTACGATCCTTCTTGTTAGTAAGCAAGTCCAAGAATGTGCCAGACCTTTCGCGAAAATCTTCGTCTTCCGTGCGATCGTCTTAAGGCTGAGACGGAGTAAATTGCGCATCGACAGGATCGCGTGTGCGACGGAAGGTAACGGAGGAGGCCAAAAGGTAGAGAAAAATATGAGGAGACCAGACCGTCCGTAATGGGACGAGCCTCGTAAAGGGTAATGAAATATTTACGGTCACGTAAGTATTTACGGGCAGTTTCGCGAATCGATCATCCGACAGCCGCAACGGCAGAGCGTCGGTTACGTAACAAATGCCTCCGACGGAAGCTGGACGAGGAAAATATATGGCGGCGCCCTTTCGTGACGTTACATAATTCAGATTTATTTCAGCTGTAACTGTTCCGCCCGTCCGCGGAGAGGCAAAAAACATGCCCGCTCGACGATTGTTACCCGGCGAAATGCTTCTCGGAAGAGGGAAAGAGAAGGAGTATGAAAGAGAAACAGAAAACGAGAAAGAGAGAGAGAGAGAGAGAGAGAGAGAGAATTTACATTACACGCCTAACAACTCGGCGCATCGTTATCTTCAACCGAGACGCACCCAGTTAATTCTCCTCGGCGCGGAACATTATGTATAAGAGGGTGAAAGAGGGAAATGAAAGTAAGACCGTCTAAAGGGCGTGGAATGGTAAAAGTGGGACGAGAGAGGGAAGGGAGAGGAAGAATTGAAGGCGAAGAGAACAGCGGCTCTCCCGCCGGCGCTCACTTCTTTCCGCCCGAACAATTTCTTCGTCTTTCTCTCCTTCAGACGTCCCGCAGCTCGGGCGCTCTCTCGGTTAACCCGCTTTGCCGGTGGAAATAAATTATGCCGCGCGGCAAAGGGTCGCATAATAAGAAGCCACACCCCGTTTCTATCCCCCTCTCCCACCGATCTTTCTCCCCTCGGCTTCTCTTTTCCCCGCTCTCTCTTCCTCTCGAGAGCTTCATCGCGCCGCAAGCGTCTTTACGCGATCGCTTTTGGCTGTCAATTAATTTCATTAATTTCATTAATTCCCTAAACGACGACGTTCTCTCGATCGTCGTCCTTGGCTCGCCACGCTCGATATCGCAGGATAAATAAGACGCGCGTCTCATCCGCTGGCAGCGACCGCTGACGTAACGGACTGTTAAGCTTTACGCTCGGAGCGGATTAACGGGGGGTGGCTGGAGGTGAAGAGACTTTTTCTCAGCTTCCTTCCACTCGCGTCACCTGGCCGAAAGGGTCTAAGCTGGCCCAACGATCCACGATCCAGCAAACTGGACGAGCCGCATAATCAACGGCGAACGAAAGGAAGGAAACGAGTGGAACAGATGGGAGTCTCAAGAATTTACGCACTATTGCGCCTATCTCACTCTTTGTTCACGACAGATTTTCGGAGAACGAAAAGTCGAATAATCAACGGCGAACGGAAGGAAGGAAACGAGTGGAACAAATGGGAGTCTCAAGAATTTACGCACTATTGCGCCTATCTCACTCTTTGTCCGCGACAGATTTTCGGAGAACGAGGAGAGGCTGAAATTGTGGCACTTCGCACAAAGGTCGAAAAACATTATTGGATTGAGTCGGGCAACGTTTGCGGAGCTGAACGAAAATACGCAGTGGGCAGGTTTGAAGCCGGAGCGTTTCATTTCCTGATGGGCTGTTCGTCTTCCCGCCGGCTGGCTGAACCCGCTTTGATAACTTTCCGCCGGCAGTCGCTTTGGTCCGCGAACTTTCGAGGCCCCGCGCACTCCCGCGGCTACGTGTCGTCTCTTAAGGGCTGTTGTTACTTTCCGAATAAGCTATGTTTGCCGTGCTAATAAGAGAGTTTCGTAATTTGGCGGCGTGTCGCGCGCCGCGGAAGTTCGGCCGAGCTAATCTTCGAGTTATGTTAACAGATAACGGAGAACGTAGAAGAGGAGTCGGACGTAATACCTTGACAAGAGTAAAGTCTTCCAGACCCGTTAACTGCCGAATGAGAGAAGCTTAATGACGATCAATGGAAGCCACGCTTTCTTGCGACTGGTCCGCATTGCGGGGCCCATTATTTTCCCATGAAATCCGCACCGTCGCGGCACGACAACTGGCCAGGATGCATAAAACGCTTTCGAAAGCTACCAGCCGTGCGCCGAACTCTCCCGCGCGCGCGTGCTCGCACGCGTGTACACGGCCGACAGGCTGTCGAGTATCGATCCTCGCCCGCGCCCCCGACAACTTTCATCCGAATCATAATACTAAACTGCAGATGCGCATTGCTCAGCCAGCGGCGCATGCAATAAAGGGCGACGTTTGCCCGGAAGAAGCATTGTTTACGGGTTTTCGTCGGAGTTTCGAGGGTCCTCCACCGCTACTTTTCCTCCCGCCAGCATTCGCGGCAGCCTATATCGGCCAGGGAAACGGTTGCAGACTGCAATCCCGCATACGGGCCTTCGGCAGGGAAAGAGAAGCATTTGGGATGACAGTCACCCCTCCGTTCATCCCTTCTCGCTTCGTACGGATTCCATATGCGTCGAGAGCCGCTAACGATTTATTTAGTTATTTATTTAACCGCATAACCGCCTTTGAGTACAATTAAAAATATATTGATATTAGCACGGTACTGTGGTAATGAAATGGTTAGATATAATAGAAATGAGTTACTCGGCATATAATATAGAGTTGACTGATTAACTTATTTTTTGATGTAGCAAAGCGATCGGTGGTTTGACTGCAACTATTGGCTAAAGAGCGAATCCGGGGAATAGTAGAGTTAGCTGTATACTTTGTCTTTATGGGTTTCTCGTAGATTTTTCCCAGGATTTATATGTCAGAATCGCATACGTTGATTTTCGACGCCTGTATTGATCGGAATCAGGCTTCGGGGGGAGCTTGATATAAGATCACGGAGTACCGGAAGAGACTTAACTGAACGTGAGACACCCTGGTCTCTGGGCCTCAGGGCAGTCAGCCGGCAGACTTCAGACACCGAGACTGGGAAAGAATAATCAGGCGAGCGAGGCGATAACGTCCTTCGTCAGAGGTCTAAAGCGCCGACACCCCCCTGGGGGTGAGTTCCGCGGCTATCATTTTTACCCAGGTCTTTCGCTGATACGGCCGATCGCGCCGAGATGAAAGTGCAAGAAGCGTAGTAATCTCCGCCGGTTACAGGATGGAGCCCCTGGGTCGTCTATGTTCTCCCTTATTCACCGACGGCCTGTAACGAATGCTTACGAAGCTCCCTCACGCTTGCGCCGTTTCTCTTTGCCTTCCTCGACCACCATCAACCCTTCCCTTTCCTCCCTCACCCTCCATTTCCGCAGACAGACCGTTCTCCAGCTTTGTCGGCGGACTTTTAATTCGCGTCTGGCCACACTCGCTTTGAACGTACTTCGGATCGCAGTAAATTTTGTCTTTCGCGTTCAGGCATGATTGTCGAGGTCGACCGCTGTCTGGAGACAAGGTAAAGTGTTCAGAGTGTTAAGGATGTCTCTTGACTGTCAGTGGATGCGCATCGAACGTTAGAAAGGTCAGGCGTGACAGCTCAAGGCGCATACGTGAGCGCGCGGCTCGTATGTGGGACGAAATCGAGTAGCACTGTCGTTAGAAAGGTCAGGCATCGCATGTCCTCGCCATGTCCTCGCCCTGTCACGTTCGCGAAAGCAGATCAGATGACGGATCAAAGGGCTACTTGCCGAACGAGCTGAATTCCGGCGTTGCCTACGAAAATTGCACGGTCGCAGTAACGTGGGAAAAAAATCGGCCCTGTAATATGCCCTTTACAACGATGCCAGAGTAATTACGTTTAATATCGCAGCCCTGACGTAATTACGCCTTGCATTAACTATCGTCGTTACAATAATTCTATCGCCATCGCGGGGCCGTACTCGATCGAGTACCGTTCGCAATAATTACCCTCCATTATTCAAACGAACAGCCCGCGCGCGTGCCGCGCAAAAACGCTAACCTATAATCAATATTGCAAACATTTATCCTTACGCAATCGGTACGAGGTGAGAGAGAAGGAAACAGCAATTTCACGAGCCACGCCGAAATTACGTTTGTCCCGCCGTACATTTTTTGCCCAAACGCACACTGAGAGATTTTTTTTCGAGCGCAGCGCGTTATTACTCGAATTAATTCGAAGCTCGACTCTTTGTCGTCGCGTTAATCGTCCGTCGAGATTACATCGTCGATTTGATGGCGCGTCGTTAGCGGAGATAGTTAACGCCTTCTCCGGTTGCGACGACCGTGTCGGCGAAATTTCGTACGCGGGGAGCGAAATTGGCCGACGTTGTCGGTCGTGGAAGACGAAGAGGGGGCCAGCAAGATGCATTCTGGAAGGAGGGAGGAGGCAGAGGGAAGCTCGAAAGTTCCCGTAGCTCCGAGGCACGCGTCCACTATGCAGTTAAGTAGTGATAATACGTGAGAGGTCAGACACGGAGCGAACGAAGGCCGGCTGGCATAAGGACGGCGGTCACGCGAGACTGGCGTGAAACTCAGGCAAAACTCAGGTCAGACTCAGACCGAACTCAGACCAAACTCAGATCGGACTCAGGCGAAACTCAGACCAAACTCAGGCGAGACTCAGGCGAAACTCACTGAAACTGGCGCGAAGGGCCAATGGTAGGGAAACACGAGCGTGCGAAGAGAGTACGATGACAAGTTCATCGTAAACAGATACAAAGGCGCGCGGGGGGAGGGGGGGCGTAGAAATACGGGCGGGTCGGGCAGAATCGAGTGACATACGATGGAAGTTGAAAGTTAACTACATCGTTTGCCGAGCGGATGACTTTGGCAAACTCGACCGTTCGCCTCGAGCTGGCTGGACGGCGTTCAAGCGCGTAAATCAGCCGACGAGAGGATAGCCGAGTCGTTCGCCGAGCGAGGCAAGTCGATTTACCTTAATTATTAAGGCCCTCGGATCGGCCTTGAGCACTCTGGAGGATACCGGCTGGCTCTCCTTTCATCCTCCTCGCCTTCTATTTTTATCTCTTCCTATCTCCGTTCTTTTTTTGTTTGTCAGCGCCGCTCGCCGAAACGAGCGAAATATCGACACGCGGGCACGGAAAAGTAATTTCAATCCGGGGCGCGGAAAATAGAAATACCTTTCGCGCGATCGTTTTCGGATGCCGCGAATTGCGAGTTTCTTCTCTCTCTCTCTCTCTCTCTACCCTCCCACCTTCCGCTTCCGGATGCTAGCGTTAATAAAAATCTGTCCGTGCCGACGGCAAAGCGTTCTCGCCTGACATGCAAACGGCGAGGCGCACGCATGCCATCCGTCCCGACGACCGTAAAGACGTCGGCGCCCGACGAACGGGAAATAATGTATTCCTCTTTCGGCCCGATTTTTTCTTCCCAAGGCTGGTGGCAACGTTAACGTCGTCAAACGCGGAGGGAGCGACGCGACACAGTTCGTAATTCCTCTTCCGCGTTCCGTTTCATCTTGGCCGGTGAGGAGGAGGAGGAGGAGGAGGTGGAGAAGGAGGAGGGGTGAGGGGGCAGAACGCGACACGTAACACGCGAACGTGCCGCGAATTTCGCGTGTGCGCACGTCGAGGAACGAGGCAGAATGCGAAGATTCCGCGAACCATTTACTTATCCAGGATAACGCGACGTCTTTATTTTGCGACTTCGAGGACGCGGAGAGAATGGGAATTTTTTTTTAAATTACGCGGAACGTTCGTGATTCTCGATTTTTTCGGGGCCCGCCGATCGGGCCCGACGGCATTAACGTGAAAAACTGTTCGGTTTATCAGCGCCAGCTGCCACAGACTCTGTTCGGCGTGATTGAAAGTGGTTAGGCGAACGTAGTAGAGGCCCAGGACACCGCAGCCTCGGCGGCCATATGCTCCCGGCTCGTTTGCGAGGCAATTTGTTTCCACGATGGTCGCCAGATTAAAATTCCCACCCCTCAAAGGCCGCGGGAATCATCGGTTGCCGGCTCCGACGAATCTGTCCCTCGCTTTATGGCTTTCCGCGGCGTGAGAGGAGAATTTTTTGTCTATTCCGTAGAAGGCGTACATAGAAGAAAGAATAGAATTTTTTGCCTATAAGTAGAAGGAAGAGTACATAGAAGAAAGAATAGAATTTTTTGCCTATACGTAGAAGAAGGAGTACGAGTATTCTCGTAACTCGCGTCGGAACGTTCGGGGGTGTTATTTCAATTTTGTCGAAAATTTCCCTTTTACATTTACATCGACGGCCGCCTGTCACGACTGGCGAACGATGACAAATCGATCGGGCCGATGTTAATGCATCGACGTTGACGGGAGTGAGTATAGAGGGTTGGAAGGGGAGGGTGGCAGGAGAGATGTTTGAAGAAATAAATTGATGGGACAGGCGACGGTGTCGATATTTCGCTCGGCCGATGATTAGATTTAAGTAGAAAATAATCGACAGCGATATCGGGAGCGTCGGACCGAATATCTCGACAACGCGGGCAGACAGCTTCGTAGCCTTCGGAACACACGTTGGCCAGACTGACTCTCATCTCTGTCGGAGACGATCGGGAGATCCGATATCGGGTTACCCGATTGGAGCGAACGATACGACGAAGCCGTAAGGGAAAACTGTGCGACGCGATACGCAAATTTCTCAATTAGCGATTAATGGTATCCGATTGGGCTCGCTTCGGTCGCGCGAGCCGTATAATTAGGCGCTAATCGCGGCCGCCGCGTATAATCTCGCCGGCAAAGGTCACGCGCTATCGATCCGACCGAATAATCTCGCTCGATTTTGCGAACTTCGAACGTCTCGTTCCTCGCGCAGAGTTTACGTGCGCGCGCCCACGCGCGCTCCCTCTCGGCTTTGGGGGCGAGTAATTGCGAAACTTCCGGGGTGCGGCAGGTATTGCCCGGGGAAAATTCGTGGAATAAAGAGTAAGCACGGATCTGGATGACGCTCGAGATTTCGGAGGGGTGGGCAAACATAAAGGATAATTGGACTAACGAAATTCGCCGGCACGTAGCGCGATGAATGAGACGCGGAGATGCAGGGGTAGATAAGGCATTTTCGAGTGATGAAAGGGGAGGGTGGGGTGGAGGGAAGGGGAACGGGATCCTTTCACCCCTCAGCGAGCCCGAAAGCGGACGGAGAAGGAGGAAGAGGACGATTCTGCCGGATAACCGATTTTTCATCCCGACTCGCCTAACGGCAAAGAGCCCGATCCGTGACGTAATTTCGGGCGGAAAAAATCAGGGAGGATGAGCGATATCTTACAAACCTCTCCGAGGGTGGAACGAAAATCGTAAAAGTAAAACCTTGCCCATTCCCACCGTCAAAAAGTGCAGTCCCATCACACCTTTACAGTTACGCTCGCGAAATACATAGCGGGCCGAGTATTAAAATGCCTCTGTCCAACCTAGCAGCCCCACTTTCTACCTCTAGTCACCCACCCCCCTCCCCATTCTTCGTCCTATTTCCACCGATGCCGCTGAAAGCGTCGACTCGCCGCATTGCAATTAGCAAATTAAATGGTTTCGCCCCGAAACTTAAGAGCTCGGCCTCAAAGGGACTGGCGAGATGAGATTCGAGAGTAGAATGCGAGGATGAAAAGTTTCGGGGAGGGGGAGGAGGGGTGGGGTGGCCCAAGGAAGAGCGTCGAGGGCGTGGCGGGCCGAGGCGAGGACGGGCTCGGCTATGCTCGGCTTTCTTTGCCGAGCGCTTCTCGTCCTCGTATGCCTTTACACGCGCGAGTCTATGGAAATTTATTCGCGCCCCCGGAGTTATATGTATGCATATGCGGGCGCCCGCTACGCTTTCTTCCGATGAATTTTAAAGGACCCGCCCCCGATGACGTGACGACGACGACGACATCAGCTCTCGTTAGCTTTCTCAGGTCGAGATAATCCTCGAACACGATGTCCTTGTTCGACGCTTCGCCGAAAGGACGAGAGTTCGGCCGATGCACTTTCCCGAGCTTTTCCCACAGTTTTCGCGGTCTCCCTCGATCGATGACGCTTCTTCGGGACCGAAGTGGCAAGAAAGTCGCTAATGCCTCCGTCGTTCTTTCGAACCGCAGATAAACGTTCAGCGTCGCTGGGGGGAAAGTTGCAGAAGTACTCTGGGCAAGGAGTCGATCTCGTTTGTATTCGCCCGGCGGTTCGTGGAAAAAGGGAGGACTCGATTGGGTTCTGTCTTTCGTCTCTCCTTTAAGGTGGGATTAGGCTTTGACTAATGGTCCGACTCGGAATGTTTTCTAAATACCCGTATTTAGAGCGGGCCTATCTACACGCTCCACCTCCCCCGCGTCGGTTCGCAAACAGGACGATAAATTGAGATGTATGTACGTTGGACCGCGTATAAAGATATATACGAAATTCGACGAAAGAAGGGGTCTCGCTGTCCCGAATACGGGTCCTAATCCCTATTTTCGATCCCTTTCCTCCTCTGGGAACGATAGAGTTGCCGAGTTGATCAGCGTGGGACTCGATATGAGCCGGGCGAGAGACGAAAATAATGTCCGAGTCCGACGATCCCTTTCCGTCGAAGATATACTCTTGTCCAGGCAAAAAAGGGTTACGCAGCGTGTATCCTTCGAAGCTCAGAGATCGGAAAATATTCCTCGTCCCGCTCGCCCCGCGTAAAGATCATGAAAGATTCTTCGAACTTCACCAAAGATAGCCAACTCCCAAATAGCTGTGGAACAATTTTTTTGGACGCTGGATAAAAAATCGCTCAGCACAAGCACCGACAACGAGCCGCAATGCCGTCGGAATCCGTATGCCGTTACAAAAGGTTCACCCACGGCTAACTTAATAATCGAACCGGTCGCGTGGCCAAATGGCGCGGATTGGGTTCTGAAAGAGTGTTCGGAAAAAGCGGGCCAGCTTTATGCCGCAGTCGCGGCTGACCTTGACTGTAGTGGCACGCACACCCGTTCAACATTTGTTTTACGCTTTTTCCAACCCCCTCTTCCTCCGAAAAGTTACCCTTCCCACGAGCAGAGACCCCAATTCAGCTCTCGAACAAATTTCCCTCCTACTCGCTATATTGGCCGAGCGACAACAATGGAGGGCAGCGTGCGGGACGTTCGAATGACTATTTGCGAGTGCGGCCCGGGGTCATTATTCATCATCTGAAATATTCATACCGGCGGGGAGCCGGTTTAAATAGCCAGCGAACACCTACCGAGAGCGTGCCTGCCGTTAATGCACGCGCGCGCGCGGGCGCGAGCGAGCGAGCGCGAGCCTGCCGAACATTTCCGCAACGACAATTTTGGGGAGAATGTTCTACACGGCTGTTTAGCTGTTGGGCCGATTCGAACGTTGCCTTATTTAGGCGGAACAAAGCGACGCTCGTGAATGTTTCGGCGTGTACCGCCGCGACGCCCTCGCCAGCGTCAAATTGGCCATGTCGCGCTGCGTGAAATAGAACGTTTGCGAACGAGTTAATTTATACCCCCCCCTCTAATCGCCATTTCCCTCGCGTCTCGGTGCCTCATATTCCGCACGCCCTTCTCACCCACACGCTTTCGGAACTTTCGTCTAGTGGAATAGTTTCCGAATGCTGGTTAACGTTGGATGGACTGATACTAGTATCATGGAAATTATGAGCTTATTCAATAAGGTACAATATTGTCTGTTCGGCGAATTCGGTTTGTGTTACACTTGTAACTACTAAACTTTATTGATGTTTAACTGAAAAACGTTGACTTTAAGTAATCAAGCTAAAGACGATTTTTATTCAATAATATCTACACTTTGGTCTAACATCGCATAAAATAAAGAAAGAATAAGATGGAGAGAAAAAAAGCATACTAACTTACATCACCCTAACAAATTGAATAAAAACGCTTTTTAAATCATGCTCGGTGAATGCAAGGTGGCCAAAATTGACCCATCAGACAAATGTAGTGTTGACCATTAACTTGATTTCGGTGGTCGCTTCCTCGATCCACACATCAATTCGAATAACCGCCCGCACCTGCGGGCCACTTTGATAAATCATCTTCCCGATAAAACCTCCCCCGCGGCTCCCGCCGCTGACCTTGACCGCTCCACCGGGATAATCTCCCGCACCTTTTTTCCCTAAATCCATGCATCTGGAGAGTCCGCGGTCGCACAATGGAATCGGCGGGCACGGATTTTTGCACACCATATTCCGAGTGAATACCGGTCTAATGCCTGCGGACGGCTTCTTTTTTGTCGCGCATTGTCGGGCGAGGCGGGCGCAAAAAATCGGAATGATCGAGGGCTGCCCGCGGGGCTGAAACAAGGGGGTTGGCCAGAGTGGTGGGCGGGCGAGGAATAAATAGACGGGGGGTTGAGTCTCGCGAGCGAGCACATAAGGGCTGCCAACGGTTGGCCGAAGTGATGCATGGAAGGCTCGCCGAGAAAGAAGTAATACGTGTCTAGACGTGGCAAACTGTACGAAAAGAAAGCTGGAAAGCGATGACGTCACGTTGGACAAATTGCGCGCGGCGCTAAATTTTGTCGACGAAACCTTAAAGCGTTCTACGGCGGGAGAGAAATGTAACGCGACGTTGCCAAGGGTCGGGAGTGTAATGGAGGTGTTCGGGGGGAGGAGGTAACGGGGTAAGGACGTGGACAAATGCAGATGTGTGGAGGGAGGGGGTGAAAAAGGGACAGGGAAGGCGTCCCAGTAACGTGGCAGCAGCTGCGGAGCGCAAAACAGATCGCGCGTTCTGAGGGTGGGAAAAAGCGAGCGGCCCGAAGCGGGACGAAGCGGGACGGAGCGGGGCGAGGCGGATGGCCGAAATCGATTACGGCGTCGGGAATATATTTGCATGTCCGCGCGGCTGACAGTCCGCGACAGGGAGGTTGCCAGGACGAATCCTTCTCCGCTCGATCCTTTCTTCCTGCCCGTCCACTTTTCCTCCCCATCGCTCGCGAATTAGATCAGGTGCGTCACTACTACCCACTCTCTCTTCGCTTTTCTTCTATTTTTCCTCTGTTTTCCTTTATTCTCCTCCGTCCGACGCCAGTTCCTTCGTTTAAATGCGATCCTAATTTCCCACGAGAGCCGCGGGGGAGAGAGAGGTCCTTTTGTCGCTGCCAGCCGGAGACAGCGAGCGTCGGATTAAAGTCTATGGCGTTCGCTCGGAATTTCCGCGAAAATATTTAATATTAGCCCGCCTCGTTCCCGACCGTTCGGCGGGAAGTGACCCGACGCCGGAAGTTGACGCGGCCTTCCACCCCCTTTCAAACGCGATTTTTCCCACCGAACCTTCGAAATATTCGAGCGAGAGCGAACCTGCGGCTACTTTCCTCGATCGTGGCGAAGGGGGTGGGAAAGGATGACGTAGGGGAGAGAGGGTGGAAAACGTTCACTTTTTCTAATTAAAAGTCCGCCATCGCTGGCTGTCCGAGGTGGAATCCGATGAGGGGTTGAAAAGTGGTGGGGGAATATCACGGATGTAATTAGCGAGTTACGTCGCGGAAAAAGATGGCAAGCAGAGAGTCTAGCTTCACGTAGAATTCGCGGCTTTTCACAGCTTCCTTCTCGGCCTAACCTTCCTCGCCTCACCTTTTATCCCCACCGACTTCGGCAACCCTCGCACCTGCCGCCGAGCGAAAACGTTTCAGAGTTCGCAAAGTAGCGTTAAGTCCTCCAGCGCGGATGCGAATTATTTAGATTCGTCGGCGTCCGGAAGCGGACGGATTTTTTTGTTCGAGACGTCAGACAGGCTCCTTCAACGTGCATCTTCGGCCCTGGGAAGCGTCTTATGACGTTTCCGGCAGCGTCGGGGCGTCTAACGCGATCCGGCTCGACACTCTTAATTATGAATTCACGCACGGCAGAGCCGGCCGACTAAACTGCTCGGCTCGCCTTTGTGAGCCAGATGAAATTCTCGGCATATCGCCGCTTCTAATGCACTCTGCGGTCCGCTTAATTAATGAACCTCGTCTACTGTCTCAATCAGCACTCCGTCTCGCGCAAGACACTCGGGGGATAACGGATCTCAGATTAAAACCCTCTCTTTCTCGCAGCCGACGTCGGGAACGCGTCGTTTTCATTACGAAAGCTCACCGTCCGCTTTAACGTACGTATTATACCTACGCATTACGCGTGCGACACACTCAAACACTCTACGAGCCCTTAAAACGACTCGTTGGCGCAAAATCGGACCTTTGGGATACGGATTATTCCACTGAAATTCGAGCTTGAACAAAGGATCTCGAAAAGCATTGTCACGGTTGGCAGAAAATAATCTTACGTCCGCGACAAAAACTGGGGACAAAAATTCCAAATTCAATGAAAGTGGAATCAATTGAAATCACAGGGACAAAGAAGCCCTCTCTCTTGAAAAGGCATATCGACGGCAGAGATCCTTCCTTCTGTCACTGGGCCTTTAAATATCCAGTGATAAACGCCGCTCGCCGACAGGTATCAAATTGGTAATTGACGTGTGCCCGGTGCGTGGCTTGTCACGCAACTGGAAATTCGATATCCACCCCCCCCCCCCCCTCGTGCAGTAGTCGACCTCGCAACAATCGCGGCTCATCAAAGAACACGCGCGTCGATTATTTGCACCCTAAATTCGTATTTTCCCTCATCCCCTTTGTTTTTCCCCCCTCTCTCCACTCGGAACGAGTGTACAGCTTCGAACGGCGTCGAATATGCGTCGAATTCAACGCGATACTAATTAGCCGTCAGTATCGGCGGTGCAAACGCACTCGCGTTACTTTGTAAATCCCTGTCTTTATGTCCGCTCGAGTTCGCATCCGGTTTCACGACTCTGCTTTTTCATTTGTCCCCCACCCTCATCCCCCTCATCCCCCACTGCCACCGTAATCCCGGAATTACGATTCGCACGATCGATATAGGTCCCATTCTACGTAGCGGTTGATCAAGACTCCCTGTATCAATTGCGGTTGGATCTTCCGAGTAGCTGCGGCAGTGGTGCTCAACCGCAGTCGGCAAGGCTTATTAGTCGGAAGGCGACAGTCACCTGTTGACGATTCGTCGAAGGAAACGTTTATCCGCCGCGGACCAAAATCCGATCTCCGAAAGCGTGGGACGCAATTTTGCCGGCAAAATTCCCGGCATCCCTGGCATCCCGTGGCACGGACGGGAGTTGGGGGGTGCTCGATTCGTTTTCGACGGACATCGTCGATATTTCCGGCGACGATGGCGGCGTGCGCGGAATTTTATAATGCCCAGCGCGTCATTGTCTTCTCTCGACAGGCGCGTAATCGCGCGCTTCGAATTGGTTCGAGGACATCGCGTTGAATTATTTATCGTTTGCCCGCGAGCTAAAGAGATAGCGAGCTGGCAAGAGAGACAGAGAGAGAGAGAGAGAGAGAGAGAGAGAGAGAGGGAGAGGGTGAGTGGGAGGATGTTCAGATTTGAGCGAAACACGAGCAATCAGCTCGACGTGAATTCGAAATGAATCCGGCCGACACGCCGAAACGCTTATGGGGTCCGAAATGACCCTCGCCGGAAGATAGACGAACTTGCGATCCGACGAACATGTTTGCCGGCTCTGCTCGTATGTTACCTTCGGCTTCATATTCCGACCCAGTTCCGGCTTCAATTCAAGCAGGCAAAGTTTAACGGTCCCTCTACTCGCTCGTCCAGGATTAATAACGCGGGCGTCGATCGTTAACTACCAAAAAGCGCGAGGAAAGTGTCAACAAATTGATAAGCTCTTATCCTTCATTGAACGGTGCGAGAATTGCACGCATTCGGCAACCGACTGTTTTCAACAAGTTGGTACCACCGCGACACCGTCCCGCCGCCATTTGCATTATTTTCACAATGGGACAATGAATATTCCGCGATAGCGGCCGTAATCCCGGTTGAACAAATGCGGAGAGAAGGGGATTTGAAAAAGATGTACTGAACAAAAACCTGCGGCCCACGCGCGATATTCCGCCCGTTCCCGTAATCTCGCCAACCGCGAACTCCCCCGCATTATGTCCGAAGATATTATTTTGCTCACTCCGAAAACGCATCGCTCATCCCCGATAAGCTCCGTTTGCGCTAAGCGTAGATCCGCGGAATGATCGCTTAAACGGTTTGTGTCCTCCGCGAATCGCGAGCGGCGATGAAAAATGCAATCTAGAAAAATTCCGACAGGTCACTCGCTCCAATTTAACGAATGCCCGGATAAACGTCGAAACCGTTAAACCGTTTAATCATTTCGGCGCTGCCGGCGAAAAATGAATTTTAATCCGCGGCCTACCCGTGAAAAATAGTCTGTTAATCCGATACGGTCGATTTGCGCACCTGGTCATCGTCGGGTTGGCGAGTGAAAAACAATGAAGCGCCTCGATACTTTAAGGTACGTCAGCTTTAGGTACCTATCTTCCGTACGGCCGGCGCCGTGGAACATTCAGGAGCGTCGGAATCGAGTGGGAATGAAAAAGCAAGCGGGAAAGACGATGCCGGGAGAAATCCATACTCTCATCGCGCCAGCTGTGAAGGTACTGAATCCGCATTTCCATTTTCTTCCGCCGCTGAGTTTTCGAAACTTTCGAAAAAGTGAGATATTCCAGCCCAGTCTATCTCCCCCGGTAAATAGAAACAGTTTCCTCACGACGGAGTGCGTAATATGCAAGTACGGCGGTAGATCGATGCGCGCGGGTGGGGTAAATTACGTGCCGACGCTCAGAATTTTACATCCCCCGATGTCTATTCTCATGGCCTCCGGCCGGCGCCTCGAATAATCCCGAGACTCGACAGCTGAGGCCGGGTGATAAAAAAAGGGGGGGGAGTTCAAAGGAGACGCCGCCGTGGGAGGTACACACTGTCGCACCCACGCAAACTGCACTCGCCGCATCGCTGTAATAACGGACCGTCAGTTTCGTACGGCAAAGTCTCGCACATGCAAAGTCTCGCCACATGCAAAGTCTCGCACTCGCAAAGATCTGCCTACCCGAAGCGAACCACGCACTCACGCCTCGTGTAACTTACAGGTGGGTGTGGCCCGCACCGAACCACCCTTTGACCTATTTTTCCGGACCTATTATTAACCCATGACCGGTACGAGCGTCCCTCCGCACGTACACCCGAAATAGAATCAACGCCATTGTTAATCCAGGGCCGATATCGTCGTTCGGTTCGCAAAAGGTGCTTTCCTTTTTCACATCTGGCCGTAAGCGACGCTCGAATATATCCGGGATTAAGCGAGTAATTGCTATGCGCGCTCTCGAGTGTGGGACGTACGTACGTAAGGTAGCGAAAGAAGCGTCCTTTTTTTCGCAGCCGACCTTCCGCTAATAGACATGGGGTTCCTGGCTGGGCTAACGAGACAATCGCGCGTTACGTGCTCGACGTACATTAAGTTCGGGCCCGCGAACAAAGAAATGGCCGCTGCGCGAGCGAACGCTATCCTTTTCCCTGCGACTGCATACAGCTGGCCTGCATCGTGTGCAGCTTCATTATGCAGCTTGCCGCTGTATTTAGCGGCAACATTAGCGCCACTCACCGGTTCTGCGCCGGCAAAACAAAAGCAGCCCCGGGGATAACGTTGTTACGGCCGCGAAAGACGCGTTAATCCGCCTTCAGAATCCGCCGGACGGGATATTGTTCTCGCCGGCGCGGTGGGGAAAAAAGGGTCGAACGTCTGCGGGACTTTGGCGCATTTTGAAATATCGGACGCGGTGGGAAGGTTGCAATTTTTATCGCCGACCGGTAACCTTTCATTCGGCCAGAAAAATTGCCGAGCGCTATCGACAGCTCTGTACTCTGTCAAGATTGTGGGCTATTGACTGAAAAACGGTAAATTCTTTGCCATACAGCTCGCTCTTGTTTGGTAGGTAGGTAGGTAGGTAGGTAGGTTACGTCGATAGATAGGTAGGTGGGTAGGTAGTACCTACTGTACACCCCGTCTGTCCGGGCGTGGGGAGCAATTTTTCTCGCCGTAAAAGATAACCGCTGAACTGCTTCGTGCCGCTTTACGAATCGAGCCGCGAGGAGCGGCGATAAGAATTGCACTCCATCCAGCGCCGCCCACTTCGCAATTTGGATTGCCGGGCGATCGTAAAAATCCGCGCTTCGCGAAACTTTCCGCCGCGGCTCGACTACCCGGAAACTTTGCTCCGAACGAGGCGATCGGCTCCGGCGTTGAACAAGTCTTGCGAAAATTTGCAATTAAAACTCTCCCACGACTCTCTCTCTCTCTCTTTCTAAATAAGCTAAGACCAGTATTAAGTCCTCTCTCTCTCTCTCTCTCTCTCTCTAAATAAGCTAAGACCAGTATTAAGCTCTCTCTCTCTTCCTCTCTCTAAATAAGCCGAGACCAGTATTACCCTCTCACCCGAATAAGAACTACGATAAGGACACCCATTACCAAATTGGAACCGAATTCCCACCGAACGATCGCCACCGAGCGCTCCCTAATTACGCAAACGTGACATCGAGTCAGCCCAAGGCACGTATCCTTGCGCTTCCGACGGAAGACGACTCCGACCTCAAAGCCGAAACTTCGCGCCGAAGTTCATCACGGGGTTCGGAAAGGAGACCGCGAACAGAGATCCCTACGCTGTGACGTCGAGTCGAAATTGCGTCCGGGTGATATTGAGAGATTGCGAATGGGCCGCAGGCTTCGCGGAAGGCTCGCGGCATGAAAATTGTGTGGGCGGACGGTTGCGTCAGAGGCAACATTCGACGATAATCCGCGGCAAATGGATATTCGACGTCCGTGGCCGCGCGCGTCTCTGCGGTGGACGCTTCGAGCCTCGTTCGAGGCTCGGATCCCACGTCCTTTGACGCGGCCGGCATCGACGGGTCGAGATGATAGTCCCGAGCGGGGATGATCGGCCACTCGGCGAACGGCAGACGAAACGGGACCCGCTGTGTCGATGCGACGAAAATGTCGACGCGCTATCGATAATGCTCGCCGAGGCTTCTCCCCGAGTGATCCCGAGCTCCCTACCAATTAATCCGACGCCATCGGGCAATTAGACGAATTAACCGGACTCGGGGACCTAATGATATTGCGCGGCCGCTCGTGACGATAATCGTTCGAGGATAGAATTCGCGAATGGTGGAAAACGGGTAAACGGGTAAACAGATAAACAGCTAAACAGTTAAACGGTTAAACAGTTAAACAGTTAAACAGTTAAACAGATGAACGGATGAACGGATTCAGACTGTTTTAGGGAAGACGATGTAGTGCCCGATGCAGTCATCGTACGTAACATCGGGAGAGAGAGTCAATAATCTTCAACGAAATGCAGTGCTGCGCATTTACGTGATTGAATAGCCGCCATTTGTTTCGCGATTTCGAGTCGCCGGATTTATGCTTCTCCCGGCGTAATAATTCGCCCCACCCGACGCTCTGGATGTACAGCTAGAGCGACGGAGAGAGAGTCGGGGAGATTGTGCCTGTAATTTCCGCGCAGGCAATTTTATGTTGTAGCGGCATTTAAGTAGAACAACTCAATAATGCAGCAGACGACCTAACCGATTGTTGCCCGCGTGGCACTGGACCGCGAAACTATATGCAGCCCCCTCCACCCAATCCTCCTTTCTCCAGTAATGAACTGCGCTTTTGACGTCATTCGAACGGGGCTACAATGGGAGAATTAGGCCAATTATCATTACCGAATCTGGCTGAGTGATTATTAAACGTGCCTCTCTCTCTCTCTCTCTCTCTCTCTGTTTCTCTCTCGCTCTCGGCCTTTCCTTCGCTCGCCCTGAGGCTCAAGGTCCCATTCGAGGTCCGATCGGAGGTCCGTTTCGAAGGTCCTATACTCGCTGCATCGATGCTTGCCGAGGAAATCGAACGAGCTGCCTGACTCGCTCGAGCCCGAATGCAAATAAGAACCGAGAATTTGGCCAATAAAGGTCCCTCAGACTAAAACGCTGCCAATGCACGAAGCGTAGCCGGAATACGAGCCGTTCGGGAATAAATATCCGACGATGTGCATATCGACGGGGGTGAGGAGAATTAGGGGTGAGGAGGTACGGACCTTCTCCGCGTCTCTCTGGCCGAGTTGACGAGAAGCGCCGAGGAGAGAAGCCGAGCGAGATTTATCATCGCCAATGCAGATGTCGTACTTTGCCGATGCCAAGACGGCGAGGGACGCGGGGCAGATCTCGGGGAAGAGATAGAGAAGGGGGTGGCGGGGGATGCCAGGGAATAGATATAGAAAAAGAGGGGCAAAAGTGGGACGAGCTCGAAATTCGAGGAACGTGCGCCCGGCGCCTCATGATTCATCAATGAAAAATTCGACCCAGTTGTCACCCGGGTGGCGACATTAATAATCTCCGCGAATTTGAGGGAGATAAAAACGCAATCCAGGGGGGGAGAGGAGGGATCGGAGGGGGAGATCGTTGAGAATGCGAGAGATTGAGAGAGAATAAAGGTGGGAGAAAGTGTGGGACAAGGAGAGAGAGAGAGAGGGAGAGAGAAAGAGGCAGATTCATGGACCAACGTCGGCTGAAATGCGACCTCGACCTAATCATAAAAAGATCCGAGATTTAGCCGCTGCGTTCTGCACGTGCCTCGAATCGCTTGATAAATATGCGTATCAAGCACACCGCGCGCGCACGGCCATTGTACGTTCTGTACTCGGGCGCAAATGGCGAGCGCATGATTCATTATGGATCCGCGTACGTATCGCTGAAACGATTACCATCCCGACGCCGGCCGACCCCGCGGCCGTTCGGGGGATTAGAAATTGAAAAGTTGCAAAATTATACTGGGCTCAATTGTAAATCGGGAATTAGCGATGAGCGATTGAATTATTCAGCCGCTATTCATAATTCTCGCTGCAGGGGGAGTGGGGGCGGCGAGCGCCGAGTTCGACGATGCATATTGAAAGGCAGGCAATGCCGAAGGCTCGTTAACTTTAAAATTGATCGACTGCCCGACTCCGCCGCCGTTCATCGGAAAGCCATGTTTCTTCCCCCAGTATTGATCTGTCCACTTCCCGTCACGTGGAAAGGATCGACTCTCCCCCATTCGGAGTTCTGCGGAATTTCCGTCGAATTACATCGAACCGAATCGACGAGATCGAACATCATCGAACGCGCTCGTAAAGAATCGGACAGGACGGCCAAGGTGGATGTTAGTGAGATTTTATCCGCACGTTGGCTGGTAGTATCCAGGCAACGGCCGCGATTCACCTGAGACATCCTTTACCTCCGCCGTGGGAGAGTCAGGGATGGCTGGGTGGCCGAGGGGTGGAGGGGGGTGGCCGAGTCGCGGCATAAAAGAGACATAAAACACTTTTTACGATCTCTCCGGCCGAGACGAGAGAGAAGACGAAGAGCGAAATCCACTTCAACGATGAACTTGAACTCAGAGACCGTCGGACGTCTCCCCACTTTCCAGGAGCAGCCCCTACCGCCACCCCTGCCACCCCTCATTCCCCTCCGCAGCCTGCCGCACTCTTCAGCCACCCCTTCTGGGGGTCAACAGCATTTCTATCGTCGTACCCCGACGCGTCGAAATGCTTCGAGCTGATTGTTCGGTCAGCCGGAAAATTTCCAATCGGATTTTACCGCGAAACCGCTCCTCCCCCACCCCTGGAGTGTTCCCGCCTGCCAGCCACCCCCGCGGAGCTCGGCCGAGGGGCTGACGGAGAAAACGCGATCCGTCTTTCCGAGATGACGTCTCTTTTCGGCTCGAAATATCACCGAACGTTGCATAGATACGATCCTCCACCTATTCCTTCGACTCCTTCGAACGGCAACCAGTTGCTCTCGAATTTCGATTTTCGACCCCGGCCCACTTTCAATTGCGCCCACTCGAACGATTGCCACTCCGGCGGCTGCGAATTGTGAGGAAATTCGATGGAGTCTGATTAAGAGGCTTTCCGCGCCGGCCGGATGTTTTGCTCATCTTCATAAGTATAATGTTCCAGCTACGTGACGTGCCCGGATAATTCAGGCTGGTAGTAGCGGAATTAGCCGAAAAACCGCTAACGCGACCGTAGTGCGCAAAACCCGAAGAATCATGGAGGGTGGAAAAACGTTCGATGTACAAAGACTCGCGCCATGCTTCGGCAGGCTCCAGTCGCGGGAGCGGAAGCGGAAGGCATTAAGTTCCGTGATGAATCGTCCGCCGCCCCCTTTGACGAAGCGACGATATTACGCGGACCAATGAGGATCGACCGACGGGGGCAAGAAAGCCGACGTCGCAAGAACCGACGCCGATTAGCGTCTCCGGCTCCATGAATGAACTTAAACGAGAACGGCAACTGGGCAAAGGAACGAACAACAATATCATCAGGCTGCTAATTGAGAGGATCGAAGAGTCCAATCCTGCGATCCTTCAGCTGGCTAAAGAGTTCTCTCAGCACTCCTCAATTTAACCTATCAGCTGAACCTTCTACGTCGACTACCTTCTCCGTGAATCTTCTCTTCTCTCACCTCTCTCTTTCACTCTTTCTCTCTCTTGATACGCTCGAGCATCTCACCTGGAAATCCTTTCTTGTATCCTGGCGGCAGGAAGGCAGCTGGCGGCGTGATCGGCGGTGCGGCGTCCCAACATGGCACCACATCCGGCTGCATCCCGTATCCCGGCGGCAGCTCGAGCACCTTCTGCTGCTTCTCGCAGCGACGCCGTCGACGTCCTCCAGGCGTGAACGTCTTGACGGCCGCGAGGAAGCCGACGCCGCTCATGATGAAGCCTCTCCTCGCCCTCCTTGTCCTCCTTACTACCCCTTGCTCCCCTTCCTCTCTCGACTCTCCTTACTCTCCTTCCTGCTCGCAGATCGCTCTCGAATGCCTCCTCGATTTATGGCGGAAGAATCTGGCTGACGCGTGACGTACGATGAAAATGGCTTCAGGATCCTCTTTCGATGATAGAGTTCAGGTGAATGTTCCTAGCTCTTATGGTATCCGATGATGATCATCTTCGAGGATGGATACGATTGAAGTTGCATGCAGTTCGATGAGGATGTCGATGATGTTTCTTTCTTTGTGTGGTCTGGGTGGTCTTTGATGTTTCGTGAGCTGATGAGGAGTCTCGATGTTTCTGTGCCCGGATGAGGTGGATTCGAGAGATTTTGAACGGCTGTCGGGGAGTTCCTCGATTCGATTGGGTCTACGGGAAGCTGGGATCTGCGAGGGAATGGGGGTCGGCTCGGAATGAGGTGTTTTATCGGAAACTGCCGCGCTTGACTCTACGCGTCCCAGCGGAATCGATTGCCTTCTCTTCCCATCACGCTCCTCCGTCTTTCCCTCTCGATTCGTGAATCCGAAACGTCCGTCGCCGAGTCAGCGAACAGACCGTCGGCAACGATCAGTACAACGAGGAGTACATCTCTTCAAACGCCGTCTCTCGAAAATGATCCGTCCTTCCTTCCGTTACCGTTACTTATGTTATTGTTGTACTGTTATATTGTATTATATTGTTCACTGCACGATTGTAGATGACGAATGGCGTCGATGAAAGTCCAAGCGATGACGAATTGATGAGTGTGTTGCGGAAGTTATGTAATGACGGCTCTCGTTTGGTGAAAGAGAAGAGGCCGACCCGTCTGCAAGGGGTATCGGTTAAGCGCGGGCGTGAAGTGAGGCAATCAAAATTTGAACCTGTCTCGACAGGCAATCCTCGTATCGTTATCAACCGCCACTGTTCGTCAAATCTCGCCGCGCACGGGAAAGACAAAAAATCCTACCCCCCCGTATCCGATTACCTTGCCACTCGTATTTCGCGGACGGGGGAAAAAGAGGTTTGCAGAGAGTGCGTGTGTGTGTGTGTGAGAGAGAGAGTGAGAGGGAAACAGAGAGTGAGCCGGTTATTCTTCCCGATGTACCTGGATGTCGTAAAAATTCTCCGGCCGCGACTCTCACCCGCAGCTTTTTCCCGCTCGCCGCAGTTTTCTCACCCCCCCAGACGGCTTTTACAACGGGAAGTTTTAAACGATCGCACCAGTTGCGCCTTTGCCGGAGAAAAGCCGCCCACACACACGGACACACATGTACCGAGCACGTCGAATCGTACCCGCTCCCGTTCTAAGAGAATTCTGCGGAGAGTTGGAAGCGAGTAAAAAAAGAAAGAAAGAGAAACTGCCGTCTCTAGTCGGCCTCTACGGGGCTGACGCTAGAGGGTAAGAACGAAGTCTCGAAGTTTTAATTACCGATAGCCGTTGTTAATCTGTCCGGTATACCCGGATAAAGCGGCCGTGGTAATCTCCGCGGGCCACTTTCGGCCGGAAACATTCCCCTTAAGCGGGAAAGTTTACTTCCCGTCCTCTCTCTCTCTCTCTCTCTTCTACGGATCTCCGCACGTGACTCTAACCCTTCTCACGGAATTCTCTTAAACTTCACCGAAGCCCACCCTTGGGAGGGTATGACTTCCACGGTTTGCGCTCGCTTCCGAAGGCAGAATGTGCGGCTCGGAAGAAGGGATAAACTCGTATAGTCCGGCAGCAGCTTACGCGTCCGACAAATTCATCTCATCCAAAATTCAAATAAACGTTCTCTACTAGAACGAACGTTCTTTACACAAATGTACCGTCGCGTAAAACGAAAAATTATGCAACACACCCGACACTTCGAGAGACGAGAAATGTCTCGTCCTCGAGCCGTGGCCTTTGTCTCGCGAAGCCGAAAGTCGCGGGAGGGCAGGCGCGAGATTGATCCGGCCGACCGTGGCCTGTCGCGAGCGACGGCGGGATACGCGATACGAGTGGCAAGTTCAGACTTCGGGCAGAGAAGGCTAAAAGTGGGGTAACCCCGTGCAGATAGGAGAGCCGGCGCCGAGCAGTGTGGCAGAGGCGTCCGCCGCGATCGAGGAGCGCGTAGCGACTGTGTGTTCCCCGGCGGATGTGCCTACGCTGGCTAGAGGTCAGCTGACCTTGAGCGGATCCCTCTCTTTCCCGGAGGCTCGTGCCGGAAGTGCGAATCGATCACCAGTTGCGCGCGTGGATGACTAGCCGGACAAATCCGTCCTCGGAGAGAGGTGCGCTCCTCGTGAGAGCGTGCCCCGTACTGAATATTCGCCGCTTGCTACTCGCGTACTCTCTCTCTCTCTCTCTCGCTCTCACGCTATCCTTCTCTCTCTCCCTCGCTCGAGCTGTCCCTCTCCCTCTGCGGCTCTGCTTTCTGCTCTCTCTCTCTCTCGCTCTCCAGAGCAGAGAACGAGGAACGACGAAGCCGGCCGATCGCAGACGCGCGCGCGCGCGCATTTCGCGCCAGACAGAGGGTGAGACCGAGATGACGAGGGTGGAGAACGCGGGAGAAGGAGGGCTGAGGAGGGGGAGAGAGAGAGGGAGATGGAGGGAGTGAGAGCTCCGGCGCGATCGTTTCGAAAGACGCGTGGGCGTTCGGCAGAGAAGGGGGACGGAAAGGGGCGGCTTTGACAGCGGAGGGAAAACAGGGACGGCTGCTTCCGGATTGACGGGCCGCGCGGGAGCGCAGACTCGACGATCTTTCGAACGTTCGCTTCGCGAGTCAGCCTGCAATTTCCACGACTGCTCAAGATTCTATTTCAATCTTCTACGTTAACTGATGTACGCGGGAAAAAATTGCACTGTAAATGTACACCTTTTTCCCTCGGGATTTGAATCGTAAGCTTCGTCAATCCAAACCCTCGATTAGATACATAGACCCCTTCGATCGGGGCGGTGTAAAATTTGTCCGTTACACGTGATTTCTTCAGTCATGAGAGAGAGAAACAGAAAGAGAGAGAGAAGAGGTGGCAGCGAGAAAGGGTGGTAGAAAGCAGCCTTTCCGCGTCTCGGAACGGGGCGGTTGCGAGGGCGGGGGCTCCAGCCTCCTGACACTCCGACCCTGAGAGAGACTCGGGCAAGGGTGGGAAGGGAACGGCGGCGGCGTCGGCGGCGGCGGCAGCGACGGGAAGGACGAAGGCGAAACGAGGGACGGAGAAAGAGAAACGGCGAAAGAGGGAGCGTAGGGAGGGACGGAGAAAGAGAAACGGCGAAAGAGGGAGCGCAGGGAGGGACGTCCCGCCATCCGCTATTCGTACCCCGGGCAAGGGAACCGATCGTTACTGGGGAAAACTCGAGGTGGAGGGGTCTTTCCATTTTCCAAGGGGGCGCCGGTGGCGGCCGGACGAAGAGGAGGACGCAGAGGAGGACCAAGCGGAGGACGAGAAGGGGGGAGGGGGCGGGTGGAACGGCAGGGGGGTGAGGACACGTCGAGTGCGCCGCGGAGGAATAGAGGGGGTTGGAATTCGCCCGCCTACGTCTGTGTTTGTTTGCCGGCACCGTCGATGTGCGCTAGGGGTAGTTCGCCGATCGGGATCCGGTGTATCAGCAGTATCGATCATTACCGCCGCTACCTCTTAACCCTCTCCGCATTTGCCGACGACTGCAGCCACCCTCGGCGCGCGCGAGCTGCGATCGCGCGCGCCTCGATCCCCGGATATAGCCTGATCTCGGGGGGAAGCGTCAAGGTCTGCCGGCTTTCGAAGCTCGCCAGGGTTGAGGAGAGGGAGGGCTAGATCGAAGATCGAAGATCTGATGCGTCGGCAAGATTGTCGATCACCTTTGTTCGTTCGCTCGGGTAGGTTTCTTCTGTAGGGAGTGGGTAGATGCAAGAGGAATCTTCGGTGAAGAAGTTCGAGATGTCCGTCGAGTCTGACGAATTTGATAGAATACACGTGGGACACCTGATATGATAGTGATAAGTGAGAGGAATAGTTTAGAAGCACGTGCGCAGGGTAGTGTTTGTTTCACTCGATCCCGCGATCGGTTCCAGATTTTCGTACGGTGGATATTCGCGGAGTTTGCGGCACGCTCGGAGGCGGAAAACAAGGTAGACGCGGAATTCTCACGGAAATATCGGGGGAAAGAGGCTTTTCGGGTTAGCGGATACACTTTGGACTTCCGGTGGAAAGTTGGCGAACGACAGGACGTCTCCCGATTATAGCGGCAAGTTTCTCCTGGCGCGCACTTTTTCGCCATTTTTCGCCGGATTAAACGTACGCTACCCTTCTCCTCCCCCTCACGCTTATGGGAATATCTTCCTCCGGCGGATCGCACGGCGATGCGAAATAACGGCGAAGCAGCCGTTAGCCATTACGGGCAGCTGCGATTTTTCGTATATTTAACTTTCGTCCGCGACGGTAATACGCCCCGGTAGAACCGGGACATTACGTCGCGATATAGTGCAAATAATATATTCGCATAAATTCGACGTACTTTGAATGTAATTTCTGAAGTTGGTATTACGGAGCCTCCGCCTCGCCATAAATCTTGAGGAGGATCTCTGCGGCCGGTCGACGCAGCCGACGCCGCCCGACGCCGAGCGCGTAACTCGCTACAATATTTATACCAACCACTGTTCTGCCACGAACAGTCTCGCCTTTTGCCCCATTACGTTTTGCCCCAAAATTAACATTTTCGGCTGTACTCGAGTTTCGGGATCCCCCCCCGACTCGGCGCGATAATTTTTACCCGTCGGACGCATGATTTTCGCGGCTGGGGAGAAGGTACAAAATTTCTGGAGGATCGCACGCTTAAACGGCCTTCAGACGAACGCAGAGTATCGAGCTTCGGGAAGCTCGGATGACTGTCGACCCTGCTGAGTTGCACGCAATTCGAGATCCTTACCTTGACAAGGGTTTTATGTGTCGTAAAAACGGCGTCTGTCGCTTTACGGTTATTACGGAATTATTCCTTTGACGCTCCCCGAGTAATTCAAAGATTAGCGAGTCGGCACCGTCCTCGCTCACTTGCAAATTGTTCGCGGTGCGAGACTTTTCCCTCATGTTTCTCGAACCTTGATTACATTCACTTGCTAGGAGGATCTTCCCAGAGGTGATTTTTCAAGTCTCTCAACTTATTCTCGCTATCATCGACGAGTGTTCTAGATCAATCGCGCGAGGCTGTCGGAAAAGTAGATTTTCACTCCGCCCGGCACTCTTCGTTTCTTTCTCTTTCATAAGTAATCGACCGCCGGCAGCGAACACTCGTAAAGCGAAGGGGGAGGATCGGGGCTCGTAAAGATGGGAGGTTTATTTCGAACGTAAAAAAAAGGAGGAAGTAAGGCGCGGAAGGCCGCGGAAGAGGTAGGGAGAGAGAGAGAGAGAGAGAGAGAGAGAGAGAGAGAGGCCGCCGGTCGGAAAATGATGCGGATTCGAGCCTTGGGCCTTGTAAGAGTCTTCCTATCGAAGAAATTCGCTCCGCGACACGTAACGAGATGGCCTCGAACGAGAGTAGGAACGACGTTAATGAAATTACCTCGCTCCCTTTCGGCTCCGTCGAGAATTGCGCACTCGCGAGAGGTCCCACCCCCACCTATGTCTCTTTCGCAGTTTCCGCGAACACGCTGCTGAAAATTTTGCCGCAAAAAGACGAGCGATGACGAATATCGAAGCTGCAGAGAGAAAGACAGAGAGGCAGAGAGAGAGAGAGCGGATGCTTTGACGGTAGGAGGTTCGAGTGTCAGACTCTTATCACTAATTACACTTGTCCGCCAGCCGCGCAAAAAGTCATTTAAAGGGTCCGGGTCCGAAGGAGAGGAAGCTTTTCGAAGCTGAGGACGTTCGAGGCACGAAATAGATTTCCGCATTACGCTCCCGCGGTTGACTTTGAATTAGTCGAGAGACGCGAGAGAACGATCCCGATGGAAGGGAAGTGAACTTCGAAAGGGGGGCCCTTTGAACGAGCATTCTCAATTGGAAAGCGATCGATACCCGCGCCCAGTTGTAATTACACGTGGCCGAAGAGCTTTTACATTGTTACGCCCGTCGGTTTGTTCGACGGGGGCTTTGCTGCCGCTGCGGACGCGGAAAATTTCATTTTTCACTGACGGCCGAATCGACAGGGTTGGCCCCGCCGAGGGATGTGATTTTTCGATCATTTTAATTAGCGTGCGGAGGCCGGGGGTTTGTCAGTTTTTAACGTCGCGCGTTAGTCGGTCGGCTCCTGTATCGAGTGACGTTTCGCGTCGGACGACGAGCGTAACTTCGTTCATGAACGTCAGTCACGAGCATTCTACCACTCTGTGCTTCACTCGCGTCCGACGTCGAATTTTTATCTCAGTTCTTCGGAAATCATCGAAATTCGGCCGCAGGAAAAGATATTTAACTTATTAATGGAATTACGATCATCATAGCTGTTCCTTGCCATAAAATGACTAAGATTAAGAGTGTTACCCTTGTCCATCCCACAGTTTCAACCCTTAATGTGTCAACCTGTTGATCCACTCATAGTCGAGCTGACTATCCTGCACATTCGACGTTAACTTGGGAAATATGTAACGCGTAACGGGTCAAGATCGGATCGAGGAAAAATTTGCTTGCGAACATTCCTCTCGAGCGGCAACTTCATAGAGCAGGAACGTCACTCAAGCCTTTTCAGCCTCGGCCACAATGCGAGGCGAACAATCGTCCTACACGTTTTTCAAAGTGAATCGCGCAGGACGGGACAAGGCTGACTTCGGGTCCGGTCGAATAAAATGTGCTTCAAGTTACGCGATGCCCGCCAGGCATCCATTATAAACAAGACTGGCGCTGCGTCAGCGGGCTGTCCTTTGGATCGTCCGGCAACGGAATTATATCCGCATTATTTCGCTTTAACTCAATTTCGCTTAAACGCACCGCAAACTTTACCGCTTTAATCCGCGACGCTTAATACTCTCCGCTTTATACCGGTTAAACAGCAATCGCTCGCAATTGCGAACGCAATCGTTCCGACTCACTTCGTTACCGTAACTCATCCTGAACTCATAACTATCTCGAAGGTAGATAAGAAAAGTTCAAGGCTCCAGTGCCTGCCGCGTGTCGTTCCCGCAGTTTCCATTATTGCCGGGAGAATCGGTGATTTACGTTCTGTTGCAAGCTGACTTAGGTGTATATATATATGTTATATATTTCTTTAGTTTCAAATTATTTGAATCAAATCATTTGAAACAAGATATAGATATATGCAAATATATGTTATATATGATTGCAATCTACAGTGATAAAAATTAATTGAGTACCAGCTAATCACTTAAGTCTCTCCCACAGCCACCGTTGGCTCCTTAATTTTCCTATGCCCAACAAAAGATAGGATGATAGAAGGATACTCGTCCTGGCCGAGGAGTACGTCAGGCCTGCATTATTAACGGCAGTCGTCGCCCACGCTCACGCGCTTGCGTATGCCGGGCGTCGTGCGTAGGCGGGCGTTAATTTTTGAGCAGCATCGGGCCGAAACGCCGCGCCGACTGACGTCAGAAGCATTTTACGACGTTCAGCCGCTTCGGGCTACCTTCTCACTCCGCGCGACTCCTAGGCTCGGCGCGGACAGAATGAAGCGGTTAAACCGGCGGATGAATGAACCTGCCTATCGGCGCGGATTACGTCACGTGACTTCACGCTACTCCAGGTGGAAAGGTACAATGCACCTAGCCCACCCTCTGCCCGCCAACTACCAACTACCCCCCCGCGACCGACTCTTCCGCCCCATTTCCTGCCCCCCAGGAGCAGATTACCGCGGCTGCGAAGGTGGCTCGACAGCTCCCTTCGGAGCGTTTTACGACCTTCCGTAGGTTCCCGCACCGTAACTACTGTTCGCCCGAACTCTCTTTTCGAAGTCGAGCCCCAAGGTACGTTGATTGACAGGTAATATGGCCGGCCGTGGAAAAAAAGAGGCCAGCGCGCCCGTGACTCGTTCAGTCTACCTCGGCCGGGCGAAGTTTTCGGTTTAATTTAGCTGACTCCTTTTTTGCAGGCACGTGCGGCGAGAATTAATTGCGGCCTCGACAGGTTACATTGAAATTGACCGAAAAGTGACCGGAGCTTGGAGAGGACCGTCTCGAGCGGAAGTCAGGGGGGTGGGGGCGTCAGGTCGTGGACGAGATTCGTGTCAGGGTCAATTGCCATCGCGCGTCCTTTGATTCCGCGTGCGCCCGGAGAGCTTTGATAACTACGACGAAGCGACGACTTCCTACGCTTCCATCGTCGGGGGAAAAAAAAAGTCTGGTGCGCTAAAGTCGGTCAGGGCTCAGCGCGGACCCTGTATTAAAAGTGCCAGCCGCCGGCGAGGCCCGGGGATAATGAGCAATCGCGTTCTCGGCCGGTCGCCGCCATCTTGCCCCAACAAACCCTTTTTTCCCTCCCGTCGCTCGCCGAGGGTGGCTGTTGTCGCGTTCCGCCATTTTCAGCGCATTTCCGCAAATGTCCGCGACGTCCTGCATTGCGCGGAAAATAGGGGGGGATGATTCCAACGTTCTAATTGCAGCCAAGGAAATCTACAACGTAATTAGAATCTCTGCCGAAAAGGTGAGGTTCGTTAAGAAGCGAAATTCCAGTCTCGCGTGTCGCAGGACTCCGCCAGGATTGCCGGCCAGGCATCGCCGTTAAATGCAAAGTAGGATCGCGCTAATCCCACTATGGGTAGTTACCCCTATCCGTTCGCCATTCTCACCCCCCCCCCCCCCCCCCACTGTACCGAATGGCCGCCGACACCCTCCAGCCTCGGCTTCTCACTACGCGCGTCTGCTCGCGCGGACGGCGACGCGTGAGAATTCTGCCGAACGGCGCCGCGGTTACGGAAATTACACCGCCAGCCCGATTTACTGCTCATGGAGCGACCGACGCGCAAAATGTCCCTCCTGGGAGATGGAATTTCATTGGTCGCGGAAAGTGCCCCTCGCGGCCACCGGTAGGGGAGAGAGAGGGGTGGAGAGGGGGTTCCGATTGAGGTTATCCAAACACGACCGCTACAAACGAGTGGCCGCCTAGTTGTGCAAACGCTTATTTCATTTCAAAACGTGCCGGCTCCCGGGCGCATACCTCACGCAATTCGTTTACGGACACATGCGTGTGCTACACACAGATACGCGGCGAGCGAGCTCCGGCACTTACGCTCGCGTCTAGGCGAACGAACGTAACGCGTCCGTAACGCGAGTACAAAGCATTCTTCCGGCAGAAGCTGAAAAGTTCCGAGACGTTACTCGGGAAGTTGAGTACGAGGATCGCGGATTTTTCTTCCACATGAGACGACTGGCAATTACTTTCACAAAGGACGCTTGATTATGATAATCGGTTGGTCGATAATTGAGCGTGCCGTCAATAACTGAGCTGGCGAGATCGGATTAATCGATAAGCCTCCTTCATTCCCATCCTCCTCCACCTCCTCCTTCTCCTCCTCCTCCTTTCGGAGACCCTGCTGGCAACCCCTTCGCACAATCCCTGGCACCGGCAATGAACGCGCGCGCGCGCGGGCTCTAATCCTTTTAGCTCCATCCAGTTTGAGCCAATTCGCCGCTACCCCGCGAGCAGTTCTCCGCTCCGAGTCCTCGACTGATCAATCGACACCCGCCACGAGTGCTCTCCATCATTCCTTTCCCATTGCCAACTACGCGTTCGTCATCCGGCCTGGATGGACCTCGACTGCCGAGCGCGATCGATCGATCTTCCCTTCTGGCCAGCGGCACGTTCCTTTCCGAGGAGCGGGAAAGGATTTACTTGTCATCCGGTTTCCTCTCGACTCGCGGAGGTCGGGAGTTTGATTACGTGCTCGAAATCAGGCCCCATCGCGATAGGCGTAATATAGAGTGTATAGGGTGCAGTGGGGTAAAACCGTACACGGTGCAAATACGCACTAGATCCTTATTTGTTCGAATGTACTTTGCATTGTACCAACTGTAAGGTAGAAATCTTCCTTTGGTTAGTGTTCAATGGTTTGGATAGTATTCAACATGGGTGGCCGACTTGTGTTCTGTGATTCCCCTGTTTAACTCGTTCGACAAAGTTCGTATTACTAATAATAATTCCGCTTTAGCTCCATAATATAAGGATATACAATTGAATCATTTTTAAACAGGTTGGCCGGGTTTGCTCCGATTCCGGGGCACGACTGCCGTAGCAGCACTGTTTTTAATTTATTAAGAAAATCATAAGTATCAGAAGATATTTTTAATCCAAATTAATGCAACTTAAAGAATAAAGCATGCGCTAAAAAACACTAGAATTATTAGGTTTTCGTGGAATAGATAGGAAATACATCAGTTTAAAGTAAACTTTACAATTTCTGGGTCGGTTTTACCCCAGTCCACCTTATATAGGATACGATAGCGCTTGATTCGAGTTGATATAACGACGCTGTGAAAGACATCCCTTAACGTCCGAGATGAGGCGAGTAGGGAAGGCACGATTGTTAGCAGAGATCGACAGCTCAGCAGTTCGCGGTAAGGGGGGGGAGTTCGAGGGCTAAATCCGAAGAAATTAAACGTCGGCAAAATGTTCGGGGTTGAGCTGGGAATGGGGTCAAGGTTCGTTCCGGCAGATCTATCGGGCCGTGAGCGCGCTGGTGGGACTGTGGATTCATCGAGTCATTCTCATCGCGGATGTTTACGTCTGTGCTTCTTCCTGCTACTCGAGAGTTTATCAAACGTTGCTCAGTGTCAGGGCCAGGGGCGCCAAGTTGCCAGGAAGAAAGGACCACCCTCCCCCCCTCAGTCTCTTTCCGCGGATCCACAAAGCTTCCCGGCTGGCTTATCTCCCGCTTCCGTTCCGAACTTTCCGATGGCCTCGCGAATTATGTTCTCCGCCCTGGTTGTTTGTTAATTATAGTCACGTCCTACTTCTTCGGATCGTCAGGGCGAGTGGGCGGGCGGAAGAAAAGAGAAGAAGAGATGCAGAGGGAGGGTGTAGATATAAGAGGGTAGATTGGAAGTCTGCGGACTTCTGTTCGCAGACTCAAGTAGAGTTTTCTCAAATTCCGGGCAGACCGCGCGCAAATTGATTTCATACAGATTTATATGGTCCCATGTTACGTACTCGGGGTAAGCAGGTGTTTTTCGCGAATTTATGGATCGCTCGTGGGAGCCAGGTGGGCCGGAAATTGGAGCCGGAGCGGAGGTAAGGAATGGGAAGAAAGCATCGGGCTGTATCTGTTTGACTTAAGACACTCGGACGAGAGCGCGCGGAAGCGCATTGGCGAGCATTCGACGTCTACGCCGACCTTGACCCTCCCCCCAACCATCGATCCCGTCAGTTCGGATTTTACATAAATCGCTTGTCACGCAACGCCTCATATCTTCCCGGATCGCGGAAGATTTCCACTCTCGTTTCCGAGGATCGCGGAATGCTTCCGAACCGCGGTCGGAATTTTTGACGTCGAATCCTTTTACGAGCGGACCTTCTCACAACTTTCTCGGAAGAGGACCTTCGCGGCGAGAGCATTTGTTTCCCTTCCACGAGCTCGGACGTCGCTCGAACTCGGAGGGAATTCGACTTCGAGTGACCTTGACTTTTCCGGCGAACCTCGGGGGCAAGAAAAATGGGCGAGAAAAAAAAGAGAGACGTCCGCTCGCGAACGACGAGCAATATTTCAGACATCCGAGAAGTGAGCGAGTATCGACATTGGCAACATTGGCAACATTGGCGCGGTTGGCGACATTGGCCGACGTCGTAAAGTATCGCACGCTCCCATACCTCCGCGATACGAACCCTCTGCCACGTGCCTCTTCCTCCCTCCCCGTGGATTTTGTCTTACGACCCCCCCCCCCCCCCTCCCAGAAAGATGGAATCACCCTACCGAAGGTTCGCAGTCGCGACACGTTTCCGCGAGAGCCCACACTCGGATGAACTATTCACGCCTCATTTTTCCCCCCGGGCAGACGGAACACGGAATCGAACCACTTTGCCCCCGTGACACTTTCCATCCCCCGCGTCGCCATTCCACCCCTCCCCGCGGCCGAAAGTGCCGCCCGAAAGCCCGGAGGACCGCGGATTCGACCTAAATAGACGCTTGATTCCGAGTTACGGCGAGACTGAAGGGAGGGAAAAAAAATTCCCGGCTTATTCATTGAAACTGGAGTGCGGCCGGGAGATGGGCGACAAGGATGGTCGGAATGAAAGGGGTGGGAAAGAAAGGCGGATCGAACGGAAGGAAACGTGAATGAGAGGACGTCGCCGAATGGTGCGCCGATAAAGGGAATAGAGAAAAAGGAGAAAGAGGGCAAAAAAAAAGAAAGAAGAAAAAAGCGGACACCGATAGGGAGAATCCTGAGGTTTGAAAATCCTTGACCGAGGACCGTCGCGTGCCAGGAGACAAAAACGGGTAAACGGGCGCGGGTGAAGGGAGGAAGGGAGGGAGAGGGGTTGGGTGGGTACGGGGGAGTTAGGCGTATCCTGGAAAAAGAGTGCCGCCCGGCATAAAGGACGTGTGTCAACCTCGCGTCAGCTCGAGGCGGGATAACTTTGACAAAAGGAGCGCGGAGAGTCTGGAGAGTCGGCGGGCGCGGGAAAGAGAGAGAGAGAGAGAGGAGAAATTGAGAGAGCCGGATCGGCGGAAGGTTCCCGCCTAACCTTGACCTCCTTCGGCTCGATCCCTCCATCGCTTTTCGGGCGTTTCGCGGCTGTTCTTGCATCGATTTCGGCAGATGGAACCCCACCCCTTGCGGAATCTCCGGCGGCGGTGTTAAAAGGGACGGAGACAGAGAGGGAGGAGGAGGAGGTGGAGGAGTAAGCTAGCAGGATATACGCCAGGACGGAGAGGCGGAATGAAGAAGAGTGAAGAATTAAAGGAGGGGAGTCAGGTGAGGTCGGAGGGAGGGAAGCAGATCGCGGGGAAATGAGATACATTGAATGCTAAGAGTGGCACCGGTAAGAAATTGTATCGGAGGGGTGCGAAAGGACAGCTATCGAGAATAACGAAGGACGAGGGGGTGGTGGAACGGGATGAAGGGAGGTGGAACGAGATGAGGGGAGCTGGAGGTGGATGGGACAATGGAGGGGGGAAGAGTAGGTAAGATGCGTTCGAGGGAAGGTATGACATAACGAAAAGCGGAGTATCGATGGCAACAGCCTGATTTGAAAGCCTCGTTTGGCATTCATGCTCCAATTCGTACGGTCGCCGTGGCTATTGCATTACTGCGAATTGAAATCGGCTCCCAGTGTCTGTCGCCGCTCCCTCTGTGTTCTCGAGGGTTATGATCGAGCGGTAATCCTGTTCGCTATTAGCGTGCACGCCGATGGAGAAGTCGCCGGGACAGGAATGGGAGTTCGCTGTCGTTCGTCGACGCGGTTCCGCTTTAAACGCCATCCCGAAATCCAATTGACGCCGATGCCTCGAGTCGAATCTTCAGAAAATCCGAATTCCGACATAAGCCGATCGGCGATACGCACGATATGTAAGGGTGGATAATGCCGGGATTCGATGTTTCGGCTGAGCGTCGATATCGAACGATTTTCTTCCCCACATTCGTCCGATCGGTCGTAATCCCTGACGGGCGTCGGGGAAAACAGTGTTCCGACGTCCTTTCATCGGGGCCATGGATTGCATATGGAACGCTTCCATAAACTTTCGCCCGGCTGCCGTCAAAATGAATATTTTATATTCCCAGGTAGCGTGAGTAACGGTTGGCGCGCTTTAACTAGATGACTCGTCCGAGTCATTTTGAAGGACACTCAACATTGTCCGAGCAAGGGCTCGAAGTGGCTCGTGCATCAGCCGGGGGATAGATTTAACTTCGAGAATTAGATTTCGACTATGTGCCGGAGAGAGAGAGAGAAGCTGGAGGAGAGTGAGAGAGAGTGAGAGAGAGAGAGAGAAAGAGAGAGGACGAGCAACTGGTTGCGTCGGCCGACTTTCCGGGTTATTAAAGTTGAAAAACCGTGCTGCCGCTCGCTGCCTCGACTAAAGCGGGCCGCGATGAAGCGAGTTCTCATTTATTCGTGAAGTACCGGCGCCGTGATAGGCGGTTTTCGGATTCGTTTGCCAGTCTCCTACCCAGGCAGAGCGCGTTCGAAACAAATTTCCCGCGTCCGCGCTGGCAACTCAATAATGAAGCCATCCTCGAGACACTCTCCATTTTTTCTGCCATTCGTTAGACTTCGTTCGGCCTCTCGGCGATTCAAGTTCGGCCGAGCGCCGAAGAGCGAAGCACCCAATTAGAGCGAACAATCGACGCTCTTGCGTTGGCGATATGTCGTCACTGCGTCGGGAAGCGAGCGTCCAAAAAATTGGGCTACTTCAAGTTTGGGGAAGAAAACGCGGATGAGAAAAGATGAGCCACTCGGCAAATTTCGGATAAGTAAACGTAGGGAGATGTACGTCCTTGGCCAGTCGCTGAACGTTCTCAGAATCCTAATTACGTGCTCTCCAAAGACTCTCCTCGGAAGGAAGTCGCGGGTACCTCCAAGTCTTCCGGCAAACGAAGTTACATCGCTCTCGATGTCGTCGAATACGGCTGGGACGAGTTATTACGTAACTTGCCGACAATTTATCGTCATTAAACCCTGCCCGACCCCCCACGTGAAACTTTCAGCGGGACGCGTTCAAAAATCATGCCTCCCTCTGAAGGTACTCGATGTTCAACCTGAAAGTTGGATGCGGCGAGTCGAGCCGCAGAGCGAAAGGTTATTTTTCTGTTGACGACTTTTATCGACATCGAAGACGTTCGGAAAACACCGGAAATTCAAGATCGATTGGGACAATTGCCCTACGATTGCCTCGTTCGATCTCTATCTTTCGCGGAATGATCCGATTACGTGTCCTAACGATCAGGATAATGCGCAGTTCTGCGAATTCAGCACGCCGGAAACTTTGGGAGAATAGTATTCTTGAAAGTTGAGACTGGCGGGCTTTTCACAGCTGAGTCCGGGAGTTCGCCGCAGGTCCGACACTTTTCCGACTGACATCTTATATTAATCTCCCGGAAGAGCGGAAAATTCTATATTCACCCTAAACTTTCCGACAGACGACCCGGAATAATGACTCACGCTAAGAATTCACGCTCTTCCGAGATGGGGGTGCAAAAATTCACGGCCGAACGACGCCGACCAATAATGGAACTCTTTCTGGCGAAACGTCCATGAATGGTCGACAGAAAGAATCGAGCCCCGGTCGGCGAGAGTGTGGGGGGAGGGAAATAAAGGACGACAAAAAGGGCCGTCGATTTCTGCCGTTTCGGACGCTCACGTAATTCGTAGCCATGGAAACCGGTCCTCAGGACTTCCGCGTCCTGTCCCGGGGATTCCGGGCAGGACGAGGCCAAGGAATATACGCCGTGGAATATAATCGAAGCCCTACGATATTCGAATCCTGTGGGCGGACATTTACGATCGGCCGCTATGTTTGCCGCGCCGACGATTTATCCGCGAAAACTGCCTTCCCATTCGGGTCGGCATTGCCTTTTTTTTTCTCGCAGCCCGAACGGCCTCGATCGTGAGAACGCTGTAACGGAGTCTATAACTCTCACTGACAAATTCGAATTCGCACTGGTACTGTGGCTCAGATATGTCTGAAGATTGATCGTGTCAATTGGGACTTACGGTTGGTAACCAATCGATAGGCGTGCAATTCTTGAACGAGGCTTACCTGCAACAGAAAAATATGAAAAACATTAATTTCGACCGTTCGAGAGGAAGAGAAGGCGAGGAAGAGTTTCGCGAGGCGCAGCGGTAACGTTTACGTATTCCGACAAGTTTGCCGAGCGATGGATAGGGTGGCTGAAAGGAGCGGAAGCGTAACGGGAGAACGTGTATCGCGAAGTTGCGAGCCTTGAAACTTCCACCCTCGGAGCAGACGAGGGAAAAAGCCCCGGGACGGGTTCGCTTTTGTATTAAATTAGAGGAGCAACGAGGAGCGAAAGAAATGGCCGGGCTTCGGCTTCCGGTACGTGATCGGATATGCTGCACTCTCGGAGCGAGAAAATGATTCTGTCCTTCCGCGTCGTTCCGACCTTCCGCCATCTTCCCATCCACCCTTCGTCCCCTTTCACTTTGCTTTTCGATCTTCAAGCTGCTCCGAGAGGAAGCACTCCGACCTCCCATTCTCTCAGCGTATCTGACACCCTTTTTCCTTCTTTTGCTCTCTCCTCGCCTTTGGCACCGCACTGATAAAAAGACGTGCTTGTTGCGGCCCAAACTCAACAAAAGTATACCATACACAATACTACTCACATCATTTTGTCTTTATTCCTTTCCTAATCATTCCTGACCACCCCATTACCCCAAACAACCTTAAGACCCCCAATAATGTCTTATTTACACCTCATCATCCACACCGCCGCTATTCTTCTCCATCGACCCTATTTTACAATCCATATCGCACCGCAACCCGTCCTAATCCTTTTCCTCATTCCCAACAAGTTTAATTTTCCTTCAACGACCTCGACCATATGCAATACCTTTCGTCCAAAATTTCCCTCGTACCAATCTCCCCTCTCCTCATCACTCGAGCTCCTATAAAACCATCCCTACACTCCCGACACGACAGTTAACTTTTCCTCATAACATAATCCCAAGTAGCAATAAGCCATACCCCCACCCATCACGAACGCCCTAAAATTCTCGTTTTCCTAAACAGGTATTACGAAGAAGATTCCCAGGCACTGTAATCCACATTTCAAGAGAACAAAAAAAAAAAAAAAAGACGACAGTTACCTCAGAGATATCGCTTAGACAGTGTGCAGACAATTCACAATTATCCTCCCAAAACACACTTCACTCCGCAAAACATTACACCAAATACCCATAAAACCCCACACCGCATCATCCGTCACTTCACATATTTCTTATCTTGTTACTAATATATATATTGTTATTCAAAGTTTATTCATTCCTTCGACCACAACCCCCTTTCCTAAACAAACTAGTCATACAAGTATAAAAACTTGTACGACGTTCCGCTTACGACGGAAGAGTGCTCTCGGTCGGCCAAATATGATAAGCGTCGAACTGGGGTGGAAATGGGGTAGAACTGGGGTGGAATTGCACAGGATTAATCGTACACGGTATTCGATGAAATTTCTAATTGTTACACGTCGGAGTTGTATCCCGTTTCGCGTACTCTCGAATTCCGTTTAAAAGCCATTAATTAAATCCTGTGTACGGAGTCTGGCCAGGTAGGAGGAGGGGGTGGTGGGAGGAGGGGGGGGGGTATATCGGTGGGTAGGAAGGATACGAGGCGGCGGCAAACAATCGTAAAGCATTTAATGGCCCGGTCGGGGGTGATCAGTTTGCTCTGGCCCGCCCGGTAATTGTTCCTTCAAGGCTGCCCTGGGCCAATACATCGGCCCAACATCCACCCGGGATTTCTTTTTAACGACGAACCGTCGTCCCCGGCCATCCCTTAATGCCGGACGGGGACGAAACTGTTGTCTTAACGACGTCCATGTTCGCGGACGCTACTTTCATTTCGAACTGGCCACTCTCGTCGTCAGGATATTTCAGATATTTAAAAGTGTAGGCCAACGAGAGGATAGGGAGAGGGAAAAAGGATAAATGGCCAATTTATGCGAAATATTTCGATATCCATCCCCTGCCTCGCGGTCTCCATAGTTCAAAGTTCAGGCGTAACAAATGGCACCGTAGGGCCCGTGGGCTGAATATCAATAAAGTGAGCGAGCGGTATTTTGGCGGATAAACAAATTGCGCGCCCACGCGACCGGGTGGATCGTAATTAAAATTAGCGGCCAATTAAATGGCCGAAACACGAACAGTCGAGATACAGTTCGCGTAAGATAGCCTGGCTTCGACACATTACGCGCATCGTTGCCAGCTGGCCTAATTTGCCTCCTATTAATTGGCTCGCTCCACTCCACCCTTACCGTAATTTTCGGACAAAAAATGAAAGTATCGTATTTCATCGAATTAGCGGATTCTGCCGCTGCTGCAAAACGTGAAAAACGCACGTGACCTTGAACGCGATGAAAATGGCGTAAAGATAAAGCCTCGCGTTATATAAATTTATATCACCCACCCCCCTCTCCCGATCCTTCCTGTCCGGCCTTGCACACGGCCGAAAGTCGAGAGAGCCTTATCCTCCCTCACCCTCAAGATTAATTCCCGAAGGATCGCTCGAAATGTCCTCCGGAGGGTTGGAAAAAGTTCTCCGGCCGATTAACGGCGCAATCGTGCATGTCTTTCATCCCCTTCGCTCTTCCTCGAGAGTAGCGAGCAAAGATCCTCGCGTTACGAGCGACGCGGGTCATGCGAGAGGAATCGTGGGGGGAGGGGGTGGGAAATATGGAGTCGCCAGTCGATGCGAGGATAAAATCTACCCGCCTGCGGTCGCGTTCGACGAATTTATCTCATAATTCGCCGTAGGGCGTCGAAACATCGACGGGGGTGGTTCGTTCCGTGTCAATGACTTCCGAAGTCGATCGATGAGATGGAAGTACGCATCTTCCACGAGCGTGCGGCACCCTTCCTACATCGTCTCCGGTTTTCTTATTCTTTCTGTTTCTTTCCTTTTCCACCGCACTTTTCATCTTCATCCTCTCTACGCGTTACGGACCGCTCTCCGTTCTTCTTTATCGCGCCGGAGAGTTACCCCTGCCTTCGATCCTCTCCCTGGCCCACCCCTTTCCAGGCCGGGGGTCGAAGCTACCCTCCCCAACGCAGAATGCGAACTCGAGCGCAACCCGGGCGACCTTGGGAACGACCCCATCCCCCGGACTCAAGACAAGGACGGCCACGTGGGGCCGCAAGAAACTCACCTCGGCCAATTTCGGAACTTTCGCAAGGGGGGTGGTGGTGGTGGTGGTGGTGGTGGTGGAAGGAGAGTAGGCACGTCGGCGTATTAAATTCCGTCGACTCTCGCCGGGAGGACTCGGAATCGAACTCATTTAGCCCGGAACGTACGGCGCGTAACTTTTGCCCACCCTTTTTTCGCCTTTTTGCTGCCCCCGCTGAACCGTTCGTAATTAGGTGGCACGCAAGGGGGAAGGCGATTGTTTTCATAGTTTCGAGCGGAAAGAAAGCGGCGGGATGATCGTGAAAGTTCGGACCTGGACGTCAGGCGGTCGAAAGCTGAAGGTGGCAAATCATTCGTGGGGACTTTTAATAGGTCGCCCTGATACTGGGCTGGAGAAAATGGCGGGTAGGGGCGGAAACGGGACGAGGGTGGGTCTGCATATCGTGCGTTGAGAGTGTGCGTGGGCGTGCTCGCGAATGTTGGGCCAGAAAAGAGAGCGCAAGCGTCGGCAGTGTCGCCCGCGTGTGTGTTTGCACATGTTTGCCTGGGCAAATTCGAAAAAGGGAGTTTCTCATGAGTATTCGTCACCTTTGGCAGCGCACTGGGAAGCGCGGGATCCGCTTTGCCGGTGCGGATATTCAATTTTCCCGTGGAATAACATTTCCAAGCGCCGGGCATGCGGCAAAGGGGAAGGAAGAATTTTCTCACGGCGGAAATTAAAGTCGGATCCGAGTCATCTTTTACGCGACTCCCGGATTCATTCCTGCTATCTCTCTTTTTTCCCCATACCTCCCATACCCCCCCGTACCATCCATACTACCCCATTTCGCTTGTACGCTGAACGGGAACGCATGCTCGGCCGAATTACACACTTCAGAGTGACTTTCCAGCTGATAATTAAAGCGGACGTGACGTACCGCCTGCGACTAAGCGTTCATAACGGATCTTTTTTTGCCAGTCTTTTGGGCATATCTTCGCAACTGTTGCTCTTAGAACAGACCTGTTGCGATTTTCATAACTGTACTTTGTCCTTCCGACGTCTCTTTGCCGGAGAATTTATTAAATTAAATTGGATATCGTACTGTCGACGGTGTGCCGACGTTTCACTGTTTTTAAATATATTTTTGCGGTAAAGGTAAAGAAAGACGTGCTCATCACCGATTTGCATGAAACTTTGCAGAAACATCAATTTTTGCATAAAAATAAGCCTTACCATTTTTTTGGGTCAAAAAATCGAAGTTGACTTTTTTTTGCTATCTCGTAGGGGATCAATAATAAGTCAGCGAGCCGTTTGTCGTTGGTGAAAATTCGCATTAATTTCGGAGTTACAGCCAAAAAACCATTACGGCAAAACCCTTGGCATATCATTGCCTGAATGAAATTTTTTTTGTAAAGATCGGCTTTCGCTGATAGTCCTATCGTGAAGTACGCGTCGAAAGCTCAAAGAAAACGTATGATTATCATAGGTTTCGATCAGCGGTTCAAAAGTTACAACCAAATTAATTGTTTAAGTAGTATTGATCGACCATTATTCAGGCCCGGTTAAACAAGTCGATGGTTTTTTGGCTGTAACTCCGAAACTAATGCGAATTTTGACCAACGACAAACGTATGAAAATTTTCTCTCTTTTCTGCTGAAAAGTGGAAATTAAAAGAAGGTACGATATTTAAAATATTATTCAGTAAGTACCGCGCTCATATTACAATAGTACAACATTGTAATATACAATTAGACGACCATTTCTTCCACATATTGTATCTTGGAACTAAGATAGCGATATAAATATGTTGACTTATCTAAAATTGATCTGACGACACGTTTAACGTCTTTACTCAATTTCGTAATGTATCGGATCAAGCACGGGCACAACTCGTGAATCATAAACGTACGTGGCCGCACGTACGTACCGAATGTTACGAGGATGCACTTTAGAAGCGCCGTTCGTCGTGCCTTAAGATTCCAGTTGCGCCGAGGATCCAAGAAATAAAATTCCCGTCGCGTAATGGTCGCATGCACCTTCGCCCACACATGCGGCGACACACGCGCACACAGAACCGGGCTCGTTGCTTTATCGACGCTTCAGGAACGACGATCGCGATGCCGTCATGTCCATAACTCCGAGGACCATTAAGATTTTCCGTCATGTCGCCCATTCTCCGCCGGCAACGTCAGTTTTTAGGACTGCCTGCACAGTTAACAGTCGTTTCTGACAATCTCGCGCCGACATCTGCGCCATTTAACCGACTGACAAAGCAGTAAATAGCACTGCTCTATATAGTCAGTAAATCGAAAGTTCCAGCATTTTCACCGAATGAAAACTGATAGTCCGCGAGTGGCATACAGCAGACGAGCAAGATTCAGTGGACAGACCCTGACATCAATCCGTCCCGGGGTGGCTCGGGGGTTGGGGGTTGAAAGTAAACGCAGCGGCGGAACGAAAGACGAACGTGGAAGCGAGACGAGTTAAGACGGTCGTCTGAAACCGGTGAGGTCGCGGATAGTTAGCTTACAATTTTCGTTGATTGCGAGCACTCGAGTTCGCCTTGGAAGAACAGAAGACGGCGAGCGAACAGAATGAAAAAGGAAGATCGAAGACTGCGAAAAAGACAAAAGGCAGACATGAAAAATTGCCAGAAAGTCATCAGGAAAATTCGGCGGAACTCAGATGAGAATTAGCGGTGCGAGATGAGATTAGGAATCTTAGGGGGACAATAGACAGGGCACCGTAAACAGGCAGGAAATAACGTGGAATTTGGCAGATGGGAAATTCCACTCCACCCTGCACAACCTCCCAGCAGTTCTCATCTGGTCCCAGCGTTATCGTCGTCGTGCCGACGTTAGACCTTCAGCCCGTGATTGTACAGATGCCAGACACTTCGGGAACAAGCGCATCCGACGTGATGCATCTGACACGATGCATCTGACGTCTCGTACACCTATCGCGGCCCGAGTCTAGACGCGGGCGTGGCCACAATGAAAATGTCGCCCGGGAACGGAACATAATTGCCGCTAACCGTGACTCAATTTCCCGGAAGCATCGATTATTCATCGAACTCGAAATTTAAAGCCCCCCAATAAAAGTCTTCGAGTACTCGCATTACCACTTACTCGCCAAGCTAACCCACCCCGCAACGTCGGGGGTTTCCGATTAATTGCGTTAATTGAATAATTGGCAATTGAAATTCCATTAATTTGCCGCGGAAAATAGAGGTGTTCCTCGGGCATAATGATCGCGGGTTTTAATTACGGGTCCCGGCAGTCCTCGAGAAGCCCGCGGGCGAAGCCGGGCGCGTTCATTAAATACGGCCACGGTCGATATGCTAAATATGCACCTAAGTAAGTTGCAACGGTTACGTAATGGCTATCAACGCGGAATGTTGTCTACGGGAGCGAGGATTAATAGAGGCGGGGGATGAGATAGGAGCACGTATCGCGAGAGGTGGGGGAGGGGATCGGTAAAAAATTGCTCCCTGCCTCGAGACACACCCCCTTGTACCTCCGACGGGCTCATTAATTACGCTCGGAATTAATGAACTTCGTTATGGGCTTGTCGGGACGATCGGCTGGAAATCTTTCAGTTTTCTCATTACGCCCGTTCGGCGCCTTTACATCAATGTCCTTGAAGACAGCTTTCATCTCGCCACGCAGCCTCTGAACGGATTTTCAAGAGAGAGTCCGTAGACAAGTCTTGCCGATCCTAGGAGTAGATTCAAGTTTCGAACCACCGAAGCGATCATCGTATTTATCCTGAAATTCGTAGCTAAGGGGCCGTCACTAATCAATTCGGTTAGAACATCGAAGGTCGAGGCTTCGACATCGTGCGGATGCACTTGACCCGCTGTCGGAAATAGCCCCAATTCCGGATGGCGCAGGGTGCATAATCTATTCCTCCGTCTACGGATCTACCCTCACGATCGACCGACGCGGCATAGGCGACATCTGCCAGAAGAATCCGACGTCCCGAATAAAGCTTCCCACCATCGCTTGAGCGGTATCGGAAGAGAAGGGACCGGTTCAAAAAAAATGTTCAAAAGAATGCAAATCGCATTCGGCCGGGCGAACAGTTCTCGGGTTCTCTCCGCTTCTCGCCCATGGAAAATTTCGCATTTATATTCAAGGGGCGTAGGGGCGGGGGCGAATGACGGAGGGGTCGCTTTTCGGACGAGAGCCGGACCCCGTCCGGACGAAATACTCTTCGTGTCGGCGGCGACTCCCGGGAAATTCTCTTTGCCGCGGTGCAAGGTCACGGCAGCCGAGGCCCTCAAGGACGTTCGGAGGGGGCGGGGACGAGCGTGAAATCCAATCTGCCCATCGTTATACACTCCCCCGCCCTGGCAATGATCTACGTGTTTCCACTCCCCCCGCCCCCGCAATCAACGAGCTTGTCAGGAAACTGCTTCTTGCTTCCGCGACGAACCACCTTCTAGGAGGGGGCGTTCATTGAGATTGAGGCTGAACGTTCGAGATGCAAGATTCGCAGCGGGTCAAGGCTACGAGGAGAGAGATCGAGAGAGAGAGAGAGAGAGAGAAGTTTCGGGAATTCTTAACGAACTCATTCCTCGCAGCTCGTTTCTTTCATTTTCTTTTATTTTCTTTGGCACCGCGCCTCGTTCGTTTTCGCTTTAAGAGGCCGCGGTCGCACTAATGCCCCTTAAACGACGTTTCCGTTACGGCGAAATTCAATTTGCCTTTCAAACTGCCCTCCTGCCACCCCCTCTCGCCCAACCATCCAGCTGGGAGGCGGCGAGTACTGAAACAGAGCAAACGGAGAAGCCGGTACGCGGACAATGCCGAGCAAGGGCGGGTCGTTATTGCTTTTACACCTTGACACGATTTATTCCATTCTCCGTACGGCGTCAAGCATCTTCTTTCCTTTTCTTCGACCGGCTTTCCCTTACAGAGCCTTTCTTTCTTTGACTTTCCTTACAACACTTCGCCCTCCTTCGTCGTCCTTCTTCGTCTACCTTGCCCCTTTTCCACTCCTCCACTTCCCCTCTCGCCGCCACAATCTCCAGTTTGCCTTTCTTTAATTCTTCATACGATTCTTTCCGTACTCCGCGCTCTTTTCACGGCCTTTTACCCCCCCCCCCCCTCCGTTCACCTCGACGTAGTACCCCGCGATTTTGCCCACTCCTGCTTTCGTCTCTCACGGCTCTCCACCCCGCAAACAATTTTTCCGGCCCGACGCCGACGTTTAATTTAACCGCTCGCGGCCGAACTTTCAGCGCTGCGTCGCGAGAGCGTAAAGCGGGGCAAATAATTAAGAGGACATCGATTATTCAATTTGGGTCTGTCGGAACGGATCGCTTCCTGGAAGCCGGTCATTCGGCGTCTGGTCGAACGAGCCACAGATTGATCGTAAGGCATAAATGATCCGCACTCCTCGCTGCATCCTGGCTTTGGCGAAGATTCGGGCGCCAACTTGTCAGGGCGGAGACTCGGTGCGGCTAACGGGGCAAAATGGAGCGGCGTGTAACCGAAGTTATGACAGGAGCCCTCCCGCCAACCCCTTCGCCACCTGCCCTCCTTCAGCCTCTTCGTCACGAGCACATCGTTCTCTCGCTCGCTTCGCCGGAATTGATTTAACGAACGTCAAAGCCTCCCCAGCTGCGCGGCCAGAATCCTACGCTCTATCTTCCGAAAGCGACAGGGACGACAAAGCGGGGGGCGGAGAGGGGCTTGAAAGCCGAATTATTCGCTACGTCGGGCTTATCAGAGCGTGAACTGATAAATCCGAAAAAGGCTCTCGATTTTGTAGCCGCCCGGACGGAAACGTCAAGTGCGGCCACGCCTTTTTTCCCTTCTCGAATTCAGGGACCGGAAGGATGTCGAGGTGCTCGGAGTTCGGGTCGAATCGACCGGATGTTCATTGGGAATGTGCTTCTTCTCGGCGACGTTCGCCCGGCGAGCTTAATCCGGCGGCCGATCGAATTATATCCCACTTGAAATTAATGCGGCAAAATGGCGAGCTGCGCGCCAAAGCCGCTTAAAGCCGATCGGAGGTTCCGAGGGGGACTTTTCGCTAATTCGCGGCGAATGGAACGATTTTTCGAGCGTCCCATTTCATTGTCGCGGCCATCCTTAATTGCTTTCCAACGAGCGACACTCCTGCGCACAGCTGGAAGCTGGAATGTGGCTCTGACGGACATTTTTGGCCGAGGTTTATTATTCGCGGAATATTCGGTCAGAGAGAGTGACGGAGGCTCAATTTTATTAATTTGAGTGTCCGTGTTTAATTATGGCTCCGAATACTTTCGTTGAACATTATTTTTTTGATATGTCGAGTAGTTCGAAGCCAGACATGCGAAGAAAGCTTGCCTATCCACCTGGCCAGTCCGGACGCGGTCAGGCTGAATGTTCGAACATCGGCACGGTACACACACGTACTGACGGAAATCAGCGGAAACGCGCGTAATGCAATTTTCCGCATTAATATTCAACATTCCCGTGGGCAAACACGGGGATTAATTAGCTGCCGGTAATCGTGCGACCAAACTGCGTTTCGGCGACCAAAAGCAGACCCGACAGCGCCCGCTGATCCTCAAGTGAGCATCCAAGACTTCAGTAGCTCTCAGCGCGAGTCCCGTTGAACATGATTCAATCGTGAGCGTTATTATTTTTGCTCATATTTCCTCCCACTCGAATCCTTTACGAGTCTCGCCTGTCACTGATCCTTCCATTCACTCCACATCCCAATTAAGCACTACTTCCTTCCGGAACATAATATATCATGGTTCCCGTGTCTTTGTCAATCAGACATTCAATACTCCCACGCCAAAGACCCGAACTCAACTTCTCAGCGAGAACTAACCAGTAACCTGTCGAAGCGACCGAATCAGGACACGATCCCGAAGCTCCAGGACACATCGTCAGGCCATCACCGCTGGGCTGGGCCGCAAAATTCGGCGAGCAGGACGAAATCAATATGGCGATGCAGCATCCCGCGCGCGGCCTTTGTACATCGCTATTAAATCCGCCGCAGTGTGTCGAAAGCGAACTTGACATTCTTCGGTACGGGACGGACGCCTCGAGGCCGAATTTTCTCGGCCACGGCATATTAGCATATTGAAGCGGCATGCGCCCCGACGCTACCTCGTTTGCTAGCCCGACGAGAGGCGCCGTCGCTCGGAAAATTGCGAAATATTTTATCGCGACGACTTTGACATGCTAAGCCCCCCCCACCACCCTCCTCCTCCTCCTCCGCCGCCTTCCCCACGGCCGGCCTCTTGCATTCTGAGATCGTTAAAAGCCGGGGCGCCAGGCTAAGCTCTCAACTTTGCGCCCTAAAACCGTTTAATTCGAGCGCTGCCTGCGAACGAGGCGGGGGCGTTTTCCGACGTTCGGAGGGAAACTTTGAACACCTGGCGAATGTAAATGATTAATCGCGTAGCCGGGCTTCTCAATTAGAAAGGCGGAGGCCTGTCGAAAGTGAACTTGACATTTTCGGATCAACCTTGGGAGCTGTTCGCTTCTGGTGGCCCTCCGGCGATTTTTCATCTCGAATTAATGCTGCATACAGTGTCCGTGTAACGGTTTCATTAAGTGGGACGATCGGCGAGACGTGATTATAAGATCTGAGGTAGAATTAATGAACTCGGCGGTAAAGAATCGAACTATGTCTTTATTCTGCATTACACTCATCAAAGCCTGAACAAAAATTGTGGATTTTAGTTTAGTAGCGAAAATAGTTATTTTTTGATTATTTATAGGACGCGCGATTCCGATGGGCAGAATCGGAATATCTGTACCAGTTAATTGTTGAAGGGAATAATTCGGCTGATCATTCGGGCGATGGAGCCAGGCATCGTCTCCGGCATTCCAAAGGTGAAACTCTATAGTGCCGGGGTAGGTAATATGAAATTCATCGTACGTTTCTGTGCGACGAATCCTCAAGTGGATTCTAACAATTCCCGGCCGGTCGTGAGCAATATGAAATTCATCATTTGAGAGCAGCCGCCCGGAATCACGGCTTTATAATTCGGTCGATCGAGCCCGGAAGCTGGGAATTTCGACATTTCCGCCGGATCGGAGATCAATCGGCGCCAGATTTCGGCGGAACAATAGCGGACGTGGGCTTAATCACACGAAATAACGTAATTCATACGCGCTGCTAAAAATGTACACGCATTTCGACGGTGTTAACTCATTGTTCTCGAGGATCAGACCAACTTTAATCCTCTACAGATACGTATCACTCAGGCTAATACCGATACGTTCATTTACTTTCAATGAATTCGACGACGATATTGTTTTTGACAATTTGAAACTTTAGCCCAAGATAGAATAAATGCTTCAAGTATAGAAACTCAACGATTATAATCAGTTTGAATGTACAAGTTGATTTCTCATCTCCTTGCCCAAGAATCTGATTGTCTTAACAAACATCTGATCTACAGACAATTAGTCACGCCCACTCATTGTCTTTGCACGAGGTACCTCGCGAAACTGGGACAAATTACAAAATGGCGAAACACGTGTTCATAAAATCGAAAGGGTTAGCGCGGGGACGAACAGGATCACGACTGATCCGATAATGTCGGGAGGACACGTGGGGACACTGCCGACGAAAATTCTCTGGAAAAAGGATCCGCACCTTCATGAATAACGGAACGCGCGACTCCTCCAAGCACCCCGGGAGGGATGACGGGGGATGATAAGCGATCATGAGAAAACGACAGCTTCGTCGCCAGCTTTTTGTCGCGTTTCTCGATGTCGTCATCGGGCCTCCATTTCGATTCGAGCCTCGAGTGCAGGATACGTGTTATCGGAGGAGAAAGGAAAGGAAAAAAAAGGAGGAGATATGAAAAAAAAAATACACTCAGCGTCGACTGATATCGGAGTCCGACGCACGATATTCGCGGAGCGGAATGTCGCTCCGAATTTTTAAACTGCTGCCTCGGCGGAGGTCGGACGGGATAATAAAAATGGTCAAAAATTGAATGCGCTGGCCGGCAAATGGATTCTGCGGGCAGGCGAGCGAGGTATCGAATGGGAACTATGACCGGTCCCGGGTCGGTGGGTGTATGAATTTTGAAAGCTGCATACCTCCACGCCTCGTGCTACCCTGCTCCTTGCGAATCCGAAACCCCGAAATTCAAAAACCCGAATGTCACGGAAACCGAGCCGAAGGACTTCGAGCCACTTCGGCGCAGGATTGAATACTCGTGCTCCACAATGCTTTCCTCGCACGAGATCTTTGACTGTATCTTCGAAAGTGTTGAGAATTTGGAACTTTGCTTGCGACCAACATTCAGGGCGAGTTAATATCTATGGGATAGGGTGGTAAAGAATCGAAAATAACACCCAACATTCTTTGGCGTTTATTGGCCATTTTGACCGTTCTATCATGTTTTAATAGGTTCATGTTATGCCAAAGTACCCTCCACTGGCCCCTCATTGCGATACAATAGCGATACGGTGGTCAAACAGGGTCAAAATGGGCTTGTATTGGCTAAAATTCGCGATAAGGCGAAAGAGTCCACGTTCAGAATGTGAAACAAAAAAGCAAAGTTCTTGCTGTGGCACAGTTGAGCAATGCGAGTGTCGCGAATGATCTAAGACAACGCGAGACGCACGTTAATTACGACCGGGCCGTGAATACGTAAAATAGCAATTAAATCGTCTTGACCGTTTCCTAACTAATAGTCAACGCGCGCTCTATGACCGTAATTAATTTCAGCGCTAATATTTACTCGCGACCGTGACCGAACGCGAGAATAATCCGACGTTACTCCGACTGCGACGAAGAGTGGATACTAAATAGTCGCAGGTCGAGTAACAAACGATCTGCCATATCGAGTGAGAAAGGAGTAGGGGTAGGAGGGGTAGGGTGAAATATCTTCGTTGCACGTGATGCTGCGAAGCCTGCCCCGACATCAAAATCGCATCAGTCCTCGGTGTACAAGACTGGGCCATCTCGAATTTAAGAGCGAATGAGCTATCGTCCTCCCCACCCCAGAGGCATTCGGAATCCTGGCCATGTGTTAAAAATACATTTATGAGCCGAGAATGTTTTCCAGTCATCGAGACTCGACGCCACTTCCTTCCCTTTTCCTCTCTTGGCTTTTCTTACTTTCGCTTCGTCCTGTGTTTACACGTTCTTCGAATATCTTCCGACGCGAGACCAGTCGCGCTGCGAAAATATAAGCGAGCGTATGGAGAGAGAGAGAGAGAGAGAGAGAGAGAGAACATCCCGAGGGTGGTTCGTTGGTCGGACAAGGGAATTTAGGTGTTCGCCATTCGGCGGCAGGACTGGAAGAATGCGCTGTTTATCTCCGGGGAGCCACGGCGGATTTGTTAAACTGGCCTGCGGCAGAAAACACGCGACGATTTAGGACGACGATGAGTTATTTACCGGCGGTGCGTATGGGGTGTCTTGATAATTCATCGCATCCTGCTCGGCGATATTTCGAGTAACGGAGACACACGGTACCCGGAGGCGGATTATGGAGTTAGATGCTTTCTGGTATAAAGAAGCACACCGAAAGCGTGTATGTTTACGTTTATATACTATGGAAACCTTGATCAATCTGAGGATAAGAACTGATGAGCGAATATCAATCCTATCACGTACCCAATTATTCGAGTTACAGCTGATATTCCGTCATCTTCCAAGCGTGCAGTAATGAAGATCTTAAAGTATAAATGTACTGATACGTAACACTGTGAATATAGTGTAGTATAAATGATCTTTAACTAAAAAATCATAAATAAATCAGTAACGAGTTCCATGAGCCAATTACATGTTTTCGAACGATGACAAGTTGCGATCGAAGGTTCGGACTAGGTGGGAAGATTCAGTGCACGCCCAGCGAATTTAGTCAAGCAACCGTCCGTCCCCAGGATCACGTCCTTAATTAACCAAGCTCCTCCGATCGGGAAAGAGGACAAGCCGCGGAATCTGAATGGCTGAGCGTCTACGTTCGTCAAGTTCGTTTCCGGCGGCGGAGCCGGGTCTCTCCAACCCCAAGGTTCATTCTAACCGTCGGTCTAACCTAGTTCGAGCCCAATCGAGAATCCCCGCGAGATCTCGAGTGGCCAGAAGATAACCCGGATGTTGGCTGGGTAATGGCGTCTCTTTGTGGGCCACTTCCGCGGGACACGTGCATTGTCTCTCTTCCGTTGCTTTTTGAGAGAGAGCGAGACGTCGGAAAATCGAGAGACTCTGCCTCAAGATAGACAGAGAAACATAGAGGGAAGGTGTGTGGTAGCGTACGTGAGCGGTCGTACGAGATAAAGTTCTCGACGCTGTTGGCATTGGCTGACCAACCGGCAGAACAAATTTCAGGAACGAAATTGGATCCGAGCCGTGTAAAAAGAAAGGATTTTCGGCCGTGCGCGCCGTATGTGATTTTAATTGTTCATTCGCACGGCCCACCGTTCGCGTCTTCCGCTGCTCACCCCGACGGGCAATGAATGACGTCATCCGCGTTGCATTTACCTGCTACGCCAGTAATATTTCATAGAGCAAATGTTTGCGCACGTCGGCGTTTTTGTTCTTATATATGCACTCGCCGTCGCTCTCGCAGCGCGTAAAATAAAAATATTCCGCGGCCCTCCCGCTATCATGAGGAGGATAACTCTGGTCTGACGGACGACGGAATTAGCGGGGCACAATTTTCACTTGTCGGGGGGGGGGGGGGGGGGGGGAGGGTCGGAAAATACAACTCTGCCGTCGGTTCAGGAGCGGGGAATTAATTTTCTTCGCATCTCATTCCTTACGGTAAGTCAAGGTCGGACGTCGGTGGGAAATCGCTGTCTGTACGAGAACGAGCGCGAATAACGAAGTGTGGAGTCTCGCTGCAGTAGAACGAGAACCACCTTGTAATCTGATCCTCATCGTTTCAGGGATTAAACTCCTGGGAACATTCAAATACATTCAAACGAGGAGTCGAATCTTCGAAGACGTTCTCTAAATTTTCTCATCCGCGTAAAATTTCTCTTAGCACCTACTTCGCGCCACTCACCGGGATTATCGTTCAACTTCGTTTCGTTCAATTTTCATTTCTCCCGTGGATCGTCAATGGCGGAGGATCAGACATGTTCAAATTTTAAGTCTGCTAAATCGTCCAGGTTCACGACTTCGTCCTGTTCGCAATTCATACTTTAAATAGCGGGAAGAAATGCGCTCTTTCTTCGACGTCCAACGCACACAGCCTCGACCCAGCTCAAAAACGTTCAGCAAATTGTCGCGTCAACGTCGCGCTCGCCGGAAAAGCGCGGAAAAGCGCGAGAGAGCCCGAGAGATAAGCGCGACGCGAAGATAAGCTCGTTCCTCGGCCGAGATAGCCTTCACAGTGAGATTATCTTTGACGTCGCGGTTTTCGCGCCTCTCCCTTAATCTTCTCACCCCCCGTCCACCCTTCTCGCCACCCGATCCACGATCTCACCCCGAATTGCGGGCCGCAAGGCGTCGAAGGTCGCGGGCGAGAGGCATGAAAAATTTCACGGCCGTCACTCGCCGGATTATTTCGTCTTTAAAGTCTGGCTAATATCAGGGTCAGACGCGATCGATCCGCCTCGCGATGTTTGTCTAGACGTCCCCGAGTCTTAGTCAGGGATCCCTTTTTATCTTCTGGCAGCCAGGCGTCAGCCCCGATGACAGCGAGAAAGTTCGCGCGCGAGCGATCACGGTTTCAGGCCAAGCCTGAAGCTCCGACGTGCGATCGATCGACGTTCCGAACTTCTTTCTCCCGAACGTCGCGACGCCCGTCCCGACGCCTCTCTCTGCAAGCAGCCAGTGTCCCAGGCAGAACGTATTTCCTTGCCAGAGCGGCCGCGACCGCTGCCAACCTTGAACCGAAGGCGGGTCCGGTTCCGGGAAGCGGGACGGCCCGGCTGATTGGAAATTGGAAAATTGGAAATAAATTTGAAGCGGGCGTCGCGGCCGTTCAAACATCCCGCAGATTAAACCCGACGCTCCTCTTCCGCGGCATGAGCGCTACCAGCATATTCCGAGCTCGCCTATCTGACGCGCCCATCGTCCAGATTACGCCGACTGCATACGTTCGGATCTCTACGCTTGAAATATATCTACGCTCGGATGTTACGTTCAGATACGTGGGGCAGATATACGTTTGACTAGAACATTGTGCAATCCGTAGGTTCGGATCTGCATACACCTGGCCGTCCTATCTACTTATTCATACTCTCCGCGAGCATCTCGCGGCGCTCGGAAGATTACCTCACCTCCCTCACCCTCTGCCACCCCATCCTCCTCACCCTGTCTCTATTTAACGCCACTCTCAGGATCTCTGACTCGGGGCGTTTCGACAACTTGCCGAGTGTCGCAGCATGCTCTCGAGGATCGCACGGATCAGACAAGAGGTCCGAGCCGAGGAAGGGATGAAATAAATGCAAATGGGATCGACCGACGGATGGGGTGAAAATGAGAGTAGCAGGAAGAGTCGAGAGTAGATTCAGGAACAGAACCTGGACGAACTGAGTCGGATGACGTGCAGAAGGATGATAACTAAAAAGCTGAGTAGGGCGAAGAGGGCGAAGACGAAACAGCGCGAGGCAGTCGAGGACCACGAGAGGGTGGAAGGGGGGGGGGGGTGGAAGGCGGTGTAACGAGGTGTTCTAGGCGTCGGCATAAATCCATAATGCCGTAACGCGGGAGTGCCGGTAGATTAGCCAGGCTGACAAGAACAAACGACCCGCGGCTCACTGTTGATATAAGTGTGTAACGAGCACCGGCCCCACCCCCTTCCCTTCCTCCTTCTCCTCTCCTCTGGCGCCACCCCATCGTCGAGACGCTCGCCATTGATTTATCGCGCGACGCTTTAACTGCCGGCCGGCCGTTTCGTTCGAAGCCGAAGATGTCGCCAGCTATATTCTCCACTCTTTGGATTTCCGCGCAAAGCGTGACTGATTTACTGACCCGATCTCGCTTTGTCGGATGCAGGGGTACGTACCCTTGCGGAATCGGATAACAGCGGCTGCCTCCGCTATGCATACCGTGTACAAGGCGGAGAATCGAACGGCTGATTACTTTGCTCTCTAAAATGTAGCCGGCGATTGTTCGAGTATTAATAGGAGAACGTATTCGTTAGAGCGAAAGAGCATTGACGACGTCAGAGAGATCAGAAGGCCAGGGAGAGCAGCAGAGGGAGGGCCGGAGGTGAGGCGGGGCTTCGATTATCGGCAACTTTGCCTATCGATTACCGCCGAAACTTTGATGAGGCTTATGCACCCACTCGCGGCCTCCTGCAACACTCGATAATGGCCAAATCGACGTGACGTACAGCCGCTGCCCGGTGAAATATGATGTCCCGGGTTACCTGCACTATGCAGATGGATACATCGAAAATTATTGTGCGACGGACTACTTCCTTTCCGGGTATATTCATCGACGGGGTATTCTCGGTAGAAGGATAATTTGCCTTGGCTGTCTACCTTGCATCTAGCGAGGAAGAGACATCGAGGACGAGAGACAGAAAGAGAGAGAGAGAGAGAGAAAGAGGTAAATAGATATTTATTTAGTTTCTGTAACTAGAATAAAGTTGTACTACCATCAATAGTCCTAATATAGAAAATTTTAATAATTTAAAAAAATGAAAATATTAGAGAGAGAGAGATAGATAGAGAGAGAGAGAGACTTACGTAAGCCTCGGCAGATGAATTCAGTTTGCATAAAGGAGTGCGTTCTCACTTAACGCTCCGGAGCCGTATCTCGAATTGCGCGCCGTCAGACGCCGCCCGTAAAGAGCGAGTCGGCCGACCGTCCTCTCGTCGTAACAATAATTTTTTAAACGCCTCGTTCGCCAGGCGGAGCAGATGAGACCGTGAATGCCGGTAGAGGAGGTCGGGAATCGTCAATGAAGTTTTAGCCGCGGCAACGGCTGCGCGCCGCAGACTGGAATTTTCGCCGGAGCCTCATTGGGGCCGGCTGGCTCTGGGCTGAATGGAAGTTGGAAGAGGTTCGTAAATTTAACGGCGCTTTCCCTCTCGCGGGCGTTCCGCTTTTACGAGCACCTATGGGGGTCCCTCCCCCCTCCTCCTCCCCCCCTTCCCTGCCGCGCAATGTCGACAACCGCAGCGACGATGGCGGCGGAATGAGCGGCGAACGAACCGTGGAGACAATTGCAACGAGCGAGGAATTCGCCGGAGATCAAAATTCTCGCCCGAACGAGCCCGGCAATTAAGTGGGAGCTCAGAGTTGCCACTGTTCATTTGCCACTTCGTTATCGGGCTGCGTAAATCGAATCCTGGCTCCCGGCGGCGCCTGCCGCGGAGTAGGTTGATTTCTGATCATCGGTTATTAAGGCAGTGGTCTTAGCAGAGACGTTAGAATCAGTATGAATCTTATACGCAACTTGTTACATTTTTAGCATTAATAACAGTTTCCTAGTGACTGTATTCGAAAAATTGCATTAAATCACGTTATACATTTAAATTTAAAATAGAATATGAAGGTAATCGATCAATAGCTTTTACGACAGAAATCAAAAAAATGTCTAGAGTGAAATTGATGGATGTGGCCAATGACGATTCGACGATATTTCCGACCGAACAGCGGCACCGTGAGAGAGAGGTGCACGAAGGCCGCTTTCATATCGCCAAAATAAGACGTATAGCTGCACTCCGCGAGTTCGCTTTATAAATTTCCTCACTTTTTTTGCGGGCGAGCGGTTCCCGCTGCCAAAGGAAAAGGCCCTGGCGAGCGAGCCGCACGAGAGATCGCCAACCGTTGATTGCGACGATCCATCGACTAGCTCCGGGACGCGAGAGTCTCGGAGAAATATCAGGCCGCGGGAAAAAAGTTCGCGCGAGCGCGCCAGGCCTCGGCCGGAAGAAAATATCGTCGGCCGCGGCGCTCTCTCTCGAATTTATAGCGAGCGATCGGCGCCAGCCGAGTGTATTTACGGCCAGATTCTAAATGCGCGACACATACGCGGCCCAGTCGGCAGTTGCGCATCGTTGGCCGATCAAAGATTCCATCCTGCGAATCCGTGAAACTTCGCGACGGTGCCGTCGCCGAGACATAAATAATTCTCCGAAAACAGCCGCGAATTGATACCTCGCTCGCGAAACGTGAAACGTAATCTGACGATCGTTCGTCGTCTTCTTCTTGTTAAATGCCATTATGTGGCGCTGGTGATGTTAAGCGAGAAGTTCAATATTTCTCAAGTATTAACTGATTCAAGCGAGTTGGCGCCTTTTTTTGCGAATTTTCTCCAGTGTTAGCTGATTCAAGCTTGTCAGCTTTCCTTCGAATATTGCAGTGCGTTTACAACTAATGCAGATGATGTTAAACTGATAATGCGGTAAGAAGTTAGAGCAAATGAGATTGCACGTGAATTTCAGAGCTTTCGTCTGACCGAGATGAACACCATTGTTTCCATCCTCCTGAACGCGTCGCGAGGAGCGAAGAACGGTAGGAAGAACGATGAGAACAACGATGAAAAGAACGATGAGCAGAACGATGGGAAGAATGATGAGCGGAGAATTGCGAAGAAGCTGGCGGGACAGAGGGTGCGCGCCTCGGCCCATGGGATGGAAAAAGCGACGTATTGGAAATATCCTGTCGCGGAGCGATAGCCGAGAGTGGGCGGGCGGCGGGAAATAAGAATAACGAAGAATAAGTGTAACGCGGGGGAAAAGTCGATGACGGGAGATATTGCGGGGCGGGTTTACCTCGTAAATCGATGGCCCGCGGAATAGCCAAGGCATAACCGCACGGCCGCCATCATCGACAATCGATACCGGACCTTCATCATGGGAATTACTTAACTCGCCGCTCCTCGCATTCGAATTACAAGGAATTAGCCGCTGAGAGAGAGAGGTAGATAGAAAGAGAGAAAGAGAGATAGAGAGAGGTAGATAGAAAGAGAGAAAGAGAAATACAGAGAGGTAGATAGAAAGAGAAAGAGAGATAGAGAGAGAACAGAAGAAAAATGAACGTTGCCACTAAATTTCTTCGAGCGTGACACAGCTGTCGTTTAGCTAGAATGAGTAAAAATAATTGTCGACCTGCACGGGAACACGTACGGAGCTCATTGTTGCTCCCATCCTCTCCTACCTCCTCTCAACCTCCCCCCCGGACAAAGTTTGCCGAGCGTGCAGGGCTGAATGCATGTTCGAGGTGCCTCTCGAAGAGCTCGTTGCGCGAAAATAATGGACGGGGCCTGCGCGGCGGAAAATTTTTGCACGTGATTCATCGAGAGTTCCGCAGCCAGGACCCTGCGACGAATTGCGAACGTCGATACCGCGCCGAGGCGCTCTGAATTATTACGGTAACAAGAGTCATTACCGAAAACTATGACATAACTGTCGTTATCTCAGCGCTGCGCGCGGGCAAACGCCGGGGGTGGTGGGAGGGGTAGCGTGAGGGGTAGTGCGAGGGGTAGTGCGAGGGGTAGTGCGCGGGGGAGGCAAAGTCAGTAAATTGCGGAATCGCACGGTCCAGCCTCGATTAGTCTGGCCTGGCCCGATGGCAGCCGGCCAGGGCCGTATCAAAGGGCCGTGCCAACGATACCAGATCTCGGCGTTCCTCTCGTGCCCCGAAAACGTGCCAATCCCAGCCCCGATGCGGCATAACGCGGCCAGCTTCCCAAACCTGTTTCTGAATTTCTCAACTTTCCGCGAATTTCGCTGCCTACCCCCCCACTGGCTTTTCCGCTCCTTGGATACGCCGAAAGCCCCACTTTCCGGCCAGGGAATACGTGAGATGGCTGTTACCTACTTGCCGACTGTCGTCGGACGCGATGAGACGCGTCCAGTCTAGCGCGTTACCATGCTTGCCAGTGACCTCGGTTAGTTCGCGGAAATACAGTGGGCAGGTTTACGCAGAATGTTTTCCTACTTTTACCGCTCTTTCGCAGGGAAATTAATCCGAGGCATTCCGAGTGTCGGTATTCGGGTTATGTGTTCATTTACAGCGTGCAGTGTTCGAACGGGAGAATAAAATTGGGAAAAGGAATTTATAGAACTCTCTCTTTTGAGGCGGATATGCCAATATTAAATCTAGTATAGATATGTTGATGTTCTCTGTTTGAGGTGACGGCTTTCTTTGTTCGAGAGCTCTCCGGTCCGAGACGTCTGACCCATAACGCATTACTAACACGTTACTACTGTCGGTGATACTTGCTAAGATGACGTAGCGCGACAAGTTCGACCGACGGAAAGCATGGCAACTAAAGATGCCAGGCTCGCGGAAAATTGCGAGTACGCCCGGTGCATATCAGCTCCGGCAAACATTCCTGCGTACCGCAGAGTTGCTTCGCGCAGAATGCAGGGCCTGTCGATAAATCTCGATAATAATTCGGCCGCACCATCCCACCGGGCTTCCTTCCGGAAAACTGACCCCTCCCCTCCCGCATGTCGGCCGCTGGCTGCCGGATTTTTCAAAATCGCCAGCACGGTTCAATTTAAATCGCCAGCGCGCTTTTGTCGTCTTTCCCTTCGGTAAACTTTCGATCCGCGGCCATTTTCTCTTTTCCGGCAGGTCGTCGATCTGGGTCTCGTTGAAGACGACTTTCAAACCGGAAATCGGCCGTCGGCGCGAATTTGATCAGTGATCCATATTTTGAGGATTTCAACTCTTCTTCGCCGATCGTTCGAGGATGAAAACGGCCTCTGGCCGATCGACGCTCAAACCGGAAACCGGTCGTCGAAGACGTTCTCCGTCGGCACGAATTTTCTCAGCGGTCCATATTTTGAGGTTTTCAACTCTTCTCGGCCGGTCGTTCAAGGATGAAAACGGCGTCTGGCCGATCGACGCCCGCACGGAAAGACGAGGGTCCGACGCGATTCTGATTGGATCGGAAAGGAGTTTCGGCCTGGCTCCGCTCCGAGGCGGAAAAGGCCCGCAGGGAAAATGGCAAACGGCCGGGATGAGTTTCAAGTTTCCAACGTGACGCCAAGCTACCAGCGCCTTTGCGAACTGAATCATCGGTGGCGACGAAGTCGAAGTCGAAGGGGCGGCGGCAGGAGACGGGGGAGGGAAACTTCTTTCTCGTTATGAAGTCTCGGCGCACTTGCCAGCGACGGCCCGCCGAAGCGGAAATACGTCGAGAGCCTTCGGCCAACTTCCACTTCGGGCCGCTTTCGCTTCGAGCGGCCGAACGATGTCTTTATTCGCGTCGACACGTGTCCACTTCGAAGTATCGGCCCACGACCTCACCCCTTTACGTGACTCTTTATGCCTCGAACCTTCTCTCACACCCCGTCTCCTTACCTTTTAACTCGCCTTCCGCCCCAGCCGAGTTATCCGGAATACACCCACGGCACATATCTGTGTAAGTATACGCCGGACACATCCGAAGTTGGAATTGCGCACTTTAAACTTTTTCCCCTTTATATAAATTCCGACGGTAAACTGATTTCGGGGCAGAGTACACAAATTTCGCTCCGCGAAACATCCCTTCTGGCCGAGGGCGACCTTGCTGGAAATATTTCCTCGGCAATCGTTATTTGTACTTCTTCGGGCCGTAAACGGGGGACATGAGGTACTCGGTGGGTGGATGGGGGGGGGGGGGGGGGGGGAGTCCTCGAGTTCTCGGGAGACTGTTTGCGAGTGACCGACGATCGTCGGGATCAACGGTGGCTAACGCCGGAACACGAAAGTGTACTCGAGCCGGATCGTTTAGCCTCTCCCCCGGCAAAATCCGTAGCTCCTTCCCGGGGCCCTTCGACCTTGACATGCCGAGCGTCGACCACCGCCCAGTTCCCGGCAGCGTCGCGTGCAACTCTGCCCGCTCGTCTCTCCGCGCTGCCATTCTCATAATCGATATCCCATCCTGACCGGCTCGAAGACTGCAATCTATCGGCTTACAAAAACCGCAGTTTACGTTCAACGCTTGCGGTTTTCGCGGCAAAATCGATAGAAGCGTCGCAGTAAAGTGATATCCGCCAGTTAGACCGGGTTCAGGAGGAGGTGGAGGGCAGGGCGAAATTGCGGCGTTGAAGGTGGAGTCAGGCGAGCTGGCCGGAATTAACGCTTGCAAGAAGTCAACAATCGAGCCGATCGTAACGATCTCTTAATTATTCGCCAATATCCCGAGGAAAGCTGCCAGTTTCCGGTTCCAGGCTCGGCAAGGCATTGAGGGTTGCTCGCGAAACGAGGGTGGGAAGAGAGTCGAGGCGAGCGGGGATTTGAAAGAGAAGACCCCCGGCGCGAGGAAGACGGGGAAAGAAGAAAAATTATGGAAGGAGAGAGAGGGGGGGTGGAAACAAAAAGTGTGGATAGGAGTCGAGAGCGAGCGAGAAAATGAGGCGAAGGAGGATGAAAGGAGAAAGTGCAACGTTGCGCCGGCGTGGGAGGATGAGCGAAAGGAGGGAAGCGATGAGAGGGGCGGAGAGGAAAGGCGGGAAGGAAGAAAAGGAAAGCTGGGAAATGAAAGTGGGGCTGCGCCGGAGAAGGCGCGGCGAACGAGGAAAATGTAATATTAAAAAGGAAGAAACAAGCGATATGAGGTACGAGGAGAGAAAGTGCGGGGAGGTACAGGTGAGAGAAAAGGGAGGGGGAGGGCGGGTGATAGTGAAAGATGGAGTGGGATAGAGACATGTGTAGAGAGAGAGAAAGAGAGAGAGTGCTCTGCTGGGATAGAGAGAGAGAATATATAGATGAGGAGAGATGGCGAGTGCTCTGCTGGGATAAAGAAGGATAGAACGATGCATGGGGGGAGACGGAGAGTGTTCTGCGGGAAGAGGGATAGAGGGGGATAGAGGGGGACACATAGAGCGACGGAGGGAGACGCAGAGTGTGCTCTACTGCAGTTGCAATGAACGCGCGTGGGTAGTCTGCACCCCTGCGACTTGTCCCGGGGATGTAGCCCGGCTGCTTTTGCAGCCCCCGTAGGAAACTGGGAGAGCAGGGGGGAGGGGGGAGGTGGGCAGAGAGAAAGGCCAGGGATGGAAACGACGAGGGCGGAAAATCTGCTCGCGGTCGGCGACAAAACGATGGCGACGCGACTTTCGGCGCAACTTACTTTTCAAAATGCTCAATTAAAACGAACCGCGCGCGCGCCAGCCGTACACGTCGACCGAAAACTGTGCAAACACGAAAACTCACCCCTATGACGCGTGGGCGCTCCTTCGGCCATGCGGAACACGCGCACTCGCCCAGGGTGATTTTACAGGTCCGCACCGTTCTGATTCCGTACTTTTTCTGTTGGTCGGGCAGATTCGATTATTTGCCGATCAGGGCCATTTTTTAATCAGTCCAAAATTTTCGACCCTCAAAGCTCCGTAGATGAACGTGCGACGTTCAATCAGGGTAGCTATTTCGGTAGCTCTCGACAATTTTGATCTTTTTCCTCTATTTGTTTTTTATTGTCTTCCGCTAACGTTCCATTCGTTTCTCATATTCGCGCAGATTAAAATCGCATACCGTAGCTGGGCGAGTCGGCGGAATAATTTGAGCGAGAGCCACGGGAATCAAACTAATTTCAGTCGGAGGAAGGATAGAAAGAATACATCCGTTAAACCTGAATTCGGTCCGTTCATATTAATTCTTGAACGCTACCGGGTGTATCGCCGGGAATACGTGAAAGGCAGAGCTAGGGGATGTGGGAGCGATAGAGCGGCGAAAGAAGGGGGTGGAAGTATGAGGAAAACGTCAGAAATATCTTCCCTGCCTCTCCGTCGACGGAAATAAGGCTTTATCGGGAAAAAGCAAATACGCCAGATCGGAGACCAAAGAGCTCCGGAGTCACAAGGAATTTCTTTATCGTCGTGTCCGAGGAGGGTGGGAAATAATATGTGAGAGGGCTAGCGAGAGGGGGGGGGGGGTGGAAATAAAGAAGAGGCGTTCGCGCAGAAGGATCGGCCGGAATTCAGCGCCAACTCCGATACCGACTCGTTTCTTCATTAAGGCCGCCTCTATCTGCGCCTCGATCTTAATCGAATCTCCTTTATCGGTGCACGAATTCTCTTGCCCTTTGTCGCGCGCGAGCGAGCGAGGACTCCATGACGGCTTCCAGACGCATCTTTCATAAAAAGCGTGCCGCAGCCACGGAGGAATGGGAACTGACCTACTCATCATTGTTTCACGCCCTGCGCGAACTACAGTCGATAAAAAGCTATTTAATAGAAGAGGAGGGGTGGGGGGGGGGGGGGGGGGCGGAGGGAAACTTTGCTTCTGAATATTCAAGACTCGGATCGGTCGCCTTTATCGCGAGACGCGAACGCAGGGACTCCATTTCTGAGGGTGAGTATGAGAGACGATGATCTGGCACGAAAACTTCATAGAGGTTTCAATGAAAGTGTCTGAAACAGTTTTTAACCTCTGACCCGCGCTGGCCGCCCGCCGCATGGTCAGTAGCATGAGAGGTGAAACAATCCAACGAACGATACATGCCCGGCAGCGTCCGCATGAATGCCAGTCAAACTGCCCCCCCCCCCCCCCCCTCTTCGCTAATTATTTCGTCCCATCGTGCCCGCCTCGCGGATTTTAATGTTTGCGCTCGCGGCGGCGCGCGTGGGCGTCGGCGCATATTTCCTTCAATTTTTTGAATTCTCATCGCTGACGCGAATGTGCCCGCGAAAAGGTCAAATCAAATTACAGGCCATCGTTCACATTTTCAACATTATTTCTCTTCGACTATTTTCCTTGAAATTAACCAGTTTGGCTGGCTGAAAAAGCGCGCTGGTAATGAAAGTTTGAGTCGAAATAATACCGAAAACTGAAATCAAACGAATTTTGCCAGTTGCCAATTTCGTTCATTGCGTTTGCATTAGTATCATATACATTCACCGTCCATAAGTCACCTTACTAAAATTTGAATTCGCGCAATTTCTGATTCCTGAGGCACTTATTTTATGAAATGAATATAACACACGCCTATTGTTCACAATGTTTCGAGTATGTATATTCAATTTTTCAACAAAAATGTTACATAAATATTATATTTTCTTTTCCTCGAAACAAGACGTGCTTTCATGAGTGCCCGCTGACTTATGGACGGGGGTGTACATATCCATCCATTTTCGCAAAAAAAAAAAAAATAAAAATAGCGATGGTCTGCAACTCGCGTAATGCTAAAGTTACAGCGGCAGGACAAAGGATAGTTTTTAATCCGGACCTGGATCGGATCACGTAGGGCAGATACGCTTTTTTCCTGGTAGGTCCCGTAATCGAATCAGCCACCCCCCACCCCCTCCCTCCCTCCCGCTGTCCACTGGCAAAGTGTTTTCACGGGAGTCGTCGTATTCGGCAGGGGATTTGCTCGTCACTCGCGAGGCAAACAATACAAGGGTCAATTGGCATTAGCCGAGGAACGCTCGCTCGGCGACTGTGCGAGCAAACATCGTCGCCGACGCCTTTCGACGCCTCGCGCACCTGCACTGCTCTTTGCGCGAGCGTCGATGCACAGCGAAAAGTCTGAGCGTCGCTCGGAGTGTTAATAGTCAAAGTCTCTTTCCTCACCCTTTATCATCCCTCGGCCAACGACCGTACTCAAAGTACATGCTCTCCTCGACATTTCATTTCGAATTCGAAGCAAACAATGCCACCCCATGCTCTCGACTCCTCCCCCTCCTCCTCCTCCTCCTGCTGCCATCCCTCCCAGTAATGCCAGATGAACAAAACGTCCCGCTCGAGAGAAATATAACCGGCGGTATTTATTCGTGAAGATGGAAGCTCACGGGGGGGTTGAACGCTTACGACTCCGCGCCATCTTTTCAGGCTTCCGCGAATGCTTCCTTCGCCGGTCGTAGGGGTCGTAGGGGGTCGTAGGTGAAAGCGAGCGGTCGGCAGACGGGAAGGCAAATGAGCCTCGGGCCATTCGCGACCGCCGTGAGAGTCGAGGCTTTTGCGACCGCGGATAATGGACGGGGGTGGAGAAGGGAGAGAGTGAGGGTTGCGGGGGAGGAGGAGGAGGAGGAGGAGGATGGTTGGGAAAAGGGAACGCTAGGTACGCGCCTCGAATCGGTCGGCGAGTCGCACACTCAATGAGATCAGAAGGGATGAATGGATCGGGGTCACGGATATACGGGGTCTGTCCATCGCAGATACAGCCCAACACGCGCGCGCTCATGCACGCTGCATGCAGCCGAGTGTCTGGCCAACGGGCGTTCGCGTGTGCTGGCGTGTGTCAGAGTACGCTCGCGTGTGCTCGCGTCTGTCGGCGTGAGCTCGCGTGTTCATCGCGCGCACGCCGGAACAATGGATGGAAAATTACACATGCCGAGCGACGAAGTCTGCTCCGTTTTGTACGGCGGTAGGCATCGATCCGCCCGAAAACCGCAGCGTTTGGCGAACTGCGCCGTTGAAGGGAAGAAGTTCGAGACGTTTAAGGGGTAATTTCGCGGTGATTCGACAAGATCCGGCGAACGATGTTTGTAACGGGAGTTAAGTGCGCCGGGAGCAACGATCGGCGGTATCAATAACGATGAACGGCGTGGGTGGGCTAGGATAACAGGAGGGGGGGCGAATGCCGGGCCAATATTGACGGGGAGGGCTCGAGCAATATTGTGGGAAGATTCTATCGATCCGATCGAGCCAAACACGGCAGGCTATTGATCCGATGCGCCCTCGCACGCATTTCGGTCGGTACACGCCTCTCACGTTCCTCATCACGTTCCCATCACGTTTCTCTCGCGCTGACTGAAATGTTACTGGCAACGATGCCAGGGCATTATTGACAGTAAACGCGGTCGTTAGCGTGTGGGCGGCGAAGTTGGCGGAAAGCGTGTTGTCGGCGGGCGATAGAGAGAGAGTACACAGAGTACGGTGCGACTCCGGGATAAGCGTCACAGTTCTGGTATTCGTAGTGGCGGTAACATCGGCGGTAACAGCGGCGGTAACGCCAGTAGTAACGTCTAGTAGTAAGATCAGTGTTATGTGATGCCGGGAGAGGTCCGGGAGAGAGTTTCTCAAACTGCGACAGTGTCAAAGGCCATCAGACGGAAAATTACCTTGCACAAACTTCAGTTGGTGGGAACAGAGAGAAAGGATAAGGGACAATTTTCGGAATTCTTCGGAAAATTGCTTGACCTCAACATCTAGATTCGCTGCGTAATTAATTGTTGTTTCATTCTCTTTTCAAAACTGATACGTTTGCATTGCATCTTGTAACGAAAATATGTGCATAAGACGTGGGTAGTCTGTTGTTCTTTATGATACTTCGCGTGTACTCGCATTCTTCGAAGAGCTGGGATGCGAAATGAGCGCTGTCTAATGTTTCTTTAATGCACGCCGTGGAGCGAGACGCGTAACCCGATCAGAATGTTGAAATCAACTTTTCGCAGCGCTCGCCTACCATTCTTCTCCGAAGCGGTAAACTTTTTCGTGCCCCCGCGACGTAGAATTGAATTTTTCACTCGCCTCCGCCGGTTTATCCGTTTATCGCAGCCGCGTAGCTGACGTCGGAATTGTAGGTTGGCAGGACTGGGCAGCTGGGACCCGGCGAGCGCTTTCCGCGGGGTCCGTGGGAAATTGAGTTCGCATCTTTTGCATCATTTCGCGCTTCTGCACGACGAGCGCGGTATCAGCTTCATTTTCCTCTTCAAAGCGCGCGCTGGCTCGCGAGGAAATCCTTCTTTCGTCAGACGCATCCTAAAACTGCGTTTCTGCGGATAATTTTCCGAGCTGATCCACCACCGGGAGTGCCTTGACAAATTTTTCGTTCGATATTTCAACCTGAGAAGCTCGTGGCAGTTCGTGAGTTCTCATGAACATACGGAAGAAGATTCTTGCCGATGGCGAAAGCTCGAGGAAATGTTTGCGGTACGGCTATTTTCAGCACACCCTGTACACAGGAGACTGCCGCGAAATAATTCATTTTAACCCGGCGAGGCGTATCGACCTCGACGAGGACGAGGAACACCTCAAGTCGCGCCAGTTTCCTCAGGCTGGGAAGGGTTGAGGGACCTGCGGAACGAGCTCGTTTTCGTCCGCTCGCTTAATATTGCAGGAGCCTTCCCACGTGTGTCTTCGTCGAATCTAACGACCGGCGGACAATCGAGTTAACTAAGACCCGTAAAAAGTGCTCCTTTCCTCACGCCCTGCGGGCGACGAGAAATTAGATTTTCGAAACTGTCGCAGCCATGATACACGGGAATTTGTATTGTACCCCAGCGTCGATGAAATAAGGTGCAGTGGAGTAAATCCGTACACGGGGTACATCTGCACTAGGCCCTTATTTATTCGGATATACGTTGTATTGTACCAACTGTAAGGTAGAAATCTTCCTTTGGGTAGAATTCGACGGTTTGGATAGTATTCAACATAGGTGGCCGCCATGTATTCTGTGATTCTCAGGTTTAACTCCTTCGACAATGATCGTATTACTAATAACCATTCCGTTTTTGCCTCATAACATAAGGATATAAGATTCAATCATTTATAAACAGATTTTAAATACAAGTCCGCCCTAGCAACACTGTTTTTAATTTATTAAGAAAATCATAAGTTTCAGAAGATATTTTTAATCCAAATTAATGCAACTTAAAGCATAAACCACGCGCTAAGTAAAAACACAAAGATTATTAGATTTTAGTGGAATAGATAGAAAATACATCAGTTTGAAGTAAATTTTACAATTTCTGGGTCGGTTTTACTCCACTCCACCTTATTTACTTTGCAGCCTCACGTCTACTCGCCACACACACGAATTTACTCCGTATCTCAATCTTAGCGAGTCTATCTGGCACTTTAGTCAAGATTTACTTCCTTCGAACAGTATTACGATAGATATGAACTTTTATTATAGCCCAGCGTCCTGTAGAGTGCCGTGAGGACAAACTTGAGACAAACAACATCGAGACTCCGTATCTGGAAGCGTCGAAAGATGTTCGCCGGGAATTCGCATGGACGGAACATCGGGAAGCATCGAAAATGCATGAAGCGTTCGCGTGTTCTGGGTGAAGGACAGCCTGGGATTTCGTAGCCGCGGGTCATTTTAGAAAATGACGATGCGATCTTGGTATCCTCGCGCGGGCGAGAAGAACGACTGTAAATAATCGTAGCGAAATCGGAACGAGGATGACGAGTCCTTGAGCGTAACGAGTGTCGCTCGCCATTGTCAGCCGCAACTTTAAGCGCTGAAACTTTTCGAAATAGAAACCGAAAAAAGTGTAACAGTTACATGCGTGGATCAAAGTTGTGAACATCGCCGGTGGCTGTTAATCCTGGTGAGGGAATAATTAATTCCTTGACGTAAGATCGGCAAGGGGTTGAAGAGGGGGGTAGTAGTCGACTGGCCGAACGTTAGCCATGGTCAACCATGTTAGAACGAGGATGACGAGTTCTTGAGCGTAACGAGTGTCGGTCGCCATTGTCAGCCGCAACTTTAAGCGCTGAAACTTTTCGAAATAGAAACCGAAAAAAGTGTAACAGTTACATGCGAGGATCAAAGCTGCGAACATCGGCAATGGCTGTTAATCCTGGTGAGGGAATAACTAATTCCTGAACGTAAGATCGGCAAGGGGATGGGGAGTGGGTGGTAGTCGACTGGCCGAACGTTAGCCATGGTCAGCCATGTTAGTCAAACGGGAGAATACTAAACCGATTGTGCCGGACGGCGCTAATAAATAATTCGAAGGCCAAACGAGAAGCTGGCCAAGCGCGACAGGCATATCGGGAATTGGGTCATCGTCGAGGAGGCGGATGGAACTCGATTCAGGAAGCGCACCCTCTCGCAAAGCCGGGCGAAAATATAATCTCGCGGTGCATATTTCAGACGCTGGCCAAAATGGCCGATCTGCGTCGAGCGAAGTCGATCAATGAAATCCTGCGAGACCGATCGTCGATTCTATCCCTTCGTGGGGGGGTTTCTCTAATAATTTTTTAATTTTCAAAGAATCTGGTTTCTGCGGATCCTAACCAAATGAACCCTACCTAAGGCGGCCAAAATTCTAAAGACTCAGGAGTCTAAACCAACGAATGTTTCCAATTGTCAAAGCGATGTTTATTAAACAATCATTTATTTATTCTTTATATTAATATTTATTGTACATTACAAATATTAAATATTAGAAAGTATTTATTTATATAACTGCCCTCAAGTGGCCCTAACGCAGCGGGGTCCCATTGGACCCAATCCAAAAGACTGTCGGTCCACGCCTATCGCTCGGGCGACCTGAACCTATCGCCTACATTTTCAACCGGTGTACAGTCTCGTTCATGTTCAGCATCCAGAACTCGACTGTACCCACTGCTGCGAATGGACCTTGAAGAATTACTCGACGATTCTGACACTTCGACGCTGCCGAGCGGACTTCGACGCGAAATTTTCGGCAGGTCTGCGGACGTCAGGAAAATCGCTGTCGACGGATTCGTCGCGTGGGCGTTAACTGCTCGTGAAATATGTACATTCGTTTACACAGCCTGCTACCATCGTCGCTTCGCGATTTCTCTTCACGGTCGATCCCAAACTCGCGCTAAACGCTCGTTTTGCGCTCCGCTCGCGCATCGAATGCACTCGGCGCACTATTTCCCACCCCCCACCCTCCGCCAGCGGCGTTGAAGTGTGCCACGCGATTTATTGCGGCCCACCGACTGCGAAGTTGTCGCTAGTTCGGAAACGATTTTCAAAACGTCGATTCCACCCCCCTCGGGGGGTGGAAAAAAATAACGGGACGCCGTCGGTAATAACGGCCGAGACCGTTCTCTCATTTTCGTCAAATTACGCGAACGACGCGTCCCATTTCTCGCGCGAGCCCGTCGAATGCGCCACTCCCCGTATTTTTTTTTTTTTCGAATGGAATACCGCGCGCTGCCGTTATCGATTCGTTTAAAATAAATTCGCCAGACGATAATTGGCGCAGCGAGCCGTACGGAAGAGGAATGTATTTTTCCCCGAATTGAATGGTACACTCTGCCCCGCGATTACGGGGGAGGGGAAGGAAGGGCAGGCAAGCAAAAAAGGGGGCCGTTGCAGCGAATCGCGAGCGGATAAAAGTCTTCTTGGCCGGAAAGCGGAAGTGGGAGTTTCCAGCCTTGGCATCTCGATCGACGAGATTACTTTTATGCATATTTGCCAGCCATGAAACATTCGTGCGGTTTAATTAAAGGGTAGGAGGCCCGGGAGGTACAGGAGGGGGCAGCAGGGGGGTGGTAGTCGTACAATATGGTGTTGCGGGGGGCCGGAGGGGGGGGGGGGGGGGGAAGAGAGAAATGAGAGAGTCTCGTTTCCGTCGCAAGTGGAACGTTAAAACTCGCCCACCGCTGAGCTTCCTTCGAGCGAAGAATTTCCGGCGATGCGCGCGCACCTCGAAGGACGCAGAGCGATTCGGCCGAGGGGTAGAAAAATGCTACGGAGGGAAAGTCGGGGGAACGATGGGAATGAAATAGATGTCACATCGTTTTTCCGCTTTACCCACACCCCACCCCCCTGCCCCTGAATCGGGTGACCAACGCTGATGGCAGCGATTAATTACCGGCCCGACTCTTCTATAATAAAATGCAGCAAAGAAACTTCGAGTTGGCGGTTATGAGCTTGCTAAGGGAACGAAAACGATTGTGTGAGTAGACCTGTTACATCGCTGTAAGACGTGACAGGGAACAATTAGGTATAGAGAAAAAGAGAGAGGGCAGATATGACGCAGGAAAATAGTGCCTTTATTTCTCTCTCTCTCTCTCTCTCTCTCTCTCTCTCTCTCTCTCTCTCTATCCTGTGAGTAAGGCTTTTCCTACGTGGCCAATAGCGAGTCGAGTGTCTGGTTCTGGCCCGATTTACAACGAAACACGAACCACTGCCGCGAACAGCTTCCCGAACAGCCCCGCGGTTCCATTAACCATGACGGCAATAAAGGAAGAATAATGGACGAGCGGCCCGGAAGCAAGACATCCTCCTCTTCGGGCGCTTCGGGAAAGAAGAGGATGTAGGGATCGGTGGATTATTAAAACGTCACGGCTAACAGTCTCGTAAGCGGATTCTCACGGACATTCTCACGGACATGTCCGGCGAAACAATCCGCGCTTCGAAGTTCTCGCCGATTAGCCGAGAGGCAGTCGATCGAAGTCCGAGCTGACGCTAATGACGCCGAATCGTCATAATTGACTGATTAACATGAGCGGCTGCCGGAGACGTTCGGTCGGGCGTGATGGATTGGCTTCCGGTAAATTTTGCGGCGCTACAGGGTGGACTGTATCCACGAAGGATAATTGCGGCGAGAGTTATCTGGAAATCCTGCGGCCTAGGCTCTAAGGGTATCAGAAAACTGAATGTGCGGTCTGTAACGCGAACAAGTTGATTGCACGTTATCGTACATCGCGGAATGTGCTTGGCCATCGAGATGAGTCCGGAGAAAAGACAAATGAACAGTGGACGAGAATGGTTCAATTCACCGTTCCCCGGTCCAGGATTAAACGTAACTGCGGCGCGAGTTCTGACGTGAGTGCCAATGTGAGAGAATCATCGCCGACAAATTGAAATCTTGTCCGCGGTTTGTTTGCCGATTCAACAGCGGCGCTTGTTTGCACGGCGCGGAGTGCTATCGATTAGGAGGAAGTTCTCGTGGCTTGGTACGAGAAACGTGCGTCGTTATCAGGGAGGCGCCACTATCTTGAGCGGAGGAAGTTGGACGAAGGTCCGGACCAACGTGCTCGAGGAGCGATAACGCTTTACCGACGGAAGGTATCTGGTTAGAACGGATATCAACGACTCTCGGGTCGCCTTACTTCCGTTCAACGCAAAGTGGAACTACGCGAACGGAAAGTATTAACGCTGCCTCGGAAGCAGATTTTCGCGGAACGACTTTACCGATGGGAGTCTAGAGATCTTTTGCGGAATTATAGGGACTTTATTCCCGGTATTGCAGTTTCCCTACCTGCTTCCGTCGGTCCTGGCAGCACTTGTGCGAGGCCAGTATCGATTTTTGCCGAGGGAAAGTTCGAACTGTTGGCAGTGACCTGATCTGTAGGTGGCGCCATGCCTAATAGTCCGAGAGCTGGCTACATGGTTAGCAACATACCTCGGTGCAAGCAAAATTTTACATGGAACAGGTTCGATTGTTGCCGGCAAAGCGATAGCCCGATTGTCAGAAGGCGCGCTGGAAGCAGTATGCGTGGGCGGGCGATTAAACGTGTAAATTTCCCGACAAAAAAAGACTGTCGATGTGCAAGGCTGAAAATTTGCACAGGTGTTGAAGAGCATTAGGAAAAACAGGGAAAAAAATTTCAGAAGCGCAAGAGGAAGATAAAGGGTTGTCAGAAGCTGCCAAAGTTGCGAAAAATTTCGGAAAATTTACATGTCAAGGAAAACTTCTGACAATTTGCAATTGTATTGTTTACCTATAGAATAGAGTACTTGCAAATTGTCGGAAGCCAGTGCTGGAAAGTGGAAGAGATAATGAGAAATTCGAGGGCAAAGTGCAGGAGCGTCTTCTCGCGCGCGGCGCGGCGCGCAGCGGACCGATGACTTTTCTCTTGATTTTCATACCGTACATATTTCAGTGCACTTCTGACAATTAATATGAATATTTATAGAGGATTAAAGATACTATTGTTCAAATGTCAGAAGTCAATTAAGAAGACACATACATTTTTATGAGAAATAAAAAAATTATTTTTATTTGCAATAAAGTAAATTTAGAAATGTTCATGACAAAGAGTCCCAATATGATAGCGCTGCAGATGAAAAAGAAGAAACTGAACAGGATATTGCATACGAAATCGACTAATCATTTCTTTATTGCAAATAAAGATAATTTTTTTATTTCTCATAAAAATTTTCTGATATTTGAACAATAGTATCTTTAATCCTCTATAAATATTCATATTAATTGTCAGAAGTGCACTGAAATATGTACGGTATGTAAGTCAAGAGAAAAGCGATCGGTCCGATGCGCGCCACGCCGCGCGCGTAAAGACGCCCTTGCACTTTGACCTCGAATTTCTCATTATCTCTTCCACTTTGGCTTCTGACAATTTGCAAGTACTCTATTCTATAGGTAAACAATACAAATGTAAATTGTCAGAAGTTTTCCTTGATATGTAAATTTTCCGAGATTTTTCGCAACTTTGGCATCTTCTGACAACCCTTTAACTTCCACTTGCGCTTCTGACATTTTTTCCCCTGCTTTTCCTAATGCTCTTCAACATCTGTGCAAATTTTCAGCCTTGCACATTGACAGTTTTTTTTTCGGGAAATTTACACGTTTAATCGCCCGCCCACGCATTTAGCTTCCAGCGCGCCTTCTGACAATCGGGCTGTCGCTTTGCCGGCAACAATCGAACCTGTTCCATGTAAAATTTTGCTTGCACCGAGGTATGTTGCTAACCATGTAGCCAGCTCTCCGTCTATAAGGGCCTAAGGGCTTACCAGCGTACGACTACTTCGAATGTTCGTATCAATATGAAAAATAATAGGTTAACACGCTTGACGTATCAACAAATACGTACGATGCGTGCTTCGCATAATCAACTGTCGCGAGATATATCTGAATTGCGTTTGCATGAAAAATTCTACTCTGTCGCATCAATATGCAGACTGGAGCTGACTGTCTATGTCAGTCTCATAAAACAATACAGTCGACTTTACGATTCTCGTGGGAAGTGCCGGATGACTCACGTACATCCGTTAAAACTGCCTTCGAAGGCAAATAAAGCCATGACCGCGAACAAAGGGGAAAAATTCGCAGGTAAGCCTGTCAAATGAACTCTCCATCACGTTCGGTACCCCGATAAGGTCAGGACAGATGTTTCACAGTATCAACCCAAATCCTCGAAAACTTGACGATAACTACTACCCGAGTCACGCAGCGTCTGTTTTCGTGTCAGCTCCGACTTGCAAACATTGCGCTAAGGTTGTGGATTTAATTAGAAAAAAACGCTTGCCGCCGACAGAGAGGGAGGATATCAACCCACTTGACCGGAATTAACGAGGGTTAAGCGCGCAATTAAGATCTTCTGCCCGCTAAATGCTGCGTCGTTCGTGCCCGCTCGTAATCAGCGGTTCTCACTCCGGCGCGATTAAAATAACTTTGGCAATGAATAAAGATAGAAGGCGGCGCATATTGATTTTTGACTTACGGCCCTGCCTCACGCGCCTCCCGCCTGCGAATATCCTCTACGTACGTACCTGGAACAGAAAAAAATACGATCCGTCATTTCGATGGTTCACGCAGTGCGAACTATTCAGCTGTCGTACACTATTGGCAGGACTCGCAGTTCAATTAGGGTACAGATTGGATCGACGGGGTCCTTCGCTTTGAAGGATCCGATCGATGACTGAAAACATCGGGACGACATGCAAATTATGTCGACGCCGTCCGATTCGATCGATCGGACGTGATTCGATTGGCAACGGTTTGTTTTTCGTCGGAAAATCCGTCGACGCGGGTGGCAGTCAATTGGCATCGGACGGCGGAAAGTGCGATTTTATCGACACGGTACGTAAGCGTACGGCCCTGGCCAGAGTCCAAGGCAGGATTCGAGGCAGGATTCGAGGCAGGATTCGAGGCAGGATTCGAAGCAGGATTCTAAGCAGGATTCGAAGCGCAGTTCGAGGCTCGTCCCTCACGCTCGTCGAAGGCATACTTTAAACCTTAAAGCTATCGGATCCCGAACCTTCTCCTACCACCCTTTGCCGCCTGCTTCAGACAGCCTGACGTACGGTTCAATTCACTTTGTTTCGGCTGAAAGGAAACTCCGGACCCGCTCATTACTTTGATAATGACGCGTCGTCGAGAGGGGAATATCAATCATTCTGGCCGAAGCGCTCCGCGGGTCCTGTCTAATCAGCTTATGGGACGAGAGTAATTTGCCGATTTATTAGTAGCGCAACTTCCGAAGATTAATGTACATACTGTTACCTGAGCGGAGGTACCAAGTGTTTGCATAGAATATACGTTGACTGCTAATCTCATCGAGAGCTGGACCGTCTATTTTGAAAGTGCTGCAAGTCCACACTTACAAAAAATTAGATATACAATTTATGATTAAGGTGCTGTAAAGGATTTATCTGTATTGAATTTTTTTTAAATGGTCTTACACTACTTTCAAGATAAACGGTCCAGCTAATAAACAAAATTGTACAAAAATAATGCGGATTGGGTCGATAAATCTTGAGCTACGCCGACTTAGATGGCGTTGATCACGTTAGCCTCTAGTGTCCTTTTTTCAAGGATACGACCGTCGAAATTCGAGTTCACGCCGACTACGCGGCCTGCAAAAATGACGCCGTTGCGGTGAACAAGCAACGACGCTCGCTGGAAAAGCAATCCAGATGTAGGCCGCCGATTAGGGCTTCCGTGAAACCCTCCGCGAAGTTAATGAAAAAAAAAAAGCGAAGTGAAGAGAAAGAAGTCGCGTTTAGCGCACGCGAGATGGGAGCTCGCGCGCGCGGAGGCAGTTTCGATCGCTGTCCTTTTCAAGGAATGATTCATTCCCTTCTCCGCGTTACCCGCGCTCCGCCCTTTCGTAATTAAGTCGAGGACTCCGACGAAACGAGTCTTACTTACTTACTTTCGCACGAAGAGCACCTTAATTCAATTCGTACGCCGACTCGGCTCACATTTTAATATCCCGCGCGCGACTCGCATTTATTAGCGAACGAAGATGCACAGAGCCGAGAAGATGGCCGGGAAAACGAGAAGAGAGATGAACCAGATCAATTCGAGATCACTTAGCTTTCTTTCGCAGCTTCGCGAGAAAGAAACTCGATCGGCAAACTTTCCGCTACCCGCAGCTTCGCATTAATGAAATTTATGATACAATCTCAAGTTTCGGATGGCGGAAGTTCGGCGTTCTCGAATTTTCGATTACTGCAAGCGTAAATTGAAGCAGCCTCCCCCCCTATACCCGGCCGCGACGACATCCTGGAAATTAATTGTCCGCATCAGGTATGCTACCCCTAACGAAGCGTGAATGTCAGTTTTGGCGGCGAGATGAAAGAACTGTTCGAAAGTTTTGGTTGGGAGTCCCTCGATGGGATTCGGGAAAATCGGTAAACTAACGGTCCTTAAAAGGGCCCGAAACAATAGGCCTGCCAATTGAAACATCGAGTGGCGCGGTGCCATCGATCATCGTTGCACTTGACACGCGAGTGGATGCATTCGTTGCATCGAGTGTGCAACGGCATGCGAGGGATGACTGGCAGTAGTAGTAGTAGTAATAGTAGCAGTAGTAGTAGTAGTGATGGTAGTAGGTGGAGGTCCACGATGAAGGTAAAAAAACAATGACGCAGGATTCGAATCGTCGATCGCAGACAAGGCACGTAGCCGTTGGGTATGTCTACCGGCACATCTACAAGGTGTTGAAAAAGTCCAGACAAATCTACCGGCTCTGCTTAACGGCCGTTCTTTGCAGCGGAGAAACTTGGAAAGCAAGTCGGAACTGGAAAGAAGTCTCTGGGCGAGTGAAACGGGGACATCTATGACAGGTATATCGGAAGTTATCGGGATGGCTTGAATCTGGAGCACTGGCCATGACCGGTATCACGAGCGCGTGTCAGAGGATGCCATCGCGTGGTCAGCGCGAGATCGCAGAAAGGGGGATAAAGAGAAAAATGGCGAATTGCGATTACATCGAAACAATGCTTTCTACATGAGAACCTTTAAAGTGTCATTGTGCCTGCGGGGGCTGGCGAGGAATTCTACGCGAAACTCGACTGGCGCTTCGGCCCGAGTTTCTCAATGAGAGTCGGAGAACTTGGTATACGACCGCCCACGCCTCCGGGGCCGAAAATTTCTTTCTCGCCGGGCGATTCCACGCTCAAGGGCCCCTTTCTGCTGTCAACCCCTCCTGACTTTCTTTTGCACCCCCTGCCACCCTCCGTTACTACTTCTTCGTCCGGCCACGCTGGTACGAAGTAGGTAATTAGAGTTTCGTGTCAATTTGAACTGGCGCTCAATGTACGACGGGATTTTCGGATTTGAAAATGAGATAGATGCACAATGACATCTATGTACATAAATGTACGATAAATCGAATTACAAATTTTTCGAAACAATTGGAAGCTTTTTAAATTTCAATCTTTTCAAGTTCTGATTCTCACAATCAGAGAAAAAACGAAAGGAATCATCAATTGTTTTGAACACTCTCATGCGCCGAAGTGCGACCGACGGTTCCGATTCTCGCAACAGTGGCGTCCGCCCCACCAGAATCGTGGGCTGCTAATCGCTCGCTCATTCACGGCGAGTCATTCGATGTCGCGCGTTTTTATTCCGCCGGCGTCGCGACGCCTGATTTGCTTACAAAGGAGTCAACGGCGAGACTAACCGATTTCACAACGTTTTGCTATGCCCGGCTCGTTCGAGCACTCTGTGCACGGTGCCGCGCGTGTACACACACACCTACAGGGTGTTCCAGAACAACGCGCGCGTCAGAACGTCATATTGGAAATCCGTCATCAATATTCCATTTTCCGGCTTACTGCCGGCGCCGGGCGCGTCTCAGAATTCAGCCGGACTTTGAAATATCCCGATGCGGTATCGATCGAGGACGGAGTCGCGCGCGCAAGTCGCTCCACGCACTCGGAATGCGAGAAACATCCGCGAAACGTACGCCGCCGGAAAGGTCCAATATTTGATCGGCGATTCCGATCGGCGCCAATCGCGTTGCGCCAATCTCGTCGGTGCATTAAAAATGCAGCTTGCCAATCCGCTGCATCGCCGACAGAAGTAAATGAGAATTTATCGACGTGCATTTTCGATCTGCGAAAGCGCCAATATTTGCGGAAATGATCGGTAATCGTCGATCATGGGAAATTATTAGTCGTAACGACGGATAACGATGGGCCGGCGAGCTGACAGGAAACTCATTTAGCGGGAGTAAATTTTGGGCACGACGCGCTTCACGCATCGGCCCAGGTATTCCGTGCATCGAGCTGCATTTATCATGCGTTCGGCAGGCTGGACAATATATTTTGATCGGAGGCCGCTCGACGCGTGCATATTTGCGTCCATAAATATGAGACGACGCTTGGGCACGCGCTTCCCTATCGGGCCAGCTAGGTCGGATCTAGTTCGGATCTAGTTCGGATCTAGTTCGGATCTAATCCGGATCTAACCCATTTTCCTTCAATGCCGAACGACCGCACTTTCGATCCGCGCGAAGTAATGGCGACGAAGGACGAGCGGACTGGTCAATGCGATTGCATCGTGCGGCACGTTTTCACATGACATCGCGAGCTATAATTTTGCACTCGGATCCCATCCGATCATTACCGACAAAAGGTTCGGAATACGCGAAGAACGTACACTACCGTCCGTAAGTCATCGTGCACTTACTAACTACACTTATTTGATGAACTGAAAGTAACGCTTGCTAATCGTTTATAATGTTTTGAGTCTACACATATAAATTTTTCGACAAAAATGTTACATAAATATATCTTTTTTTCTGCCAAAGATGAAAGACGTCTTTTTATAAGTGCCCGGTGACTTATGGACGAGGGTGTATATATCGAGACTTACAGACTCACGAGCTGTTTGCATTGCGAACTGTTTTTGATGCCTAATGGCAAATAGACTAACGCATTCGGAATGGCTTCCGAATCGGGGCTATGCGCAAGAAAATTTGCCGGAAAGCGACTGGGCCGGGGAAAACTTGGCATTCGACCGCGTCGTCGGCAAAGTTCGGAACTTTGTCTTTGCTCGTCGCCCGACGGAAGGAAATGTCTCGTGAAAAGTGACAGCGTCCGTCGAGCGTACAGCGCGAAATTCGCGGAAAGGCATTCAGCGTCGCTTGACGCGCTCCATTTTGCTCGCTCGTCGCATTCCAGCTGGCTGAACATAACGCGATCGAGATTTCCCCGGAGAAAACGAACGAATTGGGCTAAAGCGTGCGATTCCGAAATCGACTCGCTCCGTTGGCGAGCCTGCTCGGGACGTTTCGCGATCAGGGTCTCTCCGCCAGCCGAAATCGAACTCTGATCGGTGCAACCTTGTTTTTTCCGCAATCGCGTAAACGGGATTTTGTGCCCCTGCGATTGAAAGCCTCGGAATTATAGTTACGGACGATTTCTGTTATCGGCGCAAATGTCAACCGCTTAATTCACGATTAATTCTCATATAATATCATTATAACAGAGTAATTTACTTTGGCGAGGCCGCCTCGCTAATTTAATCAGTGCCGTGAATTTCGACTGTTGCCGGGGTCGGCCTCGACAAAAATTGTAGAAGGCAGGGCACGCGAAACATTAAAACGCACGGAGTACTATGACGCAGGCCTTGTATTATGTAAGCTTTGTTATCGAAAAAAATAACGGAGCCGCGTAGAATGTTTGAAGCAGGCAGACTACGTTCCTCCTTTTTCAATGGGAAGCGTCGGACAAAAACATGATGCTCCACGCATGCGAGTTGCGATTTTAATTTAGTACGCCGAGCGCTCTGCTTCGCTGTATTGCGGACGTGCATTCTTACTGCGGTCTGCACTAAATCCGGATGAAAATCGTATTGTGGGGCAGGGTTGAGAGCAGTAGAAAAATTGGTCGACCAGAATCGTCAAAAGTACACACCGTACTTCAGTACTCATCTCGTCCGACCTTTCAGCCTCCTTTCTTAATCATTTTCATGTTTGTCTTCAATACTCCCTACTACGTTTCAAGCCACAGACCAATCAGTCTTCATCAAGACATCGATCAAATTATTTTCTCCGTGTCAATAACTCTTCATATTTCTGACATCTTATTTAAATGATTAGCATTCCTAATCTCAATCAATTATAAAATTTCATTAAGTTGGTATCAGGAGTCTCTCATTATCGATCCCCTACTTTCAGTAAAGGTTAAGTCTCACAAGGTTCTCTTCTAACATGAACAATGCGTGTATCGCACAGCTTACGTAGAGCTCGTACACGACTTTCGTTTCCCACACGAAAAGAGTACGTGCCGGACATGATATCTCGCTATTACAAGCAGCGGTCCTTGGCAAACTCTACCCAGCGATCCAATCTTTGCGAAACAGCTGGCGCGGAAGTGATTTCGAAAAGCAGGATTCGATTTACGATCAGGTTCGTGGCAATAGATTCTGGCGTGCCGACTGTGCATCGCAGTTCGCAGCTTGGCTTTACTCGCCTAATCCGACCGACGCGGAACCGTCGTATGAACGCGGCGAATTTCATGCGCAAATGAAATTTCTACCGAGCCGGAATCTGTATCGGAAGCGCGCATTAGCGACCGTTCGACGAAAGGACTGCCGATCGGTAGCGGGCCGGCAGTTAAGTTAAACGCTTTCCATTCCGTTTGGCCGGCAAACGAAACCATGGGAAACGAATTCAGCCACCTCGGCGCCCGCCATCCTTCGCTGCGCGCTTAACTCCTCTACTTACTGCGGCAGCAAACTTCCCGAAATAATGCCGGGTAGCTGCGGGGCGAAACGTTACGATCCAACTTTGCAATTTCGAATCGGCCGCCAGATTACGCGGGAAGTGTGGATTACGCGGAATTTCGCATGCGAGAACGCTGCCGAGTCGAATCGGCGAAGTAAATGACAGCGTTCGAGGCACGGTGGCTGGAAAAATAGGTTGAAGGCGGTGGGGTTGGCAAATTTGTTTCGATTTCGCATGGGATTCGACGACATTTGCGAAACGGTCGGCCGTTAGGAGAATCCTTTTGGCAGTACGGAACCTGGCTATTTGTTTAGCGGAGTGCAACGGCGGCAGTTTATTTTGCGCTGCGAATCGGTATGCGCGGAAAGTGCCAATTGACGTTTCAATCGGTGGAGCCGATTGTTGGGATGCGCGCATCCTTGAATTCGATCACGATAATAGCGCTCTTGGCCTTTTGCGCTATGTGATCCGCGCAATGCGAAAGAAGTATGCGTTTGTATTAGTTTTGCATTGAATGTGGGCGCAATGTGCCTGGGAAAGCTGCGTGCTTCTGAAGGAAGACAATAGACAGCGGGTTTTTTCATTATTTTCATAGTTAATTCTAGCCATGTATCTTTCACATTGTTGCACCTAGAGCAGTTGGGTTGAGATCTTCTGAAAGTAGATTGTATTTTCCTTCATACCGTGAAGAAACGATTCAATTAACTTGAACTGTTTCCGATGCAGTCGGCGGAATAGCAGTTTGTTAGCGTTTTTCACCGCTTTTCAGTAGATTTTCATCATATCTTGGATAGTATTGCACTTAGAAGGCTCGGATTGCGATTTTTGTAATCCTCGTTCGATTCTCTTTCATCCGTCAAAAACCAGGAAAAATAATCTGAAAATTTTCCCTTACTTCTTTGTATAAGTTACCATAGGAACTAGTTAAGGCATCAAAAGTATTTTTGTAAGTATTACACATACTTTGCAGTGTTAGTGCACAATACACAATAAACAGTAATGCAATAATTTAAAGAAATATACAAACTGCTCTCATATGGAAAAGCCGAAGCAAGTGTCGCTTGATACAGCAAACAAATGGTGAAAAAACTGGACCTGGCACGAGTGATAGTACGTGATATCAAGCGAGAGTGGAAACTCTTATTTTAACTGACAGCGAACGCGTTAATATACCGACAGTTTATGCATAACTATCGTCACGTGCGTATATGCGTGCATCGCAGTAACGCAGATAGCCTGGGTAGGAATATCGCACCTTGTGCCGGTGACAGTTTACGCGTTCGAACGTGCAACGGCCATTACGTGCTTTGATAGTTTCCCCACCGTGGACCGAGGAAGTGCTCTCGTATTTATGGCGTGACGTCAGACGAAAACTATGTTCCGTCTTCGTCGCCTTCATCGTTACTTCACCTGCTCAACATTTCCTTGCCGAACAAAAGATGGTACCGTCGATGTAATTCCGACGACCATAAGCGGAGCATTCACATTTATTTCATTCGACCTGGCGTCAAACTTGACCCAGTCTTCGCAATCTTCTCGAGAACTCTCGTAAGAGGCAGCCTTAGAAAAGTGTGCGGATCTCAAAAATATTCCGAGCGGCGTCGCATTCTCTCATCGCGCGCCTTAAGCAGCGAACTATTCAATTAAAATTCTCGGCCGGAGAAAAACATGAGCTCAGACGTGACGTCATCCGATCTGCGTTTGAGTTCAGAATCTTTCTGCGTCTCTCGGTACGCAGTTACTGCCTTGACATTTCCGGACTTCCCCAGGCATTCGCCATTAGCATACTCGGTACATGAATTCTCGCTCCCTGCGGCCGACGATAAAAGTGGTGCGCGTGCGCAAAGTGTCGAGCGTGATAAGATTCTACGGCAAAACTGCTCTGGCCAGCGTCTAAGCAGGGACAAAATACTTCGCAAAATACTTCGCAAAATACCGATACCGAACACTGAAAGCTGACGAGGTGCACATGTGAAGGATGACAAGGATGAGCGCGAGGTGATAGTGGTCTGAAGCGCGCTGTTCGATAGGCGAGCTTCCAAGGATCGCTACCAACCTTGAAATAGATGCGTCAGGGTGATACCTTTGAAGCACGTGCAGCCCATAATAAATCCCATCATCGATGAGGTCCGGCGGAGCTGCCCACGATGGGAGAAACTTCACAATTAATCCGACCGATTCGAATCCTGAACCGGACGCGTCTCGATTACTTCCCGAATTCCCGACAGTCTCTTCACGTACCGAGAGATCACTGATCTACCGATCTAGCGAACTGTCCGACCTCAGGAACTCCACATTCCGAAACGATTAATTTCCCTCCATCCCGGAAGTTCGTAAAAATGACGATGAAGATCACAGTCTCAGGAATGGAGAAAATACGGATCGGTCCAAAAATGTCCGCACAACCTTCTAGGATCGACACCTCGAGGTGACCAGTCGTACATCGGCGCGATCGAGGCACCAACTGCGCGCCGAGAACGATCGCTGCGATCGAAACGGCGAGACCGGAAGTGCCCGGGCCGCGGCACATCACGTACTACCGTCCGATTTCTTGTTTCCGCGAGGCCTCACCTCGCTCGACAGGTGGCAGCTTCGAGCCATCCCGATGATTCCCATTCCGAAAGCGTTAAATCCTCCATTTTCCACCGTACACATTCCGGCCGAACTGAGCCTCGATCCCAAGGCTAACTCTATAATCCAAAAGATAACTTTCGGTCTTCGATTCGATCTACTTCGTCTACGCTCCGTTGTCTGCGAACCTCTCTCACCGGAAGTTGCGAGAGCTAATCGACTAACGCCACTACCGTTTTCGCGAAACTAGGTAGCTGCTAGCTTCTAGGGTTGACTCTCGTTAGGGGATGAGCGTAAGTGGCTCAATGTCTAGTGCTCGCAGCGTAACAGTACGTACAGTAACACGTGCTCTAACCGCCTGGCCTCTATCGTACGGAGTGGAAAAGGAAGTGTCCGGTGCGCCTACGTGCAAATATCCGCGAGCACGCGAGCGGCGCAGATGCGAAGCGTGAGTTCGACTGTCCGCGAGGCCGAATGGCACACGCGATCATACGTCAGGATGCGAGAGGATGGCCGCTCGCGACGCGAAGGTAATCTGTCCGGAAATCAGCCGGGAAGGGACAAGGGCGATAAGACGTTGCGTGAGGAAGGAACGTGTCGCGCTGTCCACTCTTACGGGGAGATAGCGATCTCTTAAGGTCGAACGCAGAAAACAGAGTCGACGAGCTGTCGGATAATACCGACGGAAACTTTCTTCTGAAATGTTTTCCGAAATAAATGTATTTAACAGTCGTGATCTCTAAAAGAAATAGAGTTCCCATAACACATGTTAGACTGATAGCAGCAAGCAACATATCAATGATAATCAAGCGATTCGTTGAGAAATTAACCCCTTAACGTGCACACTCGAGTATATTCGAGCGGCGTTGTATTTGATGCTGCTATAATTTTTCACACTCTAATATAATCAAAAATTGAAAATAACAATGTGAATGCTAAGAAAAAAAAATTGTTTTATCGATACTTATCATTTACACATGATTGTAAGCTATGACACATTATTATTTCAAAGAAACCGTGCGTTAAGGGGTTAATTCTCTTTCGAACGGTAATCCCGCGTGAAACGAATGCCGTAAATTTGGTCTTCATCCAGAATCCATAACCGATGACAGAAGTTGGCCACCGTCGATTCCCATAAACGTTGACGCAGCGAAGTAATAACAGTAAATGCGGACAGCGGCAGCAATGGGCCCGTTCGATCTCGCGTTTATTAACGCCGACGCGTTAACGTTACATAGATGCTCGCATGGCAATGGGATACTACTAGCAGTCTATGCTAACTAACGGTCCGCGGCAATCACGTACGCCGACTCTGCCGTGCACTGTCCTGTTGTGGGACGGGAGGCCGATCGCCCGCTCGTTTCCACCGGAAATCGGCCAAGGTCCGAAGCGGTTCGAACGGGACGCCGACGCACTGCATACGGAAGTGCGATAAAAGGTTCGGCACGATATGACTCCGAGAGCTCACGACGACGGATTAGCACTTCCCGTTTCGACAACGAAACTCTTCTACGTTTCCGCTCGATGCTCGTCAATTGTATTTACGCTTTCGAGATCCGTCCGGTTGGTGCCGAACGAGATGTAAGGTTCAAAGAACCATTATAAATTTAATATCATTTTCTGCAGAATGTACTTAACTGCATACTCATAATTGAACGTATATGCCTATACAACTTAGTGCGTATAAATAATAAATATATAATAAATGTATAATTTTTGAATTTTTAATTTTTTATTCTTTTCAACTCTCAATTGACCAAACTGGGCGAAAATGTATGTTTATACATTGACACGGTTTTCATAAACCCCCATTATACAGAACTTAGTACGTTCACTTTAGAATTTTCTAATTATAAGCCGATAAAGTCCGTGGATGATTCTCTAAAAAGGTTCCAACCGAATGTAAGCCAAATAAAAATGACTTAATCGATTACGCAAGCGCTGCGTAACGAGCGTTCAAGATCGTCCGCAACGTTACATTTACCGTGTCTCGTCACGTGGTACACCCGGATCACGTCCATAAATCAGGCTAAGCAAAGCCCTAAACGTACGGGCGATTATTTGTGACAGGATATAACTGCGCCGGGATATTAACTGCATCTCGAACACGTACATCTCGCATTGCGCGCGCGCGCGCGTCGACCATCCGATATCAGCGTTCCGGGCCTTCAATCCGCGCGAGTATAAATGCGGAGTCGGACATTTTGATAATTGAAAACCGTTGCGGGCGAAAACTGACTGTCCACCCGTTAATCGTTAACGTTCCCCCGCGAACGGAGAGGTACCGCATTTCCGGGTTCCTGAAATATTCAGCCGAGCGACAATCCGGCCGATCGATACCTTTTTCACCTCTTCGCGGAAAGCGTCGATCGGCGCAATTTCTGTAACTGGCCGCAACTACCATCTCGCAAGGCAGCCAACCTGGCGGACGACTCTATATCGCGGAGTTTGTTGACCGAGCGCGGAAAGTTCGATCTGCACTCGGCATGAATAAACGACGGACTCGTTTATACGATTCCAATTTGCGGAGGGGGGAGAAAGGGGGTAGTGGTGACGGGAGACCAGGAAAGTTGAAGCGCGGGGAAGAGACGAATTAAAACAATCGAATACGTTATAACTTAATTTGATGCGGAATTATTCAGCGTCGGCTGAAAAGCGTCCCTCGGGGGAGGGAGTTAAATAATTCAGCGAGTCGATGCCGAATTTTGGCGCCGCCGCGACGAAGACGGGGAAGGGGGTGGCCGCGTCTTGTTAGCGAGTTTTGATAAACGAAATTCGCGTCGCCGGCGCATACGTTCGAATGCACGACGCACGCGGCGCCGAACGAGTAGGAGCTAAACAATGGCGACGTCGCTCTAGCCTGAATTTTCATTCAGCCGCCGGGATCTGCATACGGCGAAGCGTCCCGTAATCATCCGGATCGATGGGCCTAGAGCGTCGGGGGTTGCATCCGGAAGGGGTTGATGAGTCGTGAATTTCACCGACGGCAAACTCTTCTGTTTGCCCGGCCAGATCAATCGACTCGCCAATTACACTGATCAACGTCGGTATAGGAGCGAGATCGACTGCCGCCAAATTCGGAGTTGCGAACCAGACCATCCCGATAAAAGGAAGAAAGAGAAAAAGAAAGAAAGCGAAAGAAAAGGAACGCTCAAACACAAAGTATGAGCAAAGATTAGGTCAAACCCTGAAAGACACACACGATAAGAAAAGAAAGAAAATGCTCAAACATGACAGAAATATGTTTCTGGAAGCAAGAACGGACTGTGGATAGTTGATGAGGCCGATTGATGGCGAGGCTAGGAAGGGGGGGAGGAGGAGGAGGATGATGAGGAGGAAAGAGAATAGCGAACGAACGAAGTCCTGGGATGGATGGGATGCGCGTCGCAGTTCCGCAAACACGCGGACTGCTCTCGCCGAGGCTCTCGTTTACACGGTGTTAATTAATCTCGTGTAATTTATCCGCGCAACGAGAGCCCGCAGCTGCGGTGACCCCGTGATTTTGCGCCCCCTCAGGACGAAACGCGTGCTGGGAACTAGAGCTGGCAAACAATTTCGAACCGCACTCTCTTTCCATCTCTACCGCTACATATCACTCTCTGCTCTCCCCCCTCCTTCTCCCGTCAACGTCCGATATTTAATCCGATCGCGATAAAAGTAGAGCCTGTTTGCCAACCCTTCGCGTCAGGTACTATTTGCGATACGTTCATTGGCCGAGTCAATCTCGAGCATGGAAAAGCCGAGAAACGGAATCGAACTGCAGAAAAATATCGAGGAAAATAATGATAAGACTCATTAGACGCTATCGAGGGCCAGATCGGCAGTTTGTCAGACTCGCGCATTGAGAGAAGTGAGCTCGCGACGCCCACGTGCTTCCCCGGAATTCTATTTATTGCCAAGGTAATAACCGTATCCGTCACCGGTTACATACACGCGTGACAAACGGCTTCCGGAAAGTTTTCGCTGCCGGCCGAACGGAATTCCAAGTTGAACCGACGGCCGCCGTAAATTTCGCGAAAAGGCAGAAATGGCGGTTAGTGGGGAGGGGTGACCCCGGAGGGGATGGGAAGAGGGGAGGGAAGAAAATTGCGAGCTGGGCGCACGCGAAGTTCCGCGAAATAGCGATACAGGAGTCGGCGTAGGGTCGGGAGTCGTTCGGCCAAGGTGGCCTGGCCAGACGTTGACTCGCACCACTGTCGCTCACGTGCCACCTCGGCCGAGGGCAAGCCGCAACTGTCCTAGGACTTGAACGGGTTTAATGCCCACCGTTTTAAGGATTAGCTACGGTCAACGGCCCCGCCTCTCCACCTCCCCCTCCCAGAAAGCTCCTACTACTTCCAGACTAGCTTCTTTGCATACAATGGCCTCCCGGTAACGATCGGTCGCAGGGTGGAATACTTTTTAATGACCGACGATGGAAATTATTTGCTTGAGCACTCCTACCGACGCGGTGAGACTGTAAAGAATTTTTTGGAGGGTGGAATTCACTGGCGTTGAAAACTAAACGCTTGTTATGGATCAATTTTGATATTTGGGAATGATCGGTGTCTCTGGCGAAGAAAATCTTGCTAATTGTCGAAAATTCAGTGCAGAAATGCGTTAAATTGGATTGGTTAAAGAAGATTGACGTAGCGGCATGCAATTTAAAAATCAAGCGCATACAAAACGAAATAACATTTTCGTTATTTCGACTGTAGCCACTTTGATGATCGGCCACGCAAATTACGATGATACGAGGAGGAAGAGAAATTTCAGTGCTCTCCACAGTGTATAAAGCTAAAAATTAGGGTCAAATTTCGTTTTTTCGCGGAGCGAGCGGAGGGAAAAATTAGGTTATAAAGGGCGAGAAGGAAATTATAGGTCCGCCTCTGAGAGTCGGTAACGTGTCATTATTGTGACCCAATTAAGAGTTATTGGGTTTCGCTGAGCGAGCACTAAAGTGGGCGCCCGTTCTCGGTCTGATTTCTCGAAATTCGAGGGACCGTGAGCGAAACGAGATGCAGAAGCTTCCTCGGGCGTGTTCCTTGTTTGTAGAACGAGGGCTGGCTTCGAGGGATGTTCCGGGAAGTTTGCGTCCCGAATGCGCAGCGGGAGCTCGCTTCTTAACAGTTTGCCGGGATCAAACGGCTCGCAGAATGGATTGCCGAGGTATCGTTTAATAACGGATTGGTCGACTGAGAAATTGTACGTAACGCTCGAATGCAAGATTTACCGCCTGTTAGCGACGGTAATTGACACTTGATTTGCGAAATCAAATGCGACTGGCTCGATCGGTTTTAGTCACTTTTGTGAAACAGAGATTTGAAAGATGTTAAATTTTCTCACGGTCTTTTTTTAGCCAGCAATGTTCTGTTATGTGGCAGTAGTCAGTTATGTGCAAAGTTCAGTTAAAACAATAGATAAGTGTAATGGACAATTCAGAAGAAAAGCTTGTTAATAAACCTCCAGTTCATTAATCTAATTAACCCATTTTTCCATCGTACATGTTTTGAGCACTCAACATGTTACCGAAATAACTCGATGAGAAATATTTAGAGATTTCCCGATTCGGAGAGAAGTTATCGAATCATCAATCTCCAGTGGGTCACTCAGCGCGGGCAATTTCTGAAAATTAGTTTACCTTGTCCGCGTTTGTCGACATAGGGCCAATTAGGGGTAGAGCCGTTCAAATTACCCGTCGAATTAATTTAACTCTCCGACCGCTCATTCGGAAGCCGATGTTCCCATCGTAATTCGCTTACCGTCGTAAATATAGAATTATGAAGAAAAAAACGCCGATCGAACTCTCCACCGATTTTTCCCCAGACGAATTTAGCCTGTCGATTGCCATTCGTCCGGAAAAGCCACCGGTTTTCCCGGACTTTCTTCCGGCGAGGAGGCTCGATTCCAGATTCGAGTGGATTCCTTTCGCTCTTCGCGGTGGATTTAATTTCCCGCGATAAATCAACGAATTCCGCCCCGACTGGCAGACTCGAGTGGCAGGGATTGTTAAATACGACCCTGCGTGAGGAAGCGGAAGATTCGCTGGAAGGCGCCGCCTAGATTTATCTTTCGTCGGAGGACATCAACTTCTCCATATTCTTCGTCCCACCTCTAATAGCCCTCATTCTTCTTCGACTCGCGTAGAATTCTTCGGAGCGAGGCCGGGCGAGGAAACGGGCAATAAGTTCTACTTTAGCGACCACCCCTTCGACGGCAAAAGTTTTCCTCCGGATCGTCCGTTATCGCCGTTTCTCGCATTCGCCGATCATTACCGGCCTGATAATTATTAATGGCCCTCGAACCGGAAGGAAGGCCTGAAAATGTCGCGCGAAATGCGCGTCACGCGCGACGCTTTCGGGGGAAAAAAGCGACGATATCCAGAAATTCAATAAAACGAAGAGTGGAAGTGTTGGGGGCGGAAGTGGGCAATCGGCGGAAAGTTTCGCGAAATTTCATCGGGAATCGATGGTCGGGCAGGGCAGTCGTAAAATGAAATTTTCGCCCATGATCTACGATCGGCAGGTTACGGGCAGCTTTATGGGAGCCGCGTTGGCTTAAAAATCGGCTGCCGTTCGTTGAACTTGGCGTTTGAGCGAATGAGAGAGCGAGAAAGAGAGAGAAGGGAAGACAGAACGAAGAGAGTATTTCAGAGGGCTCAATATAACGATAATCATTTCTTATTTCCATCTCCTGGCCACTCGCTTCTCTCGCACATCGGTTTATTTAGCGGATAATGTATGCGCAGTCGAACTCGCTTTTTTCCCCTCCCGCCCCTCCCTCAGCGTACCACGGACATGTATATTTGAACCGGCCTACCGCGGAGGGCCGGGGCATATTTTACGGCCTCGAATTATTTGCCGTGAAAATGGAAATGGCCGGCCGCATACGATTAACGAACCGTGCAACTTTCGGTGCCCGCGCGCACGAGATACGAGCCCTCCCGCGAAATTTTGCATTCATATCGCAGTGAGCCCAGCCCCCCTCCCCTAACGTTAATGGCCCCGGCGCTTGTGGATGGCAAGGCGACGTGCTTTGTGGAATCACTTTTATGTTCCCTGCCCTCTTTCGTTCTGCGTACTGTTCGTCGAGTGAGAAACGGTTGTTAACCCGATGGCGTCTACGTCACTCGCGAGACTTAGAGTGACTTACAATGAAAAAAGCGCGGTTCTGCAAAGTTTTAGGCGACATTAGGCGTTCGCAAATGTCGCATAATTAGTGTGCTTTTTTTGAGCTATCTTGGTCACTGCCGTTAGCCGAATTTACATAAACGACTGGCGAAAAGATACGGGCTCGTAATAGGCTGTCTTAAGTAGACGCAGATTATGATGAGGGCATCAGTTTGAAGTGGGCTAACTCGAGTATTACTGCCTGGCGGTCGAGTGGACCTCGGGAGTTGACAGAAAAAGCGGCGGTGAAAAAATGAAGTACGGTTTCAAGGAAGAATTTGGGATACAGATTACAGTGGCGAATCGTCGGTAGAAAATTTCACTCTCAAAGAGGAAAGGCTGATATTTTTAGTCTTCATCGACGCTTCGCCAATGTTTGTTCGAGTTCCGGTAGAACAGAGGTCAGAAGTTGACGAGGAAAAGCTCGGCGACGAAAAAATGACGAAGTACGGCTTTAAGGTAGAGATCGGGATTGAAAGTTTCGGGGTCCGAATCATCGGCGGAAAATTTGCGGCCGAAAAAGTGGAAGAGCAGAGATTTCCCGCCTCTTCCGGGCCAACGTTTGCTCGAGTGTTAGCCGCGGCAGAAGTTGAATTTTTATCAGCTCCGAAAGGAAAAGAGGCGAGTGCGGAGGAGCTTACGAACGAGTTCGGAAACATCGTCCACCGGAAGTGCGCCGGAAAGTTCGTTCAACCCGCTTCGCGAATCCCGAGTCTTTCGCTCTCTTTTTTTGGCCAACGGATTCGGCGGAAAAAGGAGGAAAAGTTAGCGGCTTCTCGCCGCTCGCGGAACTTCGCGCGCGAAAAGATTTTTCCCATCGTTCGGCGGCAATCGAAATTTGCACAGGAAGGGAAACGAAACGGAGAGAATGGAAGTGAAACGCAGAGAAATAAAGATGAACGAGAAGGGAAGCGAAACGCAGAGAAAGAAAAAAGATGAAAGAGAAGGAAACCGAAACGCAGAGAAAGAAAGATGAACGAGAAGGGAAGCGAAACGCAGAGGAATAAAGATGAACGAGAAGGAAGTAACGGTAACTGCGTAGTTTCCCAACCCGTCAGGTTATCTCTTCTCTTTCGCCTATCGTTTTTCGAGGCTTCCGTTTTTCCTTTCAGACTCGACATCGACGATTGCCCACTCGATTTCCATTGATAATCGATACCGGGCGACTTTCGGAAATCGATCGTAACCCCTTCTCTTCAGACCAATTTCGCGCACTCGACGTCGCCCGTGTAGGGGGATAAAGGGGGGAAAAGGCGAATGGAGGAGGACGAGCAGGGAAAAGAAGGGAGAAGGAGGGTGGCAGAGCAATTTTCCCGAGAGCGGAACCCCGAAAAACCATCAGCACGCGGACATTTTCCCTCCGGCCATTGTTTGTGCGTGCTCGAATATGCGCCGCCGTTCCGAGTGCTGGAAAACGAGATGGATTTCGAACGTATTAACGATCAGCTGACGGCAGACTGAATCTGACAATGATTAATCCTGCGTCACGTTCGGATGATCTTACAATGCGCTCAAAAAGTAATTATCTTAATCGGCAGCAATACCTCTGTATTGGAATGTATCTTAATGCAGTGGACGGTACGAACTTATCGAGCGGAATAAATAGAAGTAGGATTCGTTCTAGCGACGACGGAGCGGCTGATGACAGACTGAATCTGACAATGATTAATCCGGCGTCACGTTCGGATGATCTTTAATGCGCTCAAAAAGTAATTATCTTAATCGGCAGCAATACCACTGTATCGAAATGTATCTTAATGCAGTCGACGGTACGAACTTATCGAGCGGAATAAATAGAAGTAGGATTCGTTCTAGTGACGACGGAGGAAAGTGATGAGGTAAGGTTGGAACGATTAAGAGTGAAACGGAGGGTCGAGCAGGGTCTGAAGCTCATCCGAGCGTCGAGAACCGATTCGGAAAATACCTTCTCCATCTTCGCGGCACGCACCGAGCAAGACGCGGAAGTCGAATCGATCACGGGACTCGCGCGGACAGGAAATTCGCTGTTAACTCTTCGGGAACAATGGATCGTCCCGGGTGACAAGCCAAAAGGAGAGGTCCGAGGAAAATTGGCCTCCGTGGAAATGACGAAGATGCAGTGTAAATTACTTTCCGCGGCCGAAAACGTGGAATCGGCGCCGAGCAGGATTAAAAGAAAATGGATAACGTTGAATCACGTTCCGTGACTGAAGGGGGAAGTGGGGGGTGAAATTAAGCGGACGTAACAGTCGGCGATAAGGGGTGCGATGGATTTGTCAGTTTCACAGGGGGTGTGAGAGCGTTCGATATTTTGCCCCGACGAAGAAAATCGCATTAGCGACCGGCGGGGTTAATCGCGATAAAATCTTCCCGACTGCCGGACGTTTAATCGCGGAAATCTCAACTTCGCCATTAACGTCGAACGGGGGTGAGGTTATAATCGGCCCGGGGTGTGCGGGTAGGCGGGGAAGTTGATCGACGGAAGTTCGTCAATCTCTGGCCGAAGTTCTTAATTCGTCGGCACGGCTGATCGATCGCTCTGCCTGTTTGTCACCCGGCGGCTCTCCGCTCGGATAAGATGCCAACTTGGCGAGAAGTATCGACAGGGTGGCCGATATCATGAAATAATTCCCCTCAATGCGATTAACATTAACGAAATTAAAGCGTTACCGAGTCTGTGTCGCCCGAAATTAGAAACGAATCAAGAATTCCTGCCTTTCAATCGAAACTGTGTCAATTATTATTAATTAGCTGTAAACACATTATAGCGATCACTTTCCAAAGTACACGAAATATGCATATATCTTTATTTAACCGCAAATCGTGTTTAGAGTGGCTCTTCGTTCAGTGCAAACATAAAACCTATTTCCTTGCCTTCTCTTTCTTGCCTACACATTCTTCCGATAATGGATGCGAGAGGCGTAACTCGATCATCCCGAACTCAACGGAAGCCGGGGAAGAGTCGAGGAAACGGCAGTGCCAGAAGTAACGACGATATATGAATACGGTAGTACCTAAGGCCGCGAGGAGCAGAGAGCAGGATGAAGGAGGATACGCTAAAGTATCATAAAATCTGATTTAAGACTCGCGAGCCCACAGGCGACGCGAAGCCAGGATTTAAATCCTCGCCCTCTCATGACCCGGATTACACCCCTTTCTCGCTCCCTAGTCTTCATCCGGAGAGGGGGAAACACACTCGATTCACCTCGCGGAATATCGAATTTCAAGAATTGTCGGCGAGAGCTACCGGAGGAATCCGAACTTTTCAAGCGTGACGCGCTACTCTACTCGAGATGCGAGCGAAGAATCGGAGGGCAAAAAAATCCTGTTTCGTTAACAAAGCTGAGCAATTGAAAAGCCGAGAGCAATTTCGTTATTACCGCACAGTTTCGAAAGCTTGAATGGGCACGTCGGATGAAGAACGACGCTGGGTGTAAAGGGGGAAAAAAAGGAACGCGTAGGACGAGACTGGTAGACTAGAGCCCGTGCGGGTAGACGCGGGTAAGTGTGTGATTTACATCGTGAGAACGCGGAACTGCCTGCCGCGACTTACCGGATTTACTCGGCTAAGGTCGAAAGTTCCCCCAGGTAAAGTCTCGCAGGGTCTCGAATTCGGTGGCAACCGATCTCGACATCGATCCGCTCCGGGCCGACGAAAAAGTGTTCGGCAACACGGTGTCTGGCGTAGAGGGGCGGTTAGGGGGGCGAGGGGGGAGTAAGAATACGAGAAGGAGCCGTGCTACGCAGGGTGGAGCATTTTTATTGGAACGGATATACGTCGAACGAGCGAGAGAAGCTTCTCGTAGCTTTATGCAAGCTACGTGCGCGTTAATCGAAACCGTCGATGGAGGTAAGGGAAATCGAGTGGATCCACGTCGGATCTATGCGCCGGAGACTGATAGGAATTACGTGTCAGGCATCGTCCCGCCGGGACACGGCGGACAGGAGGACGTTTCCGTCGGAATCCCGCCGGGAGTTATCCGCCTCGATTTTATACGCTCCCGAAAAGTTCGCCGCGAAACTTCTGACTCGGCTGATGAATGTTAAGCGCTGTTACGCAACATCGGGGCGGTGTAGGCGGGAGGGTATGATGCCATGAAGGAGAACTCGATTACGAAGAAACGAAATTCGCCGTTTGCCAGATTCTTTCCGAACGCTTCCTGATCGGGAGCGGTGGGAGTGTCCAAGAGAGATTGATCGAATCGATCAAACGGAAAAAATGGATCGATCGATGCCCCTTAATCGATGGCAAACTGCACCGTCCTCGTAGAAGAATTAAAAAAAATGCAAACGAAACGACAGAAAAGACGAACTCGCCGTTTGCCAGCTCCGTTCCGAACGCTTTCTGATCGCGAGCGATAGGAGTGTCCAAGAGAGATCGATCAAACGGAAAAAATGGATCGATCGATGCTCCCTAATCGATGGCAAACTGCACCGTCCTCGTAGAACAATTAAAAAAAAATGTAAACGAAACGACAGAAAAGACGAACTCGCCGTTTGCCAGCTCCTTTCCGAACGCTTCCTGATCGCGAGCGATGGGAGTGTCCGCCCGCCGGCGGTACAAGCGGGCTCGCGAAGAAAGGAGGTACTAATCAATTCGATGGTAGTAGGAAGACGCGGCTCGCTCCGAAAGGAGTTTTCTCAATTAAACTCCGATTGAAGGCCCCCTTCCAACCTTCCCCACCTTCTACTCCGGGCGTACCTTGCCCACCTCCCGTTCTCGACGCTCCTGTTTCCTTGCTCTCTTCTACGATCTACAAGTGCCGAACCACGCCCCATCGACGTCCGTACCAGGCCCCGGGAGTTCGCTATTCATCGTCGGGGGTTATTCAGAAACAGCCGATTCATTCGTCGGCATTGATGGCAGGCAGATGAAAAAAATTCGAAAGCGGAGAGCGCCGATCTTTCTGCCGACGCTTCGTCTTCGAAACGTGTTCGTCTTTTCCGTTATTTTGTCTGCTGCTTCTTTTAATTGTTCTGCGAGGACGCTGCAGTTTGCGATCGCGATTAGGGAGCATCGATGGATCCATTTTCCTCGTTCGATCGACTCGATCTACTCGATCGATATCGTTCTACTTCCGAACGGCTTCCGACACCTCGCGCACTTTCGCGCACTTTCGCGGAAAGTAATTATTAAGTGCGCGCAGCGAGCTTCCATTACGCCTAACGATGCCCACCGGTGCGAGTCGCAATGACCCGAGTCGAGATGGTGGCTATCGATTTATCGAGGCTGCCGTCAGGTACGTCGAACCTTCATTCAATATCCCCCCGCGACTCGTAACCCGATCGATAAATGCATAAGCCGGTGCCCCGACGGAGATTATCAACCTTTAAAGACGCGGCGCCAATATTTTACCCTGATCAAATCCTCCCCCGTCCTACCCTCCAACCCCGTTCGAACCCCCGAGCCGAGCCACCCCCGTTCCTGGCCCCGTGCCTCTTCAGCGATGCTCTCGGCCGCCGATGCGCGAGTCTCAAAACGGCGGCCGGGATGTAATTACTCGACTGCTGGAACTTCAATCTGGCCAGATTCGACGCTGGCCGACGATACTCGCGATAAGAGCTATATGTTTCGGCGTATCTGGCACGTTTATTAATTCCGGCATTGCTGCTCCTTTACTGGAAGGGCCTTGGGAGGGCCTTTGTCGCCGCCGATAATCGCTGGCGAACGTAGTTTGCGATCTGAGCGGCAGCCCGAAGCGCACAGGACGCGCGCACACAACGATGTAAGCGACTGACACAGGGACAATGTTGGCGCAGGCCGCAAAACTCCGTACAACGGGAAGACAAAGAGGGAGCCAGACGTAGGACGCATCCGGAAGCGAACTGTCGCGTGACTGGCTTGCACAACGAGCGGACAACTTTCGTCTCGATCGATGCGCGTGCCGTTCCGGCATTATTTCTGCGCTGGCTTCGATATTTACATGAGGAACTGATAATTCGAGCAATCTTCGAAATGAGCTGGAGTAGCAGATTCTTCTTTTCGGACGGATGGGACTGAGAAGCTTAACATACGAATTAAATGGAACTTGATGCGACCGAAGAATACAATTTAAGCTGAGAAAAGGTACATTTTATTTTTGGATTTTTAATAATGAGATTCGTGTGAATAAAGAACATCTAAATAACATAAAAAATAATAATTTAATAGTTCCGTAAAAAATCGTTTGACGAGACAGACTCGTCATTGTATATCAAGGGGTTAACTCGGTCGACAGTCTTGGATGCTTGCATAAGGAACTGATAATTCGACCAATCTTCAAAATAAGGTGGGCAGCTGATTCTATTTTTCGAACAGATCAGACCGAGAGCCGCGTACGTTACCTCGGACGACAGTCCCGGAGTGGCTTCCGGAATAGTTTGTCACGGCTGACTTATCGGGATATACCTGGCGAATCGTAAACAGAGGCCCTTCGGGAGGGCTTCGAGGCATCGATTTATCGAAGTTCGCCCTCGTTCGTGGGATATCGAAGCTTTCCGTTTGCCTGCGAAGCTCGGTAAACGAGTCTAATCAATGGCCGGACAAGTCTGGCCTGCCTAGATCGATAGCCAGGAAACGAGCAATACCAGATGGTCTGCGGATTATGCGTGGAATTCATCGACGGGGTCGGTGACCCCGTGCGCGACCGATGATGTAACGTCCATAAAAGCTCACCAGTCAAATCCGTCCTGGCGATCGAATGCTTGATTCGCGTCGGCTTTCGTACCGCCGCGCGCGCGTGCGCGCGCGCGCACGCCGCCTGTCACGATCCGTACAGACAGATTTTCATACAGTTTCAGCCCTCTCTCATTTTTAATGGAACGTCGACGCTGATGGAATACACAATTATCCCGCTGCAGCGTTCGGATTCAGCGAAATTAATAAAGAAGTTACTCTCCCACCTCTCTCATTCGATATCCGAAGTCTGATGAACCGTTCAAGATCGCCGCGAAGCGAATCAACTGTCAATTCTCCGTTAACTCCGCGATCAATAGCGGACCCTAAAGCGAAAACTTCTATTTTCGAGTTCCCGGGGAGCACATGCTCGAGCTTTCTCTTTCAACCTCTCCCTCCACCTGGTCCCCCCCGTCGACATTCTCCTCTCAAAAGCTCGCGTCTATCTCCCGCGCCAGGCCCGTGTTTTTGAAATCCTTTCATCTTTCTACTCGTCGATCTCGCTTACCCCGGCAGGGAAATGGCGAGAGCTCGTCTTTCAGTTTCGCCGTCTGCGTGCCGTTCGGCGTGCATATTTTATGCGCTTCGCCTACACGTACGCGGACCCCTATGTACAGCCGCCACTGGCCAATGTGTCGGTAAACTGGCCGCACGCATGTGTCGCCTCTGTATAAATGGACACCGTCTGAATATTTTACGTCCTAGCGTACGTACCTATATCGGCCGCACGTGTATTTTACATGTTTACCGGCATGTTTGTCCCGAACGAGTGCGCGGCGCACGTGTACGTGTGTACTGACCGCATCTACATACCATTTATCTACACGGTGGCATGTACGTTCTACGCTTTGGTACATTTAGCGCACGGCGCGCATTGGCTCTGTGACGGCTTCCCGTGTGTACGCCCGTGTCACATCTGCATATATATGTATATATTTTAGCGTACGTACACTGAGCTTGATACGTGCGTACATATATATACATATATATATTGGCAGAGGATAGTGAACAATGACAGTACATATTCGATATGTACTCCAGGCATTAGCGGACGTGTGTATCCCGCACACGTTTAACTGTATCATACGCGCTCCACACTAGCACCCACGTATGAATATTTCACGCACACACACAGTCGAAGCGGCGCGTCCGCCGGCCTCACATAAATTCTACGTACATAACGTACACTCCATTGTAGCTAACCCCGCGATTCTTCGAGAGACACGTACGTTGAACTCTGACCCGGAAATGGCAGGGAAGGGTCTTTGTGCTTGGCCTTCGACAACAGGTCCACGAGAGAGGTACGCATGGCACGCCATCGCTTCCAAAGAATGAAGGACGAGTATCCGGAACGACGGAAAGCCGATGCATCCACCTCCGCCAATGCATTAGTCCTCTCAAGTAACGGCGACAATGACTTCGATCTCTCGACTTTCACGTTCCGTCGACATATTCTCATCCGACAAATCCGTGAAGAGTATCGAATTAACGTAATTAACGCGAAAACTCCTGAGGAACTCTTCTATCACATCGGGAACGACACACGTAATTGTCCGAGCATATTCGCACATTAAATTACATAATTACCACTTTTCGCGGATAATAATCAGCGCACCACTGTCGAATTCGCCGATCGTCACGGACGCAATTTTCAGCGTTTCCCACATTGTCCGCGAAGAATTGAAAAGTTGCCAAATTCGGTTCTACGCTCTACAGCGGGTTTCCGTTTGCTTTTCACCCGGGTAGCATTTTATTGCAATATACACCCGGCATTTCGTGAGGCTTAGGGGTCCGGCATACGACGAGGGTTGACAATGAAACCCTTTGACATCGCGGCCGGAGCGTGGAAATGTTATTTACCCTGGCGCTCATCTTAACCGCCCTGTCGCCATTTGTCCCCGTCCGATTATCGAGTGAGAGGCGGAATCCTGACGGTCAGCGTTGAGCCCGTCACGTTCCCAGGCGTCGTCATGGGCATTAATTTCCCGCTAATGGATTCCGATTTCAGTTGCACCGAGAGTCGGCCGACTCGGACTGCGCATTCGTTCGGGACCTTGCGCCGTTCGTTTCGACCGCTTTTTTCCATTCGGCCCCGTTAATGGCCGGCTTAAATCGGCCGGCAAAGTTTGAATGGGCGCGACGCTGAAAGTTTAAGCAGATAAGAGCCGGCGTCCTCGGACGCGGAATTTTTCTTCCGGCCGGGAGTCAAGAATGCATTAGACTTTCTGGCAGAGTAACGTGTGCCCCTTGACGAAAGGCGAGGAGTTTCAAAGTCTTCTGACGCCGGAGCTCGAGAAGGAGAGAAAGAAGGCAAGAGAGAGTGAGAGAGAGAGAGAGAGAGAGAGGGAGAGTTAACAGGGGGAAAAATGCACTGCGCAAATGTCAAAGGTCAAGTGGCGAGCGCCTGTGCCAAACAATTCCCGAATGGGGTCCTTCAGGACGGATACATATTTTAAGGAGGAGGCGTCGTAAGCGGGTCGAAGTGGAAAGAGACCATGGCCGCACGATAATCTGTTTGAGGAACAGAGTACATCGAGTGTGTGGGAAGTCAACATCGGAGAAGCCCGGGCCATTGAAAAGTACGAGGCGAGCGACGCTTCGCGGAAAACTAATAAAAACGAGTCGAAACAAAAATATCCGATCCTTCCGCCGACCGTCTCGCGGCTCCGTTCCGCGTTTATTTTTTGAGTAAAATGTTAAAATTGCGCGACTAGCGTCAATATTTCTCGAGGCGACAATTTTCCGCTGCGCTCGCTAAAGCGCGCGGATACAAAATGGAGGGACGGGAAGCTGATATAGTGGCCGATGGCGCTGAACATTTTTAGGTCACCAACTTCGGGACCGTAAAGACGATGGGCGAGCGCATGGAAAATTACGCTTGCACCCATCCGCCGTGGAGGAATGCGGGTGGAAGAAGTTATTGAGCGTTTTGCGAAGGCGAGCGAAAGGCAAACATTTTTCGCGTCGAAGGAACAGTATAGTTAGAATGTATAAACGAGCGATCTTCGCGAAACAAATTAGCCGTATCTGCAGTTTTCAGCCCCCGGCTGAATGTGCCATTTTTAATCGCTTGCCATTGTATGCCGCCTGTGTACCATTTAAGAGCCTTCCATGCGTTGTCGTGCGAAATACGGCTGAGCGTTAAAAAATAACGCGTGAATCCGCCTTATCGAATAATCTGCTCCCATCGCGCGAATTCAGATCGCATTATGAGCACAATGAGGATCGCGCGAAATCACGGGGATAACGTGCGTGAGGCGCGTGTGCGATGCGTGCGTAGCGGGAAAGAGTCGAGAGAGTGAAAGAGAGAGAGAAAGAGAGAGAAAGAGAGAGGGAGGAATATGGAGGATGCAGCGAGACGATAAAAATTCTCGGCATTTCATGCGCCGCGTGCTCATTCTATCTCTACTCTACTTCTCCATTTTCTTCCTTCAGCCCGCGATAATCGCTCGGGGTTATGAAGGATTAGAGATACGCGGAAAATAGAGCGCGAAATGCTGTCCGTCAATTTTGAAAATTATACGCAAATTCGCCGATAGCGCGGAAACAATTACCGCATCGACTGCCAGCATGAAGCGGGCAGCGGAATATCGGGAATATTTGTTACGCTCCGCTCGAGTTAGATAACATTTTATGCGGCATTTGAAAATCGGGGAAAATGGATTCGACTAGTCGCGATATCTGTCTGAAATTTTGCTCCGAACTAGCCGAATGCTCTTCGGTCGGCGAGTAATTGAAATGGGAAGCGCCTCTCATTGTCGCCGAGCAGTGTTTCCAAAACCAACCCCCAGGCCTTCTTTCCTACCCTTTTCGTCCAACCCCCTCCCCTTCCAGAAGTGCTTTGCGGCTCTCGAGGGTAATGCGTACCTTTCGAGAGACTAAAGAAGAAAGAACGAGAGAGTGAGAGAGTGTGTGAGAGAGAGAGAGAGAGAGAGAGAGAGAATGTGGAAGTTGCGCTGAAAGGACCCAACCCCATCCGATCTCAGACTGTCTCAAAAGTCTTCTTCATGAAGGATTGTGGAAAGCGTCGCCCTGCTAGGGAAATACACTCTCCTTATTACCTAGCCACCAAGTGTCGCATCGTGTGAAACAGCTAGTCGCCGAGCCTGAAACTTGCCAGCTGCCTCCTCCTCGTCACGCTGATATCGCATCCGTAATATTCCAACCTTCCCTGTCCGCGTACTCGGAAAACCGTCTCCGCCCACGACCGACATTACAACGATCTGCCTCAAAACGTTTTGTCAGTCCTACGCCTGAACTGTCATGCCTGGGGTAAAAACGATTATGAAAAACGCCGAAACACGACTCGGCATTGAAGGTCGAAAATTGAAACCAAAATGAACATCAGAATCCGACCAATTTTCGCGGCTGAAGATTATCTTTTGTCTCGCGATCAATTGGCCGAAAAATCGGCATTTTCATAATGGCCGATGAAAAATATGTATCGCGCTTTAATAGAGCGTGCGATAAAGCTCGAACGACCGCGGTCGATTTTAATTGCAAAGCGAGGGAGTGCACGCGCGCGCGCGCGCGCGCGCAGCATTACAGATTTACCACTCGCCGGGCGAAAATACGAGTTTAACGAGGTTCGTCAAAATCGACGGCGGGGGGGTCTGGGCGAAAAACTGGCGCCAGTGACGTCAGCGTCCGGGATCCGAAATTCGCACCCGATAATCCCCGACGTCAGCGCGGATAAACGAGCTGTTAGCGTGCCGATAACGAGACGAGGGCGGAAAGATAACCAATTAATTTCTTTCCGAGTGCCCGTTGCGTGCGTCGGACGCTCCCGACGGCGCTATTTTTGCCACTCTCTTCCTTCCCACAGCCCGCCCTAATCTCATCCGTTCTCGGGACAAACATCGATGGAATCTGCGAACTTTCGCTCGAACGAGTACGACATTCGGAAAACTGTCCGGGAAAACGAAATGGGACTGATCGCTGACGAGAGATTGTCGAAACTTTTTCAGCGGCCGCGAGCTGACGTACCGAGAGCGGAAGGGAGCCTTAACCGTACTTAGTCAGGCTCTTATCGAGTTTATTCCTGGAGTTTTATGTCCCGGGATCGGGAATGTCGCCGGTTCATCGGCGGGACGCTTGCGGATCCCGGGAGGGCAGATCGTAAAATTAAATCACTCCGCGGGCGGGAGGGGCGAACTCTTAAGGAAGCGTCGCGTCGGAAATTACATTGGCAAGGGCAGAGTGGAGGGGAGGGGGGGTGAGTTGTAAAAGCCCGACTGGGGATGGGATGACATTTCATAAACGTGCACTTTCGTTTCCGGACTTCGTGACGCTCCGTCGACATCTTCCGCAGTGTAGTAGAAGCGTCGAGAGGAAGATTCCGCGATCGATGCATTTCTGGGTGTCCTCGAGTGTTGCCAGCACCTGTTACGTTTCGAAGAACAAGCCCTCCCCCTGTTCCATCGGGAACAGCCCTTCGGGCTCGTGGCTGGACGATTTCACTTAACCGAGAGGACTCGGTCGCATTACTCGCATGGACGAGCGTGTTACGCTCCTCGTGTCGACGTAGATTGCTTCTTAACGGAGACGTCGGCGGGGGGTGTCTTATTACACTCGGTGGGGGTCGTCGGGACGGTCTACACCCTCGCGACAGGGGCGGCATTAATTCCTACCAGGTTCCAATCATGTTCGCCGATTTATCGATCGTCGCTTAGATGCCCAGGGAATTCCGACGAAATCTCTAGACTGGAGTACTCGAATAAAAAGAGCACGAGGAACATTAGGATAAAGATGAACGAGAACGAAGACTAATCAGAAATTTGTCTAACGATCCACGGTCGGCTAAAGAGGTGAAAATCGGATCGACTCATTGAATTGTTGCAACCCGTATTTCCGGCCGAGGGAAGATATCGGTCAGAACTCAGGCCGCCGAGTTATACTCTTAATTGAAGGGAATATCGACAGCGTCGCTGGCAGTCCACTAATTCCCATCGATGCGCGTACCTGTTACTTTAAGTGAGTCCACTCCCGGCGCCCACTCACGCCGCCGTCGCTGCCCGTAGCCTCGTCTACTCGACTTAGCACTTTAATTAACGACGGGACGGAATGAGATTACTGCGGTTAAAGAGTTCCATGCGATTCAGCTCCGGCGGCCGGTTAAGGAAATTGAAAATTATGCGAGCGCCATCGATTACCCAACATTCGGATATCAGCGAATCCTATCACACCTAACCTTCCCAAATCCTCCGCCCGGATCCAAACAAAATTTAGACGGATCTCTAGACAGACGAATCCGGCCAAGTAGGACCTAAACATCCAGCCGAGAATCCGGCAACGACAAAGACTATCTGCCGATCGGGGCAGCTATAAAGAGGGGGCCGGTTCTTGACGAAACCTTCATCGTCGGGGTGACGACCTATTAGTCTAAGTGGAGGCGTTCAGGGCCATTGGCTCGCATCGTCGTGGGATAGTGCACTCGAGGCAGGAGATGAAGCACCCTATTCCCAGCCTCGACAGGCCGCTTTCGGAAGGTTCTCGTGTTCTCGGCAATCGATCGAGCCTTCCCGTTATACGTGCCTAGAAGCCCTCCTCCCCCCCCTTCCCCAGCATTCTTCCGGAAAACCGGGAGCGTGACGATTAAACGCTTACCGATTTATTCGAACTCGCCCCTGGCGAGCGGCCCGCGGACGCGCTAATTAATGCGACCTCTTAACCCAATTTCCGGCCCACTCCAGATCGCTAAGACGTCGAGTGCACCACCTCCTCCCCGTTGTTGCGTACATGCCCAGTGAAAATTGGGCTGGTAAATGGGAACAAAGCGATTGTTCTTCAGAGGCCAGAAACGAATACGTTAGCTCAGCTTCTTCTGTTCGGCCGGAAGTCGGCCTCTGGCTGACCTTAGGACAATGTTCACGCTTTAGACGGTGGAATGAGAGTGGCGTTAAAAGGTGTGGCTGGGCAAAGTGGATTCGGAGGAAAATGAGAGTGGCCGCGGCACGTATGGAGGAGCGTTCGGGTGCAGGCGCAGAATTTATTTCCGATCGATCTGCGGAAGACGGGAGGGCGGAGGAAGTCGGCGGGTTGAATTTCCGCGCCGCGATCTTGAAACGGCGAGCGAACCGCTTGGCTTTCAAATATTTACGTGCCCCGCGCACACATCCGTCCCGAGCACTGCTGGCACGGGATGATCAATGAAGAATTTAGCCGCTCGCGCCGTGCATGTCGAATCGTGTTTAACGGGCCGTGGGGTAAGGGTTGCGGAACGAAAGAGTGGATGGGACGTCGTACATCGTAGGCGGAAGCGGAAAGGGAGAGAAAGGAAGAAAGAAAGGGCAGAAGCATCCGGAAGGTCTGACGAGCAGGAAGAGAAAACAGGGTCGACGTGAGGTAGAAAATCGGAAAAGCAACGAATCGACGCTCTCATGCCTTTCTAATCGCATACGCAAACAGAAACGAAGCCCGCTAACTTCGGGAAAACAGTCTCTAACGCTACCTACGATCGCAATACCTATCTACGGATACCGAAAGGTCCGCAAGAACTTAAGAATGAGATCCTGAGAATGAGAAGGATTCCGCTTCATCTCACGCGGCGTGCGCAAGGTCATCCTATCCTACGACATTCGCAACTGACAAGCGGTCGGTATCAGGGTGCACACCTTTTCGTCGTCGCCGCATAAAACACCACTGCAGCATCAAACATCACACTCTGGACTGTGATTGGTCGAGAGGTCACTGACTCTCGGCTGGGGCTACTGGCGTTTCGCCGTCGTCGTCGTCCTCGTCGCCGTCGGTTGCGTTCCACTCGCTGGCTGCATCCGCATCTGCATACGATTCGTGCAACCGCATCGGTCCACCGGCACCCAGTTTCGAATCGTGTTTCACGCGCACACGCGGACACGCCGCTCCATTCACAAGTACGGCCGACTGCGAAACTCCCGATCGTTCGTTCTATCGTTCGTCCGCTTTTAGAAAGCCTGACGCACTCCCGACGAATCAAGTTTCAAATTCGACGTGGCACAGGCCGGATTTGCAGGCCGAAAAACGGGACCAATTGAAATTCGGAGGCTTCGGCCTCCCCGGAAACGGCACTGCTCACGACAAACACATCGGTCAATTATCACTGTCAGCTTTTTTCACCTCCCCCTTCTGAGAGAGCACGATCGATCGACACTGCTTTCCGCGCCGATCGCTATCGATCCCTGTTTGGCGAACGGATTATCGAGCCGCGTTATTGGCCGCTGAGTGGGTGGGATGAGTGTACGGAGAGGTTCATCGCGGTGCCTTACGTATGCGCCGGGATCGAATGCCACATGTGAGGAACGTAAACAATGGCTTATCAACGAAACGCAGCGGCGCTGACCACTCGTCGCGATAAGGGAGGGCAAATCCGGCAGATAGCGAACTCTGTTTAGGCGAGAGTCAGAGAGAGAGAGAGGGAGAGAGAGAGGGAGAGAGAGAGAGAGGGAGAGAAGAGTAGGGGCACGAATCGGGCCTGCTTGCTTGTTTTGTCTGCGAATTAACGAGGAACTATTGCAGAGCCGAATGTAATTACCGGCCGTTCGATCGGCGATAAACGTGATAAACGCGAAAATCGCGGATAATTATTAAGCGGCGAATTAATTTAACGCGCCCATAGGCGGATAATGCGGAAATTAACGAACGGACCCGAGGACATCCCCTGACTGTTCTCACGAGAATTTTGACCTGAACACGCACTTTCGGATGAACACACGAAACGAGTTAAATCGAACGAATTAACGCGAATAGGACGAAGGCACTTATTCTTATCATCGCTCTTGCGACCTGTCAGGATTTCTTTCGACGATTCAGACGGACGTAGATTGATAAATGTCAGCGTCAGCGAGAAGAGGGTGGCCCAATTTTTCCGCTCTGACCTCAGTGGACCGTAGATTGTTACATGCATTCTAAGCGTGTAAAGGGTTAACAAGGAGAGATTGTTGGCCGGGCGGGGTACCCAGTGACCTCAGCTACGTGCTACGTGGGTCGCCGGGTCACGCGGATACCCGGGTCGACGCATGGCGTCTCGGTCAAGGCACCGCTTCCAAAAAGTACTCCCAGAAACATGGCCCATCCTCCTCAAACATTGCGTTCGACGAAAAATCACAGAGAATCGCGCACTCGCGCCTTTCGAACGGTCTAGGTTCAAGGACGATCCTCAGGACGAAAATCTGACTGACCTAATTTGATAATTCGACCACGAGGCGGACGCGTGTTATCGGGGCCATGCGGAATTGACGAGCTTTCGCAGGTTAACGCCGAGGACAGAAGGAATAATGCGGACCGTACACGCCTGTAGCTTTAATCTTAATTCTTTGCCGTGTAGCGACAGGAGTGGTCCGACGCTCCTAACGATGACACGCGGATAACAATGAACGACACGAAGAGGTCTGGTGCGGACGCGGAATGGGAAAAAGAAATTGACCTGAATTCGGGGCGTCGGGTTAATTGCGCGTCTTCCTATTTAGCTTAATGCGGCGTCCGAAACATCGACGGCGTGTCAGGTCAAGCGATGTCGTTCAGGCCGTGAGAGGAGAGAGAAGAGAGAAGAGAGAAGTGGAGGGAGAGAGAGAGAGAGAGAGAGAGAGAGAGAGAGAGCTTCGAAAAATCGGCTGACCCAATTCCGACCGCGTCCGGGATATAACGAACACTTCCGCTCGCCTTCGTCCTTTGAAAGGCCCTCCTGGCGGCAGATAACAATCGAGGACTGGATTTGGAAGGATTTCGGTATATTTGCCTGCCTCGCCTTCCTTCTGGCAGCGGATCCGGCGAAGGACGGCGAGGCAGGTTAGGGCGCGGGAAAAAATTGGGCTGACCCAATTTCGTGGAACGACGCCAAGATCACGAGGCGTCATTCAGTCGACGTGTGGGCGCCTAAACGCGTCCACATCCACACGCTCTCCTTTCCCTCGTTATTTCTTTTTCTCCACTTGACTCTGTTCCGCTCCCGTTCCAGGCTTCTCGCCTCTTATCTGTCCGCGCCTCGAATCTCCCTTCCCTTCGCGACAGCCGCGGCGCGCGGGGTTGGACCTTAGGAGGGAATTTTACGATTGGGCGAAAGGTCAAAGGGCTCAGTTAAATTCCACTATCGCGTACACCGCGTGACGCGTCCCGTAAAATCGATCACGGTCCGTGCACTGTGCGAGAAATATTGCGAGCAACATTCAATCGGAGCACTGGAACACGTCAGCGACTGGGGGTTAGAGAGTGGGGTAGCAAGGGGGGTAGGGATTAAAAAGTTGGTTAACGAACGGATCCGTTCGCCCTTAACGACTCGCTGCCGAGCTTAAGACCCGGAGTTAACCCAATTTTTGAACAAAGACACTCGTGGCACTGTGCAATCCGTTAATATTTCAGAGGCTGCAGACAACGGCGTAGGTCTGCGGGGTGGAAGATTTCCTCCCTTATCGTGGCTCTCCTCGCCTCCACGCATTCTCACGGCACACAGGATATCCCAAACAACCCTTCAGAAGGGCCAGCAGAGTCGCACGAATGCGGGAGTCGAGGAGAGAGGGACAAGAGGACAGAGAGGTTCGAAAAATATCTCAGAATTCGACACGGCGCGAGGTTGGGTACGTTGTATTACGGGTCTGACGTTGAACCTTCGCGAAAGGTTTAGAGTGTGGAGGAGCACGATCACAAAGAGCTTCCGGCCTCGAGACTGGACTCACAGCGATATATCCACCGAGTTCCGCGGAAAGTGGAGCGGTTTGTAGGTCGGAGTGAGGTTACGCGGCGCGTTGAGGTCGGCTGGTGACTGACTCTCCGGGCGTCGCGACGCCGACGCCACCTTTGCGCTTCCCACCAACCCCCGCGGAAGCCATCCCGGAGAGCCACCCCCTCGGCGTGGCTGGTCTCCGCTCGCCGTGCAGCTGCAAGCAGCGTTCTACTACCTGCTGCTACCCCCTGCCAACGGTCGCGCGCACCTGCCCCGCTGCCTTCACTGAGAATGATCCGGCCGATTGACATTTCGACTTCGACCCGGCGAAAGGAATGCCCCATTTCTCTCGACGAACGTTGCCAGGCCGAACGGATCGGAGTGAGGCTCGTTTCGCGCCAGGCGAGTATAAATGTTTGACGGTGCCATGAATGGTTCTTCGTATTAAGTCCCGACCGAGTGATGAATGGCCGAAGTTGCCAGTGAATCGGACATTATGCGCGGCACGGTAAGGGACGACAGTGTAAAAGGCTTTCCATGCTGCGTGCGAGCGCGCGGACCGCTGAATTTACACCTATGGACTCCCGGGATCGGATAGTCGCGCACTATCGTTTGCTAGATAATTTTCGATATTCCGCCGGGAGTGATTCTGTGAACGGAACACGCGCTGCGTGGGAGACCCGGTATGCTGCGGTCCAATTTGCATCCGATTGCGATATTAAACAATGGCTTTTCCGCGATCGGTTCGAACGAAATTTCCATTGTCGAGCGATATTGCGCTCGTCGGCTCTCCCGTTTTCCTATCACGCTTATCGTGCTCGTAATATTAACCTGACCCTCTCAAACGGTCTTAAAACTCACCTTAAAAACTATATACCGTGATTATGAAAACAATCTGAGTTAAGAGAGTTTCAAGTTTCTTCGACTTTTCCCAAAGATTACCTCGATAACCTGAGCACGATACCTTTTACTATCCTCAAAAACGTATGTCGAATCTTCTTGAAATATTTCACACCCATGTCACGACTATCAGGACCGGACTCGGTAAAATTACGTGTTGTCAACCGATTGGCCAACAGTTTTCCTCCCGCCAGGAAACTGAGATTCGGTTGCTCGACAAAGTGTAACTTTTTTTCGTGCTCAGTTCGATCGAACCGGCCTCAGAAGTGCGCGCGTTCGCGAGAAGCGGCCAGCACACGGAAGTTCCTCGTGGCACTCTGTTCTGGAAGCCCCGGTGAGTGCGCGGCCGGAGTCGAGAGATCAAAGAATTCCTGGCCCCCGGAGTCGGGCCTCGACGCTCCCGCGACGCCATTAAACTCTCAATTAGAAAAGCCGCAATTAAATGTGACAAAGGGCAACGTCGGAGGCTTAGAAAGCGAAGAGGAGCCCGCGGGGACATCATCCTGCTCGTCGGCGAATTCAAATATCAGCGGAATTACTCTGCTTCTCTCTCATCCCCTCCCCCCTCTCCTCCCACTTCTTCTACTCCTCCACTCTTTCTCTTTCTCGCGCCATCTCTGTCTCTCTCCGGCCGAAGCGGCCGGGACGTGATTTTGGGCTTGCTAACGACTCCGTTACAAGGTAAGGAGGGCTGCAGAAAAAAAGCAGAGAGAATTTCTACCCGAAGCCGGGAGAGGAAGAGTTTCCGAGTTCGGAGATTTTCGTGGGAAGAAACGGTTTAGCAGCCGCTGGCTTCGTGCGTCGGTGAAACATTTTTCGCAGAGCCTGCCAAGGAATATTCATCGTTCGTATTACGGAACACAACGGGGCCGACTTCAATGCGTTCCGCCGGGAAAAAGCGAGCCGGGAATATAAATTATACTCCTCGGAAGCATGGGAAGATTCCAGTTTTCTGCCTCTCGACCATTTTCATCGAGGACCCACTCGAGTGCTCGACTTACCTATATAGTGACGTGCGTAGATCGGCAGTGCATAGATATATATTTTTCAAGGTCTCACGTCGCATGCTAATTGCATCGTGGTCAGCCATCGACGCAAGGTCGGAAGGCCAATTTCAATCAGGAATTTTTTTACCTCCACCTTTTTCCTCCTGAGAAACATGCCAGGCTCGCATCTTTGCGTCCCTTCTTACTTTCCGCGGATCGGTACACGATTGAATATGCATGACTGCGTCCAGGCGTCCGGGAACTCGGAAATTTGCGCGCGCGCCACTTTCCGAGTTAAGTCCGAGATTTCCCAGTTAAGGCACGCCACCTGATAACCGTCCTGAAACTTTCGCGCCGCCAGAAAGGATTAAGGGCAGCGTGGCAGGACGAGGGAGAAAAATTGCGCGGCGGAAAAGCCGCCGTGGGCCTTGATTGCGTCCCGACGCATGCGAGAGAGACTGAGAACCTACAGGAACCTTCTGCGAAGGTTCGCGCCTCTCGCCGGGACAATAATAATGGTTCAGAGCGTGATAATTATTACCGGTGGCAAAAAGGTGAGGCAGAAGCCTGAGTAGTGACAATTATGAAAATGTAACGAGTGCGAAGAAAGTGGCTGGGCAATTATGGCGGGTTAATTAGCGGGAGTGTGAAATTTTGCGCGATACGGGAAGCCAAGCCTCTGTGCAATTCAGAATGTCAAACGAACCCCGCTAACCACCTCCCCTGTGCTATGAAATGAATTTCAGTCCCTCTCCGCGCTTCCGTCGAAGGTTCGACCTTTCAGCTGGCGAGCGAGCGAGTCGCGAATGCGAAAGTTACGCAAAAGCCAAGCGGAGGGGGTTAAACTCTCCTAGGCTACTGTCCATCGATCCTCCGCATTTATCCACGTGTAATAATAAATATCTGACGCACGTAAGCGTCGACGTCGGCAAAGCGCACGTGTCGTGGCATGTAACGCGTCCACGGGGTGAGACTATAGTTGCACACGCCTCCGCGGAAGATGAAAAGCGAACCCGATGTACGGTGCTGCCCGCCATTCAGCCGAGTCCGCCGAGCGTGACTCGCGAAATTGCGCTGGTATTGGTGCCGGCCACGGTGCGCGATGGCGGGTTAGGTAGCGGTAGGAACGGCCGCCGGCGCTGGTCGAAGGTACCAACCCCACGGCGGCTCTCTGCGTGAGCATTTGCACAGTTTCGCGACGAGGGTGCGAAAGTATAGTTGGCCGGCCACGGGAAAAGATATTGATTTCCGATTTTCCGCGCGCGTGTCGCGGCATGCAGCCTGAAACCCACCCCTCCCGACCGATCTGGCCGGAGTTCAGAGATTAGCGACCGACTATGATTTTTTATAGGAATATTTTCTATCTCGGAGTTAGGTTGAGGAGAGAGTCCGGCTGAGAGTCGAAGTTCGAAGGACAGAGTGGCGGATTTTAGTTGACTCTGACGACGAGGGCGAGAGTGTGGGGTGGGCAGGGGGTTGAAAGAGTGAGCAGACGGTCGATCGCCCCTGGTGGAGCGTGTGAGGATAATGTCGCGTTTTCATGCCGGAGTAACGTGCATCCACTCCGACGCGGCAAGACCGGCGAGGATATTGAAAAAGTAGAGACGTCTGCGTGCCATTTGTATTTCGCTCTGAATGGACCCACTCGGGGGCACGCTACTCTTCTCTCTCTTTCCCTTTCTCTGCTTCTCCCTCTTCGGCATCTCTCCCCCTCTACTCCTTCCGGCTCAGCGACGCTATCTCGAATGTCGAGTAGCGCGAAAACACGATATGCACCCCCCATTGAAATTTTCACCGCGACTTCTGTCCCGCGGCGCGTGCATCCTGCATCCGATTTTCGAACGATTCCCATGGAATTAAGCGCTCACACTGTCGACCTCCCACCAACCGAGCGAGCGACCCTTCTACCTCGATATCAACGCTGAAATCGTGCTCGCACACCGGTGCGCGCCACTCGGCGAACATCCAACCTTCAACGTTTTCCCAGGCAGGAGGTGGAGGGGTAGATTTGCAATTAAATTGTCGGCAGCGCGCACCGATTCGAGGAAAGATTTCTCGGGCGAGAAAATTATAATTTTCAATTTTCCGTCCCGGAGAATCGGTCCGGCCTTTGAAGCCGGCGTGTACGCTTGCCATTTTTCTTTTGCGTATTCCCGCGACCGGAAAGAGTCTCGCATCCGAAGGGAGAGAATGTTTGGCGGAAAACGGGCGACCCTTTTTTTCCCGGGCGTCGACCAATTACCACCCCCGGCAACCGTCGAACAAATGGCGGCATTTAAATATTTACCCCCTGTCCGGAGTCGAGCGTACGAAAGCGGCTGACATCGGTTATTAAAAGCGGGACCGTGGGAGAGTTCCCGATTCAAAGCGGACGCGTCAAGGCGCTCCCGATGCAAGTTCAACGACCGTTTCCGATATTTCGGAACGAACGAACCGTTCATTGCCCAAATCGGTTAACTCCGCTTCCACTCTTTTTTTTAACTTCCTCGCCGGCGCGCTTGATGAAAAACTTAACTTCCTATACTGATATTTCGATCTTTCGTATTTCAATATCGAGGAAGTATGTTGCCGTCGATCAAATAAGACGTCACCGAAATTCATAGGAAGAATGACAATTACTAGTCGTAGGACGTGATATTTTATGTACATTCCATGTCGATAAACCTACCAATCGGATTTCCAATATAAAGCTAACTTGAAAAATAAATGTCACTACCGCATCACTTCTCTCTACCTTATCTCAGCCAACCAATCTGACCGACGAGCATCTCAAACGATCCGCACCATCTCCTCGATTCCCACAGCTGAGAAAGAAGGCACGTTGGCCGACCTCACGGATTGCCAGAGGATCGTCCTCTGTCAGCAGCCATCCGTGGCCTCGTAAGATTCTGTCAGCCGGCCAGCGGTTGGCCTCAGGAATAATTATCGGCTCGTCAGAAATTCATGAAGTGAGCTCGCGAAGTGGCCGCTCGTATGTTCGCCAAGCCGCAGAAACCTAAGCAGGGGAGGATAGGGGTAGGAGGCTGGCAGGGTGAGTGGTGAGTAGTAGGGGTGAGGCCGATTTCGTCAAGAAACAAGACGGCTGATGAGCGGCGAAGGAAACTGCGGATTCGACTGCGGTCCCGCCGGAGACGTTTTCGAGAGATCGAAGCGGGCCGTCAGGTTGGCAGACTCTCCGCCGACCGCAGCCAGCGGCTCCGCTGGCTACCGAACGTGCCCCCCCCCCCCTCCCCCCGCCAGCCCACGTTCGAAATTCACCGCCGACGCGCTGAATAGCCTGCATAATGAATGCGGCGGCAGCGGGCGATATGTAAAATCAGGGATCGAACAAATATTAAGTTAGTGCTTTCGGTAATTTCGCTCGCTGCGAGTCTGCCGGAATTATGGGTTCATCGATCTTGGGTTCGTAAACTCGGACTCTCCTACGCCGGTAACGATATTTTCCCGCTGTGGAGCTTGTTGATCGGCCGAGTGTTAGAAATGTGCGGAGAGATGACTATGCTCAGGTATACGAGTTGGATATTTACTGTGACGACATATTCAGAGTTTATTCGATAGACTGAGGCTTCCTCTGTCTTCGTCAACATTTATGTTTTTATGAAAATAATTGTAACCGCCACAGAGAAATGCTTTAGAACAGAGGAAAGAGCCAGCAGGCAGATTCTGTTAATGGAATCCATGTACGTGTAAGATTACGTTTCCGAACTAACGAAAGCAAGGTCGTAGAACGGAATAATAAGAAGAACCTGGAATAAGTAGGCGAAAGTAGAGTAGATTGCGTTAAAACGAAGGAATAAGGCCTTCATCTTTCAGAGAAGAAAATGGTCTCCGGCGCGTTAGCCGGATAAACACAGGCGGAGTATTTTATCGTCGAGAGGCCTTACCTATCGGGCGCCGACCGAAACGCAAAGGTACACTTCCGATTTCCGGGCGTGGGCGGCCGTTATAAATGTTACACGACCCGAGGCATTTTTCGTCGCTATCCATCTGCCGTCTGCCGCGAATAAAACGAATCGCCGTGAAAACAAGTGAGCGCACGGTTCCGCTCCATTCTCCGGAAAAAAGAAGGGAAAGAAGGGAAAGAAGGTCCGCGACCGGGAAGGAGGAGAAGATAAAAGCGTCTGGCGTCGTTAATGATACATTTTCTGCCATCTGTCATTTCTGCCGTCGCATTTCCCTCTCTCTCTTCCACTCGTCCCCTCCTCTCTGTGTTCTCAAAAGGAAACATTTACACTGGTCGCGCTTAAGAAAAATGTGTGTCGCAGCCTAAAACTGGGATCATGATTTATTCCCCCGGCGTCTCACTTCGTTCGGAAGGAAATTGACAAATGGTACGCCGTTCGGAAACTGGCATTATCCACTTGAAATGTACAGACCGGTTTAACGTAGAATCGTAATTAACCCATTAGCTGCCACGACCCCCATTTGCGTATTTTGGAATTTATATAATTATACTGTTACACAAGCTTTTGTGCATATATATAACCTAACCAGCCGAAAATAAGAAAAATACAAATTTGGCAGTTAATAGGTGTTCCTTGACTCTTTGGGAAAGTGTCAAGGTCCATGATTCTTGAGTGAGGAATCGCATCGGTGACGATCATTGGCCGATTCGATTAGAAGATTGGTATTCGCGCCGGAATGAATGGCCGGAGTATTTCGAGAAGCATTTTCGCCGGCGCGTCACGCGTGTAAAATCGTAAACTGCGCCGGAATTACCTGAAGTGTACCTTGGGAGCGTCGAGTTCAACCACCTTCGCTCGCCTACCAGCCCCCCTCGATTCGCCTTCAGCCACCCCCCCCCCCTCCCGGCTCACTTCCCACCCTTCGGGCTGCCGCCCACAAGGAAATACACCTACACTAAAGTGCGCAACGAATTGCCGACGGAATTTCGCGCCTCGCTCCTTCGGTACAATTACAGTGACGCCTTCGGGCTGAACGACTCACATTACGTATTTCGAACGTTGCCTCAACTGGATGCTTTCTCAAAAAAACGATAAAGCGACAGCGGTTATCGCGCGGAATATTTAAAGTTCCACCGGGGCAAAAAATATTGTGCCGGTAATTATGAAAATGGCCCAAGTCGAGGTAATCAACAAATTTGAAATTTTGAGTTTGTCGAGTTTTTAATTTTAGGAACTTTTGTAATTAAAAGCACGTATAAGGGATTAAACGATACTTGTATTATTTTGAGCAAGCTAAATTGTTTTAATCTCCGTTTTAAAGACAGTGAACATAAGTCGAAGTTAATAAATAAAAGTTTCTGAAACGATTGACTTACAGAACTTTCATGCCTTCCCGTCGATGTGAAAAATAAAAACGATTCTTTCATTATTTCGACTTGGACTCTGTCCGCCTCCAACATTTTACAGTTCCCGTCGACACAGTACACGGTGACCAAATTCAACATATTTCGCCAATGACAGCGGCACTAAATTTCTTAGCGACGACAGGTGGGAAAAAAAGCTGCTTCCGCTCATATTTCGTCGTCGATCGAAACGAACGCAGCCTCGCAGCTCGACGTCGAAACTCGGACGCATGCGATCCTGCCCATGAACCGCGCCAATTGACAGCTCACAATTCCAGCTGCCCGCCTGCGTTGAATCGCGCAGCTGCACAGATTCGCCGAATTGCCCGCGACATTACCGAAATTGGCCGCATTTTCCGCGACGACCGTGTCCCTCCCGACCCGGAAATCGATTCCGCTCCTCGAACGTCGTCGGGGACAACTTGTTGGCACCTCGTTGACACGCGAACTTCCGCTCAATATTCGGCGAGTCGGCTGACTTCAAGTCGAGACGAATCTCAACGGCAAACCGATCCTTTTCCCGCTTTTCCTCCGGGGTCTCCAATGACCCAATCTCCGGGTGGATGCTTCCGAAGAAGACGAGAAACACTTAAGAGAGACCGGCAGCTTCCGAGTAATCAAGAATGGAACGAACAAGTCTGTAATACGTTGAATTACGTAAAACTGCTGTTAGACAAGCTAATGATTTTCCAGTCTGATGTGAACTGGATCTAGTTTCCAGGTTAAAGACTAACAACGTGAACAGGACACAACGATGGACATGAAGGCGAGATCGAATCATTGGCAAGTCCTGGCGCGATGAAGCTGATTCGCGCGGGATGCGCGAAACGGAGGAAAGTTTTGGCTAACGAGCGGCGAACGGCTGGCGAGAAGTTGCCGTATTTTCCAGCTGCTCTCCGGAGACGTAAAAAGTGGTAGGTGACTGAAGCCGGGGGAAGATGGAGGAAGACGGACGCCTCTGGGAGGGTAAGAAACGGTTTCATACCCGTAAAATATGAAAAGACGGCGCGTATTTCACTGGCGCCCTCCCAGCTCTGAGAGACGTCGACTGTCAAGAGACGGAGAGGGTCAAGAAGAGAAGGAACGAAAGAGAGAGAGAGAGAGAGAGAGAGAGAGAAGGAGAGAGAATGGCGAGAGAAGAAACTTTTCTATTACCAGCGTGTGTCTACCTCGTGATAAAACGGACGAGGCCTCGGCTCGCTGGCGGGAATCAGTTTACAATACCAGCCCGGCTTTCATGCCTCGCTCCAATTTTTCCACCCATTCATATTCCAATTTCCGATTCTCGCCTTCTCGAACCGATAGAGATGTGTCGCCGACTCTTTGGCGTCGCGAAAAACTTCCCTCGCAACGGAGTCGGGACTTTCAGGAACAGTTCCAGCTGCCGCGACGTCCGTCGAGAATAGCTTCGTCTTAAGGAGCCGACATTTAATTAACTTCTGGTATTAAAAGCAGGCTTAATAAGAGTCGTCGATACGACCTCGATGCATTCAGAGATTCCGCAACTACGGAGCATGAATTCCGAGAGAGCAAGGATCGTAAAGAACTCGAGGACTGTCTGAGGATAATAAAAGGGACCGATGGAGGGGGTGGAGAGGGGGTGGATTCGATGCAGCACAAACCGGAAGCGATGTCGGTACGCGTGTTGTGCAAGATCCGGAAAGAGCCTGGAAGTTTGAATGCGCGCCTGTCGGAAGGTGGAAGGGGTGTCGGCCCGAAACTTTCCACCCCCCCCCCCCCCCTCGGCTAAACTTCGAATTAGGGATCTGACGTAATATCCAAAAACCCTTCGGCGTCGTTCCCGCCTCGTGATCGGTGGGTAATTCGGACGGGAGGCAGCTCGCCGAAGCTGGGACGGAATATTTACGGCCGCGCAGGATTCCTACCCCTGTGCGGCTATTGATTTTTCTAACTAGCTAATTGCTCGACGCTGGAAACATCGCTGTCTTACGCCCTAATCGCCCAGATATGAACCCTACGTACACAGAACGTGTGCTTAACTTCGTAGCGCGAAATCGACAAGTGTCAATATATGGTCTACGTAATCAGGTTAACGATTAACTTTTAACTTTGAAAGAAAACCATGTACTTTTTTTTACATACAGTTGAGAAAGGATAATGAAATGTCCAAGAAAGTCAATGTGTTAATATATGATTTCTGGTATTAAGACCGATTAATATATGAGGACTAACGTCTAATGTTACAGCTTATCAGTAATTGGAGAATTGAGCGTGAAGGTTTATTCAAGATTCGGTGTCGCGCAGAAACGTATGCTTTATCTCGCGAAAACAACGTTTGGCCAGAGAGACGAAGGGAGAAGCTCGATTCGATCGAGACCTTCGAAAGGTTCAAGTCCTTTTCCGGGAGCTCGACCCTTTGCGCGCCGCGCGCGGCGACTGAAAGTGTGGGCGTTAAGTGAAACTTCGGCCGTTATCGTGCCGATTCAATTTTCCACTTTACGTTAAAGCTGGCCACCCTCCGTGCGTCACCGGTTAATGGAAGTTGAAAGAGAAGTACCGCGCCTGCGTGAATTCCATTTTCTGACCACGCGCGCTTCCCTCCCTGTTCCTGGACGGAGAGGAGGAGGGGGTGACAAGTGTCTGGGAGAAAATATGCGACTTTTTCATTCGGCAGGACAGGTCGCCTTCCAACGGCGTCGCTTCGGTCGAACGTTTTCCCACGGCTGACGGTTCGTGCGCGCGGCGAATGTTTCTTTCGGGACAGACGTGCCCGACGTGGGAGGAGCTAATAAATTCACGATAAAGTTTTGCAGCCGAAGGAAACACGCGGGGAGACCCTTCATAAAAGTGGAAACAATGGCCGGGAGGCACGAATTGCGAAAAGCTCGTCCGGGCTGACAGCCACCGACGCGCGTTCCGACGTCGATATAGGACGATATCGATTTCGCATAAAGTTTCGGACGCGCGGTTGTTTTGACGAATGGACATTGCCAATCGCGCAATCCCGTCTGGCTGAGGGATGACTGTACGGACTGTCGGATTAACACATTCGCCCCCCGCGTCACCCGCCTGACGGGTTACGACCGCTGTTTCCAGCGGGGTCGCGTCATTGAAATCGGTCGCGGCGGGGAAGACTGGTTATTGACCGAAAATTGAAGTTTTTAAGCTTTTTCGGGCCATATCTCTGAAAGTATTGCTCGTAGAAGGCTCCGATTGCTATTTTTGTGAATGACTTTTATGGTTGTTTCGTTGCTTCCACCGTTCACACCGCCCGATTGAAGTGAATCTTGAAAGTTAAGGACAAGCTACGACCAATACCAATCGATCGCGTAGTGCGCATACAATAGCGCGAATACATTCGAAACTAATCTCAGACGTACGCAATTAATTTACAACCGGCCCATTCCTCCCATTCTATTCCTAGGTTGACCCGCAACGGTAGACAGAATCTCAGCAATCTCCTATTTTACGGTTCTTCCCACCAGACGTCGACCTGTACGAATACCCCGAGCACATTCTACGCACTGCGATTGTTCAACGGCGGGAGATTTTCGCATTCAGTTTCACGGGGTTATGTTGGGCGGATATCGTGTTCAAATCGATTCGAAGATTCAAGAGACTCCTTTTCACTCTCTCCCACTACGCCTCTCAACCCCCCAACTCCCAGCCATCAGTACACTCGGTATCCGAACAAGGCAGTAAGCAAAATCATTTACAGAACGAAACAAGAGAAAATTGCGGCAAAGAGCGAGAGCGTTCCGTTGTCCGATTTGTCTGGCGCGTAATGAGGATCGTAGTCCCGGGAGAGGGCCGATCGAAAATTCAGCGATCAAACAGTGAGTCCGCGGCTGACGCGAGCCTGCGGAGAAGAGAAACGAGCGACCTCGCGGCGAGGGAGGTGAAGTTCGGAACGTCGACGTTGGCATAAGGTTTCACGGCGGCTGGGCGTCGATATCGACCGGGCAAGTCGGCGCTCTCTATTCCAGTTGGCGAGAATAGCTGTACACACACCTCCGGAGACACGTCCTGACATACTGGGTGTCTGCCGTAGAGAAAATTCCCCACCGGATGCGATCGGTGGCAGAGCAATTAATTCGAATCCCAACCTAAGCGCATCACCGAAGACAGGTTGCGTTCTCAGATGTTAGTCGCAGACTCCAAATGTTGGTAGCTGAATAATTCGTCGGATCAGGAACGACGCCGGAAAGATATTCCGAATGCCAGCTCAATTTTCCGCGACGCGATCGCATCGTCGGCCGCGGCGCAATTTGCTCTAGACACCCTGTGCACTAATACCGACGCAGGGGGAGAGTGTACCGACGTAAATACGCTCTCTTCCCACTCGCAACGGGCGGCGCGGTTAAAAAAACAAGCGACGCGCTTAAATATGCGCACGACGCCGGCGTCGGGACGCTCGTGCGAGCACGTAACGACGCGTTACGGCCTCGACGCCGGGCCGAGACGACGTCGTTGCGACGCTAAGTCGACCCTTTCAGAAGATGGCGGTGCGAGATTCCCGCCTTTTCCAACGAATCCGCATTCAATCTCGGCGAACGACGCCCTCAAATTATCAACGTCGCTTTCATGCCGATAATGCGAATTCCGATTATTATCCTGCAGAGAAATAGAATATAAATATTCTGAGGATAATTACGAGAGCGTTTCTTAACGATCCACATTTTTCGTCGAAGTCGTACGACTCTCAGATTCGCCATTGAAACTTTGTTCTTTCCATAACTTTCAGAGCTTTCTAGAAAATTGATGAGACTTAGCAAGAACCCTGATTCGTCGGGACGGCTCGTGGGAGTCTAAAGTGTGCTAGCGTCAAGTCGAGGACATGAACGATATGTAAAGCGTCTTAATTTCATAATGACGGACCAAGGACAATTTCACCCCTCTCGTTCTTCGATTTCCCCGCTGCCTACGCGGGATCACTCCTATATCCATATGCGAATACACATTCGTCCGTAAATGCACACGCCGCCGTACAAAGGTATCTGCCCCACTTCGTATCTGCGCCGAGAATATCGTATTGACAAAGGCGAGTGCAGATAGTGCACTTATCGCGCATGTTTGTTAAACAAAGTCTGAACAACGAGCTCCCCCCCTCCGCCATCGATGATTGGAATCCATGCATCGTACGTCATGTGGCTCATAAGTCAGACAAATGTTCCTACGATTCTAATCTTCACTCCGTTACTTTCGGCATCCCATTGAGGCGAAATCCTTGGCGAGCCGGTCGTAAATTCTCATTAGGGACCGCAATGCCAGAATTTAAATGGTCCGAGCTGAGGACAGATGGAACCTAGAACTCGTGTGAGATCAGCCGGAAGAAGTTGTACACGTCCGCCAACACGCGCAGGACTCAATTTTCCAGGATTGCGCGTGGGAGAGCATCACTTAATCGCGTTTACGCCGGTGCGCCTTCATTAGCAAGAGGGTATCGTTCGCCAGTTACGCTCGTCGTTCTGCAAGAGTATCATGCTCTCTTCGCCGAAGCGATGTACGTACGTAAAATACGGAAAAGAAGCCGAGAAGGAAGACGAGAAGGTAACGAGACAACTGGAAGAGAATCAAGAGACACAAAGGAAAATAGAGGCTGGCAGGGGGGCTGGGGGTAGCAAAAAGAAAAGCGGAAGGCTGCGATTCTACAACGGTCTACATCCTCCTTTCTCCCGGCCCCAACCCCTTTCCAACCCCCACCCTCCTCATCCTTCTCACTCTCCTCACCCTCCTGCCGCCCCCTCGGCCATACGTCTCTCCTTCCGTTCCGTTTGTAGCTAAGTATCGATCGGCCGGGCCGCTTCTTGCGAGACAGACGAGGAACACACGTCGCCCTGTGTCTAGCACCATGTTTCACCCTCTGTTTGCACCCTTTAACCGTCCACCCCCGCCCGTCAACGCAATTCCTACCCTCGAGCGCGCGCCGGCCCTACGTTTAAGCGGGTAGGAAGGAAATTTAAAGAAGTCCGACGAATGTCTTCCTCCCCCCCCCCACCCGACAGCCGAATGGCGAGGAGGTTCAAAGAGGCAAAATGTGGTTGGCTCCCCTACCCCCGAAAAAAAAGAACCCTCTTGACATGCGCGCGGAGAAGTCTGGAGTGCGCTCGGCAGAATTAATTGCCGAGAGAATTGACGCGAAATAATTGGCGTTCGCGCAAGGACGTGCGTGAATTAATCCTTTAGCCAACAACAACCAACCACCCCCCACCCTGGCTTGCCAGAGTGCTTTAGCCGCCATGGCGGCCTGGTCTGCGGTGAATTTCCGGAATGCGGCGCGTACGTAATCCCTGTGATTTATTTTTCCGTAATTCGAGGCGTCGATAAATTCCGGTTAACCGCGCCGGCTGAAGAAAATGCCACTGGTTGCGAAAATCTCTAATTCCATCCGGATAACGGCATTAGGGGATAGAAGCTTCGTCGTCGTTCGATTCACATACGTTCGATCTCATCTCGCTCGTCGCTAGACGTTCGGCAATTAATCATCTAACGAATTTCAGTCGGCTCACGCTACGACTTCCTTCCAGGCGCGATTCAATAGGCAGGAATCCATTTCTAAGATATGACTCGGCTTAAGCGGCCATTATTCCCGAGTACCAACGCCCCCGGAAATTCCCGATACATTATCTAGGGCTGGATGATACACGAGATACACGCAACGTCCCATGGCCGACGTAACGCGCGCGCGAGTTTGGTAAGCCAGGGTGGCTTTGAACGCCGGCCATCCTGTTACACGTCTCTCCTCTAATTCGGTCTAAACTCGAAGCCGACCCGACTGCCGCACTTAAGCCCAAAAATAGGACGAGCCCTCCGAAACGACGCGTCCTCCTCCGCTGATTTACCTAATAATCGATTTATCCAATATTTCAGCCTCGACTCGCGTGGAAGGGAGAGTCTGAGCGAAATGTCGAGAAATCCGAAGAGTCCCGTAATCGGCTGAAGGTCGTCGGAGAGTAAATTTTGCCGCGACGTGCTCGAGGCAATCTCTGCCACCCATCGGCTCGCAATTGGCCTTAACGGCTCTCGGCGAGTGAGCAGCCGGCGATTAAGAAGCAGCTGATGGACGTTTATTGTTTGCACCCCCCCCCCCCGTCTACCCTGCCTCGGGTGCGTCAAGATTTCCCAGTTATCACGCATTCATCCGCGGCGAGTAAGGCAATAAAAAGAGGAGCCAGCGACAGCTGCGCAACGATTCGCTTCTCTTCTCGCGATTATTCTCCCGATTATTCTTCCGATTACTCTCCCGGATTATTCTCACGATTATTCTCGCGATCATTCTCGCCATTCTTCCCCGGCGCGAACGAGAGCGTCGCACAATGATGGCCAACGGGCTGCGACGGATGATAACTATCCCCCTCCCGCCCCTCTCACCTACACTCGGCAGCGACTCGATATCGTTAATACGTCGATAACAAGCGAGCTCGCGCTGAATCCGTGACGCCGCGGTGTCGCATATTAACGAGAAGCGTTCCGGGGTCGAGCATTATTAAACGGCCGCGTTACGTTTCGGTATCGCATTAATGGTCCCGCAGTTCGACCTCAACAGGTAGTCGACTGTCGAACTGGGACGTCAAAACCGGAGTACGCGGTATGATATGGAACATTCTTGCGGCGGTTGAAAATTACTTTTTTTTTTCAGAGTCGATAGTTGCCAGTATTGTAAGAATAGGGAAAATAGGTGAATTAATGTTTTTCGGCCTTCTTCGGATTAGTCTACTTCTTCCTCCCCCTCTCTCTCTCTCTGTCGCTCTCTTTCTATCTCTATCTCTCGCCTTCTCTCCTGTTCCGTGTCTAGGAACGGGTGAGCTGGTAATATCGCATTACCCTTTCGGATAATAACGTGGTTTTACGGCTTCGGTTTAAACCAACGGAGAAACCCGATAACCTTGTCTGGGACAGAGCGCGAGTTCGAGCACGTGGCATAACAGAGAGGGTGAAAACGTCTGCGGAGGGATCCTCCTTTCCATGGGGGGAGACAGCCATGCTCGGTGATGACTAGCACGTGACCCCAAAAAAGACGTTCCGCTCGGCCTGAGGATCGTTACACATTCCCGTCAGGCTTTTTTACATTTACAGAGAAAGAGAGGTCTGCTTTACCCTTAATGATCCTTACTCCGAATTAATGTATAGCCAATTTCATATATTTATACAAAGACGAACTCTGAGACTAAGGATTAAGGATAAATGTCGAAATTCTACATGGGTTCGTTTACTTCGATATCAGGAATCTGATAATGAAATTAAATGTTGCCCTTCTATTTGTTTTCGTCCGAATCTATTCATCAAGGCGTCTTCAGCGTGGGCTTTTCAATTTTCATCCCAGCCCCTTCCACCCGGGAAATATCGAGTCCGGCCTGGCCAGCTCTCCCGCAGGAGAAAAAAGTCGTATCTGTTCCTCCATCTGGAATACGCCGGGAATTGGATTACGTTCCCGGGCTCGAAGCTCGACGTTCGATAACAACGCGGTCGGCGCGTTATTTAGCTTCGAAATATCGGTTATCGAAATTTAAGGAGGACTCGATCCGCCAGGAAGCCGTTTCGGTTCCGAAACCGATGCCAAGGCCGATCGGAGTCGAGTCTTGACATCGGGAAGATGATTAATCGAAATAATCCCAATAAGACTCGAAAGAGTGACTTTTCCGTCATTCTGGAAAATAAAGGAGTGCGAAACAGCATTATCCTGGCATCCAGCGACTGCCGAGGCATTGAACTGCCGGAGAGGAACACTGTCGAGGATCGCGCCGGGGTATATTATCCTCGAACATGATATCCTTGAGCCCCGGCCGTCCCTGAATGGCGCGCATCGCCAATTTCGGGCGAGCAACGAGACGTTCACGAGTATTCTGAGCGAGGATGATCCCATTCGAAATTTAACCGCCCATCGCATAGCGCCGATTGTACTCGGTAGCCCATTAACGTTGCCTCGGCACGTGACATCCAGTAATTAGGTCAACCGACCGCCCATCCTCCCACCGTCATAGTTTGCATGTATTAACAGATGTTTGCCGGATAAGTCTGGCCGAAGCGCGCGCGGTTGGTTGACAGAGCAAAAAAAAAAAAAATTGGAACGCACAACTTTGCGGATCAAAGCTCAGCACCTCGCCAAAGAATCGCTGGGGAAGAAGGTTTGAAAGGTTTCGCAAAAAGCGCTCGTCCCACTCGAGCGGTTGAGACCGACGCGCGGAGGGGAGAGGAGACGGATGGAAATCGAACTACCCGCAAACTTCCGGAATATTCAAGAACGAGCCCGCCTATCGTTGCATTTGCCCACCGAGCGTGTGATGCATGCAAATTCGCGCCGTCGAACTTGCTAATGCACATTGTTTGTAATGAACCGATCGATCCGTCCAATTCCCATTGGCGGAATCGTAACGTTCCCGTACGGTCGAAACATCAATATCCACCCTATCCTACCCCATTGGGTAAAAGTCTGTCTGTCGGATGAGCATCCTGAAGCGATTCGAACCCTTTCCTAGAAAGCTGGGATTCGATCGAGGAAACACGTCGCAGCGAGGCCTCTCAAGGCCGTTAAAGGACTCAGTTGACCCTACCTTGCGTGGCATTCTGCTGGGGGTGGCTCGGCATTCCCGGATAAAGCGGCGACGGATGGGGCGACGGCTGGTTGCTGGACGTCCCTGTGTGCGTCGCGGCGCCCGTCGGAGTCGGCGCTGCCGACATGGAGGCTTGCTGGGATTGCTGGGATTGTTGGCCAGCCGCTGAGGTGGGTGTTGCTGCGGGGGTGCCCCCCGCACCCCCGCCACCGTTGCCAGCAGGCTGCCCGGCCGCTTGCTGCTGCTGCTGAACAGCCTGCTGGGCCTGCTGGGAGAGCTGCTGCTGCTGTTGCTGCTGCGTCGTCAGCTGAGGCGTCGGCGGCTTCTGCGTGTCGGACTCCTCGCCACCGCTCGTCTCTGCAAGAATTACGCCACTCTCAGCCAAGGTGGTAGATTCGATTATTAAGGTACGCATTCGATAATCAGCTGCTGACAGATATGTTGAATCGTTGCTGACGTTCGCCAGGGCGTCAAGGACGCAGCGAAGGGACCGAAATGGATTTCGGCAGATTTTCGGGGTGGAATTTGAAGGGCTGAACATTGTAGGAGGATGCAGCTATGCATCCGGGATGCATCTGAGAGCCGAGCCACTTTCGACGCGCGCGCGCGCGCGGCGAGTGATCAAAGTGCACAAAGGGAGGCCCAGGATTCGTGTGCGTCCGTACGCCAGCGTCAGAATTGCAGAATGCTTAATGCCCATCGACGGGATGGAATTCGAGGGAAATCTTTCGCGCATGGCCGACATCGATGTTCAGCTGGCTGATCAGTGGGATTGCAGTGCCTGACTGAAGGTCGCTCGTATTACGGCGAACGGTAATTCCGGCGTGTATCAACGATGATTCGAGTTTCTTTGATCATCGAAGAAGATGAGTCACGTGTTGGCAATTTGAATTTTCACGTTACGGGATTCAGAATGGAGTCTTGCGTGCAACAACGAGAGTATAATAAACGCGCTTAAACGTTGACTCTACCCCTCCAGTCCCCCCCTCCCCGCCCTTCCTTCCTGGGAAGCCGCAGTCTAAGTTCGCACCGCATTAAACGGGAACTTGAACGCATTAAGTGCACGCGCACTCGTAAACTCGATGCATACGGGCATGGGGAACGACGGAAATGAAGTGGGGAGGCTAAAGGATCCTTCGGAGCAGGGAGCCGTAATGGAAAAAACGTCGATGCTTTTCCAACGTCACGAGAATTGCGGATTGTCGGCGGCGAGGCATTGGGATCTCATTAAAAACTTTTCCCGCTCGAACTTCGAAGCGGTAATAAGATTTCGCCGAACTGGAGCTGGGACCGAATTAAAGTATCGCGCGTGCAGGATGCCGAATTAGCGGTCGATGTTTCGGCCGATCGACGATATTAATTTCATTAGCGCGCGCGCGCGCGCGCGCTACAACGCAAACGTTGTATAACGTATGAGCCCGCCTGATCTAATTAAACTCGCCGCCGACGATCCGCCATTTGCGGGCCACGAGTGAGAAACGTTCGAACCGCCGGCCCTTCGAGATAATCTCGAACGTAACAATGAGGATTTCTTAGAGGGGACCTAAGCCGGGGCTAATGAGAAAACTCGGATAGTTTCGCGGAATAATTCGTGGGATCGATCGTGGGGCCCAGCGGCTCTTTGGCGTCGCGCACCATGGAATATAACCGACGCCATTGTCGTGCCAGGCGCCTCTGGCAAATGGGGGGTTTCATTAATCAGCCGGATTCGGGAAGTTTCGACCACCCTCGCGAGGGTTAACGCGAAACAATCGGCGGCGATGTTCCGGCGACTTGCAGACTTTTGACCTTCGAGGCCGGCCGAGCATCAAAGATTCAGAAGCGGCCCCAACACTCGTCGAAGGATGAATTGGCGTCTACGTCGCGAATTCTCGTTCGCCGACGCCGTTCCGTTAATAATAGAGTTACGGGACGGACGGCAGTTTTTTGTCTCGCGAATAATTTATGGCTGCGCAAATGTGCGGCGCTGCACGATGCTGGGCGATTGAAGCTTCTGGAGCCGGGAGCTTTGGTCGATGATGGTCGGTAAACTCGCTTCCAATACTATCGCGCCACGGTAAGGCTTGCCGGGAATTGTCCTCTATCGCCTACCGGTACTATTTACTACACCGCCATTGATTCGTCCGTTCATCGCGAACTCATTCGTAAAACGAAAAAATAAAAATGTACACAATTTTCCGAGAATGAATTTCAGCGTCACATTCCAGAACATCGACTTTTAGAGAATCCCCTATCGTCCGCTGATATACTCGACTACGAACATTTACCACATTGTTAATCCATTATCCACATCCTTTCGAGCATTGACTCGCCAGGTAAATGAAACATACAAGCACGCGATCCAGCATTAAATTCCTGGATCTCACGTAACGCAACATGTGTATCCCATCGTCCGTCGACCCTCGTTCTCTTCCCCTCGCCCCCCACCCCTCCGTCGCGTCTATCTATTTATCTGCCTATTTATCTATCCAGCTGCCCCTATCTCACGTCCCTCTACCCGACGCCGACGTTCCACCTTGAATAATCGCGCCGTCTTCGGCGCGGAATGCCGATGGCCTTTTCCGCGATTCCGGAAATTGTCCTCTCCGGTCGCCTCCTCCGTGCGAATCGGCGCGCTGTCACTAACGACCGTAAAACGTAATCACGGACTCTGCCGTTCGACAATTTGCCGGGCAGACCTGACGGTCGCCGGATTGCGTTTCCTGTCCAGTCGGCGGCCGGAGTACATTTCCGTGGCGCTCGCGCGAAGGTCAATGGGGGAGAACGTGGGCAAATTTGACATTTTTCTCGTTTGACAGAAGAGCAGAGATTCGGGAGTGTGTATGACGAAGCAGTTCGGTGAGTTCGATGACCTTACGCTGAACGTAAGTAATCGTAATAAGTGGTGACGAAAATAGTTTTCCTGAATTTATTGCTAATGGCAGCGTTTATTCTTGACAGTATCACGATGGGGGGAAATAAAGATATTCCATGCGAACAATTGACATTTTTCTCGTTGATAAGAGCAGAAATCCGGGAATGTGTATGACGAAGCAATTCGGTGAGTTCGATGACCTTACGGTGAACGTAAGTACTCGCAATAAACAGTGACGAAGTCTTCCAGAATTTACTGGCAATGACAGCGTTCATTTTTTACGGTATCACGATGGGAGCAAATAAAGATATTTCATGCGAACAATTGACATTTTTCTCGTTGACAAGAGCAGAGATTCGAACGTATATACGTCGAAGAGGTTCATAGAGTTCGATGGCCGTACGTCGAACGCAAGTAATCGTAATAAACACTGACAAAGGGAAATAAGGATATTTCATGCGAGCAATTGACATTTTTCTCGTTGACAAAAGCAGAGATCCGAACGTACGTACAACCAAGAGGTTCGTTAACGTCGATGACCTTACGTCGAACGTAAGTAATCGCAATAAACAGTGACTGAATATACTGTCAATGACAGCGTTGATCTTTGACTGTATCACGATGGGGGGAGATAAGGATATTTCATGCGAACAATTGACATTTCTCACTTTGACAAAAGCAGAGATCCGGACGTAGGTACGACGAAGAGGTTCGTTAACGTCGTATGACCTTACGTCGAACGTAAGTAATCGTAATAAACAGTGACTGAATATACTGTCAATGGCAGCGTTCATCTTTGACGGTATCACGATGGGGGGAGATAAGGATACTTCATGCGAACGTCACTCACCGTTCTCGGGAAACGATGCCGATCGTAACACGGGCAATAGAATTCCTTTCTGCACCAGTTCATCCCTGCTGGCTCGCACTGAAATTTTTCTCTCCAGCGCTGCGGATCACAAAAGGCAGAAACAGGCATTGTTACCGTGACAGTCTTCCTGGGATAAGTTGAACGGTGGGGAATGTTTACTTCTTTAATCGGGCAAACAGATTAAAATTGTACCGTTCTGCCGGCGGCGGTAGAGTTCTCTTTTTCGGGGGTTGGAATTTTAATGGGCGGAGATGGAATAATGTGTGGCAATAAAGAGCTTGTTCAGAGAGGAAAATTAGATACTCACATAAGGAAGCAGCTTCAAATTTATCCGATTTCTTTTTCCGCTTCCATTTCCAAGGCTTGAAGAGTCTACCGAGGGCCGAAAACTTGCTTTTCCTCTCGAGGGGTGGCGTTCTCGCCCCCGAGCCCAAACTGTTTGTCCGGAGAGCAGCCCCATTTTGTTTCTTCGCTGTAACAGAGAAGGAAAATATTCCATAAAAAACACTGCTTTCAATTGTACAATTGGAAATAATCTTGATTTCTTAATCATTTTATGCGACCACCTGCCACGAATTATCAAGAAATTTTTATCGATTTCAACCCCCCAACTAACGGTAAAGCAACATGTTGCGAGTTGCCGAGGGTTGGACACGTTATCGGCTCCTGATAAGGCGAGGACTCGTTTCCACCCCTAGCAGAGGGTCTGAGAAGCTACCTTCGTTATCGACAGTAGTTCTTCTCCGATAGGGGTTGAAGCGGAAACTTCAAATTCCTCCTTATCATCCTCCGTATCGTAGATTCTTAAAACCCGACGGCTGGAATTCAGGGAACTTCTTTTCCCTAAATTATTTTTCGAAAAACGACGTCGCAACAAATACATCGTTTTATTATCTACTTGAAATATTGCTGACCGTTGACGAGCGTTGACATTTTAATGCAAATCGTTGCCCGCGAAATTGCGGCGAATCACAGAATGTGATTACGCGGACAATGTTTGCGGTCAAAAATTTTGCAAGCCGAAGCCGCAAACGAATTTTGTGCGCGCAGCGTCCGGAGCCAACGAACGATGTAATGTTTCGGATGTGCCTCGAATGGCGGCGAGCGAATATAAAAATTATGTATTTCAGCGGGGTTCATGTTTTGGTGGCGAGAAATGTGTATTGGCGTTCTATGGACGATGCGATTCGTGACTAGATTTAGCAAGCACGGAATACATCGAATCTCTATACAGTACACCGAATTGGAATACACGGTGTACAGAAAAATATACATCGACAGTGAAGATGCGAATCAAAATTTCTATAACAAATTGAAGCTCTACATTAATTATAAAAAATACAATCTTTTTTTTTATGTAGACTGAGATCAATAAAAGTAGGGAGAGAGGAATGGCGGTTCGACTGTCGGACTGTGTCCTAAATGACCGCTCATGAGAAATCGTTTCTCGACGTCTGGTTACTCTCCCGTTTTTCACCCTCTCTTAACTCAGACAGCCGTGTAGCCGGTGTCACCATAAAATCAATACCCGACATCGTGACCCCATAGGTAATTTACCGCATTTTCCCCTTTGTACCTTCTTCCACGAATTCCCCCCAGCGAGATCAATAGCGAGGCTTATCCCATAAACGAATTTAATAAATTAACAAATTCCGCGCCAAGACCGACCTCATTAAAAATTATTCGAACGAAACGTCCGACGAACATTTTTACGAGAACACTCACAATGAGCGTAATCACAGCTAATTGTCCGCGGCGAGTTCGAACAGCTGATCGCTCGCACGAGAGTCTGAAAGGCGACTTTGGTCCGCTCGCGTACTCGCAGCCTCGCTCGTTACATTTCGCGGCTCCTAATTAAGCTGTACTTCGTATTGATTTTGCCGGGCCATTCTGCAAACTCGACCCTTCCCCCCCGCGGCATCGCCCGAGGCGACTGCCGACGCGCAACATTTGCATTTTCCGCGAGCGCGGTCCGCCGGACTCCGATCGGCGAACATCAAAAGTTCCGGCTGGAGAGGATCATAGCTTGTTACCCGGCTCCGAATCGTCCGCTCAGCCGGATGCACTCCCATATTTTCGGCCAAAAAACGATGAAAGTCCCTGCGCGAGGTATCGTTAAAAAAAGGCTGATATCCGTTCTGGAGGAAAAACGACGCTGGAGAACAAATTTTTGAAGCCTCTCCGGCTTCGGACCGATTGAAATCGTTAAAATAATCGTCTGCGAGAGGACGAACGTGTCACTGTATAGGTATGTATGCGATGTTAGTAGATTTAATTGTGTATCTTTTGCGAGCTTAACTCGATGCACGCGATAAAATTCTACACCCCCTACTGTGAATACTGATAATTCGTACGAAGTCCGCTCGCTTTTGCGTAAGCGTGTTATTTATCAGGAATTAATTGTTCGACGTTGGGCGGGGCTTTTTCAGGTGAAAATGCATTTCGAACGGATCGCGATTAAATTAATATCGCGCTCGAGGGATGAAAATTTGTCCGACGAGGTTAGGGCCACTTCACCGTAATCCCATCATCCTAAACAACTCTATCCGTCCGACTGCACGCGGACGCCATATCGATCTTAATGAGCCCTTCCCATAACTCGTCGCACCCTCTCTGCGGCCAATCCGCCCCAGGGCACATAATGCTTTCAACCCCCTCGATATATACGCAGTGAGACATCTGCAAGGCGTAGCTCGAAGGTGGGCATCGATACATTTTCCACAACTTCGACCGACATCCATCAAGGACTTGCCAATACCTTCAATTCGTTCGACGCTTCAAGTATCAAGGTCAAATAATAAATCTTAATACCCGCTGACGCACGTGATGGTAATTAGTAACGTATCCTAAGTAGCAAATGTAAGAAATAATTCATTTTGGCTTAGACACAATTAACCCCTCAACGTACGGTTTCTTTGAAATAAACAGGCCAAAAATAATCAATATTTTTTTTTATTTAAACACACTTTAGAGCATTCTCTTGGCAAACATAAATAAATACAAAGTTAAGGGATAAATCGTCTTCCGTCCGACATAATTGCCTACGTCAGCGTATATCGGTCCAAGTTAAACAAAAATCCAGTACCAGACCCGAGCCATTTTTCATTACCGCAATCCGTGCTAAATGCAGCCTACGTTATTGCGACTCGAGTAGACTTCCCTTTAACTCGAGGCCTCGCATCGACAAAAGGCGAAGTATCTGAGTGCTCCATTTTGGGCGTTTCACCCCATACGTCGAGACGCCCCCACGAGGGTGGCTCCGCAGGGGTAGAAGAGGGCGGGCGGGCGAGCAAGGCAGGCTAAAGAAGAAAGTGTGCGGCGGTTGAGCGTTGTCAAACGGCAATTTGGCGGAACCCCTTGCGGGAAATAATGGCCGATAACGTGCGGTAGGGCAGTTTCAGCCCTTGCCCGTGCCGTCACGCCGAAACGGCCGCCGATTACCGACCCCCCTAAAGCTCTCCGCGGAGACACTTCTGTCTTCCTCCTCTGCCGACCCCCGAAAGTTGGCCGACTCCCTCTTAACGTTGCGGGCCGAGCGGCGTGGAAAAAGAAACGAGGTGCGGCCGGCGGATAATCTGCCGCAGACAGTGACGACGCCCTTTCTTGCCGGGACAAAACTCAGAAATCCCTCCAAGACGTCGGATCCATTATCCCGAGAGGCAGGGGCGACAAATATGAACCGGAACGTCGATGCGGCGTCATTCTCGAACTGCGTCTCTCAGTGGAGAGAATCGACAGCTTTTACGAGATAAAAATGTATAGAGGATAAATTGAGGTCTGGTGTAATGTTCCCTGGAGTGGCATCAATTACTTTTTTTGTCTTGCACGTGTCAGGGTTCCGTACGATTCCAACCATAGGTCACTCTTTCTTTAGCAACAATCTATTATTAATTAAATTTCTTTTTAACCCTATTCTACATTATTATTTATAATTTATTGAACACTTCTCAGCTTTGAAAGCAGATATACAATTTTGCGATGAACGATCTCACGTGATGCGAGTTCGCGTTGACAGCGTAGATCGGAAAACGTCGGTTTCCTCCCGGGACAAAATCGCACTCGACGTTGAGACTCGGTCGGCGGTATTTTCGAAAAGTCGAAGACTCACGGTCGACGTCAATCAGTGGAAAAGGGTCGAGGAAATAATGCAGAGGCAGTCGCGGTCCATCGGGACTTCTCGTCGGTCCTCCGGTCGGCTCGGAAAGAAGGAAAGCGTCGGTTGCGTGGCCGCGACCGATGCCGAAGTGGAATAATTGACGCCACAAAGCACTTCCGGTGTGCCCGGGAGGCCCATTCAGCCGCGTCAAAGGCCTTCGAGAGCTGTTGCACCGCCGCGGCAACGTCTCCCGGTCTGCCAGACAATGGCAATATTACGCGACGATGGAGTGCATTCGTGCCATTGTTCGAGATCGTGCCGCTGCGCGCCGATCGGAGACGAAAGGGAAGCGATAAGATCGCCACTCGGACACAGAGACCGTTAAACTCGGCGCAAATCCATTCATTACGCTCAACGATCGTCGATAGCGGACATTTCACTTTCTCTCGCCACTCAAGATCGGCCATTTCTTGCCGATAGTTCGAATTGAATGTAATCGCAGGATGTACTCCATCGGGCTATATATCGACTCGTTAATTGTTCATCGTTACTCCGTTACGTGAAGTTCGAAGCTTAGATCGTCGAAAGCTTTGTTACCGTCATTGTCGATCGGTCGCTGCTAAATTTGTCGAGTGTTCGGTCATCGTCTCATGAAGAGTACATTTGCCCGTTACGTAATCGACGCTGTCCGGAATGTCGATAGGTTAAAGTGTTTCGGCGGAGTAAACCATTGTACGTACGCTATTTGACAGGAAGGTGCGTAACCGCGATACACAGTACTTTGCGACTCCCAGTCGGAGCGGTTAATATGCAAATGGCCCCGCGAACGGTCGACCATAGATAGTTGCGGTCGTTTAATCCAGGTCGATGACGAGCCGCATAAAGGGATTTCCGGAAGAGCGGTACTCCCCGAATGTGTACATAAATTTTGAGCAGTGCCCGCCATCGCCGGCAATTTATTTCGCATTAGGATAAACTCGCGCGGGCATTTTCGGTCTGAGCCGGGCCAGAATTCGTACAAATTCCCTCTCGACCCCCCTGGAGCGACTCTAAACACGCATGAAATTATGCGCATACGGCGCTTAAACCGTCTGTTTTTATTCGTGTATCTAAACTGGGAAATTAAATATACGGCCGGCAAAGCGAGGGGTCAGCCCAGATTAAGATAGAACCCGTACACGCCGTATCCGATTAGCGCGTTAAACCCCGTGTAATTCCTTTTACAAATCATCGGTCAAACCTCCCGAGCCAAAACAATACCACCCCTCCGTTGCGATCGACGCCAAACGCTGGCCGCAATATTATACACCTCTGTAATTTGCGCGAGATCGGATATCTGGGATATCGGTGTCGGATCCGGTATCGTCTTTCTCTTTGCGCCTACATAACTGCAGACAGTGTTATCCATTACGTCGTCGAGTCTCTCTCTCTCTCTCTCTCTCAGACTCACTCACTCACTCACTCCCCTCTCTCTCAAGTGTGAAGCTACGCTTTTCCGCGCTGCGCGGAAACAAAAGAATTTCAATCCCGGCGAAAGTATCTAATTGGGAAAATCTTCCATTAAGATCCGTGACCCCTATGTTTATGCCCCCGTTACGGGGGCGAGCATCGTAATCATCCCCCGTATGCCGGATCGGTTCCGCATCGCGATCATAGGCGTTTGCGGGCGAGACATTGCCAACGGAGAGAGAAAGCGACGCTAATATGTCGCTCGGGCCGAGGCCTGCGGCTTCGATAACTGCGAGCGGACAAATCGACTCGAATGCCACTGGAACCGCAGTAATATGTCGCCCAAGGTTCGCGCGCGCGCGCACACACAAGGGCGAGCCGAGCGAGCGTAGGTGGGCCTCGACGCAACAGGCTCCATTCGGTTACAACAATAGTCCCACTATTGTTCCAAGATCCGAGCGATTCGATTGTGAACGAAAGGATTGCCTCGGAAAAAACGGATTCTAAATTCGACTGATACGACTAATTCGATCGTTCAACTCGAGACACGCATATTGCCGCGCCAATTTCTACAGTCGTTACCGTTGCTACGGTCAATGCCATTAGCCTTCGCATTAGCATTACTGTTAGTACGACTGTTATTTCTGCCTAACGAGGCTAAACACCTCTCCAGACGCGGCGAGATAGAAATTAACTGGCTGACCGTCGGCCGATCTCGCATACAGGCGTAACGACCTCAAAATCCAGCCCTGCTCTCCCTTCGTCCCTCCCTCCCCTTCCTTCCTTCCTGACTGGCGGTCGTAAAGCGCTAACGGAATAACGGAGGTTTCCATGACCGAGCCGGCGGTTCCGCGGAGGCTGTCGAGGGCGGAGGGTAAAAAGTGCAGGCCGGAATAAGGGTTGCAGCGGTTAGGGCAGCGAGCCCTGGGCATCCCGCGCGGAGGGCTCGTCGGTAAGGGATGCTGGGGCGTTGCCATGGGAACGCCACTTTGTTTTCCGTTCTCCAATTACCTGGCCGCTGGTTGTCAACTTGAAACCCTCGGCGTGCGTTCCTGATGGCGAGACGGGAGGTTAGGTGGGCAGATAGGTAGGTAGGTAGGTAGGTATGTAGGTAGCCGGGTAGGTAGGTAGGCAGACGGGTAGGCGCAGGTGTTTTCGGTCCCGGAAGTTCACGGCTGGTTTAAGGGCAAGTCAGTCAGCCGCGGAGACACCGAACTTCCGGTCCGAAGGCGGAAGTGCGGAAAGAAGAGCTGGGAGGTGTGCGAATGTGAAATTGAGGAGGCACGTATGCCAAGGTACGTGGTATGGAGTCAGACGGAGCTGTACACGGGCCTGTACGTGTGAACCTTGTATACAGGCTCGTGCAGAGGCGTACGAGAGGGAGGCACAATGAGGAAGAGAGACGATGATGGACAGGTGGACGGACAGACGGGCAGACGGACGCGCGACTCCGGCCATTGAAACGTGCCCAACAGCGGCAGTCAGAATTTCGCGCCCTAAAGCGCCAGAGACCATGAAGCCAGGCCTCGATTTACCCTTCCGCACCCTCGGCCCATCCCTGCGCCACCTCTACTCCCCCCCCCCCCCCTGTCGCCCTCTTATTCGCCCTCTCGAGTTCGAGGGATCGAATCTCCATTATTCGCCTTTCTCTCGGGGCTAAATGCTCGTTAATCCCAAATTGCATCCACTACCCCCTCCCCGCCCTGATCTGACTTTGTCCTCTCCCTTTGTCCCGTGGCTCCCTCTGCCTCGCTCCGGCTTCAGCTCCGTTTGCCCTCCACCTCCTTCTCCCTCCCCCTCTATGCCAGTCTGCTTCTTCACTGTCCCATTGATTTCCCAGTTTTCTTCCTCCTAAGCATATCGGCACCATATACTCCTGTCCCGCGCAGATCTACCTCTTTGTCCAGCGCGCTTTGAGACTCGGGCGGCGACGCGACAGGAATAACAGCAATTACGGAATTATCAGGGGCACAAAGACAGAGGCCGAGGGAGCGGCGAAGACAGAGGTCGGGCCGAAAATGAGAGAGAGAGGCGAAGTCGGTAAGGGGTGACGCGTGTCAAAGCCGGAGAAAAGAACGGTTAGGAGCTTAACGCGCGAGGATGCCTCAGAAGCGACGCGCTGCAATTAAAGCGAGCCTTCAGCGCTCGCGAATAAAGCCGTCGGCGATTAATTCACGTGCCGGCAACCGGGCTGGCAACGAAGCTGGCAACGAAGCTGACAACCAACCCGGCAACGAGAACCCGGCAACGAGCCTGGCAACAGACGAAGGCAACGAGTGCCGACCGGAAATGGAGGGAAACCCCTTTTCCGTCCTTTCGTCTCGCGAACCCAGAAACTTCCCAACTCGATTCCCGAGATTTCGCCTTTCTGGCGGTTAGCGGTACGAAAGCTTCTCTAATTAGAAATCGGGGCAGGGACAACTGGGAGTTAACGAACGAACAGGCTGGCAAATGATGACTATCTCGTACCTTTCGCTATGCTTTTCTTTCTGTTCAAAGATGTAGAAAGACAGGTAGCTCATCTTGTAGGTTTCAGAATATACTCTCTACGTATTATGCACAGTACATAACCGAACGAACGTGTAAATCTGATATCCGGCCCACAAATGTGAAACGGATCATTATTCGAGAACGATGCCGAGCCCGTCCGTCCTCTTTTTCCACACCATGGTCGCCATGGTACCGTACTTGCAATTACCGTCTTCTTCGATTTTCCCGACCTTCAGCGCGTTGCGCGCGTCTCGCTGCAAATATAAATACCGTGTCCGCGGGTATTTTTAACCGGTCTCGCAGGCCTCGTTATGCGGAAAATATGACGCCGCGGACTCCGATTCCTCTCGTTACGGACTAACGGGCCCCTAACTGGACCTCCCGGCGTCCCGGGGCCCGGAGTCGTAAATCTAATTCGCGTCAAGTCGTCGCTGGCCGAACCCGCGCGGCATTGTTCGCCGCGAAGCATTCGATTTGCATTCAGCTACTTTAACGAGCGCGCGGGGGTGGACGACGAGGCGAAAGAAACAAAAGTTTCGTACACATTCATGCGCAGTTCACTTCCGGTTCTACGATCGACTCGAATCGGGAGGCCACTTCGGCCTCTCGAAGGCCAGAGTGCGCGCCTTTCGTCGAAATCCGCTTATCGAACGCGAATCGAAATGAGGGCCCGGAGCGGTAGAGGGTGGAGGGAAGAGGGGTGGGAAGTAAAGAAGCGAAGAATCGAGTGGCTCGCGGGACAGTAATGACAATGGGACTTAATCGCGAAAATCGACTCGTCCGACGTTATCCGACTCCTAATCACTGCCGAGCTCAATTTTCCCGCTGCCAGACAGACTTTTCCCACCCGCTGTGCTCCCCTACCCCCTCCCCCGTTTTCTTTCCGCTCATTCCCATCCGCTCTTTCAGGCGGCGCACTTATTTTTGTCGCGCATGCACACGCGAGACTCAATGAAACGCTCGCCGCGCGCGAGAGGCAGTTTTCAAAGAGCCCCGAGGACACACAACATCGTTGCAAACGGAAAAACTCTCGAAATGAGTACTGGGAAGCGCGCGCGCGCGCGCACTCACCGTAGAGCGTAGGAGCCGCCGCGTTTTCATTCTTCGCCACTGACGAGCGAACAATATGAGAATAAAGTCAGCGGCGCTCAACTCCCGAAGCGAAATTGCCGGCAAACGCGTGATTAAACGTCGGCGCGATGTGCGGCTGGAGGTGTTAATTAATTGGATTCGTTGCACCGATGTAAAGCCAGGACGCGAGACGAGGTAAAGAGGCGCGAATTTATCGTTTCCGCGGCTGCGTGAGCGTAAACGATGACAGTCGGTGACGAAACGAGGATTGAATTGAGCAATGGTCGGATTAGTGAATCTTAATGTAACTTATTTCTTCTAACGTCAAGGAAACCTTTGGAAGACTTCCTATAATAGTAATGTAACTGAAGTTGGCTAGAATTATTACTCCGACGTCAACGATAACCGGAATACAGCACCTTGCGACTGAATAAACACGGTTCATGTGGGTCACGGTGGATGTCGATAGGGGACTAAAATGAAAGTTATGAGACGGTCAATCGACGGAGCGGCATATCGCAAGATGATCGAACTAAACTTGGCCGAACGTCAACGCGGAGTATAGAACGAGCGAGCATCCTCTCCGACCTTCTCAACTTTCTTCCACCTCCCCACCTCGCCGGCCGGTGCCAACTGGGCTTGCCAAAAACGTGGGATAATCAATTTAAATGCCGCGCTGATGATTCACTAGCCCCCCCCCCCCCTCCCCCGTCCTCCATCGCGCTCTTTCCGTAACGAACACAGCTTCCCTTTCTAATTCCGCCCACCTTCCGCGATCCCGAGAAGAGGTTCGATCCTCCCGTCTTTTCCGGGCCGTATCAATATTGACGCTCGATGCTGCTGGACAAACTGCTCCCCGCGATTTGTTGGCAAAGCGTAGTCCGTAGCGCTCGTTCCAATATAAACACTTTTTTATCGCCCCTTTCACGCCGTTTAGTCCCGATAAATATGCAGAGCCAGTGGGGAGGATTGCATTTTAGTTTCGGGCGAATTTTTCCACCAAAACTTGATCTCTCTCTTTCCCTCTCTCTGTCTCACTCGATTTGGGCATGTGAATCAGCTGTGTCGGGACAGAACGGTCGGTCGACGACTCGCGTTTATTTTTGGATCCCTTGCCCTCGACTTCGGCCTTAACCCTTTAAACGCCGGCTTCGGTCGGAAAGATACCGAGACACTCGTTGAGCCAGGAAAGATCGGCTTATTGTTCTCGAATGGCGAGGGACAAATTCGAAATAGTTCGCACCCGTTCGCAGCGGCCAATTATGAGAAATGCGAGAATAAAGCGACGATAACCGCCATGCGGAGAGGAAGGCAGGTTTATGAGCTCGTTTTTATTTTATCGGGTGGGCGTGGACGAGAAAGGAAACAATATTTGCGCGGCCTGGCCAACGCAATTAATCCGCGGAAAATTTATTTTACGCTGAATTAAAACTAAAAGTCGCCCCCCGAACGCTTTAAAGCGTTATCCGGCCCGCCGCGGTTTTGCGCGCGAACCAGAATGCACGCTCCGGCAAATAAACAATAATTCCCGCGGGGAAGTTGGAAAAACATGGCGCCGGATAACGAGCAGACGATTGCGAGAGTTGAAAAATTATAACCGGACAATAAAGTATGGGAAACAAATCTTGACCGTGAGGTCAAGTGGTGAGCTCAGCTCGACTACGATGGAAACATTTGTCTGAACGTTTATCACAAATCTGAACATTTCAGACATTTTCACTTGTTTAACATACAATTTCCGCAATAGGAAGCATCAAACATTCCGCGGAAGCCGATAATTAGCAAAATGACATCGCATGACCGTTTCAGCGCGATAACAGTTTCAAAGGACGCTTCTCCGGGGAAAATCGTGAAAAATACATCAAACGACAGACAGCGTGTGCGCGAGTTAAATCAGAGGTAGAGAAAAAGAGTGACCTATAAAGCAACGACGGCAAAGTTACGAATCGATGAATTCCCCTTCGAGCGAACAGAATGTCGGCAGAGTAGTACATTTGGAAGGTGCGCACGGCAGGATCTGGTAACGTTCCCGACGTTGTGAACGCAGCCATACGTTCAGCACCGTTATTCGCCTACTCTACAGCGAGCCTCGGCTCGGCGTAACGTACTACGCCACGGTAGTAAATACATTACGCGGCGCGTTTACGTTTACGCTGCTCTCCGTGGGCATCGTGCGTGCTATGATGCGCGTGCTATGATGCGCGTGCTACGAGGAGCGAGCCATGTGTGTTACCGGTCACGCGATCGTCCGCAGGACATGTGACCGGCTTCTACGCACGCGCAGCTCACCTTTCGCTTCATCCTGCCAGCGAACGAGAGCGCAACGATAAGAGTCGATTTTCATCGATAAGGAAGGACACCTTTGTCCGCCGATTCTTACTTCACTGACTCGTACTCGGCCGACTAATACCCTCAACGCAAGTTGAGACCACTGACAACATGACTGTCTGCTTCCGAGAATTTCGCTTGGATCACGCTTATTAATAATAGACAAGCTTGCCGAGAGAGAGTCTGATGGGAGAGTGCTTCGGCCGATGACTGTGTGTAGATACGGAAAGGTGAGCGTAGTACGAACGTGAGTTTCGGATCGGAAGATCTTTTTACCTGCGCACTTTCGAGCGGCCAGCACGTATGCGTACTTTCCGGCCTCAGGTAACGCAGTCAGTGAACGTTCGTTTCCTGCAGGCGTTCATGTAAATGGGAGTGGGATACGTGTGTACAGGTTCGAAGATCGTGACTTGATTTTGGCCGGCAGGTAAACGGGGGAACTCGGGCCAAAACGAATGCTCTCGGTTTCGGGAAATTTTTCCGAGCCCAACCGGCCGCTGGATTCCGATATGTTCGGAAAATGTGCGCCTGTAAACCGACGGCGTCCGCAGCGAACCAGCCTTGGCACGTATGCGAGAATTTCCGCTGATTAACGGGCGGCGCTGCTTAATAAAACTTTGTTAAAAGCGCGCTCGGACTGAGAGTCACGATATCCACGTTTAAATGCCAGGCAGGGAGGCTGTGTTAGGAGACCTACTTCTGGCCTGCCTACGTGCGGCATGCGTCGGCTACGTCGTACGCTCGCGTATTGTTCCGCGCGCTCGAACGGCGGGAGAGTTATAATATGGCCCGAGGATGGGAACGCACCTTTGCATACGCCGATAACTGTTACCTCCCGAGCGTTCCAGCGATTATCGCGCATTGTGGAAAGGTCTCAGGACTGGATCGTCGGCTAATGGCGACGCTGTAAAACAGTATTTGTAACGCGCTTTTGATCGTGCAAATCGCTCCTTTCGTTTCTTTGTCTCGCTTTCTCTCGGCTTCTCTCTCTCTCTCTCTCTCTCTTTCCCTCCCACACTCTTTCCTCTCGACCCTCTTCCGTCGATCACGCCGTTTTCTAAATGCCGAATGAGTCACGACGATCTTCCATCCTTCAATCTGCCCACGTACGCATTTAGTCCAGCTCCAAAATTCGTTGCGCGGGCGTGGTAAGTTTCGTTACCGAAAGATCGCTCGACTGTCGCACATGTTGCAGGTATCTACGTCACTAGAATATGAGTCCTGTTCGGGGCCTGTATACCGATCGCACGAAAATTGAAAATTACCGTGCCACCCTGCCTCTTGCGCGCGATGCGTTATTGTCACGAGAGCGTTCCGTTATCGCGAGCGGATAAGTTGCAAGTTAATGGAGTAATCAATTTCCCCGCTTTATGAGCGTCGCTCGCCGCTATTATTACGACGATAAATAACCCCCGTGCCCGCGCGCGCGCGGGCGCGTCCTGACTTTAATATACTCGGGACCACAAATCGGGATGCGCGGCCCCGCGGGCAAAAACTGCCATCGAACATTAATCGTTTTTACCTGACTCCGGCGCTTGCGGCCTCTTAATCGGACGCGCAACCGTTTACGGCTGAGTAACGATTCGCAACAACAACAGGTTAAAGTGTAGCGCGCCAGCAGCGCGCGCACATGTGAGAACGTACTACCCGTGTGGACGGATCGCGCTCATTATAACGTCGTCGCTCATTACGTTCTCATAAACACGTCGGGGTAGCGTGTCCGGGGAGGGGAAAAACGAGAAAGAGAACTGTAGGGGCAGAGGGCAGGGAACATGAGGCGAACAGAGGTGAGGGGGTGGGACGAAAGTAAGGCTGGCCGAAGAGAGAGAAAGCGAGCGCGAGCGGCGCTCATAGTTAAACTTTTCCACCGGCCACGCTCGTCTCTTGTTCATCACCGACGACCTGTATATCGTCCGCCGATGATGAACTCTAATGCGCGCCCTCCTTACGCCTCGCTTGGCCCTTACCGTCGCAACCGGGTTCGTTAAACCGGAAGCTTATGTTTATTTATGACTCGCGCCTTCCTAATAATACAATATGCGCGTCGCAGGCCGCCTTGCCCAGCCGCCGGAGGTTCGAGGCTGCCGTGCAAATGGCAAAAGTTCACCTATATCTGGGCACGGATGAACGGCGGCCTTTGAAACTACGATAATAGATCCGATTAATTTGCCGCGCATCCCGCGTTCACTCGGACCGAGTATGTGCCGGCGGTGGGAATAATTCAGGGACGATTTGACGAGGACTCGGATCGGGGGGGCTCTGCTTGAAAATAACTTCGTTGCGGAAGGGTTTTGACTCGCGCTCGGAATTGTAATGAACGCGGCAGTGTTCGAGTGTAAGCTGAGGTATTGATGCGGTTTCGATGAGCGGTGAATGAAGGATGATTTTGGTGAGAGATGGAATATTCGGGATGGCTTTTACGATGTTTTACGTGGACTTACGGCACAGCCTGTAGACTGTTCTGTTATTTTATGTTTGCTTACGTTATTTGGCGTCGGTTTACGTTATTGTAAGTCATTATTATGTGAAATTTGAGGGATGTTTCGGGTGTTAGTCGATGTAGGCGGGTTTTAGCCTTAATATGGAGTATGTTTGACTGACTTAGCGCTATTGTATCGCAATGTTGTTCCGCGCTATTGTACAATTGTATCGTGCTATTGTAAAGCCATTTGTCGGAGGAGAAAATTTTTTTTTTTAAAGATCGACTTTCGCCGATAGTCCTATCCGAAAGAGCGCGTCAAAAGCTTCAAGAAAGTGTATGATTATCATAGGTTTTGATCGCTGGTTCAAAAGTTACAGGCAATTTAAAAAATTGCGAGTTTTCTAAGGGGTACCCCTTCTCATTTTTGCGAAAAATCGAAGGTCGGCGGATCGAATCGCCCTTTTGCTACCTGGTAGGGGGTCGAATATAACTCAGAGAGCCGTTTGCCGTTGGTCGAAATTCGCATTAGTTTCGAAGATACAACCAAAAACGTGTCCGAAAACTATGAAAAATGAGCAATTCTCCGACTGCACTCCAGATAAACGACATTCGTGACGTACAGATCGACGAGGCCATCGTCGAAACTCGCAGTTACCCACGTTACACGACTCCCAATTACCTCGTTATCTCGCCGTAGAATGAATATTCCGGCGGAACTTCTTTCGAACAGACACGGTGTCAAATGGCTTTTTATCAACGGCCGGCCCGTAATATAACACTCACAATTAGAAGCGAAGTGCAGAGACTTCGACGTCCGACGCAGAGAGAGAGAGCCGGGCGAATATGCGCGCTGCCGATAATAGGCGGCAATTAAAGGGCTAATTTATACTCCCCGCGAACTACTGGCACGTGTGAATTCGCACGGGCACACTTTCATTACTTCTCGCCAACGGCAGCCGATGTCGGAAATTCCTTCCGCTGATGAAACGAATAATTGTATCGTGAGAGACTGGGCCCCGTTCGATAGGAGGCCCCGGTTCGTTCGTTCGTGCGATCCGCTCTCGAGTCTGTCGTGTCGCCTGTAAAATTCGATGACGTAAAGCCTCGCTTCCTGGAAAGAACGTTATTCGCGCCTGCGGACGTGCCTCTCTCTCTCTCTCTCTCTCTCTCTCATCTGCGGCCTCTCAAATTGAATCTGCCATGCACGGGTGTACAGGTACAGTTCATTGACGTTGCGTCGAGCCACTCGGATTATCAAATTAGTCGAACTCCGAGTTCTTCCGCGACGTTCAGCTTCTCGACGAAGGAGGGATCTTGGGGAAAATTTTGCGGCAACTCTTTATCCGATTCCGAGAGAAAGAAGCAGCCGAAGTCTTGCGGAGTCGCGGTCGGAACGGATCCGCGTCAATAAAGCGGGAGGCCATCTTTAATAAAACACTTTCTACTCTCCCACGGATAAATTCGTGACTGGCATTGCGACATCGTTTGTCCGCGAGGTTTCGTGGAAGTGAGAGATGAGACGGACGAGGAACCGGAGAGAGAGAGAGAGAAAGAGAGAGACTGAAGGCGAATCGAGAAAGCGATAGGTACGAGAATTCACGGAGCGACAACGGCGAAAGCAATCAACGATTAAAGCGGTTAAAATATGGCGGGCGTTTGTTCGGCCGGCCTCGCAACGAACCGGCAAAACGATTTTCCCCAAACGGTAAACGTTAAATTCCCGCGGCTGGGTCGATAGTGGCACGAGCGGAACGGCAAAAATCGTCGGCAGGAAATTGATCGCGTTACACGCTCCGGCACAGAACAAATTCCGCCTCGGGATGAAATTTTTATGCGTTCTAACACGCGTTTTCACCGCGAGCACGCTGGCAGGAAATAACAAAGATTTTCGGCGACAGCAAAAAATTGCTTTACATCACAATTCTCCTCTCATCGATTCTTCCGGAGGAATCGACGATGGAAATGAATTGCACGAGAATCGAGGCACAGATATTCAGTCGTGACGATAATGATCGACCTTGCCGGTAGCGTCGGAAAATTGCGTGCTAGAAACAGTTTCCACGGTCCGCGCTCGAAATTAAGCCGCCGCCCTTAAACGCAACAGATCCGCGGCCGGAGATACGAGGAAGAATCATGCTGACATCCAATTAACCGTCGTTCCCAGGACGCAAATATCGCAGCCACTCGTAATAATGACGCAAGTTAGCGTCGCCTGCCATTTTTCTCTCGTTATAAATATCCGCGAATCATCTCCGCTCGTCCGTCCGTGTCAGCTTGAGTCCAATTAACGCGGAGTGTGCGTGAGAGAGGGAGAGAAAAGGAGAGAGAGGGAGAGAGAGTGAGAGATGAGGAGAAGAATCGGTCGCGACGGCTTTTAAGGAAATTAATCGTCGACTGAGAAGATTCTCGTTCGTTCGTGTCAAATACTCTCGGAATACAAACTGTTCCTATTGACACGGGCGCGGAAGCGGCTCGAGGTTCATCGAGGGTTCAATGAGGGTTCATCGAGGCCGCGGCGCGTCTTTTGGAAGTTGCACTTTGCGAGCTTAGCCTCGCGGAAGCCAGACTGAAGTTCCACGGGAAGTTCCCAGATCCGATGCTCGGGGGATACATTTGTCGGAGGATGAATGACTGAACTCCCGGAGACGGTTGCGGCTGACAAATGGGATCGGTGCCGTGCTCGCAGACGAGCGAACGATCTAGTCTTTCACGTCCACCGAACCAGTCATACCGCTTCGCGCTATTTTACGAGCCGTCGCTTTATCGATGTGGGCCAACGGTATGGGCTACAAATTTCTTCTGACATTCGGCATTTTTGACCGGCAATATTAGCGACAATCGAAGTCTTAAACAATCCGTAAATAAAGAATGCACATTTTTGTATATTCGTGATTAATAAAAATAAATCCGTAATTAATAAAAATAAATCCGTAATCAATAGTAATAAAAATAAGGAATGCATATTTTTGTATATCCGTAAATAAGGAAACATTTTTCACAGGGGAATCAAGTGAATTGATCGAGAAACGAAAAATTGATTAATACTAGAATTATTAAAACAAATGCACGAAGATGATTGCAGACTTCCGAGGCAAAATGAACTCTAATACTTTTTCCAGTCCTCGGTATGTACGCTGGTGCCTGCGACTCTCCTTTCGAATTGTTTTTCATTAGACAAACGGTGCTGCAACGAAACAGAGGAGACCGTGCCAAGTTTTTCAGGTCTCCAGGGTCCGAGATAAATCTGCCTTTTTTATTATCGGGCTTCCATTTCGAATTCGGAATGCGACGCACGTTTTAGGACCGCCCCGACTCTCGGGGCGCATGCGTTTACCCGCCAATTCTTTCATAATTCAGGCGGAATCCGGCGAGAGGCGAATTCTCCGCGTCTCGTTGCACAATCTGGAGGAGGTTACATGCATAATTTAGCCTAACGTGCCTACGTCGTAACAGCGATATCGCAACACAGGCCGAGCGCATTACCCTGCATACCTGCGGTATGAACAGGACCAGCGAAAAGTTCGTTTTTGTCGCGAAGTCGTTTTGTCGTTCAACAAAGTCGCGGAACAGAATTACCTTCATCCGATCCATACATAGTTAACGAAAATCTTACCGTCGGGAGTGCACTCGGCAATACAGCCGCGCCGAAAAGCGAGCGAAATAAAGCATTCTCACAGAAGCGCGAATTTATCAGAGCGTCAATAAACTTTTGAGAAACCGCGGACGAGCGACGAAAGAGACCGAAACCGTGCAAATTGGCGAAAAGTAAGAACTTTCGAAAACTTTATCCCTGCCTCGGTTCGTCGAATTAAAGTGAAACGGCAGACGATGACGAAAGAATGAATTTGGACGGAATTTGGAAGTATAACAGCTCGAGGATGCCTGAACCGCCTCGTTTTTCGAGCTTGCGGCGCAAAAATTCAGTAAAAAAAGAAACCACCAACACAAGAGGTTATAACGAGGCTGTATTGACTGAATTAAAGTAAAACGGCAGACGATGACGAAAAAATGAATTTGGACGGAACTTGGAAGTATAACAGCTCGAGGATGCCTGAACCATCTCGTTCTTCGAGCTTGCGGCGCAAAAATTCAGTAAAAAAAGCGACCACCAGCACACAAGGTTATAACGAGGCTGTATTCCTTTGACGAGGCAAAGTTCCCTTGGCTCGGGTACCTTGAACTTGGCCCGTTCGGTATCCGCGTCATCGTTAGGCGCCTCCGCGCTTCACGTGCAGGCCTTCTCTAACGTAAATAAGGTATGCGCGCGCCTGACGCGAATCCGCTCGAGCGGAATGCCGACGACGCGGCCCCTGCGTTAGCCGGGTTAGGCCGTGGAATAATTAGAAAAGCCTCTCGGTCCACGCCTTGCTGGCCCGCATACCCTCACGACTCCCGATTGGCCGACCGCGTGCCAACGGACCTAGGGAGCACAGTTACAATTTTTTTTTCTCTACCGCGAGACGCCACGCTTCGGAGCTGAGAGGACTCGAGAGCGTGTCGAATCGATACTCTCCACTCTTAGGAATGTTATTTGCCCCGCTGACGCACGGGACGGCCGATTGCATTATATCGCGAGATGCTCCGGCCAAGTACGGAATATGCATTCGCGCTGCGTTCGATGATCGAAGCGTGAGTCAGGGCCTTTAAAAGTCGATATCAGCCATCGGCCGAATGCGTCATACGACGTCGCACGGCGTCTCAGTTATTTTCAATCGCCGGACGAGCACGTGTCGTACTTCGGCTCCGGAGTAATGTATGCCGATCGTGTACGAAGTATCGGCCGCTGGAGGGGAGCTTAAAGGAAGCTCTTTCCGCGAAAGAGACGTACGTCAGGAAAGACTGCCGAGAGTCTCGGCGGATATCTGGGTCAGCCAGACGGCGAGAAATACAGTGGGAACAGTAATGCGGGACTTAACCCGTCCGCACTTGATAAGGACGAGACCTGGGGACTGTCTTACCGCGCACGTGACGAATCGCGGGTAGGTACGTGTCAAAGACCACCTTCGAGCGCGTCCGTAGGTGTTCTCTCCACCGATTCTTCGAACAGCTTCGTTTCGCCGGCGCAACTTTGTATCTCTCGGATTACACGTCCCCCGCCCTTCCGCCATCCACCCCCTTTCAAATTGTTTCCCTTATCTTCCCGCGACGTCGTTCTCTTTTTCAGCCATCCCCCTCCTCTCGCCTCTCTTCCAATCTCGACGCGCAATTTAGCTCGCAATTTTAACTTTCCCGCGAAACTCGCGGACAACTTTTGAGCATACCCCCCCCCCTCCTGCCCACCCCTCCACCCCCTGCTGTGCGAGCAGCTCCTCCCACTGCCTTTCGGCAACTATGTCGATGTTATTTTTCCGAGCGAGGCATTCCCGGGCGCCTTTGCCGACGTCGTTCGATCGTGAGAACCGAACAGTCTGGCCGGATGCCAGCGGTGTCTGATCAGAGGGGAGGAAAAAAAGAGAGGCTGACTTTCGGCTTCCGTTTGCCCGCGTCGGACGATCTTCGTCTTTCTCTGACTCGTTCCTTCTCTCCGCCCTCTTCCTTCACTTCCCACCTATCTGTCCGCTCGGAACGTCGCTTCTTTCTCCGTTTTCAACCCCTCGTCGTCTTACTCCGTACGTTCTCATCCGCTTTGTCACTTAGGACACAGGAGTGATTTCTTTAATGCTGATTTTTTTAAAATAAATATTAGATGCCACGCATCGAAGTTGGGGACATTTTTTGAGTTACTCGTCACGCGACGATTTTCTTGACACCCTCTGTATGCACAGTATATATTCGCGCGTGTGCCTCTCTGTCGGTCCACTTGCCTCCCTCTGGCCCTCTCGCTCCCTCTCGTTAGCTTCTTTTTTTAACTCTGAAAACGTGCCAAGGCAGAGAGCAGCTCGAGAGCCGCTAGATAAAGAAGAGAGAAAAGGAAAGGAGGGGTGGGGGAGGGGGTTGAGGCGGGGGCGTGTTCGAGGAGGGGGTGAGAGGTGGCGAGCTTGAAGAAAGACTCACCGTGGGAGGGAGAGAGACAGAGGGAGTGCCAGGCTCAAAGACCTTGGCAGTGCGAGAGGGCAACGATGAATGGCAAACACGCGAATAAAGTGAGGTCGTTAGAAAAATGTTTGAGGGAAATGCTTTTCTCCGGGGGCCGCGCGAAATGAGAGAAGTCCCGGGCCGAATGAATGATCGCGGCTGAAATTTTCGCAAAGGAGGGATGCTCGCGGCAGGATGCTGCCTCGATCGTGGGTCCAGGGAGGAATTCTGAGAATTTTTCTTTTTTTTTATTTATTTGATTAACGGCAAAACGCCTTTGATACATAGAATATGGTTGATACGGATATGACAATGAAAAATGAAAAAAAGAAAGTTTAACAGAAGACGGAATATATAATGTTAACAGCTAAAAAAAAATTTATATAATTCAGTCTTCAACAGAGATTTGGTTATTGAAAACAATTTTGTAGATTAAATCCCGGCCCTTATCGTATTCGAATTTAGGAAAAAGCTGAGAACCCTTCAGTTCTGCACGTCATGGCTGATATAAATGAACAAATTGTTCAACTTGATTTTCAATTTCGGAGGTGATTGTTGGGATATTGTCAGTAATTAGGGAAGGGGACTGAGTCAAAAATTGATCGAACTTGAATCGAGCGGCAGTATCAGCCCACGCTCAGTCCGACTAAATTAACAATTGAAACTATTTTCTCGCCCACCTTCCATCATTTCGATAATCAGCTGCGCCACGCGAAAGAGGAATCTACCGATAATATTGCGCGCAGTATATCACGTTTTCCCGGCTATTTTCAGCCCGGAATGCGAACAGACAATTCGATGCACTCCGAGCGAGCGCATTTAAAAAGAAACTCGGCAAAGGCGCGCAGAGAACAATTTTGCTGCCGCTTCGACCCTTTAATCCCACCGCCCTTTTTCCCCGACCGAGCAAACCGCTAAACGGCTAGCAATTTTCTATGCAAAATAGAAGTATCGCGCGCTCGCGACCGCACGGAATTCCGCCGCGCCAGGAATTCGTTCTACAAAGCGTGCGCACGCATGTACGCGTAATACGTCGACGGAACGACAAACAAAATTCGATACCTTCTCATAATGGATCGCGTCACGCTGAAATTCACGTTACATTTAAATCGTGAAGAAAGGGGGTTCTTCCTGCCGCGGCGGAATTCGTTCTCCAAGCGTGCGCACGCGCGTACGCGTAAAACATCGAGAGCACGACAAATAAAATTCGATACCTTCTGATAATGGATCGCATCACGCTGAAATTAATATTACATTTAAATCGACAAGGAAGGAGGTTCTTTCTGCCGCGGCGGAATTCGTCGTACAAGCGTGCGCACGCGTGTACGCGTAAAACGTCGACGGCACGACAGACAAAATTCAAAACCTTCTCACAACGGATCGCATGGCACAGAATTTAACGTTACATTTAAATCGAGAAGGGTGGGGGGTTCCGAGAAATCAAAGACTTCACGCGGTCAGCTAATCAGCGAGCGCGGGCGAGAAACTCGACACACATTCGCCAACTGTTTCGATACGCGAATTCAGTAAGACACTCATAATTACGAGGCCATTACGCGCGGATCGATTTTGCGCAATACGCGGAGACAAACAATGCCTGGAATTGGCCGACACATATACGCCTCTACATATGTTCGTACGCATACGTCGATCGCGCTCACACATGAGAGAGCGTATCCCGTGGAATTTTATGGGAGCAGAATGTGCGACTGTGGCGCAGACGCATTGAATAACGAGAGCTCGCGAGCGAGTTCATTGTTCCAGCTGCAAAACGGTGCAATATATTCTTTCCGCGCTACTGTCGCCTGCCGCCTCCGTGACAAGCGGCTCGGAGGGGCCAGGGGGGAGGGGGAGGAGGAGGGGAAGGAGAAGGAAAAGGAACGAGGTCCACGTAGCCGGCGATGACGATTTCTCCGCACGACGCAAAGAGGATATACGTCGCGGCAAAAGTCGTCGTCGGACAGGCGAACTTTGCGATTCGCGGCGGACGTGACCGTTTAGGCTACATGCGTCTGGATTCTCTGGAAGATCTTCCCTCTCTCTCTCTCTCTCTCTCTCTCTCTCTCTCTCTCCAGATACTCGCTCGTCTCACGTTTCAAATCCCACGTCACAACTTACATCCCGCTAGACTCTATCCTTTGTGTAGCTTCTCGTTTCTCGGGCAAGACGTTTCGTTGGGAATGAAAAAAGATTAAAAGCCGGAATTCGGACGGACGTTGGAAGAAAATGAGAAGATGAGATTTGTTGACTACCGTTGGAATCAGCAGCACACGTTTTGGAAACGTTACGTTAGGCGCCGGACAACTCTCGCGCTTTACGCTCGGCCGCGCGAAAGAATGCGACGGGACCGAAAATGCAGATCGATGCCGGCCTCTTTCCGACGCAAAGTGCCGGGGGGAGGGACGAAAGGAGGCGGCCCACCAAAGTACACGTGTTGTGCCAACACAGCCTCATCCCCCCTCCCCCGTCTCTGGGCTCGTCCATTCGCCAACCCCTGCCGCACGAGCATTAGGAAATTTCGCCGGCAAACATATTCTTCCGGCCGTAGGGTAAATTCACTTCTGGCCAGCCGTAATTTTCGCAGAGGTTCGAGGTTAATCGGGCGGCACCGAGCATCCTCCTCTAATTTTTCCTCTCACTTTCCGCGTTTTCGGGATTAGCGGCCCGCGTCCGGATCACTCTGACCCGGCGTGGAAATCAGGGATACACGCGAGCGAGTAAGCAATCTTCTCCGCTTTGCAGACTTTTCTGTCCTTGGGCGATGGAGCAGGAAATCGTCGCGATGAGGGCGTAAGAAGGCCGGGATGAGAGGGGATGGGAGGGGAGGGGAAGGAAAGGGAAGAAAGAAAGGAAGAAAAAAAGAACGACGACGTCTCTTCCCATCGCCATTCGATAGAAGCAGAAACGATTCCGCGAGCCGTGGAAGCGGTAGGGAGTGCAGAGATTAAACGTTATATTGGATTCTGGCTGAAGAATCGTCGAAAGAACCGCTGGAAATGAGAATTCGAATCTGGCAATTTGCTCGTCTACCCCGGGCTCCCGCCGTATTGAATCTCGGGCTCCGCGCCATATATTACATCTGGGATCGGTATTTCGATTGACTAATGTCATCGGGAATAAACGTTTAAATTTAGCCAGTCCCCTCCAATCAGCGAAAATGCCCGGCCCCGCTCGGTTCCGAACCGAGGCGGGGCCGAAAGAAACGCGAGAGACATCGGAAAAACATTCCGGGCGAAAAATGAAGAGCGGCCGGAGGAGCGCGTTATTTTTATCGCGACCGCCCTTTGCTCCCGGCAATTTTTGCATCCCGTTGTTGTCGTGGCCTTAGACTTGAGCACTTGGCAGAGGGCCGCTGGCGAGGCCGAACGAGGCGAGCGAGGAAACGAGAGAGAGAGAGAGAGAAGTTCAGCTGCGAGAGCATTAGCTTGAGCCACCCGGGCGAGTGTGGAAAAGAACAACAACGAATTTTCCACCGCGAGAAGCATCAAGAAGCATCCCGAAGCATCTCGAAGGATCCAGAAGCATTTCGAAGCATTTCGAAGCATTTCCAAGCATTTCGAAGCGTTCGGAAGCATTCCGAGGCATCTCGCCGACTGATGCGGCTTGCGGCGAGGGATGAGGCAAGAGGGGTGGCAGGAGGGATGAAAAGAAGGAGCGTACGTAGGAACGCGAAAGATCCTTGACGAGACTACCCCCGGCACGTTCCCTCCATTACATTACCGTTTCGGGCTCGTTCCGGAATTCTTTCGACGGCGCGAGCCGCTTCGTTTCGCGTCTCGCGGAATTTTCCAATTCTCGTCCGCGGAAAGAATCGACTTCGGCGAGTCGGGGCCGGAATTCGAGTGTCACGCTCGACGTTCAACGACGATGATGACGGAAGGGGGCCGAACGAAATGATACACTTTCTAATAATCTGAAGGTACATGCGACATTGCGATTCGACATCAGGGTTGCCGACGGATCTAGTTCGATCTCACATCGTTATTCCATGCTCGACTGGCTCCTGGGCTCGGAGCTGACCTCGTTAGGAATCGGCCGGAAGCTGGCAGGGTCGGCGGGGAGAAGAAAGGAGCGAAACCGGTCGGCGGATCGCGACAATTAACAGTCGAGACGATGGAAGAGAAGGAGAGAGAGAACGAGAGAGAGAGAGTGGGAGAGAGATGAATGGCGGCCGAGACAGGCCAGGCTGTTTACCAACATCCTGGAGGAAAATAATCTGGAACGACTCGCCATCGGCGACAGGTTCGCAGCTATTGCGAATTAGCCAGCTGCCGAGGTATAAATATAAAGCAAGAGGGGGGGTGGTGGTGGGAGGGTGGAGGAGTAAGACCGAGACGAAGAGTGCGACGAATGTTAAGACGTGGGCGTCCGGCGCTTTGTCGCAAAGTGGAATGAACTTGCTGACGGTAGAGTTTTCGGGATTAAGGTGGAGGACCTGTAACGGATATACGAAGTCGGCTTAGTTGGCAATTCTCTTTCTACATTTAGAGCGAACCGCGCTGACGCTCCTCGGGCCCGAACATCTCGATATCCTCGAACGAGGATTCGTCGTTTACTTCTTTCCAGCACCGTAAATTAGAGCTATACGGCCCAGTTACGTAAGTTTTCGCTTCGGGAAACGCTTTCCATTTTGCGGGGGAGCCAAATTTCACCCTCGTAAAGAGCGGAGCTTTGCGGAACACGACTTGTCCATTAATAGCGTGGAAAATATTTTTCATGGATTTTTCGCTGCAATCGCGGCTCTCCTATCGTCGTCTTTTCATCCGCTCGCCTACCTGAGACAGTTCCGAGCGAGAGTGAAACCGTTATGCTCGTGAAAGAGGGTTGGACAGGTAGCTCGTTCCGAGGTAGCGAAATAGGCGAGTGGGCCAGGTAAGTAGGCGTTATAATGCTGAAGGGAGGGAGCGGAGATTGGAGGCGCGTCGTTTTCGTTGATGAGCAAGCAAATGTGCAGCCGGATGGGCATGCAACTGTCTGGTAAACGAGGAATGCTGGATACAGCGATCTGGGAATTTTCCTCCTTGCGCGTTTGTACGATAACTGGAGTGTTGCCTAATCGCAGTCGGTCTAAGTCAACGAATAAAAGCAGAATTATTCAGGATTAATTGTTCAGTTTTTTAGCCCATTAGCTGCCACGATCCCCATTTGGTGATTTTGGAATTTATATAATTATAATGTTGCACAATCTTTTGTGCATACATATATCTTATCCGACTGAAATAAAAATAAATAAATTTGGCAGATAATGAGTTATGAATGCCGATTTTTTCTGCTACTCTGAATCATGTCCCTATTACAATCCGCATTCAAATCTAACGATAAGTAAGCCATCCAACATTTTTCCGGCCGAAATAATCCCGCGGAAAAAATCTGAATACCGAGGCGCAAAAAGTGCGTGAACCTTCAGCGGAGAAAATTCGCAATCCATCAGAAGCCCTTTCAGCGCGAAGGGCGCGAAAAACGAAACCGTAGCCGCCCCCCTCCGAACGATCCATCATGCGACCGTTCGACGTTACGCAGCCTGGTCGAGGAAAGAAAATTACGACAGCGGCAGCCGAATCGATAAAGCCCATAATTTACTGTTCCGGATTCGAGTGAGGACACTGGGTACACGCCATATTTTTTTGCGGGAAAAAATACTTGTTTCACATCGTCGAGATCGCGTTCGCACAGAAGTATAGACTTCCTACGCGCGGATGCAAAAATCTCGCGCCGACCGACGTAGAGAGCGGTCTAACGTTTAGTGTTGCCGGGCAGGTTGCTTTTTGAGGCGCCTGTAGCGACTGCATCGCGGCCTATTTTCCTCGTGGACAAACGCCAAAAGCGCGAGGCGACACACTTCGTCGATACGCGGGCGAGGAAGAATTCGAGGAAGGGAGGGAAAGAGAGGACGCGTGATCGTTGTGAGATCATCCGGCACGTCCGGCTCTTCTCCTAATCTGCAATTATGTGCGTGCTTCAGTGGTCATACGATCCTAAGAAAACGTGTCGCTCATTACGAAACTAGTCATTAGAAACACGAGAAAAAATCGTCTTACTTCATTACCAGCGGTGAAGAGGAACAGATTAATTGGATCGATTTCATCCGATTTTATTCGTTCGCAATAAATGAAAAGGAAACGAGTCGCATTTGTCAGCGATTCGTGTAATCGCTATAATAATCACAAAAAGGTCTCTGTTGCCTGCGACCACTCATCTCGGCCAATTAAATTCCACAGGTGTTCTTCGGCCGAAAATGAATGAACTGCGAAATCGGCTGAACTTTGACAGGATGGGAGGTGGAGAAGGAAGATGGCAGAGGCGAACTGAGGCGAATTGAAGCGAATCGAAGCGAATTGAATGCGGAACGCGCGAGGGAAAAGTCGCGGGACAGAAGCTTAAACCGCAAAACCGGCGCAGAGCTCGCAGTACAAACGGCGCTATAATTAAAGTTACTGGGAAGTGTTTGCACGGTACAAGCTAAATTGGAGTTACGACGAAGCGATTTCGAGCGGGTTGTCGCTGAAGCGAAATTATGGCGAAGCGCTCGTCCGTCGCGAGAGGAGCGGCTGAATATCGGGCGGAAATAGAATTCGTAAAACGGGGCCGCGGACGTTTTCGAAAAACGCCAAATAAGACCGGTTCCCGTGACGGAACGTCGAAGTGTCGGTGCTGCATGCCGATTGGCTGACGATGAATTTTGCAACGTTCGTCCGACCACTGCCAAGTGTGCTGGCGTTCCTGAGTTTCGAGGCACCCACGTTTCCGCAGTTCCGGTCAATCGGCTTCATTCCCGGTAACACGGGAAATCTACACGTGTCTCGCGTTAAACATTTCTCCGAACGGCGCGTGTCACTTGATTTACGAGCCGGCCAAAAGTTTCTGTTCGCGTCGGGTCTTCTTGGCCGCGGAATCTGCGAATTCGACGCAGAAATCTCGATCGGCGCTCACCTGTCGCCCGATTCGTGACTTCTTGACACCGCCGCGTGATATAAACGTTAGATTTTGACATCGTTTATTTCGAGATCTACCCCTATACTTTCCGCATACAAAATTCCTACGTTTTATATTTTCGTCTCTATAACAGGACCGTACATGACTAAGATAAATAACGCGTATGAGACCGGGACGAATAGCGGCAGCGAAACGAATCTGACAAAGATTCGACCGAATGAATGAACGTGTTTCGCTGACGCCCGGCTCGCTGTCATTGGTTTGACCGCGCGTGACGCGGACGACAGGAATGTCGAGAACGAGAATCAAAGTCGGGAAGGCACCCATTGAGCGAGTTTGCAGAAATTGACTCGAGCGGATGAGTCATTGAAACGTCGGGATCCTTCCATTCTCAATTCTGCGAGTCAAGGCTGCTTACATTATGCCGCGATCGTACGCCAAATGCGGAACGGCATCGCCGAGCAGAGACGATCCATTTCCGCGGTCCTCCGACGCGCGGAATTAGAATGGCCGGAAAGCGCTGATGGACGCAGAACAAAAATCCGTGGAACGCGAGCTTCCGAGCTTCGAGGAGCGTGGCTGGCGACAAATCAAAGTCGACCGATGTCCGACGGTGGGAGTTTACCGAAACTGGGTCGAATAAGTGGCCTGGCCGGCGGTCCGCGGAACCGGAATGGTACTCGGGGAATGGCACGTTGCCGGAACGCTCCCGCAGGACTACCGGCTGACATTGTCGTTACACGCCGCGTCCTTAAAATTGTCCGACCCGTGGGCGGAAACAAGGTCGGACGTGTCCTTCGACACACTCGGGCTCGCCCACGCGATCGGAATATAGCCGAGACAGACCTCTCCGCGGCCCGAAGACCGTCGGCCATTAATTTGCCCTCAAAGTGGCACTGCGATTCGGACCCGCGGTCGGACGATAAATTATTTTCGGCCGCTCTTCAATTAGGTCCGACCGTTCAATTCGCGTTCATTACTCGAAATTCGAAGTATCGGCAATGTGCATCGCGGGCAAATATTGACCCGGGCACGGCGCCTTTAACTCGATTTTTCATCGAGCCGGTCAAGCTGGCCTCGATATAAATGGTGGTTCGAAAGGTGGCTGCCGTGCGTCGACCGAGAGGGGGGTGAATGTAGATTGCCACTCTATTATTTACGATGGCGGAGGCGCGCGAGGCGAAACTTTGTTCCGACCTTCCTCGCCCCGCTTTTCCGGCGAAACGAGAAAGAAAGCGAGGAAGTAGGAAGATAAGTGAATTAGAAGCGGCACAGAGGCTGCAGCGACTCTAAGTTCTAACCATGATCAACCCGCACGTATCCAATGATTCTATTGCGGTTCAAGTAGATATCCCAGCAATTAAGTATCGTTTCCCCACTTCTCTTAGTATTATCTCCTATTGATACTCATACTATTGACAACTTTAAGCATAAAAACATCCAACGAGATGAAACATTGCACCAACGAATTTTACGCGCTTCAGCGAGCCGCGACAATGTCACCCGGAAGTTCGGTTCAAGACTGTCCGCGGCGCGAGGGTGGCTCGCGAGGGGGGTGGGGGTAAAATTTAATCTTCACCTGTCGTTCACATGTCGGCGCGCGTTTGCGGGTACCGAAAAATCGCGGAATCGATCGGCATCGTCGGAATTGCACGCCTGTGTTTTCTCTTGTAACAGAAGGATGACGGAACGCGCGGCGATGGGGGGTGAAGGTGTGGGGAGAGGAGGGGGCTAGTCGCCGTTGGAATCAATATCTGGCCGTCTGGTCCAGTGTACATTAGGGACTGTATCAAATCAACGGGCAATCGACTATGGAAACACGACGGGGGCTAACGCGGTTATCGACGGAATTTAGGGAGTTTCGCGTCCACGCGCAGCGTTCGGGCATCGTTTTGCCACCCTTCCCCCTCCCACCCGCCGAAAAGCTGCGCCCGAACCCGTCAATTCTGACCGGGCCAACGAAATATCGATATCGCGAAAACAACGACGGGCTATCGGCTTTTCCGTTACTCCGAACTCGGCGCTGATCGCGTTATGGGTGACTGCAGTCGCCCCGAAACGACATCCACTTCTATTTTTTGCATGGCCTGGAAGCCACGCGAGCGGATTCTAAGCACGCGTCAATTCGCCGTATCTTCGACAGATCGCGTGTTCCGTACTCTTCGGCTCTCTCGGTAACTATCGTGCGCGAGTTCGTGGATTAAAACGTCCTGCGAGGCGTGGAAGCGTGCACAGAGTAGGATGCGCACTTCAGAGGCGACCGTGTATTACGACGTGACGCGATGGAAGACAAACACGATTTATCTGCTCTTATTTGCGCGCCGCTATCGGACGCCTTCGCGTTCCGCGTCTGGCTAGCGATCGCATTGAGAACTGTAGAATAGACTCGGCATCGGAATCTATATGGAAGTGACGAGAGGGTGAACAATTTCGATTGGCAGGAAAGAATAGGAGAACGATCAACGATGTTGGCGGTTCCTCGTCGCAGGCTGATTTATCGGCCTTGAAATCGGCCGTGAAGCTCGCCACTTCCTTCGTTGTTCGAATTGCGTGCCCGGCAACGTTGCATCATTTTTCAGCGGAACACTCTCCTCGGAATCGGAGGAAAATAGTCGATCACCCCCTCTCCTAGAGCCGGAAGCATCGATCCGAAGCGACTATAAAAGTTCATTTACGGCCAGTCGACGCGGCAAACGTCAATGGGACCGATAGCGGGGGCCAGAGAACGAATCGGAGGTCAAACGTCACGCGTAATAACAGTCTCTTTCGCCGGCTAGGTTTCCCATCCTGTAAACGTCCGCTTTTCGTGCTCGACGAAACAACGGGAGCGAATGCTGATTCCGAATGACTTTCGTTTCTCTCGATTCGCACGATTAGCTGTATTGTGAGCGAAGAATTGGGGAGTCGGAGTGACCTTGGACCGAGGACGGGTCATTAAGAATTTGTGACGGCAGAAAATGCGGCTCCGACGACCGAGGCAGAGTTCGGTAGGAACGAATGTGTGTGTGTACCTATGTGTGGATTGGTGGCGGACATATGTGTGCGGCGTTACCACTGGCAGGAAATTGCATCGGGTTCATTCACGCGTGGTTTATCGTTCGGCCGCGTACACGATCGCCGATATGTGACGAACCGTGACACTCATTAGCTAATCTTGATAATCGTCGAAGTCGCGGAAGGTCAAAGCGCTTGACCAGCTTTTGAGATCGGGCGCGCACGTACAGATCGGAGAACAAAGCTTCCACTGATCTCTCCCAGCGAGCACGTACACACACATTCGAGTTCCGATAAAAAAGGACTGCGCCACGAGCAACAAAGACCGCGTATCTTCGAACCAATATCCTGACACAACAATTTTCTATTAATTAATCCAATTTCCGATTAAGAGAACGCTAACAAGGTCGATCGTAGCTGCAAACTTTGCCCTGAGACAGAATGTTCTACGTTAATAAATTCCAAAGTCCTTAATTAGCTTTTAGAAGCTGACGCTCGTTTTAACTCATTACCCGCTGTAATACAAAAATACAAAAATAAAAAATGAAATAAACTGTACAGTTAGAAGTCATTAAAAGAAAACAATTTGAAACTGTGTCCCAAAAATGGGGACATTGGCGGATAATGGGTTAAGACAGTAATCTTAGTACATAGTATATTCTCAGTAAGTATACTCTTAGTATATTCTCAGTAAGACAGGTCCCAACAAAAATTCGGATGACAGTATCCAATTCATATCTCTCGAAATCATCGACGATGAACAAAAATTGCGCACTTTCGGCGAGTTCTGTTACTCGCGGCCGGGAGGCACGACGACATTCGCCACACCCTGTATGCACTGTTGCGCACACGTTTGCGTACCGAGAGCCTGCAGAAAACGACGACCCTGACGACCTCGATGCGCCAGCCTATAAAACGGTCTCAGCAGGCCCGTATAACCTTTTACAACGGCAGCGTCCGACGTCCCGTAAGTCTTTACTGCCTCTTTACTGAAACACCGACGATAAATCTAATCCGGCATTGAGACGAGGACGGTTCCGGAGGTTGGCAATGAAATGTTCAAACTCGACTCCGGCCAGAGCACGGAAATCAATGGTGTCCGCAGAGCTCTGATCACCTCCATTAAGGCAGTGGATGAGGACAAAATTACTTTTCAATCGCAGGCCGAACAGTGTTTTCTCACAAAGTTCAGTCCACTCTCCGAAAGTCTGAGGCGGTCTCAACTGTGGCGGTCCGAGGCCGGACGAACGGGAGGCAGTCGACGAAGACAATGAGAGCGAACTAAGCCGAGAATTGATGAAAGAGAAGACGCGAGCAGAGGACGGTACAAGGGGAAGAACATTGAAACGATCGCGAGGGGGAGATAATGAGAAGTAAAGTAATATGGAAGAGAAATGTGCCGCGAAGAGGAAAGAACGACGGAGGAGAATTAAGTGAGGACGGAGGAGGGAGAGGGGGAGAGCGGGAAATGAAAGCAAATTGTGAACCGAACCGACCCCGCCATCAAGATTGCACGCACTGGCCTCTGTTTTAGATGGCTGCGATTCTGCATCCCCTCCGTCTTGCTCGCGATGTATATTTACGCATTGTTGGTGGCTCCTCGGCAACAAGATCTCTCTCTCTCTCTCTCTCCCTGTCTCTCTCACTCACTCACTCTCTCTCGGCAATCGAGACTGGCCTGGTTCTATTCTGATGCCGGCCTGACAGGGTAAACACACTCCGGTACCAACGACCCTGTCGCAACATGGCGCGGTCAAGGTTTGCCCAGGCACCATCAAGGTTCCCTCGGCCATCTCGCATTCGCCATCAAACCGAAAACCGTTAGTCCTTCCCTCGCAATTATAATATTCGACCGGCGCCTCCACCCAGAGACACTCATCGTACAGAAACTTAGCACGGTCGTAAGAACGTATCGCAGGAGTGGAAGTCGAACACGGAATAAGGTACGGAAATTAATTTTGCGCGAGGACGAACTAATTTGGAAATTGACGATCATTCGTACGAATGGTTGGACTTAATGTGGCGGGAGGTGAGAGGGGGGAGTAACGGATGTGCATCTGCACGGAAGCGGACGCGAACCGAAGCGGCGAGCGTACGGAGCCTGGGCCACAGACTAATTTCTCTCCTCCGCTAATTGTTCCAAGAGCGGAGAGTTTCCATTACGGGGCAAAGTCGGGGAAAGTCGGCGTGGGCGACACCGTGGCAGAGGGTCGCAAAAAGGGTGTTCGGGATATTTCAAAGGGGTGCGGACCGTATCGCGCTACTGGGCTTGCAACTCACCGGTCGAGAAAAACTGGCATTAAATTGCGTGTACTCGCCGATCCGAGCGAACTGGAACCTTATGTAAGGAGATGAAATTAATTTTAGCGTCAGAGAGAGGAAACAGAGGACACGTTAGAGTGGAAGAAAGCTACCAAGAAATAAAAGTGACTCTAAACGTTAAAGGAAGAATACAGCCGCGTGAAAGCAGAAGGAAGTGATACATTAAAGAGAGTCGATTCATGATAGAAAAATGCCAGAACCTCGGTGATATTATATTAATTTGAAAGGCCGCGAATGTAAACCAAGGCAAGCGGCTGAGGGTAGAGGAAAATGGGAAATTCCAAAGAGTAGAATCTTGGAGCGTCGCCGGTCTAAACTCGTCAAGGCGACTGCGCCGGCTTCTGACAACGAAGCCACGGAACCGTCGCTCATCTCGTTAGCGCGTTATAACTTATTTTCCCGTTGTTTTTTTACTTCCTACGTCCATTGTTCGCCGATCGAAGACTCCGGTGGAGCTCCTTACGTGCCATCGGGAAAGAAAGAGAGACAGGGAGAAAGAGAGGGAGAGAAAGAGGAAGAGGGAGAGAGAAAGAGAGAGAGAGAGAGAGTGAGAGAACTCGTCGCGAGGAATGCGGAATGCGCATTCCACGCCGGGTTACGTAACACGGAACGAGTACGCACACGTACATAGGTAGAAACACCTCGTCCTTCCAGCTCGTTCCGAGCAGAATCACCGGAGCCGACATTGCATAAACTGCCGCCCGGCCCCTTGTTAGTCACCGTAAGAAATCCGCGGACTGGCGGAGACAAATTGTACGCTCGACAGTCCTCCCCACTCCAATTCCTCACCCCTTCGAAACGTATCGTTAAGCTTCCTTCCGATCTCGTCCGAAGAAGGTCTCGATTCCTCGCCGCGCGAGGCCTGACAAATGACTTCGTTAGCGCAAAAACACGCCGGACCCTTTTCACTCGAAAACTTATTTCGTTACCTCCTGCCGCGCACATTAATTACGAGTGACTTTTTAGGGAAGCTCCGAAAGAGTCAGAGTTTAAACCTCAATTTGCTGATTAACCCTGCCCAGTGGATTCGAAAGTGTCGAGTCGCGTTTCGGACGATAAACAATTTCTCTTCCCTCTCGTAAAACTTTTATATATGTCCTCGCCGCATATTCGATAATGAAAAGAGCAGCGTTAGCTGGAGAGCAATATCGGCCGAACGTCGCCGGCGGGGAATAATTGAATCGTCCTCCACGAGGTCAGTGGAAATCGTCCAAGAATTTCAGGCCGAAGGAAAACATGACGACGTGCCCCGCAGCTCGCTCGAAATTATCGACGAATTATTCAGTAGCGCGCGTGTCCGCCATTCCTCGGACCGTGTACACACTCTTACCTGACGTACTGTAAATACTGGCGATATGGGCAAAAAAGGCGTACGACGGTCGGCGGAAAGAAGCGCATTGATTGAAGGGTCGCTGGAAAGGGGTCCATTAATAAAACATAGAAGCGATCCCTTTCGCGCTGCCGTCCACTCGAAGAAAATTCTGCCGTCCGGCAAATTGGAACGATGCCAAATGAATACAGTAGCCGCGAAATTACGTACGGCGCGACACAGAGGTCGGGGGAAAAAAGAGAATGGCTTCTTCCATCCTCTTTTTTCTTCGCCTGCGCGAAAAGCGTTCCGCGAATTCTCTCGCCTTCGGAGGAACGGCTGAGGGAAGATAAATTTTCGACTAGTCTTCGGTGGAGATGAAGAGGGAATGACGCGCGGATTACAAAGAAATGTTTATATTGACAGGCCGACTCGGCGCGATCGTTTCTGGATGGCGAAGTGCGCCATCTATCTTGCTAAATGGCACGTCGTAGGCTCTGAGGGAATCTCGCGAAATATCGAGGAACTGGGCAGAGTTTCGATGCTTTCCTTCCAATCGCGCTGAAAGCAAAGGACGAAGTGCTAGGACGTCGGAATGTAGCGGGTGACGCGAAAAAGAGGAAGGTAAGTGGAGAAAAAGAGAGGTGGAAAAAGATAAAAAGAGATGAAGAGAGATGGAAAGAGGTGGAAAAAGATAAAAAGAGATGAAGAGAGATGGAAAGAGGTGGAAAAAGAGATGAAGAGACAGAATGGGAGGAAAAAGACAGACACGCGGAAGGTGGCTATTGTCAAAGAAGACCGAAAAGCAACAAGCAGGAACGAGAAACGGCACCGGCCTCACACAGGCACACCGGCCGACTGTTCTAAATTATCCGCGCTCAGCTGGAACAATACGGCGGAATGTGGCACGGCGCGTCTTCCGGCTACGTAGAGGCAACGTCCATCAGCCAGGAGTTAGCATGAGAACATTCAGCGTCGTCCGCGATGGACTACCTACGAGACTCCGACTCCACGACTCGGTCTACAGGAAAGTGTGCGAAGTACAGTGCGGATAAGTGTAACGATGCTGGCTGATGATAATCGCGCGGACTGTGAAAGTGGTCTAAGTCAAAACGACAAAAATTTTAATCCTGTCACTCTTTCATATGTTAATCTCTAGCTTCTTAGATTTGTATCATATATAATTTATGATTATTTCAAGATTCTCACTCCTGACTTGGACCACAGTATAAATATTGCCGAATTAATTCTAAATCTGTATATACAGATTTTTACGAGGCGCCACTTAGGCGAGCGTCCCGCGAAGATTCGAAACGAAATGGGGAGAAAATGAAAGCTGGAATTCTTATTCTATTGTTGCGGAGCGGTGTTCGCGCGTCTCAAATGACGCTGCAGTTCGCAGCTTCTTTGCTCCTTTCGACTCGTAAAGGTGTAAACGGCCGCGATTACCGTAAAAACGGGCAACAATCGAGGCTCAGGCCTAGCCGCGAGAGGAGGCCTGCCGCCTGAATTTTTCACCTCCCTCTTCCTGAAACCGCCCGAGTCTTCTTGCCACGATTCCACGCCTGCCTCGCATCGTCAATAATGAAGAGAAGTCGTACGCTGCATAATGCATGCGTCGGCGAAAGGCGTTGATTTTCCTTAATAAAAGACGTGAAACTTTATGGAAGCGATAAATTAAAAAACGCGGCGACCCAGTATACACGTACGAGATAGCAGGCTTCTGGCTCTTGGAATTTCGCCGAATTTTTCGACCCTTCTCTCCCCTCCTCACTCCCTCTCCCACGGAGGAAATATCGCGCACAGGAAAGGCAGGAGTCGTGCCGAGTCCTGCGGTGCCGAAATAAACTTTTCCTCCTTTCTCTGGAACGCAGCGTTTTCATCCAGCCCCGGTTATCTGCATTTTATTCAACACTCTCCCCCGGCGTCGAAACGATACTTCAGCCCCCCCCCCCCCACCCCCTCCTCGGCATACGGTGCGAAATAGAAATTTCTCCACCGCAGAATATTCAGACTGAGTCCGCTTTGACGTCACGTCCGCAGTTGAGGAATTACTTAAAGCGTTATCTTGTAACGCCATCAACTTATTGTTAACTGGTACGCTTAACGTCGCGTTTGGTCTCTTGTCTGCGAACTTTTAACTCGAAAGTCAAACGTCATAACGACGAAGGCCTCCGCCGTTCTCGGAATCGTCGAATTCTTTCCGCGTTCCGCCGGTCGAGAGTGTCGTACTTGTTGCCGCAGCGAACCGCAGGATTCCATCGTACTAAGCTAGGGAATTACGCGAAAACCGAACGTTCGTCGGTTATTATCCTCGGGGTTCGGCCGATATCCCACGAGTGTTCGGCTTTCCGGTCGGACGTCGATTTGAAAAATATTACAGTTACGCGAAGGAGCACGGTGGCGTTACGGTTGAGCGACTGGCCGGCTCCGTTAGTTTTGCAACGACGAGGAAAAGGGAGCAGAGAGGAGCCTAGGCAGTCTACGCCGACGTTTGACACGTCACACCTACGACCGCGAACTGACTCACGATCTACGAATTTTGTGATACTCCGTGCGTAGAACGTACGTGCAGAATGAACTGAGAACTCAGACTAAAATAGTATAATAATAAGTTCTCGGCGTGTTCGATCACTGTCGTACTATTTTCAATAAACTAAATAATTTTCAATGGATTTTAACAGAAAAAGATTGCAATTATTCAGTTAGTTGAAATTTAATTAGATTGAAAATTAAATACTTATTATTATACATCTTACACTTACCAATTAATTTTACACAAAAATAGTATGATGAAGTATGATTCCTACAAATATTTTGTATGCTCGAACAGTTACCATTTTCAGCTTGTTCTATACGGAATTGTTCCTTTTGACAAGACAGTCGCGATGGCATTTTTAACAGAACCTTTAACTTCTACGTCTACAATTCGCATCATTAAGTGAAGGAGCAACGTGTCGAACGACTGCATTACGACATCTCTTGCAATTCACTTTGATCGACCGAACGTGGGAAGGACGTTCGGCGACTGAGGATGACGAACGATGACGAACGATGACGAGCGATGACGCGCTGAAAAGTTTCGAGCGATTCCGAAAGGATGACAGGACACTTTTCAGGCGCGCGATTTGCGCCGACCTAGATCTCGCCCGTGCCCCGTTAAGTTTTCCCCCCTGGCCGCCGTGGTCTTCGACAAGCGGTTAGCTGTAAAATAAAGCGTCCGCGACGAATCGCGCGCGTAAACACCGCTAGAGACGAACTACCGCTTCGGTTTGCCTACTGGCGCCTGACCATCGCTATTCGATCGATTTACCACGAATCACGCAAATTCTCACGTCCCGAGCAACTTTTCCGCGGATCGTGGTCAGGGAGAGGATCGATCGCTCTCGATCGTTCGCGGTAGATTTTTGTAATCGACGAGTCCGGAGAGAGGAAGGTAACGAGCGCGGATTGCTGTCCGCCGAGAGAAGAGAATGGCAAACAGTTACGAAATGTAAACGAAAGCAAGGTAGTGTCGCGTATCGTCGACGCTGGGCTCTTCTTCGAAGCGAACAATCGAAGGATGTCGATCGATCGAGGACAAACACGCTCAACTACGACGCGCCGTCAAAGTTTATGCAAAACATTGCGCCGCGAAGTTCGTTAAAATATTTGCTTCTCTTCGCATTTTAACGGCGAACGTACCGAATAGAACTGGCTTTGTTTACTTGAATACTACCTATTGATTCGCTGAATTCATGGTTAATATTTTTGTAATTGTTTTATGTATTACAGAGTTCGAGTGAACATACGACTTGATAGGACAGAGATGAATATGTACATAAATCTATGTGCTTAACACGTCGATGTATGAAACTTCGACGTATGGACGCTAACGAGGAAAAGAAAACGAGGAGTACACTCCGCTTTGTCAGTTGGCAAAAAGTGATTGGGCAAAGCCAGCAGATTGCACGCCCGCGGGTACAGAAGCGAACGAGTGAAATAAAGAAGAGAGGATGCGCGCTCAACTATCAATTGTCAAGAGCAAGCGACACGGGAATTTTCGATGCCTTGGCCAGAAATTTCAAGATCTCCGCTCATGCGACTCTGATTTATACGAGAGTGTGGAATTGGGTCGCAAATATACACCGAGCGCGTCTATTTCGAATGATAAAGCGAGCTCGGCAGCGAGCGGAGACGCGGCGAACGTTTCGTATCTTCCAGTTAACGTCGCGGCGTCCGCCGTTCCTTCGGGCCGAAAACAAGAGAAAAATAAGCGCAAATAGCGGCGACTGGGCGACGCTGTCAAGGCTTTATCGAGAAATGTGCGCTGCGTCTAGCGAGACGGACGCCTGCGCTCGATTGTGCGGTAGTCTTTAAAACGTTGTCAAGAGGGGCGTTCGGGAAAATTTGACAAATAATAATAGAAATACATTTAACACTAGGTAACAAAATATAACTAATAACAATGAATTCCAAGGGGAACTAAATATGTGTCCAAGCACGACCTGTCCGAAGGTATGGAGTAAATGGTTATAAAAGAATGAATGAATCGACGGAGCGGTGTTGGCACCTCAATATATACCTAAGAGTAATTCTTATCGCCGGACATACAAAAGGTTCGGTAAGGGTTCCTGCAGGTGCACGCGTGCCAGGTAGGCTGCATCGACTATAATTGATAATTCTTCGTCGCCGGCTCGCTTGTCAGTCGAAGTTTTTGCGTATCGGGAGACGAGTAAGTATATGAGTATACGCCGTTCCGCGAACGGAAATTATCAGGCATTATTCGGCCAGCTCGAGCACGGCAACGGATACTGCTATTCAAACGAATTAACCGAAACACACGCTGACGCGACCAGAAACGATCCGGATTTAAATGCCTCCGCGGCACGAACGAACAGCTGGACATATTTAAATGAGGATATTTAAATGCTCGCTCGCGCGGGAGCGACGCGAAAATGTCGGTATAACGAAAATTATGCTTCGCTCTCCTGCGACGGTGGCGTTTCCAACAAATAAATTAGGAGCGCGTGTGTGTGTGTGTGTGTCACCGTCGACCAAAATCCGGTCCGCGCGAATGGTCATTACAACCGATGTACAACGAACATCGTCGTGTACCCGCGACCTAAACAGCTTTTATAACGTGTCTCACGGACATAAATTTACTGCGTAATAAATCATCGGCGTAATTAAAACGTTCGAAATATCAGATCGCTTCTGCAGCTTCGGTACAAGACAGGAACGACGCTTAAAAATTCGCTCAAAAATTGATTAATCCGATTACCGGTAATCGTTACACAACTCGTTCGCGTTAATAAAATCATTTTCTACCGAACTTGCACAAAATGTATTCTACAACCGAAAAATATATATTTAAAATGCACGCCGTTAAAAGTTGATCGCCTTTTACGACCAAGACTCGAAAAATTCTAAAAGCGGAGTTAATCAATTCAGCCATCCACCGAATCACCGAGAATATTGACCCGACATTTTTCGTTACCGTCGACGAGCGTCTCCCAGGATAATCCTACGAATTTTATCGCCTCCGCACATTTCGTCGTCTGACGTAGCGTCGATCGGAAACTGGGTCGCACGGGCCCGCGTTTCTGATCGAAGCTGAATGCGCGCGTTCGAAGCAGAAGCCGAGGCAGAAGCCAAAGCGGAACGCCGCGTCTGGAACCAGCGGCAGCACCACCAGCAGCAACAACAACAACAACACCAAAGCGTCGTCCGCGACAGGGCGTTTTATCGATGTCGCTGGCAACTTTGACAGCCGCCAACGGCCGGCCATTATAACGTGTCGTTGCCTTTCACATTCCGTTAATGGACGACGCGTGACGTTCGCCTGCCGCGCGCGCGCGCCAAAGTGGAAATTCACGGCAAGAGCGTTTCCCGAATGTCGCTGCGTGCGCGGCGGAAGGTGAGGCACAAGAAAAAAAGTGTCAAGAACGAAAGAGGACGGCAGGCGCCGCTATTGACCGAAACGAGTAAATTTCAGGAGGCCGAAAAAGAGCTCGAAAGGGCTTTGAGGCGGAACTCGGAGAAGGCGCGAGCGTGCGAGTGATAAAGGAACGGAAGGAGGGGAAGGAGAGGAGAGGATATGGAAAGCGTCGTAGCGCGGTTTGGACTGTTAAGGGGGACACGAATGAAGACATCGTTTATTCGCGTCCCGACAGTGGCACGACAGATGCGCCGGCGGTGGGATGTCGTAATGACTAATTAGCGGACTACATGTCCCGCTTTGTTGCGAGGAGGCACACACGCCAGGGCACTGTAAAAGCAGCCTGCGGGATGTCCCGACACGCTGCTTTACATAGGCGAGCACACTCCCGTGCATACACGCGAGCTTGCCAGCGCGCGCGCGCGCGCTCCACTGTTTAACCAGTTACATCGACGAATTTCTGAATGTACACACGCGTCCGTACGTACCTGTACTTTGGGAGGGCACATTACAAAATCAGAATGACGAGGAAGGGTGGAAAGGGACTCGAAATTTTCAATGAGGAATGCACGAGCTCGCTTAGATGTTTTTGATGCCTGACGAAAATGCGCTAGTCGAAACGTGTGCGTGCGAGAGTGAGCCTGATAGAGGGAGAGAGAGAAGAGAGAGAGAGAGAGGCAGAGAGAGTAAAAAGAGGATGGCTGCTCGGCGAATCTCGGCGAGAGGCGTAAATAATCCGCGCGGCGACGAGGCGCGCCGGCCGAAAGTGAGAAAGTGCTCGTTGCATAAATATTAACCGAGATTCGCATACGTGCTCTCGAGCACGAGTGCGCCGCCGCCGAACGAGGCGGTCTTGAATGACGTCAGTTCAAGTACGAGCCGACACTGCGACCTTCTGCGTCGTCGTTGACAATTCGAGCAAGTGCGCGATCCATAAGGGAACTTTCTGCGCGCACTTTTTGACGTTAAGGGTCACGTTAAGTACGCGTTAACGAGGAACGTTACTGTTACAAGATTCTACGTACCGAAGGTTAACCCTTTGACTGCTACGGGCGCAAATGTGCGTCCAGCGAAAGGTATCACTGTGGGCTATGAACGCACAGTGCGCTCGGCGATGGTTTCGATTCTATATTTCTGTCTTACTGTATTTGTCCAGAAATTATTTTATCGTATCCGTCCAACACTCTCAGAAACAACCTTGTTGCTTATAAAGAAGAAAAAATAAAATATAAGAAATTATAATTTAACCCACCGCCGAACAGATTCGTATTGCGCAAAAAAGTATTCAGTTCCGTTCACGTGAAGTGCTTCGGCTCAGACTGTTCGCAAGTCAAAGGTTTAAGGTTCTCGAACTCGTCCTAGACTCTCGTAAGGATAACAGAACTCGCTGCTCTACCTAAACGCTGTCGGCTATTCGTCTAACCGAGTGCACTGTTTTTGCGCTCTCTTTCTTAGGCGTGTTATGATTTTCAACGGATTAGGTCGGCCAGTACGTCTGTGGCACGTAAGCTGAAACCGCGGGACGAATGCCTGACTTGGATAACTGTACGCCAGGCAGAGAGGAAGAAAAAGACGGCTGCAATGGACGCGGACACTCTCACTCGCCGTGCGACTGCCGACGCACGAGAGTGCGGTCCTGTAAGTGTAACTCGTACGTGTAACGAGGCACGGTTATGCGATCGATTATTGCGAACACTGAAAACAGCGAGCGTTCAACTCGAACGGTGACTTTTAACAGGAGAGTTTCGAGAGACACGATCGAGGCGCGGATTTTGAGAGCGGTGACGTTTTGCTTGAATTCGATGCTTAAGTCAGCTGTGGCGGCATCTTCTGAGAGCAGCTCTCAGTTTTTTTTATTTTCTATTTACGTTCAAAGATTCTAAGCATATTGAAATTTACGAATATATGTTAGTTTTCACTAACTATATTTTAAACGTGACGAATATGGCTGTCATGACAGAAAATTGATGACACGAAGCAATTTCTCCATGGCGGATGTAATCGTCAAACAGCTAACTGGTTCAGTTTTCTGTTAACGTAGAGTAGCGATTGCGAGTCGTTACCAAAACTTTTCGGAAGACGTAGACTTACGCTACTGTAATAACAAGACTGAATGAACACAGCAAACAGCATTCCTCGACTGTTTTTGCTTCATCGCCGATGTGCGTGTCGCGAAGCACTCCTTTTTTCCCCGCAATTTTTTTCCCGAGACCGACACGCCGTATCGCATGCCATGTGCCGCTTCGAGATATCGAATGACGAGATCGGATATTGTGTTTCTTGAGATAACGGAGAGTGGGCGGGCGAATTGGGTGGATGTCGCGGCGGTGGAAAATATTTCGATGCGCCGTTAACTGTGCCCGAAGTGATCGTGAGTCGATATCGAGCCAGGCCGAAATTGGCCGAACGACGGAAAATTGAACTGCATTCTCGGCGGCGCAGAACGCTCGCCAACTGGAATTACGCGATTGAGTTACGCAGTCGCATAATTAAGCGGGCGTACGTTGAAAAGTAGACCGGCGAAAGTCGCTGCGGAGAAAATCTCGTGACTTCATCCTCGGGACATTCTTCGGAGTTCGATATCTGACACGTCTAATCGCGGCCGCGAATTTCAGCACACGAGAAGCAGCACTCTTCGTCAACGTCTCCGTACCGAGAAACAATCGCGTGGAACTGGGAGGAGGCAAATTCGGAGGCGAAGAGGAGGGTCCGGTGAAAGGATCCTCATTTCGGGAAATTGTCGGCGGTGGAATGAGAAGGAATGGGTGTCTGACAACGGCAGGAGGAAAGGAAGAAGGACGGCACAATTAGGACGACCGTATCCAATAGCCTGGCTCTGCCTCCACCTTCTCTGCTCCTCCTCGTCTCTTTTCATCCTTCTCGCGACGAGGGAAAAAGACGGGAGGCAGACAAGAAAGTAGAGAGAGAGAGGAAGAGGAGAGAATCTTCGCGGGCGTTCGCGTGAAAGAAATTCAAGCGCGAATTGCACCTTCGATGGCGGAATTCCGAGCCAGCTGCGAGCCGAAGAAATTGGATCGCGATGCCGGCTGAAAGCAGCTCGACGATAAGTGGTGAGCTTCCGTAAAAAGGTAGCGACGCCCGTAACTTCGATACGGAACGACGATGGGTATCGCGGGACTGCTAACAAACGGGTATATAACAACCAGAAGTTTCATGGATGCTCGAGTTGATTGAACGCGAAGCCTGCATTAGCGCTCGTAGAAATGATGTACAACCTTCGGTATACGCGTATGAACGTGGGAGTGTGTTTGCGCGAAATACGAGATCACTGATTTTAGTCAATATTTGTGAATGCTGCCCGATTTTCATGGTGCCTGTTAATGGCGTATAGCCGTGAAAATGTTCATTTTGCGACGGTTCTCAACATATTTTTGAACGTATCCACGGAACTGCTGCACCTAGAAGCCTCGGTTGCAATTTTTGAAACCGAGGTACAACTTTTTTTGCGCCATATGACGTTACTGCGGTGTAAACGCTTTCTGTGGTACGCAGGCAGCAAAATGTGAATTTTTCACCGTTTTTGAACACATTTTTGGCTGTATCTCCGAAACTATTGCACTTAGAAGGCTCGGGTTGCGACTTGCGACTAAAATGCCCCAAAATACCCAAATAGCACGAAAACTAACATCAATCCATGTAAGATAGAACCAAGGTACACAGAAAGTACCACCCATTGGTCGCCCAACATCATAATAGAAGGATACGCCCATCAGACATGGCCTAAACAGAGGCTATCATGCGCTATCGTCGACTAAATCCCCAAAAGAGACCCAAATACCACACATAATACGATACAGCAACGCAAACTAACATAAAATACTACACAAGCACGCGAGAAGTCTCGTAGGTACACGTAAAACAGCCGCGAGTAACAGCAAACCACCTTCTATTACTCCCTCATCATACTCAAACAGCCAACCTTTCAATGTTCGACCAAAATGCGCCTCATCAATCAAGAAGCCTAAAGCGTAACGAAGCATTCCCCTATGTTGCGTTAGCCTCGCATTTGCACTCCATCCACAGGCGAAACAATCTCATATTACCCATTAGCCGTACATCGATTCATCGATTCAATATCCTATCATTTGCCCCGGCAGGAAGATCGCACTATCGTGTGTTTAGTAGCCGCCGGTGGGGAACGGAGAAAAAAGCTGACGTAAGGACTCGCTTCGTCCTTAGCGTCCTCGGCTGAATTTCAGTGTCGACACGCGGCCATTCAGCCGTCTTGGCCAACCGAGCGGTGACTAAAAGGCAGCTATTGCCTGCCGTGCATCGTCATTCTGGCGCCGGAAATGACTGTAGCGTCACGCTGGCGGCCGTGGTGCCAATTACACAACCCCAACCGGGCAGAACATAGTTGCCAACTGAGTGAGTGTCAATGTTTAACCTATTTGCGACGGGTAGCCTGATGCGCGCGATGCCACGAATCGCCCCAATAGCGAAATTTGCGCTCGTGTGCGTCGCGCGCGAAACGGATTATGTATGTATGTATGTACGTCGCATTGCCTTGAATTATCGTCGCTTCGAATTCACGGTAAATCCTGCGCAAGGTTGGCGCGTTCAGCCGGAAAAAATACGGAAAACGTTGCGCGCGTTATACTAATTAACGGAAAGGAGAATTTATCGCGATAGACGGTAAAACTGCTTTACGGATTGGGAACGCTGAAATTTCAGGCTGTATCGTTTGGAGGACAACAAAGGCGCGACTCGTGGCCGGATTAAATGGGCGATGACCGCCGAGAAAGGAACCGGTCGAAATTCTGAAAATACAAATTCGTCGCGCTTGTATATAATTCAGCGATCGATACAGCTACGAACGCTGTGTACAAAATTGTTAACCGGCGCCGTGCGCAGAAAATAGAGGAAACCGAAACGGCGAGATCATGGCAGCGATTATCGCGGATTATCCCTAATCGCGTCGACATTATTAATGGCCCGCCGCAGAGTGGAAGAACGCGCCTGTGATTTGTCGTACGAAACGTTAATTGTCCAAATTAATCACCGGCCCGATGAGCGATCGTTGAAAACCGCACGCTTAATAGCCCGCGGACATTCGAACCGTTCGAGAGAATAAACAGACGCAAGAACGCAACGCTGGTAATTTCGAAACGATACAGCCAGAGGATATTAACGAACTTGCAGTCACGAGACTCTCGTTGCACCCTTGGCGCCTAAGATCGTCAGCAGAAGCGATAGCGTGGCCAAGATTGAGCCTCGACACAGCGTCTAATTCACTGTCAAGTGTCATCCTACGCGATGCCTAAGAAACGAACTCCGATCGATCAAGATCCGCCCATGACGCAACGCGATGAATCAACCTCGCCAATTGAACGAGTACGAAGAAAAACGTGACACACTTACACCCATTAAGATCAATTAGCGCGGTCTTAGTCCCTTTTACAAAACTCAGCTCTAAGAGTCGGTCGCAATTTTATTTCCACCATTCGTCTGCCCGGATTCGAGCCGTAAGTTTTACTCGAGCGCAATAACGATCTTTATGGAATTTTTTTTTACGATTCGCGTAGTTTCGAACGGCGATCGATAAGTACGGGAAACGACGTAGATCGTAAAGAGAGGTTACAGCGAAAAGCAGTCCGGCCGTGCTCGTAAAGACGGCCGGTATCGCGGATTAATGCACGCCCCTAATCGAAGGATCCCACCTTCTTTTTGCAGCGTTAAACGGCCGCTTTGCGCAACGTTAATTACGGGCCAGCCGAGAGCGTATTCTTCCGCACTGGCCTAAATCCGCGTAAGGCCATGGCGAGGTCTTTACAAGGCACGGTCGAACGGCCATTTCTCCTGTCGAATCTCTGTCAACGGCAGTGGCCCTAAATCTAAAATTAACCCCTTCGGTTAGAGCGTCCAATTCAAAGAGCCCGGCCGAACTCGGCCTCGATCCTGTCTTCGGTCACCCTCGACCGCCGGTCGTACCGACTCGGTGTCGTCCGCAGAAACTGGATCCCGAATGGTCTTTTAAAACACTCCTTGGGATTTCGTCGAACGACTCCAGGGACAGAGGCCGGTTTACGGAAGAATTGATACAGAACGATTTCTGCGGTCCGATTCGAATCAGACCGCTGACCCCGTTCGCGGCCATACGATCCTACTCCATTATTTTTCTCTTCCCATTCCTCAACTTCTCGCGCGTCGCATGCCACTCTTTCTCCGGAACGTGTACAAGGAAGCAAGCTGAAGTAAACGGAAGTTTCGCCTCTCAGGCAAATGAGCTACAAACGGTATTGCCAGTTCGCAACTTCGAGTCCGCCTCGGACGTACTTCGAATCCCAAACAGCTATTTGCAAGTTTTAGATTGTTACGAAGTGGACATCGAGCCGAGATTTTCTACTGGAAGCACTCGGCCGGGCAGTTTATTTTGCGCCGAAGGAACCTGGCGCCGGGTGGGAAGCAACAAGTCGGTACGAAAAATTACCCTGAAATTCTTCAGCCGACGCCTTGGCGTTACGTAATTCAGCGGCGACACGAGCCTTCCGAACGTCGGGTGGAAGAGGTTGATCGACGTCCAACGGGCACGAGAAGAGTGCGAGAGGTCGATTAGAGCGGCTAATTGTGCGTTTAATTCCTCGCCTCGGAAAAACTTGCGATATAAATCGCGCGCGATGTAATGCGCGGTGCGTTGGGAGCGATGAAGAAGGGAGGCTAGGGGGTAGGAAAAAGTTGAGCGAGCATCCACTACGGGAAGGGAGCCACCTGGTGCACGTGTTCGGACTACGTTCGTTCTTCTCGCTGTCTCGTAAACGGGCACAGCTGGAATCCCGAGAGGAGGGAAGAACGGAGGAAATACGAATCCGATCGACAAAAATGTCGATTGTCACATATTATCGGCAGAGTCCCGAGTCAAAAAGTATGAAAGATTGAAGTAGATCCACTTCTTCTCCCTACTCTTCTTTTATACAATCTGTGTACTCTGCCAATCCGAACTCTCAATTCATCCCTTGATAGATACGTGTCTGCGAACTGACGTAAAGTATGCATATGTGTAAATCACAACTTCCAGCGGGGGCTAGAAGTGTTTTGAAGAATTCAAATTGACAGAAAAAAAAATAAAAAGAAGGACTACTTCCAGCGACTTAGAATTCGGACAGAGTTCATCGATTCGAAGTCGATAATCACGCGACGCTCACGTTCCCGCCGAAGATGAAAGTCGCGAATCGATATGATCGAAGGATCGTCGAAAATAGCGAAGAAGTTGGCCGCCGGCCTTTTTGCCCGTTTGCCAGACACCTCCGCAAATACCTGCGTACTGCGGTCACTCACCGTCCATTCGAAATTCCTGCTCGACGTATTTTTGACGCTTCCACGTTACGGCCGACGCGCCGCGAGCTATGCGTCCTTTCAATCAGAGAGCCGGCCGAAATCGTTCCGAGCGATAGCCTCCAGCCTTTCAATCCTCCAAAATAGTCCTGTCGCTGGAAACGATCGCCATTGGCCGGACGAGATATACTCGGCAAGGATCTGCCGCCGGATCAACTCGCGGCTGGATTCCGTAGCGTGAAACGCAGTCTTTCTCGCGAGTCTCGGAGTTTGACTGCGATTTAATTGAGAGTCTTTCGCGGAAACGATCCTGACGGCTGTCAGAAGCGCGTAATGACGGCCGGCTTCCAGGCTTAAACGGTTTCGTAAGACTCTTCAGACGGATGACACGTGGGAACTGATCTCGTAATGGGAAGATAATTGCGCGTCCAGGGCTGAAGAGTAACGAGAGGTGCAAGGAGAGGGCTGATAGGTAAAAAAATCACTACAGTACGATGACGGTTGGTTCCGTGTCAGGTAAGAGGTGAGTGGATGAATCTGTGCAAAGTAACGATTGGGGAGTATCTGGACGTAAGAACATGGCAGTCGGTCAGCGAGGTTCGAGTCTGTAATCGGCTGGATGTCGAATGAATTAACGTCAGCTTCGACTCCGAGGATCGAGAGATCGCGACGATCGATGATCTCAGCGCCGTTGCACTCGGGAGACGCCTTCTGTTTATCGTTCCACGTACGAATTTACGCTCTCCGCCGCTCGGCAGAGGCAACCTTGGCATTCCGTGCGAAAGACGTGGCCAGACGACGGGGCCGGTGGACAAGATTAATCGATTCATTCCGTGTAACTTCGGAGTTTTCGGCGGCGAACGCGGCCTCGCCGCCGAACACTTTCTCTTTAACACGAAATTCTCGCCCTCTCCCCGGAACGAAGCACCTCGTCGCGATAAGTACGCGCATCTAATAAGGTAAGCCGATCGAAGGAACTAATTTGCAACTTTGCCGAACGTCGATGCGCAAAAAAGCGATGACGCTCTTAAATAACCGAACTCTCAAAGTTTAACTTTAATAGGTACGTTCTTTTAATAGGAGAGGTCTTCGGTTCGTCGTGTCGGCAGTTGGTACTGCCGGTGATCGATATATCGGCAGTTAGCGAAAAGATCAGCGCGTCGAAATAGGTCCCAGACGAGGCAGTCCAACAATAACGGTGCACTCGTTTCGAATCAATTCGCCCGGGTTTATAGGATCGTATCGGGAGAGATACGACGGTCGGCGGGCCGTTCGATTATCTCGGAAAGTTCGGAGGGCCGGCCGGTCGAAAATTATTACAGCGCCTCGTTCCGACAACTTTTCCCCGGACCAAATCCCGCGTCCTGTTCTCGCCCGCGACTCGTTTCTCGCGTAAACTTCGCCCGCCATGGGAATTTCAGACTGAAATTTTGCGGGGAGTATATTTTTTTTCTTGCTGCGACAGGGCGTGGGGGAAGTAGAAGGTTAGGGAAGGTAAGAGAAAAGAGTGAAGAGAAACAGGCGTCGGTAAGAGTGAGCGAGTGAAAGAGTGAGAGAGTGAAAGAGTAAGACAGTGAGAGAGTAAAAGAGTAAGAGAGTGAGAGAGTAAAAGAGTAAGAGAGCAAAAAGGGAAGAGGAAAATCCGTCGGGACTGAAAAGTTGGCCGACATGGTAATCTAAGGGTCTCTCGCCGCCTCGGAAAGTCTCGGGACTAAACGACGTCAAAAAGACGCGATCGCATAGATCTGCGTCGGCTGCGGCGCGCGGAGGGCACTTTTCCTTTTTCCCCCTACCTTCCCGCCCACCTTCCATCCTTTACCTTCGCCGTCTCCGTCGCTCGGGCCGTGCCCGCGGAAAATGGACGTACCGCCGTCGCGAAATGAAACGATGAATCTTCCATGAGCGTTTCTGCGGTCTGAAGCCCTTCCGCCGACGTCCAGAAAGACATCTTTCATATGCGGAAACAAAGGGTCGTCGGCGGACGGGGTGAAAGGGGGGGCAGAGATAATCAGTTGTAGAAAGGGAGTTGGCCGCCGAGCGGCGAACGGGGAAAGGGAACGAACTCTTGACCGGAGCACCTGTTCGGAGTTCAACGAACTCGCGTTAAGAGGAAAAGTTGGGTGAGTCAATGAATAATCGCTGAATGAAAGCCTCTACCGAAATCTTCCCATTCGAAATTATCGCCGGTGTGTTCTACTCACGGTCTACTCGAGAGGGAGAGAGTGTCGACGGAACGCAATGTAAGAAAACTACGAGAGTGGATACGGGTAAAGGGGTAAGACTCGTATGAAAGGCAGGCTGGAGAGCTTAGAATAAATTTTTACGCTGCCCTCGCAAGGACTCGGTGCGCATTTTACTTGGAAACTGCCTCCTTCCGGAGTTCAAGAGCGAGAAAAGGCAGGCAGGCAGAAAGAGTAGAGTGAGCCAAGATGCCGGGTACTAGTTTTCACCTTTTTTCAGTAATTAGGCGCCGGAACGAGCGAGATTAGGATTAAGTCGGAGACAATGTGAGCCGCGAGACGAGGCGGGCCACGGGGTCGTGGTAAGCTAATGGACGAAATAGAACGATGCATTTTCCATGAGGTTGCGTTCCCTCACCTTCCACCTTCCCACCTTCCCTCCCTGCTTCCCCTACGTGGAAAAGTCTGCCCTGCGGGAAGAGACGCGCGGCCGAGACCGTCGATAAGAGTCTCGCATCGGGTGAGGTTCGCAATTAGAACCGGAAACGAGGCGCCTGACTTCCCCCGCTCGTCAGAAATGAAAATCCTCCGGGCCGCCCGCGAGTCCAATATTCCGCTCTGAATTAAGAAGAGAATTTACTTCGCCTCATTGCATAATCCAGGCCTCCCGCGAGGAAAGACGCCGAGGCGCTCCCGGAGGCACAAAAGACCTCGGAGGAAAGTTGCGACTTGAAAGGAAAAATGTCCGCCGCTCTCCGGTGCCTTTCGACGTTACATTTTTTACGACCAATCCCCGCCGATGGTTATTCGCTCATAATACGGCGGACCGGATCTCCGCTAAAACCTATCCGCCTCCCGAGAGGCTTCCTGCCGTCTTTCGTCGAGCGATAAGTCCTTCTCTGCCACCCTTCGTCCCTTGGCACGTCCCACGGCCAAAAAGCGTGTCGAAGGGCTGAAGATTCGAAGAGACTTCGGGACCCACTTCGGCTGCCTTCCAGGCACGTACGACTCGCAACATCTGTTCGCGTAACGGTCCGTTCCGCGATGAAGCGCGAATTCGCGCGACATCTTCCGAAAAAACGATAAATCTTGCTCGCGCGACGTGCGCGACTTCTGGCAAAATAAGAGTTTCGCCGACGGAAGAAAACACAGGAGGCGGGAGAGACAATGGAGTCTGACGCATGCGAACGGAATCGCGAGCTGTTATTACGCTCGCGGCGGAATCGTCGTGTCATCCGGAACGTCTAATTTTTCCCCTTCGAAGGCAGCTCACCTGCCAAGCTTCTGCCGTTCGAACGCGACCCGCTAAGTTGGCCGAATTCGTTCCGGCGGAATGAAGAGGACTGCAGCTCGCGAAAAATAGCTTGTCGCGCGAGTTACGTTATAACGTAATGTGCTCGTCAACGCTCGGATTCTGTTTCTCGCCCAACGAGATTGCTCCCGATTCGGAACAATCACGCCGTGATTTATGAGACGTCGCACGACCTCATTAACAGTTAAAGGACCGACCCCAAAACCGTCCGCTCCATATAGCCGCGCGGACCGAGCTCTATGCTTTAGCGTTTCTTCGTTAAACACTCATGACACCTATTCTCTTAAATGTCAGGACTGATGTGGCGGCGGAACGCGTGATCGATAGTCTGGAACTATTAACGAGTCAATTCGTTCGTGCCCGACGGCCGGCTAATGACAGTCGCGCAGGTCGAATTGGAAATCCTTCCTGCTCATCCCTCTTGAGAGCAAATGGCCAGGGCGGGGGAGGGTGGGAGAGTGTTGGGAAGTGTAGGGGAGTGTAAGAGAGAGTAGCCCTTAACCACCGCCCATCGCGGTTCCTACAATGTGCGATCCGAGCACGGTCAGCCAGTTGCCGACAGCCCGGTGGCTCTCTGGGCTCAATGAATGATTTCCGCGCGCTGTTGCCACATTACTTCTGCATTCTACGCTCGTTACCCGCGACCGACGCCTATCAACTTCGCCCGTTTATCATTTCCTGCACTTTGCTATTGATCGTTGCGCAATTGCCTATTGGTTTTAGGTAGATCGAGGTCGAACGCCGTTGGCACCGAGGAAGCGTGGATCTATGAAGCGATCGACGGGTAATGATATATCCCAATTACGTTGGCGAATCTATCGTTCAGCTGTCAGCTTAAGGCTCTGGAATAGAGTTCTTGAGAATGAACGAAACGGCGCAAGGTGGCCAGGACCGTCTGCGATTCGAGGAATGTTAAGGATGAGAGGTTAGGTGTGCTAATTGCGCCGCATTCCTCGCGACGGCGCAGTCAGTGGAGCGTAAGAGGCGGCGAGGAACGGAGAGTTTTAATGGCGCAAAAGCGAAAGTCTCGAAGGATGTCATCGATGGATCCGAGTGACGAATCCCACTAGCGCGCGCGCGCGCGCGCTCCACGACGATTGATCATCGATCTATAGCCAAGCACGTGACTCTCGGCTATGGCAACGTCGCGAAAGGCGCGGCCTCCGATATTCCGTCGCTGGAACTGCGCGCTCACTTACGGGAATCCGCCTTGAGGAAGGCCACCGGCGGAAAGTGCAATAGTCGAGTGAGAAATGCACAGCTGGAAAGGTCCGATCGTCGGAACGGCCCGATCGAGAAGGTGAGAAAGGATCGGAAAAATGCGATTCAGATTCCGAGCAGATAAGAGATCGAGCGTAAGACGGCGATCAAGGACAGTAAAGATAAGGCTCGATGTCGATGTACTGTTAACGCTACAAACTATGTTTATCGCCTGGAGGAGATATGGAAATGCGAGATAATGGTCGACTTCTGCGAAATCGCGATAAGAGAACATCTTTTTTCGCGGAGGGTCAGCGAAAGTGAGAGAGCGTGCGAGGAACGTCGCGGATCGCGGTCTCGGCGCGCTAATGAGAACAATGCGCAGATAAGAAGGCGTATATGTGTCTCTAAGCCCCGTCGGCGGCGATAAAAACGTTCGTCAGGAGCGTAGACAATGCGACAGGTTAATTCTGCCGAGAGCGAGAAAGACAGCAACAGAGAGTGAAGCAGAATGTCTCTCCGACGAAACTGTAATGGTTCGCGACGAGATAAGAGACTAATCAAGGGTTTCGGCTAACAAAGAGATTCGCGACGCGAGCAAGTAATGTCCGCTCGGCAGGATGGAAAATCTAATTACGCCTTTGGCGGCTTTTTCCGCGGAAGCCAAGGATTCCGAAACCTCGACCGAATCGAAACAACAATTCCCAATATATAATCGACCTTACGGCCAACGAAACTTGCAATTCCGCACGATGCATCTCAACGAGCGCATTGTTACTCGCCACGAGTGAGAGTCTTCAGTCCGAATCCGGGGCATTCCTTCCGTCTCTCGACGAATCCAGCCGAGGACCGTTTCGCATTAACGGAAAGCACTTTTCCGCGCGAGAAGGGTCTCCTCTCCGCGTGGAAGCGCGAGCGGACAAAACGCAATCTCGTATCGACAATTACTCGGTTGGCCGCGAAAAAAAGGCGGTTCGCCGACAGTCGTCGCTGAAGGGAGGCAGGTTCGCGGCAGAGGAGGGAGGTGGGGGGCTGAATGTGAGGACAGGCGCACTCGAGGCGTAAACGACTGAGAGGCGTAGGCGTCCTCAATGGGCTAAGAATTAAAGCGGGGAGGACTTTTTTTCCGCGCGCGACCGCGATAAAGTTCCCCCCCTCCGATTCGCAACAAAAGGAAGAGAACTGCTCCCGGCGGCCGACGCTCGGCGTCGCTCGGCGGCGTTCCGCTTCTCCGTCCCTTTTTTTCGCACAACGAGCGACGACCTCGCCAGATAGCGAGGGAGGAAGGAAGGCTGGAGAGAAAGACTCTGGAACGGCTCGGAAAAAAGTCTTCTCCCCGTTCTTCCTCCTTTATACGTATCCCTGTGTGTACGTCCGTACACGAGTGTGTACACGAGTGCGTACACGAGTCCGTACAAATCCGCGTATATACGTATCCAGCGTCTGTCTGACTCTGCCGCTAAGGTAGCCCGTTCATTCCCGCACGCGGGTTTGTTTACAAGCGAGCGCAGCCACGGAGTTCCTTGACACCGAATCGAACCGCGGCGTCGCATATTCCAGCGTTTCCTTCATCGTCCCCTACTCCTCTTTCCGTTCCTGCTCACTCTCCCACTCTGACTCTCTCTCTCTCTCTTTCTCTTACACACACGCGCATATACGCTGTCACCCTCGTTCCTTCCCTCCTACTGGCATCCGCCTCCCTCCTACCGCCACGCGCCCTACGATCTCTCTCCTCGTCCTACAACGATCCTACAACGATCCTACAACGATCCCACTCGATCGTATACCCGTGTGCTCATGCGAGAGAGGAGGCCTGTCCGGCGCGCTTGTGCGCTGAGAGCGAGTCATTCTCTCGTGCGTGCCACATATCGCGGGCAGGTGTAACGAGCGGCTCATGTGAAACGAGGTTGTGCCGCAGTAGAACGACGCGGGAATCATTTTCTGCCCGCGAGAGGCCTATGTGTGTGTGTGTGTGTGTATCGGAAAAATGTCCGGGTCGGCCTGGAATATCTTATCGCTCTGCGAGCTGACGAGCGAGATGCATTGAGAAGTTTTGGCTGCCTTCGGGAAAATATCGTTGGGTGGTGACAGAGATGATTTTCAGTCTTGTCAATGGAATTTACAGATGAAAATATGATTTAGTATATTTATGATGCGTTCTGATACTGTTTTATGATATATTGAAGGATTAAGGGCGAAATAATTCAAGAACACATTACGACGTATGGTGAAAATTCCGGATGGAGCTACATTTCCTTTCATCGCTATTAAAAAAACTTATATTGGGCGCATTATCTAACATAATTCCGTGGGACGTTCACAGTGTCAGCTACATGGGGGACCGACACGGTAGACGTGCGAAACTGGGCGCGCGACTTTATAGTTTTCAACCCCATTATGCCCGGAGCGTACCGCTTGTCCAACTAAGCTCACAGCCGAGCGTAATAAAACCGGATCAATTCGCGAACTACCCGGTATAGCCAGCATTAACCTACTCCAGAAATGAAAGGCGTCGCGTGAGAGGAATAAAAAGGAACGCTAAGGAAAACTTAGCCGATGAGGTAAAGTCGATGCCTCGTTACAATGTCATGCCAGGCATCCGATAACGGGACGGGTATCCATTTTCCGGCCGATGACTATCGGCGAGGAACGGAATCGAGTCGCGTACTCGCCGGAATTGTTTACAAGCGGACCCACTCGACCTTCCGCCGTAACTACGCTTACGTAACGAACGTGGAGCCGGCTAGCTGCGTATGGCGCCACGAAGTGCAACGATGCAAAATTGCTAACCTGACGATTACGTCAAGCGGAAAGGATGTTCATACTACAACCTCGAGAAATCTTCGGATCTGTAGTAGTCGGAAAAAATCGGACTGGAGTGGGCCGGAATTCGAACCCGGCTCTCCCGATTGCCGGTCGGTTGCTGTATCCAACTAAGCTACCCAAGCCCTTATCCGAATTCTCTCCGCTCGTGCCCTTTATTCCGACACATCAGCCATCCATCCTGTACTACAGATCGGCCAGCCTGACAATGTGGCCGTCCTCAGACACAACAGCCAAACAGACTAATATCGATCGGACGCACACACCTTGTCAGCCGCCGGCTCCAAACAAAAACAGAAACAGAAACAACGTAAAACGTTCATTTCTCAGGAATCGCAGGACGTATATCCCACTTCTGAAAACTGTAGCAGGCGGAAAAAATCGGACTCGGCCGAACCGGAATTCGAACCCGGTTCTCCCGATTGCCGATCGGTTCCTCTATCCAAATAAGCTACCCAAGTCCTTATCCGAATTCTCTCCACTCATGCCTGTTATTCTGACACATCAGCCATCCATCCTCTACTACAGACTACCTTCCTGCGAATACCTTCCCTGTACCGAACGTACACCCCTAACACGAGACGTCCGACGACTGAAAATGTTCACTCACCGATGACAGTATTGGCAGCCACCTCCTTGGCCGCGGCGGCCGCGGCTGCCGGCCCGTGAGCCAAAAAATCGCTTAGCGACAGAGAGGATGCGATGATCTGCCGCTTCTCCTCGAAGTTGAGGTAATCCAAGCTGTTGCTCCGCTGCGGGCCAGCGACGATCGTCACCGTCTTCGTCGAGTGATGATGATGATGGTGATGATGCTGCTGCTGCTGCTGCTGCTGCTGCTGTTGCTGCTGCTGATGATGATGATGGTTGTTCTCGGTGTAGTTGCTCTTCTCGTTGGCCTCGTTGTTCGCGCCCTGGCTCGGGACGAGGTAGACGCCGCTGACGCGGATCGACATGCTGGTGGAGGAGGAGAGGGTGGCGGCGGAGAACGACGACGAGGAGGACGAGGATGAGATTGGCGGATCCTTGAAGCGGGCACGCCGCTTCTTTCGCCACGGGCCGAGGATCGTGACGAGGCTCGGCAAGGAAGCTACCGCTCGTCCTTTCCTCTCGGCCTCATCCCGCTGACGATGTCCTGCCCGACTGCTAGGCTGATCCCGTCGTCGCTGCTCGTTGGCGCTTCGCGGCTTTGGCTCCACGGCTCTAGACGTTTCTGTCAAACGAGAGTCAGAGGAAAAATACGGCAGGCGAGGTAGCCTGCTCCGACCGCTTCCGGCTAGGTATGATTCAAGGTATTCTCGCGGCGGCGAGAATTTCTCTTTGGTGAAGTTCAGCGAAGGAAGGTGCTGAAGTTATCTAGGGTGCGTGTGAGAAGAAGAGGTTGACGTCGAACGCTGTCGTCGGGACGGGTCGATAGACTCCGGGTGGCAATGATGCGTATTGTCTCCGTTGCCTAGTCTCGAATCTAAGGTGGATGGGTCCGATGAATTCCAGATTCCGATAAATGATTTTTGGGACAAAAGTCCCTCCTAAGTGCTTCTAAGAATATCCCAATAGCTTGGCACTCGTGAACAATCGCAGCGTTGATCGAGATTCTCGGTACATCTGACAGTGTCTAGGCTTCTCTGATGCACAGCTCCGATTATCTCAGTGGACGGAGACTGTTTTCTGAACATTCGTATGTTCCTCTCATAATCCTCTCTCGCTGCTGATCCCTTTCTCTATCCAGCCCTTGCCAAGCGTCCCTTATTATATTCAGACGTCGGAGGTTGCGGAAAGATCGTTGACCTTGACACGAGACGAAACGATCTCTTGGCACGTTCCGCAAGAAGTCGATTCCTGTTCCTCCTCCGGCGCTATCATGTCGACGATATTAAGTGGGGTGGTAGACTGGGAGGCAGAGAGAATGGGGGAAGATGAGACGGACGATCCCGCGGGAGATAGAAACGATGTCGAATGGACGGGACGGACGCTGGTTCGGATTATCACACAGCCCTGGACTGCAGACACGCGCCCCAGCGACGTGTCAAAAGCTCGCCGGGTATTTACAATACGTTCACTGATGGAAAATCCGGTGGAAAATCACGCGCACGGTGCATCCTCGGTGTGTTGCGACACGAAAAATGAGGTGGGAGTCCCTGCGCAATGGGAACGGGGAAAAGTTCACTCCACGCGTCCGTTTACTCCCTCCTTCCCTCTTTCCAGCAGCGCACTGCTATCTTTCTCTGGCCTTTCCACGATTGACTCTGCGCGCTTCGAACGGGAAAATTCGAGACGACCGCTAACGAAATCTGTACGCGGAAATAATTCACCGACTGGAAAATTCGCGTTCGATCGGCAAGAATGAAATTTTGGGAAGAAAACTTGTTCAGCCCGAATAACGATGGATTGGAGCGGTGAAGTGTTCGGTGCCTGCCTCTCGACGTCTAAGCGTACGCGCGTCGGTGTGCTGCGAGCGTATGCGTCATGAATGGCGCTCATTGTGTTCGTCCGTGGCGACTGCGAGACGTCGTGTCCCACGAAATATTCATTTCGATACACGTCAGCCCGTTAATTACCGCCCGCCTTAATTACGCCCGTAAAGCCCACTCTGACCAGGCCTGGCCAGTCTTGTCATAACGGTTACGCGTGAAAACCCGCGATTAGATAACGATTCGTTAATAGACGATTCACGACTATCGCTTTTATCGTACGATGTTCGAGTGTACCTGGCCGATACGAGAGTAGTCAAAGTGAACTTTGACAGCGAACGACCGTAAATCAGCGTAGGTTTAGAGTACGATAAACAATCGTGTTCTAGACAAATGTGCGAAAGTATGATGGACGATACGGACAGATTTTGGGCACTCGACTTTAGTGCCCCGTATCACACAGATCGGCGAGCAGCGTACACACGACGACACATGCACCTGGGATCGAAGCGAAAGTGCGCGTGCCCTCTCTCCGGTTTCCTCTCACTCTCTCTCTCTCTCACGATCGGAGGGCACCCGTAACCCAATCCTCTCGTCTCCGCTCCGAAACGCCGCGTGCAAGGTTACAACACAGCGCGGGCACGAGCATGAAACGCGAGAGTGAGCGAGCCAGCGATCGAGCTACAGAGATAGAGAGATAGAGAGAGAGAGAGAGCACGGAAGAGAGAGACAGGAAGAACCGCTGACAGAAAGAGACCGGCGCGTACGTTACGCAGAGCGAAGGAAACGAGCACTTGACAGTTACGGGTTATGTAAAATGCGCTAAGTGTCGACTCGGACGAGAAACGATGCCGTATCGAGGACGCGGTATGCGATCGGTAAAGGTTGGGTCGCGCGGCTCTAACCTCATCCAGGATCGTCCCTTTTTTCCATCAGGGGACACGGGCGCGTAAATGTTCCCCGCATGCAAAGCGCGAAGGTATGCAACAGGCTACGGGCAACGTGCACAAAAGTCCGGCCTAAAACGAGACCGGTCGCGGGCTAGATGGAAGACTCTCCGGAATTATTCGACGCCCAATAAAAGCGTGCGACGTCCGCGCGAACCTCGAGGAACTCTCTCGAGCGAGACAACCCCACGAAATTCCAACCCTCCCGCTCTCTGCGCGCATCGCGGCGGTCCGCGCTCGATGCACAACACACGCACCCCGGCTGGCTGACGCGCGCGCACGCACGCACACATGACACGCGTGCCCGACGCCGAGGTATATAACGCACGGACGTCGATCGGGCAGGCGTCGGCTTCTTCACGAGACACCTGTGCGCCGCAGGTGAGAGTAGGCGACCGGCGCCGTTGGCCAGAGAAGGACGCCGAGCGTCGAGGAGCCGAGGAGGAGGAGGACGGCTGGCCCGGAGTAAAAGGACGCGGATAAACACACTTACGCACAGGGTGAGACGGACTACTACTCCGGACTACTCCGCTCTGCCGGGCGAGTGGCGAGAGCGTGCACGCGCCGAAACAGACGTCTATCCGCGACGTCTGCGTCGTCTGCGTCGTCTACGTCGTCGGACGGCAGACGGGAGACGCAGCTCCGCACCTTAGACAGCGGAGAGGTGGGGAGAGGGGAGGCGGAAGGGAGGCACAATTTCGAAACTTCGCCGCACTCCGGCCTGCCGGCCCGGGTCACAGAGAAAACACTGAATACACACACGCGTCCTCTTCTCTTCCAGGGCACACAACAAAACACAGGAGGCTACGTTTGCCTCTTTCTCTCTTTCTCTCCTCTCTCTCTCTTTCTGTCGACGGCTATCCTTGTCCCGCTCCTTCGCCGACGAACGATAGTGCGACGAGGAGAGGACGCGGGGAGGTAGGGAGAGTAAGAGAGAGCCGTTGCAGCCTCGTGCTAAGGAGAGACTGCGAGAGTGCCGCGACTTCGACGTACGTTCACGATTCAGCGCTGAAAAGTGACTGCCGAGAGAGGAGAGCCGCGGCGGCGGCTGCGTTACGAGGAGGACGGATTCGCGACGGAATTAATTGCGGGCACGCGAGGCGAAGGCGTGTGTGCGGGGGGCTCGAGGGCCGAACGTCGGGTCAGATATGAGACAGGGGGCGGTGGGCACCGAGGGGCCGAGGGGGAGGCCCAGCGAACGACGAGGACGACGACGACGAACACGGCGACGAATACGACGACGACGACCACGCCACGAAACACGCACCGAGCGAGGCTCGCGAGCACTGACGGCGGCCATGCGATCGGCGCGACGCCAAGCGGGCACATCGGGAAGCAGAGACCACGAGACGCCGAGAGAGCCGGCCGCCGCCGCCGACGCCGCTCGACGCCGCATGGGAGGGAGCCGACTAAGGTCTCTTTCCTATAACTTTCACCCTATAGTGCGTTGACACTTATTTTTCCGCACCCCGGTATAATGAATTCGGGAAATTCGAGGCGGATCAGAAGGGAGATACCTCTGAATTTTAAGATTTTTAAGAATTTCGAGGGTGGAGTTGAGGGTTTTGGGAAAGGAGGGTAAGAGGCGGCGAGGGTCGGAAATAAAGTTTGGAGTAGCGGGAAGAACGGCGAGGCATAGAAACGTGTAAACAGGAAGTGTAGTGGGAAGGAAAATAGGGCGCGGCAGGCTCTGTGGAGTTCTGGAGATAGGCAGGTGAATGAGGGAGGTTTAAAAGGATTAGATACGCGCCAGCCTCGCGGGCTGTGCGTTGTACATTCTTCGCTATTCAGAGAAATTGCGCAGGGAACACAAAGAGAATGTAAAAAACAATGAATAGCGCTTGCCGCCTTTTTCCACCTGAAAAATGATATTTCTCTCTGAGCTGGCTTGGAATTCAGTTTCGTCCCGAAAATCTGACCGCTCGCCGAATCCGCTTGGCGTGCCAAAGCGGTGGTCAGCGTCGGAGGCCGCGTCGGTCGAGCCTATCGAATCGCAGGACGTCGGTTGCTCGGCCAGTGGCCGCGTGCGGACGCCGGGACGCGACGCGGAGCGTCGGGGCAGCCGAGGCGCGGACATTCAAAACGAGACGACGGCGGATGGAGTATGACGCGCAGCACGTGGTATTTCCGAGGCGTCTAGACTCGCTAATTTAAACCGACTCGCGGGCTCTCTACCGACGTTTCAGCCCAGTCTAGTCGCTGTCACAACTCTGCCGGCTAAAATATGAGGAACGCTTCGGTTCCGCGCGTGTTTACGCGCCCCGCCGGAAATGGAAGCAGGTTCTCGCACGTGCGGGGCTGGACTGTGCTTTCGTTGAAAAGTGGAAGGGTCTTCGTCGGGGGTCAAATCCGAAAACATGCTGAGGATGTAAGACATGTCATCGACAAAGGTACGGTATACGGTAGGTAGGAATATAGTATGTACGAATATAGTAGGTAGGAATATAGTATGTACGAAAACAGTAGATACGAATACGTAGGACCCAAGTCGAAACGAACGTCGATGGTATCAAGTTCGTACGCGCGAAAACGAGGGTGAATTCCTGAACGAAAGCGACACTCGCGTAGCTAAGCTTCCGTTAGTTCGTTCACCGTTCCCAGAATCGGCCGAGTTTTCAAACCGGGTGCCCGCCCACTCGAGCGCGCGCGCGCGCTATTAATCGCAATAAGGAGACGAGTGTGTCCCGCGCTGACCCGAATTACGGAACAATTTACGATTAAGTAGTGGGGACGTACAATTAAGGCGCAAGTGACGGCAGCAACGGCGTAAATCGCGGGTGTCTAAGCGGCAGCTGCAAGTTCGTTGCGCTTTGTTGCCCTCGCGAATTACCGAATTCACTCGCTCGTACCAGGCCGTGTTCGAGTTAATTCGGGAATCCTGCCGGGATTACGTCCTGCGACCTTATAACCCGTAGACACCGTATACCGGCCTGGGCTAATACAATGCTCTGCATGGAATCCGGTTGGAAATGAATTGCGAGTGGCGGCAGATTGGACAATGATCAGGGGTGAACAATTTTGCGATAAGAATAAATTGTCGGAGGATCGCTGGGTACCTCTAACTTTTCCGTGGAAAAGGCGCTCCTGGGGGCGAGATTAGACTGAACCGATTGCTGAGCGCGACAGGCCGTGAAAGATCGTTAGACTTCGTCGGAAGATAAACGCGCTGACCCACTCGGGCCCGATGTAATTCTCCCGGCTGCTATTAAGTAAACTGCCGTGGCAAGTCGTGTGTACATCCGTGGTGGAGCGATAAAGCCGATGTTTCACTGACCACCCGCAACTGCGATTACCTCGCATCCGCGTAAAGTTAAATTAGTCAATTGCGGCATTTCGCTCGTACAATTTCGAAGATTGACAGATTGAGGAGGTAAAAGGCGTAAAAAAATGTTGGGAGTCGATTAGTGATCCGATTTTAGTTAGTGGAAAGGCAAATCGGACCGTGGAGTTTCCCATTAGTCTTTTCATCTCATTGACCACGCATTTTATAGAGGAAAAAGTGTGGTATCTCACAAGTGTGATCGGAGATGAATTATGCAACGAGGCACACGGTATACGATGCATGCTTGCTTATGTTGTTTCAAAACGCGGGGGGGCAAGGAAGGTTCCTGCTCCGGAACAGGTTACCGACATGGGAAATACAAACTCACACCGCAAGAGGCACCGGTGAACACCCGAGCCGACCGCCACCCATCCATTCCATTCACGCGACGAACTGTTGCTTAACGCAGAAGAGCGCTCAGCAGTTCAAAACGTACTGCGCCTACACGTCTTCACATCATACTTATCTACTTCGCTACTTCAAAAATTGAGAATACACAAAATTCATCTGAAACTATTGTTCTTACTAAAAAACAAAAACCACACCTAAAATATTTAAAGGAAGCATTGAAGGCAACATTTCTTCGACGTGGGAATACGATTACGTGACACAGTCAATTTTCCGTTCCCCAATTACCACGCAGGAAAACAATGATGTGCGCGAGAGTCTAATCGGGCGGTAGGATCGCGACTAAATCGCAATTCGATAAAGTTCGCCGTGAGATCGTTTAGGGATAACGAAGCTTGTCGCACGCCAGTCAGCCTGTTGGCTAACCCGACGCCCGGGATAAGACGTTGTTCTGGGCGATAATGGCAGGAAATTAATGGCAGCCGGGGTAAGGGTGGGAATGACGGATGGGGTAATGAAGAGATTGCTTTCCTTATTACCGTGTAAATTCAAGCTGCCTTCCGTCATTAGTAAACCGCGCTGGGCCTTCGGTGGCCTTCGAGGTCGAAGAAAGCGAGAGGAATGTCGACGTCGGACGCGTCGAATCAGAAGACGCCGAAGGCCGAGAACTTTTCGTAGTGACTGCACTCGAAATCGAAACAGGCATCGTTCGAAATTTCCCACGCCCGCGCGCGCGCCAGCGTTTAATTAAGCGTCACGCGTTCCCGAAGCCGCGGAAAGCGGCTTAGCGGATACTAATTCGCGAGGAAATTGTGCGGGGGCGTTTTAATGGGATCAAACGGCACGGCGCGGAGCAGCGACGCGATGCAGGGAGGAAAGATGGAAGAAACGTCGGGACGTAACGCAATTCCGAGGGCAGCGCGGTGTCGGCTGCTTTTCAAAGCCGTATCTACGATGTTGTGCTCGAAAATTACGCGCTCGCGGAGGAGCACTTGTTTACGGCTCTCTACGGGGCGTGATTCGATTCGATGCCGGTGCAACGCGCAATTTTGTTAAGACTCGGCCGTGCCTCGGAATAGAGAGGGCGACAAATGACACGCTTCCGCTTTGTCGAACTTCGAAGAGTGATACCTCACATTTCTCGGTGTTTAAAAGTAGTATTAAAATTATTAGAAAAAATTATGTTTGTCGGTACTAAGATCTTTACAAGCTGCGCCGATTTGATTGGAAATCGAAGAAGTTCGTATTCAGCCTTGTAAAAAAGTGCGAGTCTTCAACTGCTTTTCCTGAAAATGATCGCCAGTCAGTGTCGTCAGATTTTCGCTCGTTTAATCATCGGCCAGCTGCTCGTCTAGCGATTCCGGGCCGAGGCAAGATCCAGTCCGAGATTTATGGTTAATCTCGTCGAAAAACAGACCACCCCCGTCGGTTCTCATCTCGCCGCCGACGCCGCATTCCAAATAAAGTGTCGATAAACCGTCGGCCAGGATAAATCTCGCGAATTATTACGGGAGAGAGATCGTTAATTTTAACGGAGTTGCATCGACGCCCTTCCACGTGCGAGCCATAAAATCGCGCAGACGCCATTGCGACTGACATAATAAAGGGGGAGCTAGGGGTGTGTATGGGGGTAAGAACGCAGGCCTGAAGGGTGTTAGCCAGGGCGTATCGCTGAAATGGAGGGCAGTGAAAAATCGTAAAGTGTCGTTCGCGCCCGTTCTAGACGCTCTAAATTTGATCGAGAGCCGTGGAAGGCTCGGAGTTCGATAAAACGGAGTCCGCCATGATGGAATTGACAACGACGAGGAAGGGAAGGAAGGAGAGAGAAGAATCGCATGAAAAGTTTCGTTTACCCTCGTTCTCGCACGATGAACCGCGTACAATGGTAAACAGGCATGTAAAGGGAGGTGGAAAAAAAGGTTTTACGAATTCGAAAAAAAAAAGAAGAGACTGAGCACTCGATGATGAAGGGCGGGAACAATAAACTACTCATATTCGACAATTCGTATTTTTCTCGTAGGGCCCCGACGACAATCCGTCTGTTTTCTCTCTATTTTTCATACTGTCCGGCGCACGATACGCGAGCCAGGATCGATCGATCGGTCGGTAGAAAAAATACACATATGGGCGCGGCGAGCGGAAAAAAAAGGAGAGAGGACTGGATAGTCATCACGCACAAGCGTGTCAAACCGTTCATTTATTTTTGCACGTCGGTTTTATGTTTACGCCGCGCGGTTGTCTGGACCGTGGGCTTTTCTATCATCGGCATATCACATTGAAAAATATTCAGGCTTTTTCGGCGTAGTGCGGGAGGTGGGGGACTGAAGTGCGTGAACGGAAGGGAGGGGGGCGAAAACTGGTGAGACGACGATTTTTACGAAATCTCGGCGAGCGACGGTAATTGACGCGCGACGATTGAAAATTTATCGAACATTCGACTCAGTCCCTCCGGTATTTATTGCGCGTAATCACGCGACCGTATAATGTTATTAGCCGAGCAGTAATTAAGGGGGCGAAAGGGGAGAAACGCGCGCGGTCGGGAGAAAGGTACGGCAAAATGGTAAATGGATCGGGACTTCGTGAAATTGCAATCGAGTTTCGCCGCTCATCGGCGGCTCCTTTTTTCATCAGAGAAACTTTCAGAGGAAAATTCATCGGCGGACGTGTGTGCGCCTCGTCTCCTCGGAATGCCGACCTTGCCGAAGCGTGCGCGTTTTCAGTCCTTGGCTCGTCGGGACCTTGCCGCCTCCTGCCCCGCCCCCCCTGGCCGCCTCAACCCCGCAGGACTACCGCAAAGAAATTCCGGGGATAGCGGTCCTGTCACCCTTCGAATTCCGAGGACACCGCCGGCAAAGGAAGCTGCGTCGCAGCGAATCTTAAGTGGCCCGACGAGAATCGGGTCATCAGGCTCGTTCTCCAGGCTTATAATTGTCGAATTTAAGGTACTCGGCCGTTTCCGGCGACGGATCGAGGACCGCTGGAGAGCCGGAATGACCCTACAAATTTTCCTCGACCGAATTGAGAAGCCTCCTTCGTCTCGGACGTGTCGATGATCCGATTTCTTTCGCCGAGGCTGCGGCAGAATTTTTCTCGTGTCATATTCCATCCGGTACTCGGCACTCTCTCTGTCCTTCTGCCTCTTCGTCTCTTTCTTTCCTCCTCTCTCTCTATCTCTCTCACACGCGCTCGCAAGTCGCGTTCCTCGGCAAATTGCCGAGTTATTATTGGAACGCCGTTAGAAGCGAGTCTTGGTACACTCGCCGGTGCCGTGCCGGGGAGAAGAAATAATTGCGACTCCTATATGCGCGATATTAATGGCCGACTCGCTCACACAGGCGCAAAATAAATAGCTTGTCGCCGTGTAGTCTGTCGCCTGTCGTCCAGCCTGCGACATAACGACAGACGGCGCGCGATGGACGTATAGGACGATGAACGACTTAGCCTGGCCTGGCCGCCTATTTATTTCCCACGCTTCTAACGTCTTCTACCTATTCTCATTGGAACCAGTGAGCCTTGACTTGAAGAGTACGAAAATTGTTTGAGTCAGTAGGAATATGATGTATGCAGGCCTTCCCCAGGCCAGAAGTCTTCCGAAGATTTCCTTGACCATAAAAAAAAGTGCGGAAATTGTTTTGGTCAGTAGGAATCTGACATACGTCCCCCCAGGCTAGACTTTCCCGAAGATTTCCTTGGCGATAAAAAAAAGTGCGAAAACTGTTTAAGTCAGTAGGCACCTGACATACGCTGCCCTACCCCCAGGCCAGAAGTCTTCCGAAGATTTCCTTGACCATAAAAAAAAGTGCGGAAATTGTTTTGGTCAGTAGGAACTTGACATACGCTGGCCTTCCCCCAAGATGCCTTTCGAAGATTTCCTTGACGATAAAAAAGTGTGAAAATTTAGCGTCGTTCATATGATGCCCGTAACCGCACTGGCACATTTTTGAGTGTAACCACCCTGTAGCTCAAAAACGACCGATTCGCAGTACGAACGTACATGTCGGAATAGGCAATAAAGTGGCGCGGATTCGTCAGCGTCGAATATAAGAGATTCCGTCGAAGGACGGCCGTTCCGGAAGGAATTCCGGCGCTCCGCGGACAATCTCGGCAAATGAGGGGCGGATTCTTTCAAAGGTTCGTAAAAGGCGTCCCAATGCCCAACGCCACGAAAGGTGCGCGCGCGCGCGCCGAGTGTCGGAATGTCATTACACGCTCCGCGCGGCCATTAACTCCTTTATCACCGCGAACGATTGCCACCGAGTAATTACCCTCGGCGATTGTTTCCCGTTATCGCGCCACGGAGAGGAGGTTATTAAACTTTTTTTCCCGAACCTACCGTTGAGCGCGCGAGCGCACGCGCATTCGTCCGCGATACCGTCCACGCGAACGAAATGAGACGAGTAATCAAGCGTCTCGCGCAGGCCTCCCACGTTACGGGCGCTGAAAGCGATTAATTCCGAATCATCTCGGAGTAGACCGAAGCAAAAAGCAAAGACATCATTTAATTCATGCGGATTGACCGTGAGCCAGATAAATGGTCCTTCTTGCGGAGTGGAAAAAAAGTGAGAGATCGTTTCGAGGGTGGGTATCTGTATCGTTCGAGAACATCCACTTGTCTGGTGAGCGAATGTCTATTTCCTGAAATCAATGGCCCGCGAGGCGACGTCTCGCTGCAGTTGCAGCTGCAGCTGCGGCGGCGGGGAATAAGTGGACTTCGAGCTTTCGTGCTCGTTCACGGTTTTCGACCGGTCCGGCGAACGGCGTCGGATCATCGTCTGTATTCATGGGACACGTCGGGGACACTCGCAAAAGGGTGGAAAAGGTAACGGCAGAAGGAAGCTGCTAGAATTTTGCGCTTACAAAGCTAATGTACCGGCGATAATTTCGAGGAGGCGACGAAGGGTAAAAGTGAATTTTAACTCCGATAACGTTGTAATTGCGCGACGGCTGACTTTGAAACTTCTTTAATAACGCCCTGCTCCCCCCCCCCCTTCCAACCCTCCCAGCACGGGGGATGATCGATCGAGTGACTAAAGGAAGCTGCGAACAAATTGATCTCATTTGAGATCCGAGGCTGAATGCCGGGACTGCGAGCGAATCGATTTCTGTCGGATGAATTATTATCGGCGCATGACGCTCTCAGCGGAGGGTGCGCGCCAATGCAGAACAAATGAAACATTTTACGACTTCTCCGGCCGGGAGATTCTTGTTAAGATTTGTCACGAGGGAATCGTCTGTAATTGGATACGTATGGCCGGTATGAATATTCCTCGATATTCCGCCGGTAATGAACGTTGGGAGACTGTCGGTGAAAGGATTGTATCTTGTCTACGCGTGTGGGGTTCACTTTGTGTCGGAGTATGGCCTGATATCGAGCAGTTGCGTTATCAGAGACGCACGGAAACTGGCCGATCAATCTTTCGGCGAGAGCGCGTTGCCGTGTTATTGAAGAAGTTGCCGCGCGATAAGAGAGCGGAAAGTTTAAAGCTGCCCCATTTTTGGGCAAGGATCGCCGTCCGTCGGGGAAGGATGCTCCTGAAGTTTGTAATGGAACTGTTGTGTATGCCTCTGCCCCCTTGTAGCGCCGAATGAATAATCGCAGCCATTAGCCAACGATCCAGTTCGGGGGAATGCTACGAGGAAAGTCTGAATGCGAGAACAATCGGATCGTCGTTACTTAAAAAAATTGAACTGACACGAAATTAATGAAAAATATGAATGATCGTTATATCAATGTGTGATAGCATAGGCTCTTATCTGTGAATTATACAGCAGCCTCGATTACTCTTCTCTCGATATTCGAATCACGGCCAAAAATTGGGACGAGTACGTACTACGTCATCGCTTAGGTACCGTTCCTTACTCTTTCCGTATAAATTTTCAATGAAAGAGTTTCCCATCTTCCCGTGAATTAAGGCGCACCGATAGGAAGCGATCTCGTTACAGGGACTCCGAGATTTCGTGTCGTAACGCTTTGCCCCATTGCGCTTAAAAAGCTCTCGTCGGAACTCGATGGAACTTCGAACTGCGCCATTCGCAATTCCGAACGTATCGCGCGATTACTCCGTTACGAAATGGCGAGGCGACGCCAATTTTTGCTCGGGATAATCTCGTTTCTGACAGATTCGAGTACCAACTCGCCGTAGACTGCGGGTCTCGTTCGCTTTCACTTAATTACGCCCCGTGCTTGATTGCCGAGCGTTACGTCGACGAGTCAAGTCTGCCAAATTTAAATTGCCGACGTTTCATCTTGCGGTGCGCGAAGAGGGTTCTCTCTGCGGGGTGGGGCGCGTCGCGATTAAAAGTAAGATGAAACGGAGTACCCGTTATAAGCGCGGGGAGTGACAGGCCACGAGGCTGGAAATTACGCTCGCCGGGAGTATATCGAGTACGAATGCATAACGAGCGCGGAATGCGGCAACAAGAAACGCGAAAGCGCGTTATGTCGTAACCGGTTTTGCGGCAACCTGCAGCAATTCTAGGACGACAGGGACAGGAGGAAATGAGGAAGACAGGAAGGAGACCGAGATCGCGTGCCACGGCCGTTCCTTTTACCCGCCCTTCGTAGGAATTTATTGGAAAAAAGTGTACGATCTAGTTCGTACCGATTTTAAGGAATACGGACGCCTACATACGTCAATACATGTATAAAATATATAGAAGGTAAAATCTGACGTTACAGTGCTTGATGGAAAATAGAAAGTTCTGAATTTTTACCTCTTTTATTCAGTCAGTTAGTATTCAGTTACTGACGATGAAATGTGATATGTGTTCTAATGCTCACAAAATTTATTTTATAACCTATTGTAACAATGCTTTAACCAGTTTTTCCCAAATATGAGTTCTGATAGGAAGACGAACAAATTACAGAGGTTTGAACATTTCTGTAATTAAATAAAGACCCGAGCGAACTGCCAGAAATTCCACCATTCAAATTCTAGAATCTCAAACGACCGGCATTGTTCCACTCTCAAAGACACGCTAAATTAACGCGGACATTTTGATCCCGAGGAATAAAATCATACGACGGTCGTTACATCTGATTTTTCTCGATCCCACCAAATTTCCATAACAGTCCCCGGACTTCTTCACCGCCGCGGCGTATCGCTGACTTAATGACGACATTCAGCATAGCGATGAGAAGTCATATTTGTCCTTTGCGCGGCGGGGAAAAAGAGTCGGCCACCTTGAAATTTGCATATCGCGGTCAGAAGATAAAATTCTCGTCTTCTCCCTCCACCACCCCGCCCCGCCATCGTCAGCCACCGCCCGCGATGACAAACGACTCGGAAGATTCCGCAGCCAGCCCTCCCTCGGATTATTACAATGATCGAGGCCGTGTATCGATCATTCTCCCGGCATCAGAATCGGGAGAACACAATGGGAATGCGAGGAAAGAGACTCGGGAGGAGTATAACGAGAGCACGAAGTAAATGGGAGGCTCGAGTCTTCGCTGGAAATAAGGGGAAGATCGCGGGAGCGGAAGCTAAAGAGGTATGATTAAACTTAAATGGCAAATCAGAGAGGGCGGTGGGAGGGTTTTGCGTCTCGTCGGCGAAGAAAATCTGCGCGGAACGAATCCTGGAGCGGAAGTTACCGTGCCAGACCGAATGTCCGATAATCAAGGCCTCGGATAAGGATCGGGAGGGACCCTTTTTCGTCGAAGGGGAAAAAGCTCGCCTCGCTTCCCTCTTTCCTCCCGCAGGCCCGCTCGCAGTTTTTCCTGCCCTCCGGCAAGAGTATTTCAGCGTTATGCCTCGATACTCCCGGCCTTTATTCAATATCCGGCACTCTCGGGCCGACCGCGGCCGAATGCCTCAGATCGGCTCCCGATGCGGCGGAGGCAGACAAAACTTTCCCGATGGCGAGGGAGGAGGGGGGCGAGGTTTAAGTATATGGCGGCTTGTTGCGGGGGATGCAACCCTTTTGCCGCCGCCGTCTTCAATTTGCTGATAGGGCGGAATGAAAAGACGCGAACTCCGCCGGATATGACGTACGAGGCGGCTGAAATATACCTACATGGTGCGCGGCATTTCGCGTTATTACGGACTCCCTCTTTCGAAAATCGTCTCCGCGGATTCCGGGAAGAGTGCCTCGAAAATCTCCATCTGACAGCGATAAATTATTTGAGAACGTCTCTCTCTTGCCTCTCTCTCTCTCTCTCTCTCTCTCTCTCTCTCTCTCTTTCTATCTGTGGTAAATACAGGAAGCAGCTCCGGCAAAGTGGCGCATATGCTCGCGTAGGATAAAAGGATCGGGATACAGAGCCGCCTCTTTAATACGGTGTCCTTGCACCCCTTATCGATCGCACTCGCCCGTACAAAGAACCATTACGCACGAGTGCATCGGCAAATGAACATTTTCCGTACGTGCGGATGCCCCGACGAGTACGTTTTGCGACGAGTGCCATTCGACGAGAGTGTGTTCGAGCCGACCGCTCGACTTGAATCGATAGCTTCGGAAATGCGGATGAAAAGCGATAGGCGACCGTTTTCCTACCGGCGGCTGCCAATAAAGCCGCAATAAACCCGGAGTCCGCACGATCCTCGCGAGGCCAGCGCAAATTCGTACGTAACGTAAGGTAGCGAAAATACAGGGAACGCTTTCTCACGTACGGAAGTATCGGAGATATCCGCGCGGATAGAGGGGATGGAAATGAAAATAATTTTTGTTTATCGCCTCGAATCTTACGAAAGCATTGAGCCGCGCCACGATGCCGTGCCAAGGGGGGGTGGAAGAGTGTCGTTGGCGGGGGTGGAGTTTGGACGGGGGTGAGTTTGGGATAGGATAGGAGCAGCTTCAAGAGCGTCTCCGGAGAGGCGCTGACGTCGCGACGCCTCATTGTTATGTAACCGCTGTCACACTCTTACGGAAAATCGCTCTCGCGCCCCTTCTCACGCCCACCCCATTCTCCTTTATGCACCCTCGAGTCTCGAACTCTCGCCGCCTTTGCCGCAGGCTTCCGCTGCCTCCTACCTGCCTCCATAACCTTCGGCTTCTCGCGCGCACGCCATCGTGTCCTACCGCGATTTTCCCTGAAATATGTTTTCCCCGTTACTCGATACCGCCCTCGTTGCGCATCGAATTCCCCGAATGGCGAAATCACGTTTCACGGCCGAAACGGCCGCCGGCTCTCATGTGTACGCGCCCTTAACCCTTTCGATACGGCAGTTCAGTCCGAAAGTGTGCACATTGCGCGTGGATAGTATATTTTGGAAGAAAAGGGATTTTTCTTTAAAACAATATACTCATATCTACATGAGATATAAACAAATTTAATAGGGGAAAAAAATCTCATTAGCAATTCAGAAAAATGAAGAAATTATATATAATACGGAGTAATAAAATAAAACATGATATATAATCCCATAACACAACCGAACATCACATTCCTGGCATTGATATCGAGATTTTCGTTTCTTATTGTTTTTTGTATATACCACACATTTTCGCATGTGGATGACGGATATATTCGTCGTTCGGAGCGAAAGAGTTAACGCGGCTTAAGTCCACGTACAAAGACGTCGTCGCGCATCGAGTAACACGCAAGCTCGAACAGTCGGGAACAACCCCTGCCTTCCGTTGTGCGATAATTAAAATTGCGTCAGACGTTCTTGCCTTCGGCGCGAGAAAGGGACGTTTTCGAGCCGCGGGAGTTCGAGCAAATTTAAAAAGTCTCCCCTGTCGGCCAAGCCTTGAGGAAACACTGAAGACCGGAGATGGAGGAACACGCGAAGCATCCGCAGCCGGCGATCCGAAAGGTGGGCACTGGGTGGAGTTTCATTTGAAAAGTTTCGGGAAAAAACGTCACCTACCCGAGGAGGAGGGGAGGCCGAGAAGTTTTATGAGCTATTAAAAGTTGATGGCGCGCCGTCCGGGAACAAAAGACGCCGGGATATTCCGAGTGACACCTTTATTGAGATATTTGTAGGACATTTAATAAAGAGGAGGAGGAGGAGAGAGAGAGGGAAGAGGTATAGAAGGCTGTATCAATTGTCAGCGAGTTCCAATTTGCTTTCCAAGGATCGCATCTCGCCGATTTCTCGCCGGCGTCGATTATCGGTTCTAAATCGAACTTTCTTCCCGGATGAGGAAGGATTACGTTTAACGACGCATTGTCGGTAGTTTGATTCGCGTATTTTGTCCCCGGTTGCCGTCGGGCGAAGGAGGCGGACGATATTCGTCATCAGCTAAAAAAGTGAAGTGGCTCTTTAAAGAGGATGTCATTGTGCCCTTCCAGACGAATCGATGACCTACATGTCCCGCAGCGGTCCGCTGCCAAGTCCATGCGGAGGAGAGAAGGTCCTTTATCGGCCCGAGCCGGAAGGACGCGAATGCCATGCGGCGTTCCAACTATTTTCGAGTATTTTCCAGTATTTTCGAGTATCCGACGAACCGGCATCAAGAAAAACGCCCTAATCGTGCCCGAATTATCGGCGAGCTTACTACCGGATATCGATTCGTACTCCGCTTCTCGTAGCCCCTCTCGGAGCCTGTCGTCTTTAAAAGCGCTCGACTCGGCCATTTTCATACTTCCGTCTGAACGAACGTCGAAAGAAAAAAAAGTGACGATGTTTCCCTACCACTCGCCATTGACCCACAAAACTTTCGAACGCCTCGCTTAAGATGGAAAGTTTAGAGGATTTTGGGATTACATTCGGATGTCCCAGGTAATTTCAAGGTTTTTTTGTTCTTTTTTCTGTCCTTACATTATTTTAGATGCCTTTAGCTTGTTTTGTTCTCTTATACCCAGGCGTCCACCTTCACATCCGGTGGAAGTTATCGATAGTGTAAAATCGATTCTGCTGCGAGCCGTACCCTAAAGGCCCTTGAACGCTCAATTATCGGTTCCGTGAAACAGCACTCGACTAAGTCCAATTAACGGCCCCCGAGAATGTTTGCGAACTTGCGCGCGACAATTTTTAGCCCCACCCCCGCCCCTGGCTTGCCGATGTAATTGCGCGAGACAAAGTCGTTCGGACGTTACACCCGGAAGGCTGCCCGTAAAGCCACGACAATTCTGTAAACTCGTTCGACCTGGCAAGATCGAACGATCTTGAAAAGAGAGCGGCTAGCAGACAGGACTCCGGAAAACTTCTCCCAGCAACGCCCTCGGGGGCGAGAATTATTTTTGACGACGATTAATTCAAACCCCATTTTAACGAGTTCCTATTTAGCGCCGTCAAATTACTCGGACGAGATTCGTAAGCGGATTACGGGCGACACCGTCGAAGGTCCGGTGGGGAAAAAGCCGCGGGTGAGAAAAAGTGCGGCACAAGCCGCTTTGCCGCGGAATTGCATCGTGGTAAACAATCGTTCGGGTGTTGGCCAGGTAAAAGGGGAAATAATTATATCGGACGACTCGCGAAGATAATCCCCGAAGCTGCCGCCGAAGCACCGGCAATGTTGCCCGCGAACGTGCCCGCACGAAAGCTTAAGCTCTTTAGCTTTATTGTCCGGATGCAAATGTCCCGTCATCTCTCGTCCCGGAAACTCGTCATTCCCAAAAACTTGGTCCCCTGGCCCAGCGACGGCGGGTATTCGATAGAGATTAAGCGAAAATATTTTCTGAGCCTCCAACGAACAGTTTTTTCATCGCCGACGACACTTGACCTGTTTCGTGGGATTGGCGCGTGGGTTTTAGCGAGCAGTATCGATCAACCGGAGCCTGACTGGTCATTCGGAACTGATTCGAGTGTCAGCGTAGCCCCCTGACGTTACACCGACTTCGAGCAAGACTGACCCTGAACGTTGCGCCGAATTCTTAACGGATTGACCGGCGAGCGTGGCTTTATCGAATTTTCCGTCCGGCCGAGTCGACCGAATGTCAACTCGGGCGAATAAGCGTGCGAGGTGAGAATTAATCTAGTCATACCGTCCTTGAGTGGTCCGAAGCGCCACAGGCTCATTCTCGAGATTCTCCCTTTGGCGGCTGGAAGAAGGCGGAGGAAAAATCGGGATCCCTCGTCTTCCCTCCCGCGACGATCTCAGATTTCAGCCGGACCGCTCGAGAGGACGCGCCTCCCGTGGAAAGCAGACGAATTCGAGTAATCGAATTCCTACCCGGAAATACTCGGAAGGCCGCCGGCCGTGGCGGGAGAGTCCATCAAAGAATTCCACCCGTTTTACGAGTCGTCGCAGTCTCCTCGTCGAGCGAACGTTTCGGAGTTCATGTTTCGACAAAGAGCCGCCCCGACGCTTTGTTTAATCAGCGTCCACTTCAGCGGGCGCGGATAAAAACTTCCTCTGCCCCTCCTTTGATCCCTCACGGCGACGAAGAAGTTCCTGGTCCGATAGCGACCTCTTCCACTCTCGCCCTCGATTGTTTATGCGAGCAGTCAGAATCTTGCCCATTGTCGGCACTCCCCCCACCTTTGCCCCCTCTCCATTCTCCAAAGGCGAACTTTGGAATCTTTCTTCGGACGTTGGTACTTTACAGTCCTGGGGAGCTTCGATTCTTCATTCGTCGATCGGACCAGCGCGGGGTGGAAGCTGGAAGCTGAAAGCCAGTCTGGCGCTGTTCGTTCATTGGCGGCCGGATGTCGGGGCAGATTTCATCGAGAAGCGGAGGAATCGATCCGCGCCGGCGAAGTGATACACGCTTCCGTCCCACTCGTCGACTCTGCTACGCTGGCTGTCGAGATCCACTCGAGATTTAGATCTGCACTCAGATTTAGTGCTCAGGTGAGTCGCGATACTCACCGGGAGCGGTGCTCAACAGTTCGGCCACTTTTTCGTCATTCTTGATTTTCTTGCTTTTCTGGATTTTCTTGCTTTTCTCGCTTTCCTCACTTTTCTCGGTTCCCCTGTTCTTAATATGCAGCGCGAAGGCCCGCGAAGTAATGTCCCAACGCCGACGACAGGATTCGCATTACTCCCACTCAGAAGGCCGTAATCCGCAATTTCCTGTCTGAATTCGAGGCCAGGCTCGCCTTCCGAATAAATGTGGCTCCCTCGGCCCGTATCAAGGTCTCGTCCTTGGAACGGTATAATTAAGGATGCAGGAGGCTGCGGCGGCGCTAATTCATTTTGGAAGATCGTTATCGCCTCGCCAAGATAATTTTGCGGCGAGGGTGCGCGACCCTAACGCTAAGAAGGGTTGTTAACGATCGTTTCGCACGTGACGACACACCCTTTTTAGTCGGACGCTGAGTCTATATTTGTGCACGGATTTATAATGGCCCCCTTAAATATCTCCCCACCACGTGGTCGGGATAGAGTCTTGCTCCCTGTCGATGAAAAGTTTTTATCGTGTCTCAGTTCCGGAGTTTCATTCCTGTCGCTTCCGCGGGACTCCGAGTCCCACTTTCGAAGTGCAATATCGAGGCTTCCGTTCTGAGCGCAGTTTCCCGAATAAGCAAGGTGGAAGTTTGATCGGCGACAGACGGGTCCTGCCCGGATTTAGGTACGTTCCTCGCCCACTGTTCGTCCACGTGACGCCCGGAGCTGGAAGGCTTCCATTGATCTGTCTCACGTCCGCTGATCGGCTCCGACGCCAATTGGGGCTCATCAATCTCGATGGCCGTCAAAGCTGCCCCTCGACTTAATTATAAAAACATCCTTCGGCCGATCGGCTTTAGCGGGAATCGAAGTTCTTCGACGATTCTTCTGGAAGACCTCTTCGCGACCGATTGCTTTTCATGAATATCGAAGGTTAACCGCTGCGCAATTATAAAGCCATTCTCGGCGGCTTGCTTTGCCTACGCCTTGAATCTGAATCCTTATCGAAAGCAAGGACTGAACTTGGACCTTGGCAGAATTCTATTCTGTTTCCGTTTGGTTCGCTTCGATTCGATCTACGAGAACGTAGAACGAACGTAGTACGAACGCGTTACTCTCTCGAGTCCGGATCTCTTTCATGGAAGTTGGGAACCCGTAGACCTCATCTTCAGCGTAAAACACACCGGCGGGCTGCACCTGTTTGCCATCTTTACATCGAGCGGAGGCACGTCGACATTATACCGCGCCTTGCCGCGCTTCGATCCGCCACCCTCTCTCAGCCCTCCCCCGCACCCCGCGCCTCAGAAACCGCTGTTCACGAACACTCGAATCTAGTATCCTCCGTATCTTTATGAAGCGATCCATAAAAATTCACTCCCCGCCGCGCGACACCGGCTTTTCCGCACAATTTTTAACGACCGCCTCGAGTGCGCCGCGTTTCCTCGCAACGAGTTCAGCGTCTAGACGCATTATCAGGACGAGCTTTGATCCTGCCCTCCGAACCTGAGGGAACCCGAAAAACGTCGACCTGGACCATAGGACGAAAATGCAGGACGCCGACGATCTAACACGAACTACCGAAGCGCGCCTGCCTGTCGGATGCCATAAATTCCGCGCGAACTTCACGAGTATAACAGTTTAGCCATTCATAATGTCTCACTAGCAGGCGCTGCGACCGCTGACAAAACGCACTGAAACCTGACGATGACGAATGTTGCCAGTGGAAACCAGCCGAAAATCCTTGTTCTCTTTTCGGATTGTGTCTTGCTGGAACCACCTGAACCAGCCAGTGAAGTCAGTAGCTTGTCGACCCTACCGCTGGTCTGACAGATCTGACAGTCCGTAAGAGTTGGTAAGAGTTGGTAAGAGTTGGTAAGAGTTGATAAGAGTTGGTAAGATTCGAGAGCTCGAGAAGCAAAATGGACTCGGCGCCGAGGTCGGTAAGTGGCGAAAAAGCGCGCGGCCGCCTTCGTCAACGGCAGCCGATGTACTGGATCCCTATCCGGGCATCGTGTTTACATCGGGGCAGGAACGTGTCGTCGTTACACCACGCCTTGCTGGGCTTCCGTCGATCCCAGCCCGGTACCAACACGCTGACGGCCGACCGCCACCGACACTTAAAAGCCCGCTGAACTATCCCCTTCGCGACGGAACGACGACGACGACGAAAGTGGCTCGCCTTTGTGACCAGTCGACCAGTCAATGATTGGATTGTGCGCTATGCCGTGCCACTACCTCCGCACTACCACACTAGCAAGCTGCCACGATCGGCCGCGAATGAATGTCGCTCGATCATGCCGGACGAGAATAGTACGCGCCGACCAGGTTTATAAGATACAAATAGGTCACGGGGTCTCTTTCGAAGTGCTTTCTCTCTCCCCAATCAACATCAGCTGGACGAATTTCGAGAATTTTGGACCGGATGACTCGCGAGGTACGGTGAAAATCGGATCGGAAGGCGAACAGGAACGGAAAATCGTTTGTCAACGTCATTGATCGCCGACAAAGGGGATCAAAGTAGGCTCACCTGTGCAGAAAGTTTGGATTGTTCGCGGGCGCGCATTGTGTCGTAGGTGGGTACCGATGAGCGGTAGGACAATGGGGCCTAGGCACGTCGACTCAGTCTATTGACAGGATAACGAACATAATCAGCGGTCCGGCGTTGGGCAATTATCGACCTGCCGAGCGATGGACTTGCCATTTTGAATGATTTCTTTAGTTTAAATTTACGAAGCCCTTGTTATGGATGAAATTTCCATTATTTTTCAACTTCCGCTACATTTGAAAAACACATACACTACATTCCACAGTGGAAATTAAAAAGTAAAGAAAATTTCAACCATAACAAAGGCTTCGCAAATTTAAACTAAAGAAATTAAATACAGGATTGAAACAAGACATATATATACAAATTTTGAACGATTCGCTCGCGTTCCTTGCACACGGCTGCCAACTTTTCGACCCAGTTTGACTGCCGGATATAAATAGGGGAGAAAAGCATGAGAAAAATCGCCGGAGGCTGCCTATGAATATCAAATTTCCGCGTGTACGCGGCGTGTACGGTGTACGCGCGGAGCCGGGCTGAGCTTGCGGCGAACGGCCGGGCCGGCTGATAATTAAAGCTTTGTGAACGGGACGGAAGAAGGGAGGCAGCGATTTTTATTCCATCCTTCCTCGATCGCCGGACTACGTTCGATAATTGAAATTGAGGCCTCGCGCTCGACAATTTTTCTACCTGGTCCGCAGGACGCCGGAACGGCCGGCTAATAAAATCAGCCGGTTTATTTTCGTGGCCCGCCGTGAAATAAGACTACCAGCCGGAGGGTGGGGGGTCCAAGTGATTCACCCGCCAGGGCAAATCCTTTTCGTCGATATAAGGAGATTTCAAAGAGGGGAGAAGGGTATTACCGTCTGAGCCACTCGGGGACCCAACCGGATCTCTGAACCATTCTCCCTTTCTCTCCTTCCTTCCCCCCGCCTTCCTTCCCGGTACCTTCCGCCTTTCTATCTTCTCTTCCTTACCTCCTCCACCTTTTCCACCTTCCGCGCACACGAACGGCGAACCCACGAACGTGCAAACGTGATCAGACTCCGTTTGACGACGAAAGACATTCCTAGACTTCGCTTCTTTCAAGATGGCAAGATTGAAAGTGCGGGACAAATTTTGGAATTTGTACGTGAATACAAGTTGGTGCGCTGTACAGGGTGTATGGGTTCACGATACTGCGAGTCGTTAATTAAAGTCGGAGTTCTGTCCGGAGAGCAAGAAAGGCAGCAGGAAGGAGGTCACGGAAACTGATAAACTGTTCGATCGCGGAGAGTGAGAGAAATCCGTCACGTCGGACAGCCGGTTCGAACAAGAAATTATCGATCCCGGACAATGGCTCGGCCGGTCCCTGTAAAGGATCACCCCGGGGATGAACCGTGATCATGCGAACGGAGAGCGGGAAGATTTATCGACGGACGGGCCAACCTCTTCTCCGTCTCGTCAGTCTTACTCCACTTCGCCCTTTTTTACTCCGGGAAATTCACTCTGTTACCTGCTCGCCAACGACTCCGCGGATAATGTCCGACGCGTGTCCCGAGATTAACACAATTCATACATCCACGTCCACCGATACTCGCGCGCAACAAAGAGCAACCCCTTTTCTCACTATTTTCCGTCAGTCCGGAATATCCTATCGTGAATTTCAGAATGCGGGTTTTACGCTTTACTCGGTTTTGACACATGTTTCATACAGGAGAAGAAAGCGCAAACAATGGTATTCGTTTATGATGGCCCAAAAAATCCGTTGTTCTCTACATACATATTTTATTTAAATCAGTCCAATCGCAACGTTTCAGTTAAAATTCTCAAGATTTTCGGTTAGACCCAGACTTTGATAGTTTGCGGGAAAAAAATTAGCTAGTACAGAGTGCGATCCGCCCGAAAAATGCTGAGTACGTCAATTAACGTGTTAATGTTGCACGGAACAACGGCGAAGATGCATGCAGGAAGTTTGCGGAGCACTCGGAGGGCGCTCGTCAGCGAGGTAACCTAATAACGATAATCGATTAACGAACCAAAGCCGCTCAAGCAACGCCGAGTACCTCGATACGTGAGTTCCGACGTCGGTCGGACGTAAAAAAAAAAGGGCAAAACAAGAAGTCCAAAACCAATTACTCGCGTTCGCGGTTCAGCCGGGGTCATAGGGGATAAAAAGTGAGAAGGAAAAGTTTGGAGTGGAGGTAAGTGATAAGGGAGCCTCGTTCTTGGCCTGCTGGCGAAGTTACGCTAGCCAATGCCTATCTGTCACGAGAAGCGGTGTCATTAAGACAGCCGCAACGATGCACGATGTTGGAATAAGTGGCAGGGGGTAGCGCTAATTGATCCGGCAAATTACATGCGCGCCGGATTAAATCGGAAGAGGGGCCAGCCGTTAAATCACTGGCAAACTTCTCCACCCAGTGACAACATACGGTGTGCTCGGAACGGCGAACGTGCAAACTGGCCGGCAGAAGCGATAATGGATTGCACCGGTCGGAACAACAACAACAACAAGGCAGGCCGGGGACTAACAGAATAATCATAACCGGAAAGTTACCCGTTGACAGAATGCTCCATTATCTCGACGATTAATTGATTCCATTATGAGGTATCGGGATATCGAAAATCGATCGGTGCGATACAATTGTTCGACAAGATTTTTTCCCATAACGTGCGGCAGAAATATCTGTCTGCTCGTAAATGTTGTGCAGGGAAGTGTGACAATATTTTTGTTTGAACATTGACTTAAGTGATTGACAATACCGATTCAATGATTCACATTCTGGTCAGGCGAGGAAATAGAATGGCGTGCGATCTATTTCGGTGACAAAGAGTGCTGCGCATGTTTTGCGTCTTTTCGACGGTGGCCCGGCATTGACTTCGGCCCGCGAAGTTTGGAGAGTAATTATTTGGCAACTTAGGACAATTTGAGCATGGCGTCGACCCAGTGCACAACTGCCAACGTCGTACGAGTTTCGATTATCAAAGTAAAGGGTGACACGCTTAAGCGATTGAGCACGTATCACGATAAGCGTGTAATTTACGGTCAAAGAATTTGAAACGTAATAGAAAGACCGCAGCCTAACCGCGTTTATTTTTCAACCTCATCAACGATCGTCGCGGACTCCAGACATTCCAATTAAGCGCGCCATGATACCGCCGCTTCCAATTTAATGGCAGCCCGCCACCCTTATGGGCGGATACGTGCATTGAAACAGTGGCTTGGGTCAAGCAATTACAAGTGCTGTAATAATCATTTGCCCGGCGGCGCATGCGCCTACGTATGCATATAAAATACGGCCCAACCCTGGCGTACAGCCGTACAGAATAAAGTGGTCGAATTTATGAAATCTGAATGGACGGTCTCATTTCTCATTGTGCATTCGACGAAGGCAAAATCCGATCGCAGGAAGGACTCGAACGAGCTCGGAGGCGCGGTTGAACTAACAATGCAATTTCGCGAAGGTAGGCAGGAAGCTGGGCACGGGAAAGTTTCGCATCCGGCCGCGGAGGGCGCAAGAGGATTCGGACAAAGGCGACCGCAGAGTGTTGTAGCCAATTTGAAGGCACTTCCTCGAAAATCCCTCCCGAAGTCTCCGATCTTAGCTCCCTTAATTGCTAACACGATAACCGGCCTGGCCCGACCCGCCCGCCCCCCAAAACAGTCGACGAGGAATATAAAGAAATCAATTAAATCCCCCGGACTCCTTTTTCGGTCAGCGAGCATCCACCGCTCGCAAAACACCGCAATTAGCCTAATGCATCCTCGAGCCCGAGCTTAGATAATTACGTTTGCCGATGGAATTACGCCTGAATGCGGAAGTTGACAGTTCGCGAGCAAACCGAACGGCGCGAGCTATCCGCGGAAATGGCAGAATCATCGGTTAGAAGGAATCCGAAAGATCTTGGCCGCGAATCGCAATGGCCACCCGCTTCGGTGTGCCAAGTTCGTTAGCGGAATTAGGCATTGCCAAGTGTCGCTAAGTTCGCGAATTAGCGAGCCGCTTCGTTGGTCGAACGCTTCTCTGTCCGGCAGAAGGAAATATGACGGCTCGAACACAGGTATATATAAGTGCGACAGATCGCGAGAAAGGATCCAGATGAGACCCGAGGCGTCCTCGTCAATGTACCGTCTGAAGATCGAATTTTGCGCACGCGCCAACTGAGAGAATAATGCCGACGAGCATGGAAAGATTTCGAGTACGGATCGTCATTGTTTTCGCAATGATTAGTCTGGTTAACGCGTTCCCGGCACCCCAATTGGACGAAGGTAAGCCAGATGCAGCCATCTTTTTTCTTCGGTCATCAACGCATCTGGCGTGACACGATCGAAAGTGCGCAGCGTGGAAAGATCGGTAGAAGGCCGCTGAATAAGGTCGATTAACGTCTTACGGACTCTGCAGATGGTCAGGAGCTGCTGCGCGGAAGGGACACCAGGTATTACGGACTGCCCTTTTTCTGGTTCGGGAGGCCATTTTACGAGGACAACGACGATTACACCGGCAACGGAGGCCTGAACGTCAACACTAACAACAAGCGATCGTCGACGGTCTCCTACGCGAACGTTGGGTAGGTAACGAGATTGAAATCCATACGTCGCAAATGGGACTGTTTAGAGAGGAACGAGTAAATACGGACTGGCGCTGAATATTTTACAGAGCCGGCTGGGGACGTTGACGAACGGGAACGCATCGGCTATTATCGAATCACTAACCGCAGGGTCATGACGTAATTCACCCCCTATTTATATCCTTTTTTATTCGCCGACAAATTCATATTTTTATAATTGGATATGTGTATATATTGAGAGAGAGAGAGAGAGAAAAGCGAACAGTCGCGCTCGCTTCGCCGAGTGGGGCAATAAAATGCGCGTAAAAATACAGCGGAGAGTTGTTTCTTTCCACCCAGATCAACATTACCTCTTCCTCATACTGTCGAAAAAACAAAATAAGTTCAACCTTGTACGGGCGGCGCTCGAAAATACGAAAAGCCGCGCTGCCGACAACAATTAGTCAAACGTCCTACGACAACCGGGCGGAGGCTCTAATTTCTGCAAGGACGATCCGCTAAGGCGGGCAGCAAATATGTACTCGCCTTTGACTATATATAAGCAACTATGCGGATTACCGAAGAGGCAGTGCGCGGCAGGATGTCAGAAATAACGGAGCCAGCCCCGGGCAAGGGTCACTCCCTGCTGCTCGCCATTCTGGTTTTATCGATGCCAGTGACAATCGACGGCGGGCCACCGAAAGATTTCCAATTAGGTAGGTTAATTAGGATGAGCAATTTACCGTGCCGTAATATATCGATGACTGCGCGCCGCATCGCTCGGTTTAATAGTAATTAATTCGCGATACACACTGCCGGTATACAATTTGCGCGAATCTCGTTTTCATCCCGACTCTCGGGTACGCTTTACGACGTTTAAGCAATTAGTTACATTTATTTTATTTCGCCCCCGGAACGAATCGCCCAATGATTCGCGACGCGCTATTTATCTTAATTAGTTACCTGAAATCGTAATGGCTCGCGGAAGCGTATATTATACGTGTTCGGAATGGCAACTGTACGCGTGAGTTCGCAGGATCGGTTCTGGATCAGAGCAAGCCCTGGCACGACGTGGTGGTTCGAAGATTCTACGGACCTTGGAGTATAATGCGCAAGAGGAACGGGGACTACGTCGACTACAACGATTACGACGCCCTTGGCAGTCAGCCGCCTCCTGCCGATCCCGTCCACGACAGGCCTCCGAATTACGCCTACCTGAACGACTACCCTTCGTCGCAGTTCGGCTCGGGACTCTCGATCTTCAATTCCATCTTCAGAACTAACCCGGTGGGACTCGCCGTTTTCAGCACCGGCGTTCGTCCCGATCTGCCTTACGATAATCCCGGAAGCTACGGCCTTGAAGAGACTGCCGAGCTCCAAGATATCGGGAGCAGTATCGATAACGACGCCACTGAGATTCCGACGACGGAAGGGAGCGAGTCGATGGACGCCTAGCGTCTCGATCGTCAGACGGACGTGCCAACCAAAATCTGTCTCCGACGCATATTCGAACTGGCATCTGGATTAAGGACAGCCGGAGCGCTCCTGGTTCGAAGGATAATGGCCCGAGGACACGGTGGGAATCAGGATTCGCATGGCAAGGGAAAGTTCGAGAAACGTAGCACGCGCCCTTTCGTTCGGCAGACTGCCGAGATTGTCGGCCGAGTAAAAACAGCGGACCTCTTTCTCCCGCGGGACTCGCATCAGCTGGCCGGGCCGAGGCCGGAGGCGAGACTTGGGGATTCCGCAAGTTGTCGGGGACTGTAACGCACGCTTAAACCGTTCTCTCGTGAATATTTAACAGCTCGCTAAGAGGATGAGTTCTCCTAAAGGAGACTCTCGTCCGCGGCGGGCCGGAGCTTTCAAAAGAGAGATGGCGCGAGACGTAAGATAAGAGAGCCCGAGGTGGAAAAAGGGGACGAGGAGATGGAGAAGAAGAGAAGAATAAGAAGAAGAAGAAGAAGAAGAAGAAGAAGAAGTGAACGAGGGAGAAGTGTCGTGAGAAGGACAAAGTTGCAATCTTTCCTCGCGCACGTCTACGTGCCGGGAACTCTGCCGTCGATGCGGACTCATGCTTTGCCTACTTCTCACGAGAGACCACTCCACCACTTCCTTCTGCCGACCGTCGAAGGAGCACGTCCTCCTTCGGCCATCCTCGGATCGCTCCCGCTAACGAGCCGAATCAACGTCGACCACTGCCATTCTTACGCACGCATTATAATCCCGTCCTATATGTACGCGAATATGTAACTGGAATAAATTGACGAGTATGGCGTCCGCTGACAAGCGTGTTTTCCTGAAAGGTAGCTGGAACGTGCTCGGAATTGCGAGCTCGAGTTATTATTACCGATGTTTTGCCTGTCTGGCCCTTAAGACAACTGGCGCTAATTGAATTTCGTGCGGCGATGATGAGTTTCGAGGAATTTCGGGGAATTTCGGAGGGAAAAGCCGATGACGGCTATTTGTCGGGAAAATGGCCGCGCAGTCGGCTCGCGGGCGGCAAATAAATGAATTATTGTCGCGGAATCGTCACCGGGGCGAATCGTGCGGTCGTTTTGCGCGCGCGAGTCGAAAAGGACAGGGGACCGGATGCCGGCGGCGCGCTTTGAATATTCATTTCGCGCATCGCGCTCCTGATTAAATGCAAATTAAATTAATTCCCTTTCCGACTGACCAGATGGCACGCGGCGAAGTCGGCTAATTTCGCCGACGAGCCCGGCTTTCCCCTTCCCCCTCTGGGAGTCGTCTGGCGGAAGTCGTCCGGGGAGTCGTTTTAATGGAATTTTCCGCGTCTGCCGGAAAAATTGGCAAACACTTTTTCCACGCCGCTCGCTCGCCGAAACGATTCCGAAACGTCGGACAACCGACCCAGCGCGTGAATTAACGAGAAAAGATTGGTCACAATGCGCGTGGGTGGGAGCCTTCAAGAATTTTGAATGAATTTCGAACGAAACGACGTAAATCCTCGCACTTAATTTCGCAGCTCTCGCGATAATAACGAAGACGTATCGGAACGCCCGACGTCGGACGAATGTGTCCCACGCCGACGGCGAGCGGGAAGAATTTAAATTGCCGCCGTGGCACCTAATGCCGCCCATTGTTACGGGAGAAATTCGTAATGGTTGACGTGTCTATCCGCCTACGCAGCCGGGGAATAAGTCGTGAATTGGTCGATTTCAATTAAGGAGAAAGCTGCGAATTCCTCCTCCCTGCCATCTTTATACACCCCCGCTTCACTCTTCACCTCGACATTCCACTCTCATTATACGGCCCTGCCTAACAAATTGTGATTTTGCCCCGAATCGAACGCCACTCGCGTTAGTTGCCAAACTAGCCGTGCAATCGACGATTCATCGAGCGTACATCGGAAAGCAGCTAATTATTTAACTGAAAATGAAGCCTGGTCGGAGTTCGACAAGCGTGATAGTACGCTCACTGGAATCAGGCCGACAATAATCGTGCGACAGGGCAAACATTTTTCCCCGGCGAGCAAAATAAATTCGTCGCGCGTCGCGCGCAGATACACTTTCGGCAGATGAGACTGATCAATATTTGTTAAGCTAAAAAAAATATCCAATATTGGCGAGCACTTTTCCGGGGCAAAGAGCGAAACTGTGCATGCAATCGGAATGTCGATACCGCCGAAACGATGACGTATTAATCGTCGAATATTGTCAAGTGCGCCGACGTTATGACGACGGCGAGCGCGCGAAAATGCATACGATGCCGATGGGGAATCCACCTAGCGACTGGCCGGGAGGTGCTTTTTGCCAGATGAGAGAGCGCGAAGCCTCCGTCACTGTCCGCGAAATTCATAACGAAGGCCGAATATTCCCTGCCGCGCTTTGTCAGCGACGAAAACTGTTAGCGAAACGTCGCCTGCGAGCCACTCTTGAAACGCTAATATTTCGCCGGGGCCAGTCGGACGCTTCCAGGGTGAAAAATTTGCAAAAAAAGAAACTCCCCATCCTTTGCCATCGTCAGAATACAAGCCGAGGACTCAGCCAAAGCTCGCATTCCGCGGCTAACGCAATCTTACGTAACGAATGACGCGCGATTAATTGAAATTAACAGCGTGCTTCTCGCGAAAATGTACGAGCGCGCCGGAAAATTTTGCGAGGAAACGCATTCTTCGCGGCCCGTACCGCGAAACTTGGACCCGACGAAATTCCGCAGTCGGGCAGTTAACGCAGTCTTACGTAACTGCCGACGAGGTACAAATTGATGTAAACCTTAATACCTGCCGGAATTTGCCCTTCCAGGGGCCGATTCTCGTTAAGCTCGGAACAAGGTATTTTACGCGCGTTCTGCAGCCAAGAATGCAGACTCCGCCGACGCTATTTATTTATCCGAATCGTCTGCGTACCTGGGCGAGTCGACTAGACGGGATGCACGGCGATAAATATTCGCACGGTGGAATTTCGTTGAAACCGCCGGCACGTTCTTAACCTGCATCGACTTCCCGCGCGTGTCCGGTCATCTTCCAGACACGATTTCTAAGCGAAATGACCAATCGACGTATTTATTCGCCACCGGAGTTCGAGAATATTCGACGCATCGTTCGAAACAGCGCTCCGAATCGAAGGAAATCGCAACACTCGCCGAACGGAAGATACGTGCAAGTTTTTCCATATTTCCATCGCGAACCGACGTTCGAGATAAATCATCTGCCTTCCGCGAATTTTAAACCATCCCCGCGAGTCCGGGCATTGAACGCGGTCGCGATAAAAACTTTGGAAAAACTTTCGGAACCGTACGGTCCGCCGGGAGAATTCGAAGGATTCGAGAGCGGTAGTTCTGCGGCCGGAATTAACCCAGGATTTCCATTCTTCGAAGGCAGCCTAATCGACTTTTTCCCCCAATCGTCGCCGTGTCGAAAATCACGTATCGCACAAAGGGCCGATGATTCGCGCCATACCGCGAGCCCGTGAGAATTTCTGACAGTTCTGCCGGTCCTCGATCGGACCCGAGCCCCGCGGGCACAATAACGAATTTCCATCATTAACGCAGCCAGGATTCGGTCGCACGCGCGCCCGATCATAATGAGGTTATGACGATAAATTCCGACGGCGTTCGTCGGTCGGCAAACAAGCGTGCCGAGTGTTCTGTCGTTTTACGCTTAATACCATTGTTGCGGGAGCGATGCGGACGTTGGGCCCGTTACGTGTCGGGACAATGTTCGGATGTCTGGCGGTCGAGGAACGAGTATGAAACGAGAGCGAAACGAGAGCGAGATGAGAGCAAAACGAGAGCAAAACGAGAGCAAAGCGAGAGCGAAACGAGAGCGGGAAGGGAACGGAATAAGAGTCGGAGAGCGAGGCAGATACAGGACGATGAAACGCGAATGAGCTTGGTTCGGGGAGGGCTGGCCGCGATGCATTATGGACTACTAGGTGTTACCACATCGTGTGTCACAGTAACGGCCTCGGTCGCGACGCTGTAACGACGCTAACTCGCCGTTACAGCGTGCTCTCACGAGAGACTGCCACCGTCTAAACGAGTTACGCATGCAGCCGAGACAATGGGGAGCCCAGACGACAGGGCCGGAGATGACCAAGATAACGTTTCTGTCATTAAGTGCCAATGAGACGGTCTCTTAAGAGTTCCTTCCCCCCCTTCGTCACGGACATTACAAGTCTGATCGTCTGATTCCCTACTACCTTCGACGGACCCGTATACTGGTCTTATATCGTTCTGGTCTGATGTTTATATACGATTCATTGTGCAGGAAGAGTAAGTCTGATTTATTGGATCGTTTAACCCAATGTCCCATTTTTGAGACACAGGTTCGAATTGTTTTTTTTTAACGACTGCAACTTCTAAATGTACAGTTAATTTCATTTTTTATTTTTGGATTCTTGTATTACGAGTAATGGATTAATGTATGTGTATTTTGCAGTGGTTTCGCTTAATTAACATGCCACAGCGTATGTACAGTACTGCAAGGTGGAGTAGGATTGAATGATTTCGAACTCACCCTGAGAGTAAATCGGAAATTCTCCATCGCTGTGACTGTGTGTCAGCATTCCGGTCGAGTAAAACTGCCACAAGGCTCTCTTCCGACTTTCCTCGGACGTGCTTGCGAGGACCTCGTCGTCGTCGGCGAGGCCCAGGAGGCTGACAACCTCAGAAAGGGACAGATTGATTTACGCCAGGCTCACGGGAGTGAGCACCGTCGATAATCGAGCGACTCTTCGATCACCAATAACAGCCGTGTCGAACCATTTCCCTCTTTCGGATGGATCTTCATGCATGCCCAACGCGATACTTCTCCCGTCACTTCAATGTACGAACTAATTTCACGGCACACTGACGAATCTTCGGAGTCTCTCCACGGAAACGTTCACTAAACTGCGATTCGCGCAAAATTGGAAATATCCCGTCCGCTTAATCGAATCCGGTATGCAAATGTTTAATTCCACTGCGCACAAATTTCAACCGCACTGATATCGCAATAATCGATCATTTCGTCACCGGGATGCATATATACCTAAATGGCACCGTCGAATCAAATTGAACACACAAAATTATGCATGAGCCCCGATGGAAATAAAATCGACGCACCGATAAGAAAAATCAATGCGGAACGAATGAAGCTGCGCGCAATAAAATTATCAGGACCACCGTCGTAAATGTCCGCCAATAAAATTCAGTTCGCGGGAACATTGTCTCGCTGAGAAACTTTATTATCGTCTACTCTCATAATTCAGTGGGAACGTCGGTCAAAATCGCGAAGCTCGAGAACGTCGCGTGAAATATAAATGGAGCGAAGACGCGGTGAATGGAAGGAATATTTCGGAAGTGACTCGCCAATCAATCCTCGCCCGGATCCGCCGAATCCGACTGCGCGATTAATTAATGATCTCCGATCCCGCGTCGCATCGCGACAGACGTTCGTTTCGTATATGAATTCGTACGCGGCTATTTATACGTGGAAGTTTCGCGGGGGTTGATCGATCGCTCGTTCGCGAGGTCGGAAGGGTCCAACGAGAAATTGAACCGCGCCTTTGTTGGCGGAGAGCCACCCTCCGAATAAATCGAAAGACCGTCCGACGGGGGGTGGGTGTAGGGGGGTGGCTAATAACGATCTCAAGCCACGTTTTCCGCGCTCGGGTTACATTTTAATTCGCCACCCCTGGCCCGGCCTCTCTCTCATCTTCTGGCCCGCACCCCGTTATTCTCACGACTCACGCCTTTTTTTACCCCCCACCCACTCACCCCCTCGTCCCATCTCGTAACGCGCCACCGTGCCGTCGTTTCCGACGTTCGTTAACGGAATCCAACCCCCCTCCGCGATCGGATTCGTTTTATGACGCGAACCTGGGAGTAAGAGCTGGTCGATTGAAAAACTATCGCGATTAGCTCATCTATTCTCAGCGATTGCCAGCTTTACGATGAAAGGATAGCGAGTCGCGAGTTAGAATTGTCCGATCCGGATCGAAGGAGTGACACTTTCAAGCTCTCTATTAAACATCGTGAAACGCGACGACGATCAAACGTTTGACAAACGAAAACTGGGAAAGCCCCGAGCATCTAAGAATAGACACGATCCCACGACATCGGGGAAAGTGTCTAACTTGACCGCGAAGCGTGTCGGCCTGCCTTGAGAACCTGATAAAACGCCTCGGCAGACACCGTTCTACCGCTGATTTACGATCGATGAAAGCGAACGTCATATTTACCGGTCACTTCTGCCCTCCGCGTCCAGCGATCTACCGTCACGCCTTAATTCCTACGATGAGAGTACCTTGTCTCGGAACTTTCTCACGAGCCCCAAACACCAATCACACGAAAATCACGAACACATTGACCAGGAATCCCCACTGAACTCCCGAGTGTCCGTAAACAAACGGTGTGGACAGGGCCAAGGTCGCGCTCAGGCCTGGTCCGAAATTTCGATCGATCTGCTCGATCCGCTAGATCAGCTAGATCCACTCGATCCACGCGGATCCACAACGTCGGCGACGAGTCGAAAATGTCCGAGACTCGCGACACTTTTGCGAAACGTGCGTCCCAGAGTTCGACGGAGCGGGAAGGACTTTCGTCCAGGACGGGTTCGATGCGCGCACTGGGGATGAAGAGAGAGCCAGGGAGCGACCCGGAGGAAAGGGATGAACAGGGGGTGCGAGCGCGAGGAGCCGATTGGCGGGAGGGGGATGGACCGAGGTTGGCCAAACGGCGCAAGCTTAAGCTCACTACTTCCCTCGCTTCGAAATACGCACGGAGCGCGGCAGGCGAGTGTTCGCCGGATTATTATTCCTCTAACAGCATCCGTGTGTCCATTGAAAATAAACCGAGAGCGGAGGAAACACGGCGTCTGCGTGCAACGGTAGTTTCGTCGCGGAATGGGGGAGGATTTACAAATCTCGCCGTGTTAAGGGCTGTTTCTGTTAGAGTCGCGGAATTATTGGCGGATCTCTGGGAGGGACGTCGTTCTTAAATGAAAATAGATTGATTCGGTTCTTGGATTTTAGTACCTTGTTTGTACACGCCTTATTTGTTTAATGTGTTCTTTGAAAATAATGCGAGAGCGAGGCTTGGGATGTTACTCTGTTAAGGATTGTTTTTAATAGGATGTTTTGGGGAAATTTACATTTTTTAAGTGAACAGTTAATTCGAGTTCGTCAAATTTTTGCACTGAGTTTCGGAATTATGAGGGCATAAAATTGGTGTCAATTCGACTGAGGCGCGGAGAGATCTTTTTGGGGCAATTGTAGGTGCGCTAGCCGGGGGAAAATTTTGGGTCTGACATATTTTCGAGGGTTGACCTTCGAGCGAGCTGACCTAATTTAATGGCCCCGAGGGTGGTTCGGCATCAAAGGCTCACGGCGCTCCCGTTCTGATCGCGAAACGTCTTGACGTGCAACCCCCTCACCCTCTGTATAGTTTAAGAGATGGCGTCAGCCCGAATTGACGTCGTGTCAGTTTCGAGTGCTAATCAAAAGGGTGGAGAACGTTCATCAAAGATGGATTGACGGCTTCGGCCGACGTTCTTCCGATACTGGGTGTTCGAATAGTCTCATATTGCGCAAAGAGCAAACCTTCGAGATTCGCTCTCCTGACTGTCAGCCAGGTTCACCTTACAACCTTCAGCGTCGTGTAAAGAAAAATGTTGAACACACTCCACATTGAAAGCAAAGTTAACATATTACATCCTGAAACGTCAGATTGAAACTATTCGACAGTCTAAGCTGGCTCTAGATTGTTAAAATTACTTCGCGAGCGGAAGGTGAGTACGCAAACGGACGACACATCCGAACTCCACAGACACTCTGTACATTAAGCGACGTACGAGGGCGCGAAGCGCTTTCTGTAGATCGAGAAGTCAATTATCAGAGGCTGTCTCGAGATTGAGTGGATCCCGGATCTCCGCCGCTTTACGGGAAGCAGACACTTTTGGTGACCTGGTTCCTCTCGGCGACCTCGCTCTCTAATCCGGCGTGCGGGGAGTTCAAGTGAAAATTCGAGACTGATATTAGCGCGAGTCGCGAGTGCCTCCCTGCCTCTGATCATTTGCGTCGCTTTGTCGGCTGCCAAAACTTCGCAGTTAGTTAAGTCGAACGAGCCCGGCGAACGTGGACTCTTCCAGGAATTGAACGATATTACGAGGGACTTCGTTCGGATTTAACGAAGGAATTTCATTGTTTGGACGTTGAACCTTTCGGGAAGGCTTCGAGATGCGAAACGTGCATTGACACTGTCCTTGGCAAAGGGAAGAGTGCCACTTTGTGGAAAATTTGTGTTCGAACGGTATGAAGCTGCCGAACGTGTATTGGAAAGTTTGAGAGGTTCTCGTAACGAATTACGAACGCAGATGACATTGATGGACTTCCGAGGGAGTGCTCAGAAAAATGGCCTATTCGATTACTGATTACAGTGGCGTGCTGTGAGTAATGAAGATAATCGAGACCTCGATAGAGCGAAAATTGATTTCACCCCAATGTCGGATGTAATAAAGTACGTACGCCGTGTCCCGGATCGTAGCTCAACCTTGACGCCAGTTACTTCCGACTCCTCCGATAAGAATTCATCATCCTCAACTCCGGACCGTTCACTTTATCCGCAACGTCCCTCATGCCTTATCGATCATTAATACTCATTTCCCCGAACGTCAGACATTATCGAAGAAATTTCTTTAACGATACTTTCAATTCCGCTCGCGTTCGCGTCCCGAGTCTGCGATATACTTTTTCGAAGTTCCGAGAAAGACTGTCATGGAAGATTAATACATCGATGACAGAAATGTGAAAATATACTGGATGTCAGTTAGCTTCGTCTTCGATATGAGCGTACATTCAGAATTTGCTATACTTTGGTAACGTCTACAAGCTCGGATCAAGGTCAGGGACAACTTCCACAATGTGCAAGAGCTATGCCAGCTGATGGCATAATGCACTTTTTGGCACCTGAGTAGGAAACTACCGACGTTACCGCAAGCCTAATCGCATTAGAAGGATCCCTCTTGAACGATCAATTTGCCAGACTGATTTAAACTTTGGATCCGCTAGCGATTGCCATCGCGAATTGCGGTAAGTTCGGATTGCGATCGATGGGGATTAAAGTTAACCGCCGCATAAAATTTCGGAATGAAGTTGCGCCTAAAGTTTGAGAATGCATAAGCGGCCGTAATCAACGGACCCCGCCTTTTCCGCCCAACTACTTAGCCCGTATGCATATTTAACACGACGCATTATGTATTCATACGTAAACTCGTATTTACAACGGTTCGTTATGTATATCGGGATCGATAATTTCGACCCCGCGTGCTACCATCTGCCGTTCGCCGGGCAAATGCTCGAATGGAAAATGCGAAAAGGACACCTTGATAGCTGCCGTTGGAAGTGTGCAAGGTGTGACTTACCGGTATCCCCGTTGCTTTGCGTCTTGCTTGGCTCCTTCTCCGTCGATTCGCATGTCGCCACAGTCTTCGCGCACTCGTCCACTGCAAAATAAATATTTCAAAAAATTGGTAAATACCGAAGGAAGGCATTTATTGGTTTTTTAAGTATTTTCAATATCCTGCGCATCGCAAAGTAATGTTTTCGGGGCAGGCGAACGTAAAACGAACGAAAAATTTGTCTTGTATTAATATAATTGTTTATTTAAAATTGTTTGTCATTTTACAGTTTCTGACGGTTTCTCTGTAACATGTTAAACCTCTTGTTACAGAGGTATAGTTATAAAATAATCAGTCGAGAACTAATCGAAGTGGACGGTCGCTGTATGCGGTTACAAATCCTTACAAATATTGTATAGTTCCTTTGAGCATTCTGCAACCTTCTTAAGAGTAGCAGGTGAAAGCAATTTGAATAGTTTGATCTTCAATTCTGGTGGAAGACCCTCTAAACTAGGATAAAGCAACCCTCTTTCACGTAGAATATCTATCTTGGTCGGAGTAGCTATTTCATTTTTAAACCTAACAGAGTAGCAACATTTAATCATACAGTATAATCATGATTATATAAATTTAAACTGCTTATATTTTCTGGTACCTGTGCGATATTTCCTTACAATTCATGAACCTCCCATAGAGATCACTTGAGTAAGGATTTACGTATTTTAAAGTTTGTATAGCAATGCTATATGTTTGCCTATTTTCCTTAATTTGGAAAAAATTCACAATGAGTGTATCGCCTGATGGAATAGCGACAAATCTACATTCCACGTCAGGCACATTCTGCAGTCTGAAGTGTATTTGGTATACCCCTGTTTTCTGCGATTTCCAATTGCTAGGTATGTGTAGACATAGTTTGGCGTCACTATAGACATACATATTGAATTTGTTGTGAGCAATTATAGTAAAATATCAATGCACTAAAATTTAGCAATGCCATGCATATCCTACGCTCTAACCTCAATTGACCAGAAAAGTTTTCAGACTTCTTAAAATGCTTGGTATCTCAGAGCTTACGATTATATCAAGAAATAATTCTTTTAAATGTAAACAATTGACGAAAATATTTAGTTGTCGTACCATGAAGGCAAATCAGCTGTTGTCGATATCCGAAAACCTGATTCCCATAACAAAACAATCAGCAAAGCGACTAAATAATCATGATGCGTTGCATTCTCAGGCAATTCCTTTGCAATATTTTCCAGAGCCGATGCCAGTTGTACTATAGAACTCTCCTCGACCAAAAACAGGTCCTGATGTTTCTCGTTAAATGACATTGCAGGATAGTGACATTGCGCGAAAACATAATTCCTGCTCTACTCAACGTGCCACCCTCTCCTGGCAATCTCAGAAACTATCGGAAAGAACGGACACTCCTTCTAACTCCGTACGATAAGAGCCCAGGGAGTTATCTTATCCACCTTTACCGCATTGTGACACTTCCTTGACACTGTACAAGAATATTTCTCTGTATCTTACTCTCATAAAAACTGCATGCCAGATAACGATTCCGCAACTGATAAAGTATCGACGATCCGTAACGCTTTCCACACTGCAGCTCCGAGAGAAATGACTCGCCGAGATGATATTTGCGAACGAGGTGTCGAAAGTGACGCCTACGACGATTCAAACACACCCGCGTTTCGCGACGAGAGATAGGAAGCGCTTATCGCTGATAAGTTATCGTCACGATATTTTTATCGATAACCGAAATCGCCGCTGTCAAAACGTTACGTGCGACAGCCGTGCAAAACGCCTGGCCGGGAGTTTAAAGCACGATTGGCGGGAGTTTCGGTATCGAGAGAGCCGTGCCAGGCCAGGCATCGAGAAACTCTCGGCAAGGAGGAAAGACGGTCCGACAAAGAGAAATCCGGCCGGACCAAAAGAAGAGATGCGTCGCGTGTGACGGCATGCACGAAAGAATTCGCGGGATACGCAGAAAAGCGAAGGACGCCGATTAAGCGACGATCCGCGGCGAACGGTCGGGTCCCCGCCTTATAAAAGAGAGAGAGAGAGAGAGAGAGGGGAACAAAAAAAGAAGAGGAAAAAATAACGGAACCGGCTACGCTTTTTTATTCCGGACGAGGTTCGCGCGCGCGCGCGCGGATCGTGCCCGATTCACCTATGACATTACGAGAATTCAGTAGCGTACGCCTGACGATCGGCGTTAGAAGGCCTCGACATTCGGCACGGGGATCGGTTTCGTCGAACCTGGCAGAAGCCCACACGAGGAACCGATCTCGCGTTACGCACGATAATATTGTGTTACGCTTACGTTTACCGCCACTGCTGCCCATCTGTACTCTCACTGACTCTCGCTGTCATTGTAACTCGTTCCAGTCGACCGTTTCCCAATCTCTCTCTCACTCTCTCTTTCTCTCTCTCACCCCGTCCGGCCTACTGGCAATAATCTTTCCATCAGTGACGTAAGCCCGCGATCTAGGACTCCCGGATTACTACGTTACCTCGATCAACCGCTCGCGTTACGGGCGGGAAGGGAGAATTGGCGAAACTGGCGGCAAAAGCATCCCCCAATTTTTAACCCAATGTCGGCTCTGAGTCCCCGCGCGTGTCCATGCGATACCATCTCGGCGCGGAGAGAAAGTCCCGCGACTCGGATCCTGGTGCACCTGCGCGCCCATACGCAAATTACAAAACGCACGCGAGACGTGCGCGAGTCAAGCAGCCCGTGTAACGTTGCCCATGCGAATACGGGCGGGCGATACCGATCAAATTCCCGGGATCCGCTCTCGGCGGAACAAAAACCACTTGGCGCGATGATTCACACGAGTAACGCGAGCAACAAAACGGTGCACGAGTCAAACGGAACCAAGGAACCGTGTTCAGCTGCAAAAACTATCCTGTTGAACGTCTACGCTGGCCCTAGTAGGGTGCCTACGTTCTATTAGCAGGACGTCAGATCCTATGTTTAGGTGTACGATGAAGGTTCACTGACGTCGTGTCAGATTGTAGTAAGAGTAAGCAGGGCCCTGTCGTGCTAAGCTACGCTCCTGTCCGGCATGCAAGAGCGCTCCGTGCCACTTGTTGCATGGCCGCGCTCAACACTTGTGTTTGAATGGCTTGGCTACGGGCTAGGATACGATATTCGGTCAGGACTTACGTACCGGGGGAGCCGGCGGGATCAGCTTCCGTCTGGCATGGGACTTCCGGCGCTCTTCCCTGTCCTTGGGGCACAACACTGGACACGACACTTGACACCGCGGACTCGCACGATTCGGCCATTTTCAGGTTAACTCGCGTTAATCCGCTGCGGCGGCTACTTACCTCGCCGCATTCGAATCCGAAACCTTTTTCGAAACCCTCCGGCACACACGCGTCGCCCGCTCTCGTGTGAGCTCGACGGACCGACAGATGGCGCCGGAAGTAGGTGGAGTCCGTACGTGACACCTGGTGGAGAGAAACGTAATCTGTGTTAGTGGCAGGATACTTCGTTATCAACTCTGTTTGCTTGCTAAAATTCAAATTTATCTAGTGGAATTCCGTTGAACGATTATTTCTGTTAATTACAGAAATAAGAGCCAATCGACAAAAGGGGAAACGAAATTAGTTAAATTCACTTGATTTCAGATGGCTTGAGTCATATAAGTATGTACAACGTTTTCAATGATTTTGAATAAATACGGTTGTAAACTGTTCAATGTTCTAACGGAATAGAAAGGGGGCAAAGGGTACGAATTTTTCAATTGAGATTTTCGTCTATTGCTAAGGTTGCAGTGGGCCAAGTTATGATGTTTGTGTTCAGGGATGTTAGTTTTATGAGATTAGCTACTTTTTTGCATTATGAAACGTACTTAATTAGTAATTTTAACATACCTTGCGGAGCACGACACGGGGGCCTCCTTCCTTCAATCGCCATCTTGACCACTACCGTCAATTGACCAATTAAATTTCTTAATTTAACTACAAAAATTTTATTAAAGTGTAAAAAATCATAGAGCATTCAAATTGATACAATATGCCAAATGAGAGTGTTTGCACATAAAGAAATACGTTGTTCAATTTTTCTGTAACCTATATTAAAATTTTACAATTTAATAAATAAAATGCCACTTGATTGACTACTCAAGAAAAGGGCGCTAAAGCATTTTTGAACATGGACAAATAATGAAATTATTTCTCTCTTAAAATGCCATATTTTTTCTTACGAGAATCTTGAATTCTTTCCAGAAATGCAATGACACGAATCTGAATACCATAGCACACGATATATTTTTATTGAAGCCACAGAATAGAACATTATTACGACAAAACGAAACTTTGCATACGTAGATTTCACAGCACGCCATTCACATCTGATCGAAGATTGGACGAATACGCAATGTCGTTCCGGTTTTCGTTTTTCGGTTCAGGCTTTCATCAAAAGATTTGCTGGAGGCAGGGCGACCGCGCAATGTCCGGAAATTGCATGACGAAGTGCAGACATGCCGTTTATCCATTTGCCACGTTCGCAACAATAGCAATCGACGGTATCGAGGGTCCTATTCGACATTGTTGTCACTCCGCCGAATATCAGCATCTGATTGCCTGCAGATATTCGATTTTTATCGTTTCCTCGTACAGCGGATGAATGTGCAAATTTTAGGGAACAATGGAAGGATCAAGGATTTGATGTAAAGCAATTCACTCATTGTATTGTTCAATGAATTACAGTATTTATTTTGTAAGAAATACAACCAACCAATTGCACCGACGCTGTGACCTTGTCTGGCAATCGGCATCGTACTCAGTTCTATCCAGAAACCTAAGTTTGAATTCCAAACGTCAATACTGTCCATATAGTCATCGTCCTTCTCGTTCCTTGTCACTCCACCGACTGCATAAAGACGGTCCGACACGACATAAAGCGAGGAAAAACATCGTGGCACCCTTAAAGGTCTTCCTGTTATCCATCTGCAATGCTCAATTATCACAATGTTTTTCGATATCATTCAGATCAAATAACAGTTTCACGAAAGACGTTCGCGACTTCCCAAAGGGAGCGGATGACAGAAGATTTATTAAACTAACAAGTTTCGTGCCGGATCATAGCATTCGACGTCCCTGGTGAAGACATCCTCCTTCGACGTCGTCATACCACCGGCGACCCAGATAAACTCTCGATATTTCGTGCTTGCCAAACCGACTCTCGCTATGTGCATCGGCTGCATCTCTTGCCAAACAGATTTTGCCGGATCGAAGGCCTCCACACTTTTTAAGGCACTGGCGAAGCAGTATTCGAGCGGAGCATCTCAGTAATTATCGCGTATATTCCGATAGAACCTTCTCGTAGGCAAGTCATTACTAACGTTCCGTATCTATCCTCACCCCCGATCGCGTATATCTTCCCGTGGCTGACAACCAGGCCAAAGTTTCTTCTGGCTGTCAACATTTTCGGCTCATCGCGCCACGTTCTTGCCGTCGGGTCGAAGCTCCAAACTGTTTCCACGGCGATGCTTCTTTGGCGCGGATGATGACTCCGTGTATCAGCGCCGCCTGCGAAGTATTTGCAATTTAATTCAGCTGTTCAAGATTCGTGTCTAAGCGACAACTCAGATCCAACCGCGTGCAGTTATCAATTTGTTGAACTGCACCGGCTCTGAGAGAATATTACGCGAACCGACCAGCCAGATAAATTCGTCCTCGCAGATAAGCCACTGCATGATGATGCCGCGGTTCAGGAATTTCGCCAACGGACTCCCAAACGTTCTCATCCGGCTTGTATCTGTATATTTCATTGCCAGTGGCACCGCCGGAGCCGTAAATCTTGAGAGGATCAATTCCGCCGAATACCAGGATGGACTCGCGATGAAGGAAGTACAGGGAGTCGCCGTCGACGTAATTAACTGAGTACTGTCCTAAAACACTGTTGCTCAGCTTCTGCGACCTGCGCAGGGAGAGAATTGTCTTTACAGCTCAGTTTTCAATAGATGTAGATGTGTAACTATCTTACATTTGCATATTATTGTGGCCGAAATGGCCGCTTTCAACTTTGTAAGGTACTTCGTTACTCTCAGAAGCGTCCTCATCACAATTTTCGGTGTGAGCGTGTTTGACCTTTGTGAACGTAACTTCGCGCTTCAGCGGACCAGGATCGTCCTTGTTCGCGTTGAGAGCAGCCGACAGGAAGCTGATCTGGTCACAGTTGTGGAAAAACGACGCCGACTTGATAGTCTTAACGGACTTGGTAGAATCATTCGGACAGGAGCTCTTGCCAAACGGTTCCAGGTCGTTGTTCTGCAACCTCTGCTGTCCCGCTCCGTGTGCTTGGAGAAGATCGAACTAAGAACGTAATGAACGACTGGCTGCAGCCAGGCTGTCACCGCAATACGCGTAAAAACTTAGCCAAAGGCAAAGTCGCAATTTTGTTAACTTTCTTCAAACTTTCTACGTCTTAAATACTGTAATCTTTCAAGTTATTTCAGCTACGGCTTTCCCATTCGATTTAACAAGCGCGCAATTCGCAGTAGATACAGAAAGACTACCAACGCGGAGTCCTTCGGGATCGTTCGATGTAAACACGCCCTTCTCGCCCTGTTGCTTCTGTCCATTCGGAAGCGTATGCGAGTCCCTACGCGCCTTCGTGCGCGGACTCTGACTGCGTTGCCTGTCCTTCTCGCATCCAACCTGACCGGCATCGCTGGTCGATAGCTTGACAGGCTCCGCAGGCTTCTGAAGTTTCTGACCAATGGGTATCGACAGCAACTCCGCAACCCTTCGAGCGTTATGCCTTTCATCCGAGGAGAATTTTCTTATCTGCCCAAGGACGCCCCACCGGAGGCAGGGTGGAAAGTACATTTTTATTCTACCGACTCTGTACGCCATCTAAGAATATCCGCATAAAACCAATAACGAAATGACCCGCATGTACGCGGTGCGCGACTCTTCTACATCAAACTTTGCCGAGGAAGAAAAAAAGGAGATTTCCCACGTCAATGCGACAGAATGCAGCGTCCGTCGGCAAACTTTGCCCGACCTCTTCGCCCCGTAGAATCCTCTCAACACCGTCATCGCGAAGTTCAATTTCGTTGACTCGACCGCGCGCGCGCGCGCGCGCGCGAGAGCACGGAGTCCGGTAGCCAAGAACTTTTTCGAGAAAATTCGACTAACTTCGTGAAACCTCCTTCTGGCCTTGTATCCCCTGTAAATGGCCTGTATCGCGGTGGCAGCTTCTTCCTCGGATTTCGACGAGTCGGTCCGCTCTTCCGGGTGACTCGCCTTCTTGCACCTTCCCAGCGACTGCTTTTTCGTGGGAAATATCAGATTAGGCTCCCACTGCCGGCGGCGAGCAACGTCCGCCGCTTCCTTCTCCCTGCGAGCCTCGTAATCCAATTTCGCAGATTCCTGCGAACGCGTCGGCGGATTTTCGTTACTCCGGCCATTATCGTTATCCACGAATCGATTCGACAACAGTCTCGTTACCGTTGCCTCTTGGTGCTGTCGAGGATGCTCCGAATATTTCGCATTTCCTTTTCCTGGCCCGTAAGGATTCCTTAATACCTCGCCATTGTCGTTAATGTTCGGACGACTCGTTCCTGCATCATGAACGCTGGACAGATTTGGCTGCTGTGCCTGGACACGATTGTTCTGCGAAAACACGTTCAATGTCAGGGCACAGAGGTGCGAATCTAGATTTTGCGATCGTCGACGAATTCATTCGGTCGCCCGACAACGGACTTCGTCGTCGCAATTACTCCCGGTTGCCAGGGTAATCTCAAGGTAAGAGCTTATGCGCCGTAAGTGCGAACCGAGGAAGTTCCGCCTGTGGCCGAGGCAGGGAGAGAGGGAGTAGCAAAAACAATGGGGGCCGATCTCCGGGTTGAGCCGGGTACAGTTTAGAGTGCAGCGAACATAAACTCTGACCTTTGACTGCCACTGCGCGACATTCATTATTCGTAGCGCCACTTACGAGCACGCAGCTTACCCCGAGATTTCTCCGCTGTCTCGCGAACGACCGAGTATTAATCCTGAAAAACACACGGTCTACTTAGAACGGAAGCGTCTGTCCTATCCTTTATCCTGATTTATGATCCATTATACTCACCCGTAACACCCCCCCTACACCGCCCCCGCTCGTCCTGAATATTTCAATTTTCCCTTCGAGTAAACTAGAGTACCGCATTCCGCGCGGACGTTGAATAATTACGAGACGGCGTAGAAAAATAATTAAATACTATATTTCTCCTCGCTATTCGTATATACGTATATAGGTTGCGTACAAATACATGGTTAGGTGTGTATATTTTATCTGGACAGTGCGACGTTCGCTCTTCGATCGGTTTCGCTTTCGGGGGATGCTTTACTCACCCCTTTCGCGTCGCCGCGATTGGCGTTGAGGTAAGCGTTCAGGATTTCCGGTGGCATCATTGCGCCAGGATGGCCGGGAGGGAAATAGTTTGGGGACATTTTTGATTTGAAGCTTGCCTCGCGGGACGAATTGTGCGTTTGAGGATATCCGCAGACTAGAAATAGTAGTAGCGTCAGTATGGTGATTCTTTATTAGTTTATTTTTTGGATCCTGTACCTGCGGTCGTCATATTAGAGTGACCTGAGGGATGAACGTGTTGCTGTCTACTGGCTTGCGACGATGAACAATCTTTCGGGGGTGAATAGGGAGGGCTAGGTTTTCCTCTTGTCCATCGACTTTTCAAGTCTGCTATCTTCGTTTTCTGATATTCCTCGAGGTACAGCAAAAATTCCCGGTACGTCACGTAATTCTGAATTAAATGTGAAATCACGTTACGTTTCACGAGGGAGTGAAAAAGCTAGCTTTTTCAAGGACGTTACTTTATCTTCGCCTGCCCAATTGCGATTGGTCGGCTCGTTAAGTCCCAACAAGTCGATCCAATGATAATAATCCTCAGTCTGTTTACCGTACCAATACTTAATAATAACAAACCTAGGTCGAAGGAAGAAAATAATTTTATCGAGAATTGCAAAACAAGGAAACGTTAGCTTTTTGACGACTTACGCCAGTCCGTCGTCAACCATTTTCTGAACCTCGGGATACGACATTAACTCCATGAACTCGGGATTTTCCGGATTTCTCTTGACGTCCACTAATTGCCATGGGGCTATTAATCCAAATCTGACACACTTTAAAACTTCCAGCATGTGCTCCTTCCTGCTCTCCCAATCGTGCATTAACCACCTCACGGCAGACATTAAAACTTCCATTTCGCTAATAAAAATGATTTAAGGGCAGTTCAGCCAGCGATCTTTTTTTCTCTCTTTTTTTTTTTTTTACTGTTTTTCGTTACTGTACCTGTTCACGCAGATGTAGTTGGACTTCAGCAACAGACAAAGCTCGTCGACCGACAGCTCCAAGAAATCCTTGGTGCTGACCAGCATGAGGAAGAACTTCATGATCCTGGGAATCATCAGTTCCATAACTGGCGTGTTGCCAATCTTCTTGGCATCCAAGTAGAGTAGGAAAGCAGTGTCCTCGCAGAACAGCTCGCTGTTATCAATGAACGCCCAGCACTGCTCCTCCAATTCTGAGGCATGCCAGGCGGAGCATGATTTATGAAACTCGCGGTACAACAGGTTCGCGAAACGCGCTCGGCATCGGAAGAAAAATTTCTCGTACGCTTTATTCGCGCGACACGCGGTTCTCCGCCTCCGCCATCTTACATTCTACCGGCTCCTCCCGCAGCGTCACGTATTTTATTGAAGTTCCGAGTCCGACAGTGACGTATTCAAGAAAACTCGAAAGCTGCAGCATCGAAAGTTTTCGCCCCGGAGAAGCTTATCGCGCCGTGAAACCTTTCATTCTTCTCCCCGGGTCGTATGTACGTAACGGCTTCGAACTTTTAAAGTGTACCGGAAAGCGTCGGTGCGGGGAGGCTATATATTGCCGGGCGTGAGACACTCGCGTTTTAGAAAGTTGCCGCGGAGAGGTGCGAGGGAATTAAATTGCGGATGTAAAACTACGTAACTGCTCGAGCAGTACAGAATTGACCGGAACGATAAAGATTAATAGAGAATGTAAAAATAAAGTATATCGAAAGCAAGAATCATTCATAAAACACTATATGGAGAGTCAACTCGAACAACTCTCCAATCCTTCTCATACTCTGCACAATGACAATCTTTGAACGCTGTCAATAGTACGATAACGATCGGTCAATTACAAAATTATTTTAATAAACGCTGTCCCAGCAATAGTATAGAAGTTTCAATTGCGCCGCAGGCTTAACAGGCTGATTATAATCAGGGACGACACTTCGCTATCGATTACCTTTAATGCCAAGAAACTGGGCGGCCGTGAAGATCTCGAGAATGTTATCCCTGCGCAGTAGGTGGCAGCTTTCGCACGTGTCGCTGATCATCCAGTCGTAGATGATGGAGAAAGCCTTCGAGGTGACGCTGCTCTGCATTTCGTCGGCGTGGGCGTTTCGCAGTTTTGACGGGCGAAGACGTGCGAACAAAGGAATGGCGAATGAGAGAGCGATACACAGCGATGCCCCCCCCCTTCCCTCCCCCTTCCATCCTGCTCATCCGCCGGAGGCGCACGAAATTTATTTCCCCGAGGAAATTAATCCCGCGCTAACCGCGTCCGGCAACCGGCGAAAACGTGCGTGCGATGAGGATGGCAGACTTGAACAAGAGAAATATGCCGAGCGTTCCGTGTCGCGACACATTCTAAATGGGCGAACCTGTGCACGCCTTCGAAGCATTTGATTTCGCGATGATTTCCCGCGGATTTGCACGTTTCACCCTTCCCAAGCGTAGATATTTAACCCCTTAACTTTCTTTGAAATAATGATGTGTTACTGTTTTCAATCCTATGTAAATGATAAGTATCACTAAACCGATTTTTTTCTCAGCTTTCACATTGTTATTTTCAATTCTCGATTATATTCGAGTGTAAAAGATTATAGCAGCGTCGAATACAACGCCGCTCGAATTATCTCGACTGTGCACAGTTTGGCCTGTTTAGCGAGCTCGAATGTACTCGAGCGTGCGCGTTAAGGGGTAAGTATTCATTTATCTTGCTGGCTCATGGCAGATAATAGATATTTAACGAGTGACAGGTATCAAAAGTATACGCTGGCAAAGAAGTAGTTTCAGATTGTGTGCAGCAGAATCGCGATTAGTGGGCGAGCCTAATTAACGTTCCACTTTTCCAGCAACTCCTGTCCAGCTGCACTCGCTCGCAATAAGCTCCGAAACCGTTCAATTACCAACACCGTCGCATTGTGCTCGGCACGTAGGCGTTATTACGACGCAAAGGTTGCCGGCCGCAGAGTGCAGGGTAAAATGGCGATCGTTGCGGCCAAGTCTGTTCATCCCTCCCGACCGCACCACCCTCCCCTCCTCCCCCCTGCACACTTACACACCGATCCAACACCCTCATGCGCGAAGGGCGCATTATTCGAGTCGCCATTCAGCGTTAAGTAAAAAGCCAGTCAAATATAGCCTTCACGGGCGGAGGGGTCGGAAAGGAGTCCAAGGTCAGTTGGCTTCGAGCCCACGAAGCCAGAAGGGTGCAGGAGAATGAAGAGGGTGAAGAGGAATACAGAGGAGGTTGCTGACACAAGAGATTGGGGTCGGCTGCGACCCTCGACACTGCCTATTCGGCAGGCATCGGCCACGTTGATGCTCCGTCACGATGGATATATTGAATTTCACCCATTTCGGACCCCGGGCCCGGCAAGCCGGATTCGATGGACAGGCCACTCCCCCCCTACACAGCACGCGCGCGCGCTCGGGCCACGAGCAAGGGATTTCAAACTTGACCGCAGGGATTTGCACGATCGAGCGCGCGACACTCGATTCTCCGGCTTTTGTCGCGGTCGCTTTGTCGTGTTGACGAAATCTCGAGGGCTGGCCGGAATGTGAGCGGGAGAATGGGGTGGCTACAGTTGGCGGTAGGCGCTGAACGATATCCGATAAAGGCCCCCCCTCCGATGACGGTATTTTTATGGCCCGGCGCTATCCGAGCCTCGGCAGAATCGATCGTTGCACAGGCCTCGTCACGGGCGGCCTCTCAACTTTTTATATTTCATCCGCGTCGAGCTGTCGGATTTTGATAAACCGGTACCGATCGATGCGTGGTTCGATAGAGGATGTCGAGGCTGGTCGCACCTCTTTCAAGGAACGGAAGGTGGAACAGTGTTCGGCTACTGCGAAACCTGGCCCGATAAAGTCGCAATAGATCTTGGTCCATAATGTATACGAGCCCGGTATAACGTGCTTTCCCTATTTCGATGGGGGATGGAGAGAGAGAAGGAGGGCGGATACGGCTAACGGAATCGTCGCTGAGCAATAAATTGCTGTTAGCTCCTGGGATCCGCGCGTGGAACGACGCGATAGCGTTAAATGTTATCGACGGCGAGAAAAGTGGCCTTAGGCCCTTGTTAGGACGTGGAAAATGTTTCCGGGACAATGTTGGCAACGCCGATCGCAGGCGTCTCTCGATCTCGCGCTGTTCGAGAGTATCGAGAACACTCGTTTCCGTGGCTGCGGTAGCCTAATTGCGCGCGAACGCCGCCGACTCGACCTACGCCCTACCCACCTACACTCTACCTACGAAAATCCACTCTGCGAATTTATGGGACGTATCAATCCCGCCTCCCATTTCCCTCGATTGCTATCTGCGTTCGGGCGTTATGAACTTCGTTATTTCAATGTCGCGGCGAACAATGCAATCTCGGGCTGATGCATCAGTTTGGAAATGCAGACGTTCGGAACGCTGCCGCGTCCGTCGAATTGTTATTATTTCTCTCGCGAGGGAAGGTTCGGCTCGGTCTCGCGAGTGACGCGAGCTGACCGAGGATCGATCGATGCACTCACCTCCGACAGGTCTATGTCCTTGTAATTCTTCTCGTCGAAGAACGTGCTGTAGCTCTGGAGCACCAGCAAGTGGCAGTGAAATTCGTCAAGGCCGATTCGTACGATGCAGTCGGCGTTCCTTGGACAGAGACGTGGGACAAGCAATTTTCATTAGACGAGCTTGCGATAAGGATCGCGAGGACTCCCCGTGGAAAATAATGGCGAGCCGTGGCAATCTCTGGCCATCAAACTTTTATCTCGGCCCTCCCCCGCTTCCTGCCACCCCTCGTCGCCCGTATGTAATCTGACGTGGGCGTAGGCTTACTTGTAATTCGTGATACGCCTGGCGAGTTCCCGATACAGATCAGTCTTCTCCGGTAGGATTACGTTGTCCCAATCGATCGGCTGCTCGCCCGTGAACCCAAGCCTGATCAAAGTAGAGCGTCGAAACGATCAAGTGTCACAGTCGGCGGGAGTATAGGGAGCAGCTGTCTTTCTCTACTCTTTCGAATCGGACAAAATGTCAAACTCACGACGACAGTGGAACTTCGTTCAGCAGCGGGGCAGGATGAGAAGTCGCCTGCAAGGATTGTTTCTTCTCCATTTCTTCCCGCAGCTTCGATTTGAACGGCTGAGTACGCGGCTTGTACTCTGACTCGCTAGACAACTTCTTCTGAATCTGCCATTCGGTAAATATATACCTTGTAGCTCGAATGTTTTCATTAGACGATTGTTGAAGATACCTGAAGCTGGTTGAAGGCTGACTGCGTGACGCCTGGTGGAAGGTCAGAGAATCCAGGCTTCGGAGAGTATTCGGAAGCCGTTCTGACAGCCTCGCTGTCGGTTCTCACCACCTCAGCCTCCACGTTGACCTTCGCTCGCTTAGGATCGGCCACCAGCACACTGACTTTCTTCGACTCGAACACCACCTAAAGAAACTGCGCTTCTCTTAAAGACCATCTTATCAGCTCGCCGTTCACGGCGTACGATTATTTCGCCGACCATCGTGAGCCAAGAATCGGCCGTTGGCTCGGAGTTTTACCTGATTCGGTATGATCTTGAGATTTCCGCTGGGCGTCGTCTGGAAGGGAAAGACTCTCTTGGCGCAGTCGTCGGCGTCGCCGGCGTTAAAGGACGCTCGCTGGTCGCCAGCCTCTCGCGAGTGCGCTTGCATCTGCTGCATCAGGAATGCGATGTTCCGCCGGTCGCCGAAGTGGCCTTGAGAATCTTTCTCAGCCTCTTCCCTGAAAGCCAAACGGAGTCTCTCAGGCTCACCTAGACTAACCTAGACTCTACCCGGCAAAACAGTACAGCGCCCCGAGTGCATTAGCAACGACGCCCGGCGTCGAGTGTGCGCGCGGATTAATTAGGGTCAGCGACACAATCTATTACCACGCTCCGAAAGTTTTCCTCGGGGAAGCTATTAGCGCGATGTCGACGATTATAAATGCGAGGTGCGATAGTCCTCCTGATTGACGGTAAAGAACGGCCGAACTTCGGTAAAGAGTTTAGAATTAAAATTGCCCCCTCCCAGTAGGCCAGCGCTTGCCGCTTCATGCGAAATTTCATACTGTTTGCTAACTGTACGATGCATGCCATTAGCTGGCCGATGACGTTAGGCGGAACACAGGGTTTAAAACGCGGCAACTTTCCGTTGTGCGGGAATCCAATTTGGCGCCATTGAAATTTCTCGAGGAAACTACGGCGATTCAATTACTCGGAACGATGGGTTATCCGCTTGTATCCTGCAGGATCAAACGGGCGACATGGCTGCGCTGTCCTTTCAGGCTGGCCGCCCTCTTGCCGGGTGTCGCGAATCTTCTCGCCGTCGGCTCCGCGCACTTCCGCTCTGCGTTCGGCCTCGAACTTCGAGCGTCCAGGTTCAACTTTGCTGCTTGCGCCCTTTGGGTCCAGCCAGCGATCCGCTGATGGGGAGGACACCTGGACCACTCGACTCTCTTGGTAGATGTTGACGTTGACCGGCAACTTGTGCCTCGAGGATCGTCTGTGTCTCCTGGCGACGTTCCTCCGTCGACGAATCGGCAGCCTTGGCGAGAGAATTTCCGGACTCTCGACGGGCCTTCCTCTGAAAGGTACGGAAGGACCGGAAGAGAATAAATTCGACGCGCGTCGCATCCGCGCGGATTTAACGCTGACGTGAGCTGAAACTCGCCAACTTTTTCCAATTAAACGAACCCGGTACCTGAGTCGAACGTGTTCGTCTTACTCGAGCGTCGAACGTCTTATCCCAAAAACAATTACGGCGTAACGAGGTGCGATCGACTTACACCGAAATTGAGATACTCTGTGGCATAATCTTTTTTTTTCGGGAAAATCAAGATTGGAATTACGTTAATTCTACGTTCTGCTCCTTTAAGATCCTCATACACCAAGAAGTCGAATACATAATTCTATTCCATTTTCAAAATTTATACGAAGGTGATAAGACGCGCTGCTGCCTCCGACATAAATAAGTCCACTCGAAAGCAGCATCCGAGAGAACAAAAAAGCTCGCGGACCCTCCGGCTGCTCAATTACCGAGGATCGCGCGACTTTGACGTCTCGACCTTCCGGAAAGTGGGTCAGGTCCGGACTATTGCCATCCTCGGCGAGCCGGCATCTGGTCGACTTAGCCCGAAAGCTCAATTATCGCGAGATTAGCCCTGGGTCAGGTGTCCGAAGCTGCGGAGGCCTCTCTCGCAGCCAACACTCGCCGGCGAACGTACCTGGCCGGCAAATGGTCCGCAGCCTGCTTCTCGCCGCACCGAAGGCTACCGGGTGTCACCGTTCGATCGGACCTCGAGGATCGCAGGAGCTGCCTCGGGCTGGACGCCGTCTGCCCAGCGGAGGATTTATCGCGATAAAGGACGACCACGCTGCTTTTGCTGTTCTCCGGACGTGCAGGTTGTTGCGGCGAGATCGATCGCTCTTCCTCCTCCTGATCGACTGAGCACCGACGCGTTCGGCAACGTTTATAGCGTTAGGACACTGTGATTAGACGATGTCGTGCGCGCAAGGTACGTGCCCCGCTTCCGCTCGACGTCGAGCGGGCGTGGCCACTGTCGCGATTATTGTTAACCCTGTATAGCTCGAATCTATGTCGAGATTGTAAATGTGAACTTTCTCTGTCCGCTTCCAAGCGCAAGTTAAGAAATAAATATTATAATAATGTGAAGATGAAAGAATCATTTAATTTTCATGTAGCTGATAGATGTTTTAGTTATTGATTTCGAATACAGGGATAGTGTATGTACTGAGTATTTAATAATGGGTTTTTGGCGAATTCGGTCACTGTTACAGTGTAATACAAATTAAAGTGACTGAAGCTATTAATAAATTTAATTTAACGTAGTATAATTTGAAAGAATAAGAAGAGAGTAGATCTAGCTGTACTGAGTGGCAATACAAAATTATTTCGGAGAAGTCTGTTTCTAGAGGGTTAACGAGGTATAACGAGCATTGTCTTCGGATAGAATTCGACTTGGAGGATTAATAAGAGAACTTACTCCGTTTGCTGTGCTTGCGGATTGCTCTCACGATTCGGGGAGTGCTGTTTCCTTTCCTGCGAGAGGAGCGATTTATGATGAGGCTTGGATTGACTTTTTGGCCACGCTTTTTTACCTGTTTTTCACGATGCGTAAGTCTTCGCCGCCCGAGCGATTACTTTCGATGAAAGTCACCTGATGCTACGCAGAATAAACGATACACTGCCAAGTGAGCAAGTACTCTCCAACTTTATAGTATACCTCATATTTTTTCGAATGTTCACAAGCTGGAAAGTGTTGAAGACTGGACGTTTTGTGTACCTGCGGGACTTTTGCACTTTTTTCAGGCACTGAAACTGTCCAAGATGGCATATATGACCGAAACGACGGATAAATTTTAATCAACAAAAGCTAACAGCCGCGCATTCTCGATCGCCAAACACTTACATCACTTACGTAATTTAGCCCTGTCGCGCGTGCAATTGCGATCGGCGCGAAAATGCTCTCGGCCCTGGTGCGTCGACTCGAGCAGATTGGGCAGCTCGTACTTTTTATCGCGTCTCTTATCGCTCGACGCTCGACAAGCTCGTGTCTCCCGACGGGACGTCACTCTGTGCCAAAAGTGTCAATAGGTTATCGACCGAGCCCGCGGGACCGTTAACGCTCCTCGATCTCTCCTCTCCTTTACCTGGGATTTAGTAGGTCAAGCTCCGACGAGAAGCAGGAATCGTCCTCTGTCGTCGAATGAGTGTCTATATCGTCCTTGAACGTTTCGCGCACCGTGAACAGAGACGATTTTCACACAATGGCCAATCGTGGCGCTTAACCCATTAACCGCCGTAGTACAAAAATACAAAAATAAAAAATGAAATTAACTGTACCCTCAGAAGTTGCAGTGAAGAAAAGAAAACGATTTGAAACTGTGTCCCAATAAATGGGATATTCGCGGATAATGGGTTAATGTCTGGCGTCATTGCGAAGCGTTTGAAACGTTACTCACGTCATAACGCGTCAGGCCTCTTCGCATGATACGTGTCACGTCCTGTTCATGGGCGTATTACCCGGACGATCGGCATAATTGCGGAATCGTCGGCAATCCGTTGCTTCTGTCAGCGTCGCGCGCGCGGCCGACTGGGGGCGGGAAAAAAAGGGTCGTTCAAAATGGATATGTGCCGTGGAAGCGTACGGTGGGACAAAGGGACCGGGACATTTGTAGGGACGCGACGTGCGTTGTCGGGAAAGACCCTGGAAACGAAGCTGGCCGGACAGATGAGCGCGCTCGGCAACGAACGTCGCTACTTCCGGTTCTCGCGTCGCTCGATCTGACACATTGACAGCCGCGCGAGGTTCGGCTTGAACTTTGCGAGTTGCGTAATTTATGCCCGACGCGCATTTCCGCTCGCTCGATGAACTGTTATTGACTAAAAATTGACCTCTGATTTAAAAACGTATTTTTTCGCTCTGTTTTGAATGGATGTTTGCTTGACAGTCGGAGTCTTTTATTCTGTCTATTCGTGTGGTTCCGTGGCTTGTTTTGCTGGCCAATGATTTGACTTGGCGCTGTTTACTGTGACTTGTCCTTGCATCGAATGCTGCCAGGCTCGATTTTTCTTGATCTGGCCGCCAACCGCCGAGTGAGAAATTGAACTGAGCACGCTCGGAATCACTCTGTTGCGAACGTGGCCTTCTGTCGACTAATTCAACCCTAGCCTCGTGGATTTATAGGTTTAACCTGTATGTTTGCGTTGTGTAACACTTGTTACGGTATTTTATCGTCATCCAGTGCTAATTACCACGTGACTTTGTACATATTTGCGCATGTTTGATCGATTTTCTCGACGCTTAGTCGGTGAAAACGCATTTTAACCCTAATACGGATGATGTTTGATTGGCTACTCGCTTTTGTATTGCACTGAGGAACTAATGGAGGATGTTTAGCACTATTTGCACCTAATTTAAGTTACTTTATGTCATTTTAGCCCATTATTATAGGTTTCACGCTTTCTTTTCGGGGTTTTGTCCACAATTATGCGTTTTAGCTCCAGTTTTGGCGATGTTTGACTGTCGTATCGCTGTTCTATCGCATTGGCGGACCAATGGAGGGTAGATGGATACTATTTGCACCTATTAGAAGATGATAGGAGCGTCAAAATGGTCGAAAAACGGGGAAAAATTTTTGTTCTTAAAATGGACTGGATTTTGACTCGCCCTGAAAGTTGCTCGCAAGCGAAGCTCCGAATTCGCAATAGTTTCAGAGATACAGCCATTTTTCGGAGGTGAACAAAAATTTTTTGAAAGATCGACTTTCGCCGATAGTCCTATCTTAAAGTACGCGTCGAGAGCTTCAAAAAAGTGTATAATTATTATAGGTTTTGATCACCGGTTCAAAAGTTACAGGCAATTTAAAAAATCGCGAATTTTCTAAGGGGTACCCCTTCTCATTTTTGCGAAAAATCGAAGGTCGGCGGATCGGATCGGCCTTTTGCTACGTGGTAGGGAGTCGAAAATAACTCAGAGAGCCGTTTGCCGTTGGTCGAAATTCGCTTTAGTTTCGGAGTTACAGCCAAAAAACCATCGAAAAAATGAAGGTCGAAAAATGAGCAAAAAATAAAAGTCTTCCGATCGACTTGTGGATATGCATACTGAAAGAGAATCGAACGAGGATTACAAAAATCGCAACCGGAACCTTCTAAGTACATACAATAGTTCCAAAGATATGCCCCAGGAAAGAGTAAAAACACCAACGAAAAAAGCACATTTTTCTGTCTCTCCGCCATTCAGTTTATTTGCACAAATTATTGATCAAAGCTGCGAGAAAGGGAAAAAAACATCCATGAAAATCGCAAACAGTTTATTTTTAATGCAATAATTCCTGATAAATAGCCAAAAATAACTGTGAAAATAATGTAAATTCAGTGTGTATCGGCTTTCCGTAAAAGCACGAAACTTTACCTACAAACCGCGGCGCGTATGCCCGATACGCCCGATCGATCGTATCATTAGAAAACAATTACGCACCACCTTCGGTCCGCTCCACATTTCATTAAACAATTTAGTTCCGTGCTCATGACATCACGTAATTCCCAGTTGGAACTCGCCGTCAGAAGCAAATTTGCCACCAATCAAGCAATTACATTCCACGACACCGACGTACTTCCCCGCAAGCTCGCCGAGCCACAAAATGAATTATCCGCGGGACCTTACTAAATTCTGGGCGTCGCCGACGATGAAGATTCTCGATTCGCGCACGTCAACCCCCCCTCGCGCGGGCTGCACGTAATAATACAGTTACACGCACGATTACGCGGATATGACGCTCATAATTTCCCCTATCGCGTATTCATCCTGCAAAATTTGCCACGTTAATCCGAAAACGCATTACCGTCCGCGTGTGCCTCGCCAATAAAGTAACGCGAAATTCGGCCGCAATTTCCATCTGCACCCCCTCCCACGTCAGCACCGTCAAACCTCCACCCCCTCCGAGCGAACGAAGAATATCAAATACAAAAGCTTCCGGCGTAAACTTAAAGTGTAGAGCGATCGTAGAGGGGGACGAAAAGTTCGGCGAGGAACGACTCGGGCCGAAAATTGTTCATAAAACCCTGAGAGGCTGAAATCTGTCGAGAGTACTAGAGAACGAGAAACGGCGAGGCAGAAAGAGAGGATAGGCGAGAGAGGGGAGGCGAGGGGAGGCGAGGGGAGGCGAAGGGAAGGACGAGAGGGATGCGGCGGGGCGATAGAACGGTGGATGAGGGTGGATGAGGGCTGAAGAGGGCTGAAGAGGGTTGTGAGGCGGCGGGGGTGGGACGGAGGGTGAAGCGTGGGTTGCGCTGCTGGCTGCATCGATCGGCTTCGGCGTCCTGGTGACCTCGACCTAATGCCACCCTCTTCTGCTCTTGAGTGCGACCCTCCCCTGCCCTCCGCTACCCTCTCAAAGCCGCAGGGTCAGTTAGCACCCCCGTCAAAACACATAAAGCTCCGGGTGGAGGGAAGGGTAGCCGAGCCGGTGGGGACGCGGCTTTGTCTGCGAGCACTCGCCAAAGCGAATTAGTTTTTTCGTCAACGAGTCGGCGGAGTCGTGCACTTTCTTCCGCCGGCGGTGCCCTTTGAAATCGGGAGAAAGGCAGAAGCTCACTCGAGAGAGAGAGAGAGCGGGGAGGTGGAGGGTGGGAGGGAGGCCAGAGGGCAGAGCGGAAAGGACGCGCGGATGGAGCTCAATTAATGCGGGCCCCCGTTGACATTTCGAAAGGCTGCTTGAAAATTCATGAGACAGTTAATTATTCTTCGCGCGTCGCTCGCTCTTAATTGCCGGAATTGCGCAGCTTGACGGACTTGACGATTGTTCCGCGAGATGAGTTTAACGGGCGCACGATATATACATACAATATATGCACCTATATTACCTATACCTATATATGCATATTATGCGCGTGAGACATTGTACAGGTTAAATATTCCTTATTCCGGGCCATTCGCCGTTCGCGAGGTCGGAGACGCGGTGCGATCGGCCTCTGTAACATAACGGGCGGAACGTCGAGGCACAAATAAAGTCAAGCGTCGAACGACACCGGCGTGCGAGGCAGTTTCGCAAACGGAGAGTGGCATCGAATTTTGGATGGCTCGCTCGGCGGGCCAGGCCTGGCCCCGGCATCGTACGGCACGCTCGTCCCGGACAAACGGATTTCCATTGCGTCAGCGTGAAAGCGTACGCCAGCACACACATACACACACATGCACAGAGCCGGAATTACACTGTCGGGAAACGAAATGCGAGCCTCGTGGCGGCAGCACAGCCTTCAACCCTCTGCGAGCGCCCGGCAGAATATTGCGGCCTGGTTTACAGCGGACGATATTAAGTCTCGCCGAGCGCAAACGGAATGGCGGACAAGTGCAACGATGCAATAAACCTCGCGAAACTGGCGACATTGTTGCGCCCACGTCATCTTCCCGCCTATCCCCCGGGCGATGCCGGATTCTGGCTGGCTCGCGCGATGTCGAGCTTTGACGTAGGCCGCGCCTTGAAATACGTCCGCTTTGCCTGCGATTAGTCTCATCGAATCTATATTATACGCTCGTGCGAATAGCATTGACAATTGGTGTATAATTATACGGTTTTCAGCCATTTCGGTCACTGTTTCATAATTTCATCACTCTGACGGTAAAGAACTTATAAATTTTACATTGACAATTGGTCATTAATGTCTGAGATGTTCGACGCTCGTAACTATTGCCAGACGCAGATAGGGCTGGGATAAAAGTAACGGTTGGAGGATTAAAATTTAAATGCTCCGAACTCGCTTAAAATCCATCCTGTACGATATTCGTGCGATCAACCGGTAAATGGCGAGGTTCGCAGTAGGTTGGGTAAGAGTAAGTCCTCCGAGAATTATAATTTAGCAATGATGACAACGAAGGCACGGCCGTAAACGTTGGCCAGCGCACTTGGCGCTATTCGCATTACGCGCCGGGCAATAAAGCACGCTAATTACGCCGATCCCTCACGCGCTCACGCCCACGCGCGCGCGCGCGCGCACGCTCTGCGGTCCGAAATCGCTGAAACGATCGTCTCTCGCGAGTCGTTCGTTTGTTATCCCGCCGCAGCGGTTATTACCGATATTTACGTAACCGACGATTGCGCAACAGATCGTCCGCGAACGATGCCTTAACGACGGGACGGTCACGATTCGGAACAGTAAGTCGCCTCGCTGGAAACGTTACTTAACGCATCGGCAGAGTGGCATTTTTCCACGCACGGCCTCGGGTTCTCACGCCGCATCCTCGAAAAGTCAGCCGGATCGCGTCTAGGCTTTGCCACATAAGGTGGAGTGGAGTAAAACCGACCCAGAATTTGTACAGTTTACTTTAAACTGATGTATTTTCTATCTGTTCCACCAAAACCTAATAGTCTTAGTGTTTTTATTTAGCGCATGGTCCATTTTTTAAATTGCATTAATTTGGATTGGAAATGTCTTCTGAAACTTATGATTTTCCTAATAAATTAAAAACTGGGGCAAACCGCTCGACCTGTTTAAATACGATTGAGTCTTATATCCTTATATTATGAGGCAAAAGCGGAAATATTATTAGTAATACGAACTTTGCCGAACGAGCTAAACGGGGGAATCACAGAATAGATGGCGGCCACCTATGTTGAATACTATCTAAACCGTTGAATACTAACCAAAGGAACATTTCTACCTTACAGTTGGTACAATGCAACGTATATTCGAATAAATAAGAACCTAGCGCGGATTTGCCCCGTGTACGGATTTACCCCACTGCACCTTAGATAACAGACGAGCAGAAACGAAACTTAGACCCTGAATTATAGGCCGTCGCCCTCGACAATGGCCGCCGATCGGCAGCAACGAACGAGAGGCCGAAGAGCTTCGAAAAGCAACAATGAGCTTGTCGGAAAGAGAAGGAGGGTAGGAACGATTCTCACTGCGCGAGGTAAATCAATTAAAAAGCGCGGATGGCGAGTTAATGTTGCGCGCCAACTGGCACGCTCGTAAAGAATCAATTAATGCGCGCGCGCCAACGTTCGTCGGGTTCAACGAGGAGTCGGCAGACATTTTCGCTCGTTCCGCCATTCATCGACGTCGATCGACATTGTCGCCGATCGTCCGCGCCGCCATTGTCATTCGGCGCTGCCGGGATAATCGCCGGGGACGTGTCGTGAATTCATTTGCATCGGACGACGAAGCGCAATGTCCAGCTTAGATCGTGTCGTTCCCGGATTTTCGGATGGAATAACGATCTTCTCCGTTCGCCGACAAACCGGCCGGCTGCCCGACAGAGAAAAGGATATGAGCGGAGTGGGGGGGTGGAGGTCGAAAAAGGCGGCCCTGTACGAATTTGCATGGGATTTGACGCGGTGATCTATGTCGTCGGGTCTAACGGCCGACGATTTGTCGACGTTCGTCCATTGGCGGCGCTGAGTTGCGATACGGGCCATGCTTTCGTGTGTACAGACAATTTTGGTATGACACGGTTAACTTGACATACGGAAGACGAACGTATTACATGCGGAAAAGGTATCAGTACCTTTTACGGCGACTCATCTGGATTTAAACTTTTTGATAGTTACGCTGGTGTTCCCTGTGAGTTTAATAGTGAACAAATTATTAAGATACTTTGAATCTTGAAAATTGTGGCATTTTATGCTGTCATTTTTTAAGCGAATGCACGCGACGCCCCGCATGTGATGTGTTAAGTGACGGCGTAATGTAACAGAAATCAAAAGACTGCGTCCGCGTTGTACTAAAGTCTCTATCGAATTTCCATGGAATGTATTTTATGCATTGAGAACTGACGAACACTTGAATTCTTAAAATAAAGCAATCGGAATATGAAGCGTTCTGTGGAAGAGTTACATAATATTTAATTAACCAACGATATAGCGATAAGGAAACCGTTTCGTGTTAAAAGAGGACGATCAGAATTTTTGCGCCGCGTTACATCGAACTCGTGTTACCGGAGTTCCGTGTTACACTAGTGCTAATTGCAGATTCATATACTGTAAACCGACACGAATCCGCGCGCCGCCGATAATGGATTGCACATGCTCGTTGCGAAGAATATCGCGTTACGCTCGGCGAGTTATAATCAGGCCGGGCCGGCGATAGGTCGACGCTAAGTAGAGAACGTTCGATGATTGCATGCGAGGCGCAGGCTCCGAAAGACGTTCGTTAAAAGTTAATGGCTGGAATTAGCAAAAAGCTCCGTGGCGCGTCTGGCCCGCATACACGGTGGCCACTCTAAATGAGCGTAAATGCCGCGCGTACATCGGCTCATGACAGTGAACAGAAGGGATAGAGCGAGAGAGTGATAGTGAGTGAGAGAGTGAGTGAATGAGAGAGAGAGAGAGAGAGAGAGAGAACGGTTATTGGTCATGAATATGAATGCCCTCCAATCTATCTGTCAATAATGATATCGCGCAACGGTAATAATGGTATCTATGAATAATGGACGCCCGTAATTTTGCGTGCTGCACGGCAATCGGGCATGAGATAGGTAACAGGGAAAGGGATGGGAACAAGGGCTATACAGAGGAAAATCGTCATCGACCAAAGAATTGTGCGTTCTCGCCCCGTCGCATCGATCCGATTCCGAACTCGAAGCGCACGGCTTTTCGATCGTTTTCAACGATCCGAGAATCGTTAAAGTCGCCGCTCAATCGCGATGGACGATAATTACGCTGTCCGTTGGAAGAAATGATGGGCCGCGCGATGCGCTCCGCGTTCGGTTAACGACCGGCCGACTGCGCCGGCTTTAATTAAACGTAATTTCCTGTTATTATAAGTATCGTTTGTGCATACGAGTGGCGCAACCGGAGGACGAGCATGGAATTTGGTCTGTCAAATTATACGGGACGTCGATCGGTAGTTCGAAACCTGAAGTCCGTCGGTGGAAAAATGAGCCCGGCCGGCTCGTTGAAGCGTTAACGACGAAAAGCAGCGTGTACCGACTTCGACTTCCACAGGTATTCCGAAAGGATGAGGCAAAGTAATCGAGGGGGGAAGAGAGAAGAAGGCGAGAGCGTAAAAATACGCTCAACGTTATCCTTAACGCCGGCTCTTGCATTTCCGCCGAGACTAACCAGCGTACTCCGGCGCAACGATCATTCCACCCCCTTTTTGTTTTTAGTGCGAACCGTTTGGCCCGCAGGTTCAATCCTGACCTGTGCCACGGAGGCCGGAATGAAGATGATCCGCGCTGTGCGAGAAGGATCAACGGTAGGAGGAACGTTCAAAATTATTTTGCAAGTATCGAGAGAGCGTTCATCGGTAAAATACAAGAAATTCTGACGATTTGCTATGTGAAAATTCTCTGTCGCTGTTAGTCCTTTTACGCCTCTTCCCCCTCTCCCTTGATCCTCCATCCGAAGCGAGTCCTGGACGACGTTTCTCGCGCAGAAATTCATTTTGACGACTCGACACTCTGCGGCGAGTGGTTGAATAAAAAAAGGATGAACCCGTACGTGCGGGGGGACGTCGGACGGAAGGACTGGGGGGTTGAGGGGGATGGCGAGAGGGGAAGGGGGGGGGGGGTGGAAAAGATAAACGAGCAACAGAGAGATAGCGAGGCGGTGGGATGGGTAGCGAAGCGGGGCGTTCGGGAAGGAGAAGAAGAAGGAAGATGGAGCATGGCGTAGGGGTTGAAAGAAGGGATGGAAGGGCGGGTACGAAACGAGCATACATTTGAACGGGAAGCGCTCCACTTCTGCTCCATTTGCAGACGTGGTCGCGTGGGTGGGACAGGAGTCTGTGTCGGTGGGACCGGTAGATGGTACACGGGGTGTCTGAAAATAGCCACTCGGCGCCGTATATAAATTAACCCGGACACCGTGTTCGGCGTCCACCCCTTGCCGTAACCATCCCGAGATATCGGCGACGAGGAATTAGCGAACTATTCTCCGGAAATAATATCCCGATTAAAAATGAACGAAACGAACCCCTGACGTAGATAAACCCGTCTTAACCCGTGTCAGTGCCAATTTCGGAGCACCCTGTACAGGGTCGCGAATCCGGCTCTGTACCGACGCAGCCTCGCACACGTACTCTGAAATAACCCCCCCACCTCTCAAACGCGCGTGTACACTCTCGACGGAACACGTAGCCTCACACACACACGCTTAACACGCGCTCAATACACGCTCATCGTCGAGCGGTCGGCGAAAGGAGTAGGCGGAAGAAGGGATAGGAATTTGTAGTCGGCCCCGTAGTTACGTGCGCTCTCGCGGACAGAGAGAAAAGCCGAAAGGAAGAAGAATTAGGGTGAAAGAGGACGGAAGGTCGGCGAGCAGGTCCGTAAGGGGGGGTTGCACGCTGAAGAAGGACGGAAAGCCGAAGTGGAGCGGGAGAAAGGGGTAGTAGTAAGCGTGCTCCGCCGCTGGTGTGCTTGTAGCGCCTGGCAAGGGATGGCGAGGCAGAGGGACGAGCGGGGTGCCCAGAGGGGTGAGAAAGGGCGAGAGAGGGAAGGGGGTGGCTGGCTCGGAGGCACGGAAGGGTAGGTGGAGAGTTGCCAAGGTTACACCCGCGTCATAACCACCCTGTGGCCGCTCCGCTAACCACCCTCCTCCTCTGGACCATTTTCCGTCTCTCTCCGACGGCCACGCTCGGCGCAACCCCTTCCTCTCCCACCCCCGGCCTTTCTCCCTCCGTGTCGCCGCTCGATCTCTTTTCCACGACGACTCCTTCTCCGTCCGCCACGGCTTCGATTCCCGCTCGCACGGGCTGCCCGGATCGCCAGGCGAGAACTTTCCGTTCAAGCTACCCCCTTTCCACCCCCTCCTTCACCTGGCCACCGTACCCCCTGCGAGGGACGCGCGGCCGCGGTCGCGCTTTCTTTAAAAGTCCCACGATAAATCCCACCCCTACCGGCACGCCTGATTTACGGGATATGCGGGGGATGGCTGGCACGAGACCGCTCGACGATTGGATCGTTGTGCTTGAGGGATGGATACGTCTTCGGGGGGTGACCGCAACCTTTTTTTGTATGCGGCTATGGCGCGTATGTAGGATTTCCGTGGGTCGCGCGGATTCGATTGCGGCTTGTCTGCATCGGTCTCCACAGAATGATTACATGGAGAGAACGCGGGTTGCAGAGGTCAAGTTAAGGAAGTGTCAATTGACCTAAGATACAGAAGGGTGTCCTGTCCTACACCTGATCGATCTTTCGGCTATGGAATACTAGATTTCGATAATCAATTGCAATTTTTTCACGATATAGGAGAAGGAAGCTTAATTCGGACCACTATTGTATCCAGAGACTGATGGAGTCAGTGCCAAGACAATGTTCTAGTGTGTTTTAAATAAAAAAAAAAATGGATTTTTTTTCACCGGTTTGTTTCAAAGAAACCGTACGTTAGGGGGTTAAATCGGAGCGTAACAATCTATTACAGATTTTATTTTACAATATACTTCCTGTCTCAATAGAGTCATTCTTAAAGTAACGTATAGAGTTTGACTCGATTCCTGACTCTCTTAAATCGCAGCGTAACAAGATTAATCCCGCAAACCGATAACGCGAAGATCGCTATCGCGGCGCGTAAACTAACCGCGCGTTTTTACGTTTGACAGGCACGCGCCTAATTCCCCTAATGACCGTCCGCCCGACCGAGATTAACGCCGTCCAACGATTCGCAACTTTCGCTAAATCGTCCGCGCACGCGAAACGCACCCGCGGCACGCATGTGCGGCGCGTGCGAGCGTGATCGATAAAGCGCGAAGGTAATCAGCGTATTCTCGAGATATAAAGTGACGGAACACCTCTGGCCCGAGCTAACGCGGCTGTGAAAGGGGTAGGAACGTCGAGAGGGTGGCGGCGGGGTTGAGGGTTGGGGGAGGGTTGCGAGAGGGAAGGGAAAAAAGAGAGTGCCTTTGAAGCGGTTCTCGCGCGCAGCCAAAGAGCGAGTCTGGAGGAGACAGGAGAAAACCCAGAGATGGACACGGCAGGGTTGGAGAGGGAAAAAAAGGACGACGAACCGTGGGTGGGATGAGGAACGAAAAAAGCGTAACAAAGCGGAAGTATTACGAGAAAAGGGAGGTAAGTCCGAGAAGTAGTTGGACGAAAGACGGAGGAGGGAGACGAGGAGGGTAGAAAAGGAGGAGGGATGAGGAGTAGGAAGGCGGGATTAAGGGTGAGGGGCTGAAGTTGGAACAGAGAAAAAGAGAGAGAGAGACAGAGAGAGAGAGAGAGGGAGAGGGAGAGGGGAGGTTTACGGCGACCGATTTAAACCCTTCCGCGGGAATCCCTCTTGCCAATTATGAGCATCCGTCTTGCCCGGCCCACTCCAAAGTCCCGCGTTTGTTCAAAGCATTACCTTCAATAACGTCGCAATTAATTAAACTGCGCCTGTGCGAGCCGCCGTACGCTCGCCAGGCTATGCTAGCCCGCGCGCGCGCGAGCGCTGCTGGCGCGAGCGTACGCGGTAATTAAATATTATCCAAAGTGTCGAGAGCCCCTGGGCGAAGCGTGTCTCAAAGAGGAAGAGGCTCGCGTTGCTCAAACGTTACGACGCTTTAAACACCGGCCACCCCCCCTCTGTCTCCTTCATCAACATTCGGCCTCGCCGCTTCAAGGTGACGAGGAACAAAAAATACAAGAGAAGAGCGGCGGGAGGACCGGGGTGCGAAAAGAGGGACGAGAGGAGGAAACGAAAATAATAAAAAGGGATCGAGGTACGGTCGGTTTTTCCTAAGAGGGGTTGAAGGAAGAGGGGGATGACGGGAAGGGGTGGAGGGGGTGGAAGGATGAGAAAAAGACGTCGAGAAGAGCGGCAAGGCGGGAAAGGCTTAACTTTTGTTTCTCCTGATAGACGTTAGACCGAGGAGGGCGGCTGGAGGACGAGGGTGGCGAGGGTTCTGTTTATCCCAAGGGGGGAGGAAGAGGGCGCAACAGAGTGAGAAAGTGGGGAAGGGTTTACGAGGGACGATTTGAACCCTTCGAAAGAAGCTCCCGACCAATGGGGACCGCGCGCGTCTTGACCGAGTCCCAGTTCTGCTCGAGACATTACCTTCGGTAACGTTCCCATTAATTAAGCTCAGCCTGCGACAGCCCTGGGTCACGTGACCGGCAATTAAGCATTATCCGCGACGGCGCAATACGAGAGTTAACGTCGAACCAGTCTGCCGTTTATAGAACATTTTCCATTAGGGCGAGAATGGCTCTCTCTCTCTCTCGTCGTCTCATTGAAATCTTTCTCTCGGTCCTCAGAGTCCTTCCTCGTTTTAGGTGTCTAAGACGATCCTGACGCAATGATAATTTAATTAAGGCTGCGAGCGACTGCCGGGAAAGAGGCACTCAATTAATTGATAATCGAGAAATCGTAGCCGCTCGAGGCTGAGCTAATCCGGGATTAGCTTGCCGGCGTATCCTTGCAGGAGCTGCAGGATACGGAATGCGAATCCTGCGACCAGTTCCGTCGATCTAATTGGAAGGATCGGTCGGCAGCTCTCGTTCGCAACCGAAGTCGTTCGACCGAAATCGTTCGCGGACGATAGTCGCCGTAAAAGGTCGAGTTTTGCGTGTCCGCTAAGAGGATTCCGATCTATTTGAACGCGGATATTTTGGATTCCGGCCGGGGCGAGTCGGGCAACGATGTTTGCGCGACGATATCGAACCGACCTCGAAATAGACGACGATGTCAAGGTCGCCGTCGACGCCAACTGACAATTTCGTAGCCGAAGGGAGCGATGCCTGGAAGATCGAATCACACGCTCTCCCGAAATCGAATTTCTCCGGTTAATTCTGGATTCAACGAACACACACACATACACTTTCTCTCCGGCACTCGTTCGAAGTGTGTTTAACTTCGAAGAATAAACAACAGCTCGCTGGGGGTATAATCGAGCCTGTATACAGGGTCCGATCTGACCAGCTTTGTGATCCTCTATTTTATTCAGCCCCGGCAGGTAAAATCAAACGAAACGGAAACTTGTCGTTACAAGTTCTCGATTCCGACCGGGCGCTTTGCGTCCGACGCCGGCGAGTTTGTCGAGAGCGCGGAATACCTAGTCGTCCAGGGATCAGAGGAGCGGTGTCTGCCTGAAGGAAAACAGGATGTTTTTCGTCGTAGTTTGACGGACGAGTGCCGGAATGCGTTGCATTTATCATGGAGCCCTGGGTTCGGCCTCGGCCCTGGGAAACTCGGTGTAAACATATATCGTTCCTGCCGAGGGATACCTTCTCTTGCTAGTCGGGACAAAGACGGAGTTCGGGCAGAGGAGGATGTTCGGAGAAAGACGAGTAGAGGTGCCGCGTGAAAATGATGAGAATAGAGACGAACGAAAAGAGAGGGAGAGAGAGAAACAGAGAGAAGGAAGGACAAAAAGGGAGCAGTAAGGGTAACGTGCCTTCCTTCGCAACAAACCGCGAACCTCTTAGCACGGAATCCATCGGCGCATAGTTCGTCATTTGTCTGCGGAGGTCGAGGCGGAGGAAATCGCGTTGAAAGAGGAAATGGAAAGCTGGTGGGTGGATGGATGGAGAGTTGAAGGCGGTTAGTGGGAGGAGAGGGATGGATGCTGCGTTTCCCTGCCGGTCGAAGGAAAAGCTGGGTCGAGGACGTCATGGCCCAGTTTTCCCTCAATAGGATCAAAAACTCGTCCTTGCTCGAGGTCGAAGCTGCCTTACCATGGGAGGCGAGCCCTGAAAAATGTCGCCCGGGTCGGACTGATGCTGCACGGCCGAAGGAGGGACCGTGACGAATTGCCAGGTTGGAGAGGACGGAGGGGGGAAAGTAATGGCCCGGGAGAGGATACAAATGCGATTACGGGGCGTGTTCCTCGGCGGGGGTGGGTTTTTCGGGATTCGACGTACTTTGCGTAATCGGTTGCGATTTCGCTATAAATGTCCTTATCCCGATTCACGCTCGTGTTTTCGATCGCAGAATACTTGCACTCCGCTTCCTTTCGACGCGAACTTTATTCCTATTTAGTATAAGAATAGAGAAGAGAAGAGTATAATATTGTAGAATGCTTCAAACGAGTGGGGCGATCCAGGAGTAACATTACAAACATTCTGAGAGTATTTTTATGAAGTTAAATACGAACTTTTACGTTAACGATGTAATGTACTGTCAATGCGATCGTATACTTACGTTCTATACATTAAGCCCGTGCGCGCGAAGGAACGAAGTACGTGACTGAAACGCGGACACAAAAAGTACGGTATTTCTCGGCTGGTACAGTCGCTAACCGGTCATTAGAGGGGTAAAAAAAAAGCTCGAGAAACGTCTTCGAGAGCCATTGAGAAAAGTAATCACGCCGAAGTTCGCGCCGGCAGTCGACGGCAGTCACTAAAACTGAAAGTTTCCCTCCCCTCCCAGCCCTCCTCACCTCCCCGGTCCCGCCGTCAATCCGGCGGAAGTGAAACGAATAGCAGTAATATTCGCCGACTCGTGGCAGCGACGTCGGTGTAAATTTATTTTTACTCGCCCGCCAGCGACGAGAGACGATGATGAGGATCTTAAAGCGTTCCGCAAATTTTACCCTGCCACGACTCAGCCCAACCCCTGACTGCCAGCGTGGCCTGGGCTAAAGGATAAATTATCCCCAAGTTCATCGAGACTGGGACGAAGTAGTCAAGGATGAGGAAGTACGAGGAAAAGCGTAAAGCAGTGCGGTGAGACTGCGCGAAAGGGGTGGGGGAGGAGGCGTGCAGGGGGGCCGATATTAGGGCTGCCCGTAAAATGAGATGAGTATAACAAAGTGGGGTCGGAGGCCGGCACGGCCCGCTCCGCCCTCGTCGACGCTGAAGAAGAGGACGACATCAACGACCGGGAGGACGACGATGGCCGTGCAATATTTGAAGAACGGGCGACTTCGAAACTAAACTGACGCTGGGCCTGGATGAGTCGCAGGCTGAGGGTGGCCAGGGGGGGGGGGATGTCTCCTATCGCTACTCACCCCCAGGAAATTGCATATTCCGCCCGCTGCAACACCCACGCGTACCCCGCCTTTATCTCGTCTCTCCATCTATCTCGACAATCTTATTTCTCACGCTCCGTCGGGAAGGCTCAACTGCGCGTCCTTTAAAGTATCGGGATATAATTCTGGGACGAGGGGGTGGATCGCAGACGCGAGGGGACGGTTCGACGACGGGAGTATCTCGCCGTGTAGACGTGTGTACGTGCATGGGAAGGAATGATAGTACGGTTAGGGCCTCTGCCAGCCGTCAACCTTGACGCCTACCGAGCGGAACGACGTCGGGATGAGTCGGCCCGATGTAGAGGCATTATACGGAACCTGGGGAGGGGTGCCAAGTGGATTAAGGTATTATGGGGGGGCGATAAGAGGAAGTTTTTCAGCCAACGCTCGCTGATCCCGAACGAATTTCGCGTGCGTAATTAAATTTTCTATTGACTCGCTGTTCCAGGGTAAAAAATGTCTGTAACCGAATGAGTTTTGACAGTAGAAGCGCTGCTGAGCTATTGCTCATTGAAAATGTTTAATGGTTCTACGCCATATGCTGTTGTAGTTGAGAAAACCATCGAAAAAATGAGGGTCGAAAAATGGGCAAAAAATAAAAGTCTTCCGATCGACTTGTGGACATGCGTATTGAAAGAGGATCGAACGAGGATTACAAAAATCGCAATCCGAGCCTTCTAAGTCCGATAGTTTTGAAGATACAGCCAAAATCGTGAAAAAATAATGGTAAAAATCGAACATTTTCTCAACTGGACGGAATATGCCATCTTCTAACCGAATTAAACCACAATAGTATCAAAGAGAAGTAGGAAAGACGCAGAAAAATCGCAACCAGAACCTTCCAAGTACAATAGTTCCGGAGATATGGCCCAAGAAAGACTCGGAAAATGGTGAAAAATTGACATTTTTCTACCAATTCGCACAGAAAACATTGATACCGAATTGTTATCATATAATGCCAAAAAGTGTTCGACTCAGATTCATAAAACTGCGATAGGAACTTTCTCAGTGTCATAAATTCGGAAATGTGCCGAAAAATATGTGGAAAAATATCGAAAACTTCACATTCTCCGCGAAACAAGCTCCGCCAAAAAATCACAACTGCCCCATTCTAAGAGCGCTAATTCTCCGCGCTCGAAAATTCGTCGAAAAAATGTCATATTCCCCGTTCATCTGGGCGGCAAAAAAAAAAACAAACGTCAGCTGTACGCGTACGTCCCACCGGCCGAACGTGTTAATGCCAGCGCTACAATATTATACCGTGCGCAATAATTGCGTATTTCACGCTTGTCACGGGTAAAGATTAAAGCGGCTCTCCGAAAAATTACAATCCAGCTGCGCGACGTGCGGCAGACAGAGAGAGAGTGAGTGAGAGAGAGAGAGATAGGAAGAGACACGAGAACAGAGACAGAGACAGACATAGAGAGAAAGAGAGAGAGTTGAACACGCGAGCGTCACGATCGAATAACAATTTACATCGCGAGCGGTTAACAATGGTGACCGGACAGATATTTTTTCGCGCTCGTCCTTCGGCTTTCGCGGACGCAGAAGGGCGACGCGACGGAGGGGGGAGGGCACCCGGGTGACGGATTTATCGTGCGTGCGTTTTATGCCCGTGTCACGTCGAATCAATTTACGGTCGTTTCGGACGCATAAAAACAACAGGCAGACTGCGAAACGCCCCGCTGCACGTTCATTCTCCGCGGGCGAACCTCTCCCGGTTTTCGGGCTCGCCATTTTGACGTCGTGTCCTCGCCCGTTTGCCCCGCGGCGAGAGGAGAGAGAGAGAGGAGGGCAAAGGGAGGAGGGTGGGACGCATTAGGGATAAAATGTCGTCTTGGATGTCGCCCGGGGTCGAGACAGCCGGAATCGTCCCGGACGTGGGGTCGGAACGAATGCCATTGACACGTGCCCAATGTTTTTTTCCCGTCGCGGCACGTGTCGCGCGTACATTATTACATTATTACATTATTACTGCAAACACTGATCGTGTAACCGTTACACCGCCATTTCGATCCCTAATGGCCTTCGATCCTAATTAATCAGCGCTCGTTGCGACCGTCATAATCGTGGACGGTGTCCGGGTAACGTAAAACCAGGTCTCGTTTCGACGCGCGCGTCACACTATCGAAATTTAATAGACAACCTGCAGGAGGGAGAGAATGGATGAGGGGAAGGGGGCTGCAGTCGGAGAAACAAATCACAGCAGATTGCGAGGCGAACGCAATACGCGTCCTGCCGGTCCGACCGCTAGTCATCGATGAAAATCGGCAATAAAGAACGTCGGAACGCAAGGGACGTGGCGCGTTCGAACGCGTAAACGTGTGCGTGACGCGATCCGATGCCAGATGGAGGGGGTTGAAAAGAAGAACTGAGGGGGCGGGAGCATAAAGTGACATTAATTCGCGGTACATTAGCCACCGTTGGTACAGTGAGCTCTCAAATATTTACCATCGACATTTCATCGTGCGCCGTATCCCTCGAGGCTTTTCTGCGGATAAAACAAGCGCGCTGTAGTAGGGTTGGGGTAGGGTTGGGCGCGAATGTAGCCGGAATGCTCGCGGTTTCCAGGGGCGCAGGCGAGCCCGGTTATCCGCTAAATACCTTTATTCGCGAAGGGCTAAAGGGGTGGAGAGGGTGGAGGGTGAGGGCTAAAAGACGCCTAAGTCGGATTTTAGCGGACGCTCCGCTGCCTTTTGAGCGCTAACTTTGAGATCGCATTGTTCGGTCTTCGGCAACGTTCGGCCTCGTGCATTCTTAACGCGCGCAAGTTCAAAAGGCAGGGGATATCGCTTAATCGGGGGGCGGTTGAATTATCCAAGCGGAAGACAATCGAGGAATTATCAAGGCGTTTGCCGGCAAATCGACTTACCTCAATTCGGTTCGATCAACAAGGTGAGCGAGTGATTAATTAAGTAACGCGGGACTAAAGTGGTCCGCGTCCAAGCTCCGGTGTTGACCTTTTATATCGGGCGGACCTCGAAATAACAAGGGACAGTGGGACGATCGAGCGAAAGTCGGATTCAAATGGTTGAAGAACGGCGGGAAGTACCTGCTCACCCTCTGTCTTCGATGGGAGGGTGGAGATGGGGGGTGGGCGCTCCTCGGATGGCGGAAGTCGACGCAGCGGAATCTGTTAATGAGAAAAAGTCGGACAAAAAGCCCCGGTAGCGGCGGATTCGAAGTTCGGGCGAGGCGCGCGTCGCGAATAATGTATCGTCGAATCAATAAAGTTTCTCTATTAACGCGGAAAAGGTAAAACATTTCCATCGGTACGGCGAAACTGTTATCGCTTTCCGTGCCGATGAATATTTCAGTGCGGAAAGTTCATCTTGGTCTACGTCTCTTCGTATCTCTCTCTAGCTCTTTCTCACTCTCTCTCTCTCTCTCTCTCTCTCTCGATGTTGGGCGCGAAACTTGTCTTACGTTTCGACGCTCGTACACGCGCGACCGCCTCGAATCCTCCGCCGAGAAATTCCTTTCCCCGCTTCCCGTATGGCTTTACGCGGATAACGGTCCGTTCGACCGCATTGTTGGCATTAGTCGCTCCTCACGTACTAACCGTATTGACAGTGCCGAATGTCGACGGGATCGATGGTAATCGAGTCGCGGACGTTGACGTCGGTCGGGTTTAAAATGCAATTTCATACCTAAATTCATCGACTTCTCTGTGTCGGGACTTTACGTATTCCCGGCCGTAGCTCTATGCTAATACCGCGTGAACGCAGAAGCTGCGGCGCATAAATCATGTTACGCCGCGGTTAGGACCGACGCCTCGCAAAATGCCTGGCAAGGCTCGCCTACATTCGATATCGGGATCCTAACAGTCTGAGTTAAGTAACCGGTAAGCCATGCAGTACGCTGGCTTCGTACACAAGAATTCTGATATACCAATTTTCAATCGGATTATTCGATCAGTCCACACTGTACGCTACTAGAATATCTCACTGATTTGCCGTTCATTTGAATATACCTTTTTCAGGTTTTAATGTGATATGAGTATGTTGCTGGATTTGTTCATCACAGGAGTCTGTAAACTTTGCTGCTTGGACTGGAAGCGGAAGGAAAAGAAATCTGTCCGCGGCAAAGTCGCGACAGTCCCCTAAAAGAGTATGCAGTCGTAATCGATGTAGCGAATTACCATAGAGGGACACGACATCGGTCTATTACTCGTTTAACCCGGCCCGATAAATCTTCGAAAACTCGCGATCCGCAATTTCGAGCACGATTGCCATGGAGCCGGAGCGAACGAGCGATTCCACTGACGAGCTTCCTACACACATACGCCTACCGCAATTTCGAATCGAACGAACGTAAAATGTCGTTAGAACCTCCCCTTGTCCGCCGCTGATTGTCTCCCGACGTCGCCGAACATCCCCAGCCACCCTTAACTCCCCTATCCTTCAACGCCGATATAAAAAGAATATTTAGGATTCCTGGGAAGAATCTAAGAGAAAACCATAAACTTTTTAATACACCCATGTTTAAGATAGAGTGTATAGCTAACTCAACTATTGCTCGGATTTGGCCCTAGCCAATAGTTGCGGTCTTCGATCTTTTTGCTACATCAGAAAATAAGTTAATCAGCTTCATAGATTATATGCCGAGTAACTCTTATCATGTCTAACCATTTCATTACCATAGTACCGTACTAATATCACTGTATTATTAATTGTTGTCAAAGGCGGTTATGCCGTTAAATAAATAAATAAATAAATACCGTACAGCGAGAAGGCCAAATACGGACGTTAACGTCAATTTGCGAAGAATTGTGACCGAAGTCATTGTCCGAGACTTTCTCAGGATTATCATTACCGAAAGTGGCGTTGGCGAAGCATCGAATAAACCGATTAGGCTCCCTCTACCAAGAATTATATCGGCCACCCCCGACAATCCCGACATCCTGTGCGAGAGTGCGCACTGTCCGGAAATCTGTCGCTGCTCAGTGTTTTTCCGGCGTCGAGCAATTTCTACCGCGACGTGGGCGAAATGGCGGTGGGTTAGGGGGTGAGAGCGGGGAGAAAAATCGGTGGGGTCAACAAAAATGGGTGGCGTGGGCCGAGTAAGCCGCCGGTTAATAATTCAAAGGGGGTAGACGACGTACGTGTCCCGCGTACGAAGATTCAAGCTTCTGCATGTTCGAAGGATTTCCGTAACAATACCGAAATGCAGCCACTCGTTTCTGGAACGGCGACGTACGTTGCATTATGGGAAGGTTGTCGAAGGGTAGGAAGGCATAAGAGGGTGGGGGGGAATCCTGGCAGCTATCGGACGCGATTGATAAGGTCGTCAGGAATGAGGGTTGATCAAGTCGATTCTTACGCTCGCCAAGCAGGTTTTTCGATTTTTCGAAGGATGGAAGCGACAAATTTTTCCCCTCCCGATAGAGAGGAAGGGGGGGAAGGCATATTTTACGGGTGGGGCTGAATGGGTACGGAATTGATACGGAAATCGAAACGAGAAAACGAGCAGCTTCACCGCGCTCGGGAGCCCAGTTGCTCGCTCAGCCGGAAGTGATTGAACGAGCCGTCGGACAAGCTCGGTGTCGTTCGCCAGGCGCTGCCTCCGCGCGAAATCGCGACAGTGTCAAAAGTCATCAGTGCCACGGCTTTCCCATTATTTCCCGTCGAGCGCGGCGAGCGGAATCGGGACACCTTGAAAATTGCGTCGGATTATTCCGATCGAGCGGCGAACTACCGATACTGCGTCTACACTCTGATTTTCTAGCGTCTCACGCTAGCGAAAATTACGGCCTAATTTACTTTATTCGTTCAATAACGTAGTGACGTGACTGTGGTCCCTCATTATTTATTTATTTATATGTTATGAAAGCGATAGAAATAAAAGATTAGCAGAATCTGAGATTGCTTTGGCAATTTTAAATTGAGTTGATAACAAAATTATTCGGTTTTCTAAATTTTTGTCAGCGTTAACATATTTTCCATTTGGTATCTCATATTAGTTACATTTTAATTGCGGAACAAAATCTAAAATACATTCTTCATTAAAGTTTGTTCCTTGTACAAACATGAGTTTTATTTCACAAAACCGAAACTACTTTCTTGCCAATCTGACATATTTCTTTCACAATTGGCAATATATTAGAATATAACGCCAGCTTGTTCCCTAAGAAATCGTCTCTTTCGATGTTCGCAAACGGTCGAGTCGCGATTCGGGACACGTTAGGAAATGAGTGTCAAATCGAAATTCCGTACGGACGTCCGCCGTTTAATTCGAGCCAGTCGATCGATCGGTCGATCGATCACGTTAGAGTCGCCGCTCGCTTTGGTCCCCGCGTCACACTCGCGATACCAACTCCAACCCTATTCTCGCGATCCCGATACTGGCCTAACTGATTGAGGTTTTGTGCCGGTTAATTAACGGGGCACTAATGAAGATAATTACCATTAACCGGGGCTAAACTGCCGGGCGAGAGTCGAGGGGTTAGCGTATCTGGCGTGAGGGTGCGAGGAATTGGAAGCTGGAGGGGGTTGCGAGCGGGGAGACCACCCTCTTCACCCCCCTTCACCACCCCTTTTCCCCATCCTCCTCTCACTCGCCCCTGACACCCCTTTTATACCGCCATGACACTCCTACCGATGCGAAACGTCGACTGCACACTGGCTGCAGAGGGGTGGCAATGCCTAGGGGTGGAGGGTGCCGTTTCTGTCGCTGCTGTTGCTGATACTACAGCTACTACTGCGAGTGGTGTGGCTGCCGGCGGTGGAGACGAAATGCCCCAGAAGCGAACCGCGTTCTCGTCCAATCCAATTGGGGCCGACGAGAGCCACGCGACGCGAGAGGGGTGGCGCGCCGAGAGGGGGGTGCAGGCTCAATCCAGCGAACAGAGTTGAAGAAGAGGAGGAGGAGGAGGATGAGGGGGGACGAAGAGTCAGAGGAGCAGTAGGCGATAGCTACTGGAAAATTATTGCATTGGCCTCCGCCGCGGATTGCACCCAGATCGAATAATTAAATTTTCAACCCCCGCGCGTCACCCCATTCGCGCTTCTCTTTACTTTTCCCGCCATTCTGCGAGAGATGTATCGGTCTTTTCCGATAGAGCGGGTCCTTTGTGACCCGTGCGCGTTGTTCGCTGGTTTTGGGGGAGGAAATTGATGTGTCGATTCGAGGGGGTAGTTTCTTAACGGGGGTGTCGGCAGTGACGCGGATCGGTTGGATTTCATCGGCGGGCCGCGTTACGGAAATTAATATTGACGGAAGTGATACGGGGCGAATTGGTATTAGCAGGCAGTGTGCGCGTCGGGGGTTATTAATTTTGCAGCTTGTTAACTCGATAGGTTAGCGAAATTGCGTCAATTTGTTCTTTAACCCTTCCTCGCGCGGATTCGGAATAGCGTTACGTAATGAATAATTATCTCGTCAGCGATGGGTTACATCCGGATGTTATAATTAAACTTTCAACTGCTGCCCTTTTCGACCTCGCCGTTTAGTACAGCTGTTTGCTTTTTCATTTTCTCCTCTCTCTCTTTCTCTCTCTCTCTCTCTCTCTATCTATCTATCTATCTCTATTACCCTATTTCCCGTGCATTCCAGTTCCGCTCCTTTTCCATGGATCGACCGTTCGCTTCTTTGTGCGGCTGTCTTTGTGGCCATGATTTTCTTGCCTATCCTTTCCCACCCTTAACGCAGATATCATTACCGATAATCGATACCGCCTCGACCCACACCAATGAGAGAATATCTGCTCGCCGCATTATTTGCAGATTTAATGCGACCCGCCCGTACCAACTTTCCGCCGAATCACGAATTCCCGACGAAGAACCCGAAGAATACGCCGTATGATAAATCGCCGGACTCCGATCCGGAAGGAATGTTCGATTGACAAGAGAGGCAAAGCTCAAAAACTGCAGCGGCAAAGGAGGCGGGGTGGGTGTAAAAGGGAGAGTCGGAACGAGGGTAGACAGAGGGTTAAATCCGAATATGTGGCCAGGAATGCAGGCGGTAAGCGGTGCGGAGAGTTATTGCTCGGCCGCGAGGTCGGATGAAATAATTACATTTTCAATCCCATCTTTGCCCACTTTCAGCGCCGGAATACCATTCCTTTGTGCCGTTTCGCGGTTCGCACTCTGAGCCGCGGCTATCGACATTTTCGGCGGTCGCTTTCCATCGCTGCCTCAGCCGCTCGAATTTCGACGGCAGAACTGAAATTCTGGGAGAAAATCGAGGGACTCGGCTGCGCGAGAAACGGTCCGTTCGGCCATTGTCGTCGCGATCCGAGTGCGAGCCGAGTGCGAGCCGAGTGCGAGCGGACGGATGGATCGCATGAAAGAGGTAATCGCTAATCTAGCTGCGGACCAATTAGTCCGCCGGGAGTGACAATGGCGACGGCAGCGGGACGCGCCTAGACGACTGCCGCTGGCCTCTCAAAAGACTGTTCGGTCTACGATTCCAATTGTGCGTCCTAATTAATACCGGCTCGGAAAGAAACATTTTTTCCGTCAATGTCTATAGATAGTAGATTGAAACTGACAATTTTCTGAAGTTTATTTGAATCTAGGATATTATTAATCCTACGATATCAAGCGGGACGGAGTATCAATGTCTACAGTCTTATGTATTATATGTATGCTGAATAAATATACTTAGTAAAGTATACATGAAAGCTGATTTGGCGCAGTTACACCCCCGTCCATAAGTCACCGTGCACTCATGAAAATATATCTTTCATCTTCCGATGTATAAAAAATATAATATTTATGTAATATTTTCATTGAAAAATTGAATGTACATATTCAAAAATTTGATCAATTAGCAAGTGTCATCTTCATTTCATAAGATAAGTGCCTCAATAAGAAATTACCTGAATTCAAATTTTTATAGGTGTTATTCCGGAAGTGTATGCTCTTGTCTCATCGAACGTCGACATAAAACTGTCAATCGTTCATCGACGCCGAACGAAAACAAACCTTCCGACACACACAGCCGCATGTCTCAAACTTTCTTAGTTGCCACGATCCTACAGACCGAACTGTAAGTAAACAGATACAGTCCTCCACGTCGGAGCCGTGAATCTTTCTGCGAGTGGGAAAGACCTCGGCCAGATTTGGCGAGTGCGAGGATACACTCTGACCTCCGTGGCAGTCAAGCTGGACGCCGTAGGCAGGACTCTCACGCAAACGTACGCGCTTGGCGCGGATTAATTTAGTGTCGGCCATTATCGCAGTTGCACATTCGCCGGCGTTACAGCGACGCTAGTCAACGTGGAAGATGAACGGCCCCGAGCCGGGCGCCGTTATTACGCCACATCTATTCCGACTACGTTTCCGCCTGGACGAGCCGACGCGTCCGCCTCGTCTTTGCCACCCTCCGCATCCCTTCCGTCGACTTACCCTCGCGATAGCCGCGCGAGTCGGAAAAGAGCGAGAGGGAGCGAACAAATTTTCGCAGACTCGCAAGACAAACGTTCCCGACCGAAGTCCTCCCGCGTAATATCCTGCAAACTTTCCGCGATTCGCTAATTTTCCGAGTCGTTCGATCGGAGGGGCGAGAGCGTTATTACGAAGTTGTAAATCCTTCTGCCGAGGGCCATCTTTGAGCGTCGACTGCCGACGCTAATTTCCGGCCAAACGATTCGGCCGATGACCGTTTATTGTTAACGTTGATTACGGTCGGATCGCGGCGCTTTCGTGGGAAATTAAGTCCGAAGTAAACGGTTAACAGAGAAATTAATGGATGCATCGGCGGAGTCGGAGGCGAGGATGAGGGGGAGGGGAATGAGAAAAAGAGTACGAGAGGCAAAAAGGGGGTGATGAGGAGGGCTGCGGGGAGGGAATTCTAGCCGCCGCTGCAGCGTAACCCAATTAACCTTAGTCTAATTTGCCCGTACGTAGAACCTCTCTCCCGTCGGCCATCGCGATTATTCGGCTGCTTTTTTTTTCTCCCCCGGACTGGCGGTAGTGAAAATTCGAAATTCGAGGAACCGCCAGCCTCTACGGTCGGTCGATGGGGCGATAAGGTCGTCTCTTCTTTTTTCTCTGCCCCCTCCCACCACCTCAGCCCCTCCGCCGACCACCCCTTTTACCCAGCATGCGAAAGAGGTTCTGTTTCTGGCTACGCCCGGAATACGGAATTTTATCTACGACAATTTTTTATGACTTCCTAAAAGCCAGGGCTCGCGGTCATTTTGAACGCCGCGAAGTCGAGAAGCGTCGGACCCTAAACGCTGTCACGGACCTTTAGGTTCACCCGATGAATTTATGCCTCGTCGCTAAGTGCCTCGGTCTATTTTGGATCGGCGATCGTCTTCATTTTTGGACGGCGAGCCGATAACGAATGGGACCCGTAAAACTACGCATCCGTCGGATCCATTATGCGCGAAGGAAATCGGTGGACAGCGACAGTTTTATGAATCGACCTTCAAGGTGAAGAGAACTCGGAAGAGGTGTGCGGCCCGATGAAAAACGAGAGGCCGACCGCGAAAAGAGGGATGATAGGGTAGGGGTGGCGGAGGGTGGAGAAGAGGCCGAATTCCGACAGAACGATGATAAATTCGAATAAGAAAATCTGGGGTTATCGCGGTAATTCCAACTTCGCGCCGAATGTCGGGAACCTGTGGGGCGGAGGGGGTGAAAAAATTAAAAAAGTGCGGCCGAGAGGAGGAAAATCGCTGGGAAGATAAACGGCGAGCGGGCAGGTTACACGCTCGCGGATCTGATCGCCCCGGGACGATCCCGAGGATCCGCGCTTTCATATGCAAATGTAACGGGTGGCCTGGGCCTCCAGCTCGGGACAATTGAACGCCCTGGGATTTATTGCGCTTTACCGTAATTTATTTTTACCCAAAGGGCCGCTTCGCGTCGGCCACCCGTTAAAATGTCCCCGTTGTACCTCCACCCTTCTCTCTCACCGCCGAGGATCACATTAAAACGCCGTAAAATTGGAACCTCGGATTTCGAAAACCTCTCTGCTAACTGTCGATTGTCGCGGAAAGTCAGTAGTTACACTATGAGAGTTTTGAATCATTGACGTCACAATCAGCTGTGACGTCACTGATAACGTTATCAGTAACGTCATATCAGTCAGCTGATTGTGACGTCATTGATTCAGAACTCTCATAGTATAACTACTAAAGTCGATTCTAATCCGCGGGTTACCCCGAGCGCGAGATGACGAGCGAAGACAGAGGAAACGAGAGTAGAGTCGAGCCGTAACACGCGAATCAATTGCCAAACTGTCAAGTACGATGCTGACCGTGTCCGGGCCATGTTACCGGCGAGGGTTGGCCAGTCGATAATAACGAACGGCCGAAAAATCGAATCTGGCAGCCGAGTAGTCGGACACTGTCATCGGAACGGATCGGTCGATAATTCCGTGTTCCGTCTAATTGAAAGCCGAGAGCGGATGCCTCGTCCTGCGGACATGCGTCCGCGATAATGGCCGGAGGTCGGAAGGGAACCGTATCGTTCGCAAGGACGCGAGCGCGCGCGCAATGGACGATCCTCTTCTCGCGTCCTAATGAAACAATTAATTAGTCGTTAGCCGGGCGAACGGCGCGGGCCATCGCTCGGTTCTGATCACCTGACCGAGTCCCGTCCACTCTCCTGCTTCGCAGACCCATTTTCATATCGCTAACCCCTCCTTCTCCACCCTCCCCCCCACCCCTCACCAGGCACTTTGCAATTTGCCCGCGAGACTGCACCAACAATGAAGCGGGCTTACGGACTAATGCTCGTTTAAGTCCTCGTGCCGGAGGCAGAGGGCGTAAAATTTCGTTACTTACCGGCAGCCAATTAGAGGGTAGGTCCCCGTACGAGATATCGCGTCACGGAGGGCCGAGAGTTGTACTCCCTTTCGTCTCCGGCATCGTCTTTCCGTTCGGCGAGCGTTATCCGGCCTCGGATCAATTCCAGGCTCCCGGATCCGGTCCGATAAGCGGGTAACGCGCGGATTAAGTACGTCGTATTGATTTGATGGCCTTCCCCCCCGCCCGAACGCTGGAAGTGGAAAAAGTAATTTTTGTCAGGGCGGATAGTTATAATTGAATCCTTGGATTATGTATGTTCGGCCATGACTGTAAATAAGGATCACCATTACTATTTCAGACTGATACAGGCAACGGATATGATCGGCATTTCGAGGGTATTATTATTATCGCAGTCTGATATAGGCAATGGGACATGATCGATATTTCGAGGGTAATTACGAAAGTCAAAAACTTGAAGACTGGCAGCTTGGCAAGACTTGGCAGCAGCCTCTCTCCAGACTCTTTTCAGGCGAAAATTGTATCTGTCCGGAGACGCAGTCATAATGAGACGCCATTCAGGCAGGACGTCGTACATAACCGAGGGGCTAATTGCTAATTGTCCGGAAAGAAATTAATCCAGGAGGGAGGAGGGGGGGACGTTGCAATTTGTCGCAACGCCCATGACGCGCAAAGGTACGCTCGCTTATTAAGGAGCGGATCGGCCGCTTATCAAGAGGCAACCTTCGCGAAACAATCAACGTACCTACTTTCATCCTTCCGGCGGGCGAGTACTCCTTCAAAAAGATTTCTGCTCGCGCCGTTCGGGCGGGAGATCTCTCAGCCTAATTGACAATCATTTCTCGGAAACGCTAACCGTGCTCTCGGGCAGCGTCAAAAATGCCAGACGCTGGCTTTTATTATCCACTCGCCGAGGCGGAATGTCCTTCTGCGCCATTTAGCGAGACCTGAGAACGTTGGGCCGAACGATCCTGTAGCCCTCATCCGCCGTGGCAGTATAATCCCTTAATGACACCCGTGGAAGTGCCCGATAAATTAATCTTCTCTGCGGACGATCGTTCGGTTATCAGCATCTCCTCAAGGACTCCGCGAAATCGAAAGCGCGAGAAGGGGAGGCCCGGGAGCTGGAAGGGAAGATAAATCCCTCCAGCATCTTTTGCAGGCCTCGTTTCAACCCCTCCTACCCCCCCCCCTTTATTCCCTGTCCGGCTTTGATTAATTAAGGTCGCCTCGAGGCGATAGATCCTTTCGAAGGGACAATAGCGAATGCCTGCCTGACTGATGAACGACTGCTGGACAACCTCGGATCGATCTTGCGCCTCGATTAGGTCGCGTTCGACACGCGTCCGTAAACATTCGTCTCCCTACGATCCCCCCTCCCCTTCCGCCCCCACCACCATGCGTCCCATACTCCTTGCCCCTCGCTCTCGATGTCCGTTATCATCTTCTCTTATGGGATTACTGCCGGTACATTGTCGCGAACAATGAACACCTTCGAGTGATTAACGACACGCTTCACGGTGGGATAAAGCTTTTTAAGGGCTGATCAGTTTTCCTCCCGTCCTTCGAAAGTTTCCCCGAACTGTGCCAGTAGGTTTGCTTTGGACTAATGCGATTCGCCTGTCTCCTTAATATTGACGACTGCGCCGGACGGCTGATTAGATTCGCTCCTCCGAGTCGTCCCGACTGTCGGAATCGAACTCTCGTCGTTAATCAAACGAACGTGTGTAGTCTGCTTAACGCCCGAGTCCCGCTGGATGAAAGTCGTTACCCGTCCCGATCGATTACCACCTTCGAAGGCCACATGGCCAATCTTCATAATTAAGTGACCGAAAGCGATGAAGTGGATTGAAAAGAACGATGACCGCCAACGTTCGTTCTGTCAATTAATGAACAATACAAACGCATAAACGGATTTGATTCGAAGAACGAGCCTGACTCGCGAGTACTTTACGGCTTCGTGGCGTAATCGCGCGCGGCAAATTCGGGGAGGGCCGGGTAGGACGTCGATCCGATCGAAATTGACTCGGTGCAAACGAGATTTATTTGGGTCAAACGTACGGGGCCAGGCGTCCGCCGGGGGGAAAAGCAGCCATCTCTCCCGAAAGCCAACCCCGACCTCTGCCCCGAAATACTTCCCGCGTCCACTTCTGCCGATCCCGCCTCGTCCCGCGGGACGTCATCGCCGGCAGATCGATCACGCGAATTTCCTCCGACTCGACCGGGGACTCGAGCATGTCGACGAGGGCAGGGCAGGGGGGGGGGGAAGAGGTAGGGGACCTAGGGAAGGAATCGAAGAATCGCGGAATCGGAATGCTAGTCTCGGAGGCGAACCGGTAGGCGAACTTAGAAGCGTGCTGGGAAACGAACTGGCAGACGAAGAGAGATGAGAAAGGCGGAGAGGAGGCAGCGGGGGATGGAAGGGGGTGAGAAGAAGGATAAGGGGCTCGATCCAGAATCCGCGGGATCTCGGGCTCTGCCGCGTGTCGGGAAAAAGGGTCGCCCCATTCGGCTTCCTCGTAACAGGATACGAGTTACAACGAGAGTCGGGCCTCTTTCAGCCTGGCATAGTTCCTCCACTTTGCCAGGCGAGGGATCGGCGCTACCATTTGTCTGACCGTCCATTCATCCGTCCGTCGGTTCATTCCGTACTGCGTGGGACGGAGACGGAGTCAGAGACAGAGAGAGAGAGAGAGAGAGAGAGAGCGAGAGACAGAGAGGGGGAGAAAGCTGGAGCAGGAAGGAAGGGGGGAGGCAGCGAATGATGAAACAGGATGGACGGATGGGAGAAGCGTGCGGCTGAGAGGGAGGAGGACGGAGCGAGGAGGAAAATGGTGGGGGGAGAGAAAGAGAGAGAGAGAGAGCGAGGGGGAGGACGAGAGGGAAGAGAGGGAGCCCGGGAGCTCTATCGACCGACTTCTCTCATCCAGCATCCCAGCTACGGAGCCGTAGGTGCAGCTGAAATCTCCTCTTCCTCCGCCGTCTCTATCCTCCCACCTCCCCCCCTCTCTCTCTCTCTCTCTCTCTCGCCCCTCTCTTTTGCCTTCCTCGTCTCCCTCCCTCTTCAGCTCTCACTCTCCCTCTCTCGCCCCTCTTTCAGCGCCGCTCTCTCTATGGCGAACTCTTGACATTTCGCCGTGGTGGTGCACCAGTTCCCTACCCCAGCGAAAGCCCAGATGTCCTCTGAGGCTTGTTAATGCGCGCTGATTGCCAACGCCAAGCCGCCGTTCGCCACCTCGCGTCGTTCGCCGGGGCGACGAAAAAAATGTCGCGAGGCGAAACGCAGAGGGGAAAGGAGGATGGTTGAGGATAAGAGAGATAGAGAGAGAAAGAAGAGAGAGAGTCGGATGTGAGGCGTGAGGACGTTTCGCGTGGACCCTGATGAGATTTTATACGGCGCTGATTGCTTCCCTACACTCGAATCGCCCGGCGCGCCTTCTGATTGGCGCTCGCGGCATTTTAAAGCGACTAGCCGAGACAGCCCTGAATATGGTCGCCGAGTGGGACGCGCGCGCGCGGGGGGTCGCGGACGAAAATGGCTCGTCGACGCTCCTGCCGTGCGAGAGCGCCGACGATTTCCCTTTGGCGAATTAAGCGGCCGTTAATTTCGGCTAGCGAATGCACGGATAGAGCAAATTCGAGGCGCGGATCGAACCAGTAAGATATCTGTACCTATCCAACCGTGCTTATGGCTGCGGGTCCATGAAGGTACCTGTCTCTTTAGCCCAAAATTTCTACTGCGAGACGGATGTTCCCTACTGACGCCGATCGTAATTTCGAATGCGAGGATGAGCTGGGAAAGGTATTTTCTTCCGCGAAAAGACTGTCTTCGGCCAGCAGTGGGGCGCGTGGGATCGAACATTCTCGGACAGCCGGGTATAAAGCGGGCTAGGCGGGCAATCAAAATCGCGCGCTGCGAGAACTTTCCGCCGAATTGGAGCGGAAGGCATACGTATCGCCGGAAACTATCCGACAACGAGCCAGCCGATGATCCACGATCCTTGCGATGGAAAAGAATGGTTCGGATCGTCGAGAGCGCGGACGTTAAACGTTTCAGTCTGGATGGTACGCGCGCGCGCGATCGGACCTCGCGTCTTTCGATTCCGAGCGGAAATGGAGCATGATAGGGGAGAGCTGGCTGAGGGTGGGGCGGAAGTGGGGCGGAAAGCCGAAAAGAATGGGGCAAAATGAGGGAAAGCCGAAGCCATCCTATCGACGATCGATATGTCTCGATGTCCTTTCGAAAAGACTCTTTAAGCTCGCTCGCCCGAGAACCGACTTGCCTCTCGCTACTCCTCCTCCTCCTGCTCCTCCTCCTTCCCTACCTTATTCCGAACGATTTGCAGTCATTATTTTGAACTTTCAATCTCAAGCTTCGTTGCGCCCGCAAGCGCCAACCGACTGACATCGGACCGACGCAGAATGAGAGATCGGCCGAACTTACGACGATACCGGGTTTCGTTCTAAGACCCTTCGCTCGCCATCTTTTCAGCTTCTAGGCCTCGGCCGAATTTCACCCACCTGTCACGTAATTAAGCACCGATTCGAGCCAGCGAAGTCTCGATACTCGCCAGGGCCGCTTTCGGCAGCGAAAATTATGCGTCGCAACGGCGCTAATGAAATCGTCGGAAACTTCGCCGGTTATCTTCCGCCCGAAATTATTTTAAAAGCTCTCGCCGGAGATGAAACGGCTGCGGAGGGGAGAGGGGTGGGGCAGACTTCGTAATCATTTCCGTAATCGTATTCCGCAGGTCGTTAGTTACAACCTGGCCGGTAAGCGGCCCCCGCAGGTTCGCTCAGGCTGGCCCAGGGAAGTAAAGAGGGCTGTGGAGGGGGGGAGTGCGGAGGGGTAGAAAAGCGCGAAGCAGAGCGAAGCACGGCGGAATCTCGCGGCGGAAAGTGATAAATTGTTCGACAGGCCGCAAACGGAGGATGTCAAAGGCACCTGGCTCCGAAGCGAAACGACGACACATATCGCGACACGTCGGCCGACGTGGACTCCTGAAGGGTGGCGGGGAGGGGGGATATGTAGACGCGAGGCAGGGACAGAGGGGAGGCTCGGGGCGGGGTAATGTTTCCATGCCGGAAGTTACATTATTTTATTCATGCGCCGCCACGTCGGGATCGGCGCAAACAGTGTGTCCCGAGCGGGCGCGAGCGCGCGCGCGCGCGCGCGGGGGCCAATTTCCATATGCAAAACGTCCGTCCCGACGTCGAACAAAGTGGAATCGCGAGGATTCAGCGAGAGCGGCCGTGACTGACGCGACGGCCAGGAGAGGGTGGGGGTTGAAAAAGCGAAAACGCCGTCGGCCGTCGCCGACGGGAAGGAGGGGCGCGTCTTTGACCCCCCCACCCCTCTCCTTACCATCTAACCTACATTTCACCCTCGATTCTATGCGAATAAAACCGATCCGACGCGACGGATCAGTCAACCGTGCGCGTGACGAATTCAGACGGCGAGATATCCGGACTTCGTCATAATCGTCATTGGGAATCTGAATGCGAGACACTCATGACTAGAAAGTGGGATGAGTCGAGTTCAAATAAAATAATCCAGGTAACGACTTAATTCCAGTTCTACGCCGAAGCTGGTATTTCGGCTTGGAAGGAGACTTACGCGATTTTCGAAAATGATGGACTCGGAGGTGACGACGGCCAGAAGCGAATAGACGATCTGGCGGAGGGGTGAAGAGGGAGGATTTTTCTCCTCGACGCACGACCGAGGCCGAAGACGATCCGGCCGACGCTCAGCGTCCTCGCAGAGTCTGCTACGGCGGGCGCCTGCCGACGCTGCGGGCCACAGTGCAGCAATTTCCATTGCATATTCAGCGGCCTAAACGTTCTGTCGTTGCCAGCAGTCGCAAAGTTATTATAGCGGCGTTCCGCGACGGGAACGAGAAATGCAGAAAGAGGAATGGCGGCGCTGGCGGCCGCTTGGCGAAGGAAAGAGGGAAGACGAAAGACGGAAGAAACTGCGGCGAAGATGGTGATGAGAGAGGGGGGGTGAGAGCGAGGGAGAGGGGGTGAATAATGGCGACGTGGGACGGAGAGAGAAGGTTGGCGAGCGAGGAGAACGTTGAGGCCAGACCAGAGAACGAGAGAGAGAGAGAGAGAAAGAGAGAACGAGAGTCTACGCGCTGAATTAATTTTCCCCTTTTTCAGCGCCGTGCGTTCTCTTCTCGGCGATGAGTGCGAGGAGTGAAAGAGAATCGGAAGGGCGGAGGAAGGAGGTAGGGGAAGGGAGAGGGAAGAGTCGCGGGCGTCGGGCGAATGCCATTAAATTCGCGATTCTTCCCGCCCGGTGCCGTGCGGATCGTGTCTTTTTCGCGTTTCGCAATCGTGTTTCAAGCCGTTTCGAGCCGTTTCGAGCCGTTCGGGCCAGCGGCCTCGATCGATCACGCCGAGGCTCGAATGCGAATGCAGTTGCACTTGTCGCCGGAGTGGGAGACGCGTGTTTATTCTGTTGCCGAGGCGAGGATGTCGATTCTAATATTCGACGTCTGCGAAATCGAAATTGGTAGAGTTGATTTTTCGTCGAGCCGTTAAACCCTACTTCCAACGTATGTACTTCGTCGCATTTGATAAATACGTATATAATTGTGATAAATAGCGTACTGAAATTGTCGCTAATTTCCGCTAATAAGTAATTGGACAGTTAAGCGGAAGATATTTACACTTGACAATATCCATTCGAGAGACAAATTAGGGATATAAATTCTTATATTTTTTGAGAGCTCGAGTGAGCTGATCGTTAATGCGGGGACAGAAGTCATCGATGGAGGGGACTGTTGGTTGAGGAGGCGATCGTGTGCGTCGCATACGCGCGAGTAATATACACGTAATCTTCCTCATGGCGCTCGGTAACGGATAATCTCGTGATCGACGACGGGGACACTGCATAATCCAAGCTCGACGGAGCGATCTGCGGCGATGCACGCCGCGTCGAGCAAACAAACGCGCCTTGTACCCCGTACCCGGTTATACGCAAATTGTCTCTAAATCCTCGGCCGAGATGAGGAGGACGTTGTCCAACGGCCCCTATATTAAGGAAGCGTGCTGCAAGGCGCATCTTGAGCGCTAACCGTGCGCTAAGGAGAATGCCGAAGACGGATTTCCGGGTAAAACGGCCTGCCTCGCTCGTGCCAAGGGATTTTCAGATATTGCTCACGTAAAACGTTTAATAGTCCTACGCCATATGCGCTGTTCGCGAGTTACAAGGAATTTTAAATCGTGACGAGCAAGAGTTAAGAGTACCGACGTAGAAGGATAAAAGTTTTAGACATACCTATTGGGTAGAATAGAGTTATTGGGTAGTTACGTGTTTACGCTTGCTGAAGGAGGAAAAATTTTAGATTTTTTTTTCGAGATTTTTACGACATTCGATAGGGAATAATTGTTAATAAATATTAGCATCGAAATTTTAAGAAAAAAAATGTTCAGCTCATTCAGTCGCGTCTTACTTGCCCAGTTCCGTCGATACAAAATTCTGATGCCTACACTATTTTATTATTACGATACTCGAAACATTACAAATCTTCGTGGTTGGTTATCAAAGCGCGTTCAAAGTTTCCGAATTCTATTAGGTACCGCTATCAGCCGCGTCATTAATGCACGCTCGGTATATCCACCGATATGAGTACACCGACGTAACAATATTATCCCGTCATTTCCGCCGCGCACTCTCCGACAGCGTATAGCACATTCTAAGCCCTCTACCCTCGCCTCATATCCGAGCGTGTGACAAAACATCCATAATTAGACGCCCCGACGCGCTAAAGTCAATTTCGATCACGTCAAGATTCTTTAATTCATCTCAAATACCCAATTAACGACTGTCGATCACTCGATTAAATAATTTACCGTCAACCGACGTCAAATCCGTAAGCGCAAACTCGCGGGAGCGAAAAGTGAAGATGATGTTGCTCGTTCGAGAGTTACGATAATTCACGATTTCATAGGAAGTCGACCGTGCGTCAGCCGCATCTGGCACGAAAACGTGCCGTTGCAATGTCGTGTTCCATGCAAATGAGGCCAGCGCCGAGAATGTAGTGGGGATAGAGCTTGGGGGGTGCGCGTGGGCAGGGGGACGAATTGAACAAAATGCGATAACAAAATGGTCGTGAGTTCGGCCCCCCGAACGTAATTCTCGGCCCGGTCGCCAATAATAATGGCCGACGCGAGCGGCACGATCGCAATCGCGATGCAAATTTCTCCCCTGCACGCGCATGTTTCGTCGCCCCTTCTTTACGACAACAGAGAGAGATAGATAGAAAAAGAGAGAGAGAGAGAGAGAGAGAGAGGGAGAGAAAGCGCGCGCGGATCGGGACGAAAAAGTTTACGAGAACGAAATGACATCCGCGAGCACGGTGCTTGCCGAGTGAGTTAATGCGATACCGTACAGTTGGTACACTCTGTACGTACGCGCTGCACTTAATTGGAACAAAGTTGTTTCTTTGAGCCGAATGGCTTTCAGCGTTGGTCAGTACTTCATTAAGTCGTCGTCGTTGCGGCTGAAGTTACGGGTTCCAACATGTACATATATTCCTACCCAGCAGACGACTTTATAGGTATGCAAAGAACGCCAACGTTTCGCGTGACCCTTACGCGTCCTTTAATTACCACGCATTCATAAAAAAACATCAAGAACAGTGATTTGCGGAGAGTTAAGTGTGGCGCTTAGGTTATCGATAATGTTCGCTATGATTAACTGAGCATATATTTCAAACTCTAGCATGTTCGATTTAGAAAGAGTGAGTTATGCACGACTCTGTTTGTGGAAGAATTACCGGCCATGTTCTTCGCTGACAGTCGAATATGGCAAAGCGTTTCACTTTCAATTTCAAATTTCGACCATCGTGCCTCGCCAACGATGTTCGCGGCTCGTTGCCATGCGGGGATGGGCTGTGCGAGGCGGCAGTCGGGCCCCGGTGGGAAGAAACGGGCGAGGAGGGGTCGGTGGGGGGGGGGGGGGGGGGGGGGGGAAGAAAAACAAGGAGGGCGCAAGTTCGAAACGCGCGAAACACGAGCGTACGATCGATCCGAAACGAGAGGCGCTCTCCGTCAAAGTTTCGCGACTCGTATTTTACCGGTGCACGCGACGCATTGAGGAGAGAGATGGAAGAGAAAGAGCGAGAGGAAGAGAGAGAGAGAGAGAGGGAGGACAAAAACGGGAAATGCATCGAGTGGCGACGCGAAGCGGGAGAAGGAAGAGAAGCGGCGAGAGAAGCGTCGGTACATTTAACGAAGAGAGAATTCTACAAGTCGCAGCTCGTTAAAAACGCGCACGCTCTGACAATTGCCGCGATCGAGACTCGAACGGCATGCCTGGATCCTTTGATCTCTCCCCTCCTCCTCCTCTTCCTCGAAACTTTCACCGATCAGCGAACTATGGCGTCTAATTAAAGCTAGGCCGCGACATCGTCGCAGATCGTCAACACGAATCATTTCCCTTCCATCTTTTCCACCAAACCGATCGATCGGCAAGATTCGAAGGGAGGAAGCTGCCAAAGTAATTTCGGGGCAAATGCGCAGCGAACTACACGTGGAACGCGTGGGCGGATATGGTTCTGGCTTATCGTCCGCCGGCTGAGAATTAAACGCAGGCGGGGGTGGACGGAGAGGGTTGACCGGAGAGTTCTTACCCCGAGCGCTTTTTTCCGCCCGGCACGAGGTACGCCTCGGCACCCTCGTATTAATATTATCTGGCTTAAAAACATCGGAGGACACTGTGCTCCAGACATTCGATACGAGCCGCGGCCTTCGCCCACGGCCGCACGCCCACACGTTCGTCTCCGACGCCGGCACACGCGGGGAGAGAGGAAGATTTACACGGAGAGAGAAAGGAAGAGATACATATAGAGAGAGAAAGAGGGGGAGGGAGAAGGACAGCGAGAGAGAAGAGAGAGCGAAATAGAAGCCCGTGAAATTTTACATCTAGTCCGCGGCGCACTCTGCCGCGCGCTCTTTTTGTCGCGACGGGTCTGGCACGTGGCAGGGCAAAAAGCAGGGATGAAAATCGTAGGTGGAAGGACGCGCGGGAAGAATACAGAGACCGGAGCCGGGCGGAGGGCAAAAAATCCTTAGTCAAACAGAGGACAATAATTCTCGATATTTTCGGATTTCGATTTTACGTTCGGGCGAGCGCGGACGAATTCCAAGATTGCCAGTGATGGATTTTCCCCTTTTTCTGTCCCTCTACCGTCCTCCCTGTCCCTCTCTGTCCTTCGGGGAGGAAAGCTGGAATCGTGGCGCGGTGCGTGTTATTACAGACGGCCGCTTGCCGTTCTCATCGTCCTTGCGTAGAAATGGCGCCGGCGGGCAATAAGCGGGCGGCGACAATGGCGCAATAATGAACTGAGAGGCGCAGGCGTATTCGGAAACGATCGGCGATCGGCACCGAGGACGGTTGGCAAGCGTGGCCGACTACGAAAACAAGCGCCTAACGATGCATTTAATCGCGCCGGCCTCGCGATAATTAATCGGCCCAACTCGACGACGGACGGACTCGGACGGGAAGCAAAAAGTTTCGCTCGCCGAATCGTTCGATGAATCGCTCGAAGCAGTATCGATATCTATTTTCGGCAGGATTGTCCGATCCTCGCCAATAAAATGGCGTCTTTGACTAGGCACGTCGCATTAAAGTCTTGGACTTCTGAGAATTTAGTTTGTTTAGAGGCGTTAATTAACAATTAGAGTTGCAAGTAGTGTCCCTTGCTTCGGAAAGCTTCGCGTCCCGACGTAAAAGAAAAGTCTTATTACACCCGCGCGCCGCGGTCGGAATTTCCGCCGTCGGCGATAAGATCCGGTCGGCCCACGCCATGGCCGTAGAGACAAAAGGTGCAAAATCGAAGGAAAGTGCTCGGGTAGGCGAATTTATTCCGGCCCCGCCCCGGTTTAAGCGTCGCCGGGAATGCTAATGAGTCGCCGTGTTGCCGGATTTGCCCGGGAGTTGATGCAGTAACGGCGCATTTGTATTCCGATATACAGAGTGTCTCGGGCAAAAATAGTCTCTCCGCTCGCGCCGCTCCCTACCTCTCCGCTACTCATACCTTACGTCAATATCAAAACAGCCTTCTGCATCTATGCATCTATTACGAAGATCCGTGTTTCACCCCCAACGACGCTGATTGGACCGACTCCGCCAGAGAAATATTTTCCTACCGAGAAAGAACTAAAGTAGCGAAATGATTATTCGTAAATTTTTCGATCGAAAACTCGCTCGGAACGGCGCGCCATCGCCTGTACCCTTTCCAGCGCGGCGCGGAGGGGTTGAAAAAAGACGCGAGGGAGATGGCGTACGTAGGCAGGGGTGGCTCTATGTACGCAGAGCCCGGCTCTCGCTTGCAAACTGTGACAGTCACGCCTCCGTGATTCCATTTAAGGTCCCGCTGGCGTAGACGATTAGAGCCGTACCCGTTACGACGTGCTTTGTGTGCTTTTCCTAGGGGCGGCGGAGGGCTGCCGCGGGAGGGCTGGGGACGGGTTAAAAACAGACGGATGCGTGGATGCAACATGGCGTATTTGCCCGGACTAACTACCGCCTCTGTTCGCTCGCCGAACTCCCTGCCGTTGTTTGTGCGCGGCGTAATACTTTACGGGCTGCCTTTAAAATTCTACACCCCCCCCCCCCCCCCCCTCTCCTCCAGGCAGCCTCCGCAACAAAAACCGTCAGGCGAAAATTGACTGAATGGTTAATTTGCCGCTGCGAGACTGTCCGTAAGCGGACAGCGCGCGCGAGCACGCAATTGGCGAGGGATCCATCGAGATCAGAGTTTCGAGGATTTCGAAATAGCGCGATGGGGTGCGCTGTTTAATTTTAAGAGATTCGAATAAATATTGGCCTGCGTCCTGTTCGTTTGCTCTTTGACTGCTTTACGCCTTCGTTCGCGCAAAGCAACACGGTCTGCCAGCGTGAGATAGGGGTAGCAAGCGGAGGGTGGAGCTCGTGGGGGTGGTTTCGAGGGGTGGCGTGGAAGGTGAGCGAGGCGAGGGGGGAGGGTTCGGTTTTCAGGGGGGTGAGTGTCGCTCGGGTGGGGATGAAAGGCAGCCGAGCTGTTACCTTCCGGTCGGGAATGGGAGACCGAGAGAGAGCTAGGTCAGGGCAAAACAACGTTAAATCCGCACTACCAACGCCCGGGGCGCAATTTCCGCCAACCGAGGCGGCAAGTTACGGCCAAGACGGGGATGACGCCGAAACTACCGCTGGGTCATCCGTCTTCGCCCACCGCTTGCAAAATATCTCGGCCCTGATAACGCCCCTGATGATGCCCTTTCTTCATTTCGCCCGCGAGAGAGCTCGACATCTAAGCAGAGTAGAGAAAATTTTCGACAGGTTCAAGGTCTCTCGAACATCAACTCTGATGGTGTCATTCTCATTTCGCTCGCAAAATTTTTCAGGCACGATGTACGAGTGTACGATGATGACTCGCTGCAGAGAGAAAGCAAAAGAGTCTTGCCCGACTTTGGGCAGATTCAAGCTTTCAACTTTTTGCGACTGAAGCGAAGGATTGTCGATATAGATCATACGTCTCTTTTATCGGATGGCTTGTTAGAGGTCATCCGCGGGACAGGAAGAGAGATTCGCATCAGCCTCGCGAGGAAACTTCCCGCTTATCTTCCCGATGCTTCAGTCCGAACTGTTTCAAGCGACGCAAACCGCCCCATCCCCCCCCGCACCCCATTTCCTCCCCGTTACGGCGTGTTCCGTTTGTCTCATCGGCCCCGAACCTTTCGTGTCTCTCTCGCACTCGAGCTCGAAGTCATTCATCGCTTCCGTCTCGATTTCGCCCCGGCAATCCTCCCTCTTTCTCCTTCCGATCCCGAACGACTCGATCGCACAGCCCGCCGGGTCCACCGCGTAATATTGATCTCGGCGTATTCATGAAATTGGCCGCCTGTACTGGGTGCACGCGCGACACGTCGCAATCGGGTCCGATAGAAATCCGAGGTCGGCCGAAAAAGCTGTGCTCGACAGTCCGCACTTTGCAAAAACAATCGACTGACATCCGATGTTCCTTATCACGATGCAACCAAAATCCCTGAACCACCTTTCTGCTGTATCCTCTCTTCTATCCTCTCTTCTATCTATGCTATGCTCGACAGTCCGTACTTTGCAAAAACAATCGACTGACATCCGATGTTCCTTATCACGAGCGAACCAAAATCTCTAAACCACCTTTCTGCTATGTCCACCCCTCTATCCTTTCTTCTATCGTCCATTCTATCCTCACTTCTATCCTCCCTTCTATCCTCCTATCTCTCTTGACGACATCGAAGCTTGACTGTAGAACAGTTTCCGTACCATCACTCCGTGCAACATTTCCTTTTCGAGCGTCGGCGATGCATAACGAGAAGTATCCGCGAAAGCGGAAGTGGGCTCTTCGTTCTCTTGAATCGATCTCCCGAGAGCGCGGGTAAGGATCCGCGATCTCGATCTCGACCCCGACGCCGACGGCGACGCCGATCGCGCGGCACCTGCTACGGCATTCCCTTTGCAACAATTGCTGACGCAGCCCGGTAATTGAGACCATCGGTGTAATTGCATTTGCCGCGCCGGCGTCGCGTCGGGCACGTAGAGGCGGCCCACGCTCTCCTTCCCGGAATACCAATGAACGTGTTCTCGTTACCGGCGGAATATACGCGTTAGGGCGCCGCAGAAAGCGAGGAACGAGAAGCGGACGTGCGGGCCCAGAAGCCGCCGGAACGGTGCAATTTTCCATCCGCGAGCGGAAGGAAGGCGCGGCGAACTCGACCGAAAGAATGCGTACGGCGAACGGGACATTAATATGGAGCCAGCGTTGATCGAGCTCCACTTTCGAATGAGCGGAATCGGCGGATTCGGAGAATTCCTTATCGTCCTCGGCACTCGCCTGATAATGAAGACGTTTTCCGGGTAACGTGAGAGGGATTTGTCGTAACTGTATTTCTAGGTAGGTATTCGTGTAGAGATGTCGAAAACGGTGGTTGTGAAAGTGGCCCAAGTTGAGGTAACGATAACGTAACTTTGAACTGAGTAAGTAAAATGAATAATTGCTTGAAGTCGCTGTAATTTTCGAATTAGGTCAGTATAATCATTACGGTTGACGGTTATATTTTTATTACGAGTGCAATGGAAGTGGCTAATGATCGCAGTAGCAGATCGCCATCGGCTCGACTGTCAACTCGACTGACGGGTTTCCCTGCCGATGGCCGAAAATATGCGATTTCAAACGAACCGGTGCGGCCAGTCCCTTTCCCTTCGCGCTCAGCGTTCCGCGAAATTGGAAACTGAACGCCGCTAAGGTCGGCGTCCGGGCTCGTTCCGCTAATTGAAGGTGACTAATTAAAATTTCTTCCCCGGCCGCGCGGGCGCGCTTCATCCTTTCCCGACGCTTTTCCGACGCTTTTCCCGATGCACTTCGCTAATTATTTCCGCCGGCGCGAGAAGCGCGCGCGCGCGCGCGCTCCCTCGCTCGTTTGTACGCTCTTTCGGTTTTGTTCGAGCCGGTTCTTGCTCCTGACGCGTCACGACGCGTAATGGTGGCGGAACACAGCGTCGACACGCTTAACGAGACGGTGCTCGACCGAGCGTGTCAGGTCGACAATATTTCCATCTGCCGAAAACAAGCGAGGTCGCGACTGACATCAATATCTTACTCTACAGTAACTCACATACCGAGACATTCGGATACCAACCTTAAGCAGGATCTGAGACCCCACCGGAAACTAAGGAACACAAGCAATAAAACGTAAGCTCGCATACACCGGAGCAGTAATTAAATAACACGCGTACCATGAGAGAATACCGTCGTAAAGTTAGGTCAGCAATTAAATTGCCGTGCCTACGATACATCCCCATTAAAAGCGGGTAATGCGTCGGCTCGAAATTAATAACTCATCGCCCGGTAGAAAAACGGCAATGGCCGAAGGAGAGGATCGGTGGAGCGAGACGCGAGCGCAAACTCATTATTCAGTATCCAAAGGGACACGTCACCATTTATTATTCAATTTGGTCGGGCGCTGCGCGCAACGTTCCCTCCTTTGTACTCGCGTAACGTCTGACATTCGATTATCGCCCGGGCATTCTGCCGGCGCGAAAGGTGGGCGGACAGTGTCCGCGGGTGCAGAAGCCGACGATGCCAGTAGATGATGGCAGTCGACGATGGTAGCCGACGATGGAAGTCGACCTAAGAGCCCGAGCCCGTCAACGAGCGGTTAATGAGATTCGCCGGAAGTTCCACGGAGGGGGGGGGGGGCAAAAAGTACCTACGGGCTGTTGGTAAACTCTCCGGCTCTCGGATTAAAAGTCGAGGCGAGCTAACCGACTCGAGATTTCTTTCTCTACCACTTTTCGGATTCACACTCGTTACCCTGTTCGTCCTCTCTGGGTCGGGCAAGTTAACACGTGCCTCACGCGAATTCTTAAGCGAATCATCGTCAGGCGCTGCTTAGTATTGCGGTATAGGAAAGTGTAATACTAAACGATTTTTTATTCGATACAGATCTGTTGTAGGGCCTTCGTTTCTTATCGCAGTAAATTAAGCAAATTTTAAATAAATGTTCAGTAATTACTTAAAAGAATAATTTTTTAGTTTTATATCGTATTTTATACTGTCAGCCACCGATGGCTGACGCGGCACTCGACGCGTTAAAGGCTCGCTCGCGAGTGCGACTTTATTCGTTCAGTCCGGACGCGACCGGCAAAAAGCGACTGACGCCGGAATATACGATTGTTGGGCGTCAAATTGCGCATCCCTTAATTCGTTGCAGCGCGCCAAAACAAATACATCGACGAAGATCCGCAGCTATACCGGCCGCGTCAAAGAACGAAATTTTCCCCTCTGCGTTACGGCGTGTAACTCGCTGTGAATTATGGCTGTAACGCGGCGGCGCGCTTGTTCAATTATTTCGAATGTCTGACGAGAGAGCATTGGTGTAACCGAATCGATTTCGGGCGCCGAGTATGCAGGAATGAAAAAGCGTAGGGAAAAATCAGTGATTCTGTTTTTCTTCCCTTTCTGTCGGATTGCAGGCGCGCAGTTTCGTTGAACGAGACTGACGTTACAACCGGGTCGACGGACATTCGTTCGATTACTGCGAAGTCTTAATTGTGACAATTGAGTTCCTCGTTGATTAATCGGTTAAGTCCGGAAAGTAGAGGAAAGCGATGGAAAATTGTGCAGTGAGAAAATCCGCTTTCTTATCAAAAGTCAAATAATAGTAAAATGCATTGACTCATTCATTCTGTTAGATTTCTCCAGAAAAGAATCTGTTTGCAGTCCAAAGTTCTTATTTTACTTCAGCGTCGACAACATTTTAAATTCACAGTCGATCTAGCGGCCGAACAAAAAAATGTTCAAAAAATAAAAAAAGCACGCGAACCGATTTACCCGGCGAACGACGAGAGTCGGGAGAGCAGCGATTTTCTCTCCGTATTCCGCGTCGATGGGGTAAAGAGTGTGCATTACATCGAGAGCCCCCGACGACGGGAATCCGATAAAAGTTCGGAAGCGTAACTCTGCCGTCTTAACGCCGGCAATAACATTACGCGATAGATGACAGTTTTACGGACGCGGCCCGCCTTTGAGCGTCGCGTTGCGCAACGTCTTCATTCGTCCGTCGGCGTTTAATTGCCCGCCGTGTATAAATCGCGACGTAAATCGCGGCATAAATCGCGGGGTGCTTTCACCCGGGACCTGTCGCGCTCGCGCGCACTTCCATTTCGGGCGATCATTAGTCGCGCCTAAAAGGAGCGTGCCGCATTTTCACCCGAGCCGATGCTTATCGGGAGCTGGCGAGCGTCGGATGACAAAAAGATGAAAGGAGAACGAGCCTGCAACGAACGGGCCAATGGGAGAACAAGGGACGAGCAATGCCGGGCAAAACTCGTACTTTCACCGATTTTATATATTCGCCCGTATATATTCGTTATCGTTCGTCGAACTGAAAATTCTCAGCTTCGAAAGAGTCAAAATGTAGCTCCAGCTATCCTAACATTGGTTGGCTAAATTTTTTGAAATTTCGCACACTGCTCCGTGGAATGCGTAAATGATCGATTGTCCTCTTTGAATCCTTGAAACGATTGAAAGAAAACTGTGCGCATAAATAGTTGGTAGGTCTAGCGTTACATCGGCCGCTGCATTCAGCGAGACAACCCACGCTTCGGACTAATAAAAAAGATATGCCGCTCCGACGAAAACAGCAGCGAGCCTAGGAGCCATATTGCTTCCACGGATTATTAAACAGCCGCAACCTTTTTTCCCCCCTCCCCATCCGGCCTCGAAATAGCACAGATTCCGCGAGCGAGGCTAACAGAAATTTTTATTGCGCTCGCCGGCGCAGAGGGCCAGTCGTAACAATTAAAATTCGCCTTTTATTTTGACGTCGGCCCCTCCTCCGCTCCCCGAGTGCGCATGCTCGGTAGAAAACCTTCCGCCGGATACGTGAAACTCTGTAATTCGAGAGTTCCTCGCCGTCAAAAGGCTCGATGCAATCGTTAATTACCTTCAACGTTTCATAGCCCGTGACGCAAGCACTTGTACAAAGGAGCAACCTCCACCCCCCACCCCCTTCCCCACCTCCTCCTTCCCTCTCATCTTTCTCGTTTCGTTGTTGTTTTCATATTACAAGAGACGTTCGCACGAGTGCGACGGCTTAATTGTCATTTTAATTGAACGCACGGCCCGCATCGGTACAATTCGACACGCTCGATAAACAATCGTCGCTGGTCGTTTAAACGGCCGTTTGCTTCCCGCCCTTATCTCTCCGTTCCTCTCCCGACATCCGTCCCTCCGCTCTGTGTCTCTCTCACTCTTCGATTCGTCCTGTCTCTCTCTTTCTCGCCCGGCCAGTTGCACCTCTCGCTGGCTTTAATTGGGTCTTCGCAATTATCGCCGGGACGACTCATCCTACCTCTTCCCACCTCGTCTCACCCCCTCCGGCCACCCCTTCCGGTGCCTTGTTAGTGCACATCAATAAGCGATGTCGCCTCGCGGTCGATTAACGAGACAATACTACTACACCCCCTTCGACCCCTACCCCTCGGGACATATCCTGATCTACGTATTATGTGTATCTATCCGTCTATTTATCCACCCTTCGCTCGATCTGCGTCGTTTCTCCTAACCCATCCAGCTGCTCGTCCTTTTGAACTCGATCGTAAAGAGAAGATTACGGGAAGGTTCAAATTGAATTGACGCGTGAACGTTCTCTCTCTCTCTCTGTCTGCTAGATCATGCTTCTTTATAGCGTCGATGATCTGCTGTTATGACGGTTGTCTTCAATTAACCCTCTGCCGAGTGTAAGCGTATCGGTAGAAATGAGGTCTCATTGGTCCTTAGTATCTACAAAAGATGATACCGTGAGCGGTGCGCAGAAGGTTGCACTTTCGTTGCGAAATTGTGGGCAGCCATAGGCCAAATGATATTTTACGCCCCCACATTGTTTTTCCAGCCAGGACGAGCCCCTCATCCCTTACGGCGGCATTCTACTTTTGATCTCAGCCGCTTTTCTACCGGCCCTCTCTCTTTGAAGGAAATTCTACCTCGCCGACAATTCTTTTCCCACTTCTGAAACTCATTCCATCCTCCCGAGCTTCTCCTATTTCCCATCCCCGAAAAAATCTTACTTCTCAACTCCGCCGCGCTGCTTCAATGAAATGTAGCTTTTACCTCGCCGTCGAGGCTGATTTTCTACCGAAACGACAAACAGTGAAATTCTACCCGCCGGCCGACATCGTCAAAACAGCGTCCGCTGATCGGGCAGCTAGAAGCAGATGCCGGTTTGTCTTCCATTGCTCGCCCGTTCGAGGCAGTGACGCAATTTGGTCGAGTGCAACCGCGATTATGTTTGTTTCGACCCCCCTCGAATTTACCCCCTCGTTCTCACCCTCATTCTGCACTCAGAGTAAAGAGAAAATATAACTCCTTCTCGACGTTCTAATTTTCTTCTCAAACAACAAAGAATTCTACTCGCAAATCGGTCTGGTCGAAATTTTATTTCTCGCCAGGTAGACAAAGGCAGATGCTAGTTTGTCTTTTATTATAAGCCGCTCATGATAATAACACAATATAATCAAGTGCAACCGCGATTATGTTTGTTTCAACCCCCCTCGTTCTCACCCTGGCCGCATTCTGCACTCAGAGCAAAGAGAGAATATAACTCCTCAACGTTCTAATTTTCTACTCAAACAAGGAAGAACTCTTCCCGCCAATCGACGCTCGTTGAACCAACGTCTCTCATCGGACGGACAAAGGCGGATGCCTGCTTGTCGTCTATTACTCGCCGTTAACGGCAGTGACGCAATTTAGTCGGGCGCAACCGCGATTACCGTTGCTTCAACCCCCCTCGAATCAGGCCCCCCGCTTTCCACCCCCATCCCCTTCCCTCCTCCTCGGTCGCATTCTGCACTCGGGGAAAGACGGAGTCCGCAGGGTAGGAGACACAATAACGAGGTAACGACGCCGCAAGGGGCTGCGGAGTGGGCCAATAATCCGCCATTCCTTACCCCCGGCTCGTTTACGGGACTGTCATCGAGAACCCTGACGCGGATCGATCATCGTTCGCCTCCCCGAGGCTTTTCCACTCGAATTCGGGATCGAATCAATTCGCCCCCCACCTGGACCGCAGGCGCGAATGTCTTCTTTCAGCTGGCGCGCGGGGGGTGGGGGTGAGGAACGAAACGTGATGAATGAAGAGGGATGAGTGTTGGAAAGTACGCGCGCCACTTGGGCGACGTTGATCGCTGGCTGATGGGGATCAGCGAGTTGGATGGAGGGAGAGTGATTATTGCTGGGTGCTACCGACGATTTCAATTGACGCAATGAATTTTATATATACACAATTTCGTACTCATCCGTCGATTGGAATTAAATGGACCGTTTCTTTTGAAAGTGGTAGATCCGTATTTAAAAAAAAAGTATCATATAAATAAAAAGTTCACATTACATTAATCATAAAGTGTATGTTATCTCAATTTTCTTAAGACAAGGACTTCTGCCACTTTGAAAATAAATGGTTATAATGAAACAGGTCGGATGGAGCTGCTTCTTAACTTCGGTGTTAAGGAGTAGTAGACACTTATGCATTTTTTTTTCATAATCAGAGTGCACCGTCAGGGGGTAATTAACGGAATCTGTCTGGACAAATACAGGCTCCTAGTCTGCGCCAATTCTAGCGTGGCCTTGGTCGCCTGCCAGTCTACGCTGCCGGCGTTGGAAACGCTTCCGAACGCTTCCACGATCGTTCCTTAAAGTCGGGCCAAATAAGATCCGTGCCGCATCTTTTGTGCCTTTTATATCGCCCGAAGATAGTATCGACGATCGGCACCCCATCCCCCCCCCCCCCCTCCCCAGAAAATGCTGTCTCAACCATTCCCACTGCCCTCGTATTCAATCGTTCTGCAAAATTTCCCACGGGGTTGCGCGTCGGCATACCGTCCTCAGATGGGATTCGCGTTAAAAATAACTTCAACCCCCTCCCTATCCCCTGTCCCTGACGAGCATCAAAGTAATGCTCTCAAGAAATTGGCGGAAATTAATCGTCCGGAAGGTAAGATATCTCCGACTTTCTGCGCCCGCTGTCTCGTTTGTTTTCCCCTTAAACGAGTCGGGGCAAGCGGTAATGCAATTACCATCGACCCCTTCTCGGGTGATAAAGATGGTGGGAGAAGGAGGGGGTGATAAAGATGGTGTGAGGAGGAGAGAGCGGTAAAGATGGTAGGAAGAGGAGAGAGTGATAAACATGATGGGGAGAGAAGAGAGTGATAATGGAGAGATGGAAGAAGATGAGGGGAGAAGATGGGAGAAAGTAAGAGCCATAAGAAGAAGAATGAGAGGCTGAGAAATGACGAGAAAAGGAAGAAGGAAGTAGGTAGATATTGCCAAGTGGAAAGCGTACCCTGCGTTTACTTTCACCCAGATAAGACTGGCCATTCTCAAGGCGAACGATGACTATTACGTACAAATCTTGAAATGACTCACTTTAAGCCTGTTTTTCGAATCAGCTCGACAGTCTGAACACGTCGACGACTGACGTCGGCGTCAAGTAATTTGTCAATGCAGTCGGCGACAAAAACAGACAGAATCGGCACGTACTTAGTCAAAATTTAAGACAAGACGTTAGGACTGCAGCAGGCAGCTTACCCCCTGCCACTCCCTCCCCCTCCCTTGCCATACCCCTCCGAGCGCTAACTCCGCCGAGAAGTATACGAAATGCAGTTAGCTCGGGAAACGCAAGCACGGGCTAACAGAATTAAGCTCCTTCCCTATCGTTCTGCTACCTTCGTCGAACTACGGGCGCGACGTGAGTTTCTTCCGGGCGAAGCTTACGGCTCCTCTTCGAGGTACTCCGGTAATGCGGTTGCGAAGTACATTAAAATCTCACTTTTCAGCCAGCGGCGAGCATTGCAGGCAGCAAGAACGGCATCGTTCGCGAAATTTTGTCCGATTCGCGCGGCCCGTCGTTACGGATAATTGAAAGGCAACTTTGCCAGACTGCCGATGCAGTCTCTCCTCTCTCTCTCTCTCTTCTTCAGTTCATTGGAGGCTTAAGATGACTCTCAGCTAGTTGAAAAGGCAAACGAGATAGAACTGAACGTAAGTAGCCGATGTTGTATTTCCTCTATACGACGCGGTAATTGAAAAAGATGTAAAGAAGGCGTTTTGAGACAAAGGAGAGGAAACGAATAAGGCGAGTTATCGTAAACGGATCGACACTCACGCTCACGAGTGTGTGTGCGGTTATGCCAGTGGAACAGTAAACGTAAGCCCGAGGATTGGCCGCGACTACCTCGGGGGGGCAGGGAACAAAATGAGAAACGTCGACGCGGCCGTTTCCGTCGACGTATAGAAATTTATTCCATCGTTTTATTTGATTTTACGAGGACGCCCGTTAGATGCTCCAGCGATATGGCTCGCTTAATGTCGGGAGCCCACGCTGGAACGACGGGCCCTGGCACGATCGCCGGCCAGTTTATCGCAAATCGTATGTTCATCCACTTTCCTCCCATTGTTCCCCTGAATGGAGCGCATAAACTTGCCCTCCCCTCCCCACATCCCCTCCCCTCTTCCCCCGTCCGCAGTCGCTTTTTTCTCATTAATTTTCGTCTCCTCACTGTTTCGCGCCGTTAACCCAGCCCGCGATATCAATCGAAACGATTAATAAACTTTACGTTATCCCGGTAAAAATTGTCGTAACGTCCGAAGGGCGCAACGCTATTACGGTAATTTCCGTCGAAATCGATTCTTCGACGTTCTCTCGACGATTAAGGCCGTGATACGTGGATTCGCTCGATTCCGCGAGTTCGACTCAAAGCTCATTGCGAACTCTCGGGCCAACAGGAGAGATACGTGGCCCGGCAGGAAGACTAATTAAGAAAACTGGTAAGTTCTTTCTTACGGGCTCTCTTTCCCGACTTCGTCTCGTCGGCGTTCGACGGAAGTTCGCTGAAAGACGGAGTAGACTTTCGTGGCTTTTCCCTGAAGTGGTGGGGAAGGGTGAAAGGGGTGGAGGGGAAGCTACTCGTCTGACTCCGCCAACAAGACGACTAACAAGAGGGAAGAGGAGTAGACGCGAAGGCCGCGTTGCTGCTAATTATGAAATCGCTGTGCAGCGCGGACTTCGAGATCTTAATTAGGAAGACCCAACTACGCGGGCGGGGTTTCACCGTTTTTCCGCGGAAAATATCGCCCCGCGTGACTGGGGCTCGCGCGGAATACGGTATTGTAAAAAGTTCCCCCGTCGAAATTGAATGCGTTGGCGAACTCCTGACCGTCGTCTCGAGTGCGATCGTACCGCGAGCTTCCGCTAAGACGGTAAATATACTTTAAAATTGTCTCTTCGCGTGTTACGCATACATGAAGGAACAGGAGAATTATTTGCAAAATATACATATTTTCATTTATACTGTTTCAAGGATGCAGTATGCATAAATATCAAATGAAAAATAATAAATTCTTTCATCTTCGAACAAAGAAAAATCGTCTAAAAATAAAATGTTCGGCTAAAAATCATTGTTAGAGCATATGGAGCTAGTCATTTCGGTTTGCTAGATCTAGAATTAAAACGTCCGGTGGGAAAGTGGTGGCTGACACTCGCGAACACACACTGTCTACCGACGCGACGCGCCGAATTGAATACAAAAGCGCGCGCGCCGTCCGCGAGCAACTTTTGCCCAACGCTTCGGCGTTATGAAGTCGATTGACCATAATCTCGCGACAGTGAACTCTCGCCACCAATTTTCGAGTTAAACTCTGCGCTCCAGTTAACTCGGCAAGTGCGGAACGGCTACGGTCCACAGCCAGGGCCAGGGGCCGGCGGATGCGCGAGATGTCGCTAACCGAATTACACGTGCTACTCTAATGCGGGTCCGAATTACAAATGAAACATCCGCCCGACGCTCTGTCCAATTCAAAACAGGCCTCGCCCCAACGCGACATCTCCTAGTCGAGTATAATCCACCCCTCCTCCCCATCTGCGGTCGCAGAGGGGTAAAAATAAAAATCAATGAAGAGCCATGCATATTTTTACCCCCGTCGGACGAGATAAAATCTGATACGATGGCGAGTGTGACGCGATGGGCGTCGGGACGCGGCGAGAGTGGAAAGTGCGAGTTGTTTGACCAAATTATTCGCATTAATCCCCGACCGCCAGCCATGATCCACTTGCAGGCACCACCGCCGTTTCGAAAGCCCTCTTAACCCAGGAGCGTAACCGTGCCCTGGATCCCACCCGGTGACGTCACCGGGCGAATCTCGTTCCCCGGGAATCTCTCGTACAACGGACGAGGCACGATGCGGAATTAATGAGGGGGTGGAGGAGCAGGGGGAGGGGACGTGACGCAAGGGTCTTCCGGAAACGCGAACGTCGCGAAGGTGCAAGCGGTGGATAGGTCACGAACCTTCTGCGTCCCTTTCTTTCATTTGCACCCGGCGCGTTCTATCGGATTAACTTGCATTCTCTCTGGCTCGGATACTTTATCCGTAAGTTTCCCGTAGCTGGGGGATGAAAAAATTTGCCTGCTCGCCGCTCATTTCGGAGGCCGATCGGGGTGGGATTCCGGACTGTAGACTCGGAGCGTAAAGTTTGAGATGGCCTATTCGCTTAGCGCGGTCCTCGCGAGCCGAGCGCCTAACGATCTCCGCCATTTTGGAATCGCGCTCGCGAGAACTCGCGTTCGTTCTTCCATCAGTATGCGCATCTCGTTCCGACAATTTTCCCGTGGCGATAGGCGACAGAAGGACGAATACGTAAAGAGCCAGGATGATGGGAGAAGGAGGAGGAGGAGGAGGAGGAGGAGGGGGTGGAGGGTAGGAACGAAAGGCGAACGATTTCATCAAAATCCGGGGGTGCCATCCTCGAGATGCCGCCGTTGCGAAACGTTCGCCGGGAGTTTATGCGTCGCAAATCAAATTTCAAATTCAAATCCGGATCGAGGCGGTGGTCGTCGCGCAAAAATCCCCGTAACCCCCCCGGCTACCTGGGTAGCGCCCCGCGCGCGATTCTGAAGGGTGGGGAGGTGAGGTGAGGAGGGTGGGGAGGTTAGGTGACGTCAATATACAGGCTTCCCGATTCGCGGGGCGAAACAGAATTGAAGAGTCGACGTTCGAGCGAGCCGAGAAGAATGATCCCGGGCATCCGACCAATCCGTGGCCGGCGTCGCGACGCTCGAACGCATAATGGCTCTCGTGCGAGGATCGCTGATCCGGAAAATCGGCTCGCAGCGCGAACGAAATTACGCCAGTTACGTATCCGGGCAGTGTTGTATCGCTCAAAAACTGCTCCGAAAAGCAGAGACCGTAAGAAGAGCCTCGACGCGCGAGCCATATGACGTCAATATGCAAGGTCTCCCGTTCCCGGGTAGCGGAGAGGAAGCTGAAGTCGCGAGAGTGGGGACCCCTCTCCCTACCTTTCCGGCCGGGAAAGGTAGTTAAACGGGACTCTAGACCGGACTAGGGCAAAAACAGGAGTTGGCCAGGATGCGCGGACGTTTCGTCGCTCGATATTGAAAACTGCTCGCCAGAATTTCGAGACGATCGGAAGTTCGGACTGGAAATTGTCTCGAAAACGAGGAGACCGTAAATGGACCTTCGCTCTCCCGTGACGTCACAGGGGCGCATGCGAGCGCGCCAAGGCTGCACAATGCATTCTCGTTCCCGGGAGACGAGGGAGGTGAGGGCGGAGGAAATGGATCAGAGGAGAGATTAGCGCGAACGAGAAGAAATAAAGACGCGGAGAGCTCCGGTTGTCGAGGAGGGTCGGTAGGAATAGGGGTGGTGAGAGGGGGGCTTGGGAGGGCTGGCACGTGCATAACGGAGAAGGGCGAGAAAAGGCGAGGAGGGACGAGGAGGGAAGGACGTCAGAAACTGGGACGAGGAACGCGAACATGAAGTGGTGGGAACGTGACCGTAGGGGTGGTTTAGCTCGAACGGCCCGGGCTTGCATCTTCACACCCTGTCGGCTACGTGTTGGTTCCCGTGTGCGTACGTGCAAGCCTCCCCCACAGCCCCACCACCTCCTCCACCTCCTCCTCCTCCTCCTCCTCCACCTTCTCATCCTCCTCCTCTCGTACGGGGATTTGCGCTCGCGTTGCTAGGCGACAACGCAGTGACGTCACTCACTGACGTCACCGCTGCACCTCACCACCCTTCGGCCAATCGCGGAGCTGCATCGGGCCTGGGTATAAAAGCTCGCACTCAGTTTGCTCTCAGTTTGCTCTCCTACGCTCGCGACATGCCTCGGGATCTTCAGGAAATTGCGACTGGATTGCGAGACTCCTCACGGCTGGCAATGACGGTTAATAATCGTCATAGGGGGGGGGGGTTGCCGATCGTCGACTTTCGTCATAAACGAATTACCATAATCACGCTTAATGGACTTCAAACGCAGCAGATACCTTCCCAACTCATAATACTCGATTCGCAACTCCGATAAGGGTTGAATCGAAAGGTCCCCACAAAGGGTAGGTCGAAGGTCCTTGCGGAAGGTCGCGACGATGCAGCCGTCGATCGTAACCTGTGACCTTTCCACGACTACCAACGCTCATGCGCATCGTTCCCCGCCGATGAAAAGATCAGCCTGCGTGGTGGGCGTAGCGTTGAAATTAATGGACAATGCGTCGATTAATATTGCATCGCGTACCCGGCGCGATCGGGACAGCTCGATCTAAAACGTTTCCCGTCCTGCGTCCGAGATAAGGGTCACTCGATCATCCCCGGGAATTCAGTTGGGCCTTGAGCAGACCGATTAATGAAGCATCGCGCGACTCGCAACGTAGATCAAACCTTAGCCGAAAGATCGAGAGCCTTTACGGTGGGACTGAAGGGAGGGCAGTTGAGAGGGGGGAGGGGGGGGGGGGGAGGTTGGCATTTACGAGGTATTCCGTTTGAGCGAGCATCCTGGTTAATCCCGCTTTGTGGCCGCTGGCCGTTGCGAACGCAGCCCTCTCGAGTGTTTCAACCCCTTCGTTGACCCCTTTCGCAATCGCCCTGACGACGTATATATATATATACGTCTACGACTATCAACGCGCTTATGTGTATACCGCCTTCGTATACCGTTTCGCAGACGTATATATGTAGGTTATCGCCAATTCCCAATCTGGGTTATTGCCGTTGCAATCGACGCGACTGTTGTGGCTGACCAATTATCGGCCGTGTCTCAGCTTCACTCTCTCCGCTCTCATCTTCGCGGAATGCAATTTTTATTCGACACTCTTACACGTAGATCGTTCAATGTGCCGCCTGTTTAATCGAACGGCAGGGCCGTTTCAAAATTGCCGCACTCGACCTTTTACTCCTCGAATCTGAACCAGGTGAAACGGAAATGTAAGCGATATCTTTTTCCTCTCCCTTATCGCGGGTATTATCGTACGAAGTTAAGATTATCGTTAGTCTGATTCCAACTCATGACCAATTGTCGGCCGTGTCTCAGCTTCACTCTCCCTGCTCTCATTTTCGCGGAATGCAATTTTTATCCGACACCCCCTACACGTAGACCCTTCAATGTGCCGGCTGTTTAATCGAACGGCAGGACGTTTCAAAATTGCCACACTCGACCTTTCACTCCTCGAATCTGAACCAGGTGAAACGGAATTGTAAACGATACCTTTTTCCTCTCGCTTACCGCGGGTATTATCGTACGAAGTTAACATTATCGTTAGTCTCATTCCGCGCGCTATCTTCGTGCGTGGTTTGAATGTGTTGGTATAGTATTCGTTTGACAACGAAGCTACTTCCCGCCAAGCGCGCCTATCTCTCCATCCGGCCCCTCGCGCTTAGTCGAAGCTGAAAGCTGCGCGAAGTTTAGATGCGCAAGAGCTCGATTTCCCTGCACGGCCTCGGATGACTTCGCCGGGGAGGGGGGGGAAACCGCAAACCGAGACACGTCGGTCGCAATTACAAAGACTGTTCGCGCGCGCGCGCGCGCGGTCGGAGAGAAGTTTAACTAGACCGCAGCGCGCGGCAGCGACAATACAATTTGTTACATCCGGTGCGGAAAAGGTGAGCTGGTGGACGCAAGGGATCGGGCAGGACAATTATGTTTGCCCGTGACAGCCGGAATTCGACCTCTTATTTTTGACAGACCTCCGCGCTTGTCGCGTTCAATGAGAGCCGTGCTCCGAATGGCGGTCGGAGTCGACGATTAATCTTTGACGTTCAACGTCAGATTCAAGTCGTTCGCGTCAGTGGACCGGAACTGTCTCCGTATACTCGCGACTCTATTTATACGTTACATTCGGTGCCATAGACGCAAAGCCTCGGCAGGATTAGTTACACTTGTTAAGAGTGTTTACACGCTCGGTGCGTAACTCTCGTCTCGAATCCATCGGCAACTTCCGACGGTCGCATCCTGTTGACTTCGGGCAATCACAATTCCTTCCGAACATCAGCATATCGAGTCCCGCGTTTCGCAAATACGGGTCGGAAAAAATAGTCGGCAGAATTCGATCGTCGAGAAACACGCTCCGTGGAAAACAATTTTTGGAAACGTTGAATGAGAGTCCTTTTATTTTGGCACTTCGGTAATGCATTCGCAGGAGCCCGAGTTACTATAAACCTATTAGCCGACTCTCGGACCATGGATTTACGTAAACAAGAGATAAATCTTTCGAGCGTTTCTGTCCGACGTTAGCTCCGACTACATCTCCGGAGCCTTGGATCTAATTTGCATGTTCTAGACGTCGGAGAGGCGAGGAGACGTAGACGATGTTCCGTTATTGTGTGCGTACGTCTCTACAGGCTCCCCTGTCCGACCGTGTTTGCCAGCGAGCTGAGAACAGACGTCGGTTGAAATGTTCTCGGTTAACGATTGGCTCAAGGAATCTCGAGTGCATACTCGGTGTGCGAAACGTGCTAACGCCCGATTACTTTTCATAGCTAACAGGCGGCAGCGACATCAAAATCTCTAACCAACCCAACCTGTACCTGATGCTCAGCCAGGGCTATCATCATGCTTCCCTGATCCTGTGTCCACGATATCTCGAAACACATTTGAGGAATCCCATTTTTCGCCCACCGGTCGTGGAAAGTAGTTTCCAGTCTATCAATTCTAAGCACCGATTCGCGTGCACCCCCCTCCCCCCTAAGCACTCTATGAGCATAATGTCTTGTTTAGATAGTGTCTACCACAGTATTCCACGCCGAGTGGCCCTTATCGAGTCTAACGGTGGCGATCTGCGAAATTTACGTTTACGATCGATTTTGGAATTCGAGAGAAGCGGAGATGCAACTGCAGCGTGAGATGCATGTTGAGAGAAGGCGAGCTAAGAGAGACGTCTGAATCGGCCCGCTGGAATATCGCGCCTGATCCGCACGGCGATACGACGCGCATCTTCTGGCATCCCGTCCCGGGCGAAGATGGCAGCCGACAGATAGTCGTCAGGGTCGCGATCTCGATGCAGGTGCATCTGTTCCCATGCAGGACGCGGGATGCGGCGTCGTCCGAGGAACGATTCGCTCGGCCATTCTGTTTCATAACTCACCGCGCGCTCGCCGGGGCCCGATTATTTATGTCCCGCCGATGTGATGAACGAGCCGTACCATCCGGCGCCATTGTTGCCCCCCCCCCCCCCCCTCTAGCCCACTCTCCAGCCGTGAAAATCTTCGTCTACCGGGTCATTTCTCCCGATGACACCTGCCGGCCGATCGTGCCGTGCGACAGGACGAGCGATGGGCTGCGAAGAAAATTTTGCGAGCGGAAGCTGTCGGCAGGTTGAATCAGCTTTATTCGATTAACTCGTATTTTGTTCAGCTAACGCGGTGCAAAATAATTTTTAACGTGGCACAGACTGCATTGATCACAATTTAAATTAAAAGCATTTAATATGTTCTTTCGACCACAGTATGAATGATGCAACTTTTTGGCCGTAGGATTGTTATTAATGATAACGTGATTTTTTGAAAAGAGACTTGTGCCACTTTCAGCGTACATAGGGTGAGCACTGGATGAGTGGTATTACGTTGTGAAGGACACGTTTACAATAGAGAACCTTCATACATTATTTCGGAACACCCTTCAACCGGGCAGATTTACATTAAGCCCGTCCGCCGAATTTGTCAATCGTTCCCGGCCAATTTCAGCGCTTGGAGCGTAATCAATTTCCACTGCGACACTCCCAGGGTGGTCAAAAACTATTATTTTCCATCGCGGTCGTCATATTGAATATCGACAGAGGCAGGACTAAATCGACAGTGACCGGGGCCGTATTTGTCCTCATTACAAACTAATTTCCATCGACCAAAAAAGCGCAATCATTAATAATAATCCCCCGGCCGAATCAAACAGCCCTGCTCCCGGTGCCATATCGGTCACGTAATGATCCACGTTAATCCGCGGACGAAGGGGGCCGAAATTGACTTTTGGCCGTGAACTAACAGCGCCGATTGGCCCGCTCGCTAATTCGATCGTTATTTATGCACATCGGGCCGTGCATCGCACTCGTACGCCGTTCATTATTTGCGCCATTAAATGCGAAACGGCAAATGATTTAGTGTTAATCATTGACGGAATAATAGACTAGGCAGTTTATGCGGCCGATCTAATTTATTGACGCGGAGGATAGAGGACGGTTGACGATACTAAGATGGGGGGTGCGGCGGTGGCGGGGGGAAAAATTGGATTGCGTTCCTGTCGTCGATGCGTCACGGAGGGGGTGATGCGCGGGGGTGAGACTGCGGAATCCCTGTCGATCCCGATTATCTCGCACGGCGCAAAAGTAATTACCGTGCGTGCTAATGACGGCGAGCCGTTTAACCGTCGGTAAATGGTTTTGCATAAAACGTCGCGGGCGTCCTCGATGCGAGGCCGAGACCAAATCCGATTAGCGCTCGGAGTGCATCCCTCCCTGTGCCCCGGAAGTGCATCCGCGGCCTTCTTCCGCCGCAAGTGTCTATGCGGAAAAGACGATTTCCACGGTGGTGAGATGGGAAACGCTTGTTGGATTCGCAGAATTTCCCACGTTTCGGGGTCTCATTCTCATATTTCTAATACTTGTATGTCGACTTATAGGCAATAGTACATGAAAATTTTCAGATTTTTTTTTCTGGATTTTTTTTACACCATTCGATAGAGGGTAAATCATAAGGAATATTCGCATTGAAATTTTAAGAAAAAAAAATTTTCTTGGCCGTGGAAATTAATAAAATATTATACCGTATACATACGGTAAAAAATCAACATTTCATTAACTGTACGACGTACAATGTCGTTGAAACCAATTTTTTACCTTACACGCGAAAGAGGGGCAAAAAACATGTACTAAAATGGCAGAAAAGATCATAAAAATCTCTATGAGACGTCATCGGGCCGCGAGCTAGACGTCGTCCGTTCCGTATCGTCGATTCCCGTGGGAGCGGACCGAGGCGGTCTCTGATTTTTCGAGAAAAAAATGACGAGCCGTCTCCAAGCCACGCCCGGGGTATGAGAAGATCGAATTCAACGGCGGAAAGTTCTTCCTCGGCAAACGAGGAGCCGCCGATACGAGCCGAGTCCTGCGACGTGAGTTCTTTCAAAGAGAGTTCGGCCTCGCCGAGGAAACTTTCGGCGTCGGTCGGGGTAATTGGAAACTTTCCGATTGCATTACTTCCTGCCGGCGAGGCAGGGGGCCCGAATTCGTAAGCCGAATTTGTTCGAATTAACCGTCAACGACGCTCACGGCAAACACCGAACCTAACCGTCTCCCATAATCGGCCGAAACTGTCCTGACGGCGAGATCGCTCAAAGATCCTATGGAAAGTAAGCTCTATCGATCTGACGCGACAAATCAGTTTAGATCGCATAGACGGGGGCTTAATTTCGCTGGTTCAATTTTCTGGCGGGAAGAGCCCCAATTCCTAAGCCGAATTTGTTTGAGTTAACCGTCTCTCATAATCGGTCGAAGCCGTCCTGATGTCAAGATGGCTCAAAGATCCCAAGGAAATTAAACTCCGCCGATCTGACGCGAGAACAGGATCGAGCGACAAATCAGTTTAGATCGCATAGACGTGGGGGCCTAATTCCTCCGGTTCAATTTTGCGGCGCACCGCCTCTGTATCAGACTGATCGGCAGCCTCCCGCCTTCAGCGCTCACTCGCGCTCCCCCTGATTACCTCGAGGAAGTGTTGCGAGTGACACACTTCGTGAACATCCAACGGAGGTTGACAGTTTCGTGATAACCTCCACTCCCCGGGCTCCTCGAAAAGGATGAGAGACGATTTCCTACCGACGCCGCGGCCCGCCTCTCGCCTTCGGAAACTGTCATTCGCAGGTGAGATTGCTTTATGTTTATCTCACAACGGCCGACCGGTGATCAATAAGATCGAATCGAAGAACGATTCCTTCCACCTGACGAGCGCTCGCGACGAATAGCGGAGGAAACTCGAAAGAAGCACGAAAAGGAGAAAGAAATCACACCGACGTTTATTTCAAATTTTCTCGCCACGCGCCGCTTTTTCCGCGAACATCCCCCCAATGCATCGACCAAATAAATAGAGAATTCTATCCCGAAGACAGTTATTCGGAATCGGCCCTCCGTACTTCGAACGTAATAAAACTGGGAGCGCGCGCGCGCGCGCCAGGTTTATTATCCCGTCGTCGCACTTTTTCGTGCGAGGGGTCCGCCGACGTCGATCAAATTGCACCGGACGATAAAGAAGGAGAGCCGGCCAGCGCGGAGGGGTCGGCATGCCCGAAATCGAGAGAGAGTCGAGTTTATGGGACAGTTCGTGCTTTATTTTCCTGGATCACAACTTATCGCCGTGCCGGATCCCGTGGCCTTACCCCGAGGGAGGGGACGCCGCCTTCCTCTTCTTTTCTATTTCTCTCGCGAGAGTCACCCCCCTCTATCTTCGAAGGGCGAAAAAAGTGTGTAAGGAGGGTGCCGGATGACAGAAGTCGCAAGCTCCGTATCCGGTACTCGCTTATCGCCCTCAGACCCCCCCCCCCCCCCTCTCCCTCCTCCATCCTAGCCCCGCTCATCCTATTCCTTTTTATTCCCGATTCCTGCGCGAGGGTGGCGTCCGAGGTATGAGGATGAAAGTTTATACTCGCGCACTGATTCTCAGAGACTGCGAGAATGTGCGCGAAAGGATGGAAGCTATCGAAGCGCAACCTAGGACAGTACGACCTACGAGTGGGAGACATTATATTAATGCGAGATCGTACGACCTCGCCAAGAAGGACCTTGCGCACGATTCTTCCTACGGAGTCGCCGGAAAGTCGAAAACGATCGGCCATCGCTTACGCCCGATTTGGCGAGTAAGTGGGTTACTTCGTGAACGGTACGTGCCGAACGGCCGGTAATGAGATCGTAAGGAACGAAAGGTATCGTAATATTTTCGCGGGAGCAGGCCAAACTCGGCCACCGACGCTAAACTCCTTGCGACGGATCGCGGATTCTCCGGATTTTTCTTTAACTTTCAATTTGAAAGGCAATGCCGAAGTTACGGCTCGTAAAAATTCTCGCCAAAGCGTTGGTTAACGATCGGGCGGACGGTAAAGCGCGCGCGCGAATTAATATGCGGGATTAACAGTGAGGCATTACTCTGGACTCGAGTTATCCGTGGGTCATTAAAAAGTTCCCAACAGCTGCCCCCCCCCCCCCCCCACCTCACAAGCGAAAATTTCCAAGGAAATATGATTGAGTGCCCATTACCGGTCGCCTCGTAGTTACGATCCGCGAACGATCATAATTCTCTCTTCGATACGGAGAAGGAGAGGAGGAACTTTCTGAGGGAAGGTGGGGAGGGTGGTTTCGGAGGGTGTGTAGGAGGCGTGGTGACAGCGTCTGTACTGTGCAAAAATAACGAGCTTAATACCGTCGTAACTTGCCTCCCGGGTCCACGCGGTCGTTTTGGCCCACGATAAGGGAACATAACCGTCCGACCATCGATCAAATCTTCCAACGTTCCCCCCACCACAGCGCACGCCACGTTTTTTGCCACTTAACGCGCCCGACTCCCTGGTATCATGGTAATGAGAGTACAACAATGCTGATTCGAAAAACCGTGAAAGACCTCAAACGACGGGTCTCATTTTCAACATGTACTGAGTTCAAAATTGTTCCCATTATACCTGTAGAATTAATTTTGGCAAACATTGTGAAAGAACGTCATTTTTTCGTATGACGTTTATTTTCAGCGTACTCGGGCAACGATAATTAAAGCAGTATTCTACCGTGAAACAGGTGTAGATAATTTTTGAATTCTACCGTCCGTTAGAAAGAATTTTCGAAACTTCCGTGTCAACGTTTACTGTCCCTAAAGAAGGATGTGTTTCCAGGTACAGTAAACTGGCTCGAGACCGTGGATGGGTATATAGGTTAGGCCGTATTTCCCGTCCTAACCCGACGTATCTCGGCAGAACGTGGCCTGACGCGCAACTAAGCCTGGAAGACAATTTGTACGATCGGAAGGAATTATCGATCGGCCATCGAAGCCGGGCGATAAGCGAGGAAGGTCGTCCTCCACCTTACGCCGTTCGTCTTGCGAACTCGAGAGACACAGGGTACGTAGGAGACAGATGGCCGATGCGTGCCGCCTGTGAAGACAAGCGGGCCAATATCAAACTCCGTAGACTCTCCGACCGGCGACCAAGACGACGAGAACGAATACGAGCAGGAGGACGAGAACGAATGCGAGAACGAACACGAGAAGGAATACGAGAAAGAATACGAGAAGGAAGACTAGAGCGAAGCCGAGAACGACTTCTATTAGCTCCGACGTTTTGTACATCGACCGTTCGCCTTTCGTTTCCCCGCACGAAATTCGCAACGCTTGTCGACAACTTTGTTCAATCGTTCCTGCGCGTATTGCCGCTTGCAGCTACCTACACACATATGGACACACACATAGGCCAGGCCTGACTCCCACCGACGCGCGCGCGCGTGCCTGACATGCCTCGTTTTTCGCCACTTTCTACGCGGAAATGGGAAATCCTTTGTGTCGGTGCGACTCGCGGATTGAGAGACAGAACTATTATGCTTTCGAACGATTTTCCTTGCAGTTCGATTCTCGAGTACGGTCGAGGAAATGATGTGTGACGTCGGAGATGATTCGTAACCTAACAATTATGGGGTCGCGTTGATGTTTGGCGCGTGTGTCACTGATCGGTTGTGACGCGTACGGTATGAATAACGAGCGTTTGCTGTTCAGCAATGTTTGTAGATTTGTATAGGAAAATTGATGATTTACTCACATTTCGTTGAATTGACATAGGACGCGAGGCCGGATTCGAGGTTGGGAGCACAACACTTTGCACTTTGTCAACGTTCAAACTGTCGGTAACGATGTGCGCGCGAATATCGATCGATGGTTCGATTCGATAATCGCAATTGGCAAGTCAAAATCCTACTTCGCTTAAATTGTAATTTAATGACAAAATAAATAATTCCCTAATCTCTAACATTTCTTAACATTAATAACGACATAATTATTCACTCGATCTAATTTATTGATTTTAATAATAAAAAATCGCTAGGTGCGATATATCGATAATCGAACAGGCTTCGAGAATCGCAAGCGGCCGGTGGGAAAATTTGACTCTCGTCGTAGTTGAGTGGCAAAGCGTTCGCCGTCAGTCGTCGGTTCGCTCGTCGTGTACTTTCGCGTTCGTCCTGCCCATTTTGCGACAAATTGCCGAGGAAAACAGTCTCGCGGTACGTCAATTTCCCAGCGAACGAACCCGGCTTCGAGTTCGCGGAAACGTTCGTGGCCCCATTCGCGTGTTTCGACGCTGCTCGAGTTTTCGGCCCCGAAGCACGACATCAACAAACCCCGTGCGCCACGCTTGCGATCGAAAAGTCGGCACGTGCACGACATTTCACGCCAGCAGATTCCTGGAAATCGACAGGTCACCCGGAGACAGCCAGGATCCGAAGTGAGAAGTGAAAAATTCGAGGAAGTGCGCGAGACGCGAAACATAACCTGCCCTCGAGTCCGGTCGTCGACCTCGGAGGAATCCGCTTGACACGCTCGAACGTTGACGAACGTAGTCCGAACCGAACATTCTGCGATTTTCCGCGAATTTGCGCCGGTTTGTTGCGAGTCGCGAGGCGCGACGATCGAGAAATGGGCAGTCGTTAGGCGTTACTCGGCGCATTTACATGTGTGTGAACCTAACCCACGTTCGACACAGTTCATAGGGGCGAGTAGACGGAACGTATTCGTGCCTTCCACGGACATTAATCTAGCGGCTCGCGGTGTATTGTGCTAAGGAGACTGAAACGTTTGCCGGTTCGCAGTCGGTGAATAGTGCGGGCGTGTGTAACTGTTTGAATATCGGCGGGTGGCTGCTGGCAGCGGCGTTTGGCAGCGACGTTGGCAGCGACGCGTTGGCAGTGCCGGTGTACTGTAACCGTGAGGGTGCCTGCGGAAAGGTGGTTGTGAATCGCGAACTCCGTGGGAATCGTCGGAGCAAGCACGAATCGCACTGCGACGCGGCGGACCTGGATTCCAGTCTTTCGGGCTTCCATAACTCCGGCCTCAAGAGTTTCGGATTTCCAGAGTTCTTGGCTTCCGGACGTTCCGGACGCTCCGAGTTCCCGGCTTCCGAATTTCCAGGCTTTCGCGCTTCCAGCGCGAGATTTAACCTTCCAGCGCCGCGGTGAGTTATCTATACATATATTTCATGTATTCCTATCGGCATGTATGCATGTTCGTAATTATAATTTCAAAATGGCCCCCATGTCGCACGAGCTTCCGTCCCGTGCGAACGTTGGTATTTCAATTAATACGAACAATTTAATTGCGCATTTCCCTCGATAGCGTTTCTTCGCAATAATGGTATCCGCGTAATGGGTTCGTTAGATGGTGAGATAAGGAGACTATGGGATAATGCGCAATGCGTATCGATGTTAATCGGCGCGCATCGTTTATCTCGGCAATATAAAACGTCGCGGACTTTAAGCAGACGTTCGTTATCTCTTATCGGCGTCGGGCGAAGTTGAAGAAAACTTCACTCACGCTACCGTTATCAAGGTTAACCGAAACGCGTCGCGCGCCGTTGTCAGGCCTCGAATTAGCCGCGAGTCGATCCCGATTGTTCGGGCACAGAAGTTAAGCAAACAATGGAAGAATGCATTTTCACCTGATTTACATTCGTGGTGACCGGAGTCCTCGGAAGCGTAATCTTCGATCGGCGATCGCCGGTTAGATCCTTGCCGGCGATCGAGCGGCCGGCCAGCGGGCTTGAAAGGCGTGTAAATGTTATCGGTACCCTTTCTGGCCTCTTCTTATGCAGTTTCCACTTTCGACGGGAGGGCCGGTTCACGTGCCACGGCAGCGGGCCGATTTACATTGCTAATTCGAGCCCTACGGCGGAAGCTGTCGGCCATTGACTTCGAGCCCCGGGGCGAACTTCGATCTGCCGTTTACCATCTCCGTTCCGCATAGATCGTAGGATCATCCGCGCTTCGCTCGTCCCGAAAGCGGTCGGACGGCTTTCGTTGGTCTTTTCTGGACGAACCGCAATGCCGGCTGGAAAAGACGAACGGCATCGAAGCAATTATCGAACCGAGCGAACAAATAGATCCTGGCAAGGCGAGCGGAACTGGTTAGCCTCTTCTCAGCATGACTCGGCCGCATGCAAAGTGGCACGCAGTTGCGTAAGTTCGATTCTAGAATCTGGATTCGACGGGCCACTGCGTTTACTCGTTACGATGCAAAAAGTTATCTGAATATGTATCGCGGGAAATATTCGCGTCACGGCCGATAATATGACGCGAGCGACGCATAGCGATTTCGTCGATTCGGGTGCACTGTGAAAGAGTCCTAAAAGGCGGCAAGGTGATCCACGATGCAGGCAGACGCGGCGCATATTTTTCTGCCAGAAACGGGCGGCCGTCAGCAGAAAAGCTGAGCGTCAGTTTTTACGAGAGTCTTATGCGGAATGCGATAGGATTCGCATTGCCGCGTCATGCCGAACGCTTTGTCGCGCGCATTTTCCGTCCTTACGAGTCGGGCTGAAAGATCCGGTGCAAAGCTCGTGCGAACGTGAGAAGGCGCGCGCGATGCTCGCAGGCCGAGGGGAGGGTGGAAAAAAATAATGGCTCTCGAGTAAGTGGCCGTGCGAAACATCGTGCACCTCGTCGAAGCTCGAGTGTCCATTGTTCTCCTTAGCTATTGCTGTTCCGCCCTTCGGACGGGGATGGACTCCGCGGGCTTGGCAAGGACAAAGGAGAGTCCTTTCTTTCCGGCGGAGAAGTACGCTCCTCCTCGGGCGACCTTGCGAAATTTCGTACTTCCTTCGAAAGAACGGTTTAGATTTCCTTTGTCCGAATTACGGCGTGGGCGGCGCATATCGTTATTCATTGTTCTCGGGAGCACTGAATTTTTCGACGCTGCCGACGTTTAGCGAGCTTCGCGCGATGGACCACGGTCTCCCTAATTCAATATCCGAAAGCTATTCAAGTTTTTGAAAGAAGGAAGTTTTTTAATTAAACTTCCGCGACGGGGTCGAGGCGGAATTTGTCTAAATTGAGAGAGGAGCGAGCTAAGGTTAAATGCGCGGCGTGCGAACAAATTTCGCGGGGGTGGAGATCAGTCTCTTATCAGGGACAGACGTCTGGGGGTGAAATCATTCTGTTTGATCCGCGTGGAGAGTCGATGCACTCGGAAGACTCTTTTATATAGAATATATAGAAGTTATTTATTCTATATCTTATATATAGAAAAAATAACGATGCTTCTTCGTTATCTATTGCCGCTAATCAGCCGTCGATGCGTCAACGACAATGACGAAGTCGAATTTGTCGAACTCCCCAACATCGAATCCGACCCGCCCAGATAATCGTCCACGGGAAGGCAAAGGATTTTTTCCGCGACAACGTTGTTTCTCCACCCCTCCCCAGCGACGAACCGTCGTCAATTTTGGCGGCCAATCTCCGGAACGAGATCCAGGAATGAGCCGACAGCGTCCTGACGACTGTTTCCACGGCTCCCTGCGTCTCTCATGCTGATAAAGTCTCGGGGTCGAAGTCAGGATTCGCCTTTCTGGTGGGCCATATCAGCCGAGAGGGATCTTCGGCAGTCGATCCATTAACCATTAGGCGCGCGCGGTGGGCTCGGGTAGGAACGATTTGTGGCCGCGGGAAGACAAACCCTTTGGGAATTTCGGATAAACGATGCCTCGTACGCGCGTGACAGATCGTTCGTCTGGGTGTCGGGAACATGAGCCGGTCAGATTTACTTGTCCTACGGCGGCCGGTAACGATTCTTTGTCAATTCAATTCGAAGGGACGCTTGATGCCGGACAGTCCGCCAGAAAATTACTTGGCGACAAGACATTCACTCCAACACGATCTTTCGTAGAATGTATTTTACACTGAGGTTAGTCCCGACTCATTTCGTGCTTATGGAATATATTTTTGAACTCTATGGGTATCTAGAAAATTACCTCCCGACAAAGACATTTTTTCTCTTACACAATCTTTCGCAGAATGTATTTTACACTCACTTTAGTGTCGACTCGTTTCGTGCTTATGGAATAGATTGTTGAGCTCGATAGATTTCTAGAAAATTATCACGCGAGAAGACATTCTTTCTCCTACACGACATTACGCAGAATGTATTTGACACTGACTTTAGTTCCGACTCGTTTCGTGTTTGCGTAGTATATTATTGAACTCGATAGATTTCGCCTTCATGCCTTCATATCGTACTCCGCGACTCGTGCGGCGCGGAATGTTTTTCTTCTCAACTGTACCGACGCTCGCGCGAAAATGGAAAGTCCCCAGTTTCGTCGCGCGCGCTCGCCAGCCGAGAGTACTCCCATCGGAATCCGGGTCCTTTTCGGCTCCCCGCGGGATCTAGGAAACTGTGGATCCAACGCGGCTAGAGAGCCGTTCCGTCGAATGGACTCTCGCTTTTCGCCGAGCGAATCGACTCTCGTCGCCGGAGAACGAAATTCTCTCTCGTCGAGGGAAATACGCGATGATATTATCTCGCCGCCGCTTGGCGCAAAAAAAATGCCCGCCACGACGAAAAGATCCCCTTCCAATATTCAAGCCTCGCCTCCTCTTACGCCTCCTCCGCTCTTCGTTACCATTACCGAACTTCATAGTTTTCCGCGCCTTCGGCGCATTTATCAGACTTTATCTTTCCTCGCCGCTTCCTCGTAAGGCCGAAGTCGGAAGCGGAATACTCCAAGTTTGAAAATGCCACAAGCACCCTCCCCCCTCTCTCTCCCACTCACACTGTGCTCGTTCCTCCTCTCCCTCTCATTCGTTACGACAAAAAGTCCTCTCGCCCGTAGGCTCTCCTGAGGGTGGAGCCTTAAAGGTCGCGCGCGGTGACTTCGAAAGTAGGTAATAAAAGTTGTAGAAGTTGATGAAAAAAAAAAGGGCCAGTCGCCGGTGGGGGACGGTGGGGGAGGTAGGGACAAACGGACGTGTAAGGAGAGCTCGCAGGAAGAGGCGCGCGTATAAGGACGATAAATCATACATGACGCGTCCTTGTTTTTCCATGCCCCCCCACGCTGTTCTCAGTGTTGGTGCAACGTTCGTTGTACATACATTCGATGGTGGTAGTGGTAGCAGTGTTCCTCGGGCTCGCTCGTCGGTGAAAATTCAGGCGATACGCCCCTGCGGAATTCGTAGAGGCCTCCGCTCGTATTTTAAAGGAAGAGACACGCAGAAAGTCGGCCGCAAGCTCGCATACTCCTCACGGAATATAATCTGGCAACAAATCAGCGATCCGATCCGCCGCCGACGGCCGTAAAACGGTCACGAGGGGGAATCCTCGCCGCTGTGCTTCCCGCCCGCCCTTCTCATCCTGGAGGGGTGCGCGCCCGCGCGAGTTCGACAAAAAATAGCGTCCTCCGGGCGTGGGTGGGACACCTTTTGTGAAAGTGACAGCGGCGCAAATTCGGCCGACGTGCCTTTTGCGTCTGTCAGTCGAAAATTTTCGTCGCTCCGAATTTTGCGCCAGGCAGAAAACTGTCGCGTGCGCGCGCGAGCGCGCGAGGGTGGTCGAAGTTCGATGCCTTCGAGTTTCGAGAGACGAAGGTATTGGGCACGAGTCAAAGGGTAGGCGACGGGAAATTTCGATATCCGCGAAAGGGAAGTTCGGCGTTCTGGCGAACTCTCGAGAGAACCCTCCTGGGTGTGGGCGGAGGGAAAGTTTTTCTTTTTTTTTGTCGGGCGAGAAGGGCCCGGCCGGCAAGTTTGCGAACGAATCGGTGCTTATGCTTTAAATCTACTTTAAATCTCGACCCAAATAAAGGGCGCCCCGCTACGTCGCGTTAAGTATTCATTTATGCTTCTTTTATGCACGGCTTACCGGTTTACGAGGGGTCGGAATGCAAAATACTCGACGAGAACTCGTACCCGCCGTCACTCCACGCTTCTCTACCTCACCTTCTCTCTCTCTCTCTCTCCCTCTCGCGAACTCACCCCTCGTCATGCTTTCCCCTCCCGTCGCCCCTTTTCCCTCTTCACCCCGAGTGTCATATTTTTTTATGTCCTTATAACGAAGGCAATGTAGACCGCAACGGTATTCAGCGCGTATAAGCGCCGCCATCGAAGATATTGCCATCCGCGGCATGCGAATTGCGAATGAGTGCGTCTATAAATGTATTTTTAATTCGGGCCCTCGGAGTGCCGACGAGAGTCGCGCTTCACTTCCGGCGCGTCAAACTTTTATTCGCCGCGCCGGACTGGCTCGATTAAAGCGCGAGAAGGGAAGCGGCGAGATGTAAAATGCTCGAGACGAGAGGAATCCTCGTTCCTTTTATTCCCTTCGTCATCTGTGTCCGTATCTTTAGTGCGTCTTTATAACGAAGGCCCGGTATAGCGCCATTTTCGAGTATGCTCACGTACTGGCCGCCTGCAGCGGAGCCGGAAAAGAAAAAAGGAAAAAAAATCCCCTTCTCTCTCTCTCTCATCCTCTCTGTCTATCTGTCTTCGCAGTAAATGGAAATGCGGTGGATTAATTTGAATCGCACGCGAAACTGTCGAATTAATTAAAGTCAGACGCGAAAGGGTGGCGACCGGGCGGCAAATGTACAGGGGGACGTAGTTGAAAGAAAAAAAATTCTTTCGACCGTCAATGCGACCGGGAGTTAGGACGGCAATTTTCGAAATAACGGCCTGTAGGCGACACGCGCGTTGTTGTGAGAGCTTCACCGACGTCGTAATTGCAAAGGCAATCAGCGTGTTTTTTATGTCCACCGTTTCAATGACTCACCCCGTATATACGGAACGGTACGGCTCACCGGTAATATCCCAGTTCCATCGTCAGGCTTTCTCAGCGCAATTTCTGGCAGTATATTTTCGAAAATCTCATTTCGCGGATTGGCCACCCTGGCCGTCTCGACCGAATCCGACATTAAAAGTTGCAAAGCTACGGGTGGAAGGGGAGAGGGGAGGGGGCGAGTTGGAAAATTTCAACGGAAACCGAGTCCCCGTTTTCGCGCCGTTTTGCTCACTGTCAAAAAACCGCATTTCTACACAACGCATGAAACATTTGCACATTCCTTCCCATGCTGCGGCGAACATTTCCGCCTACATGAGTCGACCTTCAGCACTCGAGCTCGTCGAAACCTTATTCCGCGACATTGGCAAATTATCGTTCGAAGGCGCGCACCAGATCGATTCAAGGTCGACCGACTGACAAACGGAACAGTATCCGCCGCTCCGTAATTCTAGTCATTTCTCGGCATTAAGGTGTTTTCACAGACCGCTGAATGCGGGAGAGGGGGGCAGTGGAAGTGCCAGTTTTCTCGGCGCAAGGCAAACATGCGGTACCGGAAGTCCTCCAGTCGTCGGGACCTCGAGGCCCGAAGGTCGAGTCCGCCAGTCCACCGGTTCGTCGGACCGTTTCCATAAGCGGCGAACGATATAATATTCGTGTCCCGCTGCCCGTCCAACGAAGAGAGCGGCTGGAGGGGGGATGGGGTGAAATAGAGTCCCGTGTTGATATCGACCGGGACTCCGCCCTGTTTCCCGCTTCTTCGTTCCCTATTCCGCGTCCCATTCGAGAAAAACATCCCTCGAGCGTATCGGCCGAATCCGTCTCTTCTTGCTATGCGACAGTCTCTGCTTTCTTTGGATTTTGCAGCTTCTCCCCCTCTCTCGTCGCTCGACGTAATAAGCCGACACTACTCTCAGATTCTTCGAATGAGAAACGACCTTGTACAGATGTTTTGTCTCGATTTCGCTCAGATTCTGAAAGAGGCGAGCTGTCGAAATTTCGGAAACGTTTGTCGGACGCCAAAAGTGACGAACTGTAGTTTACTTGTTAGACTTATTGTCCTCTCGCTGGCGAGGATATCACTTTTTGAACGACGATCGCGCGCGCGCGCGACGTCTCTCAACGGCCGACATTCGACGCCGGCTTATTCCGCGGTAAAAAGGGGCAATTTTGAATCGCCGCCGGGCATTCGGCGTCGGGTGCCAAATTCTCTTTTGTGCGAGAAAATAGCGTGAACGGAAAGGCGAGAGGCGATGGGCGAGGAGACAAAGTGCAACGTTATTCGCATCCGCGTTATATTTACCGCATATCTGCGGGCCGTGAGTCAGATTTTTGTGAAAATGCCAATTCCCGGCAAACTTCGGCTAGAAATTCCTGCTGACCGACGCCTGCGAGTCAGTTTCCTTCGCGTCGAGCGGCGTTGCGGCGTATCATGGGACGCGAATGAAAAGTACGGCCGGCGAAATGAATAACCGCTCGTCCTCTGCCGACCATTCGTTTCAGGTCACGTACTCCTCCTGAAAAATCTTCGCCGTTACGTGTATTCGTGGTTTCCCAATTTAGCGTACATTTCTGTATACGAGGCGGCAACAGAAATAAAACGGTTGACAGCGGGGCCGAGAACGTAGTCCGCCGTACGGAACGTGAGGACCTATTTTCGTAGGCCGGTTTTAAGATTATTTCGGGCCCGGGCTGACCCTTGACTTGCGACCGACATCGGCCGGCGCGCCTACGTATGTACTTGTTTACACGGGTCGCATCATTTTCCGCCGGGTCGCAGTCTCGCGACGGAGAATCGGGCGTTCGTCATCTGGCGCAATATGTGAATCCCGGCAATTTTGCCAATTTCCGACGCGTTCTTTACTTTACGGCTTTCGGCTTCGTACGCAAACGCGTACGTGACAGTAATTATAAGAGTCAAGTCGAAAATTTGTCCAACTAATAAACTGTTAGCTTTAACACGCGGTGTGATGAAATAAAATATTGACACAGTCTCTTTACTGCGTCGAAATTACGCGAGTTTAATAGTCATCACGCTAACGTAGCCACTGCACGTAGTTTGAAATGCGTACTCTTACGCGTTGAATATCTGAAAGTGGATTGGGATCCGCGGCTGGGGTGGGAATAAATTAATCGACGGACACTGAGTTCGACGAAGCTCCTCGGATATCGGGACATCTTTTCTCAATCCGTGGATCCTGGAAAAAGGATCAACAGGCTTTGGGGCGCGCGCGGCTCGTCCTTTAAATGCACGCCTCGATGCGCCGGAACAGTTTGGGGGCGGACAATTGAAGGAGCCCCGCGAGAGACAAAGAGAGAGGGATAGAGAGAGGCGGTAATGAAAAATTCAATCGAGGAAATTATCCCAGTTCGATTCCTCGGGACAATCCCGTGGGGAAACGAGCCGGCGAATGATTCTGCGCCGCGCGCATTCCATCTCCGCCGGTCGGGCGACATTCGAGTGAAAATTTTAGAATTGTGGAAAGAGGGGCGAGAGTCTGCGAAATGCGCGGAGAAAGTTATCGATTGCGAGAGAGAACACCGAAGTAGGACTTCCGTTATCGATTCCAGGCTCGATTGCCAGATAAGAAGTCGTTCTAATTATTGCCATATTGCACATGCTTTGCCTATAGTGGGATAAAAGAATTAATAATATAACAGATTCATTCGAATTCAGAGAAGATTGTGTGTATTATCGATGTCGACAGTACTATTCTATTAACTCGGACGAAACTCATCATCTTAACTGTGATATCTAAGAGTCCTAGAATTGCAATGCAATTGTTAGCTTGACTATATCAAAGCGGCGTGCCATTTCCAGCCCGAGCGACTAAATTACCCTAAGATCATTCTTTCCGACAATGTCTCAATCCCAACGCAATAACGCCGATAAACAAAGCTATTACAGGAATCAAACACTTACCGATTTCACAAACGATTAGCCATTCAGGGATCGTCTCTACCTTCGCTTCATTTTAATTGACCAACGAGAGCCTCGGAATCGTGCATCAGGCCAGTCAAAAGGCAAACGATCTCCGGCTCATTTCGAATCCCGGCCAGCTGACGCAATTTCAAAATTAGGCCCTCGCTCGCGACTGGCATGAAATCGTTGAAAACGAACGAATCAATTAATGCGCCTCGCACTCGCATAAATTGTGCGGCTCGCGCGATCATCCTTCTCCATCGTTAAGTGTGCGCGGGCGGCGAAGTGAGCCTGGCCTGGCCAATCCTCGCCAATCCTAAGCCTGGCCAACGACGAGAGCCGATTGATGGAAGCGGTTTTTGTTCGACAGCCCGGAGTCATTAATTCTGCGAAATTATACCTCTACCGCGCGCAGCCCACGGAGGGCGTTCGATTATCAATCTTGCCGCGGAGAAAAGCGGCTCTGGCGCAAAATGAAGCCTGCCCCCTCCCCCCTTCTCCTTCTCCTGCCGCCCGATCAGAATACGGCGTGAAAATCTTCCTCCTTTGAAATTTGCCCGTCTTCCCACCCGGCGAGCCGCAATTGATGCATGAAAAACGACGATGCCCTCGGATGCTCCTGCGATCCGAAACAGGACAGAGAGAGAGAGAGAGAGAGAGAGGGAGAGAGAGAGAGGGAGAGAGTAAAGAGAGACTGAAAGTACGAGTATCATAATTTCAGTTTAACCGACAGGCCAGCCTTCGGCCATGATTTGGTTTACGATCGGTCTAGCCCCGGTATCGTTATAAACTATCGAAATCCTCGCCTCTAACGCAGAATAGCCGCCGACGCCGACGCCGACGACGACGCCGACGTCGTCGCGAACTTATTCCCATTATTTCCGCGGAAACTTTAATTCGCCGTGACCCATTATAACTTTCGCTAACTATCGCACGTCGTGAGCCCATTGTACCTATCCCGGCTACGTCCTACGCTCAAGAATAATTTAGTGCGCCGCCAGCAGAGGAGCCTCGAGCGGAGCGCACAATAACGGGGGATGATAGCGATCTTTCGGCGAGATATCGGTAACCATGACGACCAACATTCTATCGGGAGACCGAAAAGAACGAACCCAAAGAAAACGTGTATCCACCGTTCCGAATATATTGAAAATATCACAGTTGAACAGTTGAAATCTCTGAAGGTGTCTGGCGACAAAAATTATGCGTAACGCGAGGCTTTGCGTCGGAAGTTATAACGGGTGGTGCGGGAGGAAGGAAAATGGAGACTCGTCGAGCAGCGCGATGTTCCGGCGCGCGACGCGTGAAGCAATTTGCCGGCTTGCAAAGGTCGCTTAATAAATCGATACACGCGTTGTTTCTGGCCAGGGCGGCGGATGGGTGCATGGAAATTCTGAGAGTGTCAGTGATCGAGTGTCGGTGGCTGAAGGCAGCGGCATAGAGGAGGAGGGGGGTTGCTGTCGTGGGGTGAGAAGAAAAAGAGAGTGGAGGAAGAGGGAAAACGGAGAGCGGCGCGAAGGAAAGAAAGAGGCGAGAGGAATGAGAGAAACGGAGAGTGCGAGAGAGAGAAAGAGGGAGAAGAGAAGAATGAGAGGGTGGGAGAGCGAATGCGGGGAAGGGATGAAAGTAGGGGCGGCAAGGGTGGGTCGGATTGAATCGAGAGTGTGCGGAGTCTCTGGGTGTTGTGTCGGACGTCCTGCTGATCGATAGCCTAACCTATTAACCCAGTGGGCCGGGGCGCATGCGCCGGGCTCAGCTCGAGCGTAGGCGTCACGGCTGGCTCCCGTGACGTCACGGGACTCGTCGCAATATCGATTGAAAAATCCGGGAAATGTCCCAGGACGTCGACGCGCTGTTCTGGGATTCTGGGCCGCGAGCGGCCGCTCCTACATCGCGATATTCTCGCCGAAGCCACTTCCATCGACCTTCCTACCCTCCCCCTCCCTCTCCCACCCCCGCGAGCTCTCTCGAACTCCGCCTTTTCATCGCGAATAAATGTTGCAAAATATGCTTTCGCCGGTAGCCCGGCTTCACAAAGCGGATCGGCCGCCATAGGAAATTGAACATTCTTTCGGATCTCGGGAGCGCAAAGCTCATCGTTGCTGGTTAAGGAGGATGAGGAAGGAGGGAGGGGGGCTTGTATATGTTTAATGTGTGCAAACGGAAATGATAGAAGCTCCATTCGCCTCCTCCGCGGCAGATTAAAAGCGTATTGGCTGCCGCGAGTTCCCACTTTGTAAACACGATGAAACTTTCGCTCGGTTCAGCGGTACGCTTCCATAATACCCACCCGATACCTCTTCGGAACAACGGCGTGTGTTCGTAAAGTAATCGCGTCGGGTCTTACTGGGATGTCGTCTTCGGAGATTGAAACGGTGCCGCTCGATCGTTCCTGGATGTGCGTGCGTGCGTGCGATCGCCTCTGCGCAGTTTACGTTTTCGAGACGGAATGCAAGCGGGATTAGTTTCGTACGAGTTCTCCTCTTATTATCCTGTCGACACGTGCGCGTCCCGAGAAGCGAAAAATGCTGTGATTTGTAGATCGGATAATGATCTTGCGCGCGGCGCACGCGCCGGACACGCTCGCATGCCGGCCGCGGCCGTTAATGCTATTCGCTCTTTCAAGGTCCGCGAGAGGAAAGCGTCCGGATTTTCCTCTTCCTTTTTTTCTCATGAATATCGCCGCGGCTGCCGTCGGGCGAGTCCGCATTATTCACGCAGAAACTTCCGACGCCTTGGCGCGGGGGGCGCCGATCGTTAACGTATCCAATTTCATTGCTCGCGAGGAGGAAGCGATGGCTTAGAAATTAATATTTCACGCTTGCCTGTGCCTGTCCGGTTTGAGGCGCGCGAAAAATTTTGTACTTTGCGATGTATCGATGCGCCTCGTTACGGTTTTACAATTCAATTCGCGCCAGGCTGAGCTAGACAGCCTGTAACAGGATCGGGGCCCGATCCGTACAACGGGTGGTACGTTGACTCCTGCATCGGATCGTAACTGATCGTAACGCGATTTCGCAATTCGATTGTGCAAAAAGCGAGTGACGTGCCCAATATCACTTACATCATTATTATCCGAGGCGAGCGCGGCCGGCTGGCCGGTTACAGTTTTATAACGTCGCGGCCCCCGGCTCGCTTATCGTACTGTATATGCCTCACAATGGGAGCATGAATTATGCATCGGTCGTCGGCGTGCGCTCACTTACACGTTCGGCAAGTAAATACCGGACGGGAGTACGTATCCTTACTGTGTGCCAGACTCGTCTTGTAAACTACGATTGTCCTTTGACCGCTACGTTAGTTCACGCCTACCTACGACACTTCCCACGTACTTCCGCATTATCTTAACCCTTTCGCTACGGCGCGCCGGAAATATCCGGCGCTAGCGACCCCTTCTCATTTTTACGAAAAATCGAAGGTCGGCGGATCGGGTCGCCCTTTTGCTACCTGGTAGGAGGTCAAAGATAACTGAGTGAGCCGTTTGCCGTTGGTCAAAATTCGGTTTAGTTTAGGAGTTACAGCCAAAAAACAATTGAAAAAATCGGGGTCGAAAAGTGGGCAAAACCTGCGTTCATCCAGCTTATCGCGTGCAGAAGTAATTACTCTCGTATATCGCGCTTAAATCTTGTCGCTGATTCGATGCATGTTCCATCGGAGGTACCTAAGATGGTCGGTGTATCGGCTGTACTCTGTCGCTGATATGGCAGTCCGTGTGTTAAGTAATCAGCCGGTTCCCGTATCTGTTCAACCGGTGAAAGGAGATACCGGCTGCAATATTATTAGTACCGACAGGTTCAGTGCTTATTTCACTCGGAGCGCATCGATCTTCATCGCCCATTAACTAATTGCCAACGTCGCTCGTGGGCACCGCGATCTCTTTCTCACCTCCGGCCCCCTCCTCGCTTTACATTTATTTCTCCGTATCGCCGAACAGCCCGTTTCGCTTCCTCTGCTCTTACTTCGCCTCCCAACTTCCCTCTCGCCGATAATAGAACGTAGCTTCCAATTTACCCGACGATTAAGTTAATTTTCCCGATTTCCAGCAACGTTCTGCCAATTAGACAGCGTAATCCTCGTACTCTCGGCCGGAAATAGGAATCGTAGGTACCCGGGGCCCATTGTTGACGGACAGTGGCCGGCGCGGTTAGGGTTTTATCTGGAGCAGAATAATGGGTGCCAGTTTCTTGGCAAGCCCGATCACGTGACGCGGAAGATAGTCAATTCAAGGTTCATTATCGTCTGCCCGCGCGGTATTCGCGCTCCCCATCGTCGAATCGATGAATATGTTCGTTCGATCGAAAATGTAAAACCGATCGTGCCGAACGATTTCGGCGCAAAACGGAAAGAGAGCCGAAAGTCGAAAACCGATTGCTACGTTTCCCACCGGGCATTATTCAGATGGGCAACAAAGCCGCGAGTTCTAATTTCGGATGATAACGGACGCTGGATCGACGTTCGACGTTTATCCGGCCATTTTTATGCGAAAGAGCCGGGATCCGAAGGGCGAACGGGCGCGCGCGCGCGCTCGAGCGAACGATCGAAAACCATAAAAGGGCTGATCGGGTTCTCGTTTGAATTTCAATTCGCGCCCGGCAGCGCCGCGGGCGTAATGACTTTTGCCGAGTATTTCGATGAAAATAACTTTTCCGCCCCGCGGAGGCGCAGTCGAGTGCGACCGGAAGCGCTTATGCGCGCGCGCAAAAAAAAATAACAAAATATCGAGGGCGGAGGAGGGTGCGCCCGACGATTCGCGCTCATTTTCATTCGTCCCTGTCCGCTCCGACGGAGCAAAATTCGACCGACAAAGATTCGCCTCCTGCCGGCGGCGAGCGCCGCGACGCGAATAATATTTGCCCCGCTTTTAACGAGCCAATTTTAATTCCGCGCGATAACGCGCCAAATTATTTCCACGGCCTTTTCCGTTCTCGATTTCCCGCTCGCGTTTCGCTTTCCGAGAGGAACAAGGGGGAGGGTGGGAGGCGGAGAGAGATGAAGTGATTCGTCGGCCAACGCGTCGCGACGCTCTCGCAGGATTTATTCGGATTTTTAATCGGCGAAACTGAGGCAGCTGGGCGATAGTCGCGAAGTTTCGAACAGAATTCCGACACAATCGTCCATTCGGGTGCGGGAGCAATTTTCGACGCGCGAATAATTTCCACGGAATGACGGAAGTAGAAGAGTGCGACGATTTTCGCGGCGTGACGTATATACTGTGCGGAGAGTGAAGAGTACTCTCCGGACAGACGAGAATTTGATACCTCTATCTTGTAGCTAGTTCAAATTGCAGGCGACCAACTGACATATTCCATTCCGTGGTCATTCGTCGATCAGCAGCAAAATTGCAACGATTTTTAACTTATTTCCATATATCCGCGCAAACGATTCCCGGTGAAAAAATTCAAAAATTATTTCAATCGTCAATTCGACATTTCCGTTCTTCTTACACTCTCAGCAAAAGTTTCTACTGTACAGTGTCGACTCTAATGCGGTTTTCATCCGATGAAAATGTCTCGAAACTGTTCGCAGAATATTTACTCGAACGAAATGAGGTATACGAGCCAACTTTCGCGCGATACGAGCGAGGCTTCCGTTTTCCGTTTCGGGGAGTAAATTGAGCAGAGTGACTCGGGGCCGGTTTCACTTTCCGTTCGGTCGATCATCGCGTAGATTCGCGCGACTCTTGCACGAACCCCGTCATCGGAACCCGAGCGAACATTCGAGATATTCGCGTGCGATACGGCCGATACATACGAATATATATTCGGATTGAAGTAGCGTTCGAACGGGACGGCGGGGAGGGGAGGGGGGCGAGAGGGGTGACTTTGAATTTACGCCAAGAGTTCGCGCATTTCGGAAGTTACGATGCATTGCCCGCACACACTAGCTCGCGCGCGCGCGCGCGCGCTCACATTTATTCCCTTTTGTCGCGGGGCTTCTATCCGCTGCGCTTTTGGCTTTTTCGGTAATTGGAAAGCTTTCGAGCGGCGACTTTTCGCCTTCCTCCAAACTTTCCTCCCCTCCCTCCTTTTTCACCCGCCTCTGATACCGGAGCAATAGCAGCGAATGATATAACTTTTTCCCCCGCACCCCCATTCGCATTTGGAGGCAGGCTGTAGGCGATAGTTTGGGTAAACGAACGGATTACTTTTCGTCGTCGACGATTGGATTCCAACGAGGAGACCGTCCATTAAGGCATCCCTCGCGATTATTTATGTGCCGAGCGTTAATAGTTCGGCGGTTAACCTGGCCTTTATCGGCTGGCACCGTTTCACGGCCAACATACACCCGGGGCCTCCGATGCTTTACGACGCCGGCAGTAAAACCGCACGATTGCGGTCCTTAGCTCGCGATACCGTCGCGATTGATAACGACCCTCTCATTCCGCGAGGTCACCCCTTTTTACCTATCGCCCACCGCATCGCGCTTCATTCCCACCCGTTTCAGTTTTGGCGCGCTCAAGCGGCTCGTATTTTCCGACGTACGACCGATTTCCGCTCCGCGCCGTACATTCGAATATTGTTCCTTATCGCGACAGGCCAGATACGCGGTCGGCAGAGAGAGAAAGCAACCTTTTTATCTTGCCATCGAGCCCACGTCGCCATTGCCGGCGGTTCGAATTGATATTCAACCGCGGGCAAGCACCAATCTGTTATCGTTGCATCGTTGAATCCCGCAGCATCCAGGCGCGCATTCGGCCGTGTGGCGAGCCGGCAGCCCATTTGCGTATCGTTACACGCTTCCCATCCAGTTTCAACGCTTCAGCGATTCGTTATCGTTACAAACGTCCGACCCCGGCCAGCTCCAGAGACGTCTCCTGCTAATTCGCGCGATTGATTCCGCGAAAATTTCCCAGTCCGACGCAGCCCGCGGAAAATCAATCTGGCCGAGTGCGATCTCGCGTCTCAGGCTGGATCGTCTGCCATGGCTTTGATCGCTCGATCAATGTCTGACGGAGTCGTTCGAGTCGTTTGGCATTCGAAGCCGAGACGCTTTCGTCGCCAGACCGCAGACCTGACTTTTCTCCGCGTTGAGTACTGGAAGGTGCTTCTAGAATTCTCGGAGAGAGGCCCGTCGTCGGTTCTTTTAATCTTAAAGCGATTAGAGCCGTAAAGCTAGCGCGATTATCCGACGCATGCGACCTAATCGACGCACGCGCGATTGGCAAAGCACGGCCGTCGACGTTCAATTTACAACCGCACGTCGGTACGTACACCTACGTGTACGCTTACCTGCGCGCACTTAGCTATAGCCCTGTCCCGGATTCCGGCGCATTCGTCAATGGCGTGCTTTGATGTGGGTGCCCGCTGCCCGACAGAAATACGCCGAGCGTCGTTTTGTCGGAAGATTTTATATCGGTGCCGCCCGACGAGCGCCTTTTCAAAGCGAGCGGAGCGAATGTAATTTGATCCGACGAATGTTTACTTCGCGGCCTCCCCGTTATTGCGTAACGCCGTAAATAATTTGCGCGCCACACGGCGACTCGACTGGATTCGTCTTTCGGTCGTCGCAGACGTCGAGGATCTGCGAAGTCGCGATATATCGTAAATTTGTACCGTCCGTCCGTCCGACGAAGACTAGGAAGTGACCGACGATAATAGCGGTCTAGGTGCGCGCTTGTGTCATCGGGGCGCGAATTTTCGCGGATATTTTTGGTACGAGTGGGCAAGGGCGCCCGCGCGCCCAATCGCCATTGGCCTTGCCAAACGACGCGTCACACTTTATAATACGCTTATATGCCCCGTTTATATTTGTTATCGGCGCGCCTGCGCACCGAGTTCGCCTCGCAAAATTGCTCTACGAGCCGCGGGCTCGTGAATCACTGGCCTTTTGTCCCCGCCATTATACGCGTCGCGGGGCTGTACTTTAACATCGGTTCTAATCTATTGGCCAGAGACAATATGCAAACTATTGTTTTTGTCCCGGGTCTCATGATTGATCGGTTGCTTCTTCAATTTTGTACGGTTTACGAGCGGCCGAGCATTGTTCGGTAATGCTATCCCGCTTGCGAATTTATTCGTACACCGTTCGCGAATCGTATTACAAGAACTGTCAAATTGGATTGTCGTAAGACTCCGCTTGCTTCTTTGCCAAAGTGCTCGAGGAGGACAGTGGCGTAGGTGTCGAGTCTCAAATATATTCTTCCGAGCGTTGTAAACACCGGCTCGGCCTCGATTATGAAATGACTAATTTCCTGGCCAACGTTTCCAACTAGTTACGGTACTGAGTATCGGCCTTGAAGCGAGACAGAATCGGCGGGGCGAGGAGGGGGCGAGGAGGGGGAGGACGGGGAGTCACGCTCAATTAAGTTCGCGAAATGAATTTTCTGGCAACCGGAGGGTCCACATGATTATCGCAGCCGAGATCGAACTATAACGCAATTATATCGAATCCGCATTCTCAGCGTCTATATCTTGTCCGTCTAATCAGCTTCCTGCTATCCGCAAACACAACAAAAGACAAAGCGGAAATAGAAAAGAAAAACGTATCGAAAACAAGCCAAAAATAAAGGCGTCGGATAAAAATAGCGTCTACCGGCCGAAGGAGTTAGCGTGGAAAGAATTGAATGAAATTAAAGCGCGCGGAAATATTCCCATTCTGCCTTTCTATTTTTCCGCTTTTTCAACCTCGCATTTTCTACTTTCGCGCTCGGCGTAATGGAAAAAGGAAGCGGGCACGGAGATGGACGAGGGGGTAGGCTCGGAATTAAAAAGAGTTTTCGCGCCGGAATCATAGCGTGGAGAGGATGGTAGGTGGATAGGGGGGGGGGGGTGGCCGTCGATGTTGTCAGTCGCATTTAATGGAGCAAACGAGTTTCGGTGAGCGCATCGGCGACAAAGTTGCGACTGTAGCGAGATTACATCGTCGCGTACGAGAAGGTCGTAGGCATTACGAGGCAACGTACCTTCCCTTCCCTTGCCGAAGATAACTCGGGGAATTATGGCAACGAGCTAACGGCAGCGACCTTTTCCTCGCCGTTCGGGCCGCGACCCGTTTGGCGCAAATTAACTTTAAAAATAGAGTGCCGTTGTAGCGCGAGACGCTCTCGAGCGCCACGCACGATCCGCATGTAGAGCATTCTTTTTCATTCACTCGTGAGTAGTCAGTCGAGCCAGTCACATGATTCATGCGGTCAGATCTTGACTGTCGTAGGAGAGGAAGAGTTTGATTCAGGCATCGATTTTCGAGGATTGTCATCTTGATAAGGGCTAAGCTTTACGCGTCCTGTATTCTGCAAGATATTAGAGCCAGTCAGTCACGTGATTCATGCGGTCAGATCTTGACTGTCGTAGGAGAGGAAGAGTTTGATTCAGGCATCGATTTTCGAGGATTGTCATCTTGATAAGGGCCAAGCCATACGCGTCCTGTAGTCTGCGAGATATTAGAGTATAGTGGCACAGCTTCGGCCCAAAGAAAACCTGTCACGTTCACAGAGTCAGTATGGTCGAATTTTTCCGGATGTAACCCAATGTTCCGTTCATCGAACGTACTTGCGGTAGTATAGAAGTAGTGGTGGTTATATAACGAATGCCCTGTGATACCATTTCTCATGTGGGGTTTAAAAGTACTCCACTCACAATAAATGTCTGTATCTCGATAGCCTGTCCGAGAGGATTCAGGATAGGTGTCCGACTTCGTAGCAGAGTTTCATCGCCTTTCAGGTGCTGCCACGTCCGAGCACGTGCTTCGTGTATTTCCGCGTATGTATCGGTAGCTCTGCCAACCGTTACGCAATTAGCGACTACATAAACATTAGCGGAGCTGGCCGAGTACCAAGCGGCTCGAACTTTGTCACTGCGGAGGTGCAAATCAGTGTTTACCTCGGCGACGTTTTGCGCGATAAACCGACAAAAGGTCTCGGTTGGCGGTACACAAAATTTTGCACGTTTCATCGCGGGATCTAGTCTAACGACATGCGAGTGGAGAGATGAAAATGTTCGGTTCGGTTGACGGACGAAGACTGACGTTTCGTTAACCGGAAACAGGAAGGATGAGCAGGAGGAAGTCCCGTTGTTCTTCGCGGACTTCCTAGTCGGGCCGGTCTTCGTGGCAAATTATCAATGTCACGTCTCACGACGGGTTTCTTTCGCAAATCCATTTAGCGCCCCTCGTTACGTCTCTCGTTCTCTTCTTGTTCTTTCTCTTCTTTCTTCCGCTGGCCCACCTTTAGTCCTCTGTCATTCATTTTCGGGTGACGACGCGTTAAATATAGTCCCTGTCGTTCGGTAGAAAATGTTTACCTTCCAACCGTAAGAAGAGGGCGAGATGAAAGATGGAAGAAATGTGGGTGGTAAAAATGAAAAGGAGAGAAGGCGTTCAAGTAATGTGGGGATGATTTGCAATAAGAAGTGATGGGTTTATTAAAACAAAGATCGGTGTTTAAATAAACCTACATATATTCCATGTCTATTTTTGCCAATACAATGCCATATATACCTGTAAAGTACAAGACTAATTATGAGTAAAACATACTGGCCATACTTAGTCTGCTACGCAACTTATGCGAGCTACAGGTCGTTCGAAACTCTTCCGAATCAATCTTCCGCGAAGACACGAACATTTCTTCGCGATTGCGAAAACAATGCTGCTGAGCGACTACGGTGGGAGGGGGTCGATTCAAAGTTCTGTCCGCAAGAGGCCTTTTGCAAAATCAGCGCTCTCACCGCCGTTACCACACCCGTCACTTTATTGTCAGCGCAGCGAACGTCGTCTTTGTTTGCCTCCGATTTTCTGCCTTCGCGCAAGAAGCAGGCGCCCCACAGTGAAGTCAACGTTCCCCAGACCGCTAGGATCTATAGATCGGCAGTTTTCCTTCTTCGATCGCGCCTCCCACCCATGAGAAAATTACATTTGCAATCGGTTTTCCTTCAGGAAAATTAACGAACATCAAAGGGGAGTTGGCAGGGAGTTGCTCGTTATTTTCGTTGTTCTTAACCGGCCTGCGACGTATCGGGATTACGGTCGTCTCGGGTTCTAAACGTTTCCTTCCCGATTCATTCGAGCCGCGTGACGCAACCGGGCGGAACTTAATATCGTCGCAGAAATGATGCAACCGTAAGCTCATTACGTTGACCTTCGCCGACGTCAGTTCCCTCGCTGAACGAAAGGCGCACGTCGGCGGCTCCTGGGCAAAATCGGCCTCGCGAGAAAGTCGCGAATCGATTCTGTCAATTCGAACGGACGCCGATCTGACGTCGTGCGTCGTGCGTCGAGCGTCGGCTCGCGAGGCCGCGCAAATTGATTGTTGTCGCAATGAAATGTTACGCGCTCAAGTTGCGACAACTTCGGCCGCCGCGTAAAGCGAGGCGGGCCTTGACATCGAGTGTTGACAGAACTCCTTTGAAAAGAGGAGATACCGCTCGAGGAGATATACTGGGTGCGCCGGAAGTCGCAATGAAACTGCACCATGTTCCTCCGCTCATTTCATCATTTCTTCGCTTACTCTTATTTATCGTTAAGGGCGAGAGTTCAATTCTTGAATCTTCTTGCGTTGTAATTCCGCCTCGGAGTACGGAGAAGCATTACGAATTCGAGAGGAATGTTTCTCTTTCGGCCACTTTCTTCGGCGCTGTTTCCTTACCCTTAGAAACACTGTTTACTCCGAGCGAGGCTAATAGATTCCCTGCGAAACCGCAGGCGGTCGCGAACGCTTGTTACGCCGCTCCTCTAACCAATGTAGTTAGACGGGTAGATTGAATTACGAATCGAACGCGTGCGCGACTCCGTCCGAGGATGCGATTTCAATTTCTTAACCTCCCCTTTTTACAACTTCGCCTGGCCGTACTCTCAGCCTGCTGCCCGAAGTACGACGTTCGACGTTTATCGGACTTCGTTTAATCGGGAGGAGGCGGAATGCGAAAGAATGTGAGCCAAACGGACGTGCGATAGGACGATGATAATTGATTTTAGTAGTCTTTAAATATGTCAAGAGGGACGTTCGGGATAATCAATGTGACTCGTATGTCGAACAATTTAACAAATAACAATAACAGATATATATATTTAACACTAACAAAATATAACTAATAACAATGAATACTAAGTGGAGGTAAATATGTGTCGAAGCACGAACTATCCAAAGGTACGAACTAAAAAGTTATATAAGAAGGAATGAATCGCGGTGCGATGTTCGCACCTCAATATATATCTGAGGATAACTCTTATCACCGGACATACAAAAAGGGTACCGTTCGGTAAGGGTTCCTGCAGGCACACGCATGCCAGGTAGGCTACATCGACTATACGATCGTGCCAGCCGCTAATGCTATCTTTTTAGGAAAATCTCCTCGCCAGTCGGTAGTCCCTCTGGCGAAGAAAACAAAGTTCTGCGGAGGCAAGTCCAAGTTTATGCCGTTCCATTCTCTCCTCGGCTCGAAAACGCCCCCGCCGCGTCCCGCCGAGAAACCGGCTGGCGACGTAATTGCAACGCCATTGTCGTTTCTAATTAAACTTTGAGCGTTCGGCAATTAATCCTTTTTTACCGAGAATTCGAGATTGCGCGAGCGCCGGCGAATGCGGGGGGATTTATAACTTTTCCGGGGCGAGTTATGAGGATGCCGTTAGCATTGTTTTAAATGGGCTGTCCGTGATCGAGGCGGAGGTGGAGGATTGTACGGGGTAATGACGGTATTTTCTTCGGGACTTGTCGAGAGTTGTCGAAAGACGTCGATCTTCTGTCCGGCTCGAACAAGGTCGCGAAGAAGCGAACGTAATTGTCTGAAACTTTGTTCGCGTGCAAATTGGCCAGGACGTTCGTCGGGTACGTTCCTCGGCGACGTCCGTTGTCCTTTAACGGTACGACCGTGTTCGTTTTGCTTCGCTCGTGAAACCTAATGTAACTGTCCATTGTCGACGCTGTAAAGTGGCCCCCTGGAAGCTGGCACTTAATTTTTTGCCGAACGACGCAAAGACAGAAGAGATCGCAGAAACGTCCTCCGTCGAAGATTAGGCTATCTCGCTGTCATCTGCGCTGTCATCTGCGCCGTCGCTTCTTTTCGAACATCCCGATGGACTTCTTTCGTTTGATTTTCGTGACATTGGTCCGTCTTTGTCTTAAATGTAAGAATTTTCGGCTGTGTGAAACCAAGAGCTTCCGAAATATTTCTGTTAAAATAAAAATTAAATCAGATTTAACAGAAATACTTCAGTTAAAATAGAATTAAATTAAATCACCTTGGCCTTACACACGCCGAAAATTCTTACATTCTTTCGCTTAATTCGCCCGATAGTCCGTCCTCGCTTCTCGACTGCTACATCCGATTCGTATTCTCGGAACGAGTATCAGGAAAGTCTAGGCGTCGTACGGGGGATTCTTCGGACTGCGAGGCATCCTAATCGTCGGTACGTGCGAACAAAGTCGTCTCCGTAACGCATAGCCTGCTTCGCGCCGACGGAGGAGCGATTAGTCAAACGAGAGAGAGATTCACGGCATCGGATCGTCCGTAATTTTCCGCGATCAATCCCGATCGCAGGATACAGGTGCGCAACGCTGCAAAGTACCTCCTGTCCTCCCGGATTACTGCCGTACGCCTCGAAAAAACGTGGGACGCTCCGGAAGATTCGGCAGGGAATCCCTCCGAGTGGCAAACTTTCGGTCTTCCCTCGATCCTCGGAACTTCCGGCGAGAGTCGTAAACTTTCGAACGGACCGCCGGCTGGACGACGAGTCCACAGTCTTCCTCGAGAAGTTCAGGCTCACCTTGAGCGTAATCCGAGTCCAGCGCGAATTTCCATACGCGATCAGCGCGGATCCCAGCCAAGGTTCGCTCGCCATTGTCGTCGGCGAGACGTTCGCGACGCGGATCGACAGAATGCGAATCGGCGGGAGTAGGCAGCTCGAGGGGGAGGTGGGACGAGAGACGGAGACCATCGCGACTCCGGGGGAGAAGCTGCCTTACGTAATACCCACTCCGGGCCGTCTTTTATTTATGCTCGACACCGTCGTAATTTCAGAGGAACGTCGCGCGATTACTCGCAAGACCGCCGAGTACCGGTATCCCGGGATCTACAGAGTCGTTATTTTAGCCTTCTTCTCCCGCGGATTCCCCCCCTCCGCCTTCTCGTGCCAACAGCCAGTTGAAACTTCCTTCTCTCTTTAACGCCCGCTGACGATGAATTAGTTCGCTGAAGGGTTCGTACATTGATGACAGGGATGACAGGGATGACGATAGGCATGACGATAGGAATGACGATCGGGACAGAAGACGAACGTTCGTTCTCAATTAATTTTATTAATTCCCCGCAACCCCCGATCCGTGTCTACCACTCTCCCCGAGACTCCGATCGTGATTAAATGCGTGCCGGCGAACGAGATCCGCGAGTGCATCGCTGATTACGCAACGGAATCGATCCTGTAATGTAATGAATGCGTCGGGCATAAACGTCTTATGGGAGGTGAACGCTCGGCGAGAATCTGTTAAATCTCTGCAGCGCGAATGTTTGTCGAGAGTGTCAGCGATACTCTCCGGCTTGCGATTGACGAGCGTCGACAACTGTACGTACAGATTAACGATAAATCTTCAAGTTACGGCGAAGCACTCAGTCTGATTTCCTACGGCAGTCTCATTAGAGACCGAGGAATAATCGGGATGATTTTCTGGCTGGAAATTGATAAGGAAGTTAATATATCGTATGTTCAATGTCGGATCAGGCTTCTTGCCAGAACTTTTATCGTCAGACTCACGTTCAGCGAACAATGAAACTGAACGGCCTTTAAGCTCGGTTCGAGAGGTACAAAATTTCATTTTTTGATCGAACCTTTCGTACACCTGTCGTTCGTCGTTATTACGCCGATCGTCGGCGTTTGGACTGGCAACGAGCGCAGTGGATATCAAACATCGTTGATTGCGCGTCGTAACGTAAATATGAAGAAATTCGCGTGCGCGCACACGCACTCGGAGGTCGGGTATGGTAGTGGTGAGCACACATGGCGCCGAGAGACGGTCGTCCCACATCGCAGGGCGATATTGCGCTTTGCATCGCGAGACAATGTGCATCGGGCGTTTAACGAGACGGCAGGGACGATATTGCCAGCCATTGAATTACTCGCCTTCAGCCCCGGATACATAATGTATCGCCATTACGAAATCGTCGTAGACGACGAGTCGACCGTTTTCTTGTGGCCGCCTTCCACTTCTTCTTCTTCTTCTTCTTCCCCTTCTCCATCTCCATCTTCCTCACCCTCTTTTTACCTCGCCGCTCGACAAAATCCATCCGACGAACAGAGAAGATTGAGTAGAAAGAGAGAAGAGGTGCCTCAAAGGGTGCTGATGGGGGGAAGGGGGAAAATTATACGAACTGGCTCGTGCCGCGATTCTTTTCCTTTTTATCTTTGCATTTATTTATTAGCTACGACAACACCCTGCCCTGTTCGAGGCGCGGGATTTAGCGCGGTTAAAATTTATCGGCTTCCGCGTTCACTTCCTCCTTCTTCCGCCTCGAATACTCCTTCCTTTTTCGACCCCTCTGTTGATACACTTCTTTTCAGTCGCCGGGGGGAAACACTCTGATTGCAATATAAATTGCGGTTTACCTCGTAGGGACAATGTAGAGTGTACCGCGCGGTTATCGAACGCAGAAGCTACCGATACACTCCGCCGAGGAGGAGGGGAGAGAAAAAAGAACAGTGAAATCAGAAAAGCCGCAAACTGGATCGAGGTAAAGGCGGCGTGAGAAGAGAGAGAGATAACGATACAGATAGAGTAATAGAGAGAGAGAGAGAGAGAAAACGTTACCACGGAACGTTACACTCGCAGTTCCGCGGCTCGCGTATGCGAAAAGGAATTTCCAGTATTTTTTCGTCTGGAAGGAGGTCGCTCCATGAATTAATTCGCAATCGTCCGGCGCTCTAGTCCCAGGGAAAATGATATGCGCGCGGAATATTATCGCTCGATTCTGCTCGATCGAGCCGTGCCGAACGCTTAAATTTGCGCAATTTCGAGTCGTCAGCAATGTACTTTTCTCCTCCTACTCCCCCTTTCTCCCTCTCCCTCCGCCTATCTCGTCGGCCGCACGCACTCGCAATGCGCAACGATAATTAGACCACCGTAACGTAACCTCAATTTTTATTATCGGCCGACTGTTACCTAGAGGCTGCTGCTGGTGCCGGCCTGTGCATGACTGTGCTGCAAATCGGAACAAAAGAGTGTCAAGGCGATCTCTGTCGCGCACGACCTCCTCCTCCTCCTCCTCCTCCTCCTCCTTCTCCTCCTCCTCCTCCTCCTCCTCCTCCTCCTCCTCCGCCTTCTCATCAAACCTGGACCGTCGTCCGGTGAAAAACGTCCCCGGCATTATCAATGCCCGTCGCGCAAATAATCTTCAATCAATCAGGACGATATATCGAAAGGCTTATATTTGCCGCTCGAGTCGATCTTTATTGCCTCAAACACGCGGAAGGCAATTTGTTCAAATCAACTCCCCAATCGTCTCTCCCTCCCTCTCTCTCTCTCTCTCTCTTTCTCTTTCGCCCCCGCTTACTCTTTCCCGGTCTCTATACCTCACCATTTTCCGCTCGCTACCCTTATTCCCAACCCTCGCCTTCCATTTCAAAGCTCCTCTGGCTACTATACGCCGAGCGGGCGGTGTCTCCTTTCGCTCGCGACGTTTTTCGGCCTCCGCTGGCGGCAGGAAGGTGTACTCGAGAACCAATCTAGCGAATGTAATAGAAACGGCGAGCGAATCGCGCTGAGAGCCTCCGACGCTTTCGGATCGTCGGAAAATGCGATATCAAAGGGGCAGCCTCCGCTCGGAGTACACACGTCGAACTCTTACCAGCTTGCGCTCGGGACAGAAGGGGGTTGAAGCAGGGTACGGGAAGGAGGGGGGTGAGGAAAGGAGTGAAGGGAAAGACTGCCAGGCGTCTGTGTTCGGTGGATTGAAGTTCGGGCGGGTTCGGCGCACCGGATCGCGCGAGGAAAAACAAAATTTGTCCTCGGCGCCGGTTGACGGCGGAGGCGGAGGAAAAGGGGGAGGCTTCGATGGACAGTCGGCATCGAACGGGAGAAAGTCGAAGGACGCGCGCGGCGCGAGGCTGAAATTCCAATTTCCGCTTTAGCCTATTACGCGATGCCGCAGATCGGGACGTATGTCCTTTCAAAGAGGCGAACTCGACGGGTCGGTACGTGCTTCAAATCGCTAGCGGGCGCCCTCCCGATTGCGACACTGGATTCGAGTAGTGGGAGAGGGGAGTGGGATGGGGGCAACCGGCGTCTTTTCGGACTCGATCGAGTTGAAAACGTTCGGCAGCGCGTACACTCACTCTCGGCCACTCGTCATGCGGACTTTCTTTCGCTCGGCCTGCTGCCAGTAGGGCTGGCCGAGAATTCGTAAACACGCGTCTGTTCGCGGACGGAAAGCAGTATAACAATTTTATCGTTTCGAATACAAGTACTGAAACTAAGATAGGTTAAGTGGGATAAGCAGAATGAAGAAATAAGATGGACTAAGGAGAAGTCGTAGGAGAAGATGTAACCCGCAAAGGAACATAATAAATAAATACAGTACAATACAAGTACTGATTACATCGAGTGTCATAAGGCTTCTTTAAAGGTTCGAAGTAGCGATAAAAATTAATTACGAGTATCTTGATGCAAAGAGGTCTCTGCAGTAGGTACAAGAGTTCGTTCTTCGTGCAAGACATTTGATCATCGCTGACACTCGGAATGTGAGATTTCGCCATGCACGGTTGGACTTTTCCTCGGCCACCGAGAATCCTCTTAGCGAGAATGTCCGGCGACCTTCCGAGCGTATCAGTCCGAGCCTGTGCCGATCCAGAAGCGTTAAGTCTCGCCACCGGGTAAACGTTAATGCCATCCGCCAACAAAAGGAGTGCGGTCCGAGGCGTGTTGCCGCAATAATTTCGCTGCCAGTGCGCGCGCGCGCGCGCGCGGGCGCAATTCGCGACCAGAGGCAAACACGAAGGAAGCGCGAGCGAACGAGATCGTTGTTTGCACTCTCCATTCCCTCCCGTTTCCCCTCCCACGCAAACGCTCTCGCATTCTTCCTCCTCGTTCTCACCTCCTCCTGCCATTCAAACCCTGCGCAGTTCCCGCAAAATCCTGCTACTTTTAATTCCTCATCATTCGAATTTCATTACCTCACGTCGTCTTTTCCCGCCTATCCCGCGAATTCCTGCGTCTCCCCTTTGTTCTCGTAACCGTCAGTAGAATTAGCGAGTCTTGCAAAGAATTTTTTCCACCGTGTCGCCACCATGCAAATATTTGCAGGAGCGTGGTCCCAACCGTTCGGATCGCGGAATATTCATGGGAGTAAGGGCAGATAGGAAGCGCCACCCCTTCTCTTCTTCGCCCTCTCCACCCCTTCCCCTTATCAGCCCCGCTCGCGGGCTGGCAAAGTCAAACGTCGAAAAAGCGTAATTTGGCACGCGGCTCGCTCCGCCGTTCGTTAGAGAGCAAAAGTAAGACGCAGCTTTTTCTTCGCCACTCTTCCACTAGCTCCTGCGGCCAGCTCGTCCTTGGAAGCGGAAACTGGGCTCTTTAACAAGCTGAAAGCGCGCGCGTAAGCGCTCGCCGAGCGCCCAAAACTTCGGCCATCGACGCCGACCGTCGTCAGGCTGGCATTTCAGCGCGCGCGGTCGCAAAATGTTGACGTCGTTAGAGGAGCTTGCGCTTGCCCGGGGGTTGCAAGGGGGCGGTGTCAAAGGTAACGTCAGGGTTGCGCGAGGTTGAAAATTCGAAGCGAGTCTTATCGTCGGCTAAATAACAAGGCTGCCACGGACGGGCTCGCCTTTGCAAAAGGTGTCGCTGTCGACGGCAAATATGTTCCTATTTCCAACCCCACACTTGCCCCCCCCCCCCACCCCCCCTCGCTGCGTCGTCAGGCGTCGAGGTGGCTTCCGCGAAGGCGTATAACAACGCGCCTTTAAAACGCACTAATGAGTTTGCGCTCGCCGCGATAATTGCCAGACGTGCCGCTCGCGTTTTAACCGTTCTGCGGCGGAAAAACATTATCGTGTCCGACGCTCGGCGTCGCTGGTGGCCGTCAATTCTTCGACGCTCGGTCGTTAATTGACAATGGATCCGATGCGTCGAAAGAAACAGGTCCCGAAGTCATTTTTGTCTATTTCTCTTCATGCGAAATCCGCTTCCATCACAAATTGCGCCGGTAATATCACAACGACGTATACATACACATATACATGTAACACCGAAGAAATTTCTCTGTTAGTCAGAAAAAGTTCGAACGCTAATGCTTCGGCATTTATTCATTATCGGAAACGCTGAAATAATTTCCACTGTTTCTCTCCGGATTTTATGCGCTTTCGGATAAGTTCGAGTTCCGGGAGTTCCAGGATTCGCCTGGAAAAACTTGGAACGACGGAGGCGGATATGTGGACGGCGTTCGGGAGTGCCTCGGTAATTAAAAAGAAAACAAGCTAACGCGGCAAAGAGCGCGGATTCGCAAACAAGCCGAGAGCTAGTCCGAATTATGGAAGCTTCGCTCTTCTACGCTGTGAAAATTCAATTTTCATCGATGCCTCCCTCCCCCCACCACCCCTCTCCTCCGTTCCCGACGTGCGCCGGGAATAATTCTTGGGAAATGGCCTTACCTCTCGCCTCGCCCCGGGATATACAGGGTGCGCGCGAATGGGATTCGAGCGTTCGGGCGAGGAACGGTAATTGAAAGAAAAACAGGCGAATCGCGTCGGAGGTGGAAAAAGGAAGAGCTGACCCGTGGAAGCGTAAGATGAACGAATGCATCGATGGCCGTTTAATTTTTTGTGCCCGATCGTGCCCGAGCTTTACCGGCGGATCGCGCTAACGAGCATGCACGGCAAACGAGGCGCTTTGATCTCGTCGACTCGTCGATTGAAAGATCGGCGAGCTTGCCGCGATGCGAGCGGAAAAAAAGTCTGACGGACGCCGAGTGACGCGAATTGATCGGAAAGCATCGCAAAAGTCGGAAACAAAGGGAAATGGCGTCGCGCGCGAGAGTGGGGTGCGTCTCTGATTTATGGGCTTGTTAGAGTTTTCAGTCATTTACAAGGATAATTATGTTTGGCTTGAATTTATGTCCTGTCTTCCGTTCTCTCCCTCTCTCTCTCACTCTCTTTCTCTCTTCCTCTTCTTTATCTCTGATTCTTCACCAGAACGTATCGAGCCCCAGCACGCAAACTGGTTTTCGACCAGGCCCAGGAGGCTGAACCCGGCACGGTTCGTTAATCTGCGCACACATTCCGAATCCTCGTTCGCTAATCGATGGCAAACGAAAGGACGCTTTTCAGAAAGAGGTCCGGCGGTCTCGTTTACGGTTTCGAACGCGAAAGAAATGCACGCTTGAAGCCTTGCGCGCGATCCCGGTACGTTTTGTTGGAACAAGGATCGGCTCTGGGTCGAAAAAGTGGCGGACTGGTCGGGATTATCGGGAAAACATGCGGCGTCGATATGAAAGGGGGTCAAACGAGTCTTTTAGGTTATCGACGGCCGCGAAGGAGGCAAACTCTGCGAATGCAGAAGCGTGCGCGCGCGCGCGCGCGATAATTTCGTGCAGGACGATGATACACGCGCGGAATGATAAATCAACCGTGCTGACTCCTTTCCGATTCACGTGCGGAGACTAACCTGACCGTTACGGGCAGAAAATGAGAGTGCGTTAATCATCGCGATCTTGTCGAACGTACGGGAAGATAAATAACGCCGATGGAACGGAAAGCGTTCCGTTAAGAGAAAGGATCGAGAAACGGAGGAGTCAATTAAGAGAAACATTAATTGAGCCGTTCGACGGCCAAATCGATTAACGACACTTTTTCCGGCTGGACGGAATTTTACTCGCAAACTAATTGAATTGCAATTTATGAAAGATACAGCGCATTGCAGCAGATTCTGTAATGCTTATTTAATTTTCCGCGCAGATGGAAACGTTGAAATCCATACTGTTGCTTCATGTGCCTCTCTGTTTTCCGGAGTTAATCGATTTCACGGCTCGATCGAGCGAGTCGATTCTACTTTTATGCACTGTGCATGTGTTAAGCGAAAACGCGTGTGTTCACGGGTTCGACGGAACGAGAAAATTGCGACGTCTCGCGCATCCGCCGCGCACATTCGTTACCTTTATCATCGAACTACCTAGCGCCGGTCCCGAAATAATTAGCATTCTAATGTATGTATCTGCTTATCAGCGAGGCGCGGCGCTTTGGTGGATGTAGCTTTGCATGTTAATCTCCGTGGGAAATTACGCGACCCACACCGGCAACCAGCCGCGACGCCGAACACGTTGCTCTCTCAGCGGCAATCGTCCGTCTTTCCACCAAATTTTCGATTTCGAAAAGTTCGTTCACCCCCTCGGCCAATTTCAAACTCCCGCCAACGTTTCGCGCCTAGCGACATAATTCTTCGCATGAAAATTGCAGGCTCACCTTCCGGAAGAGAAATAAGAGTGCTTTATTACCGAAGGATAGAGTATAATTATTTTTAATCTACTAATTTCCTGCGATTTTGAGATACGGCAAGAGAACGATTCTCTCTACAGCTGTTTTCAGACCTGAGTCTTGAATAATTTTTTTCTTTTCTGACGATTGCTACTCGGATTTCACACTGTTTGCGAGTTCGATGTTTTTAATCTACCAATTTCCTTTTTTTCCCGATTTTGAGATATACCACAAGAACGATCAGCGAACAGCTGTTTTCAGACCTACGTTCTGAATAATCTCTGTCCCGTCCAAGGATTGTTACTCGGATTGTTCGCGTCGTTTGCAAGTTCGACGACGTTTTCTAAACGCCGCCTTCTGCCGACGCACGAAGTTCGGACTCGAAAGTTTGCCCGCCGGGCAAAGGTGGAATCGTCGGCGAGCCCGGCGAAGTTTCTTTGTCGAAGCTTGCGACTTTCGCGGAATGCCGCGATTATTAGCGTCAGACGAGTCCCTGCTTAATGACTGTCGCGGGTTCGGCGGGCGTTGATTACAGACTTCGCCCCCGAAGTAACCGAGTAACTAATTCGGCGCGGGGCTGATTAGAGGGGCCCTCGGCCGATGTGGCAACGCGATAGTAACGCGACTACTAATGGCACTCGCCTCAGTCTTGTCTCACTCCCGGGCAATCGGCCCTTAGGGCCGACCTTACCGGCGAATACTCGGCGAACTTCGCCGAGCAAGAAGTTAACGAGCCGAACTTTGCCCGTCATCGTCGATCGCGTGTGGCTCGTACATGACACGCTCTCTCGGTCGTTCGTTCGTCACACGGATTTTTAACACCTTCGCCCTATTGATTTTTCCGGTAGAAGTGGGTAAAAATATCGCTCGATGTCTGAGTTACGGGCTTCAGGAATCGACCCAGACGGATTTCTGTCGAAAGGTTAAAACTTCGACTGTCACGCAACTGTTCTTCAAATATAATATGTGAACATTTGAAACGTTTCATCTGTTTTCATCTTAAGTTACGGTCTTTGATATTTTTTACAGTATATATTCGACATTTCATATTTTCTCTCCGATCACACATATACAACAGTATTGCGAAAGGTACGAAGAGCAGGAGGCACTCAAATAATTTTCGAACTGCGACAATGAAATTTCATATTTCCATCTACCCTAGGGTAGAAAGGTGGGGTAGAGGGGTGGCGAGCGGGCTCGAAAATGTGGGAACGAAAGTCGCCGGGCGAAAATTAACGCCCGTTCACGGGATTCGATGCGACATTATGCGGGATGACAGAGTTGTCGGGCGCAGGCGGGGCTCGGGCCGACACATTCGCGGAAATGCGCATAAACGAAATGCCATTACGCACTTCGCGGGCAACGCTTGTCATTTCCAACCTGCCGGCACTTCGCCCCGACTGTTGACTCTGCGCGCCGAAAAACGTTGCACGCCGCCGAGACGCCGAACGGAGGCCGCTGACGCGGACGCAGGACGGAAACGCTGGAAGAAGGTGGAGAGGAAAAATTTGGCGAACGTCAGTAGATACGCTCCGACGTAATATCGATTCTCATTGTTTTGCGCCGATGTCGAGACAGCTGCACGCGTCGACTGGCCGCACCTTTGTCTCAAACCTTATCGTAAACTCGCGTAATTCGCCGCGCTGCACGTGCCGAGGCAGATAATGCGCGACTGTGAAAACGAAAGTCTGGTCGTGTCAATATGGCGAATTAAACCTTGAGCCATCCCTTGGCTAAGGTAATGAGAATCGACGGTAAGAGGAAAGTCCGCCGATTCTCAGAATGACTGATAGGTTTTATAAAACGGTTTCCGTATAGCACTTCGTATTCACTTCAGCGGATCTTACATGGGATATTTCAAGGAACTCGTACTTTCAAATTTATTTTCGCATAAAATAAATATGATTAACACTGAACAGTTTTCGTTGATATGTGATGGTGTAGAATTTTTCCTGAAGCGGTTCGATATGACACGGATCGAATGAACCGTGTTGGGGGAGGGACATAGAGTGTTCCAAATGAGGCAGGCTGACGAATATCAGGCAAAAGACGTGCGCGGGGGGTAGTTCGCCCCTGCGGCGCAAGATATCGGGCCCGGAGGAAATTAAAACTTACTTTTAAGCGGGGCATTAAAACTACCGTTCATTTCGGGCGGGGGCCGCACACTGTTAAATAAGTTTAAGTAGGATTAAAAGTGGCCCGGCAACGGTGGACGTGTAGTACCGGCGAGTGCATCCACCCCGTAAAATTTACAAGGCTTGCCCCGACCGCGTAGAGCTGGCCAACTTCTCGGCGGCCTCTTTAAAAACGAGCGAGGCACGCCGGGCATCGAGAGATTTCTGACGAGGGTAGAAAGAGAGAGAGAGAGAGAGAGAGAGAGAGAGAGAGAGAGAGAGAGGGGAAAAGGAACGTTCGTCGTGGCTCGAAAAGCACGTCAGCAAATAGAAATCGTCAAAGGAGCGTAGCTGGCGAAGATGGAGAAATGAAAAAATTTTCTCAGCTCGTTGGACGCCCGGAGAGAAGTAATCAAAATTCCTGGAGGATGAATTCGCGCGGGTTAAGCGGGGTAAATAAGGTCGAAAACTGCGACGCTGTCGCTTTTTTTTTTGACCACCGCAAATATCTGCCGCAAAAATGCCGCGGATTCGGTCGATCGTTCGATAGAAATAATTCTGTTATAGTTACAATTGTCCGCATAGGTTGCAAGCTGTATCATGGTCGGATCTCGACGATGATAAAAATTGACAAGGGAGCGATAGTACGCGAGAAGATTCGATATTTAGCTTTGACCTAACCCCGCCTCGAACTCATATTTATATCTCTTTGTTAGCGGACGTCCGATCCGTTCGTTTCGGTGCTCGAGAATAGATTTCCGGTGGCGGCCGACGGTGTGGGAACGTGCAATGACTAACTTTTTCGCTCTATTAATAAGACCTCGCGCGTAAAAGGGAAGTGGCGCGGTATGCGGGAGGCCCGGCAGCGTTTTGAATTTCTTAGAATTTTCGCGTGCGCTCGCCCCGCGGGGGGCGAGAGAGGCTGAAAATGACGTAAATCCTTGAAATTTTAAATACCTGTCGCCGAGGATGACGTGACGTCCACGTGGAGGGAAAAGTTGCTCTCCGACGACGTCAGCTTCCTCAAAGATTGGAAATAAAAAAAGGTTGACCTCAGCCGAGAGGATTCAGACGGAACGTAAGCGGAAAAGTGGCCTTACCATTGGACTGACACGTATTGGGCTGGCAAGAAAGTATTTTCGGCTTTCAAGCAGCGGTTCTAATCTTTTTAAAGGACTTCTGTCGATATGAAAATATCTTCCTTCCAACATTTGAAATTAGTCACATTTAAGTTGCGAAACAAAATGGAAAATGGATTAATCGTACGAGTTTACTGTCCGTATAAAAATGTGAGTTACTTCACGCCGCAAAATCGAAATTACTATCCAGCCAACCTGATACTCTTCGATGTGTGAATATCACACGCCTCGCGTGCCCTCGGGCCTACAATAGTTTCGGACAATAACGATAATGCTTCCCAATGGCGAGCGATCGAGCGGCATCGGCATCGAAACCGAGTTGACACGGAATAATTTTGCTATGCCGCGTCGATCGTGACGCACTATTCCCACCGATATCATCGAGCGCGGCAATTAAAGCGCGACTTCGTCATTCCGCCAATTTGTCCGCTGACGTTAACAGAACCGTCATCCGGTCGCGCCTCATTAACATTAAACGCCATACAGAAGCCATTACGCGAGTGCGTGCAAACTTCGTATCGTCCCGCTTCACAGTAAATAAACAAAAAAAAATAAATAAATATTCTCACCAATTTCCTCATTTTTTTTTATCTCTAATCGGACCCTCGGACTCAAATCTTTCCTCAGCGTCCTCCTCTTAATTTCTCTCGGTTTCTATACCCTACCGGTTCGCCCCCCCATATATTTCGTAAGTCCTCATCCCCCTCTCAACCCTCTCACCCTCGACTGTTGGTCAGTCGCGCAATGCGATTTCAGTCCGCGGTTCCATTGTTCTCGCGAGAACAATTAATGTTCCGCGCTGCTGGGAATCGTTAACGCGATCACAAAGACTCCCCTCCTCGACCTCCCCTACCCACCTCCCTTCCCCTCGCCACCACTTTTGCATTTTCTCCCCTCGCCGCCTCTCTCGCCTTTCGGGCAAGCTGGGCGGCGAGGTGTCCGAGCGTGGCTGAAACTCTGCGCACGCGAGCTGCCAGCAAGGTGCGCAGGTGTGCCTATAGTCGCAGTCATCAGGGCATAATCAATTCCTGCGTCGAACAATGGGCCGAAACTTAATTAATTGCTCGGAAGTCGCCCCACGGAATTCTCGTCCCACGCTTCGGCCTCCGACGATTATTTTCCCGAAAGCGACGCCTTTCTTTCCTGCCCTTTGTACTCCATATCGACGTCTTCCCCCCAATGCGATTACCCGGTATATTTGTTTTTCTTATCCGGCTCAGAATTAGACGGTAAAAGTTCGTCAGCGGGCGCTCGTAGTCATTTCTTCAATTTATTAATTAATTTCGTTAGCTCTGGATGCGACGCCGATTCTCGAGACGGCGAATAAACAGGGTAAAATTATAGGGGTTGCACGAATGCGTGTGTGGAGGCGACAGGGGGGTGACGTGTACATTTTCAGCCGGCCTCCAATCGGCACAATTAAATTCGAAATCTGACAAAGTGGAAGAGCGCCGCTCGCGCAACGGTAACGAATATTACTCTAATTAGGGGGTGGCGCGCGGGGGTGGCGAGCGGTGATTACGCGGAACGCGCACGCGTGCGGCCACATTTGGCGGGCGATGCGTTTTGAGCGTGCACCGTTGCCGTAGAAATCGTTGCGATTTTCTTCCGGAAATGGCGCGCAGGACAATTACGCGCTCGCCAACTGCGGACCTCTTCGACGAATTAACGGCGACTGCCGGCGATTACTTTGCGGACAAAGAGAATAATTTTCCTTTCCCACCGCGTGAGCGCATATCGCGAGGGAAATTACGGCGACAGTGAATGTCAAACGTCGGCTGCGATCGATTCGAATTCAGTTTGAGCCTGGATGGATCTACGCTTGAAGTACCGATATATCGATTTTCCGTTACGCGTTTCAATTTGCATGCTACAAAGTGACAGAATTATCCAGTTACATATTCATTTTGCGCTAACATGATTATTTGCAACAATTTTCAGTTCCCAAGGTGTTAGAATTACTGTCTACGTTGAAAATTGAAGAAATCGCGGAATTGCATTTAGACAGATGTTTCAAATTTCTTTAGATTCTTTAAACATATTTCGAGGTATACAGGTATCTTGATGCGAGTTTGATTGCGATTTGATTGTTCGATGATCTAATGCCTCTTCCGAGAAATAGGATCACGATCGTAGACGAAGATGCGGCTTACCTTTGAGGTTTCCGCGATTTATAGTCGGCGCGCGGAGAAGTTTTAATTCGATATCGAACGCGGGACGACGGTTGAGTCATGCGCTCCGATATGTTATGGCGGCCGATTGTGAGAAAATGCAAAACAGCCGGGGAGAGGTGTTTGCACTGCGCGGACTTTGTTATCCGCAGATGGAGCGGAAGACCCGAGAGCTGATTTCGATAACAAGTACCTGTCATGGAAAAATATGGAGTTGTATAATCGTCCGTCGCGGCAAATAAATCGAATTCAATTTATCGTCATCCGCCGCAATTCAACATAGACGACCATTCCGTAACGGTCATAGGACGCAAAACAACTGTTTACGTTCAAACTCGAACGCGTTACTTTCCACGAAATAAGTAAATAATATCACCGTACAAAACTTCAAAAAATAAATTCCTACATCTTCGCTAATACTTCCTACATCAATACGCTACTACTAGACGCCACTCGACGCGACAATAACAATACAAAAACACGTTTACATTATCCTCCGTCGAAACGTTTATCTATCTCATCAAAAAAAATCACTCAGCAATTTTTCAAAACAACTCAATGCCCGACAAAGTCGTACGGGCAAATGTTGCGTGTCCGAAAAGATCTGTCGGAAGCCGCGACGGTCGCGTATCGGCGAGGAAAACAAAACGGAGCGAGACGAAATGAAAGGCGAGGCGAGTAAGTGGACTGAAGCGCGAGTGGATTGACGACATGAGTATCAAATGACGTAATCGGAGCCCATGGCCGACAGCTGGCCGAGCCGCGGGGAGAAACGTGTCCGTTCGCCGTTTGCCGTTTTGCCCGCGAGGCACAATCACTTTGGAATCGGTAGCTTTAATTATCGGCCGAGCGTGCCGACCTCACTCCTCCACCTCGACCTTCTTCGCACGCGCCTCGCGCCAAATTTCCCCAGGGACCGTTCCCGCTAAAATTCCACTTTTCTAAAAGACGCCCAGATCACGGTAAACTGCCCCGAATCTCAGGCTGGTCATGTACAATACACCTGTACTTTAGCCCGACTTTTCAGGCACTAGGTATATCTCGAGTATAATTAACGTCGAGGCAAGGGATTGTTTTTCATTTGAAGCCAAATGAAAATGGCTTGAGTCGGTAGGTCTGCGGACCTTCATACGCCGCGTGGGAGTCGAACGTAGGACCGGAACTTATTACTTTTCTATTAGCTTCCTGCTACTCCTGCTCCCGTAAACTGAATCGCGTCAGCTCCGAAGCTGCGGGAAAATGATATTGCAGGTAGTATAAATACAGAGCGACGCGTGGGCGCGAGTACGTAGGGTTCTCGTTACTTAAAGTTCAGCCGCCCTTTCGTTGACCGCGGCGGGTCAGGATTCTTCCCATGGGAAGTCGTCGGGAGTCTTCGGAGGCGGAAAGGTGCGAGGGTAATTGCGCAAAGAGCTGCGTTCAAGCGAGTCCGGCGCAAAAGTCAGAAATTGCCCGCTGCCTGCCGGCGAATAATGACAAGCTGCCAACTGGCAAACAATACGGCGGATAATGATCGTTTCGGGAGTCGAACCGCGGCGAAAGTGACAAGAATTGCATTCCGCGGATCGGGAGGACTCCACTGAGACTCTCCCACTCCTTTCCAGTAGATGGCCGCGAAAGAAGACGACTCTTTGGTCTCTGACATTTTCCACCGCCATTTCCACCTCCAGGATTTCGCACGCTCGTTCCTTCCCTTCTCGAGACGGACAGTCGGAGCGAAGCTCGGCGTAAAATTAACATTACGACCTATCAAGGTAATCGTTAATCATTACCCAGACAATTCTCCTCTGCAATTATTCGGCAATCAATAGCGGCGATTAAGTCAATGTAATGCAAGTTTCGCCGCGCGAGTACGAGCAGGGTTATTGCAGTCGTTAAACGGCCGACAGAAGCGACGCCGACTTTCGCGACGCTCGCGGGACGCTAAAAGCGTCGGGCCGGCTAAACGACAATCGCCGCCTCCGTATGGAAATCTGCCTGGATACGCGAGCGTAAAATGTTGCCAGACGCGCGGAAAATGATATAAGTCCGCTTTCGCTGTAAATCTCCCGAGACGGAAAGCTTCCCAGGCGAGACGAGGGAAGGAAAAAAGGCTTGATATTTACAGCGAGACGTATCAGGAAGCGATCGTTGCGCGATTTTTGCTCCGCAGAACGAAAGTAACCTTTTCTCCTTACGACTGTGGCAAAGGGGGGAAAAAAACGCACAAGGCCACCGAGAGTCTCGTGACGGCGTCTAATCCGTCGATTAGGTTACGTGTTCCTGCCGGTCGGCTGTTTCTTTAACAAGGCTGCGCGGCCCGTTACCTCGACAATGAAACCGAAACTTTTCCGAAACCGATGCCCGGCAGAGTCCCCCGAGTACGATATCGGACCGCGAACCAATTTAAAATTGCACCCGCCTCTCTTACGGCGCCGTTACTTTTCCGCATCGAAACTGGCCAGACCGCGATTCGGCCTGTCTTATGACTCCTCGATTTACGATCGCCGGAATCGTTCGCCATTTCCATTCTGCAGGAGCCGAACTCCGACCTCGGTCTCGTTCGGTCCTCGTTCAGTCTCGTTCAGTCTCGTTCAGTCCCGTTCAGTCTCGTTCAGTCTCGTTCAGTATGCTTCCCGCTACGTATTCCGCGCAGTGTTCTCGCATTCGTTTCGAATCTTTCGCAGATGCGAGACCTTGTTGTCGCACGCCGCAGAATCAGCTGACCCGACCTAATCCCATCATCTGCTTATGGCCGAGTGCCGTTTCTCTAACGAGATTTGACGGAAAAAGTTTTCCGAGGGTGATATCGCCTTCCGGCGAGCTCGCAGCCCGCTCGCGGGGTGATAAATATTAAAGGAGCCTTCTTATGCCGGCCTCATACATCACCGTTGCAGAAAAGAGCCTGTATACCGGTCGTTTTGCTCTTCGCTTTGCCCGGCTGCCTTCTCCTCCTCGACGTAAGCGGCTGATGAAAAAAGTAGTTACGTCCGGTATTAATCTGTCATCCCGACCGAGCTCGTCTTTTAACGGCAACCGAAATTATTGCTGGTCAGGATTAAGGATGCGGAATGTTCGCTGTCCTATTAGCATTGATGAATGAGATTCTGAAGAGGATTTGCTGGATATATAAAAACAGTAAGGATAACGTATTTCGACAGAATTCACTCTTAATCACGAGTATCGTAAATATCCGAGCGTGTGCTTAAGCCCGTAAGTGCGAAGTTTTAAGACTCCTAAGGGACATTCCACCTCTCATTTCCTGAATGTTTACAAACATGTCGAAGCGCGTGCCGGTAAAAATTACGATAATCGCATTGATGTAGCGCTGAAAGATATATTCTCTCTTACGCGTGTTCCACCGTTACGTCATCGCAACGATCGCGTTTCCTGCCTTCGGGGCTCGGCCCGAGTGTCACGCTGAAAATGTTATGGCCGCCGGAGTGAACCCGCGTTCTTCATAAAATCCACTTTATTCCCGCTCTCTAACGCGATAACAAAAAACCGAGGCCAGAGTCCGAGCGACCAGCATTGCGTAACTTCGTTACGCGCGCGCAGAGGAGCGAGGAGGATAAAAAAGAGTGAGCTTCAACGACGCTCCGCGGCTTAGTTCGTCCTCCGCTCCTTTTCATGCCCGATATCCTGGATCCTGCGAGCATTAAGCTGTCCCTTCCGCGAGATCGGCCGTAAAATTTTAAGCGGACACCGAGAGAGCGCGCGCGCGCGCGCTTTAATCTTAACGCCGGGACGAAAGTTGCCCTCGCGAACGTTTCTTCTCACGCCTCGCCAGCGACGATAAACAAAGGAAGCTGCGATGTCCAGGCTCAATTTATCACACCCGGGGCATCCCTGACATTTTGCAACAAGGCTGTAACGCATTCTAATCCGGAAGACAGCCGTCTATTCCCGAGACACCTTTCCCGCCGGAGTCGAATATCAATTTTTTGCTCGGCCCCGCATGCGGCAACGTCGTAAATACAAAGCATTAATTTTTTTTGCAACACCGAGATTTCGGATGTTTAAAGTGGATGCGCTTCGGCGAGGGACGGAGCGATGGACGAGGCAAGGTCGTGTCAACGTACAGTTGATCGGATGCGTCCTTGACATTTACAGAGGTAACCGAAGCTGGCATGGGAAGAGTTCTTTCTCTCGAATGTATCGGACTCGCTGCAACGAACGTGCGAAATTTTGATTCATGTGTTATGACAAGGAGAATGTCAATTATTTAGTGTGAGCTGTCACGTGCTGCACGACGCGAACGTAGACAGAATATATTCTATTCCAGTTTTAGTGAGAGTTCATTCCTGCATCGTTGAACGGAATCTATCTCACGTACGTGCCAGGGAGGGTGCGTAGGCGGGGGCGGAAAATAGGATAGGAGATTTCTGATAAATCGAGTTTCGCTGCCTGGACCCCCACTAACCGGGTGGTAAATATTGCCGCTTCGGAGCGATTCCTAGTTGCGGGGCCAATCAGCGGGATGCTACTCGGGATCAACATAGTTATCAGGTATCGCGATAAATGTTTGCCGGCGCGGCGTATATGCCGATGATAAACAGCGGCGAAAAATTCCGAATACAGATTACCGTTCCATTACACTCAATTACCTCTCGCGCAACGTCAACGATAACTGTCACACTTCCCGTGACATCCTTAGCATCTGCAATATGATTCATACTAGTCTGTCGTCGAACGCCTTTCAAAAAAATATCAAATATATCTACCTCCTTCCAAAATTTATGAAATATGAATAATTCATAAGCACCAAATATAACCGATAATTTGGCACATGCATATGGATCGTTTATTTTTAAATTGGCGTAAGTCCACTGATTTCAAAAAATGAAATATCACACAAATAAAAAGTTTCCATTAAATTAATCATGAAATATGTGATACCTCTTTTTCTTATACACTCTTACACCACTTTAAAAGTAGGTCAATATCCTTCGCATCAGAAGAGGTTTCGTCAAGCGTCACTCCGTTTCTTCTTCCACCCGTTATGTTCGCGACGTCCCTCCATCGACTCCACCCTCCCAACCCCCGAGCCCTCCAAAGTCCGATAGACATTTACATAATGCAGCGGCGATGCGCGAGGCACACGCAGCCCGACACCGTCGGAATAATTTCGGGATTATTCCGGTGGAAGAACGGCGTATAACTCCTGGAATCCGGGCGCATATTCGAATACCTGGCCCGGCTTCGTACCTGCGTTAGGTTCGCGGATATTCCGTGTGAGACTGCCAATGCGGCACCCCGTGGGCCGCAACGCTCGCTTCCCATTGAGGGTAATCCTCCCCCTTGCCCCCCGTGCCAGCCATCCGAAGTCTATCGGTTGCCCCCCTCCCCTCTACCCACGATATCACGTGCCAGCGAACGACTCCGGCATTTCTGGAATTATGCTAATCGCCCGGCCAGTAATCGCGGCTAATCGCGAACTCGCCGCACGGCGTTCCGCGCGGTTTAACGCGACCGTATGGGATCCAACTTGGCTGACCAGCTTGTTTTTGCCCCGCCCCTGACCCCACACCCAACCCCTCGCCCCACCGTGTCGTTTCGGCATTCGGTAATGAGCTTAATTAACGACGGGACACCGCGAGGATGTTTAATGAATCATTCAATTTTTGCTAAGGCTGTGGAATGGTAGGGGGTGGGAATTCGGGTTTGAGGGGTAGGTGGTAGGTTTCTTCATCATGTTGACGATTTTACCATTATGTATGTAAAAGGAAGTATGCATCTAAAGGAAACTTAAACTGGCCCGCTCCGACAGCAATAGCACCGAGGACCGTCACATAGAGTTTGAAAAGGAAAGCAACGAATACAGGACACCGAACATATAGATTAATGAACAGAAATATAAGCTCAAGCCGTTTCTTTGATTTTCAGGTAGTATCACGTAAATAATTGTAAATAGTATAATAATAAATAAGTAAACCTTGGTTTTCAGAGCAGCGCAGGCTTTAATTCCTGCAAAACCCAAACCTTCACAGGATAGATAACCTCACGCTATATGTACGTAAATCGATGTTCGTTACAGCGTTAATTGGGCCAACCTGACCGATCGATTCCAGCTGACGATAGCAGATGACTCGAAGTCGCGTGACTCGGACAGTCGAACTTCCTCGCGTTCCGCTCGAACGATTCCTCCCTTGCTCCGGAAGAGGGGTGTGGGTCGGATCGGAATCGTAAAAATGAATAGTCGCGCGGTCAAGAGTTAAGCTCGTCGAGTGGCATTACCGGCCCGAAGCGGAAGCCGAACCGCGTTCGGATGAAAAGAAAGCGAGCAGCGGGCGGAGTTACGATGTAATTTTAAAGCGTGCCCGGTGCAAATGTAATTCCGGAATCCGCCCGGGATCGTGGCACAGTACGTTTTCATTCGAGAGTAGAATTTCTTGCCCCCTCCCCCTCACCCCTCTCCCCTTACCATCCCTTTCTGTGCTCGTCCGTTCGATCTGGCTCGTTTTGCCTGGCGAAGTCGAGATCCGCGCAACGAACCGCGAAAGAAAAACGGCGGCTCGGAATATCGATACATTCGGGTCCTTGCATAAGAAAGCATGAAGGTTGGCGACCCTTCACCCAGTGAGCGTATCGCTCGTTACTCGGGACAGCTTGATGACGGACTCGGGAAGTGTGCCGACTCTCGAAATTGTCGGCTCAAGTTTACCTTTTTTCTCCTCTGGGTTCGCATCATGCTTATCTCTGTTCACGAGACTCTCAAAGCCCAGAAGTCGTGCGTCGAACATCGTTGGCAGTAATTGGAATTCGGACGAATTCAATGATCGAGCTCGTACTTGAGCAAACGGCGAAAACGAGGGACGAGCGCGCGCGCGCGCGAGCAAATTTGCTGAAAATAAACGAGCGGTTTATTCGACAAAGTGTCGAAGCGAATTTTCGCGGCGCACTCGCGACCGTGCCGGATGAATAATTCATCCGGCAGCGTTATCAAATGAAATATGCACGCGAGCACGTGAGCGTCAGCGCTCACGGCGGGATATAATTATTTATCGAATTACCGCTAAATATTGAAATGGCGACGAGAGGAGCGAAGAACCCGAAGGAAAACATCGGGGCAGGTGTGAGTCGTTCGTTAATTTGTCCGACCACCAATGGCACACATGTCATGTAATGCGTACACGTCTTATGGACTTCACATGTGAAAGTTTCAAAAAATTCATTGTGTTGGGATAGAATGTTTTTAAAATTAAACTCAAAGTATTTCTCATGTTGTAACTTATAAACGCGATCTTTTTATACTTTGCGTTCGAGTCAAATCTATAGTTGAGCGGTCAACTTTGTCTACCTGTCCTTTGAATACAAGATATAAATCGGTATGGTATTTTCAAGTGATGAAAAGTGATTGTATCGGTCACGTGCAGCAGAAGATGGCCAGTCGCGTCTAAAAAGTAAAGAAAGATTCCAAACTTACTGAAAAGGCCAAACTAACCGAAGCTCCATTAAACAAATTGTCATTATCCCACGAATTAGCTATTCGAGGAAATGTCAACACCCTCAAAGCTACGAAAAAGGTTGTAACGTAAAAAAGTATCGCTTCTAGAAATCAGACACATTTCATTATCCTACCGAATAGAACGAACGAAAAAGATCTTGACGGCAGTCGATCGCGTCAAAGTGAACGGTGGCCATCGATAGCAGTCAATCGTTCGATAAAGGACGCTAACGGGGTGCGCAATTAGTGCGAAGGAAGACCGGGGATGCCGTCAGGATGAGAAATCTGAAGTGCACTAGAGCCGGTGACCCGGAAGTTGGACTCCTGCCAGCGGCGTACCGCCGTTATGGAGTGCCGCATCACGCGTGCGGAATCGCGGCTATTTATGGCAAAAGGAGCAGACGGACACGGTGACGAGGGGTAGGGGGCTGGGAGGAGACAGGGTCGGAGGAACGAGGAAAGGGAGGGAAAGGCAATTGGAACGAGCTTACGGTGGGCCCATCAAAGGGTCCGGGATGAAATCTGCTGATGAAGCCGCGTTTACGCGCCTTGTCTCGTAAATATTCCCGTTAATCATGCACGACCCTTTACGAGCCTTCCTGTTGACTCGACGATCTAGGAAGATCCCTGAAAATCCGAGACACTCGGTAGACTCATCGCACGTCGTCTCGGAACTGTCATTGACGTTCTTTCTACCGACCCAAATTGGCAGGTAAAGGTCGGTATTTTAGTACACGGTGTACACGGTACAAGTACAGGGTGATTAAGTCGGATGAAAGTGCAATTAAGCTTTCGAATTCGAAACTGTCGGGAGGGGGCAGGCGATGGACGAATTTACACGGAGTGTTCGTGGATCAAGCCGTTGTTCGTCGAGTCGGCGGCTTCTTTTTCTCTGTTCCGGCTGAATTTCGGCGTTGGCGCGGTCGGGTTTAAATAAATTACGGAGGAGCACAGTCGTGGGAGACAAGCGGGAGTACAATCTGTCATTGTGTCAGGCGCAACGTAGTGCACACGTACGGGGTCAGCGTTGACCAGGTACCCTGGTAATCACGTCATCGCACACACACAAGTATGTATGTGCGCGCGCGAGGTGAGATACACATATGACTGCCGCACCTACGGTCGAATGTCACTGTGCATGTCGTAAGCGGCGCATCGGTCATGCGCACGTTTCCGCGCGCACGTCAAAACGACGCGTAATTCCAAACGGAATATCGCCCGCATTATTTTTCCGCGTACGGTAGTGTGGAGGTGCGAGCGCGAGTCGGTCAAGTCTGGAAGACAAAGAGCGGAGAAAAGTGACGCGATGACGTGCGATTTTTTAAGTTCTGATTTATGTACATTGGGAAGCGAACATCGCAGTTGACCAACGTATTTTTAATTCAATCTACTGATAATTCAGTGTCTGTTACCGTCTCGTTGTTAATAGCATTTTTCAAATGGTACGTTGGGAAGGAATTAATTTCAACGCCACCTCCTTTTCATTTCTAGTAACAAACTCAATGATAGTCTAATTTTGAGAAGGGAAAAATAAATCGAATACAAAATTCAGAGAAGAAAAGCTCAGAGTCAATCAATTTAACGAACACAATTATGAGATGACACATGATTTTTAACTCAACTTTCAATTCATACAACACTGAATTGACAAGAAAACGTAAATATACATCACTTTCAAAATAAACCGTCCATACGTAAGATTTGCTTACTAACCTCGAGCAAGCTTACCAACCCTCCGTAAGCTCTCGGTGTTGGTGCACGCGTGACACACGTACGTGCGGTCGACGACAGTCGGACCGGGCGTATAATGAGTATTCGCGCGAGAGCGGGCGCAGAATCGAAACCGCCATAACGTAATTTTCCGACACGGACACCGGGGCCCGCCGTTCGAATTCGCGCAATTAAACGTATCGGGGGGCCGGCCGGGCTCAGCGAAGAATTTCATTCGGCCGCTTAATTAGCATTCGTCCCGGCTAATCGTATTTTCGTCCACGTGGACCGCGAGCGACGGGGGTTGGGAAAGTAGAGAGAAAGAGGGGGTGGAAAAAGTCGGAGGCCGCCAGGAGGGGCTAATCAAGCGCAACGATCCACGAGCCGCGCAGGGGTGGAAGGACACTTTCAAAGGGTGTGATTTTCAAAGAATGCAAATTGCCCGCCCTGATTGGCGACGATTACGGAACGAGCGGACGTTTGTTGCGACGCAATAAACGAATTTCACTGCCCAGCTCGGATAAACATATTATTCCAACGTCCTTCGGGCGGAAAGTAAGCGCTACATCCGATTCAGTATACTGGAGAATAATGGAAAATGCCGTCCAGTTGGAAAGAGAATGAGGTAACGGGGGTGCGTTTATCAACGTATGAATTAAAGTTTCGCGAATCGCGCGTTATTAATTCTCATTATATACCTAGGTGTCGGCCAAATAAAATATCCTCTCCGACTTTGATCGCGTGACATCTAAATATTTCATCGATAGTTCTTTTTTTTTTACTATCCGTTTGCAAGATTACAAAACTCAAAGTACAATCGTACGTTGACTTAGCAGTCTGTTTTTTTTTCGAAAATGTAGACTAGCCACTGTCAAAGTACCTACATGTAGACGTGTACGTATATGGGAGGGGCAAAAGTCGTTTAACGGCGAGAACGTTAGTTCAAAAGCCGTCAGGTCGTTCAGCGAGGTGGGGGGTGGATTCCGACGACGAAGGGATAGATTGAAAATTGGCGAAGGCTTAGGCAGCCTCGATGACACCTGCCAGAATTCGATCACGTAACCGACTTTGCTGCCGTGATTGACGACGACAGGGGCGATCGCGACGGGACGCGAAGGCAAACAACGGTCGACGTGCAGTTCAACGGAATGGACACGATAATATTTACGCAACCTCGTTCCGTTATGATGATTTATCCTTGATTCCGTTCGTGTCGGCGGCTGTTTGCGTCCGCGATTTATGCTGAGGATATAAAACTCGTCTCATTTGCAGGCGCGCTCGTTAAATCTGCGAACACCTTTTTCGGGGACGTCGAATTTGGCCGTTTGCGTTAAGTGGATTTCTTCCGCGAATTTTGAGGAAGTTATTCGAGCTTAGGGGGTAACACTCATCTTCCGGAATATTTTTCATTTTCTTCGGAAAAGTATAGACACATATTGTGGATTCGAGTAATTCGATTATGGGTCTCAAAATCGGTAGGTCGATTTCGGCCAAGAATTGCTTCTTCAAGTCATTCCACCGATTCCGGAGAATACCGGATTAAAAAACCTGCTGCGCAAACCGCAATTCGCGATGCTTAGCGCAGTGCGAACTGCAAAGCGGGGAGCGAGGCTCCGTGTTTATTGGCTGTAATTCAAATTTCCTCGCTCAATCCGTTCCGCCGACCCCGTTCCCTTTTTATTTGCATGCACCATTCCCGCGGGAGCGTCATCATCCGAATGCCGGGCATCTTCGCCGTCCGACTTGGGAGCAGTAAACGTTCCCGTTCCCGTAGAACTCTCCGCGCGAGCGTGTATCATTTCGCGCGATGTAGCAATTTTACGATTCCGACCACCTTCTTTTTTCTCACCCCTTTAGCGAGTCGCTATCAGCGGCCCGCCGTAAGAGCGAACGTTTATTTTCTAGTCGTTCGCCAGTACGCTTACCGTAAATGCCCGGAGCGCTCACAGTTTTCGAGCTACGCTCGCGGTTCGATACGCTCAAGGACTACCAGGATCCTCTACACGGAAAGCGAATACATTATTTCCCTCTTTTTGATCGTATTTCCCGACAGTACGCGGTCGGCAGCTTGCAAGCCAAAAAAACTCCCAATTTCGAGCCAAACTTTCGTCTCATCGGAATACATGCGTTGAAACATTGCTTGAGCCTGGATTGGGAAAGCAGAACGAGCGGCGCGTAAAAACTATTATTTTACGCAGGCGGCTGTGTGCTAAGGAAAGCGGAAGCTTCCCGCGGCCCGAGTGTTTACGGAAAGATCACGAAATCGCGTGCTGCCGACAGACTCGCGTGATACGCCGACGAAAGGACGGATCCTGGCGTGCGGGCACCGGTTGACCTTTGACCTGTCCCGATCTACGGATCTTTACAACTCTTATCGCCCGCCAACTTCATCCGAAACCAACCCCCTACGAACCGAAAAACGCCATTCCGTTCCAACACACCTTTTCACGTACGTTCACATACTTAGGTGTTACGCTGACAAAATGGCAGTGGAACATAACGAAATCTGCCCTCTCTCTCCCTCGGCGAACTGGATACGCCGACGCGGCGCGTAATTCATCAAATTCGCTGGAAGGCTCGGCTCACGAACGCTGTCGGATCAGAGATCAGACAGCAGGCGCAATTAATAACGAGTACCCGGAGACGAGATATTTAATCGCCCGTTGCGCAACACATTTTTCCGCTTGGGAATTAACGGAGGAACGAGAGCTCGTCCATCTGTTCGCGGACGCGGACCGAGTGTAGGTACTGTAGGTCCGTAGGTGAAAGGCGAGTCTTCGAATGTGCGCCAGCCTAACGCTTGACATCTCGTCTTCGTCAAAAGGATCCATTCTCCGATGATAAATCCTCATCGAGGACCGCAACTCTGAAACGTTCCTTCTCTTCCATCGCGACTATTAGAGAGGGTCTAACTGTTCTCAGCCTCTTCAGGAGGCTAACGTGTCTTCTATCAGAGGAGTGACGAACAAAAGACTCGGCATTGGTCGAAGTTGCGCGTATACGATACGATACGATACCTTGATGCGAAATTGAGTAGGTGCATCGGGAGAGTGAAACTGATGACGTAGATCTACCTGCTTGCAGAGTTCATCTAGTTCATGATCGTGCGTCATATCGATGACAAGTACGAGTATCTGTAAACGATCGGATTCAGAGGCAAAAATATCTAATTGCGCTTTCCCTGCCGATCGATGCGTAATTATAGCTTCCGAAGAAACTCATCGAAGTAATCGTCGGTGTGGCCAGTTTTGGCATCATCGAAGGAGGTTGACGCCGATGAATCATCGGCGTTCGTCTTCTTTCTCGGCCTCTTCTTCCTCGCTCTCTCCATTTCGGTCTCTCTGTCTCTCTCTCTCTCACACACACACACATATTCTCTGCGGCTCCTACTTTCGAGCCAGTGCCAAGTAATGTGTCGTGACGATGCTTGGCTGGCAACGAGGCTCGCTGCAGCTTCATAAATCGCGGCTAGGCGCGAAACTGTCGAGAAAGAATCGGAGCAGGCGCTCTTCGATCGCCCGAAGGGCGAAAGGGCCGCTGATGGACTTGATCCACTTCCGAAGCTATCAAGTACCGACCGCCGAATCCTCTCCATGCATTTTTCACCGCATCATCAAATATTCATTGATCCGTACAAGTAATCCCGGAACACCTTCAGCTAGCCGGAACAAACTTCGGTGTACTTCTCATACCTTTTTCCTCCGAGACACATTCGATACCACTTCAAAAGAAGATCAACTTGGCTGTCATTTACGATCTTTTAATTCCTCGTACTGTTTTCCGGCAACACACCATTCAATAGCACTTAAAAAAAATATCAACTTGGCTGTCATTTACGATCCATTAATTTCTCATACCTTTTTTCCTGAAACACACCATTCGATACCACTTAAAAAAAATATCAACTTGGCTGTCGTTTACGATCGTTTAAACGACCTTCGAATATCTGGTTTCACGGACGTCATGTTCAATCCGCGTGTAGCGCGTGTCTTATCAGTTTCGCGAAGAGTACAGGAAAAACTGTCGGTCGTTTCGACTTTTGACTCGTTCGGCAACGAGGAAGGCGAAGTTCGCGGAAAAGGACGACGAAGCAAAAGTTGACTCTTCGCGCATCGAACGAGACGCAGAGGCTGTCACGCACGTTTCACGTCACGGGAGCTCCCCGGGTTGAAAATCTTCCGAGCGCAACGTCACACGGCGGACTAGCGGCTCTATAAATAGTATCATTTAGAGACTTGTGCGTCGTCGTGCCGGCGTCGGAGGAAAATATTTTGTCACGCGGCCATTGTCGCCTTTCCACGATCGGCTCGGATTTCACCATTTTTCGGAATCCATTAATCACGGCTGACGTCTCTTCGCCATATATCCGACGCATTACCGGACTCATGCGACGAAATCAGCGTTTCGATAATTTCGTTTTATCTGCTCGTAAATGAAAACGAACGTTCGAGTGGTCGGAGGATTTAATTTAGAAAAAAGTTTGTGGGACACACACACACACACACATCGGTTACGGAGAGGCGGGCGCGGAATGCGGGCCAGAGTTTGTTCACCTCTCGACGTCCATTTCGTTTTCCGGCTGACGTCTCATCGATTTCGAGCTTCGACAGTCAGATGACGTTTCCGTATCGCGGCCGGGGCCACAATCTGCGACTTTTCATTCCCGTCTGGGGCAAAGTCCGGGGGGGGGGGGGGGGGGGTAACGTTTTATCAATAGGAACGACGAAACAAATGGTCCCCGCGAAGTAGGTTCGCATGTCGTGTCGTGTCATGCCAGGTTGAGCAGCTGAAAGAATGAGTGGGCGGAGGGAGGGAGGGGCCGGAGGGGAAGAGGAACGGCGAAAAAGGGAGGAAAAAGGAACGGGAGAAACGGAAAATGGGAAACGGGGAGAAAGAAATGATCGGCGCTGCTGAAACAAAAGAACCGACACACTCTCGCGAAAGGCAGGGGGAAAAAAAGAGGAATCGTACACCCGTTATCTTTGACCGATCGTCCGAAGGGAATCCATTGCAGCGTGAAGAAATTCTCGCGTGCCAAAAGAGAACTTTTCGCCCAGGGCCAAAAATCCGCGCACCGATCCCACGCGTTTCTCGATTCGAGACACAGACAGACACTGTGTCTGTATGTGTGTTCACAGACCTTATGCACAGAGTGAGGGGGTAAATATTTGTTGTTAGACGGAAAGGATTTGATTTTTTAAGCCGAGACCTTGCTCGGCGAACACGGCCGCAAACATTCTGGGCAAACAGGCCAAGACTGGCTCGATCATCGAACGGTCGATCGATCTATCGCGTTAGGAAGCCATTGTTAAAGTTCGATCCACGCTCTGGCCAGGTAACGATGTACAAATTGTGCCAGGCGTAAAATTTGGCATTCTTTCCCGCGGCATTAGGCGAACGTTGCCTGATTCGACGAATATTAATACGTTTGCCTCGGATCATGTCGGATCCCTCGGCGCGTAGATCTTGATCCTGTCAAGCGGTTTTGCTCTCGCTAATGTCGCGATTCATCATCCGCGAGGCAGCGGAGAAGGATCCACGGACGTAAGAGATCGTCGGCTGTAATGGCCTCGTTTGCGGCTTCACAAAGCGTCTCGAGCTGTCTGGCATATGCAAAGAACGTCGACGGGACGTCGCCTGTGAGACTCTCATTGTCTGAATGTGGCGGAGATTGAAATCGAGAGCGTTAGGTGGACGATAAGTAACGACCGTCTTCGTCGCGTCGAACGTTAGGAAATGGAGCTCACCGTTACGTCATAGCTTCGATGCGCAAACGCTGAACAGTTGAACAGTTGAACAGCTGAACAGCTGAACAGCTGAACAGTATTTAGAAGCAACCTACTCGTGGACGGAAGCTACCTAATTCTGATTCACATTACGTCTCTATAGTCTTAACCCATTATCTGTCAATGTCCCATCTTCGGAACACATTTTTAAATTGTTTTCTTTTAATAACCGCGGCTTCTAAATATACAGTTAATTTTATTAATTTTTGAATACTTTACGACAGTCTTGAAACTCGCCGCAAATGGGCGACAACAATGGGCGAGTACACGATCAGACAGTCAACAGATTCCCTCACTCAGACTTAGACCCTTGAAACAAATCGTTTGACACCATTTAACAGCAACGCACCGTAACACCGAACGCCGAAACTTCCGGCGAATCGTCGCGCTTCCCGAAAAGGGCAAAATTTACGCTCGTAATCCGAGCGAGCGAGGGTACACACGGAGCTCGGCAAGCCGCGCGCCGGATTATGATAGTCGAAGGTCACGGCTAATTAGTGACCCTCCCGCTCGAAACGTCACACGCCGTGATCACAACGTAGTAATTAATGCTCGAACGATGCGCGGCACACGTCGCTCGGGTATGTCTAAGGTACACACTTTCAGTTTGGGCATGGCGTGGGTAACGAGACGGGACGGAAGTCGAGGGAACGTGTGGAAGAGGAGGACTGAGGGAGTAGGGGGGGGGGGGGGGGGGTGGCAGACGCGAGAATATGTACCAGAAACGGCACTCTCAAAGGACGTGCAATTTTGCATGCACTCGTCGCACGCCCCACTGCGCCTCTCCCCCATTAAGATCTCTCATGCAAATTGCGAAAATATACGTTAGAGTTGGCACGCGTGCCCATCTTCCGAACTCTGCGCGCGACACACGAGGGGGTACTCTCTTCGGGGCCGTAATATTTGACGCTCAATGATCCCGGTGGCTCGTTGCCGTTCGAGTCTGCGGGCGAAGTCACGTAGCTGCCGAGCTCGAAAACGGAAATTTCGAAGGATGCTCAGCTGTGATAAGGAAGTGTCTGGAGAGACAGTTGTAGACTCTCCTGACCGGTTTTCATTTCGAAACAATCGAAAGCTAAGTCTTCCGCTCTTGCGCGGGATAATTGATGTGAGTGGGAGAGTGGCCGAAGAGAAATTGAATCGATTATTTCGATTTTCATTGTCTGGAGTGGTAAAAAACAGTATATGGAGCGTTTACTTTAAAAGTGGTGTAAGTTCATATTTAAAGTAAAATGAGATATATATTTTTTTTTATTGGACTTATACCACTTTAAAAGTAAACGGTTAATATATTTTTTACTGCGAATTCTATTTGGTTGGTATGTCGCTAAGGTTAAAAATGATCGTCAGATTCTCGCCGCGTGACGCGGGCTGAAAAGCGTTCGGAAAACTTTTTCCGCGAACGACATTGGAGAAATTGTAACTGTGCGGAAGGTGCTAAATGGAGAAAGGTTCCTGGAGTCTCGGAGTAAGGGAGAAGGACGAGGTTGTATCCCGGCGGCGTGGCTCGGAAACCGCGACAGCAGAGATTGCTACCAGGATACTCCATCAGGCTGGAGAGACTCTCCGGTGCAGATTGATGTTTGCAGTGGCCGATCGAATGTTGGCAAAATTACTCGATCGGGCGCGATACGAGTTTCCTTTCGTCTCCCGGGGTGCCGCGTCCTTTCGTGACCGGGCAGGACGAGGCGGGACGGGCAGGGAGCAGGGCCGAAGGACTCGCGATCGGTCAGTCAATAGTCCTTTTCTCGGGAGGAGTACTAATCCATCGCGGCGTCAGTGCGCTCCCGTGGGATTCAAAGTAATTCGCAAGGTTGTCAAAAGCGAACTTGATACACCTATTGAGAATGTACAGAAACAGCCGCTCAGATCTATAAATTATTTGATAGCAAACTTCGATGTGAATCAAGTCGAAACAGGCATCTTTAGATTGCAATTCTTAGGTACAATTAGATACGGTTCTTAATTAGCGTTGTCATAAGTTTTCAGACTTTAACCCGTTACCCGTCGCGATACAAAAACCCAAAAATAAAAAATGAAATTAACTGTACATTTAGAGAGTTAGAGTCATTAAAAGAAATCAATTTCTAAATGTGTCCCAAAAATGGGACATTGGCGGATAATGGGTTGAAATGACTCTATAAAATTGTCAAAAAGTAATTTTAGTACACTTTTGCACCCGCTGCACAGAATTCGCGGCGAATCATCTGCCAAACTAATTGATAGAGAAACGAGACGATAAAAGTGAGCATTCCCGGAGTCTACGTCGCAGTAATCCCGCGATCAGCCGTTTTCTGGTTCAGACCCTTGCCTAGGATTCTCGCCTAGGATCCTCGGCCGCTATTCTCGGTTCGTCGTCGTCGGGTTATCGATCCTCTCGACACTCGCAGCCGGCGTCCCGCGCGCGTCAGTTGCAGCTGCAACGTCACAGTTGCCACTCGCAGTCGACGATGGGCAAGCAGCAGCGCGCCGCTTCCGTGATCCGATTAGGATTTATTATTCGCCGGAGCGCATGCACACCTGTGCCTCCCCAACGATTGCCCAAGCCAGATAGGACCGATCCCACGCGGTTATCCCGATGGAAGCCCGCAGATTTTATCGATTTGCGATCCCCCGCAACGATCCTAACCCTCCTCCCCCCCTCCTTCCCGATATCGACGATCGACGGCATGACCTTTGCGGCATTCTCCGTCCGACCCCAGCGTCGAAATTCAACCTTTCATCGTCGCGGATGAACATACCTCGAGAAACAGGAGAATCGTTCGATTATTCTATCTCGTTTCAAATTCAACCTTTCGTCGTCGCGGATAAACATACCTCGAGAAACAGGAGAATCATTCGAATATTCTATCTCGTCTGTCTCGTATTGCCGCGAACTTTTCTCGATCGGCAGAAAGATATAGTCAAGCGACAAAAAGTTTCTTCTTTCTAATCGAAAATCTTTCAGATTTTAAGATAATCTTTACTCAAATATGTGTTAGATGAATGCAGGAGAATCGTTGACTAGCGTCGATGATCCATGCGTCGTTCGCTCGTCGGATATTTAAGGTTTCCAGTCTTCTCCCGAGGCAGACTCTGGGCGAACCGGCGAAATATGAGGTTTCAGTTAGGCGCGAGACTGGCTCATCGTGGATCACCGTGGATCACCGTGGATCATCGTTGGTGATGGGGGAGCGGGGAATGAAATGCGGCGCCGGGAGGAAGTGAGAGGGAGGCTGTACAAAGAGAGTCGAGAGTGGAGAACGATGTTATCAGGATGATGAAAGAGCCGGCTGGGCGTAGTTTAAGAATAATTGAAAGTTATGATTGCCGTTCTACCGTGGCACGATGCACATCTGCGGCCCGTCGGGGATTTAGATTGTCTCCGGACGACGGAGAGGAGAGGAAGAGGAGGCGGAGGACGAAGAAGACGCCGACGACGGCGCAGAAGAAGAAGAAGACGACGATCTTTGTCGCTTCCGTCTTCAGCCGACTCCGTTTGCGCAGCCAATAATTACGAGACAGGGAGGAGTAAGGTCGCTCAGATCTCTCGCCGAGATTCCAGCCTCCGTTCCTTCATTCTCGTCCTTCGCCTGTGAAAGTATTAATCGTCTACGTCTTCCGGGAAAAGTTTGTCAAACGTATCGGCCGGGATCGCCGTTAAGGCACCGGAGGTACGTTCAGCTTCGGGTTAACACGTTTCCGGACCGATTTTTGAAGACTTTCCGTTCAGGTCGCGTGTGGCGTACACGACCCACACTTATTATATACAATTAAATAAACTCGATTTTGACGTACGTCTTACAATTTTTCAATAATACAAAGCCATAATTAGCTAGGAAAGGATGTTAATTTTAATATGCATTTGACGATAAAGCAATAAATTTAATTTTGTATGGAATTATTTTAACAAACGCATGGTCGAACGTTTACTCTACCAGACGAGTCGCAAGCGGCCTCGAAAGTTCAGCGGGGGTCACATACGCCTTACGCGGCACGGAACGTGTTAAAAGTGTCGGTTTTCGAAAGACTTGAAATATTCGCGAGAACGAGCAAAGTTCGGACTCGTCCGTCGAGCTGGTCGAAGCCCAGCTCCGCGAATATATCTGCCGACTCCTGGAAGCTTTCGGGTACCTGACCCGGACGGGGCGATAAAAATATCCACGGTGGCGTTCTCGCTACGGTCATCCGCGGCAGCCGACGAGACATTTGTAACCGCGATAATTCGGCCAGCTCCGATGGACACCTATGCCGGCCGAAAGAATCTGGGTCGTTGCTCATTTCATCGACGGTCTCTCAACACTCGGTGAATTTAATTCAATTTCACTCCAATCTCAATTAATCAAGAATATCCTCTACAGATCACATATATCAATTTACGTTTAATTAATTCGACGTAAAGCCACGAGATCCCAGAGTAATTGCGTTCCGCGAATAAAAATTACAATTAATTCGTGTTTATAAGGTGATACCTAATCTCACGGTATAGAACATCCTGTACAATCTCAACAATAATCCGGACCGTAAACGGTTTATAGAGGCATTCGGTGGAAGCGGGCAACGAAATAATGAACTCGAAGTCGACTAACGGTGAGCCATGAGAATTGTTGCGCCGTCTTCTACAAGAGCCGATGTTAACTGCGCGGGATAATCGCGCGAGACTGCGAGAACGCTCTCGGCGCATTGTTATTTCGCATTTTTCATCCGTCAGCGTTCGTCTGCCTTGTTATTTGCCACGTTCGTCTGTCAATGAGCGCTGGCGGAAAGTAATAAATATCGTCAGCGACACCTTCTCTTCCCCTCCCTCCCTCCCTCCTCCTCCTCCTCCCTTCTCCTTTCACCCCTTCTCAACGTCGGACACTGCTACCGTCTTTAACTTGTAATAACCGAAGGCGAGGATGTTCGCCCGGTCGCCGAGTCGGCCGAGACTCGAAGAGCAATTGCGAAAGCATTCGAACCGATGATTACCGTTCTCGCAGCAAACGCGGTACCGACTCGCGAAGTATCCTCAAATTACGGTCTTTCGCCTTTGAAACAGTGGATTTTCGCCTCCGCGACGTCGGGCTTCCAACTCGTACGGGGGACGAAACGACGGAGAGTCATGATCATCGGCTGATTGGATGGGAAATTACTCATTTCAATCGACCACGCGTCTTTCGGAGGCTCGTTTAGCCGTGTGCGAGATTGACAGACTGTACGCATTCGAGAGCAGCTTCAAAAACGAACCGAGTTGTGAGAGAGATAGATAGATATTTATTTAGCTCCTGTAGCTGCATTAAAATTAATATATAAAAATAAATATAAAAATATTGCCCTCATTGATTTCTCTCCCTACTCTTTATGTGTGGAACTAGCATTCTTTTAAAATGTAGTCATTTTTTTACATTTCTACTCTCCTTCGGTAGATTATTCAATATTTTGAATCCATCGTGTAGTAACATTTTCTGAGATAAAGAGAGAGAGAATGAGAGAAAGTGTGTGTGAGAGAGAGAAAGAGCAGCGGAGGGAAAAATGATTCGGTAAACGAAAAAAAAGTGTAGGAGCACGTGATTGAACGAGCTGACCGAGACTAATCCGCGGATTCGTCATGCGATCCGGAGATGTCGCACAATTCAGAAGGGACAACTCTCGCTTGCTGGAGAAGGGACGAGAACTAATTCCCGGCTGATGGAAGCGGATTCGAGCCTACTCCTCCGATCCCGCCACGCCGTACGCTCCCTTCTCCCCTAATTACACGTTTCTCCTTCTGGTTCCTTCGGCGAGGGTCTAGGCGTTACACCTGCGCCGCGCGTATAGCCTCGGTTTCAACAGGTCCGCGGAAAGACGCGAAATTGAAGTCGCCAAAGCGTATCCGGAACATTTCGGGCCGCTCCAGACGTTTCCCAACGATCGCCCTTTCGAATTCCGACCGGCTACGTTCTAGTAAGCAAAAGAAATTCTCTGCCGCATGGCCGGTATGCTTTATTACGTGTGCAGTACGTACCGTGTGTATTCCTGAACTGTATCTGTACTGTAACTATTCTCTGCCTCTCTGCCTCTCTCTCTCTCTCTCTCTCTCTCTCTCTCTCATTCTCTTCTAATTACACGAACGTGTACCAACAATAGACATAGCGACTCAGCGCTCAGTCGATTAATAAACATATCTGGCCGCACGTTAATATACGTAGACTGTTTGCTCGTATCCGGTAGCCCTCGGTCACTGGAGGGAACGCTCGGCTCGTACAATGCACCGTACAGTTTGCCGAAAATATGCGTAATGCAAACTGGCCGGCGCGTATACCTGGCAATACTCAAACATCGGCCGCGGCAATCGGCGTACACGAGCTTCCCCATCGCGCGGCTGATCGTAATACTGTTACAGCTTGTAGTACCGGTTAATCCTACTCTTTACTGGGTCAGTGCGTACGATTATAAGGTAAATTACGAGCGCGAATTACGAGGCACGGAGTTTCTTCTCCGCTCGACGCTCACTTTCCTCGCGCACGCGAGAGCTCGCGGACCGGTCTGCGCGGGTGTCGGTAATGATCGGTATCCAGGTGAGGCCCAATTACCGACGGGATTAGCATAAGAGGAGCGTAAGAGGGTAGCGTAAGAGGTAGCGTAGTTCGATCGCGTGCCCACGCGGAACAAGCTGGAATCCGCGCCCGAAAACGGCCGGCGGGATCGCGATCGGATCGGCATTTTCCACTTGACCGTCGTGACGGTAATCGCTTTAATGCCCCGCCGGACGATATCCAGAAACGACGTCGTGAAGATCCGAGCGCCATCGACGTCGTAATAAGCCGGAATTGCGCGGCCGAAGCGGCCGGCGAACGTTTATCGCGGGGCCAAACCGTTCGCCGGCTTAACGGATAAAATGGCGGCAGGATCAAATTGGCCCCCTTCGACATTCGCGTGCTTTTTCAACGTTCGACGTTATTCGATGGGAAATGTCTCGATTCCACGGAAGAAAGCCGGCGGTATTGTAATTCGCGCTGGAGTCGAAGTTGTAACGTGTTTATTTATTTAGTTATTAACGGCATAACGTTTGCTAACAAATAAAATCGATACATTGACATTTGTACGGTGATGTGATGTAGAATGGTAATATGTGTTACAAATGAGCGTTAGTCTGCATGTAATCTATAAATCTGTCTAATGAACTCATTTTTAGATATAACATAGAGGTCGATGGTTGAACCGCGACTGTTGGCTAAAGAGAAAATTCGAGGAATAATTGTGTTAGCGATAGACTTTTTCTTAAGCTGGGGTATATGAAAATGATTTAGGCTATGAAATAATTTATAATGTTTTTCGCTCAATGTTCGGAATTCGACATTTAATCCGGAAGCGGAGCAAAAATGATAAATCAAGGCGTCAGTGGCCGTAAGTGATAGACCGATAGTTCGCACGATGAGGATTCGTTTCACCTGCCAGAAGATATTTCAACCCGCGCATCGGCAATAAGGAGCATATTCATCTCCGATCATCGGCGCTGTCGAGCCGAATTATTCCCGCGCTTCTACCTTTGACAAATGAACGGCGCTCTTCCGGCGTCAGTTTCGATCGGCGCGTGATCAATCACCGTAACGTAATCGTCCGTCCGGGAGCCTCGGTTAAAACTGCTCAATTTAAGAACACACCTAACACGACGCCACAAGTAATCGCCAATCCCAACGATTCATTCCACCGATCCTCTTTGTTCCTCGTTCGACAAAACTTCCCTCGAATTCAAGAGCGGCCTGGCAAAATTCGACAAACAAGCCGCGGGATTCGACAAACAAGACGGTTAAGCGCTGACATGATTATTGCGCTGCGCGTCGGCAGGAGAGAAGACAATGGCGCGTATTTGCGAACGTACGTCGGCGAGCGTAGACGAAACTTTAAGCCGAGGCGTGCGAAAACACGTTCCGCGAGCTTTTTGGCTGAAGCGTATCGTCGAATGCCAAGAATTGCCTCCGCTCCCCTCGCAGTGCAGCCACCTGTTATTCATCGTCATCCGTGCCTCGCCGCTGGATTAGCGAGTTAATCTGCGAAGAAAGAAGAAAGAAGGCGGAGGAGGGGAGGGGAGGCTGTGGGAGGGGGGAGACCGGCGACTTCTGACGCACGGTGTCAATGCCCTCGTCATTCGGCGAGCGCGAACGTTAGACGGACTTAAATGAAGAACGAACGGAGCGCAGAGGATCGTCGTCGTTAATGCTTTCTCGGGATCGCATGCGGGCGCATAGTTTATCCGGACTGTTTGCGACCGCGCTTTGTTCGACCGCGAGCGTAAATCGTTCGACGTTCGAGAGGAGGTCTCGTTAATTGTGCGGTCCTGCGACTTTCGGTCGGGGATATTTCGGGTTCGGGTTTATAAAGTCTCGATAACTTTGTTAGCGTGGATAGTGTGTTCTCTCTCTCTCTCTCTCTTTCTCTCTTATATTTTACTATAATAATTTATATTTATTTTATTTTAGTTTTTATTAGTACATGGGGATTAGAAGTAGTGTTACGCGAAATTAGTAAAGTTTCTGTATTACTTCCGATGGGAGTAAAATTATAATGTAGCTACAGAAGGTAAATGAACATCTATTTATCTAGCTATCTATCTATCTGTCCGTCTGTCTATTTCTCTCTCTTTCTCTTTCTGCTTGCTTTCGCTTCGTTGAGGAAGGAATCGTTTAACTGCGGAACAATAACTCTGACTACTTAGATTGATGTGACGGAGCTCGGTACGTGGAAGTTAGCATTTCGAGGACTCGAATGGTGGGATAACTGGAGCAGACGATGAACGAGTCGAAAGGAAGGCGAAGGTAGACGTCTGGCGTCGGGCTCGCATCAGCTTCTCGCTCTACTTACTCAATTAACGCGGAAGGGGAATATTCGGCGCGGCTCGGCGTCTCGATGCGGTAACAATATGTCAGCAACGTCGATGCCTCGGAATATAGGTTCTATGGAGCTCAGGCGGGTCTATGATTCTCGTCACGTCAGACAAATAGTGCATCAGTCAGCTGTCACCGGCTCAATGCCACTTACGGCAGCCATGGAGCAGTCTAGACGCTCGGCAGTCGTTTCTGCTCCGAAGGCTAATTGCATTCGCGCCTTCGCGCAGAAAAAATGTCGAGAATGTTCCAACGTGCCCGGTTTCAAGATTCCATCCCGCATTCCGATCCCACCGATCCGCAACAACTTTCTACTCCGCTCTGCATTCTCGTCCGCCTTGCGCGTAATCGCGAGTTATCGGATCACCTATGAATCAACCAGTTTTATGAATGACACCACGGAAAGTGTGCTGCGCGCCTTTAACGACGTTTCGCGAATAGTTGCGTCATCGGACGCATCGTGCCGAACGGACGAAATTTTTGCTACTCGTTTCGTGACGACGCAGAAAAACACTGACTCTTCCTATGTACTGCACGAGTTTCGCAGTCTCGTTAAGAGCAGCTGGCCGGGTGTATTGACACCGCTAATTATCGGCGGCCAGTTCCAACTGCCGGTAGCTCGGTCGGCGCTAGATCGTCGGCGTATCGATCAAAAACTCCGGCAGTCGAGGTCGTAGTCCGTTGACGTCAGTCTTGCAGGCATTTAGCGGCCAGAGATTACATTCCAACGGTCACTCGGTCGCGAGCCACTCTCCGCGGGAACGCTGATCTTGGCATTCGTCTGGGAGAGGCTGATTACGGAATTGTCTAGCGGGCTGCTCCTGTATTTTGTTCTGTACTTCGTCCTGTACTTTGTCCTGCACTTTGTCCTGTACTTTGTTCTGTTCTTCGTCCTGTACTGCGTCCTGTACCTTCATCCTGTACTTCGTCCTGCCGTTCCTTCGCCTTCCACCTTTCTGCCCATCCGGGCTAACGAGGTCACTCCCGAAACAACGCTCCTCCTCTCACCCCTTTCATCTCCTCTTCCTTTCCGTCTGACTCGCCCCCTCCCTTCATTTTCCCTCGGCCCAACTTTCCCACCCCTCATGCATATTTAAATTGGCCGCCGCTGAAAATTCGCAGGTAGCTACACCGTCGCTTTCTCCGTTCCCGTTCCCTCTTTCTTTTCGCCGATTCCGTGAAAAGACGACGGTCGAGGTTCTTGGACCGACGAGGGAGGGGCGGGGGAGGGAAAAATTCATTTCGCCTCGTCATTCGACTTCGACGTCCAATTTGCGCTCGCGAGGATGAAGCTCGAGGCTTCGACACTTCTGAATGCTGGATCGTCCTGGAATATCGGCGCGCCGATTGCCTCTCTCTATCCATCTATCCTTCCCACTCACTCTCTCTCTCTCTCTCTCTCTCACACTCTCTTCATCCGGTATAGAGAAATAGCGAGCTCCGCCGGGCTAAAGAATTTTCCAGCGTCGGTTCACGAACTAGCCTAACCCTCGATCGCTGGCCCCGTATTTCGAGCCTGACCTACGCTCGCCATTTTTCCCCTAATTCAATTTTTTCGCCGAACGCAATGATCGCGATGCCAGACATGACGCATTACAGGCCGTTTCCATTCGCCGGGCTATTACCGGCACGATCAGCAAGTTGCGCGCGCGCGCGCGCGATCGAGCGTGTCACGTCCTGTCACGGCCGTAATAGATGTATCTGTGACAGCATTATCGATGTCACTCGACGTTTTTATTCCACTCCATCACGCGGGGGGAGGGGTGGGATCGGCGCGAATTTTGCACCGATTCACTTCGCTCGGCAGCTTTTCCCGTTACGCGGATATCGGACCCGTGAGCTTTCCGGCGAGAAGATCGGATCGTCGATACGCTATCTTATCGGTGCGCTAGCCTAACCTTACACTGACGAGCGGTACAAAGCGATTTCCAGAAATTCGAAAAAGGAGCCCGTTTTACTCGCTCAGTTCGAAACAGACTCTGACGAATTTCGAATGTAGAAACGTGAAACCGTTGGTTCACGATGTGCCTACCGCATTTGCCGGGAATTTTGCAGGGAGGGTTGGATGGGAGGGGCGTTAAAAAATAGGTCGGTACGGGTGGGCTGCGAATCGGATTTATCCCGAAAATTTCTTTCGCCGTCGGACAGAGCGAATGAGAACGTACAGTGCGATTAGCCCCCTGACCCTCTGGCTGAAAGCAGGTTCCACAACGCGGAATATGCGACCAGGCCCGTGGGATAGGGAGGGCTAAGAGTGGGGTTGGTGCAGATTAAATGGCAGGCAGCCACCCCCCTGCTCCCAGCCCCCCTTTGCCAGCCGGCCACCCTCGCGTCCGCGCAAAAAGCTTTAATTCCACTTTTTTCGAGGTTTTAATCAACGGACGCTTTCCTCGCGTAATCCCGCTGGGGGATGCTCGCTGTTAGCGAGAGCTTTCGCCAAAAACTATCCGATCGAATCCGTTACACGTACGCGAGCCTCGCTCGTTCGGCCTACGTGTGCGAGATCGCTTACGGGGACGTTCCTCGAATATTTTACCCGCTTTGCCACTTACTCGCCTATTTCTGCCCCGCGGACCTCTCGACGACTCCTTAACCCCCTTGCCGTACTTTCACGAGTCGGACTCGTGATGAGAATTTTGGGTCGAATGTGAACGTCGCGAAGCTGACTCGCTATCGATCAATTATAGTAAGATTATGCAGGATCCATCATAATCATACGGACCGTTACTTTGAAACGTGTTTTTTAGCCCATTTATCTCCTTTCACCAGTTGAACAGATACAGAACAGATATTGCGAATTCGGAGCTTTGCTTGCGACCAACATTCAGGGCGAGTCAAAATCTATGGGATAGGATAGTTTTAAATCCATTTTAAGACCAAATATTTTTTCGCGTTTTTCGAAGATTTTGAAGGTTCTGTCGTCTTTCAATAGGTTCACGTAGTATCGAGAATAGAGAGAAGTTTTCGTAGAACGAGAGGCCGTCGGCAGAGAAGCGAGAGTCGACGAAACATCCGCTTTTTCGGGCCCGCGGGCGCGAAGGATCGAAGATCCCGCGACTTCGATTATCGAGGCTACGGCCCGGGCCGCGCTTCATATCGCTGCTTAATAACCAAGCCGGATCGGAGAGCCCCGTACGGAACTTCACGCACTCGTGCGCTCTCCGCTTTTCATCGTAACGATCGGTCCCGAAGGCTTTATTAAGCTCTCCCCGGCCCCACGCGATTCTTCCCCGATGAATTTCATTCGCGCCAGGATTTTCATCCGATTCCTTTGTGTCTCTCGTCGTACACCCCCGCTTCGTGTCCGCCTTCGTCAAAATGAAACTGGCTCGGTCTCTCGGGCGCGCGCGAGGCGACGAGCGCTTTCTTTTATCATCGCTGCCCGCTGAAACATAAAGCGAAACGATCATCGATAAGTGATACGATGGCAAATCGAAGTCTGACTGAATGTCATGCGGGGCTGACACGAGCAAAGCCGATCGGCCGCAGGCCATGGGACGCTCGTTTCTACTCTCTGCCTCGCCGCGTATCCATTCGTCTCTGTCCGTCCGCGGCTGTATCCGTCTGTCACCCTCTCTCTCTCTCCCCCTCTCTTTCCCACCCTCTGCCTGCTCCCTTTGTGCCTGCGCAGCTACCGTCGCAATCGACGCCGACACAATCATCGACACAACGACGGTTGCCAGGACGCGCGAGTCGAACTGCATTTTTCGGAATCGAATCATATCCCACTCTCATCTCTGCGTTCCATCTTTTCGAAACATCTACTTGTACTTTGCAAAATTCGAGGGTGTAATTCGTCCGAACGATTATTGCGGTTTTTAAAGGGAATGAACCTAAAATTGTGTTAGAGTGTACATTCCGTCCGACGATTATGGATGAAAGAAATTGGAAATTTTTTAAGGTGAAGGTTTCTTTGAGATTCGAGACTTTTTGCTAATTCGACTCGATTTCGGTTTGTATCTCTCCCTCGCCGTTTGGCAGTGCGCAAACAAAACCGATGCCGGCTATCGACCCCCCCCCCCCCCCCTCCCCCGTCCATCCGAAAGGTGAACGACCCGCATCGTCAACCCTTGCCAACCGGTTTCAAGTTCGCGGGCATAAAATCCGCAGCGCCGGCAGTTAAACCAAAAAGTTTACGCGCCTCCGCCCGCCTCGCCAGGCGTCGTAGAATGGCCAAGTTACGGCCGGCGTCGGCGTCGCCTGACGTACGGCGAAAATGAAAAAATTCCTTTCTCTCCTCGCCACTTCCCACTTCCCTTCTTATTCGGAGCGATTTAGAGCTTAACCGGCGGCCGCGACGCACGCCTCTTCCCTGTCGCGGCCAAAATTAGGAACCTCCCGACGCGGAGGTCTCGCGCGTACCTCTTCGATTCGAATTCGCTTTCGATGTATTGCTCCGCATTGCAAAAGGGTGCGATAAATCAGAATACCGCCCCATACACTTTCGCATGCCTTGAATCTTGTTCAGATATCAAGCTTAACCTGCCAAATTAATTTTTTTTATTTTTTGTCAAATAAGTTGTACACGTGTACAAGAGGAAACAGTATAATTATATAAGTTCCAAAATCCCCAAATGACGATCGTGGCAGCTAATTTAAGTTGAAAATTACACTTTTTTGGAGTTTTAAGAACTTTCGTTTTAATGCAGTCTAATGTGGAATTTCACGAACGTTGTTTCTGGTAACTTACGCTACTTTCAAGTTGACTCAGTTCATTACGGAGTTGAATGAAAGTAATGCGACGATGTTTGTACAGCGTTCGCACGCCGCGAACTGAAGCGGGCTGAGGTATCGGAAAAGTTTGGAGGGTGGGAATGTAGCTGAGGGATTTTAACAGGGTATTATCGTAGTTCGGGGAGGAAAAGCTTTGACAGGACTCTTAGAAGGTCGGATCGGTGCCGGCGCGCGAAGGAGGGCGACTCGGTGCGCAAGTCAGCGGAAAGTTCGATTCCGGACTGCGGCGCGGGAGGGGTTGAAAATGAAGGAGAGCGCTTAAGAGCGTACAAAGGGAACCGGATCGATTGAATCGGCAACTCGTTAAACTAATAAGCCAGAATGACGCGGGAGATTTTGCCCTCCTCCCCCCCGCTCGCTTGAATATCGAGCACGTTTTCATCGTGACGCGAAATTTTTCAGGAAATTGCGCTGACTCCCGCAGCTTGCAACGCCGCTTCATAATGGCCGAAAGTTGAAACTTTCCTGCAATTCCCTTATCAACGAACCGTTCGGCTCTGCCGAACACACACTGAATCTTGTATACGGCGATCCAATTATTCGGCGCTGATAATAGTTTAGACGAGTAGGCGAGCAACAAGTTAATTGGAAAGATAGATCAATTTTGGAACGCGATCACTGTTTCGCAATGTAATTCGGTAAATATGTGAAACGTTGTTTGCAACAAAGTAGCCGATTCTTTCCCATTCCAGCGTTATAGAAATCTGGGATAGTAGCGCGCGAGCGTAGGAGGATGAGTCCGGCAGCCAATCCCGTTCGCGATACTCTCACGTCGGCACACTCTTCCTACCAAACGAGATTACTAAAACATCGTTACGTCGCAATTTTCAGTGCTCCCCCGGATTCGCCATAAAACGTCGATCAATCATATTGAACGGTATCGATCGGCGCCCGCTGCTAATGCTTCCCCACGGGATACTCTTTTTCATCGTACTCCCACGGCCATCCGCGTCCTCCTCTTTCTTCGAACTCGTCCGGAATCCAAAACTGGGCCATCCGATGATGTTACGGTCACTCATTCCGATTGGAAGGTCCATTTCCGTTTCGTCGTGCATCCGATTTCTTCTCATCCTCCCGCTGTTCGAATCTGAGTCTCTGAACTTCAAAAAATTGTGTATAAAATTGCTAAGCGATTTAGAGCGGAAAACTACACTGGAAACGTAAGTTGCCAATTATTGTGATATATTCTATATGTACCTAATTTCTTGTACAGTTCTTGAAATCTGATGCGATCAGATTACAAGTAGTTAAAGTCAAGCAGGATTCGTCCTGACGTTATCAGACGCCATCACAGGACGCCGTCCCTTCCATCGGCATGCAAAGCGTCCGCTGATAAACGCATTCCCGTGTCTCGTTGTCGGACGAGGGTCTCCACGTCCCGAAACTGGACGTCTCGTTCCTCCCAGGAGCTTCCTCCTTCGGGACTCCGTGTCTTATCGGACCCGACTACGTAAACTAACCCCCCCTGAACGGAAGTCAAAGTTGCAGGGTAATTTAGCTGCTGGCCAGGTTATTTTGTTGCACCGCAATTTCGAAGCGATTATTCGCCTCGCGAGAATAGACACTCGGTTCAATTAGTCGAGAATTTACTAAATTCGCCCTGATTGAATAATCCGCTTCTACGCTCTCGTCTTAATTTCGTCCGTTCTATCGAAGTCTCATCCCTGAAATACGCTGGCTTTATAGCGACCACCGAGTGCACTTTTCGATTTGTTCGAGCGAGGCTGGCACGTTTTCGGATCAAATAAATCCCATTGTTGCGCTGGCAATTATTCCTGCTAACCCTTTCGAGCCGGCAAATACAGGGCGGGAACTTCTGTTTCTGATTCTGACCCACTTCCCGCTCCCCCTGCGCTTGTTCCTAAATTACGGGGCCGCGTCTCCACTCGCGCATTAGGCACACTTGTAACGCTTGTACTCTGGGGAGGGTTGGAAAGCACTACCGCGTCATGTGTAACCGCCTACACGCGCGTCCGCCTATATATTTTGGGGGTCGTACGTTTAGATTTAGACGTCCGCGTGTACTCGGAAACATGTCCGGCTATATTTCCGTAACGAGTGCGAAGCGTTCGGTTAACGTTGCTCTGCGTTTCCTGGGGTGCATTAGATTTTTCGTTTAATCGTCTTTACGAAGTACACCGTACGGTTTGTTACACGGTTCCGCGTAAGACCTTGTACATATGTGCTCGGACACGATAGGGCATGTTTATACGTTCGTATATTTCGGCGAATTTGCAAGTTGGAAGACGTATCGCCAGGAGGGGTGGTCGAATCGCGATAAAACCATGAATTATAGGGGCAATATATTAGGTATCGTATAATGGGGTCGAAATAACTTTGTCGACCTACACGCGCTTCCGACCGTATTGATCTTTGAGTCGCGCCGCCCGGACGTTACGGGTATCAAACTAAATTCGCGTGACTCCGGCCGCTTTTTGGCTCCGATGTCGCGCCATTATTTTCCGGAAGACTTTGACACGTACGAATGCCGGCTTTAACGTTCGTGCGAGCATTGGTACGGGTCGAGGATTAGCGGAAAGCAGAAGCGGCATGTTAATAGGGATGAAAATTTTATGGCGACCCTTCGGCTTATCGATCCGGGGTCAAGATACATTGCAATTAGGCGACCCTATCGGGGGGTCGAAATCTTTCCTATCGGGATCCCGATAAGACGACCCCCGTAACGCGTTATGGGTCCCCCCCATAGGACGACAGCTAGGGTGCAACATAATAGACTTATTGCGGTCTTACGCGCTGTTCAGTCCTAACAGCCGCGATGGTCTTATCCTCGTTAGGCAGGATACCCTGAAAGGGACGCTCGTTATCAGCGGCTCGCACGATGGACATCGATGCCATTGTGAGCGGCTCACTTTGGGCCAGTGTCAATGCTATCGCGATCCGGCTCACTGTGCAATTACGTCATTGCAATTTACCGTCCTGAGCAAACATTCTAACCCCCCCTCACCAAATTCGATTTTCCTAGCCAAATTATCCTTACACCTTATATTCCCAGCTGTAAATCTTAGCGGCCGATAACTCAATTATCTAGTAATATACGTAACCAACGTATTATTTGTAATAAACTCATTCTCAGTGTTTTATGGTCAGAATTGAATCGTATATCTTGAAAGCGGCATTAAAAAAAAATAGATTTGACATAATTTACTATTTATGTGATATATTATTTAAAAAAGTGATCTTACGCCACTTTCAAAATAAACGGGCCAATTAATAGCGCGAGTCGTGCGGAAAAATAAGAGTCGCGAAGACGATCGTAATATTGTTAAGCAATATGGCGTCGATTATCGTCTCGGGCGCGTAGTTCTCAATGACTGCCGGTGGCCTCCGTTTAGACTCAATTAGCGAGGTGGGCCGCGTTTATTTTCGAAGCGATAACTCCGTTATCACCTGGCCGCCTCCTCGCAGGCCGCCGCGGTTTCGCGCGCCGTTACGGATTTCTGGGTGTAAATGCGCTCGCAATTAATGCCCGTGCGCACGTCCGGACCGAGGCTGCACGGCAGTGAGCGTTGACATTGTGCCCGATACCGCTCCGTGTTTGTCGTGTCAATTCTCTCCCCTGCCGAGTTGGGATCGTTTCAGCGCGTTTGCGTGCGTTCCTTATTGCGACACAATTAAAAGCCGCGGCCAGTTACAAAATATCGGAGTATACGTAACTAGGCAAAGCCGATTAACTATAATCTCAACTCATTGAAATTCTGATTATTTACGACGGTAAAGTATGAACATTCGGACCGTTTATTTAGAAAGTGGTAGAACTTTCTTTGAAAGAAAAATTAAATATCACGCAAATAAACTGTTTACATCGCATTAATCACAAATTATATAATATTTCATGTTTTTTTAAATATAGACACTACTTTCAAAATAAACGGTTAATTCCTTAAGTTTATTGCAAGAGGAGCGGCCGATGCTAGATTCGATTCTCGATTGAAAGGTCTGTTACACCTTTCTATCAGTGGAGTCCATTACGTCTTTTACGCATTCCTACTTGTAAAAGTCGTACTTTCCGCCGACTTTGGATCGACACTCCCTGCCATTCGCGCCACTGTGACTCCGAAGCCAGCCGTGAGCGAAGGATAGTGTAGACGAAACGTCAGCGACCGACTCGACACCCGACTCTGTTTACCGACGTCCAAAGTAGCCGGGGCCGAAAATGCGAAACTCGCGGACGCCGAGCGGCCGGACGCTTCTCGAATCTCGCACGTGTCGTCTCGTCAAACAGTCACTGTTTGCGGACGTCCTGCCAATCAGACGAGAGAGAGAACCGGCCGCGGGTGACGGCGGTCGGTGACGAAAGCGATACCCGTTACATCTCCTTTTCCTCCGGCCCGAAAATAATATCGCGCGAAGAATTCTGCTGGCCACTCTTTACATGCCGCACGTGCGAATTGCGCAATGTGTTGAAGGGGGAGGGGGGGAGGAGATAGTGAGAAGGTAAGAAGCCAGGCCGGTAGGTTATTCCTAGAAATACGTGACGACGCTCGAATAGGAAAGCGAGTTGGGCCGAGCGGATGTTAATGAAGAAGGCTGTCGGCAGAGTGGACGGATTTTAAGTTGTAAAATAGATGCACTAAAAAGGTAGAATATGATCTCTAATGACAATGGTCCATTTTAAACACTCTCGAATCGACTCTGCGTCCGAAAGCTGTTTCCCACCGATGTTTCCGGATCTCTTAGTTAAATTTTTGGCCGCGAAGTGACACGCGTATCTCGTTCCTTAGTCGCTTCTGACAATTTTCAACTCTGCGTCAAAATCGTCCCTGTCCACAGACTTGACGCTTGTCAACGAGACCAAATGTTTCTCGACGCACGAACAGTCGAGCTGTACGGGGTTAATAGGTAAAGCGAAGCGCGCAAAATTTTGCCCGGCCCAGAGGGCAGAGGGCTGACTGGATAGTGGGTGCCATTACGATCGTTTAACCGCGGGGGCTGAATTTATGGCGCGATAGAATTGATATACAGGAGATGCGGAGTGATAGTTTTGGCATTTCATTTCGACGCGTTATGGCACTCGGCGTACACGGAAATATTGATCGATGTTTTAACACAACACGCGTCGCGACCTACGCGGCTGCATCGAGGGGTGAGTAGGGGGAGGGGGACGGGGTAGGACGAAAATTATTGCTGGATACACGATATCGGCCGATTAGACTGGAATATCAAAATGATGGACGATAATTACTCTGTGTACTCGTCATCGTGACATTCGCGGCGTACAACGCCAAACGACGTCTCGCGCATCTGACGACTCTGCATTGCCAACATATCAGCGAAACTGTTTTCAATCCGTGTGCCCGCGCGCACTCATACCCACTCGTCCCACTCGAACGCCTATTGACAGGCGGACGCGGATGCGTAACGCGGAACCGGAAGTCGGATTGAAAAATTGTTGCCGGTTAATCGAATTCTTAGCCGACCGCTGATGACACGAATTAGCGTGACGGTATCTGAATCGACACTTCCGCCATGATGGAGAACTACGTTTCAAAAATGGCTCATACAACACATAGAGTCTACTTGCCTGACGTATTGTATTCTATTACTTAATTTGATTAATTTGGTTTGCATTTTTGATGCTAGGAAGTGGCGGATTCTCTTGAAATTGAACTTTCCCTAAAATATTTCGCTTCATGTGCCTGCCGTCTGAACCGGGTCCTCGACGACCCGGTGAGTCAGGCTGCCAGTTATACTGTCACGATTCTACGTCACGATCCCGTGACGCGGTTGCGAGAGATGAGTTCCGATCGGAATCGGGTTCGATCCGTACGTTCGCAGACTCGTGCGCACGCTCGAGCCGAATTCCGACTCCGGCAGATGCGCGTAATTAAATTGCCGGACGTACCGGCCGGGCTGACATTCAAAAACGACGAGGCCGCTTAAAATTCGAACGCCCTCCGCGCACCGAGTAATACCGATCGCTGTGCCAATAAGCGTCGATGCAAGCCGGATTTCAATTTTAAATAAGAACCGCCCCGGTATCGCAAAATCTGAATTTTCCCTCCGTTCATTATGCGGGTTATTACGAGGGTGGTATAAATCGACGTAACGAAACTTTAAAAAAAAAAGTAATTAACCCCTTGACGCACGGTTTCTTTGAAATAATAACGTGTTATAGCTTACAATCCTATATAAATGATAAGTATCAATAAAACGATTTTTTTTCTTAGCTTTCACACTCTTATTTTCAATCCTCGATTATATTCGAGTGGGAAAAATTATAGCATCATCAGATACAGCGCCGCTCGAATTATCTCGAGTGTGTACGTTAACGGGTTAATACTCGAATCCCACCATTACCAATAGAGGCCTATCGACACTTTGCGAAAGTTGCACTAAAAATACCACCCCTCCCTCTGCTTTTCCTACAATTTATTCAGCGACCGCGGCGCAGTGACAAACAACTGTATCCATCTTTTGCAAATTGACTCTGCGTGACCCGCGCACTCGAGAGCCCCATCGTTGCGATTGATCAACCGGAGGCGGACAATATTTATAAAGATCGCCGGAGCTCGGCCGACGTCCGTAAGGGCTCGATAATTTCACGGACGGATTCTACCGGCTATTCATTGTTTTTTTCGCTAGCCGCCCGCGGGATAATCGCTCGCCCATCTATTCCTGGCACTCGCGATCCATCTTCTTTACGAGGCCGTCCGTCATTGGTCATTCAATGGCCGTGCCCCGTTTCGGTGATGTCATTCTTTCTCTCTCTGTCTCTCTCTCTCTCTCTCTCTCTTTGCGCAGCTTTCTTGAAATAGCTTCCGTTCGAACCGAAGAAACGAACAGCCGGACAAATTTGCGATCCAGAAATCATTCCTTTGATCGAAGCGAATACTTTGAGCGCGCGTCGCTTCGGTTAAGGAAAAAAAATGGAGCGACTGTCGGGAGGGTAGAGGGTGAGGGGGTGAGTCCCTCTCGAAGCGAAATCGGCCGGGGGTGTAGTGGCTAATGGCCACCGGCGTGGTCAAGAGGTCCCTGCGATCAAACGTTCGTGAAATGGAAGTTGGTCGAGCCTGGCTAGAGAGCGAGAGAGCGAACGAGAGAGAGAGAGGGGGGGGGGGGGGGAGGGCGGAAGACGAGCAGAGCTGGAAAGAAGGCGAGCGAGAGGAGGGCGCGAAAGTTAATCGTCCGCGAGGTGACATTTGAAGAGGAACAGGGCGCAGGGGGAGAATGGACGGGGGTGACTGAGGGGGTGCGAGAGGGGTGCTCTCGCGGGGGTGTGTAGAACGTGGGAAGCGTGGAAAGGAAGAGTGAGAGAAGGTGGAGGAGAAAGAGGCGGCGAACGCGGAAGAGGGAAAGAAAGGGAAACGGGCGAGAACTGCCGGTGGAGCGAGAGGGGGCGGAGGGGGGTGAGAGGCGGGGGTGAAAGCTGCATTGCAGTACCCGACCCTGGCCAACACAAGCGCCATCTATCGGTCTATTCCCGCGATTCCACGATCGTTCGGCAAGTAATTGGCTCAGCCCCCACCGACGAATGGATCAGGGGGTGGAGGGTGGGGTGGAAGGGGGTGAGAAAGGAAAAGCGCGCGGGGCCCATTTCGATCGCCGCTCAGAAGCCACTTTTACCCCGTCTTCCCTTTTTTTTTGTCTGCCCTTCCCTTTTCAGTCCGACTCCCTGGATTTCAATGTGCCGCAGCTCTTCTCGGCGAGAGACGTTCCTCGGGCGTGGGCGGAGAAAAATAGCGGGGGGGTAAATACGCTGAAGGCTGGATCGCTGATGACTAGGAGCTTCTAGCCGGCGGCGTGGGCAAGAAATTGAGCCTCGATCCTGACTCCGTGGCTCGGCTTAGGTACCTGCCACGATCTCTCACTGTCGCGCGTGATTACGGTAGACCGAAAAAAAGCTTGCCCAAGCTTGAAGAAGGTGGCCATCAGCGAAGGTCAGCGGATTCGTGACTCGATCGTTCGAGTTTCGAGGTTGGGCAAGTCAGGTAGTCGATCACCAGGTGTGTCCTGATAAACTTCTCGTTTCTCAGCTTTGTTCAGCGAAGAGTGTCCTTGCAGGAGATGTTTCGAGTTATTCGTCGTTTAAGTTCCTGCCGTAGCTTCGGTTCGAACTATGTTCGACGGCGTGCCAAGTCGAACGGGCCGGCGTTGATCCTTGGCAAGGAAATGATGTCGTGGCAATGTCGGATGCTAGTGGCCGTCAGCCAATCAGGTTCATTACGTTCGGGAATCCTCGAGATCGGCGGGAACTCTCGCGAGAACTGCGAAGTAACTTCTTACCAGCTCGTGGCCAGCTTTATTGCCCTGCTTATCCGTAGTCCACGGCGACCTCGATTACGGATCATCTCTGTCAGACCTGGACCTGGAACCCACCCCCTACCCTCGATCACTGTTTTTCTTGAGCAAAAGATCAGCGGACGGTCCGCGGGACGTCTTCTGCCTCTTCGGCAAATTTATTCATTAGCCTCGCCGCGGGCTGCCAGACGTAATGCGTACGAGGAAGGCGGAGGGGATGATGGCTCCAGGGGGTGTGTCGCGTGGGCGGCCAGGCTAATTTTCCGAATAGACCTCAAGGACACCCCTCCGGTCGCCGAGAATTTCACCGTGGAATCGTCCCGGCCACCCGGAAGATATGATAGCGAGCGTTACTTTTTACGACCTGCACCCGCGGCCAGGTGGGCGTAAAACACTTTATTCCAGGCACTAACCCCCTAATGAAACTGCAGTTTGCGAATTTTTGGACCCACTCTCTCGCGATCGTTTTAATAATTTTCCGTTTTATTAATAAGACTCCGCCGTAAAGATCCGACCTTCGCGGTACTCTTTAACCTCGGATCACCCTTACCCACATCCCAGCCGCGAAAGTTAATTCCTCCCAATTTTTACCCCCTACCCCTCGAACCTTCTAATTATCGGCGGTTCGATTAAAATTCCAATATCCGGCCGGACAATCGGCATTATTTGCGAAGCCGGCCCTGTCGCCATAACTCTCCGATTCAGAATTCGACGCGACTCCCCTGCACCCCCGTCCTCATACTGGGCTCGCAGGATCCCGCAATTAATTAAAAATGCTTTCAATCGAAAACCGCCACCCGAAGACCTAGGCCCTCTTTTTTTTTAACAGAAAGGTCCGCTAACTGGCTCCGATCTCGCAGCGTGCAAGGTCTTCTCGTCAGATCTGGATACCGGCCTCTGCTTGACTAACTGCACCCCCTCCAGCCACCCCTTCGCCGAGCCACCCCCCTCTAGGCTCGAACCGGGGCACCGCCGCGGATTTCGCTTAATCGACAGAATCCGTCGCTCGAAATTACTTCGTCGACACGGCAGAAATACGCGAGGCCAAACGGGAGGGCTCAGGGGAGGGGAGGGAGTGAGGATTGAAGGAGGGGCGGCTTGTCCGATGGAATTCACAATTTAATCGAACGCCAGCCAGAGTTTAAATCGAAGTCCGTCTCGCTACAGCTCTCTCAACTCTCTGCCTTTAACACCTAACCCAGAGTGTACAACGGATTTTTCGTTTTTTTCATTCGGTTCGAGTCTTGCCTTTCTTCTCTGTCTGTCTATCTTTTTGTTCAGCAGGGCAGGTTAGACAGAAGGTTCGCTTTCTTTCAGTCGTAGGCCTTCCGCGTCCTCTCGACGGATTCCTCGGCGAAGAGACTCGGCTGCTCGTTAGAGATTCATCCGGAGAGTGCGGGCAGAGATGAGGCGGGAATTCAATTTATTATTCGCGGGGATGATCCCGGCGCGGATAAGGTCGAGGAAACCGAGAGTGGAGATTGGGTATTTGTGCGTTATTACCCGGCGGGCCGCGGTGGGATTCGGTCCGGAGTGCGCGAGAGTCGTTGAGCAGCAGTCGTCGGAGAAAGTCGAGGAGAGCGAAGGAGAGCCGAAGGTAGACGGATCGAAATGCGCGAGAACGGGATCTGGGGAAGGTGAAAGACCCGAAATGAGAAAGTGAGACCACCTTCTCTCTCTTTCTCTCTCTCTCTCTCTCTCTTTCTCTAGAAACCTCCGTCTCTATCCGTCTATCCATCCGTCCGCGGAATGAACGCAGAAGAGGAATAAAGCGCGGTAGTTAAGGCCAGTTTGAACGGGGACCGAGGTTACTTGATCTGGGTTAATTGTTTCTCCCTAATTAAACAATTATTCTTGCCCGTCGTCGGCTTGTCGTTTGCCCGATTTATTTTCCACCGCTCGCTCGCCACTTTCCTTCTTTTCTCTCTCAACCCTGAGAGACCGATGGACGAAAGAGGGTACGAGCGTCCGGGGAAACGGCAAAGTTCGTGCCGCGAAAAGATGGCCGCAACAAAAAAAAGAGTCGCGCATTTTCGCCATGGCGAACAGTCAGTCTCGCTCTGCCAGTAGATTATTCCTCGGACGTTTAATGCGGAAAATTATGTATGGATCGGGGTCAGCGCGTTAACGTTCACTTTTCTCTACGCTGCGGTTGCCGGGAGATGGAGAATGAGATGAAGAGAGAAAGAGAGAGAGAGGGAGAGAGGGGGGGAGAGAGAGAGTGACCTCCGAGGCACGCGTAATTAAGGATGCACTACTTGACTGCGCTTGGAATTCAGCGGCTAACGTTCCTTTTTCTTCTTTCTGTCGCAGAGACCTCGCGGCACCCGAGAGCGAAGGAATGTTCGCGGACAAGTGAGTAGCACATTTTTCCACCTAATTTCCCAGCGAATTTTCTAGCCGAGCCCCTGCAGCGAACTCCGCGCGAAAGGACCGTCTTCGCTTCCGAAGATATTCGTCCGAGAAGAATGGACGAAACCGAGAATTTAGCGTTTGAATAACCCGAATTCGACGGTCGCCCACCCCCAAGGGGGTGGGGGGTGAGATTTATTTAATTCAAGGATTCGTAAGTTTTGCCGTCCGAGGTGCGGCACTTTGCAGTTTCGAACGTCTTCGGCGGAAGATCGCTATTAATTATTCGTTGGACCGATCCCAACTGGAGAATACCGTGGGCAACATTTTATCTTTGACCCAGTTTCCATTCGACGTTCGATTACCGGAGGGGGATGGAAACTACTTCCGGCGAATTATGCCCGGCTAGCCATAAAATTCCCCGCTCGCTGGTCGCTCGAATCCTTCCCGTTCCGCTTCGCGAAGAATTTGCACGACCGCCGTGTCTGTCCTGGTTACTTTTCGTTGGGTTCTGTGTCGGTTTTGAGATTTTTCCTTATTCGCGTACCTTCGGACGCCGTCGCTCGCGTTCTCGCTCCTTTGTACGCGTCCTTTTTCCCTTTGACGTCTGCCTTCCGGCAACGGAGCGACGCCGAGGAGAAGAAAACAATTCGGTGAGAATGAGTATAGTGGAATGGATCGATTGCGGTATATACGGTGAGTATATACGGCGAACCGTGCCCTGACCCATTGGCATCGTGGGATTCTTCATTTTCCATTGCAAACATTTTCCACCCTTCCGTATCGTAATCATTTCGCTGGAAGCGCGCACGCTGAATCTTTGAACAATGCCGCAATTTAAACGGGAAATATTTACTTACGCGAGTTCAAGATTAAAGTTTACGACAGGTCCATTCGTTATAAGTATCGTCAATTGAATTTATGAAAATTAACAATTAAAATTGTCGCGGAGGGATCGGTTAAAAATTGTAATAATAACCTTGACTAGAAAAGCTGATAGCGCTGAGGCAGATCGTTGAAATTAATTTGAGAGACTTCCTTTGGCGAGACCGCCGAGAAAAATTTCGCCTTGACAATCAAAGCTCGCACTCCCGGTGGAAATGGAGAGCCCGTCGAAACTGCTGTCGATTTCCCGACAGAGTATCGAGCTTTATTCCCTTTCGCAGGAGACTTATTGCGTCCTGAGTAGGGGGTTGAGGGTGGGGGGGTGGATGTCAACGAGATGCAGGTGCGACGTCGACAGTCGCATTTCCGTTCGACCTCCTCCTTTTTTCCCATCTTCTCAGCCTCTCCATCCTTATCCTACCTCCCTCTTCCTCCCTCCCCCACTACCGAAGTATATTTGTTACGGCAACGTTCGAGGCACTCGAACGAGTCCTCGCTGTTCGGGGGCAACTTTAATTAAAATTAGAACGTACGTTAAGTAAGTCCGGAGCGATCGACGATGCATCGAACTTCCGGGTAAGAATTCTCATCGAGAACTTTGCCGTTAATACCGTCGGAGCCGGAGGGAACGTGCCACATTCTCCAGTCCTTAAACGCGATTAATTAAGACGAATAAATCTTCCGTCTTGGCAAGATATACACTGGCGCTGGTTATCATCGTCAAGCGAAGCGACTGTTTTTAATCCTGCATCTCGTTACAGTGAACGAAATGAAAGATTGAACTGAATTCGAGGCTTGCTTTCATAGATTATTTCGGATAATCACGGTTTAACGACACGAGAGAATGACTGTATTTATTTGGTACCGAGCTGGGTTTCGCGGCGAATTCTCTGGCCTCAGGTCGGCCTCGTCGCAATCGCTCACGGAATTTGGCGCTGATATTTATGCACCTCCGCCTGGCATTCGCCCGAATCTCGCTGTTTGTTATACAGGCGCATAACTTTGAATACCCTCCTGGCAAGTCGTAATTATTCGTCGCGCGCGCGCGACTCCGCCGTCGCGAGATTAAATGAACTTATCTCGAAAGGAGGGGGATATGAAACGAGCTCCGCCATTTTGCCCCGACGATTCTGGTGTATTCATAATCGAAATCTCGGCGGATGGATTAACGTCGCTTCTGACCCGGCCGAGGCCCCGACGTTCGCCGTCAATGCTCGAAACTTCGGCGTCCTACCCACTCAGCAACTTCGTGCCTGCCCGCTAAATTACTTCGAATCAAGTTCCTCTCAAAGGACACCAGCCACTCTTCCCGCGACGCACCCCCTTTACCGAATCCTTCACCGACGCACGCCGTCAGATTCTTCCAACTCGCAAGATTTTTCACCTGCGGTTCGAATCACCTTTTGCACAAAATCGAATTAAGAAGATATCATTAAAGTTCAATAGTAACCCATTAGCTGCCACGATTCCAATTTGGGGATTTTGGAATTTATATAATTATACTATTACACAAACTTTTCTGCATGTATATAACTTCTCCGGCACAAAATTAAAAACAAAATTTGTCAGTTAATGGGTTAAAAAGAAAGGTCTCTTTTCTTTTGCAAATTGGTACAGAGGTAAAATAATCTTCTAGAAACGTAATACCAGATTTTTAAATTAACTTTGGAAAGGAACAAGGAAATCGATTGCATATCCGATGAACATTCGAGATCTCAAAATAAAATCTATTCAGTACCCACAAATCTAAACTGGGAATCGCTTTGAAATCCGTGCGCAAACGAGGAAGCGCGCGAGCGAAAGGTACTCTCTTCCATCGGTACGGGAGAGTTCGGTCTGGTTGGTTTTGGCAGACCGGTGCCGGGTATCTCAGGCACGGATTAAGAGCCCGCCGCGCTGTTAATCTCCGCGGGAATCGTTTTGGATGCCCTCGGAGGGTGAACTTCCGGTTATCCACTGCGGGGCATCGAGCGGTCCAGGTATCGGCGAACTTAAGCCAAGCGCGATTTCAACCGCTTCCCCCCACCCCCCTATACCCTCCCTTCCCTACTCCAACCCACACCTCTTTCTCCTTCTCAATCTGGTCTGCCGGCACGTTTCTGCGGTTCTCAAGATCGGCCCCGCTTCCGGTAACGGACGAGCGCCGCATCGATTACGGCCAGATTTCGATCTTCCGCTAGAATCTTTCACGATGCGATCTGCGGCCATCGCCTGCAATCAGCTGTCCTCCGGGAGTCGCAAACAGATCGCTAACAGGAAATTGCACGTATCCTGAACTGATATCGCAAAAATTCCCGGAACGCTCCGGAAGTCGACATGACGCGGTCGAACGTCGGTCGATCTTGACTTGTTCGGTTTCTGCAGTCTGCGAAGGTTTGCCGAGGTTCGATTAATCGGCAGAAATTGTTCGGGCGCGGATCGTGGAAGTGATAGTCTAATTTCGGGCCGTCCGAATGTCAGGTACACACACAGTGGCGAAACGTCTGGGTTAGGTTACGCTTTTGGTCTGTCGGCACGTTCCTGCGGCGAGAAGACGTAAGACCTTAGCAAGCTCGCTGCGGCACGTAAGCGGCGATGACATCGATTACGGATTTTACGCGGGTCACGGAATTCGCATGCGGAGCCGGCTGTCCATTAAATTATGGTAAAACCCGACGCCCGATTCCGACGAAATCCGACTCCCGAATCCCGTCGCGGCCGCGGAAAACGTCCCGTAGATTGCGAAACTGGTCTAAGTCAACAGTTCGCGGAACTCGAATCGATTGTCAATATTGCGTCATTATTATGATCAATTTACTTTCCTGTCGTAACGCATAGTTTCGAAAAAAAAACACAATTTTTCTTTCCGAGTTAAAGTTTACCCATAGTCTTATTTTTATTTAGACTAATCAGTCAGGTGTGTTTGACGACTCGTCATGGAGACACTGCATTGCGTCATCAATTTTGTGTCATGACCTTTGCTACATAAACTGTAATTTTTAGTGCAAACTAAAATATGTTTCTAAATTTCAATATATTTTGAATCTTTGGAGGTAAAGACGAAATAAAACGAACTAAGAGCTGCTTTGAGAAGAGGCCGCCACAGCTGACTACGATTACGAATTAGTTTCATCGTACATCGTCAGCCGTGACGTTACGAACAATCCGTTTGTTTACTACTTCGCACTCAGGCCACTTTCGCAATCGCACGTAACCGAGCGAATCCTCCCACTCGCTCCGATTCGCTGATTAGCTGAACGTGAACGCCTCTGACGCGGACTGTTTGGGAACTGGCGAGTGAACAAGGTCGTGCCTTCGCAAAAATCGGCTATCAGATGAAACGAATTTCCTGAGGTAGCGCAGAAACTGGTCCAGCCGGAATACAGCGATAGCAGGTGATTCATCGTTATCTCCGGCCCCCGACGATAACAAGCCTCGGCCGTTATCTGGCTGGCCCACTTTGCGCCGGAACACACCGGTTACAACCTTCGCTCGCGGCGCCACGGTAAACAGATAGATAATTTTTAACCTGCGAGTCGAGGTTGCGCATCGTTATTGCCTTTCGGGCTCTCGGCATCCCATTTTTTCCCCTCCACCCCCTCTCCACTTCTTCCTCTTCCCACAACAGTTTCCAGCTACCGACTTTCCTCATCCGTTTTTTTTTTCTTAGTAATTCTTTCAGCATACCTTTAACAGCCGAGAGTTTACGGATACGTTCTATGTCTTCTCAAATTTTGCCTGCCTGCGCTCGCCTCGCTCTGTTTCAATGCCGATAAGGCCTGCTATCGGTGACCCACTTATGCAATTTACGCGCGTGTACGCGCGCAGGTTAATGCGCGCGCACGTACGCTCGTGGGAAAGAGGATCGCGTAATCGGCGCGGCGGGACGATAGGCGCCGCTGTCAAGGCGAAACGTTCGACGATTTCGATGATTCTTGACAAGCAGGTTGGAGTGTAAACAGTGGGAGAAGGAAATGCGGTGGGAATGAAAGGTTATTCGATATTTCAGTGTATTTCTTTGCTTGGCTCTGTGTGCTAGCTGTATTCGTTAATAAGAGTAATAACAGTAATGCAGCGCTTATCAACCTTTATGCTACTGTGTCTCCCTAAATCAATCTTTTTCCCGCATATTTCTATCTTACGATGTCATGATATGAACATTAATTTTTTATTTAAAATGTTAACTATCCCAGATTGGAAACCGCTGCAGTAATAAGAAGTCAAGCGATTCAATACGTGCTGGTAACGAAAATTGATTCGATATTTCCTTACATTTCTTTTCTTGCCTTCGTATACTAACTGTGCTTGTCAATATCAGCAATAACAGTATTGAGTAGCCAAACAATTGACTACGTGCTGATAAAGAAAGTTCATTCGATATTTCCTTACATTTCTTTTCCTGTCCTCGTTAACAACAGTAATAATAGTACGAGAAGTCCAACGATCGATTCTTTTCCTAACCGTCCTCACAATTATCGGTACTCGCCTAACACTGTCCTTCGCGCTAAAAAGCTCGCATGCGGCCGACTCGAGCTGAGCTTTTTCTTCCGGCCAGATTGAATCCGACGGAATGAAATTTCGATCGCCGATCCCGATTGCGAGGAATTTCGCGGCGGATCGCAGCCGCGCGAACGCACGTACGCACCCGTTTTCGCTTATCATCCTCCCCCGGACCCGACGTGGACTGCATTTTCGCTTATTGGAGCGGAATCGAATTGTCGATTAAACCGCGCGCGGCTCCGAGGCGAGCGGAGAGTGGGCGGGACTTTAACCGGTCGCGGTTTCGGTAAATAAGGTGAAACGGCACGTCGCGCCCCGAAGTCGAGAAATATCTTCCGGGCGGGCTGTACGCGAGCGGCGTTCAGATCGCTGACATTTCGGGGGTGGAAAGGTCGTACGACAGGAAAATGGCACCTACGTGACACCCGTTGCGCGACTCTCGCGCGTAATTGCCGTTATTATTTCTTTATTCCGATGGATTTCAGTTGAAAATATAAGAAAATAAAATGCGGATTACTATCGGTGATCGTGGATAATGACGAGTACTATGCGATTGGTTGTTTCGTACGTTCGTGTACTGGAAGAAGAGGCCTGGAGAAGCAGTAGAATTTTTTGGCTCCACCTTATTCTTTTGTCTCTTGTTAAGTTAACGCGCGCAACATGAAATTGTTGTACTTTAACAATTGCTGCGACAAGGCGCTTGATCTGCTAGTCGAAATTGAGAAATTTAGAATTGTACGCACATGAGTTGACGAGTATTTATTTTGCTTGACATCGATTTGGCAAAAGTCTCCCGGTTCCGAAAGTCAGTAGGGTAAGTAACGAAGTTAGGATGGAAATGTTTCGAGAGAGAGCGCGCAGGTTAAAATTGACATTCGACCCACTGCTCCGCCGATGGACAGGGGGGTAGCGTCGTAAATCTTGCTCTCGGCGCGGTCCAATTTTTATTTATGAAAAAAACTGCCCGCCGATCCAACGTTGACCGAGGACAGTATCGACCGCGAACGCACGAGAGAGCGCGCGCGCGCGCGCGCGCAACCCCTAGGCCACACGTTGTACCTGCCCGGTTTCGCCCTCGCGAAAGTTCCGCCCCGGAAGTTCCATTGAAAAGCGCGAAAGCATTTATTATTTCCCTTTTGTCGGCGGCACAATACGAGAATCGTTCCCAGCGAGAATTCATAAATCCATTTCCTGTCGCTACCTCAAAGGCGGGCGCCGAGTGACGGAGACCGATGTACGCTGGGAGAGAATCGGAAAGGGATCGAGGGAAACGAAAAGAGAGAGAGAGAGAGGATGACGGGACAAAGTGGGAAGCACAAGGACAGTGTGGGAGTCGGAGCGAGAGCAGAAGCGAGAAAAGCCGAAAGACGGGCAAGCTGAAAAAAAAGAGTAGACTTCTATTTTCCTTCTGCCGACAATATTTTTCTGCCCAGCTCCCCCGGCCACTCTCGATGGTAAACACTTCCGGCGCCTACAGCTCCCTTCAAACGCCGAGGACTCCTCTCCAGATCCTCGAAGAGCCCGAGGCACGCCATCGGTCAACTCTCGATTCTTACGCCTCGATATCCGAAGATTCAGAGGGCAAAAAAAAAAAAGAATGATCCGACATCGACCTCGATCGACTCGCGAGGCTGATCTCCAACGTCGAAACTGCATCGACGCCAAGCGTTTGACGTGCGAAGATAACGCGAGGAGACGTGCGCAACGTATCGCGTCCCATTTTATTTGCCACCCCCTCGCAGCTTCGGACGGAGTCAAAGTTTAACGTCATACTCTTCCGACGACCGTAGCGCCATCGGCAAACAGTAATTCGCGCCCGGTAAATTGGAAAAGAAATTGCCGTGAATGTGTCGAAGGTGGGTGGAGGGGTGGGCGGGGGTGAGAGGAGAGGGTTGTGGGGTTGGTCGGGCTCGTCGGTTGATAGAAGTCGGCGCTGCGTCGGTCGGCGGTGTATGACAACGGTGTTATCGGAGAAAAGCATAGGAAGAGAGAAAGAGAGGGAAAGAGAGAGAATGGTTAAAAGAGAAGGCGAGAGAGAGAGAGTTTTGCCGCGGAATCAATATGGACCGTTACAGGGGAAGGTTTTCCGTGAGGTTTTGACACTCGACTAATAGCGGCACTTTTCACCTCCCCTCGCCCTCTCCCGACCGCCACCCCTTCTCACCCCTTTCGCGCGAGAGCGGGAAGGGAGGCCATTGTGGCCGCGGCTTTTAAAGAAAAAATTGAACGGCGAAAATGGCCGCTCGTTACCCCGCGCGCGAAATGTAATTGGCTCCGGTCGCGTTTTGCAATTAGTCGAGGGAGAGTGAGAGAGAGAGAGAGAGAAAGAGAGAATGCGAGTCGAGCTGTAAATGTTTATGTCGTACCTTTAAACTTCGTTCGGAAATGGAAACCGCCGTTCGCCGCCTGTTTGCCGAAGAATAATTAGATGCGCATATTTTGCCCGGCTTTGATGTTTAATTATAAGCCGCCCGGGGGGGGTGGGGAATAATTGATGCGGGATACCTTGAACTTAATACGCTGCGTGCGCAATTATGCGCCTCGCACGCTCGGTGTCGCGACAAATGAAATACGTTCCTTGGACAAGACAAACGTCTGGGAAGAACTGCGAGTCGACAAGCGTTTCGTCCTGCGAGTCGAAGAGCATTTAGTCCTGCGAGAGACTCGAGATCCTCTTTCGAGATCAACGATATGTTCGCCACTTTCCTCATTTTTCATCCGTCTTTCGGAAATTAACCCCTTCACATACTTTGACATCTATAATACTAACATCTATAATAACAAAGAATCTGTGACGAATGGAAAATCAAAATAATTTTCTGTTGAAACTTAACTATTTTCTCGACCGAATGTCTGTTATTTTTATTTGTAAGTCTGGTTCAGGGATTTAATACAAAATTGTAAAGATTTAGCGAAGCATGGGCCTACAAAAATAATTTGTATGTCAAGGGGTTAATTACAGCGACTTGCCATCGAATTATCGGCAGAGTTCCGGCTACCTAACGTCCTTTTCGTCCTTCCGATCCGTTTCGTCTCGCGGAATTCGACGGGAAACAAAAGGCAGCCTCGAAAGTCGCGGCCGAGCACGAAGGAGGAGCGTCTCTCGAAATGTCTTTCGGCCGTCGGAACTGTGTCAGTGGTTTCATTGTCGTGCCGCCCGCCATTGTCAGACTCCGGCTCCTTAAGGATCCGCAAAGCGAACGCAGACGTTATTGACGAGAGCGCGGCTGTGACCCGCATTTTCGAATACATCACCCGCTGCCTTTCTATCGTCCTGACTGCTGACCTTGATAACTTCGCCGTAATAACCAGATCCTCCATTCGAGCCGTCCTCATTCCCCCCCACCTCGACCACCTCCCGATAATTCTATTCCACTTTCCGAGTCTGCGGTTAGGATCGATTCGTCGCTTCGCGTTCGACTTAGGCGCGTTTACCGCCGACGAGAGAATTTCAAGATTTACTCCTTGATCAGTTCCAACCGCGTAAGCCTGGTGCCTGACTCGCTACAAATAAGTCCTCCCAATGATCTCATACCATACCAACCCTTCCTTTTGTTTCAATATCAGCCTGGCACTCGATCCATCTTCGAAATCTGCGCAGGAAAGAAAAGAGTTGCGCTTCAGAATGGCTGAGCGATGCGCGCGAAGGAATGAAGAGGAAGGGGTTGGAGAGGGTGAGCGCTGGCTGTATAGGATCACGTGGGCGTGCACCTACGTATCGCCAGCCATCTTGGCAGTTTAAAGGCTTCGCAGAGCTCGGGACAAGGATAACTAAAGCTCGCCTCGTTTATACTATCCGCCGCTCGCTCGCGAGAGGGCTGAAAGGGGGCGGCGAAGAGAGAGAGAGAGAGAGAGAGAGAGAGAGAGAGGAGAGGGAGGGGAGGGGGTGGACAGGAGGAGCCGGAAGAACTGCTGAGTCTACTTAAAGACTTCGTATAAAGAGAGGAGCGTAGGTGTTGGGCGCCCGATCTCCTTCCGTTCGAGTCTTCCTTTTACGGCGGAAGTTATATCTTGCGGAAAGGGCCGCCCTCGTTTTAGTCCGCGGGCGCGGAGAGAATGGTGCGTACATAGGGTGTCTTAAGAAGAGCGGCGCTAAAGCCGACGGAATTCCGCTCTACCTTTATAAACGTTGTATTAACAGAAGTCAGAACGTTCGTTAATCCCTGTTAGACCTTAAGCCGGGCTCTGCCGAGGATTAAGAGCGAACTAAGCGCACTGGAATGCGTACTTGATTAAATTCTTCGTTTACCGAGGTGCCGCTCGAACACCTTGTAGGTACGTGTCGCCGTGGTTATCATCGTCCGGGGAAATGTTTGAATATTGTCGTTCCGTAGCTACAGGGCAGGATAAAGATGTTCTTCGTAGTTCGGAATTTTTTTTGAAGTTCGAAAATGTTGAAGGTAACTTTTGTAATTCGCTCTTAGCGGGACGTTGGCCTCCGAGAGCGATCACAGTCGTTCGACTGTTTTATGATAACGAGAAGGTGTATGTGATGCAGGCTCGCTTCTGGCTTCCCTGGAAACAGCGATGCCAATATTGTAACTGCCTCGTAAAGAGCGCGGCCATATAATCTCGCGCTTAGGCTCCGCTTTCATGGCGGCGTTTAATCTCACTCTTTCGCACTTTTCCCTTATCACTTAACGTCCGCCTCGCGAGTGCAGGCGAGCGGCGTTCCTTCCTTGCAGCTTGCGGCACCTTTGACACGTCTTCAGGATTCAGTACTGGTGCGCACCCACGTGGATTCGGTGGGCTCAATCTACTTCGGGCTCGTTACACGCTCCTGGCAGGCAGGGCTCCATCAACCTTTCCTTTCATACTCGCGACCTAAGCTTATTAGGTCCCCCCCATCCGTAATCGAGCTGGATGTAACAGAGATTTTCTAACGACCGAGTTACGTACGCGTTAAGCGTGCTAGTCTGGTAGAAAGTCTCTCTCCACTCTCTCTCTCTCTCTCTCTCTCTCTCTCTCTCTCTCTCTCTCTCTTTCTCTGTTCATCTCTTCAGGCCACAATCAGCCTGGAAATTGAATACTTCTTCAGACGGTAATTGAAGCCTACGCACCGTAAACAGCGTGGAATCATCTTCATCCCACATTGTTGAACGTTCATGCTTGTTGCAGTCAAATACGTTTCATCAGTAGGTTACGTATACGACAGTTACTGTTTTGAAATGGAAGCGGTGGAAAGTGGAGGATCGGAGAAGGGACAATTGCCGCAAAAGAAAGCATTCAGAAGAGACAGGAAATAGAACACATAAGATCATCAGAATTAAACGAATTATTTACATAATCGAATCGCAAAGTATTCACGGACGATCGCTGGAGTTTAAGGATCCCAACGCTCGCATTATCAATTCCGCGGCGCGAGTACCGGAAGTTCAAGACTCTCGAGGATAATTGTAACCCGACAAAGTTCGCGGAACAAGAAAGCAATCGGTAGGAGGCAAGTGGGCCGGACGAGAAGGACAAGAAGCCGAAGAGGACGTTAAATGAAAAGAACAAACGGTCGGAACTGCCAGGCAGCGTAAACAGTTCCGGTCCGAGGCTTGGATGACGGCCATGCTCGAGAAGTTTCGAGCACCTAGCCCACCACCCTCCCAGCAGCCCCTCGCTCGCGACTCGGATCGCGACTCCTGCCCGCCATTTTCGTTTGCCCTTCCGCCCACGGCCCTTTCCTTCTTATTAAACGAGCCCCTCGCCGCAGACTCGCGAGACTCGCAATATTTCCTTCCAAAGGGCTTTTCCCTTCCTTCCGGGGGCCGCAGTCAAGTCCCACGGCGACGTTTGTTGCAACCCCCGCGACCAAACCTCACCTCAACCCTCCCCCAACCACCCTCTCGCCACCCCACCCCACCACGTCGCAGTCTCATATTTTAAGACTGCTTAACGTGTTCCGCAAGCCGTAACTTTGCATTTGCTCGCTCTAACTCACGCGAGCCTCTCACTACTTTCGCATCTTCCAATTGGATGTCTACACCGTGCGAGGGAGTGTGTGTGTGTGTGAGAGAGAGAAAGAGAGCGTGTGTCGCGAATATGTTACTTTCCCGTTGCTGAAGCGTGGTAAACGTCTTGGCGTGCACGTATATCGATATATTACGAATGCAGGAGCTTGGGAGACGTTAGCTGGATGCGTGCGTCCGCGTGTGAGTGCGTGGGAGGTGTGCGTCGGGAAAAGTTGCTTTTCGATTATCTTCGCGCGCGCCGCGTTATGAATATGGGATTCGTGGCGAGGAAATGTCGGCGAATTCTCGGTATGCCCGGGCATCGCTCGAGATTGATACGCGGCCGCTTTTAAACTCTAACCTTTAATCGACCACCGGCGCGCAACCTTTGACCTTTCTACGCCGCCGCCACCGCCGCCGCGAGGTAATGGCACCCGGGCGGTAATTAATTACAGTCTGCACTTTCATTCGATCTCCCGGATTGTCGCCGATCATCCTACGAACGACTTATTCTCGTTATTTACTCTTTATTCCAGTGGCTTTTACAATGTATATATATGCTTTGCAAATAACTATCTCTGACCGTGAACAGTGATGGATACTGTGCGACTGCCTTACTCTGCACGTGTGGCCGCTCTGTACTTTCAATTGTTCAAAACGAAGCAATTCTGAAAAGACGGTCGAAAAACGAGGCTGCATATGGGGTTCTTGTCCTTAACCCATTACCCGCCGTAATACAAAAATACAAAAATAAAAAATGAAATTATCTGTACATTTAGAAGTTGCAGTCATTAAAAGAAAACGATTTGAAACTGTTTCCCAAAAATAAGACATTGGCGGATCATGGGTTAATTATTCTATTCCTAATTACTCTAACAATTCTCCACTCTTACGGTTCAGTGTTCTTTCCAAAATGCATCGATTGATGACAAAATCGCACCACATAGCTGTGTCAATACCTATGACTAGGAGGAGAAGTCTTCCGAAAATTTTCTTCACGTTAAAAAAATAGAAAAAAAATAAAAATACTTATGACTAAAGGATACGAGACTTAAACAATTTTGTCTTACGTTGATGGTAATCGTTTGAATTTTTATCTAGAACATTGATCCGACAATCGGAGAGTCCGGAGTGGAGAGTGAACCCGGTGAAATCGACTGTTACAACGTCTTATGTCAGTTGTGTCAGACGCGCGTCAGACGTCGACCGGTCTCGCCACGCTCGTCTCGTTCATCTTAACCGTGGATCGACTTCAACGTCGCAAACTTGTCGGTCATTCCGCGCGATCCTTTGCATAACCTCGTCCGATCCACTCCCGCCTATCAGGACTCTCGTCAATCCCGGCCAAAGTGACCGACGAGTCGACGACGTAAATCGACGCCGGGCCGCTTCAATCCTCCCACCTCAAGTAATTCTCCGCGTCAATCACTCGTTACAGAATGCATATATCGATCCGACCTTATTGAACTACCGACTTGCGCATCGTAATCGGCTTTCAATAAAACGAGTCGAATACCTACTCTAACTTGACACCTTATCCGACGATTTGTACATATTAATATATAACTTTTGTTTTCATTCTCTTTCGGGTTAAAAACTTCTACATCTACCTCTTACAAAATCAACCTTACCCTACCTTATATAGGTTAACTTAACCTATTCTTACCCTATCGCTTATAACCTACATTTGTACATATTAATATTAATAACTCCGTGTAAAATAATATCATGATTGTATTATATCACATAAGCCTGTACATCAGGAGGAAATGAGAATGTTAAAAGATTTGGTACTCGAGAGAAAAATGATTAAGACAGGATCAAACGTCATTGCGGTTCGGTAAGTCTAGTGTTAATTAACGGAGCTTCTGTGATCGCGAGCGTGAAACAACCCCTTAGCCACCCACCCGCTCTTCACCCTTTCACTCTCGCCCTTTCATCGGAGCCTCTCGCGCGCCTCCCTTACCCTCTCTCAATTTTTCTCCCGCCCACCCCCACTCGAACGCTGTGGTCCTTAACCGCCCACCGATCCGCACCCTCAGACCCCCTCGCGCACCCTCCCTCACCCTCCGCAGATCCTTCGGTACGTAAGCCGAAAGACTCGTTGAGCGTTCGCTCGTGCAGGAAATAGCTCGACCTTGACCTTTAACCGTCGTCCCCGCGATCTCACGTTTAAGGGTGTCCCGAGCTGGCGGAAAGAAGGGGAGCGAAGAGGGAAAGAGAAAGAGAGAGAGAGAGAGTAAGAGGGTGCAACCCCTTTATCGATTCCTCGTCATCGTCGTTGTGGCACGTCACCCCCTCGCCGGGTCGCCGGAGACCCACTTTTAAATGCCTCCCTTTTTACAGCCGCGGGCCCTTTAAACTCCCCGACCGCAAGTCCCGCACCCTCAACCCCGCCACCCAGCATCCCCATAGACCTCTCCAAAAGAAATAGGGTGTCAGCCGAGAATTTCGTTACGGGAAGATCTCCTCTTATCTCCCCCCCCCCTCCCCAATAACGACTCTTTAACGTTTTGCCACTAAAATGGAGAGCTCGCCTTTTCCGTAAGCGTCGATCACGACGCTCGACGCTCGGCGTCGTAGATCGAGTTACGAGTCGGCGATAACGCCGTTAGGTCTCATAATGCGTCGTTTTACGAAACTCTTCGGCTTTATCATAGCGAGCCGATCGTGTCCTGAGGGCTCAAAGCGTGGGTTCTCAAAACTCGATTCCGAAACTCGCGCGAAAATGACGCTCCCGGAATAATTCCCTGGGCGTCTGAGCGTTGAGTCGGGATTAGGTAAGGTGCAGTGGGGTAAATCTGTACACGAGGCAAATCCGCACTTATTTATTCGAATATACGTTGCATTGTATCAACTGTAAAGTAGAAATCATCCTTTGGTTAGAATTGAACAGTTTGGATAGTATTCAACATAGGTGGCCGCCATGTATTCTGTGATTCCCCCGTTTAACACGTTCGACAAAGTTCGTATTACTAATAATAATTCCGCTTTTGCCTCATAATGTAAGAATATAAGATTCAATCATTTTTAAACAGGTTGGACGGTTTTGCCCCAGTTCCGGGGCAAGTCCACCCTAGCAGCACTGTTTTTAATTTACCAAGAAAATCATAAGTTTCAGAAGATATTTTTAATCCAAATTAATGCAACTTAAAGAATAAACCGTGCGCTAAATAAAAACACTAAGATTATTAGGTTTCAGTGGAATAGATAGAAAATACATCAGTTTAAAGTAAGCTACAATTTCTGGGTCTGTTTTACCCCACTCCACCTTATAGGAAGTGTAGAACAATGTGCCGGCTGTTCGGCCGTCGTACTTGACCCGAGAGTCAATCGAAGCCGACGAAACAGGCGAGCCGACACGGCCGCGACACGCGCGTGACACGCGTCCGTATACGCGCGCGAGACACGCGTGGTACATGCAGATAGATTCAGAAGCCAGGTACTGTCCCGCGTCATCCGAGATTCCCACGTCGCTTACGTTCGGAGACCTCCTTAATCTCCAGTGCTGATCCTGCGAACCCCGTAATCCTTGCCAGGAATGAGCGTGAAGCTTAAAGAGCACGGGCGAGAGGTTGACTCGCTAGAGTGTGGATCATTCTTTTTGGTTTGAGATTTCTGGGTATTCCTGATCAGATTCTGAAGAACAGATAAATTGCAGTATGGTCTTTGTATAGAAACTTTATTTTATTCGATCAATGTTTAGATAGAAATTATAGAGTCTGAAAAGTATAGAGTGTGCTCTGTCGATTTTTTAAATAGGAATTATTTAGTAAGAAAAGTATAGAGTGTGCATACTCTGTCAATTTTTTAAATAAGAATAATTTAGTCTGAAAAGTATATAGAGTGCTCTGTCGATCCGTTTATAACAGGAAACAGAATAATGCCAAGAAAGGTAGAGAATGAACGTATTAACAAGATCGTACTTTCCAATACGTGTTACGATCAAGAGCTTTAATACGCCTAAACGCTTTCCAGCAGACACATCGCTGTCCTGAATATTTAAGTAGGCCTAATTGTCGGCGGTCGGCAGGGTGGGCGTAAAAATCCGGAATCCTTAAATTTGATCAAGCTCCGGCGGCCGACCGCAAAACCCAGAGGCCGCATGGCACTCCGAGGCCATGAATACTAAAGCTAAAGTTATTAAACTCATCTGGCCTGCTCGGCGCGATATTAGGCGAGTCGCTTATGGCATCGCTTTAGCGGGGCTGCTTTATTACGTGGGGGGCCACACCAAAAAAAAAATTTGAGAGTCAGACCGATGACAGGGCGAGGAAGCGGAGAGGAATGAGTCGGGAATGGTGAGAATACAAAAGGAAAAAAATTGAGCTATTATATAATTTATGATTAATGTACTGTAATCTTTTTATTTATGTGATATGTAATTACTTTTTAAATATGAACTTAAACCGCTTTCAAAATAATCGGTCCAAATCATTTCACTCTGAACCTAGAGTAGAAAAGAGCCACAACGTTTGTTCAAACAACTCCGTTTCCTACAGAAAATCAAACATCGTAAAATTTTAAGCCATTTCGCTAGAATTCTGTTGATTTTTCCTCAGTTTTCGCTGTTGGTGGTTGATAATGCAATTAACAAGAAAGTTTATTCCCAAGTGAGCACGCCCAATGATGAAAGTGGGCAGAATGTAGGTTCATCGATTTGGCCAGACGAGACTCCCACGGTCTGTCATTACAGTAATCGTAAATGCGCGACCGCGGCATCTCGTCGGCTCCGGCGGCGTTAAAGAAATGCGGAGACGCCGACGCCCGCGGAGTTTCTTTATGGTAATGCGGCGACTGTCGCGAGGAAGACTCCGCGCTGCATCCGTAATGATGGATCCTCGAAACTTTGCCGGAGCAATGGCGGGCGCCCGGTGAAACTTACCGTTGGAAAGCGAGCGGAGCTGGAGGCGCTGGCGAATTTCTCTGCGGCACAAATCAGGACTGACCGACTATGCGCCCGCGATATTTATAGGCAGACTTTGAGCGAACTGCGGACGACACGTTTACGGGTCGGGAGAGAGTCTTTACGTTGGCGAGGATCGGCCCGAATTCGGAGGGAGAATGCAAGATGCATCGTTCGGGTTACGTAAGCTGCGATGAGGACGTTACGAATCGGAGGCGACGTTCCACTAATCGTCGGCCGATCTCGAGTGAGCTGAGACTATTGGCGAAAGATGCAGGCTCGTTAAAACACGCTTAACTGGGCGCCCGAGAAGTTTCGAGAGCGTAAATTGCTCGCGAGCGAAGTTGGAGGCAGTTCGTTGCACTCCGGTAATGACGGCAGCTCCGGCGAATTTCGGCCGAGTTTTTTTAAATATTCGTAGCGTTTCCGAAATGTTTTTGGAAATTCTGAGCAGATTGCAGGAAAGAGGGGTCCTTTAGGTAAAAAATGGTTTTTTGTTGAACCCGATTGGACCTCTGGGAGCCGAGATATCGAAGTTTGAAGGACGACCTGCCATTCTGCCCTTATGCAACGATAATTCAATCAGGCGGATATGGTCATTGACCTATATAAATACTACGGGGACCGTAGTAGGTTCTGGGAATTTATGTGAGTGAGTAGGTAATTTCTAAGATTTTACGCTGGGTGCGAGCACGTGACTGGGGTAGGTCACGGTTTGTTGTTGCTCTCTCCTTTTCTAACCAGTGCCTGTCCTCTTCTAATGCAAAGAAAAACTTTAAAAATTCATATCTCGGAAACGGTTCGTCGTATCGGGACCGCAAAAAAATGGAATTGAATGGCGTGATTGGGGCTATACTTTAAAACGTATGGCGTTGCTGCTACTAAATTGTTTAAACAAATAAAATTTATTATAACTAATATGGTGAGAAGTTTTTCCTGGTTTGGTCGTTATATATGCGCAAATTAATGAGATGTAGCTGAGGGTTGAATTTCATTATGGTAATGTTGTAAACAATTACATAAATAATCAAATTATTTCAGTTCTGCAGAGAACGTGTTAATTTAGCATTGTGTAATTATGGGACGTATTCTATTCACATTTTTACAGGTAGAAATGACATCTACTGTTACTATTCCAAATTTACAATATTCTGACCATTATAAACAATTAACCATATAATGGCTTCGGGCGATCGTATCAAATCCGCGAAACTTGCAATACTTTTCTTAACAATTAAACTACATTTCCATACATTTACCATCCCAATTTAATTGTTTATTTGCAAATTAATATTATTAAACAATTTCCATGAAAATACGTTTAGTTCTACCCGTTCCCTACCGCAACATTTCCAGCATTATAAATTGAATTTATTACAACCAATCTGCCTCGGCCGATCGTTACTAACAACGTAATAAACAAATACCTATAATTACCGTAAAAATAATGATATCAACCTCGGACAAATTGCAACTTGTTCAGCTTCGTCCCTACATGTTGCACCCATATAACCGACCAATAAAATCCATAATTATTCGTTATCACGAACCAACTCTACCGAACCTTAACAATGCGGTCGAAAAATAAAACTGACGCAACCCATCGGGTAGAAAATCCGAGTTTTGGGGAAAGCAACCTCGATCCCCTCCGCAGTTTATCACAGGGCCGCTTTCATTAAAATCGGCCGTTAGTTCGGGCCCGGCGCGCATTAATCTGGCCCGGGCCGCATCACTTTGCGCGCCAGTTTCAACTTGGCGCACTTTGTTGCACCAACCCCCGCCCGCACTTCATTCCGTTGAAAAGCCCCGGGACGACGTCTCGTCTTTTTCATCCCCCCTCCACCCCCGCCTGAAAGTCTCGGGGGAGCGATCGATGCGCGGCCACCTTCGCTTCCCAACCCGTCGACCGTTTCCACTGTTTTTCCGCTGCCGTTCGCGGCGGTACACTTTTTTCCACCCCCCTCACCCCCCCGGCGCTGCCTGCCCCACTCGTGACCCAGTTCACGTCCGAAGAAATACTATCTCGCCTGTGTACGTTTTCGCGAGCCGGTTAAGGGATCGATTCGACTACCTCATCCCTTTGATCCGACTCACATGTCCGCCATCCCCCCCCCCCCATTCCTACCCTCCTGGTCCTTTTCCTTAGGATACTGTCATGAGCCGGATTCGGCTTCGTACAATCTTTCTTTGATATTTTCGAGAATTCTACCGCACTCTCTTTTCGTTTGTTCAATGGCTATTGTCTTGGCGTACAGCTTTGGCTGGCCGTGATTTAAAGAGGGGGTGGGGGGAATGGATTGCTTGACCTGTGGGCGGGGAACGGGAGATGAATGTTGTTAGGTTCGGATTTAGAGGACAATCGGAAGTTGTCTAATTGATTTCGGCTTCAATTCGAGAAACCGAAACCAGAGTCCTCTAAGTGCAATATTTTTAAAGATACAGCTGAAAATGTGCTCAAAAACAGAGAGAAATTGAGATTTTCCTGTCTGTGAGACGCGAAATCCAATACAAACAGATTGTTGATCATAGAGATGAAAGAATAACAAGAAACATTTACAAAAATCACAAGCAGATTGCCCTGAGCGCGATAGTTTGCGAGATATGGACCGGGAACGAAACAAAAATACCATATTTTCCGTCAAAAACGAGTAAACTAGAATATCTTCCACATTAACGCCAAGCTTCGCATACCTTTGGACCTCCTCAGATTAGTATGCCACCTAAATAGATCAGACACGACCCACACTAACCTAACACAATTCTGTAAGTATTAAATCTTCCCCTATCACACCCTTCTTCTCTCTCGAAATCTACCTCCTTAATTCTTCCACTCTCACCCTTACCTTCCGTCCGCTTCGCAAAGTTTTTCGCCACCCCCTCCCCCGACATCCAATTCTCACGAGACGCGGACGATATCGCCTCTCCTTTCTCAAGGCATTTCGGACGTGTCGCGAGATAACGACGATCGATGTCTCGAACCATCCGGCGACCCACTCGAGTCCTTTATCTTCTTCGTCATCCCACTGTTTTCCCGATATTTACGTCCTACCCCGTGATCGTCCACTCTTTCCACTCACGGCCATTAGCGCTGCCAGTCGACGCGTGACATCGATTTTTCGAACGTCGAAAAAGTCATCCGACACCGGGACAATAGACACCCTCCAATTTGGACAAACCTGTATCGTATGTCATTAAACATCCTTATATTACCGATGCTAACCTGAAAATTCCAAGCGGCAGATTCAAAATCCTACATAACGAAGCTGGAATACATTCTAGGCGATTAGTATCTCGCTTATGCACGACTCTCGCTTAGCTGCTTAGGCAAATATTTTTCAGCATTCCTCGTTTCACAATCTTGCCTTCGCTCTATCTGCAAATACAGGACTTAAGCGCGTAAATACGTGAATGCATAAACAGATGAGTAAATAGGACGCGCTAGGTTGGAGCTTATGGTCCTCGCTTTCGAGTCCCGGATTCGAAGCGTCACAGTTTCGAGTGGCGGCCGAGTACTCCGCGCGAGGTACTAACGAATTCGGCCACCGTGTAGAGTGCGAACTTGGTCGCAAGCGAGGATCGGGAATATTCGCTTCATTCACCCTTTGCGAGCGAACTCGAGTCGCGAGATAACGACGATCGATGCTCAGTCATCTCCTCCCATCTTGCCGAGCCCCGAGCCATCCCTCCTCCCACCCCTCACCCCCTCACAGACTCTCCTTCCACCCCCCTGTACCCTGCCAGGGCATTTATTCCCTTTCTGCGACCGACTCGTGACCCAAATCGCCTGTAAAAAATGACTGACGACGCTCGCGACGCTGCGGATTTTTTTCCACCCTTTTTCTTTATCCATCCCCCACCGAGCCACAGTGCTCACCCTGATTGCGCCTTCGAACGATCCGGCTCAATCAATGCTTCGATTCTTACGTTCCTCTTATTTCGTATCCATTACTTCATTTAAATTGCTTATATATCCATATCTGACGTTTACGTGGAAAATAGTATTTTGACAGAAGGGATGAGATGTTTAAGGATCTTTCTTGACATAGTTGTATTAGCATGATTTTTTTGAAAATGTGATTAATTTCCCAAAAGCTCACATACATTTTGATCATCCAAGCTTTACGCGGCTATCAAAGTAACGAGGCCGCAAACATCCGAGTAACTCGAATTCTTTATCGCCGAGAGGCCGATAAGTATAAAGGGTCGTAGCGTTGATTATGTCCCACAGCGAAACTCTCCAATTTCCTCCCCCGCGACGCCGAAGACGCCAAAGACGCCCCCCGAGTTTTCGCGGTTTCGAGCGAAGATAGCCGCTATCGACGCCAAGCATCATCCCCCATCGACTGCACCCCTCCACCGACCGATCTCTCCGTCACCCTCGCGCCACCGTGCCATATTCCACCCCCATCGCCTGCCCACCCCTCCCCTCTTGCTCCCAGCCGTGACCCAATTCCAGTTGTAGGCGCAATAGTCGTCTTTCCATTGGCGTACTATCGCCCGTGGCGAGATACTCTCTGCCAAGTCCGCAAGGGCGTCCCTGTCTCGCACGTTCCCATACAGTCGCGTACAGTCCACCCACACACACTTAGACAACGTGCTCACGTAAGGGTGTACGTGCCTCGCTCGGTCGCGACATTCTTTTCCTCAGATAATGAGAAAATGGAGCAGGCGAGAGGATCAAGTGTATTACAAACGTCTGAGGTCTGAGTCTGGTTTGAGTATTTTTGAGTCCTTTTTGGCAAAGGCTCTTAAGGGTAGTTTCCGAATGCATTAGGTGTAATGAATACGTGGGACTGTCTCGATTGATTTAAAATACTGGGGATGCGATAAGATTTGAGGATGGCGGAGAATGTAAAAGGTGAGCGAGGCAAAGGGAGAGGTAAAGAGATAGAGAGAGGGAGGGAAAGGGAGAGAGGCTGAGAGGGGTGGGTAAGGGGATGGAGCTGGAAGGAACTACTGACGTTGGGGATTGTATTAAAGGTAATCCCTCTCGCCGAGGGACTGAAACGGAGCGGCTCGTCCGCGGATTAATATCCAAGAGCGTACGTACAGGGCGATTCATACGATTCCACCCCTCCCGGACTCCGGCTCGCTACCGTGAATTAGACTATGTATCAGAAGATTTGCGAACGTCCGCGTTATACGCTCCCCATTGTTCCGCGGCCCATTTCGGATTATTGTCCGAATTACTTTATGCCCCTCGCAAGACTAATATCATCCCCCGCGACCCGCAACCCTTCTCTTATTTAGACAAAAATATATACATCGTTCATTTTTCTCCTCCTCTCCTTCGTTCAATTCTCGCCGAATCAGCGATTTATTAATACCCGCGGAACTGAAAATATTCGACAACACTTGAATCAGCCTCTACCTTCGAGGCGGCTCGCTCAGCCTCGCGAAAGGCAAAGAAAGCTACGGAGATTATGTCTGTCCTTATCGGGGACAATTTTTTTCTTCCCAGTACCTACCCCTTCTGCAGCCCAACCCCTCCCGTGTTCCGCCACGTTTCACCGAGGAGGGGTTATCGCTGCCGGCCGAACGTGCCGAATGGGCAGAAAAGTTAAACGATTTTACGGCCGCATCGGCTTTGATATTCCTATAATTTCTATCGGGCGAAATATACGAGCCACCCTCGTCAACTTCACCCCTTCGTGATCGATCGACGCACGGCAGTCTGCCTCGTGATGGTTTTCGCACTCGTCTTCTGTGGCCGCAGATTCTCATTTTCTCGCCGAGCGCTCGACGGATTAGCCTTAATGAGTGGGCATATCGAACGCAGCAAGCACGTTTCCTGGGTAAGTGCCATAATCGTGCCGCTTAGGCACGTTCTTGAAAAGTCAGATTCACGTCGAGCGTCGCTTGAGGCCAGTAGGTTAACTCGAGCGTAGAGTACTATGAAGCGGGAAGCAGTTCGGGAGCGCTAATTACATCGATCTGAACGATTCCTTATTTATCTGCGAAGTGGGCATTTATATATAGAAGAATATTTGGGAAGAAAGTACTAAATGCTCTTGTTTTAGTTGAAGGCCTTGTTGCATAGTTAATTAATTTTTGTACTCTGTATGTTTTGGCACCGTACGATATCCTCATCAGTTTGGTGATTTCTTACAAAATTTTAACACACGGTTGAAAAAAGTACATATGTAGAACAAAGAAAATTTTGGGGATTTTTCGATCTGTAATTCCCCCTTTCAAGGCTTCATTGACCGAATCGGCGGAAAGGTATGTTTATACATTACACTGACGGTCATTAAGACAGTTTGTTTAACCCTATTTTACATATAAAACAATTGATGAAGATTACAAGTTGATTCTTTGATTCAGCTTCATTGAGTCGCTTCTTTGCAGCGTTTAAAATGAAAATTTGAATTTAGTGCGTGACCTTCACTTTCAAGGAGTTGACGGATACAGAAATGCAGGATGTATGTTTAATTACGTCGTTCTCGACTCGCGATCCGTCGTCCGATGTGGCTGCGCGAGATTTCCCGCTCCGATATCGACACGACGGGAGATATATTTATACGTAGATGGCAGTCCTCTATATCGGCAACGTCGCCAACGTTCTCGCCGCCGATCGGGATTGGCTCCGGGCCTCGAAAATACGCTCTGTATTTCTGCGCGCCCGGCGACTATATTTACGATGTCCTTTTTGCGGCCGCTTATATTTGGAATATAAGTAACCGGGATATCGATTTCCTCTAAAGGCCAGACACGATGATGTAAAACTTGAGATGCGCCAGCCGCTTGACGCAGTATCCTCACGATCCGAGCATGCCCGTCATAAAAATACACGTCGCAATATTAATTCTACGAAACAATTCCGTCCCGATCCCGATTCCCGTCTACTTTTAATCGGAAACAATTTTTAGCTTCGTTACCGTCCGCTCTCAGGCGCGAAGTTAAACTTACTCCGAGTACGGAGAAAGAAATGGGTAAAAGTAAGCGCATCCACAAGTCGAGCTGACTTCGACAGAGTCCCAGTACACCTTTAGTCGTCGACAAGTTTCGAATATAGTGTACTTTACGAATGACGTTCGAACTGAAACCTGCATGAGACCGAAAAGCTGCGGAACGAACAATCCGCGGCAAGGATCGTAAAACGATGAAAAGTAAACGTCGCGAGCAGAGGGAAAGGATTCGAGTAGTACAATTCTTTCGGCCGAAAGTGACGTGCCGACAATGGAGCAGACAGAGAGGCAGAGTGAGAGAGGGAGAGAGAGAGAGAGAGAGAGAGAGAGAGAGAGAGAGAGAGAGAGAGAGAGTAGAATTACAGGCGGGCTCTAACGAGCGGGCAAGAGGGCGCGAAGCATTATGCGAAAGAATTTCATATAACGGCGACACTTCGCGTAGGCGCTGTCCGTCTTGTTTAATTAATCCGTTAATTAAATAGCCGGGGCCAGCGACGGGCGGTCCCGACTCTTCCTTTGATGTGGCCGCGAGCCGTGGGACGGCGCAGAAACGGCCATTCGCGGATTAAATCCCGGACGGCGAGACGGAAGGAGGGCCGACGCGACTGTTCTCTCGAATGAGAGCCTTCCGACGAGAATCGTTTCGGATCCATCGCCCACGCACTCTCCTCCTACGCCGAAAATCGCATTACCATTCAATCACTATGTCCCGCGATTGCGAATCCTGAAAGTGGTCCGAAGAAAAAATCGGAGGATCTTGAACGAATTGATTTCGATCTCTGTGTACTGTAACGTATTAATACGGTCTGGCCGTTCTATTCTTTGTCTTTGATTAGATTACACTCGAAATTGGCCCGAGTCAAAAATTCGAGAGTATCGAATCTACTGTTCGTCGAAATAGAGGATTAAAAGCATTTATTTTCGTTATCTTGATTGAGACCTACCACCCATATTTAAAAAAAAAATGTGTTATCATATAATTTATGATTAACGCGGTGTAAACGGTTTATTTACGTCATATTTAAAATCTTATATTTTATACTTAACCGAGTGTATCATACCGATTCTTAGCTCCGCCCCAGACGTTCAGTAGAATGTTTGTTCGAACCGTCCTCGGTCGGCAGCCTTTGCCTCTTCCACGCTTCTTCCGCTTCACCCTCGGCGAGAGGGTTGAAAGTGGAGCGATGGCTCGCGGGGGTTGCTCGGCGCACGCATCAGTCAAGGCGAAGGATAAATTTAACCGTTCCATTCCCTCCGAGTAATCACGGACATTTACTAACCGCCTGCCCCCTCGGCCGGCCGAATAATTTTCCACGGCGAATAATTACGACGGAATGCCGAACTGTCCGCGGACGACCGCAACGAGCGCGAAGGAGGGGGAGAGGGGGGTAGGCTCGCAATTTTACATGAAATTGCGACCGACGATGATATAAGGGACAGTCGCGCTTGCGTTGGGATAAACTGGTCTTGGCCGAACATCGAGAGTCGAAAATTGAGGCGTTCGACGTCCTTAATGGCCGCGGCGTTACCGTCCATCACGACGTCGGGACACGATCTACGATTCTTACGTCAGCTACGGTCAAGATTGACGATCAAGGGAACCGGACTTCGACTTAACTTTCTCACGTACTCGGCCCAGCGATAAACTGCAACGATCCTTTCGCCAAATATTTTATTACTCAATTTTTCGCTTACATTTCGTATGGTTGAAAATCGGTTCGATAATTGTAGAGTTAAGATTGTACTCGATTTTTTAGTCGGTTCTCGATTTTTACCTTCGTAGAAGGTTTTGGAATGCCATTTTTTCAACGGGTATGTAGATTGCGAGTCAGGGGGAGTGTTGAGCGAAATTCGGGCCAGGTGAACGAGCAATTTTGTAATATTAATTTTCCACCTGCTCGCAGGCGGAAGGGGAGAGGGTGTGCTTTCGTGCCCGATCGGCGTAAATCATGGCCGCTATCGGAACAGCGGCCCGTCGTTTGTTCATCATTACCTCCGGGGGGTCCGAAGATTGCGGGCGGACAACAAATTTCTTCGTTACCGTCGGAGCTAACGTCCTCCCGGAATTTATAGCCAGCCAAAACTTTCGAGCCGGCCCTCCGTCTCTGGACGGGACGCCCGTCTCGGGTCAATTTTGGAACGCACGCGTTCCGATTCGTTCCCATCGTGGGCCGTCGAGCACCGGCAGTTATCCGCCATCTTTTCCCTCCCGGAGGCAAAAAAAGGTGACTCGGCGGGTGTAGGAAAATTTTCGCGAGAATTAATTTTGGCCCGCCATAAATTGCTCGCGCTCGTTGGCGCGCATCCTACGGATTAATTGCCGCCGCGGTGATTAGGGAAGCGTAGAACCCACTAATCCGACGTTATGAAATATCTCGTTAGGACGTACGCGTACGTCTACGACTACGACTACGACTACGACCACGACCGCGATGACTGCGACGACGACGTGCAAGCGGTAATATATAACGTAACGCCGTAATACGACGTGTAATAAACACGTCCTGCGTATCTGGCAGCAACATTCCTCCACGCCCTTTAACCCCGATCCCACCCCCTGCGAAACCAACCCCTGTCCTCAGTCTCTCGCAGAGCTTCCCATGATCGGCGCACTCGATATTTGCAGCTGCAACTATGACGTCGCACAACGCCAATTCCATAAATTTGACTGATTAGAATGTGAGTAGGGTCTAGTCGTAGCTTCAACTAATTCGAAATGCAAATCGGGTAAAAGTGTCGGAATATTGTTCCCGCGGACAAGAATGTCAGACTCGTTCTCGGCAGGAGTGGAATTCTGCGGTCGAGTCCGAATGAGTTACAGGTGAGAATCCTGCAGGTGAAAGTTGTAATTAATTCGACTCATTATCGCGGCGCTCGCAGCGTTTTAATCAGGCTGAGGCTGTCGTAAAGTTTTCATCCCGCCCCGATCGATGACATCCCGATGATCTAATCAGCGTCGAGCATCTTTTTAGCGCGCCAAGCTGGCTGGACAGGAACGTTACGTAAGAGTGTATGCACGCATCGTATAGGATGTTTCTCCGCGCGTGTCTATCGTGTGCGCACGTTATGCGAGTAGCAGACTCACCGATTGTTTAGGCGTGGCAACGAGCTAAATCGCAATTAGTCGACGCAAGAACGTGGATTACGCTCGCGGCATCTTTATACGCGCGTTACGTGACTTTGTTCATTACGCGAGCTGCTCTTTAGCCAAATCAGTTCCACTTACTGAATCTGATCGAATCTAACGATTCTCATCTTCTCATATTTAATTTTGTATTCATCATTCAATGCAGACAAATAACAAGGATTTGTCTGAATGCAATTGTAATTGTTGACCGGAAATTAGAATAGTAACAGACAAATCTGGTACTAGTTTTACTTTTTATTATCTTAACCCATTACCCGCCGTGATACAAAAATAAAAACTGATATTAACTGTACATTCAGAAGTTGCAGTCATTAAAAGAAAACAATTAGAAACTGTGTCCCAAAAATGGGACATTGACGGGTAGCGGGTTAAGAGATAAGATTTTCCTTCTCAAAGAACTTCCATTCATCCCATCGACGTATCCTCCGCACGCATTCTATCAACTATGCCGAACCACGCTGAACTACGATGAGCCAAGCCTAAGCTCGATTTGCCGACTGTCGACGCAGAAATAATAGACATCCGTAACTCGGGCATCGAGGGGTCGACCTTGGACTGCGACAGGCGCGTCGCGAAATGAACTGTGCCGCCGTCGTTCGATGTCATTGTGCTGCCTGTCAAACGGAAGCCTTGACCTGTCCGTACAATCAGTGAACGCCGCGCGTTAGTCGCTTTCGAAGGTGCGACGACGGGGGAGAAGGAAGCGAGTCACGGCGAGCTTTCTGCGTCCAGGTTCAATAACGACGCCTCTCCCTGGATTTTTCATACCTCTCCTCGTGGAGAGTCCTCCTTCTGTCAGGGAGCGTCGTCGCTCTCCGCTCATGGCGCACGACGATCCGTTTTTCCGATCGGCGCCAAGGTAGGATCGAATTCTACCTACGAGAGAAATCCGAAACTGGAAACTGGAGTTCGAAGGCGAGAGGGAAATGTTGGCGCGGCGATGTTTTCACGAATGGCTTCTCACTCCAATCTCTCTCTCTCTCTCTCTCTCTCTCTCTCTCATTCTGTTTCAGCTTGTCCCACTCTCCCACCGTCTCGCTCGCCACCCGGTCCCCGGGCTCTATAATCCTCAAATGTCAGAGTTCAGTATACCGTTGATCAATATTGCCTCTCGTTCCAACTTCGAAGGATGCATTTCGTTCCGTATGCGGTGGCGAATTGAAGTGCGCCGAGTATCAGAGGGAGGGTGGGAGGGGGAGTATTTAACGTTTTCTTCGAGTCTCGTTATCGTTCCTTATACCGAGCGCCTCGCAGGGAATTCAATTGACCGCGCGGCCGGGGGTAACTAACTTGGGGGGTAGTTTCCCATCGATCGGGTGGCATCGCAGGAAAGTATATCGACGGCGCAAATACGGTTTCGAGTAAACAGCTGGGAAGGATATAATGACGGGATGCGGGAAACAGTGATTAATCGCGGAAGTTCGATCGAAAACTTAAAGAAAAATTCCTGAACCAGTTTTAATTCTGCAAAACGACATTGCTGAAAATTTCAAATACAAGTTATTCACTGTTCCCTGAGCCGCTGGTCTATGAAAGACCTATAATTGTCCCACTAACCCCTCTAAAACGCTGTTTCAAAGCAAGATCATCACTGGTAAAGCTCACCATCATTCCTACTAGCAAACGCATTTCTAATTCTCAAAATGACATCGCTGAAAATTTCAAATCCCAGTAACTCATTCTTCCATGGGCCGATGGCCTATGAAAAACCTATAATTGTCCCACTAACCCCTCTAAAACGCTGTTTCAAATCGAGACCATCACTGACGCAGCTCATCATCGTCCGTAGGAGCGTACGCACTCGACAAAAACCGTTCGAACGCTCAGCGGGCGGCAATTAGCATTGCCCCAATTACTCGGAGCGTTACCATGGAAGTTTAATCAGCGAGCGCAGCCCGTCGCCCGACGCCATGCGAGAGCCTCGCCACGCCGGTAGCCAAGCGAAGGCCTCGACGCTTTCCGTCCATCGCGTCGACTTGCCGGCTCGTCGCGGGCCGATCGGAAAATCGTAGAAGCGTGCCGTTCTTGCGAAATCGCTGACCGAGTAGACGACGAAACGTCCCCGATCTTGCTCGAGCAGGCAAGGACGAGGTCGTGAGCGCGACTTAATCGCGTCTCCCCACTCTTCCGCCCGACGTACGCGACCGGGCGGTTGAGGGGAGGGTGAGAGGAACGAGAGAGGCGTGAAAGGGGTTGAAGGGGTTCTCCGCGGGGCGGAAGGAGCGTAGGGAGGGGGGCCAGGGGCGGAAAGCTGCAAAGGGGATGTATGCTGCAGAGTGCAGGCGCACCCCCGGGCCAGCGGGGGTGGGGGCTGGGGGTTGGGGACTCGGCGCTGCTACCGGGTCGCCTGAAAACGGTGGCAGGAGGCTCGCGCGCGCGCGCGGGGGGTTCAATCGAGAGGGAGGAAGAGACGTACCGTAGCCAAACGGGGGAGGAAGAGAAGGAAGACGGACGGAAGAGGGAGGGAGCAAGGGAGGGAGAGAGAGGAAGATTCGCTTCCGTGTCCCAGTAGCACTAATGACCGCCATCCTCCCCTCCTTCCGTTCTCCCACCAGCTCGCCCTTGCCCTCGCTCGGCACCCCTCCTGCCGCGGCTCCTGGCAGAGCACCTCGCCTCCCCTCCGGGCGTCAGGTGCGGCTCCTCTGTCGTGGTCTGCCCTCCTCTCCCCCACCAATTCTCTGCCCGTGCACATATCCAGGATGACTCGAGTTACGTCACAGCCCCGAGAGCGTGCGACCCCCCACTCTCTCTCTCGCCTCGGCCTCACCTCCCCTCCGCCCTCACTCGAGCAACCCTCTCTCCCTCCCCTCCTCATCCAACCCCTCCCTCTCCACCCCACCCTGCCCCTCCGTCTAGCTCTGCCTCCGTCTCGCTCGCGCTCTCTATCCGTCGCTACTCCCACACTTCGTTCCTCCCCCCACCCCTCCCCGTACGGAAGCCTCGGCGTATACACACGGCATGCCAGCTATATGTCTCTTTCCACTATACCGGCTAGCACTCGCCAACCTCGAGTGGATCCCGCCAGTCTCCGCTGGTACACCGAGCTGTGTGTTACCCGTTCCTCGCTTCCACGTTTTTTCCTCCCCGTCGTTTTAAACAGTCGATCTCCGCCGATAAGCGCCCCAGCGTGGAAGAGGGGGAAAAACGTCGAGGAACCCCCGTGGGCGAGTCGGTCGCAATTTGCCACGTTTTCTCACGCCCGTTTTTCGTCGACGACTAACGAAAAGAAAAAAGAATAAGAAGCGTTCCGGCGCGTTCGTCGAGAGCATCGTGCATACTACACACACACACACACATACACACATACACATATATATACACGCATCTCACAATATATATACATATACATATATATAAACAGGAGTATTATATATGTATATAACTGTACACGGACATATAACCCCGCGATCGCACTGACGGTGCATATAAACCTATATACGTAAACAGTTTGAACATATACATACCCGTCACCCACCTAATTCGCGCACGTAAACAATCGCACGCTGTCACACACGAGGCACCCGACCAGTGTTCCTTACCTATCTAACGTTACCCAAGCCATACGCTTACCATCCAGAGACACACATTGACTTTCATTTGGAAAACGACAAGGCGTACGCTCACGTACGCCGAAGACAGGCAACAAGCACGAACGCCTATCACACGTGCACACCTACGCTCACCCATCCCAACAACAACAATAACAACACCGCCACCACCACCACCACCATCATCGCCACCAACACGGAAACACAATCGTCAAGCGACCAACATCGGAGGAGTAACACGTGCAGGTGTGTACGCCGATATATAAATCCAACCCCTCATTAGGGCACGTGTGCTACCGACGCCCGATAAAAAATCCAGTTGAGTGTGTGTGCGTGCGTGTTCCTCTGTGTGCCTCATGCAAGACAGCCTTCGAAACAGTGTACTCGGGCCTACTATAAAATCATCGAGAGTCATCCGGACAGCTAGTGGCAACGACGTCATACGTCGAAGCTTCTCTAGCGTCCATGCGGATCGAGAGCGAGAGAGAGAGAGAGAGCGAGAGAGGGGGAGTAAGAGGTTAAGAGTGAGTGAGAGAGAGAGCGAGTGAGATAGAGCGCAGAACGGAGTGAGACACCGTCCGCTCCACATTAATCGAGAGGCCCGACACGTGTCGCGGGAGGAAAATCGCGAGTGCGGAAAGTCTCGCTCGTCGCGGGACGCGGTGACTCGTGGAATTCCGCGAGAGTCGTTCGATCGATCTTTCGAACCCGTCCGCCCCCTCCGATAAACCTCACCGCCCCGCCCTCCCACCGCCACCCACCCACCCACCCTCCCTCCCTCCCTTCCCCCCTCCCGCGTTCCCCACCCTGCCGAGCGGCGTAGTACGCTCGGTCCCCGGCACTCGCGTCGCGAGCTTAAGGGCAGATAACTTCCAGTCGCGTCTCGTGTCTCGCAAACGTCGAATCCGACCCGGCGTCGATTCGATAAGTCCTCTTTTTTTTTTGGAGACCAAATATTCAACCGAGGCAGCGCGCCGGAGCTCGTGTGATGTGCCGTTCCTGCGCGGCCGCGTTCGTACTCGCGAGGAGGAAAGAGCCGTGAACTGTGTCGGCCTCGTTTTCCGTCTGTTCAGGTAGGCCGACGTACTCGCTCAAGGAGTATATCAGGGATTTTCAAGTTTTTAGATATGTGGTGTGGCAAAGGTTGGCAGGCTGGGAGAGATGAAACTGACCTAAACACGCGCGCAAGGCCAGGAGTGAGTGTGCCTCTTTAAAGCGCGAAAGTTTGACGAGAGTTGACGAGAGTTGACGAGAGTTGACGAGAGTTGACAGCCACGCGTTCGAATATTATCTTCGAGTACTATTTGTTATTATTTGTTTGGCCTTGGTTCCGGGACCATCGAGGATTCTCACGTTGTCCGTGGATCTCTTCCTAAGTTTTTGTGGTGACTTCCGTGTTACGCCATATACGAGGCGGATTGTACCGGGCGTGCGACAAACATCAATTTGCATAGCCCGAGTGACGGCGAAGCGGGCGTACAATGTCCAGATCATTATGCAGGGAGGGACAATTACGACATTGGGGGAGGGAGGCACGTTTCCGCGAACGAACGGACGAGCGCGTCACATGGGCCTTTTCACTCGGCTCGCACTTCAATCTTTCGCTTCTTCGCGTCCGACGCGCGCGTCACGCTGAATAGGAACTCGGATGGTCTCGAAAATGTTGACCCGCCGGGTCGCCCGAAAGTGCGAAGATCGGAGCCTCAGTCCTCGGTGCTCCGACTTACTAACCTTACCCGATTCGAGCGCATTCCTGTCATTTCTGTCATTTGTGTCATTCCTGCCACGATCGCCAAGTTCGGCCCAACAGCTTTTTACTTCGTTGCAAGAACAAATCTGTTGTCCTTCAGTGAAGAAGTGCGAGTCGTGCCGTCAGTGATCGTCCGTGCTGTGACAAGGCAATCAGTGATGAATTCCATCCGATGAGTGAAGTTCGGTACGAAGGAGCTGGCCTGTCATTGGCCCGTTCAAAAGCGCGCCCCCCGAATTTTGGCACCCGGGCACTTCTTCGACGGAGAAGAGACAGTGCTCGCGAGTTCTCGGTGCTTCGCAGGCAGGTGTTGTAACTGGCCTAGATTCCGGATTAATTTACCGATAGACCGTCCCGTCTTAAATATACCCGTACGGGCAGCTGTCGACCGATTTCGCAAGTCCGATGGAACCGCGGAACCTTGCGAATCGATATCGCTGACAGGATCGGCTGCCCGACGCCGATACCGGCCGATAGAACGAGTCGGGATGAGGTTGCGAAAGAGTATTGGAAGCCAAAAGTGAGAAGCCTGTGATCCTGTCCTTCCCCGTAACTCGTATTTTTCCTTCAACCTACGATATGGATGACTATAGAGTCAAAACGATGATTCGCACCTTCCTTTAGGAAAGATCGAGGTTGCGAAAGAGCGTTGGAAGCCAAAAGTGAGAAGGTGCCTGTGATCCTGTCCTTCCCCGTAACTCATCTTTTTCCTTCAACCTATGATATGGACGACTTGAGTCAAAACGATGATTCGCACCTTCCTTCGATTCCACGCTTTCCTTGTGATCCGTGAAAGATAAGCAGCCAATGCAATCAAGTCGTAACCATTGGCCTCTGACGCGTACAGTCCGTTCGCGTGTGTATCGGATCGTCCTAGACGTAATTGATCCGAAGAGCGGGAAGCGCGGCGAGGGCAGAAATTCGCCACAAAGTCTGAGCCGGAGGTCGGGAGGGGGGCGTCACGATTTAATTTGAAAACCGTGAGCGCAGGTGACTGACCTACATAACGATCTCGGTACCTAAACATCCCTCGGCGTGCCTGTATCGATCTAACGGCAAGTACACTCAACTTGCCAGGATTACGTGTCGAAGCGTAATAACTTTGCGCGCCTTTGTAAACTGAATTCTGGTTGGGGCAGTGCCTCCGCAATACTGGGTCAATGATCCTGGCTGATAACGGGACGGAAAATTCAAACGCGAGACCATTTCCATTTACCCGACTGTACCTTCGACGTAAGTTCTCTCCCGCATTCTTTACGTAATTCTTGTTCTGCTGTTCCATTCCTCGCGGGAGTGTTTAAAAAAATCGAAAATCGCGTAATGGGCCGAACGGGCTTTATATACAGTATGGGATGAAAGGACGTCACTAAATCACGAAATTGTCGGTTGTAACGGCGTGTAACACTCCGTATTTATCTTGCCGTCTTCTCTTTATCGCTCCTTTTCTCCCCGTTTATCTTTGACTCGGTTAACATTGGCGAAAAATTTCACTCCCGTAAATCTACCTGAATATCTTCTAACACCGGTTAAAATCGAAATTACATCGCGCGCCCCTCAAGTGCGAAAATTGTGTCTCGAAGAAAATGAAAAAGTGTCCATATAGTAAAAGTACTTTCGGCTAAAATCTATGTCAAACGCGGTAAAAATTATAAACATTATTTCTCAATAATCACCAAGTGAACTTGACAGGAAACAAATGCAGGCACATCTTCGCACTATTTGTCCGACAGACTCGATACCAATGGTCTGGTCGTAACAATTTCGCGTGGGTGTTTTGCGCGCGAGCCGTGACACATTTAGCGTTTTCCATTTGAAAGAGAAGACGACGAGTTCGGATGATCGCCGAACGGACGGAATTAAGCGCGAGTGTCGGGCATGTGTGTCGGTGTACGTGCGGCAACTGTGACGCAGGCGTAACGTCGCGCACGTAACACGTACGGCTCGTCTAGCGTCGAGTTCCAGCATTGTTCGAACACGGCCTGTCGTTTTGCCGATGGCACGAACTTTCGAGAACCGCCTCGCGTCGCTCCCGACGCTAATTAGAGAATGAACTGTCGATGGGGGGAGAAAAAAAATTGCCGGTAATGTCTCCGCCAGGCCAATTCGTCATGAGTCGGTCGTTCGTCTTAATTACAGTGCGTGGGCTTCCGACTACCTCTCTACATTTTTCCACAGTGGCACGCTCGAATATGGGTAACCGAGACACTCGACTTTGTTATTAAAGTCCACTGTAAAAAAACTCCGACGCATTAAAGCGCAGTATCGAACAACTTTGGCCAATGAGGATCGAGTCTCGAGTCGTTACACAATCGGAAATAGTTCACGCTCGGGCGGCGTTCAATTTTTCTACCTTGCGGCCGTGATCGCGGCAAAAATCTGCCGACACGTGACCGTGCCCGTGAAAGACGCAAAGATAAACGTGGAAATGGCGGCCGGCGGAGAATGAAAAGGCCGAGACGAAAGAGAGCGGTCGGAAGTTAAGAAATCGGCCGGCATCGAAAGTGGAGCAATAGTTGAGTAGTTTCCGGGACGTCGGCGGAGAGCCGCACTGTGCGACAATCGATCGGCGGTCTAATCGATTCGATACTCCCACGCCCGTTCCAATCAGTGCCCGCACGAGTTACACAAGCCTCCCGTGATTGGTCGGCCGCTCGGTCGTGCGCTTCGTTTTCGTTTCGACGTCATCCGTCGCCTTTTCCGGCAAGCCATAATTTTCGTTCGTGTGTTTCGGAGAGGGGCCTCCCGATTCCAGATATCCGTCCAGATTTATGGCCGATGCCTGGCTGCATTCTGCGGTGCAACGGCTCCGGGCTCAGCTTGTTACGTCGCTGCGGCGTCGGTGTTTTGACGCGAGAATTCGGGATAAGAGGGCTTCGACATCTTGCGCGAACGTGACCGAGTTCGGAGATACCGCCGGAATTAGGAGTGGAGATCGGGAAAACGTCAGACCTAACTCATACTCGACGCAAGAAACTAGGTATTCGAAATTGGGGAAAGGAACGTAGATTATTGCTCTACCTGTTCGCATACACATAGTATTCATATATGGACCGTTTATTTTGAATGTGATATAAGTCCATATTAAAAAAAAAATGAGATATATAATTTATGATTAACGTGGTATAATCGATTTATTCGTATGATATTTAATTTACTTTTAAATGGACTTACACCACTTTCACATAGAAAGGTGTGAGATGGAAAAAGTCAATGCTCGAATGAATATGTAACCCGATTTCAGTGTTGCATCGCGATTGCTTTACAATCTGAGGGAAATTTACGAGAATCGCAAAAGTAACCTATCACCTCGTTAGCAGGAAGTGGACGCTCGCGATGTTTGGCGCGCTCCGGCGCAATTAGCCCGAATTAACCGTTGATAATGACAGTGACGCGGACGTTAACGGACGGCTTTCGGTAATAAAGCCCGGCGATATCTCGGGGCAAACTTTGCGACGGTTCGACGGCGCGCGCGGTATAGATCGTGACTCCCTCTCGCTCGCTTCGGGAGATTGCCTGAGCCGGTTCGGCTCGCAATTAATTCCTACATACTTCACCTTTGATAAGTGACCGCCGCTCGTGATTTACCGAACAATGCAAATTCGAGCGTCGTGCTCCGGCCGCTAAAATCCTTTCCAACCTTCGTTATCCCCCTATAGGTCCGTGCAAAATTCCGCGTCGCATCCCGAATCGATCTCCTCCCGATCACTTCAAATCTACAGACACTAAAAACCTTGAAAATTCAAAATTCCTTCATTCAGACCCACATCCACGCCGTTCTTTTCACAGTCTGCACAATAAAACGGACCGCGAACGAAAGCGAATATAGTTCCTAACAAAACCTGATCGTTTTCACGGCAATGACTAGATTCAGTACCGTAATAAAAAAAATGACATTCAATCCGGCAAATAAGTTCCACGGAGCGACGAAAGGCGTAGTCGTGGCCAGGGTCAGGCGTAATTGTAAATTTCACAGTATTGAACCGCGGGCAACGGACACGTTCCGTGCAGGCTCATGGTAATGAGGTTAGTATATCATAACCCCCCCGGTTGGCCCTCGCGGGGTCCCGGAACAAGTGCACGGGCGCAGATAAGTCCTTTATTTATACAAGGAATTAGCATGGCAGCCGCCTGTACGAGCCTCCGCTCCGTACACAGTTCTTCTCGTCTCTCGGCGGCGTCGACCGAAGGCAGGTGGGGAGGAGGAGGTTTCGCGGGGGGTTGCCTGGCAAGCGCTATTATTCAGTGCGAGTACAGGTACACAGGGCGCAATAAATTTCGCCGGATAATGCGTATACTTCGCCGGCGCCGCGAGTAAATCTTCGGAACTACCGTTCTCACGCATTCTTCTCACGGAACGCTGGACGCCACTGACGTGCGGTACGCTTCCACTTTTTTGCCCCCCCCCCCCCCCCTCTCCACCTTGGCAGGTGTTGTTTGCTTCGTTGAATCGACACTGGTCAACTTTATGGGTGCCAGTAATGAAAAAGAGTCGGCGACTAGCTGGCCTCGATGGAATTAATCAAAATTGAACTTCTTTATGGACCAACATATGGACCGTTTATTTTGAAAGTGATATATGAAATAAATGTCACATAAACAAAATGTTTACAACTACATTAATCATAAATGATATATCTCAATTTTTTAAAATATGGACTTACACTACTTTCAAAATAAACGATCCATATAAATCTGTTGTATAGTTTAGTTGTCGGGAAAGGGTTTTTCTGCTTTCGACGGGAGTTTCCTTCTGAATTGATTCGATACATTCGAATCTGGCCATTGTCGACGCGCGCGTTTGGCCAGCAGAATCGGCCGTAAATTCGCGCGCTACTCTGCGGAATGAAGCCGGAGCGTCACGACGTGGCCATTTTCCAACCAAGCCGGCTCAATTCCCGTCTGATCTTTATATCCACTCAGCCGGCCATTTTTCCGACCATTTTCCCGGCGCCGAATCGGCCGGCGGCCGGACTCGCAGCTCCTTTTTTCTCGCGAAACTCACCGGGTGGGCACGTACGAAACTTACGCCCACCGCCAGTTTAAAGACGTCTCCGTCGAGGGATGAAGGGGGTGGGTAGAGAGAAGTGGCGAGAAATACGGACATGGAGGACTTGTCTTCCACTCCGGAGGACCGTCTTCCGTCCGCTTTTTCGGTCGCCGACGCGACCCTCGGAATATAAAGTTGGCAGGAGTGCGTGCGGATGGGAGTGAGGGTAGGAGGCCGGAAAAAAGGGAAAAGTACGGAGTCATGAGGGATAAACAGGAGCGAAGGAATCACGAAGTCACGTTGCCCGATTCTGGCACCCCTATTGCTTCGCTTTTTTTCCACTCTAATCGACTCCCTTATCTTCCGTTGAATTTGATGTAGAGAATGTCACGGTTTCGACCGGAGAAATTTGAAAGACTGTGCCGCATTTACTCGGTCACCCTCGGAATACACTACCCCATTGCCCTGAAATTAAACGATTTTAATTTTCTCGTCTCTAAAAAATAAATGGGAGAAGCACTGTACTCTAGTCTGAAAGTTTGAACAAGGTCACCCTTCCGCCAGGCTCGCCCGCCGTAATAATCGCTTTTCATCCGCAAAACACATCAGTCCCCAACACTTTACTCCCAAGCTAATAAGGAAGAAGAACGCTTAAGGTTTCGTCCGACATGTTTACACGAATCGTCTTACAGCGGCAAGCAAAAACACGTACATAAGTCACCGGCGGCTTCAGTGTTAGGAAGGACGCTGCGAGAGAACGTTCGGCGCTAGAAAGAGAATGGGTTTACACTCGCAATCAGTCAGATCGAACGTGTGTGAGAGAGAGAGAGCGAGTGAGACAGACACACCAACGATCGGGACACTCGACTTTCGATTACTCTGCCTGGTTCACTGACACGAATCCGTCGACTTTCGCTGTCGCAAGCCTAGTCGACCCGGTCCCTCCTAAATTATGCGCGTCTTAATTGGAAACGTGACTCGTTTTTTCCCCCTCCCCTAACTCCCGGACCGGATTCGCGACAGTGTCAGGGTAAGGATTATCGCCGTTCAAATCGCTCCCGATAATTCGAGCGGTCGCGACTCCGGACTCGAGAAGTGTCCGGCGCGAATTTAGCAATCTGCCTAGTCTATTAGCCGTGACAGTAGCAGGCGTAGGCCACTATGGACGCAAAGTGGAGAACAGAAGGCCGTGTAACACAAGCTATTCGCGGTTTGACACCGTCCGACCGTCTAAAGCACACAGCCCTCCTCCCTCCCCTCCACACAGTAAAACCAGATTCGCGCACGCTCACGCGCGCGCTAACGTTCGCGTTGACGTCCGTGTTAACGTACACGCTGCCCGGCACGCTGACACACGCTGACGCACGTGGCCAGCGTCTACTCATACAGTGTCCGCGAGCAGAGGAACGAGTTCGAGCTAGTAGGCGAGAACCATCTCGTATTAGCCTTCGCGAGGTCGACGCCAGTAGCTCGTGTTTTCTATTTTGAGGCGCTCCATACAGCACACTGCGCTTTGCTGCACTTTGCTGCACACGCCTGCCAAGGTCGACCCTAGTCTGCCGCAGTTCGAGCCTCTCATCTCTCTCTCTCTCTCTTAATCTCTATCTGTCCTTTTTTCTGCCCACATGCAAGTGCTAATCGATTAACGTGCCCGCGAGAATTTTTGCCAGCTCGGATGAACGGTTATAATCATGAAGAGAGTGCGTTCTTCTAGGTTGGAGGAAGGCTTGATTGAAATCGAGCAAACGATACCTTATTCGGCTCGAGGTTCGCTCTCCACGGCAAACGCCATAGTACGTCACATTGTTAGTCGCGAAATGGGTCATGCACGTGCGGGCGTGCATTTGTTTACCTATTTATAGGCAGATGGTCAGTTCTCGTTATATAACGAAGGATGCGTCGCGTATGCAGATATGCGCCACCGGGCCGATATTGAATTGGACGCTCGCAGTTTGCCGACTGCGCAGTTTATGTAATGGGAAGACCTTAGGCGGACGACGGACGAGTCGGATCGTTCCGTTCCGATTTTTAACTCGACATCGTCCGTGATCGGAGTTACGTGCATCGTTATACATCCGACGGAATGTCAATTTCAGTTTATTTCGCGTATTGTGAACACGCGTTAGCGTGTAACAGCGTCTTACGTTGAAGCACGCGACACGTTATGCACTCTTGGCGGCGAAAATGAGCCGTTCAGTGCACAAATCGATTAACTCCATAAAGGAAAAACTTGAGAAGGCGATGAAATAATGTACATTGTTTTTTAAAATTCCCTTTATAATATAACTTTAAATATATATTGTAAAATGCATAAATGCAGATATAGCTTCCATCTAACGGTACATAAAATGAATAAGAAAGAGGCGCAGAAAAATAGTCGTCAGTAATGTTACAATTTTTATCTAACTGGTGGAATTAATCGATTTGTGCACTGAACGGCTCAAATTACGCACGGCCGAAAGGTGCTGCGCATACGTAATCCCATTGGTCGTGACGCGAAACGAGTTCCGCGCCGAAGTAGATTACTTCTTACTTGTTAGAGTCGGCCGTCTTCTGTCTATACGCGCCTGTCACGACGGGGTTAGGATAGGAGGGCCGTGATGGCGAGCGTGCGCACGCGTGCGACCCCCGCAGGGGCCAGATATTCAGCCTGATGTTCGGGCTGATATTCAGGAACCGTCCTGGCGGTCGCGTGCGCAGAGTCGGTAGACGGATTCATATACAGCGTACGGTGGGCGAGTACTATAGCAGGGTTGGAAAATAAAAGTAATCTTAACTGAGTATGATATTGCTTGTACCGCTACTTTTTTCAACACAATTCTTTTTAATTCGTCAGTCACGAATTTTTTTTTAAATCGACAGTCTATGCGTAGAATACACTCTTATACATCTGCCCTGATTTGGAGCAGAAAGGGTTCATATGACAATAATAATTGTTACTTCCTTATTTAATGTTTGTTAAACCGGCAAAATCCTCGTACAACACAAGTTTAGATAACGCGCAACGTATTAATCGCCTCCATAGGGTGAGTCCGTCGTACAGATTCGTGTACGGACTCCGTAGACGAACCTGTACGTGACTCGCGGGGGGGAAACCTGCCGAGTGTCCTCGTAATCTAGCGAGCGCGGAATTAATTTTAGCCCATCCGACGTTATAGCCCCTCAGGCTTCCCTTCCGCGCCGCGTGACGTCGACAGCGAAACTTTTCCCCCGGGGGTAAATAAGCGACTCTAGGTCGAAAAGACGAGCGCGCGCGCGCGCGAGAGCTTTCCAGCCGAGCTTTGCCGGCGAGCTTTGTCGCGCGGGGCCTCGTTGCCGAAAGGCTTTGCCCGAGGGTCGGCAAGGATTTCAATGGGGAATTGGGGATTGATTGTCCGGCTGGCGACGTGTCGTCCTGCCCGAGACGGATCGCAGGACGATGCCAGGAGTCCTGGGGATACTAGTTGCCTCCTGCGGTCGGATTCGTTTCTATCGCTTCCCCTAACGAACCGTTGTGTAGATCCGAGCTTCGTGTTCGACATTTTGAGTTAGACCCACGTGTTAAGGATATATTTTCCACACGGTATAACTCATTTTTTGTGTCAAGATACAGCACGTCAATCCTAAATAGTCGTTGAGACTTTTCGTGTTCTATCGAAAGCGTGTTATGAGAGAAACTGTTTTGTGAAGAGTTTTTCAGGAGACTTAGTTTCAAAACAAATAGTTTTGTGTTAAGGATATGTTTTGAATGCAAACCTCATTTTTTCGTCACTTACACGATTAACTTTCCGCATTCTAGGAAACGGTCACTCGTAAATCATTGACGATCCATTCCGCGTCGTACGATGAGCGACTGTTTTGCGAAATCGATTTTCCTGAGGAGGTGACTTATGCCACTTTCAAAACAAACAGTTAACGTAACGAGGACGCAGATTGATCGCCGAGCTGGTGTACAGTGAGCGCCAGATACGGAGCACGTGCTTCCCCGGCAATCGGAGACTAGCAGGCCTTAAGGCGCAGATAACGGCCGGGATTACCGTTCTGCGCGCAGAATTTCCATTTCCCCCAATTAAACTTTAGCGCGAAGAACGTACGTGCACGCGTCACGCGCCGTCCGATTAGCTCTCGTTATCTATCGCTTCTTTAAATTCATCGATAAGCGAACTGGGTTAGTCGCTCGCGATCGCTGGCCATTCATGAAGTCGGGATCGAATAGTCGGAAGGCGGTCACGACCGAAAAGAAGGCCGATAAACGCGGAAAAAGTATGGAAAACTGACGAAGCCGCTCGTTATCGAGCGCGTACAACGCAAAAACAGAACTCGTGATCGTGAAAAACGTGAAAGCGTTGCAGAATTTAAAACGCTTTTCATCTTCTTCGCACGCCAGTCATTTTTCAAAGTTCTGTAGTATACAACGTACGCAACTCAGATTCTGCGGTTTAATTCCCATTACACGTATCCGATGTTGGTTCGGGAAAATAAAAAGAGGAGACAGCGTTTGGTAGCGTTTAGGTGTTAAGAAGTTTAAAAGAAAATACATTGTTATTATACGGTTTAAACCACGTGAGTACTTCCCGAGCCAACATCCGATGCCAGCTGGGCCGATCTTTTTAGGTTCGGAGAGTTAAGAGGTGTCAGGATACGAAAAGTATATTCCATCCTTCAGCTCCCCGATCCGCCGATGAGAATCGACGGAAGCCAAGGCCTATATCCCTGCCTTCCGTCTCGATCATCGCACGATATCCCACCCCCTCCCTCCCCTAATCCATACTCCCTACCGATTAACGGGATCCGCGTAGTCTGGCAGCCATTCGCCACAGTCGGCTATCAGTCCGCATCGCGTGCAAGCGGCCGCGTTCAAATATTTGCGCTTTGTTTTCCCAAGCCGCCCCCCTCACCCCCAAGCGCGCGCGCGCTCCGGTATTTTTAGCCCATTTGCCAGTATTATTATCGCAACCCGCGCTCGCCGTGTCTATTTGCACGCGCGTGTCAGGAGGAAAACACGTCTCCTGACCCAGTTTGCCGAGCCCATGCCGTTTTTCGAGAGTCTGCGAGAGGCTGGATTCGCGAAAGGAGAGTTCTCGAGAGCGAAGTATCAACTTGCCTGCCGGCTTTTCCCCTCCCACCCCTCTCCCGTTGGCTGCGCCATGCTCCTCTTCTCCTCTCCTCTTCCTCTCTTCTTCCTTCTGTCCTCTTCTCCTCCTCGCCTTCCTTCTTTCGCTAATGCGAGCCCGGCTGCGGCGAGCTTTCGCGGGCGGAAAAGCACAGATCAATATCAAGCGCGAATTGGAACGTTACGTTGGGAAGATCGACCCGTGACCTAGTGTGGACCCGCCCGTGGCTATGGCGCGACACTGGCGCCATCTGAAACATTATTTAGGGTCGAACCGCCCCTTTCGGAACCGCGAGCGAACTTGCGAGCGTCGCACGAAATTCGTCGCGCTTAATTGTTCGGCGGGCGGCTGTGACGTATGAGCTGAACTTCGTGGCGGAACGGAATTAAGGATTATCATTTTTCATTTTTATCACGTTTCCTCTTACATCGCGGAGCGAATGTAAGCCTTAAAATTCCTCCGAGCAGAATTTCGCGAACGTAATGTAGATTTAAGCCGAAAGTTGGATTAACGCGAAGTCTGTGTTTGCTATCGAACTAATTAGGGAATCTTGTTGATACTTTGGTTAACTTTCGATCACGATTACACTGAGACTCCGTGTACTTAACCGATAATACAGCGTCGACCGCACCCCCGGGACTATCGAGTCCCGGCAAAATCGACTGTATCCACCTTCGGTTCTTCGCGCTCGTACCGGCCGCGAAGTTCCTCCTTGATAAATCGGTCTGGACAGCGAACTACCATCTTTGGGAAAAATCGATTTAGGCCGGTAATGGGCGAAAGTTTCGTCGGACGAATTTAATTCATCGGGTTCGGCAACCTCCGTCTATCCGAAATTCCGAATACGCTCTATTCACGAACTAGAACGGGATAGACGTGGTGGGGGGTGACTAAGGGGGTGGTCGTAGGGGTGGCTCGAGGGTGGCTTCCCTCGCACGAAGTATTCGACGGCTCGCGCATATAACGTTAATTCGAGGCGATCGATCATCCAGGGTCGGTTGTTAAAATAGCTCGCCACCCTCTTTTCGCCTACGTCACTACGTCGTCCTTGAGAATTCAACCCCTCGATTCAGCCTCCTCCCGCCCTGCCTCCGTGTACGTGGGGACGAGCGCCGCGCGTATACGTATACGACCTGTGTTCAAGTACGCGTGTCCGCTTCGGCTTCTATATAGGGTGGCCCCCGTAAACGATGACGCGGTTGGCAGCGAGATTCTGGGTGAAAAAGCAGCCGGATGACGGCGGATAAATTTTTTATTGGCACAGCAGGGTGACAGAAATAATTTTCGGGCAGGGGGTGCCACGCGAACGCGAACAAATGTTGGACATTCAGAGTATGATCTAAGCTGTCCGTACGTCCGACCACCCGGTGTCCGTCTGGGCGTACGCGTCCGAATGTGTCACCGTACGTGTAAATATGACACGAGAACCCCTAACGACTCTCCATATTTTTCTCTCCTCTTACCCACGACGTTTCTCTCACGTACTACGCACACACGCGCTTAATAGAACGCCTTATCAGCTCGACTTTCTTCGGCTATTTATCGTCGTCCCGCGCGTCGCTCGTGGCGCGGAAAATAATCGCGACGGGAGGGCGGCTTGTAACAATATTGTCTGTCATAACGGGCGTCGGAGAGTGGAAGAATTTCGCCCCGCCAAGTCATCCGCGAAGGCCTTCTCGCTGTCGGCGGCGAAATATTCTGAGCCGTCGCGTCGAAAATTATGTCGGACGCGCGTCACTTTCTCGGCCTTTAATACCGTAACCGATTACTTCATCGTCGTCCGGACGCTTACGGGCCGACAGCCCCCTCGTGGGAAGGGAGAACAAAAGCCACCCCTTAACCGAATGAAAGAACATTAACTCCCCTCCGGGTGCGAGCCTAACGTCCCCGAAAGAAAAATCATTATTGACAGTCCCGTTAGAAGGGGTAAGGTCCCGCGTATCAAAGATACTTTAACCCCATTTCGTGCCGTTGTATTATGCCGCATTACTTCGTCATATCGGACGATTGTCTTTGCGTACGAGAAGGCGGAGAAAGGTCCGTGGCGAGCGTGGGGCGTAGAAAAAGTGCTCGACGCCGGCAACGAGCATTTTTGGTACGATCAATACCGGGGCCTCCGGCTCTTTTTCGAGAGTCACGTGTGTTGGAACTCCGTGTCTTTCGGTCGCAGAAATGTTCCACAGAATTGTACAATTCCGTACAAGCAATGCTGGAATTGGAGTGCTTTCGAAATTCCGTGCAAGCGACGCTGGAATTCGAGTGAGCTCGAGGAATTGATTCGGGACGTCAACATTTTTCACCCGGGCAACGTGACGTCACGTGTGTCGGAACTCCGCGTCTTTTGGCCGCAGAAACGTTCCACAGATACAGAACACATGTTCTGTACAAGCGACGCTAGAATTCGAGTGCTTTCACAGTGAATTGAAGGAATCGATTCGGGACGTCAACATTTTTCACCCGGGCAACGTTGGCCCTTTACAGGACCGTATCGCTTTCAATCGATCTTCTTTGACTCGATTACGCTCCTAGTCGCGCAGTGACACACTTTCATAGTGGCCAACAAGATTCTTTTTAACGATTTTCCGATCCAACCTGTACCGAAGCTACGTTTCAATATTCAGCACGGTTCTTTCCAGTTTGGACGAAAATGTTGGACCAGGGCAGAAATTATTCGGTAAAAAAAGAAGACGCAATTGGGGAATGGCATTATATCGCTGCCACGAAATGGCGGAAGTTATTCCCGGCGACAATTTATTCCGCCGATCGGAACGCTCTTTCTCTTTTCACTCCCGACGCGGTTGCGTCAGAGGCGCAGAATTTCACCGCGTCCATTGTCCGGCCGCGCCGGCCGAACGGATTGGGCGTCGAGGGCGGAAAAACTCGGTCTACGGGAAAAAGATGCCTGCCTTACGTCCGCGAGCGCATATTAGGCAATCGCTTTCTCGATCGTGGCGAATCTACCCGAAGAAAGGCCAGACAAAAACTTCCCCTATTCCAATTTCGTTACGAGACGCCATCGATTTCGCTCGAATCATTGCGCGCGAAACGTAATTCGAAAGGTCCGCAACATTAAAAACGTTCGCAACGTTCAAAACGTGTTCACGACACACTTCTGGCAAACTCGTTCGTAGAATAGGAATGTTTCATGCAAGCCGATTGAATGGGCGAGCAAATTTTCGGACCGTTAATTCGTCCGGTCGATCCTCGCAGGCGTTTAATTCTCGCCGGGTCCGAAGTTAGATTATTTTTACATTAATCCGCGCCGCGGGGGACTGAGATATTCCGCGTCACATCCGATTAAAATTCCATTTATTACTCGTGGCGCCTGCGCAGGAAGCCACCCCCTCTCGCCCTCACCACCCCTCCTGCGTCCTTCGGCTGAGCTCGTCAAAAGCCTCCAGGTAGCTCCTGGCCCGAACCTCTCTCTCCTCAAAGGCTTTTCTGATTTCCTCGTTTCTCCACTTATCCGTCTGTTTGCACGTGTAATCGAGTATCGATCCTCCTCGTTTCCTGACATCAGACCCGTCGTTGCGCAAATTGCACCGGCATCCCTCACGATCGCGTGCCTCCGCCGGAAAAGTCGCGGAGTCACTGAAAATTGCGCGTCATCCCTCGAGTGCGTCAAACGGAAATGATATACAAAGCGGATCGACTTTCCTCGAGCTTCGGATCGCTCCGCGAATTTTACTCTCGAATTATTCGCTCGGCGAACTTTACTCTCGAATTATTCACGCCGCTAGATGTTATTATTTGAAGGATTTCCTGCTACGGCAATTTTCTTCCTATGTTATTGGATAACGTCAGTGCCGTTAGCGGAAAATGCATTCTACGAGCGTAAAATAAGGAAAATGTACCGAAACGGATCGGGCCTATGTTAATAAGTAAAAAATTTGAGCGACAGGGACGGATTAAATAGAGACCAGACGCTCGTACGGCATTCTATTCTAACGACTTGACGGTACAGTCTTCTAAGAAGAATGTTATAGTTATACTTAGATGACGCCCTCCGCTTCCGGGGCTAGACAGTGTGGACGGGTGTGACAAGTGTGCGAGGGAAAGGAGATGAAAAGAGGGGTGTAGTGAATAGGGAGGGCGAAAGAGAGGGGTGGAGAGTAGAGGATAAGGAGAGGGTGCGGTGGAAGCGTGGGCGGAACGGGAGAGGAAGAGGAGAAGACGTGGGAGAAGTGAGAAGTGAGAAGCGGAAAGCGAGGTTAGGAGGAAGCGTGGAGTTGAGCAAGAGAGGGAACGGAGGAAGCGACATCTGGAGGGAAGAGAAAGAGCGGTGAGAGAGTCGGTAAAGAAGAGAGAAGAAGGCAGGTTAAGGCGGAGAGAGTGTGGAAGATGGGGAGGACAAAAAAGGGAAAGGAGGGAAAAGTGGAGGAGTTATGGAGAAGGAAGGAAGAGGAAGGGGGGAAATGTGGGGGAGGAGAAGAGGCTGAAACAGGAAAAGTAGAGAATAGGGATAAGAAGTCACAAGGGGAGGACAACGGAGTAAGAGGAAGAGTTAAACTGGAAATGGAAGAGGAAGCAAAAGAGGCTGAGGAGATGAAGGAGAAGTATGGAGGAATGGCAGAGGAGATTATGATGTTCCTGCTGAAGAGCATGGACAGGGAGATGGACAGGGAGAGAGAGCGGAGGGACAGGCTGATGGAAAGGGATTTAGAGAGGATAGGGGAAGCTATTAGCGAGAAGGTGAAGGAGTGGAGGAAGGTCATAATGAAGGAGGTGGGAAGAAAGGAGCGGGAGGTTGAGGTGATAAGAGGATTACTGGAGAGAGAGAGGAAAGAGAGAGAGAGGATGGAGGAGAGGTTAAGGAGAATTGAAGGGAGAACAAGGAAGATGGAGTCAGAGGAGAAGAGTGGAGAAGGGAGGATCGAGGAGAGGTCAGAGCAAGGCAAAGGAGGAAAAGGGAAACGGGAGACAGAGGAGAGGAGAGGAGAAGGGAGGTTGGAGGAGAGGTCAGAGAGAAGCGAAGGAAGTAAAGGGAAGATGGTGACAGAAGGGAAGAAAGGAGAAGGGAGAGTAGAGGAGAGGACGGAGCAAGGCAAAGTAGGAAAACAGAAGCTGGAGACAGAGGAGGAGAAGAAAGGAGAACGCAGGATGGAGGAGGGGACTGAGCGAGGTGAACAAGGAAAAGGGAAGCTGGAGACAGAGGAGAGGAAAGGAGAAGGGAGGAGGGACAAGAGGACAGAGAGAGGTGAGGAAAGAAAAGGAAAGCTGGAGAAAGGGGAGAGGAATGGAGAGAAGAGGGTGGAAGAAGAGATGGCAGAAAGGTTGAGGAAGATAGAAATATGGAAGGAGCAGAAGGAGAGAGAAGGAAGAAGGAGGAACATGATTGTGAAGGGGCTGAGGAGTGGAGCAGAGAAGAGGAGGGAGGAGATATGGGAATTGATGGGAGAATTGGGGGTGGAAGGGGAGGTGGAGGAAATCAGGGAACTGGGAAGAAGAGGAAGGGAAGCGGGAGAGGAAAGGGGCATGGTGGTGGTAAGGATGAAGAGTGTGGCGGGTAAAGTAGAAGTGATGGAGAGGAGATGGAAAGTGAGAGGGAGAGGAGTAAGGATAGAAGAGGATCGTACATGGGAAGAAAGAAGGATGAGGTGGAGGGTAGTGGAAAAGGTGTGGGAGGAAAGGAGGAAGGGGAAGAGGGTGTGGATGGGAGAGGGAAGGATCAAGATAGAGGGGACATGGTGGAGGTGGGAGGAACAGACGAGGGAGTGGCGGGAGGAGGAAAGGGGTGATAAGGGGGAGGAGAGAGAGGAGAAGAAGGGGCATGGGGAGAGAGAGGAGTAGGGGAAGGGGAAGATGGGGGGGGGGCGAATTGGCGAGAAGGAAGGAAGTGGTGGAAGAAGAGCAGGCAGGGGGGAAGTGGGAGTCCGGGGGGAGCCGGAGGACAGTGGGACGCAGGTGTTGGAGTGTTGTTGTTGTTAGATTTGTAAGTTAGGATAAGAGAGAGAGGAGGTGTACAAGTATGTAACCCGTAAGGGAATCATAAATAAAGATATATACTTAGATGACGCCCAATGCCATTTTGTCGAAAAACATCGAAGCTATTGCGAGATTCCTGCGTACGATCTCGGGCTCTCGTAAAAATTATTTTCGCCACGCACCTCCGCAGTCGGCCGCTGCCATTCCCGTGGGTATTTAAAAATTGAATTAGGTCAGTCGACGGCGGGATGAGTCAGTCTCACGCGTCTCGCGAAATTTCCGCGGTCACGAGCGGGAGAGGGAGAGAGAGGAAGAGAGAGAGAGAGAGAGAGAGAGAGAGAGGCAGACGCAGAGAATCTGCATTACGACACCGAGCGGAGAATTCTTCCGCGCGCACGTCATAAAAATAAGAAACGTCGAGAGTTGACGCTCGCTCGGTGGCGAGAGGAAAATTTTCAAATTGCCTCGGACGTTCAAATCCCGAAGTGGCGCTGGGGCGCTTTAATGGCCGCGATAAGAGGGAAGGAGACCGCGCGAATTTGTATTAAAAGCATCGCCGGGGAGGCAGCGGCATTAAAAGCTGCCCGGAACAGAAAAAGGGAAAACCTGGAGAGAAAAAAAGCTGGAAAAGGCGCACAAAAAATGGCAGAGAGGAAGGAGTCGGTTAATTCGTCAGCCACTCATCGGAGACCATCCTGAAGGCCGAAAAATTTGGCCGGCAATCGATGCGTCACTCCGAGTCCGTTAATCCCATTTCGAACCTTGGAGAGAGGGGAGGTGGAGGGGGAATAACCGGAAGGGGAAGACGGACGGTCTGGCGGACTGGCATAAAGTAAACGCAATTTCGGTCGATACCGGTGAAGGAGCCGGGGCCGAAAGTGCACTCTCGAGATACTCTCGAGGATCGGCCCGCGAAACGGGGTCAATCGACGAGCCTTCCGCGTAAACGTAAACGCTCTTCCGGACGCACGCGAGGCCTCGCGCCGCGGCTGCGAACTTTGACCCGGGGCAACTTCAATGACAGCTGCCTCGATTCACGGTCGCAATTATGACATATTTTCACAACTCTTTTTTTTTACAATTTGCTGAAACTCCTCGATCGTTCTTTTTTTGTTATCGATGGGGAATCTTGAAAAAGACGTCTAGGGGTGAACTGCCGATAGGGTCAGGTTTCGCTGACTAAACCTACACCGGCACTTTCTACTGGGTGGCAGAGGGTGTTCCGGTCGACGTCTTTCGATCGTTCCGTTCAAATCTGAACTCTTCTTTCTCTCAGCTGACCATCTTTCGATCGTTTTGTTCAAATCTGAACTCTTCTTTCTCTCAGCCGACCATCATTCTCATGTTTACGCGTAGCTCGATCGAAGGTGGGCGAGGTCAATGACAGGGATTGCGCAATCGAACGAAAGCGGGCTCGGGGTACGAGTCGAAGTGTGACCGGGCTTCGTTTTTAATCCGAGAAAGTGAAGCGCGGATGTAAAAAGTTGTTCGGGACTGCCGAAGTGAGGCGAGTAACGTTCATGCTTTCGACGTAATGACGTACTGCAGCCGAGCGAGACCGATCGATTTCACGCCACTCAATCGGAGATGCTCGTGGTAATCGTGATTTTACGAGGCCTCACTCCCGTGCGATGCCAACGTAATATATCCCACCCACGTGTAATCCTGTGTGTGTGTGTGTTGCGCGTACTTTGCTGCTTTCGGAACACTGGCACAGTTTCCATCGTTAATAACACGACTATTCTCTGCCGCAGGCTGGACAACGTACAAGGCCAAAACCGTGACCACCATTCGCAGAGGAAGATAAGGTAAGACAGTCTTTTTCGTCTTTAGTTCAAAACAAAGCCCTTGTCGCGGTTGAAGTTTCCTATATTTATTTTTAAATATATTATATTATAATATATCTTTATTTTGATTCCCTTACGGGTTGCAACTTCTCTAAAATCTATGTTTTACAAAAAACCTTAACTTACCTTATAGTACTACGCTCCTTACCACTAACTTACATCTACTTTTACCAACTAATTTAAAAATGTATTAGGACACTCTTTCTTCTTCGTTCGAGGTGCGTTATGTTACTCTATCGATCTATATGTCGCCCCACGCTGAACGTGGCTTCGTTATCAGCCTGATTACTGGAACTTATTGTCAGGTACGCGCGATTAGCGGCCTGCGTCGAACAGGTTCGCAGGTAATGCCCGCATCCGTCCGAGCGCAATCGGCGCGCAAACGTTCGCATACATTTTGCGCGCGAGCGTGTGCGTAACCCGAATGCGGCGTACGTTCGTTCCCGATATATCCCCGATACGCAATCGATTTCACGGGCAGCCCGAGAAACGCCGCGCATCCTCTATTACGTACTCCATCGACCAAAGACTCCTAACCTAACCGGCGCGCGCGCGCGCGCTCGCCGCGGTTCATACGTGTCAGTCCACTCCGGCGATCGGCTTAAGAACGACGCTGCATCTGGGGTTCCCTTAATTAGAGCAGGCTATCGGAGCCGAAATTAACTTGGGGCCTGACCTTTCTCGAGTTTCCCTCGGACCGAGACTTTCGGAACTGTGATTAGGTCGACGCGTGTCAGATCTGCATGCTTTAACAGTAGTAATTAGATTGGCGAAAACTTAGGAAAACTTGTCAGGATTAAAAAAAGTAAAATGATTAAATCAGGCTCGTAATCGCGATCGGTAAGTCTCACGGTAGCGCTGAATCAAATTCCTCCGTCCACGCGAAATATTTTTTACGCTTGTTTACATCGTACGTTAGCGGCGTGCCGATAGACGTCTCTATTCAGAGTTTATCGTATCCTAAACAGATTCGAGCTTAACCGCGCTCGTTTATCTCACGATAACCGCCGCTTCCATTCAGATAAATCCTCGGTCATGCCTCGAGGGCCATTAAACAGTAGATTTCGTTAAGAACCGGTGGCGGTCCAATACGATAAGGAGCAGGGAGTGGAATAATGCGTCCGGCCGCGAAATGTTTACGTGGCCGCGTATATATGCGCTCTCCTCGTATCGTCTCTTCGGGGACCGCGTTGGCCAACGTATGACATTCCGTCGGCGAGATAAGGCTCACTCAGACCGAGGGTTATCGATGGCAAGAGTACAATGTTTAAACTACGCCGTTAAAGGTCGGTCAACCTCGATATCGTCCTCTTCCTCCCCGTCCTCTCATTTCGGGTCTCGCAGATCTCTCGACTGCTCGCAAACTTCGCCTCTTTGAGGAAACAATTCGACTTCGAGAAGACAGGTACCTCTCATAACTGCCGATGGAAGGAACGTCTCCATTCAGGATTCGTTTCTCTCGACGGCAGAATCGAGAGAATTTTCCGACTCGACCGAGCGGTCGCGTAATAAAGGCCTGCGCGTGCCAGCTCGCGAAATAGTTTGGACCGGCGAGGGCTGGCGAGTGCAGAAGCTAATTTATCGTCGCATTGCCGAGGACGTTAAGCGTCCGTCCGCGGCGCTGTTAAAATTTAAATCAGCGCTGCGTGTCGTAACGACGAGCGATTCATAACCGACTCTCGCCCCGAGCCTTTCCGTCTCGAATTATGAACTCGCATAAATAAGGCCAATGAAATTTTTTCACTTTGCCATCCTCTCTCTCGCATCTCGTTCTTTTGCCTTTCTGCTCTCTGCTTTCTTTCCTTTTTTGCGACCCCCACCACTCGGTCCACGCTTCGTGTCAAGCTCCTGCTTAACTCACGTTCCTGCCCCGAACTTTGCGCGGAACTGAAAAATACCATCTGGACTGCCGCCAGTGAAACTATTCCCAGAGCGAGTAGCATAAATAGCGTTGTTGTGGCGAACCGGTTAGCCGGTTTCGCGTTAGCGGCTTCGAGCGAGAGAGAGAATTCGCGCGCTCGCTCCTTTCCGCGAACGGGCAAGGGTGGCTGAATCATTTCTGGAAAAAGACGCGATCCGCCGCGCAGAGGATTTTCTGCGGAATTTGGACGTCGCTGAGGTGAATGAAATTTTGGCACGCGCGTAACCCTCGTCATAACTCTGACACGCTACTATCTTCCGAATCGGTGTCTATCACTTTTTGCAATTTTTCCTTGCTCACATCTTGAACCTACACTATTTCCAAAGACTGCTGTGGTTTGTGAATTTTTTCTTTATCATCGATCGTACGAACCGTGTTCGGCTAGAGTTCATTGAGTTTAGGAACTGGAGCTGTCGGAAGCGAGGAGGGTGGAATTGCGGGACGAAGGGGGTGAGATTTAAGAGGGTTGCAGTCGGAAGATGGTGCGTAAGGCGTCGTCGAAGGCTCATTCACAGCGATGCTCTACCGGTCACTCGGTCGGCAGGCGGTATTCCTGGTCTCGCGACGAGCACCTTCGCTCACTCCGACGAGATGAGGCCTCTCTATTTATAAATCTGGGTCGACGCGGCGGCGCGCAACCCGTTTCGTCATTATTACGACTTTGCGAAACGCACGGGAGCGGGAGCAGAATTTCGACGGCTTCGCGATATTCGCGCGAACGGCGGACCCTTCGTCGGATTAGTCCTTCCGAGCCAATCGCTCGACTACTTCCGCTCTAGTTCCTTGATCAGCCCATTTTTCGTAAAATGGACCGTATGTTTTGAAAGTGGTATAATACGTGTAATAAAAAAATTTAGATATAGTATAATTTATGAATATATAATATTTACAAAATTTATACCAAATAACATATAACATATTTAAAAAATGTATACCATATAACCACGTAACATATCTAAAAAAAAAATGGGATATATAATTTATGATTAACGTGGTGTCAACGGTTTATTTATATGATATTTAATTTAAAAAAAAAGGAATAAATGGTCTAAATACTGGTCTAATGGGAAAGACGTACAAAACTGCTAACTATCGCTGAATTCTGATATTAAGCATTGATTACTGACATTGAACGTGGACCAATTGCACGAAAGCTTTCAGCGCACCACTGTCCAAAAGCATCCGGCAGACAGAAGAGTCTTACGTAGAAAGTGTACGCTTCTTAATCATCCTAACCTTACACACGCTCCGAATGAAAACCGAGACAACCGTATCGAGTAAATACGCGTAATAACCTCCAAGACGGAGGGAAATTCCGACGGAACGGAACGCGGCCATTTATTTTTCATCGCCGTCGTTCCAGTTTGGTCGGCACGAGCGCGAGCGATCGAACGGTTTCTTCTCCTTTCCGACTCAGGCCACTTTCGTAGTCACTGGCACAAATAGCTATCGAGGCGATCAGCTCGCAACCTCCCGTCGGCGTTTGCGCTCGCTTTTCCCGAGGATGGTGGGAAAAGGAGCCCGCGGGGCTGATAATCGATGACGAAGACTACTTCTCGACTCTCGGCGCTCGAGTTTCCTTCGTTATTGGACGGGCGTAAATTAGGCCCCAGGTCGCCGGGAAATTAGGTTCGTAATCGGAGTCCAGCTCGGCGCACGTGGAAGCGGAGGATCCGCGCTTATCGCCGCGCGGAAACGCAGTTTCTCGTAAAGTGAGCATAATGACGGCCGTGACCGCTCGTAAAAAGGATTTATCTCGGCACTGACTCACATTTATACTGCCCGGGGCACCGGGCGAATGCCGCCTGCGAGCCGAGTCGCCGCCTGTGCTGCATTGTCGTAATAATTCGAAGATACGCGCGAAAGAGCTGGCCGCTGATAACTTCGTGCGCTTGCGGAACGAGCGGTCGGAATTAATCGACGCTGACAGGCGCGAGTGTTCGCTGTCAAAGCCTCGCGCGACTCTACGGTACCGCACATGTTTACGAAAGTAATATAATTCGAAACGACGGAAAAATTTCTTAGCTTCAACTCTTGAAAATAACAGACATCTTTCTTAGATTCTTTTCTTCTTTTTGTCTAATAGAATCTTTGGTTTTTTAAATTTGTTACTTAACCCATTATCCGCCAATGTCCTATGTATAGGAGAGGGTTTCAAATTGTTTTCTTCGAATGACTGTAACTTCTAGATGTACAGTTAATTTAATTTTTTATTTTTGTACTTTTGTATTACGGCGGGTAACGGATTCAACCATTACCGCAGTCAATGTTGCAATTATTGAAATCCTGCGTACAGTTTGACAGCGGTCAGAATTCGTCGCTGGCTCTCGCAGCGAGAGTCGAAGGACGCGGATTTCGGGAACAGAGGCAGCCGAAAAGCCGCCAACCCGACGATCCATGATTCACGGCGGAAAAATTCAGCGGCCAGCCGCAATATCGTTCGTGCTCGGGACGATATAGAGGATCTTAGCGAACCCGGGGGAGCGCTGCTTTCAATCTCGCGGCGAGACGGCGCGCGACGGAATGCGTATTCGTGACATTTGAAGGGGGCGATCTTAAATTAAAACGGTGGCAGCGAGCGAAGATCGAGAGAAAGAAGGAGAGAGAGAGAGAGAGAGAGAGAGAGTGAGTAAGTGAGAGAAAGAGAGAGAGAGAGAGAGAGAGGAATCGAGACTCGAGCGTATCTTCGAAGCGAACGTTCGCTGCCAGAGCGCGAAAGAACGCAGCAACCCGATTGCCACACGGCCCTCGACTTTTGGCACCACCTGCCAAAACCTACGGTCCGCCGTCTCATTCCTTCTCCTCCCCCTCCATCCTGTTTTGCCCGCTAGCCTGCCAGTCCCGAATTTCTCAATTGCCGATGACACGCCGGAATTCGCCCGACGTGAGGCGTCGAAGGAAACGGGATACTTCGCTGGCCAGGATTCGTCGATTTCGTACCTTGAGGAACGAATCCGCGGTGAGGTAACGAGAACGGCGGAAAGAAAGGATGTGGAACGCGCGAGGGTGGCCGTCGGTGTATAGAAACGCAGGAGTGTGAGTGCTGTTACGTTACATTGTAAATTATGCTGTCGTTACACTGGCGGCGGCGACGGCGATTATGCCGCTGAGTTAAATAATTGCCGGCTCGCAGACGGGACGTGTTCCCGTTTCAAGGTCACTGAGCGAACGTGAAATTTCAGTCTCTTTGTAGCCCCGAACGTCGGATCAATCCGCGTGACCGATAATGCGTCTTTGCCAGTTCGGACCTGTGTTCGGACACATTGGCTACCGACAATCACGAGACTTTAATCCGGTCGAATTAAGTCGCTTTATCTTACGATAACGAAAGCTGCCGTTCGGCATGAATTCTACTGCGTGCGTCTTCGTGGCTTCGACGCGACGCGCGTCGCGTCGCTTTCGGACCGAACGCGAGCTGATTGACAGGCGCGGCGAGATACAGTTTTGAATGAGGGCTGCCGGTAATTGTGGAATAATCGTGTTGCCGAATGAGCATACAATACAGCGTGGCTCCCTGAGACACGGCCATATGTCGCTGACACGGCAGTCAGTGTGTTAATCAGCCGGGACGGCCCCCAGACTGACGCAGGTTCGACGACGTGGCGCTAAAATATTGTGTTCCACCCCCCCCCCCCCCACCCCACCCCCAACGTCGTCTTCATCGATCGAACCCCCGCACCCTAATTCGGTATCCATATTCAAACTTTCCCAGCGCGCTACCTTTGTTCACGAATTTCATTCGACTGTCGACTCATCCGTTACGAGTCAATTAGGGAACGAATCGGTCAGATAAGGTGGAGGTGGGGTAAAACCGACCTAGAAATTGTAAAGTTTACTGCAAACTGATGTATTTTCTATCTATTCCATTAAAGCGTAATAATTGTAGTGTTTATATTTGCCGTATGGTTTATTCTTTAAGTTGCATTAATTTGGGTTGAAAATATCTTCTGACACTTATGATTTTCTTAAAAATTAAAAACAGTGCTGCTAGGGCGGACTTGCATCGGAACTGGGGTAAAAGCGGTATTAGTATTAGTAATACGAACTTTGTCGAACGAGTTAAACGGGGGAATGACAGAATACATGGCGGCCACCAATGTTGAATACTATCCAAACTATGGAGTACTGACCAAGGGAAGATTTCTACCTTACAGTTGGTACAATTCAACGTATATTCGAATAAATAAGGGCCTGGTGCGGATTTGCCCCGTGTACGGATTTACCCCACTGCCCCTTAGCTTTGCAAGACGATTGTGTGTTGACAGCATAAGTGTGTTCGAAATGCTCGATCCGAATACGAAGGATAGGGGATTGCTACTAATGCTCAGAGTCGCAGAATCAAGCGCTCGGGAGCAATTATCCTCGCTCAACCAACCAAAACAGCGTCGCACGCTGTGACCCACAAATCGGGTGGCCTTGGATCACAATAGATCCAGGCAATATTTCCTTGAGATTATCGTAGTCGATCGACAGACAAGGGCCGGTCGGCGCTGAGGATCTTTCTAAAACGGTCTCGGGATTTTCCCTCCCCGCTATCGATCGTCGCCCGTCTAATCACGATAAAGACCAGCGACTCGTCGCGAGTTAGGCACTAATTCCGAAGGTCAATGTAGAAGCAGTCTCGTACTCACCAAACCATCGGACCGAACGATAACGCTAATATATCGAGTAGGCGAATTAAATGAAATTGAACGATGCGTGACATAACTCTCCGTTGATCGGCAACTTTCCTCGAAATTTGAGATTATCGAATGCGCCTGTTGCCGATTTCGAGCGTTAGGTATCACGTGATCTCACTTAATTTTATCGGCGCAGCTGCCTTGCGCCGCTTCGAACGACTATTCGCGTGAGATTACATAAGCGTCGGCCAAACGAGATTTGCCGCGGTAGTTTGAAATAGGAGGAGGCGGAAGGAGGGTGGAAGGGAGGGGGTGGAGTAGGGGGCAAAGAGAAGTGAGAGGAAGTCAAGAGCACGGTTGCTCTCTGATAAGTACTCCGCGAATCGATAATCGTGTTCCCGGTTTACCGCACACGCCTCGCTTCCTGTCGCTCTCATACCTTTTTTCATTCGTCTCTCTTTCTTCGGAGACGATTAACACGAAATTCGACGCACGACAAAGAGATACCACCCCCACCTCTTGAAGTCGATTTTACGCGCAGATGTTGGCGCTAGGGAACCGTTATCGATCCAACTCGCGACTCGTCGGCTTTCGGAAGCGCGGTCGGACGTTTGACGTGCGGACGTTCAGGCGAGATCCGTCTGGTACGTCCAATGGTCGAAACTTTCGAAACGAGCCGCATTCAGCCCCCCCCCCCCTCCCCCCGGGGAGAGGCGGGGGGTTAATTGGCGATATCGCCTTCGATTACGCGCAATTTCATCTGTTCGGCGCGGCGAACGGCACGAATTCACTTCCGGCCGCGCGAAGATTCGTCACGTCTTCGGTTAATTGAATGCCGACACAGTGCCTGACGCTTCCCGGCCTTTGTTTGGCCGCCGATGAGAATCGCGAGACGTTCCGTTCGACTCGTGGCGTGACGTAAGAGAGTCGATCGATCGATCGACGATTACCGGAGTCCGTGTTTGCGGTCAGGTTGAACTGGCTCGATCAAAACTCGAGTTGGGATCTGGAACCTGGGAAAGAGTTTCCACCGTCTAGTTCTAGCAGTTCGAACAGTTCGAAGAGTTCGAGCACCTCAAGCAGTTCGAACAGTTCGAACAATTGAAGCAGTTCAAGCGGTTCTAGCGGTTCTAGCAGTTCGAACAGTTCAAGCAGTTCAAGCGGCTCTAGCAGTTCGAACAATTCGAACAATTCAAGCAGTTCAAGCGGTTCTAGCAGTTCGAACAGTTCAAGCGGTTCTAGCAGTTCGCACAGTTCGAACAGTTCAAGTTCGAGCGGAGTCCCCGAGCGCTCAAAATGCAAAATGAAGAAAAACAGCGCAACCCGACAGAATCATCAGCCAGGATTCCACTCCGCGCAATCCCGATGGAAACCTGTTGTCAGAGAGCCGTTAGCCGACGATATTCAAGCTTTATCCGCGAAATGACATTTGCGTCCCCCCCAACACCAGCGCGGCGAGATAAGTTTCTGCCGCCCGCTTTAAGCCCGGTGATTTATGTCGCCAATCGCGCTGAGTGTTTAGATTGGATATGGCATTTTAAAATCGAATCGTTGGGACGCACGGACAAAAAGTGGCAAACACGCATTCGACACGGCAATCGTGAAATTTCATCCACGCCCCGACGACCCTCTCTCCCCTATGCAAGCGTTCCGGGACGTTTATGAATGAGGCGCACCTCGCCCTTTCGAGCTCTCCTTCTCTCTCTCTCTCTCCCTCATTTTTCATTCTCCGCCGTGGAGAAGCCTTTATCTGGGCCCCTCCCCTCTTTCACTTTCACGTAGCCTCTTTCGTATCGTCTCCCCTTCGGAAGCGTCGAGGCTGAACGCGCATGCACGTGCCCATTCGTTGATACGAAAAGTTCTCTCCCACCAACTCTCTCTCTCTCTCTCTCTCTCTTTCGGTCTCTTTCTCTTCCACTCTCTCTTTCTCTCTTCATCTCCCGTCCCTATGTGGATGCGCCAACCTGCGTAATGGAGCGACAATGCCCTCGTTTGTTGACGCTGATCCCGTGCGTCTGCGAATGCTCGATTGACGACGCCGACGTCGACGCGCCTGCCCGGGAGACGAGCTTAATTTCTCGGAAGTAATCGCCGAGCACTTCTGAGTAAGCTTTATAACGCTCGATGCGCACTGCCGTGCGCCGATTATAGGCGTGTGCCGATTCCCCGACGTCCGCCGCGGCGCTCGGCGTCCCCCGTGCGTCCGAAGAAAGCTTTTTAACCTGCATGACGCAAGATTGCGTCACGATATTTCCATTGATGACACAGCCACTTCGTTACTGCGTATGAGGCCGGGAGTTTTTCGCCGGTGGCAATGTTTACGGCTCGTCAGCTGTTATCAGGAGAGAGAGCGCGCGTCGATCGGCGTAGGTGTGTGTCCATGTGTACGTGCGTACGTGAGAACAGACGCAGGTACCTGACGTATTGTCCTCTATCGATAATTAGACGAAATTGCCCGATACGGCCGACAAAATTTCCACTGCGGGGAAGGTGAGCGAGCACATTCTTAACTCCGTATTTCCTGCCGACCCGTTCGATTGCCACAGGCCAGTGCCTGCTGGCTCACTTCCGCGCCGCTCGGACGTTACAATGAAGTTATGCAAAAATGTCCGTAGAGGCGGAATCGAACGTTGCGGACGGCCGTGCATGATTCTCTGTCGGTCGATTCGAAAGGACGATGCGGGAAATTACAGAGTCGGAGTCCGAAGACGAAGAGTGGAAAATGCCACTGGGGTCGGTCGGAGTCTCGTCGGACTCGTAATTGTGTAATGGAAATCGGCGGTGTCCGTAAATATTCGCATCCGGAACCGATTGGGAGTACAGTCGGTAGACGGTCGGCTAACGAGGAAGGTTTTCGCTCGAAATTTCTTACTCGAGCGCGACTTTTCGGCCGACGTCGAGGGTCTCTGACGAGTAACGACGTCGTTGGGATCGAAAATAGACGGCGAATCGTAATCCATGCGCACGCTTCGAACGTCACGCGCCGAGGATCCTCATAACTGCGACGAAACGAATTGCAACTGACGTCGGTGCAACATTTCGAATGAGACGAGTGGGCTCGTGGGTACGCTGATGCGCTCGCACGATCCTTCACTGGAGTCCAGCAGCTGTTCCAACCACTCTCCCAATGTAACTCCACACCGCTACGTAACGAAGCAGGGAAATCCCAGCACTTAAAGAGGGAATTCCTTTCATGTGAGCACATTGTCGCTTCCGTCTCATTTTTCTCTCTTGTGACATTATGATACCGAATACTCATCGAATCGGTGGTATAAAAGAAAAATTACGATGCCGAATACCTTCTCATCGGATCGGTAGTATTAAACATTTTGACGTCCAAAACATTTCGAATGAGAAAAATCGTAGTTCGACTCTATATTTATGTATTTATTTATTTGATTAACGGCAAATCGCCTTTGATACACAGAATGTAGTTCATACAAACGTGACAATGAAAAATGAAAAAAAAAAAGTAAAAGAAGACAGTTGCGGAATATATACTATCAGCTAAAAAATGTATATAATTCGGTCTTTAACACAGATACGGTTATTGAAAACAGGTCTGTTGCTTGCGGTACAAATCACGTTATAGGCAGGTCCACTGTACACCGTACGCACCGATCGCCGTCCGTTATCACCGCGGCACGCATCGATGCCGTAACGTCCCCGAAGCCTCCGCTGGCATTGCGTTTCACCTCTCAGCCTCAAGTCCGGCAATTGCCGGATTGCGTAACCGGCGAGCCAGCCGCCTCCTGCCGACCGCCGTGCGCGACCATATTATCCGCATACGCGGACATTTATGCGCATGCCTTTATGCACGCTCGGCACGCGTGCAGTAAGCGTGCAAGAAGGTCCCGCCGGTGACCGTGGCCGAGCCAACCGGTGTGACGAGGATAAGTCTCGCTGCTAGGAACCTGCACGTGCCACTTACGTCGAAATATGGCCGGACGAGTGCGAAAGCGTAGGAAAAAGTCGGCGTTCCGCGCGTACGGTCGACGATCCTCGTACCGGAACACGTGAACATTTTTCCGTTCGATCTCGCCGAGTCGAACGCTCGCTTGCTGCGCAGGAGCGAAGTCGATGGGGCGAGGGGGAAATTGGGAAAATGAAATGGGAGGGTCGAAATGTGGATGTGCGATTATCCGGCGCGTTCGGGCTGTCCAGGACCTTGAGCGCGTGCACTCGCGTTGCTACGTCCCTGAGCCCGCAAACAGGAACACGACGATTATCCGGCAAATGAATGAAATCGAGTGAACCGACTAGCTCGATAGCCGCTCGGCTGCGCTTCGTTGAGAGGAGGCGAGCCTTAGGCTAGATGCACGTACCGATGAATGGTCACTCTCACTTCGGTGCAAATCGCGCGCAGGCCTTTCAAATTGCGCGGGAACGGAGTCGGGTCGTCAATCTGCGATGGGGAGGGGAAAGTGGATTATTTCGAGAGCGGGAAGTCGAGCGTGAAAAGTGTCGGAGAATAGTTTGGAGAATCGGTTGGAGAATCGTTTGGAGAATCGGGTGAAGAATCGTTTGGAAAATCGGTTGGAGAATCGGTTGGTGAATCGTTTGGAGAATCGATTGAAGAATCGTTTGGAGAATCGTTTGCAGAATCGGTTGGAGAATCGTTAGGAGAATTCGTTCAGACAATTTCCGTTCCGAGAATTATTCGCTATCGTTCTCGACCTTCTTCCCGCGAAGGGAAGCGCGCTCTTGAAGAGGCCTGTAAGGCTGATCGATTTAGCACGGTGGCGAACTTTACATTTACTCTCCATGAATATTTGCTAATACACCTGCCGGCGGCGCAGCGTAAATCACGTGGCGCGCGCGTTTGTTAATTTACATCGGCGACACTCGGAGCTGCCATCGGAGCTAAAATGAAATATGTAAATTCAGGTTTGTGGATATTGAGAGCGCGGGAGAGACCTCAGCTTCGTTTCTTATTACCGAAGTCATTATATAAAGTGCATCTCCGACTAGGCCATTCTGCTCTCCCTCTCTCTCTCTCTCCCTCACTCACACACGTGAACGTGGAATTTATCGGCGCAAAATAAACCGTTGAAACGTTTGAGGCCTGCTCGGGTAAGAATAAATAGAAACGTCTCTGCGAACGCGCGGACATGAATATGCATAAAAGCCGACTGCTCCCAGATGCTGCAAAGTAAAAATCGTCCCGGCTTTAATAGGAGCATGACAGTCGGTAATTGCCACGCCAGTTTTGCCAGCGTCGGATCCGGAGTCTCGCGAGTCGTGCGGCAAAATTCTGCAGGCAGCGTCGTCGGTTGAGAAAGATCTCGTCGGATTATCGCTTCTCGTCGCATGCCGACGCTGTCACGATTACATCGTGACGGCTCCGCCACGACTATCGTAGATTCAGAGGACTTGCGCAACAACGGCGCACAACTCGCGGCGCGCACGATTTCCGCTCGCGATAGAAAACGCCCGATCCGCAATCGCGCGCATCATCGCACGTTACGCAATCGGCGAAGGTAACAGATCGAAAAAGTGTACCGTTCCTCCGGCGGGCACGTGCGCTCGCCGAAGGTATCGCAAAAAGATTCGCCTAATGAGCCGAGCGCTGAAATGATTAGCGTCGTATATCATTCGGCAGATACGCGACCGCGATAATCGCGCGATGCTGCTCGAGCGTTCAGGTTTCGTCAAATTGTGCTAAGGCGGAGTGGGGTGAAATCGACCCAGAAATCGAAAAGTTTGCTTTAAACCGATGTATTCTCTGTCTGTTCCACTGAAACCTAATAATCTTAGTGTTTTTATTTAGCGCATGGTTTATTCTTTAAGTCGCATTAATTCGGATTAAAAATATCTTCTGAAACTTATGATTTTCTTAATAAATTAAAAACAGTGCTGCTAGGGCGGACTCGACCCGGAACTGGGGCAAAACTGCACCTACCTGTTTAAAAATTATTCAATCCTATTTCCTAATATTATGGAGCAAAAGCGGAATTATTATTATTAGTAATAAAATAACATCGATCATCATCGATTCAATCATCGTGAAGACATCTCTCACATTCAATTAATGGACCCACGCTTTTCTGTTAGTGTAGCAGCGAAAATCGAGCGGCACAATGCAACGTATATTCGAATAAGTAAGGGCCTACTGTGGATTTGCTTCACATTTGATTTACACCACTGCACCTTATTCTGTAGTCTCAAGAATAAGAGCGAGAGTGAGAGACAGCCAGAGAGAGAGAGAGAGAGAGGGAGAGAGAGAGTGTTGTGTGTGGTTGGTTAGTTTGCCAGCCTCTTTATGCGAGGCAAAAATTTGAGGAACTACTTACGCCTGCCGGGGCCACGCCGGCAGCATTTGCATTGAAAAGGCGGTAGATAAAAGAGGAGGCTACGGGAAGGCGGAGTTTTGTCGGACGTTACGGTACACACAAAGGAACCTTCGCCCGTAATTTGTAACAGGTAGTTAGCGGTACTCGCGGGCGAAAAGGTGTAACAAGCCGTACACGCGCAACGGTAATTTCGAACAGGACGAAAGAATGCACTGTCGTCACAGTCAACAGCGGGCGATAAGTGCGCACCTTACCTGAGAAGTTTCCACACGTTTCTAGGCGTCGTTATCCGCGCGGCGAGGACGACGCCGACGGCGTCAGCGTCGGAACGCGTTCAACGCGGAAACTCGGAAATTCGATGCAGTTCTCGATTTCTGATAAAAACGACCTAAGCTGTCCCTTTGCTGGAACTTCTATCGAGGGCGTGTCCTGTTAAATGTTTCTTGGAAATCTGTAGGTATAGTATCTGGACGATGCTCGCTGCTTTAGGTTCTTTATCTTGAATTTTCGGAAGAAGTTATTTGATCAGGAGAGGGAGAGGGAGAGAGAGGGAGAGAAAGGGATCGCGAAAAAGAAATTACGCTTTCGGTGAGTCATTCAACAGTCGTTCGCAACCTTTTCCACGGCGATAATAGTAACAGCGTGTCCCTGATAACGTCCCTGTTATCGCCCACGCTACGCATATCGAAAGCGCAACGTAAGTGCGCATCGTTGTCTTAGGCAGCTACGGTAAATTCCCAGTAGGAGTAAACGTACGCAAAAATCGTGCGATAAGCTTCGAAACGATCAACTCGGTTGAAACTGGCCTGGAATTGGTCTGGAACAGGCCTGGTACTCCACCGGAACTAAAGAGCAGTCCCTCCACCGGCGATTCAACCCTTCCGTTATTCTGTTCTGTTATATAGGTACGTAGGTTAGTCAGGAATTGAAAGACACGTGTCACAATCTATAACCTTTATTCTGACATTACGATTCTACTTCCTTTCTTGACGGCCGCTTATGCGGAAGAGTAAGATGAAACAACGGCTCCCTAATTACACAATTAACACATTTTCCACTGTTTCACCGAACTGCTATATCTCCGTACGATAGAACCCTGCTCACTATAATTCCGCGCATCATTTATATATAACATGCTCTGCCTTCGTTCTTCTTTCAATTTGGCCTTCGACGTTCGCGAAGCAGATTGAAGCGCCTAACGACAGACAATTTTCCGCCGACGAATCGAATGCCGCTAACGAAGATACAACAGGGTTACCGACATCGCGGTCGGCCGGGCCGAAAAAGTGGCGAAGCCTCTCGATGTTTACGGAACGAATCGGCCCCGTCCGCTCCTGTTCTTTATTTGCATCACGCTCAATTGTAGCAACCGGGGCGAACATACGTGACGGCCGAGCATACGTGGGTATAACGTTCGCTCCGTCGTTTCTCTTTCGGCTCGATAAGCGCACGTAACGCGGACGTAAACAAGCGCGCGTAACGAGCCAGGCTCGCACTCGGCGGGACAAAAATTATCAAATCGTACACCGAACGGCGCTTCCGCGCTCGGCGCAAAAATCGCGGACGGCGCACTTTTTTTACGACGTTCCGCCCTTCCACGACAGCACACTACGTACGTAATCATTAATCCGTCTCGTAATAAAGTGGAGTGGGGTAAAACCGACACAGAAATGGTAAAGTTTACTTTGAACCGATGTATTTTCTATCTATTCCACTGAAAACTAATCTTAGTTTTTTATTCAGCGCATGGTTTATTCTTTAAGTTGCAAGTAATTTGGATTAAAAATATCGTCTGAAACTTATGATTTTCTTAATAAATTAAAAACAGTGCTGCTAGAGCGGACTTGCCCCGGAACTGGGGCAAAACCAGCCAACCTGTTTAAAAATGATTGAATCTTATATCCTTACCTGTATTATGGGGCAAAAGCGGAATTATTATTAGTAATGGGAACTTTGTCGAACAAGCTAAACGGGGGAATCACAGATTACATGGCGGTCATCTATCTTGAATACTATCCAAACCATTGAATACCAACCAAAGGAAGATTTCTACCTTGCAGTTTGTACAATGCAACGTATATTCGAATAAATAAGTTACCATGTTTCACGTTCGCTCAAAGTATTTTTGTCGGACTTGCTTTTGTTGCACGACGGTTATTTGTTATTTAATCCCGACGATGCGCTCAGCGTGTTTTATGTTTGTCCTGTCGAAGACGGAGCGGACTATAGAGTCGCTCACGCTGGAGAGCGCGCATGTCAACGATCGTTATGGAACACGGGCGTACACACGCGTACACGCGCGCACGGCAGTTCGGGCGCAAATATTTGACGTTGCCATCCGCGCGAGTGATTCGCATAGCGGGCCTGGACCTCGTCATCGTCCGCGAAACGAACTGCTGGTAGAGACCATTTTTTTGTCGAGCCCACCAGTAGGGTAGATTGATCGCGAAGCAACCTGGTTACACTTGGCCGCACTTCCGAATATTTCGACCAGTGTCGCGTTCGGCGAGAAGCTGAACACGTTCGGAACTTGTTAGTCAAAAATCGCTTATAGTAATTTATCTCCAAAGTGGCGTACGAATCGCTCTGTATCGAAATGACCCGATTTTTGAAAATGAGGGACACGCAGAATTGATACTGAAATCAGCCCTCCTACGACACGGTTGATCCCGTATTATAGAAGTTTTGCGTTACGAAAGTTTGTACCAACTATCGTGCTTCTTTCAAAACAAACGCTTCGGCGAAGGCACGGATCGACGGCAGATAAAGCAAAAAGTGGAAACAGCCTGCAAAAGTCGTCGAACGTACGCAGTCCGGTGAGTCTTCGCTCGACGCGCAAAAGCTCTGTTTACCGGCGAGCGAACCGTCGATGTTTACGATTCGTTTTGCCCCGCGGAAGTCGCCGATTTCCCAGAGAGGAATCGGCCGCTCCCGGAACGCGCGCGAGGACGAGTGCCAACAAGGCGACAAGCGACTTGTCCGAAGTTAATGAACGCCATAGTTTTTGCCCGACTCGCGAGTTAGCGGAATATTTCCGCTCCTCGACGCGCATCATGTGCCAACCTGCGGGACAAATATTTAGCGCGACACTCGCACGTACGTTCGTTCGTTCGTTCGAGAGAGAGAGAGAGAGAGAGAGAGAGAGAGAGAGAAAACCAGGCATAAAATCGAGCATGTGTGCGTTCGCGGAACGAAGCGCCATTTTCGTAACGAGCAGCTCTCGTAAGTGCGCCCCGTCACGATGGCGGCCGACATTTTGTTTACCAGGAAACCGGCGCTAGCGGCTTACGAGCCACGTTAAGTAACAGACCCTGAAAAGCGAGTCAATGTCAGAAATAGTAACGTTCGATGCGACTCGAATATCGTCGGCCGCGGTCGCGGGAGCGAACGCTTCGAGAACTCGGGCCGTCTGACGTGCCTCGTGACGATCGAAGCTGGGTTAGTACGAACGTTTGACGTAGATGCTAGGGAATCGCGAGCTGCCAGGTCGGACGTTCGCGCGCTTGAACTTGAACAGAGCCGTTCAGCGGAGCCGTGAACACCGCGGCGAGAGCCGTAAAGGCTGAACTTGTCGAGTCGTTATTTAATAACATAAGGACTTTAGTTAGTGATCGGGTTCAAATGTATCGTGAATCATACCGTATTGTCGCCAATTTTGATCACTGTACTCTTGGGAGAGAAGAAGCAAAAGGTTTCTCCGACTTAAAAGACATATACCTTGTCGTTGCGCTAGCGACGTCCTTAAGTAGGAAAAGGTAGTATATTTCAAAAATCGTTTCGTCCCGGATCCACTGACGGACTCATCAGTAGAACATATATCAGTAGATCCTGTCCTAGACGAATATTTTGGCTCACGCTCGCGTCTCTCCTATTCAGGAAACGTAAGACTTCCTACTGCTAGAATTTAAAAGGAATTCCGCCGCTAGGTTATTTAATAACATCCGCGATATAGCCCCTAAACCTCCGGAGGCACGTTCGCGGCTCCACGTGGGTGGACGTACACGCCTACGATTGATAAGTCCCGGGCACTAGCTGCACGCGGAGCTTTCAGGTCCGATGACGCTAACCATGCGCCTCTCCGAAGGACGGCCACGAATCTAACGTAACCGCCCGTTCCCGGCTGGGCAGAAAATTGTACGTCCGCCGCCTAACGAACGACCGTTATACCGTCCGTTATCTCGGATACACCGATTCGGCATCGAGAGAATGGGAAGGCCAGAAATATCGAACGCACCATATTGTGCCATCGTCGGATTATAATTCCGTTCCGAGTCGGCTGCCACGGGCGCAATTAGCAGAAGGAAGCGCGCGGACTGACAACGGAAGGCCGGATCGGCCGACTTCCGGCCAGGTAGCAGTCTCTGCCCGTCTCTTCCAGCCTCCGCGATACGATCCCAGAAGCTTACCTCATCGGGACGCGATACGCATCATACTGCGCGGGCCGCAATAATCGGCACGTGCCTTCTCCGGTTCGGAAAACAGATTTCCTTTCGCACTTCACTGGGTCACTCGGCTATCGGTCGACAGAGCCGTTAGCCAGGCTCATTATAACGCACGTCCCTGGCCACGTACGCTCTCTCTCTCTCATACCTAACCCATCTACGTACGTACGTACGTACGTAGTATTCCACCTGAGGCTATTTGATCGCGAGTTCTGTGCGTTTTCATTCACTCGCCACCCCTCCCTCGCTTTCTCTTTTTCCACACTCTCCTCTCCCGCTTTTTCTCCGCTGTCTTTTCGTTCTCGTTCCCGAGAGTGAGCGGGGTCTACTTTTTTTTTGCCTTCTTCCTCCTTCAGCCTCGCGCACGCGCAACGATGATCTCGACGATACGGCGAGTTCCGCTCAATGATTCCGCGCACGTATGCTGGCATGTGTGGATCTGTGTGTACGTGGCGTTTGTTTGTGGTGTGCATAGATGAGGACTGAGGAGCTGGGAGACAGATGGCGAGATAGATTGCGACGGTAGCTGCGTTTCTGAGATCGGTCACGAACGACATCGTTCCGCGGCTCCGTGCGTCGATTGCACGCGTGTGCAGGCGCGCGTGTCTGCTCTGCGTGGTTCCCTGTGGTCGTAAGTGCATCGACGTTCCGTCGCACGGACCCATTTAAGAAGCCCGTCCCCCGTCATTCGTCTCGCTCAATTGCATTTGGCCGTCGGGATTAATGCGGTTACCACTCGACATTGTTTCTCTGCCTGCTTTCCGCTCGAACCTTTCGCTTCTCTCTACGCTCGGCAACGTCGAACGTGACGGACGTAACTCTTTCGGGAAGGAAACGACGGATCTTCGAGGAAACACTGCACTCGGTATGCCGAAGAAGCGCGCGCGTGTGAGATAATTACATCCCATCCGGCCCGACTCTGCCCGCCAATGACCATGTGCGCGTTACATAACAATCGCCCGGTGCCATGACCATAAATTTTCCATTCACGTAGCCGCGTATATAGGTAACAAACGTGCAGGATTTACGGTGCTTGTCAAGGCGGTCGCTCAGTGTCGCGCTGCATGAATTTCTGAGAGGCCAGGAGAGAATGCGCGTTAGCGATAACAGTTCGATCGCAAACGATTACGATGATCGGCTCAGACTGAAATTACGTTTGTACCGTTACCGGTTCCGCAAAACGAGAGGTTGAAATCGTGGTAAGCATAGGTGAGGCAAGCTAAGGCATCAGTGAGGTATACGTGAAGCATATGTGAGGTACATGTGAGGCATATCTGAAGCATATGTGAGGTACATGTGAGGCATATGTGAGACATAGGTGAGGCATAGGCGGTCAGTAGAGGCAAGCGCGATCGAACGCGCGCTTCGCAGTTCGGGTCAGACGAAGTAGAAACGGAACCGAAGTAAACGCCGATGCGTCCACAGTCGGAGTGGCCTCGCGTCCTTGCCAGCTTCCCTCCCTACCCGCTCGACGCAGAGCTCGGTGCGGCGTGGTGGGGCGAGCGGAGGGGCTCCTCCCCACTCCCGAGCCTCCGCTGGTGGCTCCGCTGCCCTCCCTCTCCCCCCACCACCCTTCGCGCTATGTAAGAGCCCGCACATGTTACCCCGCGTTCCAGTCTCGCAGCGGCACTCGCGAGCGACGGTTTGTGCGGATAATAGGCGGGGAAAGGGAAGCGAGTAGTAGGAGGAAAGTAGTAAAACTCATACGCAGAACTGTGGACAGAGAGCACACACGCATACACACACTCGCGCGCGCCACATCCATCGATATACGCGCAAACGGCAGAAGAGCGAAGGACGCGCTCATACGCAGGACCGTGTGCACATAGCATATATTCGTGTATGCACGTGACGATAAAGCTCGCGCGCGCGCGATCGAACACCTTTTTAGTGCTCTCGACTGACAACGGACACGATCGGCGACACCGACAGCGGCAGCGAAGATCTTTCAATTGGCCCAACAGTCTGCCCTCGTTTCTCAACCGTCCCACCCCTCTTCTCCCCTTATGTACGTTTCTTTTTTTACTTTTATACACGCGTAACCCGTGACCGCGGACGTTTCGTCGAATAAAGAGGAAGTGGGAGGAGTGAGGAAGGTTAGTGCGTTTCTCGTTTAGTCGAGCCCGTTCGATCCTTCGGCTTCCGCGAGTGATCCTTGTTTCTCATTCGGGAACGGGGGAGAGTGTACGCGTCAACTGTGGAATTAAACGGCCAGGATTTGGGATTCCTATCGTCGGATGAGTTAGCGGCGGATGGATTTTGTGCTGGGAGAGCAGGAGTGAATCGTTGCACGTGAGTATTTTCGAGATCATTCGCGAGACGAGTGGAGGAGAGTGAGTCGGATTAGCGCGTCTGTCCCGGAACTCGGTGCGTGTTGGATCGCGCACGCACGCACGCACGCACGCACGCAAACGGCGGCGATGACGTACTCGACTCGAGTGTGTTGGGAATCGTGCTGTCACGATGATTTTCTGCGGCGTGCGCGTGGCACCTCGTCGTCCGTTGGATCTGCTGAAGCCCGAAGTGCCGCGGATTATTCCGCTGCCCTGACACGAATCAACCGTCTTTCGACGCGCTCCGCATCCTTAATCGTCCCGCTCGCCGAACCCTGGATCCCCACCGCGAGTGCTAGCGAGTGCCTGCGAGTAACTGCGAGTGCCTGCGACTGCCTGCGACTGCTCGCGAGTGCTCGCCAGCAAAAGCTTCCCGCCTCGTCCGTCTTACCTTCTCTATCCGTCTTCCAGCGAAATTAGTTTCGCGTGACATTGAGCGAGTGCCGCGAAGGTTCGGCTCGGAGCAGCCTAAGACCAGGCCGGATGTGAACTGAGTTCCGTCGGAAATTTTTCGGCCAACCGATAACTGAGTCGCTCCAAAGTGCGTGGCCTTTTTCCCGAGAGTTTCGCAAGTTCCCGCCCGGGCCGAAAGATAAGGCCTCTCGTGCAACGATTTTCGTGCCACGGGACGCCCGCGTTCCAAATTTCTTAAGGTCAGCCCGATAGGCGTGCGACGATGCCGTGATTTTCGTAACGACCGCTAACGACCCTGCGTCTCAGATATTTTTTTCACGTTCACATTACGCGCGCGCGCTCGGTGTCCGACTCCGGTTGTGTAACGCGCGCGGCCATTCTCGAGGCTCTCCGCTTTCGGTGGGAATTCGCTGCAGGTCGCGAGCATCGCAGAGGGCCCCGTGCATTGATTTTCTAACGGCGTTCGCCACTTGCCATATCGGTGCCGTCCCGATAAACTCGTAAGCGGAGTCGCGTGGGCGTCCCGAGAGCCTGTCCGATACAATTAGCCTGCCGAAAATTTACGATCCGTTATCGCGCCTAGGCTCTAATAATACTTTCGTGCGACAGACGCGTAGAAGCTAGATCGAGCGATTTTTATCGCTTTACGAAACTACGCATCTTTCCGATTCGCGAATCGGACGTAAACGCGGTCTAGAAATAGATTCCGAATATAGGCTGAGTCATCGGCGGAATGCGAATGTAAACAGGTGACAGGAATCGGCTGCGTAATTAGGTACACGTGCTCCATTTCGTTGGAATGGCTCTTTAGTGCTCTAGGTCGCGATGAGCGCGACAGTCGGTCGAAGGTGGCCTCTTCCTCGTCGCAGAGGAAGTTTCCGCGTTGATGCGACGTAATTCCGTGGGAAAGCTGGCCGTGCCCAGGAAACTCTTCGATCGTAGGCGAGTCTAGCCCCTCTAGGCATCGGCTTCGTCTTCGATTCTATAGCCAGGCCCTCTTCACTGCGCGCGGCACATTCCGTGCCAAAGTTAGGCACGCTTGTGACTTTGAGACGTGGCTAAATTCAGTGCCGTGTCACGCTCCAGTTTCCAGCCACGCTCGCCAGGCGTGAGTGACAGCTGACGTGAGCGCGCGCGGGTCGATGTTTGGAAATTGAAAATGCTCTATTAACGGAGTCGCGGGAAGCAGTGGCCTTCCAGTCTGGATCTCGAGGACGGACTAGATGAGTCAGTTGAACGACTATCGCGCCTTTCATCGCCTATTAACCGAGCGCAGTCGTTAACCACCCGTAGCCAGCCGGGCTTGGGACAGAGAACGCGTACAACGCAACGACGTTAGATCGCGAGGCGGACAGATTTGTCGCTCGGAATATTTCGACGATGAAATCCGACTCCCGCGCTTTACGACTTTCCCGCTTTTCCGCCGATATATCATTCGGCGCGTTGCGCGTCTATTTCGAAGCTACGCGCGCGGCCGTCGATTTCAATTCGAAAAGCTGGCCGAGCCGCTGAGGACGCACGCGATTAATTCCTTCAAGGCTTCCGCTTGAGGACAACAATCTGGAGCAATGGCGGATGAGTCACAGCCTCCGCGACCGCCGCCGCCGACGCGCCGTTACCTTAAACAAGCGCGGCCTATTGCGTGTGGAATTACGTCAAAGGTCGAGCGGGAGCGAGCGAGACGGGACGAGAACTTTCTAGTCCGCTCGCATGCGCGCGCGCGCGCGCGGCACCTGCTATTGGACGTATCGATGATGTGCGCCATTCTCTCCGACGTCGTCCCGTCCTCGCAATTGTCTTCTCTCTACACGCTAAATTTGTTAACGCGTCAGCGGCCGTGTCAGCCGCATGCGACTGGTACCGCCGAGTGCCCCCCCGGACCGTTTAGCAGGTATAATATACGCCGCAGAGCGTGATTGTTATATAATTAGAGACCATTTACATTACAATTATCTGTCCTTGTACGGTAAGGTCGAGCGCTCTTCTTCTTGCGTTATTTTTTAACATATTTTTGGTCTTCGGAAGATTTTTCTGTTTCGCGATGCGCCAGTTATTTTCCGAAGTTTCGACCCTCAGTTTTACGACTTCTTTAGTCAGGATTATGAAGCGATTGCATATAGAGCAGTGTGGTTACAGTTTGTTTGAATGGTTTTTATCATTCTATCATCGTTAAGATCAATAATTTGTTTGCATTAGGTTTGGCGTCCTACCGGCGGAAAAACCGTAATTTTTCACTGGTCATACTTCATCAACGGGAGAAGGCACAAAGTCCCACCAACAATTCTACAAAGATTGAAACACTAATATAATCTTCATAATTCCCCATAAAAAGCTCGCATAAGATGTAGGAAGCTCTGTTCGCGAGCGGAGAAAGTGCAGCGGCAAAATTCGGTGAACAATTCCCACACACGGCCACCGAATGGATTAAAATCAATTCCGCCCGACAGTCGCGGTCATAAATTCGTACCGCCTCATCCGTATTAAGTCCTCATCTGCAAAGGTCACGCCCCGCGACCCATTCCGCGCCTAGTCCAGGAAGAAAAAGCGTTTAAAATCATTTGCATCACGGTTTTATGATAATTTCCACGCGCACGCGCTCACACACACGGAGAGCCAAGCGTTTCGAGCGTCTCACATACTCACGCCGTTCGCCTAAGCGTATGCGAACGTACGCGAGTTCTTCTCTGGAAAGGCAATATACGTTTCACGGTAATTATCCCGACTGATGGCTCTTTAACGCTCCTTCGCGTCCTTTACGACGTCGTCCGATCGTCGGCACGCGAGAAAAGCCGTGCGTGAAAACGGCCACGCTGCCATTTTCCGCGAACGCGGTTCCCTGAAAATCGAATGAACCGTCCATTTCCGCGTTCGCGCCCCCTTCAACCCCCCCATCGATTTTCTTTCTCGACACTTATTTCCCTTCGCGCAAACAAGCGAGGGTCGAACTCGGTACGCGAACGAGAATCGAATGGGTGTCCGAAAATCGAAAGGTGCGAATGACGTTCGGCTCGTCGATTCTCGCTCAAATCGCTCGGACACCCCGTGCATGAGGCACACACGTACGCGCGCGCGCGCGCGCGCGCACATATGCGCGGGGTCGGGGTCGCTCGACACGGAATTAATCACAGTTTAATTGGAAAATCTCGGCGGACAAATAGAGAAGCGAGCCGTGAGCAAATCCACGAGCCGATCGCAACGCACACGCGCGTCTGCGTTTTACATCCACCTGTTCGGGCCAGTCGTGCGTGTGTTCCTCTCTACGAGTGCGCGGGCGTGCGTGCTTGCGTGTGGCCCGACGCGTACGGATCCTCCGCGCGCGAGGGCGATGCACCGTTGCAATTACCATTTTCGAAAGTATGCAGCTTGCGACGGTGCTCGAACGTGGGATCAATCGTTGTCGGTGGGCGATGGTCGCTGGGTGTCAATGGGGAGAGACAGGGAATAAGAGACAAATAGAACAGGGAGAGAGACAGGGAGAGAGAATAAGAGAAAAATAGAACAAGTAAAAGAGATACACTGAGAAAAAAAAATAGAATTACTATTTGATAATTAATAAGCCACAGTCAAAGAATGTCGGCCTGCGCTATTATTTGGCACAATTTACAGAGGCATCTTCCCGAGCAGTTTTATTTTGCCGAACAAACAGGCAGAATAGACCGTATTTCGATCACGGTCCCCCTTTCGAATAAACGCTCACCATATCCCTCGCGCATATAAATCGTCATTTTGCCCCTCGCTCCAGCGCAAAATATGATCGCGTCCCAGCGCGCCCAGCGTACTTTTTCATTTTTCATTTTTTTTTTTTTATTCATAAACAACAGCCGCGATATAAGCGATAAATAAACTTCGCTTTTAAAAGCGCTCTCGGTACTTGTACAAATTCGGATATCGCTGGGAGTACGTAATAAATTCGTTTACTATCGTGGAAAAACAAGTCGACTAGGCAAAAGTAATTCTTATCTGGAGTTCCGAATCTGGACGAGCGTCGAAAAAATCACGAGAGGCTCCAACGCGAAGGCGTCCTTGATTTCTGTCAAGTCGAAAAGTTGAAAGGGCAAGGGCACGCGGGGTGTCGCAAGCGGAGACCCGATCTCACCTCGACCTTGAGCTACCGTTCTCATCGTCCTCGGATTCCATTAGAAAGGTTCTCGGATTCGACACCGTGCGCAGAATTTACAGCGACGTACAAGGGATCAGATACGATGGACAGACAAGCACATTGTAAATCATGGACAGGTCGTACCAGACCCCATGTACACCTCGTGTCACATTGTATATATTGACAGCTTAGCTCACGTTGCAGCGCGTTATATAATTTCACCCGATTTCTCTTCTATCGATCCTCCGGGCGGTGAACAAAAATCGATATTATCGATCCGAATCCGCTTCTGCGTCCCAGGTATCTAACGGGCGTCGCGTTAATTTTGCATGCAGCCCTCGTCGGCCCAAGAATAACAACATTGTTCGGTGGCGTCCACTTAGTCCCACGTCGGATCATTAATCTTGCAGGCAGTCCGTAATGGCGCCGCAACCTCCTTCGAAGAATATTACGGCGTATCTCGCCGTCAATTTTCCTTTTCAGCGACGAAACTTCCAGTCGACCAGTCACTTTCGTTCGGAACGTAACCTGCGTCCCGATCCGCGCGTCAGGTTCGATCGGATTGTCATTCCGCGAGCGGATCGGACGCTTTCCGTCGTTTGAATATCCTGATCGGCGACTTTCCTTGTCGGGCTGGCCGTCGTGTCGAGCGCTTTCTAGAGCGGATTCGTCGAACGTCGACTTTTCACGGCTCGAATCCAGCGAGCTTGGCTCGCGGTAATGGCCTGGGGAGGCTGGGAGGACGTTAACGAAGAAACGGATTAACTGAGAACGGATTAAGCGAAAGAGGTGTGGATAAGAGTAGAACGGTCTTGTGAAAGGTAGGCTGATTCCTGAGGTCGCGGCTTTCATCGTATCTTCCTTGTTTCCTGACGATTGCGATCGGGATTCTGTCGATTAGTACAAGCTATAAAGAAACATATGGGCCCTTTATTTTGATAGTGGTGTGATTCCAGTTAAAAAAAAACTTACATATCACATAGATAAACCGTTTACACTACGTTAATCATAAATTCTATATCCCATTTTGGTTTAATTTAAGAAAAAATGAGATATTACATAAATAAACCGTTAATCATACATTATATATCTAATTTTGTTAAATATGGATTTACACCACTTTCATAACAAATGGTCGATATGTCATTTATGATACGGCAGCTACACAATTAGAGTGTCACTGTTCGGCCACAGCAAAGAATTGGTAAACGATATCAGTACAGTTCTAACTTAATCTCAGTAATCAAAGATTATTTTGAGCCACGTTCTTCTTCGCTTCCATATTCCTTCTCACGGTCTCCATCGGCACAGCCCCTATCTCCATCTAAGAACGAAGACTCGATACTCTCGGTTCGCCGCCGCGATGCATTAGGATCAAGCGAGCCGTGACGTAAGCGAACTTTATTGATTCCCAGAATCCAATACCAACCGGAATACTTCGCGCGACGAAGAACTACAGAAGAGAGCAGGCATGACCTGTGACTCCCAAAGCAATACGTGTACCTTCCATTTATTTAGGTCGTACCATCTCGATAAAAATCCAGGCCCATTCCAAATTCCTTGTCCACAGCTGCCAACCCTGCATTTCACTGTGAGCTGCATTCGAACGTCCACAACCCCTTAAAAAAAAAAGCATACCACTCGTGTCAAGTCGTCCTGGCATGGCGTCAACTTAAAGTTCGTCTTTGATCGTCGAAGGTTCGTACCTTCGACGGCTCGTCGGGGCCAATGTGGGCGCCGAACAGTTCGAAAAGTCATAACTCGTTAGGGGAGAGTTAATAGAGCGAGAGGCGGACGTAATTGAAGCTACCCCCTCCGACCCTCCGGCAGCGGCGATTTACCACCTTTGTCGCTTTTTCCGTAATCAAGGACGCCTTCACGAGGCTCGTTACGCTCGTCAAACGGCGCTTTAGCGCTTGCCACCGGCGAGCCTCGGAGTTGAGCAGGGGTTGGATTATTTCGAGGGTGAAAGGGCGCGGAGAACAAGAGGGGTGGCGGTTCGTGAAAAAAACGGAGGGGGGGGGGGACGAGGGACAAAGATAAAGTTTGGTCGGAGTGAGAGAGAGAGGGGGTGCTCGTTAAGGGTCCTCGAGAAAATGACAGGGCTGCCAACGCATCTCGAGTTGCCCTGTGGTTAAGCGCAATTTTAACCCTCCCTCTCTTTCTCTCTCTCTCTCTCTCTCTCTCTCTGTTCCTATCCTCTCACCACCCTCCAGCCACCCTCGCGCGCAGCAGCTACCGCTATTTACTTTAGCAGTCTCTCATCGGTTGACGTATGTACGCAAAGCCCAGCTCGTTTGCCTACCCCGGCATCGCGGCAGTGTAAATACAATGTTCGAAATTGTATGCGACGAAAAGTGCACGTCCCAGCGGGCGCGGCCGGAATTTCGGAACGGCCGTGCGCGGAGCGAAAGTTCCGATGCGCCGCGTAGCAATTTCGAAAATGTTCGCTCGCCGCCCGTTGTTCGCCAAATTGCCAAAAAGTTCTACGCCCCGCTAGTATGATCGATTAGCCTCAAAATCCGCGGAATCGATGCTCCGCCCGGAACGAATCAGACCTGCAAGATTTCCGTCTCGATTGAGCGAGCTGCAAATAAATGTTGATACAGACTCGAGTTCGATTAGTTAACCCATTATCCGCCAATGTCCCATTTCTGGGACACAGTTTCAAATTGTTTTTTTTTTTAAGGAGCTGCAACTTCTAAATGTACAGTTAATTTCATTTCTTATTTTTGGATTCATGTTTCAAAAAGACAGTCGAACTTTTCGAAAGGATCTGAAATGTTGACCAGCGAACTTTGTTGCTGCGAACTCGCAATGCTTTTCATTCGACTTCGCTGAAAGTAAACTCTCTGAGTTTGAAACGAAACGTCGCGCGAGTCGAGGCGTTATCAAGCGGTCTGCTCGCCGATGTCGGGGCTGACCTACTAGCACCTTTTCCGTGCCATTTCCACGACCCTCCAAGTTCAAAGTGGTTGAGGCAAGTCGTGCATAAGCATTAGCGCTGACTACGGACCGAGCAGGTGCTTCGCATCGAACGGCAGGAAACGATGCCGTACGACTGCTCGTCCAAGCTCATCGTACGAAATCTCATTGGAAGGAAGTTACGGTACTTCAGTTTCTTCGGTTTCTAACCGAAATATCAGCCGAGACCAGTCTGACCAAAATCTTATTGGAAAGAACCTACGGTACTTCAGTTTCTTCGGTTTCTACCCGAAATATACACCGAGACCAGTCTGACCAAAATCTTATTGGAAAGAAGTTACGGTACTTCAGTTTCTTCGGTTCCTAACCGAAATATCAGCCGAGACCAGTCTGACCAAAATCTTATTGGAAAGAAGCTACGGTACTTCAGATTCTTCGGTTTCTAACCGAAATATACACCGAGACCAGTCTGACCAAAATCTTATTGGAAAGAAGCTTCGGTACTTGAGTTTGGTTTCTAACCAAACTATCACCCGAGACGAGTCCCACAGAAATCCGTTCCGACGGAAAGGACTAGCGGACGAAAAACGATAGAGAAATATCCTTCGGGCAAGGATAGAGAAATAATTATCGGCACGCAAACGAGCGTGTAATTGTAACGGGCACGCCGAGGCGGAAGCGGCCATGTCGCCTGACACATTTTCGATAACAGCCATTTATTAATTTCCCTGCCTGGCAGATCTCGGGCCGTTATTATGACCGATCGTATTATGTAGATGCCGACAGCTGTAACAAGCATTAATTTTCGCCGTTTATCTCGTTCCCGGGCACTTTCGAAGCGGGCCGATAAAATCGTCTGCCCGATCGAGGAGTCGCGCTACCCAAAAACCGAGAGAGTCTACGGAACTTTAATCCGATCCGGAGTCTCACTCTTTATCGCTGCATGACACACCCTCAAAAATAACAATAGAAATTGGCCTCGCGCGTCAATACAAACAGCCTGCGCGGATGATTATATTATATAACGATCGTATCTTCGGCGCGCATATGTGTGAAGTAATACGTAAAAATAAAAATATTTCCGTCTGCAGCCCCCAAGCGTCGATTCTCGAAGAACGTGCTCGACCGAGCGCACGTGCATGAATTCTCGCACACACGCTCTGGAGAAAGCACGTGTATACGCACAGCGATACACGCGCACGCACGCGCGCCAGAGCCGTCTCCGAAGTTCGTCACACGGATATTTGAACAGTTTGCCGATACAGGCTGGATCGTCGAGATAAAAATTGGACCCGACAATATGTCGAGTCAATTCTCGCCGCTAATTGCGCCTGCTGGCGAGCCATGGCGCGCACGTGTAAAAATATGAATACTAATTGCGGCCCGCGAGCGATACCTTTCATTCTTAATTTAAACCGCGTCGACCGCCAGTCGCTCATTTGCGTACCTTCCAGGCAATCGGGAGGAGGGGCTATCCAACCTTTTCCCGTGACGCAATTCAATTGTTACGATTGACCCTGACTCGCTCCCGAGCGAATCGTTAATGCTCGCTTTGCCTTGCACTTTTTCGTTTGCGAGAATTTCTTCGCTAGGCAAGTCGACACGCGTGTAAATTTTTACACCGCCAATTATTGTAATCAGTCTGACGATATCGGCAGTACTGATTTCGCAAAGACATTCTTAACACAATGTATTTTTGCAAAATAATTCGTTAACGATACCTTGTCTACCTGTTCAAGCCTAATGATGCATATTCCGCATTAAGTCGATGGAGTGTAAACGGTGTTTCGTTAAAGGCGTAATTGAAATTGCCGAAAGACAGTCGATAGTTGACATGGCAACGATCGTTCGACGTATGACAGTGCGCATACTCAACTAGTGCAAGGCTGAGTGCAAGTTTCGTTTGGGAGGTTTTCGACAGGAACGATGAACTTTCGCGGCCGGCCTTATCGGGCTTTCGACACATAATGAATTGATAAAAAATTCCGAGTCAGCCGACAATTATTCATTCGGGGAACTTATCGCAAACCTCGCGGAGCATGTGACAAGAGCGACCGTTATCGCCCCCCGAGGCTCTTTATCGCGATTATCGTCCCGACCCCCTTGGGAAAAGGTATTAAGCGCTGACGTTCGAGGAGCGGGAGGTGGGGAAGGTGAAGTGAAAAAATTCGCATCCGTCCTCGCAAATATACGCCACGCTTCACTCTAATTACGAAACTTTGGCTGAGATTTCCCGGACGTTGGCATACGAATGCTTTATGACGCGTCAGAAAGCATAATCGCGATAATTATGGAATAAGTCAAATATTCGAGAGATTTAAGTCTATCGTTCGTTTATCGTTCATTACAGCAATGGAGTGAGAGATTCAAGCTATTTTCTGACTATTTTGACTTTGATGGCTTTCGTAATCAAAGCACGTGCCTGACAAGGGATTAAAACGATTTTTTTCTTCTTTTCATTCGTACCACTTTCGTAATCAAAGAACAGCTACGAGAAACGTATCGTGCTTGAGAGAGGATTAAAAGAATTTTTTCGCTGTTTTGGTCTTTTTGTATTCGAAGCACAATCATCGCGTTCGAGGTGGGATTAAAAGAACATTTCGGTGTATTTTGATTTGGACCACCGGCAAGCACAATTATAGTCGTGAATGTCGAACCGTTCGATGGCGCCTGTTTACGATGAAAACAATGACCGAAATTCGGCGCCAAGACACGCGCGGGCGCGCCGAGGTCCGAAAATATTTATCATCGCAGCCGCGAGTACGGGAAAAATTTCTCGCCACCGATATCGAACGGTTTAAACAGTGCCAACAATGCCGGTTACGGGCCCCGAGCGGCAGGCTAAGTCCGACATAAATCCCGTCTACTGCAGGGGACCTGAAGGGGGATAAAAAATTGCTTGGACAAAATCCTGAAATCCGGTTGAAGCATCATACTGTGCTTCCGTCTTCTCTCTCTCTCTCTCTCTCTCTCTCTCTCTCTCTCTCTCTCTCTCTACCATATCATTCCTACACGGTGACCCGTAAGTCTCCGCAATTACAGATCTCCATACCCCGCACTGAACTTCAAGCTATCAAATCCTCGACCTAACTCCTATCATTACCACATAAAATCTTACAATCCTCACGGTCGAAGTTTCCTCCCAAAAGTATGTTATACACATAATCCGGGCAATACCTTTTCCCCGGCGTACGGGACATCTGCGACACCCTCTATAAACATTTCCCTCCCCCCCTTTAGCCCCGCAAGGTCCATACATTTTCATAGAGCCAGTCAGTTTCCTCGACCCCCGCCACCGCCGGGTCGGCGAACATTTCGAGGTCCAAAGTGGCGAATGACGACGGCTATAATCCTGGGTGCCTCGGGGCCGATCTCTGAATCCTGGCCAAGAGGGACTGCCAGGACGAAGTGGACGCGTCCCGAAGTGGAGCAAAAAAGGAGCTTTACGTGGCGGTGGAAGGAGGAGGGGCTGGGGGAGGAAAGCTGCGTTCACGGAATCGATAACGCCGCGACGGCAGCACATCGAATCGAGCCTTTACTTTCGAGACGCCTTGCCGCGCGCGTACGTACCGCATTGCACCCCGTTATTGATCCGGAACAAGGACGGATCCTGGAGAAATTTCAGGCGAGACGTCAATTCCAGGAGCGGCCCGGCGGCGGAGTTTCGCGAACGACGATCGACGTTACGTTCTTCGCGGAAAGGGCGGAAAAGTTTCGTTTCGTTTCGTTTCGGCTGACAGTAACGATTATGAGATCTCTGAAACGACGGAGAAACAGGACAATGTACTTGGTCGGGACTGAAAGCGAATTGGGACACTTTCGAAATTTGGTGGTTGAGTTGGCGTTAACCAGTCAGGTGTGGCGGCCTCTTCTGAAAGCAGCGCCCAGTTTGTTTTATTTCGTTTGTATCTTATAAAGATTCTAGACATATTGAAATTTAAGGATATATTTTAGTTTTCACTTAAATTACAGTTTAAATAGCATCTAGTCTTGACACAAAATATGCAATTTCTCTATTGACGGATATAGTAGTCATGATATAAAATATGCGATTTCCCGATTACGGATATAATCGTGAAACACAGCTGACTGGTTAAAGCAGAGGATTATCGATCCTGCCGGCAGGCTTTTAGCTGAAAAAATTAGTTTCCCACTTCCGCCTCGGTCGGTCAGCGGCCGGGTGCTGCAGAATTGTATGGAGAAGTTGGAAGTCGTACTGCGGCCAGAGGCCGCTGTATTTTTCACGCCTTTTCCCAGCGGATACGGCGATAGTTTCAGTCGAGTTCGGAGGCAAGAGCTAATTAAAGTTGCACGCACCGCGCGATGCGCGGATTTGCCCGGATTACCGGAAGCCCCTTGGCCGGGAGGTTCGTTTCGACATTTTTTCAATCTCGTTACACGGATCTCTCAAGGAACAATTCCACTCGCCCACGTTTCCTCACCGGCCGCGCGCCCGGAATTGTTTAACGTTTCAGATAAGTGCCTTCTTTTGTTCTCCCGCAGGCTTATCCGATATTCGCATCAGTCATTTTTCGAGTGGCCTGTTCAGTTCGACGTATGCTCACCGACGAATCAAACGATTAGAATTACTTGCTTTTATTTATACTGGAATTAACAAGAATAGATACAAGCTGAATTGAAAAGTCTTTCGCTAATTATTCTTCGGCCGACCTCTAGTGGCACTAAATATTGAATGCATATTCATTTAATATTAAAACGACATTGAATCTGTGTTTAATATTTAAATGTATAGAAAATATTTATTTCATGTGACGGAGAAATATTTATGAAGATATAAAATAATTTCAGTTTTTCTTATTTCCTTTTTCAAATTTTATACCTTACGAATATTATTAAATGACAATTCTAACATTAAAAAATATATTTCTAATATTTGAAAAAGATCTTAAAACAATATTTTTCTGCTACCAGAGACTCTTTCCTGTAAGAGATTCTAGGAATCTGCCCAGCGACGACTGACGTTGCGTGACAGATATTTTCGTCATGCGAACTTCCTGCGCATTCCGTTATGTCCCTGATACTCCGCCGAGCTTCTGCTCAACGTCCAACGCTTCTATTTACCCAAGGAAACCGCAAAAAGGATGATCCTCGTTCGCTCATTACGCAATCGATCTCTTCGAAGTGTCGCTCGAGAAGCTGCGAGGCAATTTTCCGTTCCTCCGTCCCTCGCAATAAATATGTCATTCTCGCTTGGACCGCCTGGGGGCCTCCCCCTCTCTGCCCTCCTCCACCTCGCCGCGTATTTGCAGAAATAACGAGTCGTGGGTAAACGATCGACTTCCTAGTCGTCGACGGCCGAGGCAAGAAACGGGTCGGTCGCACTTTCGCAGACACTTCCTCGTTCGGATTTTCTTGCCTCTTCTCTTACCCGCGAAATTCCGCGCGAGACGGTGCCGTTTGTCTTCTGGCAAATGGTCGGACCAATCAGATTCCGAGTCCTCCGTCGACGAGGAATCGAGGTCGATTCTCGCCGTATATCAGGTCCGAAAAAGTTCCAAGTCGTTTCGGTAATCGATCACGACGAGAGGAGATCTAAATGTTAAGTTCGCTTTCTGTCAAAAACGGGAAGGCGAAATATTTTGAGGAAAGCCACCAGAACTTTCTGGCAAATGATAGGACCAATCAATTTCCAGTCAGTCGAAGACGAATCGAGGTCGATTCTTGCCATATATTATGCCTGAAAAAGTTCGAAGTCGTTTCGATAATCGATCACGACGGACCGGTGAATAAGTTCGCTTTTTGTCAAAAACGGAACGGCCAAATATATTGAGGAAAGCCACCAGAATTGTTTGGCAAATGGTAGGACCAGTCAATTCCGAGTCAGTCGACGAGAAATGGAGTTCAGGCCTGAAAAAGTTCGAACTCGTTTCGATAATCGATCACGACGGTGGGCTAAATTTCGAGTTCGCTCTCTGTCAAGAACGGGAAGCCGAAATATTTTGCGAAAAGCAGACAGAATCGATTGACTCCCGCCGAGACGATGATTCACGATCCTGTCTGCGGATCGATGGGAAGTCGATGAAAGGCCGGGGCGATAAATGTCGAGAATGATTTAGGTCGCCGCGCGGAATTACTGTTTTCGATCGATGTCGCAGCCACGCTCGACGCTTTTTTGGCAGCTCGAAAGAAATTGTTACACAAGCGGCGGTGAAAGTCCGTGTAAAAATGTGCCGTGCATCGGTAAGCGGCTCTAGCTGTGTGAAGCAAGTTGATACCACCGACGCAAGAAACTCCGACTATTTGTTAAACGCGATACCTCGCGCGTAATCGCGTTAAGCGTTACGAAAGTAAGTCGAAACAGATCGAAACAAACACCTGAGTGAAGTCCGCACACTTTTTACTTACACCATTGTCCGCTTGACGATTCAAGTCGACGTAATAAAAATGTTATTTTAATTATTGGAAGAAAGTGTTTTCTGTTTTGAAAGATGGCGTTCTAATTCCTTGGAAGAACTTCTGTCAGTGTTAAAATATTTTCCTTTGAACATTTAATATTAGTCATACCTACCGGAACAAAATGGGAAATACATTGTTGATTAAAATTTGTTCTTTCTAGAAGAATGAGTTTTATTTTATGCTACAAAATCGAAATTACTTTGTCAAGCTGGCATTATTTTCATTTAAATAACGGCCTTCGGATGTGAGCAATTTAGTATATCTTAAATTTGCCAGACGTCGAAACATGGCATCGCAGTAACGACTCTTCCCTCCGCGCTCGAGAATCGTCCGCTCTTACGGGGAATTTAATATGTCTAGGCGAAAGACCTCCTACCCCTCCCCTCGCATTATCACGCCTATGTTACACGACGCCCGATACCGTCGATCTATATTTAACCGCGAGACATTCTTCGGCGCGCCGATGGCACGTTACACCTGAGAATACCTTTCTCACGCCGGAATATTTACATATGGGCCCCGGCCAGTATGTGCCCCCACGTTATCGCCTTATCTCCTCGCCTCTCCTACCGACGCGCCTGAGAATACCAAGATTCTCATTGCCGACCTCCGTGAAAGGTCGACGAAAGACGTCCGCGACATTACCTTCCCGTTTATCTCCACGAAACTTCCGTCTCTCGCAATAAAAATTAATAAGTTTCCAGCGATATAAAATCGGTGCCGTTCGCGTTACCCGAAGTTTACGGTCGGGGCATAAGTTTCGCAGTCGTAAAAGATCGGCGTCCAGAAGGTATACAAGGTATCGATACGTCGCTATCCCACGGAGTCGACTTGACGTTTCGCGTCTGAGCAATCGTCAAAGTTAATTTTCCGCTCTCGCGCCTTCCTACGTTCCGTTTCGCGGCACTTTATTTTAAAGTCGGACGAGCGCGGCGCAGAAAACGTCTCGTTCCCACCTTATCGTCCGAACGGAAGGCCGCGGAAAGGTCGATCGTTAGAGCTCCACTTGGCAATGGTGCCGGAGTTTTTGCTCCGAATATAAAATTAGGTCCGCGAGCTAATGCCTCGCGCCGAGCCAGGATTTTCGGAGAGCGGCGCGACGCAAATAGACGAACGCTCAGAATGCGGGCTCTCCCACCGTCCCGTTCGCGCTTACGTAAACAGGTCGCCTCGGGACGCTCGTGTCGTAAGGTTTCGTACGGGATCGATTCCGATCGGTGCCCGATTCGCGACGCCCGAAAAGAAAATCCGTCATTCGATCCATTCTCTCTCCGTATAGAATCCGAAAATGTGTGGCCTGCCGAGGTCTGCGGAGAGTGTATCGATGTAGACTGCGAATGCAGTAGTGTGCGAGAACGATGTACAGGACACGAGCGTCGAGAGTCCAAACACGCAGTTCTGTCATGCTAGGCACCGGTAATTAACATATCTGCCTTCTTATCAGACTTCTTATGGTATCGATTCCAGCCATTTCTCTCTCTGTCTTTCTCTCTCTCTCTCTCTCTCTGCCTTTGGCTACCATTTTATCTCCCCAACGGTTCCGCCCACTTTCCACCTCCCCTCCTCCTCCTCGCCGATGGAAGTTACACGCGCGATCGTAAAACGGCTTCGAGTACGCGTAAAACAAGTTATGGCACGTGGAACGGAGCACTTTGCGTCGTGCATATCGGCTTTTCGCCGTTCGCGCACGTTTCAGTTTCAGGCACTACTCGCCTCTGCACGCCTCGGCGATCGATCGCTCCTCTGCCCTCCCTCCCTCCCCCTCCTCGAGTTATGCCAGCTTCGTATACCTACAATTCCTGGGATACTGCGCGAGGATCGTGGAATTTTCTTTGATCCTTATCCGGCGATAGAGCCGACGCCCTCGCGATACACCGAATTCTCTCTGTGTCAAGTATTCCAACACCAAAAATTTCGCCTCTTCAGCGTCACCTGTGCTACTAGCTCTCGTGTAACACATTTGCCGTGTAGGGAAGCCGAAATATTATTCTACCTCCGTGTAAAGCTTATCAGAATAGGCGTATGAAGTTCATTATGAAAACGGTGTATCTCAATTTTTTTCACAAATAAAATATTATGTAACGAAAAAGTTGACCGCGAATCATGGATTACGGGATATATCGGGTTGTTTTCAAATTCAGTGCGTTAAGCGAACTGATATCGGATGTTATACCTATGTATATGGGAATGATAAGGTTGAAAACAAATGAGAACGTCGGAGGCGAGGGACAGATATTCCCCGACACTCCGGTACGAAGACATCGCTCGCGAGAAGGTAATTCGACGTGAGAGGAATGTTTACAAGCCGAGCCGTGGCATTTTGCGAGAATCCATTCGGAATACGCCTTCGATGCCGAGTCCGCGTTCGCCGCATAGGAAGGAGCCTATCGATCCTTGCGAAGGCGCCCGTCTTACCTACCCGACCATCCTTCCGCGTCTTTCCAGTTTTATTTTTCACCCTTCTTGTCCTCGGGACTCATCTCGGGACGAGGGAAGGAAGCGTCTGCCGGGCGGAAGGAAAATATCTGCGGGCATGCGTACCTTTCCGATATCCTTCGATTTCCCGGAAACGTTAAGGCGGAATATCGGAGCCGGCCCGATAATATCGACGCCCGGGCGTCGTCATTATATCGGGAATATATTTAAGTCCGCAGGTATTCGACTCCTTCGATTCAATTATTTTCCTTATATCTTACACCGTAGTCGGAGCGTATCTCACCTTATTTGATTTCCTATCTTGGCGCTGGGCAATCTTTCCCTTCTGTTAGGCTCTATTATCCTTGTCTATCCTTCTCTACACTTGTCCAGCCGTTATCCTCAATCTCAGCTCTCCCTCTCCCTCTCTCTTTCTTTTTCTTTCTCTGTAGAAGTCGACCGATCGATCATTCCGCTTTCTTCGTTTCGCAACGGAAACCGCAGGATGAGAGAAGAAAGACCGAGAGTAGATTGCAGGTGAAAGAGAATGGAACGGGAGGAGTGGGCAGGGGGTAGGGGGTAGGGGGATGTAAGGAAGAGAAGGAACAAGACTTCCCTTTATCCTTCTACTACGCCCTCGTTCCTTTTATCGGATACACCGTCAAAGAATTTCCGCAAGCCCGAAACTATCGACCACCCGTTAAGCAGAGGCACTTGCGCCTCTTTGCTCGACACCCAAGCCTTTTTCCTCCTCCCCCCCCCCCCCATCCTCCTGCACGACCCTTCCCAAGCCTACCACCCGCCATAGCAGCCCTGCACTTCGCTCCTCTCCGGTTCCGTTCCTTTTTCTCGCGCGGCCGAATCTCGAATGTCTAGGAAGCTAGGCGAACAAATTGCGCCTCGGAGGGAAGTGACGATACTCTTCGCTCGTGAAGAAAGTCTTCGGGAAGCTCTCGTAGGGAGGAAGAACCGCGCGTGCCCTTGAAACTTTCAGGAAGAGATATTTGCCGAAGCGAAGATACTCTCGCGACGTTCGATGGACAGCTTTTAGATTCTCAATGCGATTCAGGGTTGAATCTCAAGATTCAGAATAAAAACATTTACTTTGAGTTGAAGGGAACTCGAATGACTTGGTTGATAGTTGGCAACATGTTTTGGCTAGACGTAATGACGGCAGAGGGTGAATTTCGGTCGAAATTTCGTTCGAGCGTTAGGGTCTGGCCTTCGGAGCCGAATTTTGCGCTTGCTGGCTCGAGAAACGCTCGCAGGGCGGGCAGGAACAATCGGATTTACAGGCCTGGGTCCGCCGCGGCCCGTTTTTCACTCGGCGCGCACCAATATTCAGAGATTGTCAAAATACATTAGCCGGTAATGGGCGACGGAATAAATTAATAAGGAATTAATTATGCATTCGGCGAGAGAGCGAGCCGGGAACGACCGACCGTGCGTGCGCGCACTCCTATATATATGTATATGTGTGTGTGTGCGAGTGTATCGCATTCGACTGGAAATAAATTCTCGACCGCTTTCGAGACAGCCATTGTGCGCCCGCTCGACTATTTATCGTGCGAGTATTAATATTAACGGGCAATAATTAATTTCCGTCCCCGAAGTTCGCCGAATCGGCTCCGCCGATGACCGGATTTAATGCCGAACTACGTGATTGTCGATCGAGACGTCGAAAGAAAGTCTCCCTCCTTCCTACAAAATCCGCAGAAATCGAGGTTCCAGGAGAAGTCGCGAGCGCTCGAAAAATCATCGGAAGAAATCGTTCGCTCGATCGCTGACGCAATTCGTTCACTCTACCGTGAAATCATTTTTCAGGCCAATTTCCGACGCGCAACCTTTTGGCAGTCGCGTTCAATTCCAGTATTTACCCTGGCTCCCCATTAACACGCTCGCTCGCAGTGGACTCTCAGCGCAATAGGTAAACACTGCACCTGTTAAGTCCGTCCGATAACATCTGCAAACAAACGCGATACGATCTCGTGCGTGCAACTCGATTTCCTCGTCTTTCGTTCAAAAAATCTCCCCTCACTCTTGCTTAACGTCCGAAACTTCAGACGATCTTTCGTCGCTAGCGGCTTCGTACACTCTTCAGCGAGTCGCAGGAAAGAAAAGCATTAACCCATTGACTGCCACACAAATTTAGCGCGTCTTGCTCTGGGTGCCACAGTTTTTTTTTGTTTTTTTTAAAGAAGTCATGAAGTTTTACAAAATATAATAATATTAAGTTACTGATATAATATGGTAATTGCATTTATAGTACTTTTATTGAATAAAAAAAAAACACTACGAGATATCTCGTAGTTGGCAGTCAATGGGTTAAAGACCTAAAGGACGCCAAGGGACAAGCGCGAAGCAATTGGCCTCTTGTTTTTGTTGCCACGTCTGAATGAAACGAAGTGCGCGAAACGCGGAAGAAAAGCGGCCTCTTTGTCGCGGAAAGATCGCACGCCTCTCACCTCTCGCCGCTCGCAGTTTTGCTACGATTCGCGGAAATTCCGAGGCGTCCGACGGATCAGCCTCAAAAAGAACGTCAAGCCTGCGTCTCAAACATCCGCCATTGCACGAAGGATAGATAGCGCGGATATTTCAGTTCTCGCGCAGAGACATTCTTTCGTATCGAGCACCTGTTTTCTCGACTCTCAATTATCGCGCGCGAGAGGAAATTACGTAATCCCGGCAATTGCCGTTATCTCTCGGGAAAACCTTATCTTCCCCCTGCCCCTCTCTCCCATCTCTATCCTCGACCGCCAGGAGACTTAGAACCGGCGTCGATCGATCAATTAATTAGGTTAACGCGAGACGTACAATTTCTTAGCCGATCTTATCGTCGGCAATTAGGCGCGCGCGCGCGCGCGCTCGACTTTTGCGGGAAGAATGTTTCGCGGGAGGGTGAGGGGAAGTGTGCAGGCTCGCGGGGGCGCAAAGATATCCGCAATAATCGTAGATAAAAGGGGTGAACTTTTCCATGAAAGTTTTATCAGGCCGCGGGGGTGGCCATTAATTCGCCATTCGGCCCAGCTCGTCGTCTCGATCGGAGGTTCTGAGGATGACAAGCGGCCGTATTTTCGCGGATAATGGCTTTCTTGGCGGGCCCTTTCTCTATCTTCCGTGTCTCCCTGCCCTTCCCTGTCTCCCCTTCCCACCCCCCTCTTCCTCTCTGCCCGCGCCGAAAGAGCGTTCACCCCTTCCTGGCCATTAAGTTCCTACTCGCGCGCCCCGGTCGAGATTCAACCGTTTTCTGCAGACGGCAAAATTATTGAGTGGACGAGCGGGAGTGGAGTCGAGTAGGAGAGAGAGAGAGAGAGAGAGGGATGGCAGGAAGAAGTCGGGAGCACGTTCGCTTCCGTATCATCGAGTGTCGCAGTTATAAATTTTCAAAGTTACGGATTCGATAATTAATTTTCGAACGTGCTCGATTTATCGACTTGCTGGAGAGTTTGCGTAGAATCGGATACGTATAATTCAATCGCTGAATGACAAGGACCGTACAAGCTGTATACCGAGAACGATATAGGTACTCCTTTCAAACGATATAGTTTAGCTGCAATGGCCGTCGAATCTATCATTATTTCTCGGCGCCGTGACCGAGTTCCTTCGCTTCTGCGTTCTTTACGGTCGACGCCGCTTCCGGTAACTTTAATTGCGTCGCCGCGAAAATTACGTCTGATCCAGCTCTGTTCCATTAACCTAAATGGCGCAAATGGGAGGGGACGCGCAGTAACGGCGAGTGTAACGACGTTACACCTGCACTTATAACGCAACGACGCGGGCGTCGGGACGCGTCGTGCAGGGAGTTTCGCTTCGGGACGCGTCGATTATTGCATCGCCGGGTAATCGGCCGTCGTTAACGGTTTAACGGACGTGCACGCAGGCCGTACGTTAATAGAAAACTTCGGTTTCCTTCGAAGTCGAAGTCTGTCGACGTAGTCTGCGCGCCGATCACGTGCGAGAGATAAGCGGCGTCTAACGAGTGCACACGATTGAGCGAAAATCTTCGTACCGATCGCAGATGGGAATGTCGATACGAGCGTCGGTTTACGGATCGGAGAGTCCGTCCGGCTGGCATTCTGGTTTGTAATTCATGAAAGACGAACGGGCCGACCGCGGCCGTCCGCTTAATTAACCGGAGAAAGCTGACGTGTGGGTCAAGTTCGACGCACTTCTTACGCGTCCGTGTGTGTACGCTCGTGATTAGTCACTGTCACTTTCAGTCATTGACGCACGAGAAACCGCTCCGACCGGCGCACACTACCGCCTCATACACAGACAGTTACTACGCCTATACTTTCCCCATTGTGCGGATCCTTGCCTGGAGTAGGCATAGTACGAATTCTCGTCTCAGGCAGTATCCGCGTTGAAGAAATCAGTTTCGGGACACCTTCCGTATCAGGATCCACGCGTCCACTCACGCATAATTTATTCCAGCCAGCTTATGACAGCTCGGTAACGAATCTCGTAGGCCTAATATTAGGATGGATTCGCCTGATCCTGTTAATCCGCCTATACTTTCCCCATTGTGCAGATCCTTGCCTGTCGCAGGCATAGTATGAATTCTCATCCCAGCCAGCATCGAAAAAATCAGTATCAAGACACCCTCGATATCAGGATCCGTAGATCCGCACGCAAATGATTTATACCGGGTCGGTAATGAATCTCATAGACCGAATATTAGAATGGTTTCCCCTATTCTGTTACTCCGCGTATACTTTCCCCATTGTGTAGATCGTTGCCTGTTGTAAGCATAGTACGAATTTTCATCTCAGCCAGTATCCGCGTTGAAAAAATTAGTATCGAGACACCTTCGATATCAGGAACCGTGCGTCCACTCGCGCATGATTTATACCGGGTCGGTAACGAATCTCGTAGGCCGGATATTAGGATGGATTCGCCTGCTTAACATTAGCGCAACTTTCGAACGAGCGACACGCGAGTCCAGCAATAATTCACGCCTCACTTTCCGCGGCCTTCCATAATGGAAGGCGCCCAATCCCGTCGGGCCGGTGGAATAAAGCGGACCGCGGCGGCCGCGGCATTAATATATCACGAACGGACTGCGAACACGCCATAAGCGCGAAGAAACTGATTGTCGGGCCTGGCATACTCGCCTTTTGCTCGCCGACGGTGGGTGGCGAGTCTATAACGCGGCCCTGCCTAAGGAAAACTTGCACGGCATTAGCATGCATGCGCCGTGTGCTATGGTAACGGCGCATGCCGCAACTTCAAATTGATTCTTCAATGCACTTATACAGGGTGCGTCAAATATCCTCAACACGGCCATCCTAACCAAATTCCATCTACTTCGCCGAAGAAAATTACAGATTCGAAGAAACATATTGTGCGTTCTACTCGATTAGTTTCGAAAAGTTTCCACTCGACGTACCGACTGTCGGTTCCTGTCCTGGCGCGCGGGACGGCGTAACTTCGAGGACGCCCCGTATAGGGGAAGGGAGTAAACTGTGGCATGAAATACCGAGGAAAACTTGTAATATTAGCGTGCCGTACACGCGCCACTGCCCTCGGGACGAGTATATGGAAATTGACCCTCACCGTAAATGCCTGCAGACCGATCCGCAAGACCGAATACCGAACGTGATCGTCGTATTAATGTTCCGGTTTAGTGTAATGATTGTGATTCAGGGCTCGGCCCTGCGAGCTTTTCATCACTGCGGCTCGTGACACCCCTATTCGGCGTTCTAGGGGTGCGAAAATTCGCACATCTTCGTCGACGTAATATTTCACGCGCTTCGTCATAGGACATACGTTCGAAGAACGTGATCCGTCGAACGTTCCGACCAATTTGTCCGGCTGATCGTCTAACGCGTTCCGACTTGGCCCAGGTCCTGCGCAGTTCTGTGCAGGGGTGGAAAATTTTTGCCACCCTCCGCGAGGGTGGCGTCGGCCGGATTTGGGGCGCTATTTAAATGGAGGCTTATAGGGCAGGTACACGTCCTCCTCGCCTTGTTATCTGGAGCAGCAGCGCCTGTGTCTGCAGAAGCTGTGTCGTATTGATCTGTCGGCCCTGGCAATGTTGGCTAGAGAGAGCCGGAGAGCGATAGATAGAACCAACAAAGTGAGAGAGAGAGAGAGAGGGAGGGAGCGAGGAGGAGGAAGGAAGAGAAGAGAGGCGAGATAGAGGAGAGGGAGTGAAGCAGACTGCGAATAAAAGAGAGCAAGAGCTCGCGAACAAAGGCAACAAATGAGCAAGTGCAAAACAGAAAAACAGTCGGAGGTACGGAGCGAGAGAGCGGAAAAAAGGAGTGAGAGAAAAAGTGAAACGAAAAATAGCCTGGGTAGGAGAGGCTGGTTGGCTGGCTGGCTGGCTAGCTGGCTGCTTGGTTGGCTGCTCGGTGGCAGACGCAGTTTACTGGAAGCCGGCAGCGCATCGTTGTATAAGGATTGGGAAGTGGAGTAGGTCGATGCTAGGAGCCCTGGCGTGCAGACCTTTTTTCATGCCCGCGTTGCTAACCTTACAATCTGTCGTTCTGTCGTTCGTATTCTGTCGTTCGTATTCTGTCATTCGAATTCTGTCATTCGTAATCTGTCGTTCATATTCTGTCGTTCGTATTCTGTCGTTCGTATTCTGTCACTCGAATTCTGTCGTTCAAATTCTGTCGTTTGTATTCTGTCATTCGAATTCTGTCGTTCATATTCTGAAGTTCGAATTCTATCATTGGAATTCTGTCGTTCCTATTCTGTCATTGAAATTCTGTCTTCCAACCATTTGTCCAGCCGACCTGACCACCCGAATTTCCATGGCCGCAGAATCCTGCGAGCGACGCCCGGCGTCGTTCGTGTCCTGCCGACCACGCTCCGACCGTTTCCACTGCGCATCAGCCTCCAACGTCTCATAACCTGCTCTCTCTCCCCGTTCGGGCAACTGCATTTTCAACGCGCTCGCCTCGTCGCATCGACCGGTTACGCAATCCGCAGGGACGAGAACATTGTAAACTTTCTAATGCCGCCGCTTTCGGCGCTGGGATTTCAGCCAAAATGGATTTGAATCGTCCCGAGAACCCTGTCCGACCCATGTACGCGACACGTGTCCGATCTAATGTCAGAGTTCGCGGCGTCGGGGATTCGTCGGGAAAAGGTTTCCACGTGCTGGGCACGTTTTCCTACTTACTCGCCGTAAGCATAATGGATCCGCAGAGCGACTTTTTTGCGTGGGCCGCGCAGAGTAGAGTTCGCGACGGCCTGTAAACTGTGATTAGAAGCGATGAGGCTGGGATACTCGGTTGATCAGAAGTCGAGAATCTTTGGAAAGCAAAATTGACTTCGAAGCCTGAATGTACGAGGATACTCGGTTGATCAGAAGTCGGGAATCTTTGGAAAGCATGATTTACTTCGAAGTCTGAACGTTCAGAATACTCGGTTGATCAGAAGTCGCGAATCTTTGGAAAGTATAATCTAAGAGAAAACCATAAACTTTTTAATATACAAACATAGTTAAAGATAAAATGTATAGCTAACTCTACTATTCTTCGGATTTGCTCTCTATCCAATAGTTTGGGTCAAAACATCGATCTCTTTGCTACATCAAAAAATAAGTTAATCAGTCAGCTTTATAGATTAGGTATATGCTGAGTAACTCTTATTTCTATCATGACTAACCATTTCATTACCAGAGTACCCTACTAATATCAATGTATTTGAATTGTTGTCGAAGGCGGTTGTGCCGTTAAATAAATAAGTAAATAAATAAATAATTTACTTCGTGGCACGCGTGGTCGCACGCTCATTGTTCCTTCGACTTACTGGCGAGGGTATCACGTATCTCGGAGAGAGTCTAATGTGCTTTATACGAGCCAGACCTAATTCGGAGGATCAGGCTGACGTCGTTCATCCCTCTTTAACGTTTCGCCCGCCCGGGTCGAAACTGTTTCGCGCGCGCAGACGCGCAAAAAGGCGAAACGGCGGAGTAAACGAGGCGGGCCCGAAATTACGGCCTCGTAAAAATTGTTTGCCGAACAAACGGCCATTGTCGTTCGTCCCATAACTCAATATCCTACGTCTTCGCCGCGGTAGGGAGGAGCGTGCTTTTGCCGACAGTTTATTAGTCGCGGCCGACAGGATTATTCTCGTTACGGCCGACGTTAACGCGCGTTACGTCTGTTGCTTTCGAATTAAAGATATCGTCGCGTTCAAAATTTTCCGATATCGCATCCTCTCGCGAGACACGATCCTAATCTCTTGAAACCTGAACGGTCTTCATTTACTTCTTTTTTTATTAATTTTTCTTAGTACGTGGCTCTCAAGTTTTCACTCATATCCGTATCCATAAAAAAAATGTTAATTCTACGCCTAAATATACAAGGTCTGAATATTTGAACACCTTAACGTTAATGATAAGCACTCTCGTCACAGAGACAAACCTTAGACCACCAACTCGAAATTCAAAACCCCTCATCGACAATTGCCACTATCTCGTCGCGTTCTAATCGCGCAAAAAGTGTAAAGAACGCATTCGAGCGTGACGCCGAGTTCCGCGACGACGGAGAAGCCTTCTTATCATCCTCGCCATCCATAAACATTCCGCCCGCCCCTCGCCTCTTATCGTGCGCCCGCCGGCGGCGTCGTACGCCATTTTCATTACCTCACCCGCGGCCGATAATTGAAACGTCGACGTAATGATCTGAAAACGACGCCGAGCTACGCGATCGTCAAGGTGTGACACGCCAGAGACGTTCGCGGCACGTGAGCGAAACTATTTGTTGTATAACGCGGGTCGGCTAAGGTGTTACGTAACGCCGAATCCGATAAACTGCCACTCATTGTCGCCGTGTCGGCCGACGCTGGCAGTCGCCAATTTTGCAGGACGAATATCCGTTAGAGGATAATAGTGTCCTTACTTATCGATCGGGTGAGCGATAGGTTGGGAGAAGCGTAACTAAGAGAAGAAAACAATAAGTAATAAATAAAAAAGCGTTACTAGGAGTAAAAGAGCAAGGACGTGTGAGAGAAGTAAAGAGGAAGTGTGATACAGATTAGGACAGAAATAAATAAAAAGAAGAGACAGCGTTTGGTGGCGTTTATGTGTTAAAGAGTTTCAAAGAGAATACATTGTTCGTATACTGTTTAAGCCACGTGTGTGCTATATTTTCCCAAACCAACAATATCTGCGTCCCGCGCCAAATCGATCTCGCCGGAACAGAAATCTAATTTATGCACGGTGACGTAAAGGCGTCTCTTAATAGGCCCGACGAAAGGGCAAGGAGAATAGTAGGAACGAGAGGGGGGAGGAAAGCGTCCTTCGCGGATGCGCGAATCGCGATGTTACGTTTTTTTGTTTCTTTCCTTCAGTCGTGAGAGAACGTATTATTCGAAACTCTCCTGCCGTGGCATTCGAATTCCCCTTCGGCCTTGGACGCGCACACGCGTGCAATTACGACATTGCGCGATCCGTCGTACGTGCAGGCCACGTTCGGCGCCTCTTCTCGCCGTGATGCAAGCACTTCCGGTCGCCCGGAGCCTCGTGGCTCGGGAATCGTGTCTAAACTTTCCTTCGAATTTCCGTCTGGCCAACTGTACCCTTAACGCTGTCGGGAGTTGTTTAGGAATTTTCCGGTTGCGGATTACGTCGTGATGGTTCGCATCTTTAAACTTGAAAAATTGCCTGTTAGGGTCTCAAGAGCTATACTCTCTATAATGAACGCTGTAATTATAATTACATTTTAGTCGTAGTCTTCATCTGACCTTCTACTGAATAAATGTTTCTGTTAAACTGAATAAACGTTCGCTGTGAAGTGAATGATTTTCCTGATACTTCAGCGATTAGACGTATGACGATGAATGGATGAGACAGATTCTTCAGCGTTCTGCCCTGTTCCACTTTCGTAATCACCCCCGGCAAAAGGACGTACCGTACATAAGGAAGATTCTCACGTCCGCGGCGCGTGTCATTGCATAAACTCGACTCATCCGCTCTTCGATCGTCTCATCTCTCGGAAGCCATTTGTCCGCGACTTTGCGGGCGAAACTAACAATTTCGCGGAAAGGCCGCACGCGCGCGCGCGAAACAGTACGCGAAACTGTGCATAAGTGCGAGACGTCGTAAATTAATGAATCCGTCCAGCTTACGACATGGCGCAGAATCGTCAAAGCTCTCTGTCTCCCTCTCTCTCTCTCTCGCACGTCGACGCACGCTGCCTCCACGGCGTCGTGCGATTCCGTCGCGACGACTTCGCGATCGTCGGCTCTATCGATCGTCGGCGGTAGGCTCCAAGAAAGTTGCTTTAATTATGCCTCGCCCGGAAATTGGGTCGCCAGTCGAGACACTACGCTCTGCCTGTGTAGGTTCCTTCTCCATTTCTTTCCTTCTTCCTCCCTCCCTCTCTCTCTCTCTCTCTCTCTCCAACTTTGTCTCTTCCACCCCCCGTCCCTGTCCCAACTCCAACTGTTTTTCACCCTGCCGCAGTGGGACGCGCCTGCGTAGTACAATGAGCATCCGAGCCTCTTCAACATCTCATTCAATGGACCCCCGGACCGTTCCGTGCCAAGCTGGCGGAGGAGCGAATTTTTTGAGAGGCCCTGCCCTCCTCACTTTTTTCGGCCGAGGCTAATATCCGATCTGATTGTCAAAGCCCGACGCGTACTCACAGAATTACTAGCGCTACAAGGACACGCCCGTGCGTAACATGCTCGGCGCTCCATTGACTTCGTTCGGCTGAAGGACACTTCTCTGGCCCAGATTCCGTGGCCCCTTCTGCCGGCGCTGACCTCCATTCAGATCTCTCCCCGGCGAAAAGCGTCGCGGTGCGAAAGGGCGCCTTTTACGCTTCCGACGCGCTCGCAATTCTTCGGCATGGCCGTTTATTGACAGCGACCGTGCCGTTTATTGACAGCGGCCGCCCCCTCTCAGCTTTGATGCCGCTTCACGTCTTGAGTCTCGAACTTCTCAAGTCTCACTGCGGACACTCGAGTGCCTTTACTTCTCTTGTTTCTTTTTTACGCCGAAGTCAGGATTCGCGGCGAAGTGCGGCGAAGATGAGAATTGGCCTAAGATGGGAAGATGTTCACGGTCAAGGTCGGTTTTTACAGCGGTCAAGTAGTCTAAGGACGAAAAAGATTTTTGTTTCTTTCGAAGTAGTTCTACCTTCATCCCTGATCTCTCTATTCTAACGTTTACTGTTTAACATCGATTTGATCCCGAAATTTGAGTTTTGCTCGTTGGATATTGGTTTCGAGCCGAAAGGACGAACTTTCAGCCCCTTTCCGGCGGAGCAGCTTGTTTGCCGGCGCGATCGTTGACACTGTTAGCATTGTGCGGCGCAGAAAGTCCGGTCTACAGTCGGTGTTCTTCTGAGAAACACTCAACCCCCCTCCCCCCCGGTCGGAGACCCACTTTTGCCCCCGACGAGTCGACGTTGCGCCACCGGAGTCGATAGTCGATATCCCAATGAGGGCTGGCCGGCTTATTGACCGGCTAATTTCCCATCCCTTCCCACCCCCCGTCACCCCGCCCGACCACTTTTGACGTTCTTTTTTCCCCGCGCGTCTTCCTCTCCTCTTTTTGCAGATCAATCAGCGTAGCGCGTTAAATTTAAACGTCAAAAGGCGATTTTCGCGGCATTCTCTTTGACGCCGAAGCGTCGGCCGGCCGAGCGGCAGAGCTTTGAACGGGTGCTTTTGTTTTCCGACCGCCGTGTTTCAACCCTCCCGCACTGCTCACCCCCGGCGTTCCCCGACGACCCTTTGCCCCCTGCTGCGGCTTTTTTTTTTGTATCCGCGGTTAAATGCTGACGTTCGGCCGACAAACGGCGAAAATGTTTTCCGATAACGAATTAATCCGCGAACGGCCGACGGGACGGATCCCGCAATTATGCGACACCCTGTGCATCCCTGCGCCTCGTCCGCTGCAAAACCTGAACCGAGTAGCGACTTCCGATAAGTCTGATAAGAGCGAAGAACTCTGATACGCGAGCTGTGATACTATATGATGGATCTTGTTAGCGAACACTGATTTTTTTTTCCATTTTTTTTTTTAATAGGTCGACTATCGGGAAATATTATACTGTCGGAAAAGTCAATGAACATTGTAGCTGCTCCAGATAGCGGCATTGCATTTCGCGCGCTAGCCTCTCCCCGTGTCTCGCAAGGCCGCGCGTATTTTTATCTTTCAGAACCTTCCGGCAGCCCTCGCCGGGGAGGGATCAATACCTGACCCACCACCATCTTTCCACCCCTCGACATGTTCTCGTGTACTACTGCCGGGAGAGAAGGTGGAAGGGTAACGCCGGGGCGGCTTTAACCTACATATCCGCGCGCGCCGCCCCGGCGAGAATGCCAGACTGCGAAACTCGCAGTGTGTGTCGGGCGGAAAATTTTGCGAAAAGCGATCCCTCACCGTCTCTGCCTCCGCGAATTCAATGGGGCGCCGTTACGTTCGTGTTTGCCTGTCGTCGGTGTGCGTGAGGAACGGTCTCTGTACGACGGAGTCGGAATGCTCACCCTTCGCGACCTATTTTCCAGACTGGGAGCAGCGCCTGGAAATTGTTCCTCGCGATTTTCTTAAACATTTTTACCCTTCCTTCAGCCGATAAGGGAATAATTACGGCGGAAGAGCACGTAACCGGTGGCGATTTTTTTTTACCGTCTCTTTACATGTATGTTTGACCTTTTCCTCGAAGCGACTGCGGATGAAAAGTTCTCCCATTTTTTTATTTTCTACCGTTTTAACCGTCGACCTACATGTTTCAACGAATGCTAGCGTTATCCACGAAGGTACAATTTTAATGAACGATAGAGGGTGCTTCTCGGTATCCCTAACATAATCAGCGTACCTAACTTGCCAACTCCTGCCTGAAGCCACTCTCCCCCCCTACCTCCAACGAAATAACCCAAAAAGTATCACTCGACGCGTCGGTCGATGCGATAATCGTCGTCGGGGCATAAAATGGATTTTTAACGACGCGAGAGGACGGTATATCCAATTACGTACGTCTTTCTGGACACCCAGTACGCGCGCGCGCGCGCGTACACAATCATCCCGTTCTTGGTAGCCGGCCAAGAAGTTCTTCTCCCCCAGCGGCAGAAAAGACGGAAAGTGCGCCGGGGCGGACCGCGGCATGGAGGTCGGAAACGGAGGGTGGAGGGGAATGGAGGGGGTTGGAAAAAAATAGAGGAAAGCGCGGAAAGATGGAGAAGAGGAGAAGGAAGGGGACACGCCTCTTTCGTATCTCGGTACCCATTCAGGGAACGACTTCCGCAATTGCGGGGCGATGCCTTCTACGGGAGTAGACACTCGCGAGGTGTCCTTCCTCCCCCCACCCTCTTCTTCCGCGGGCTACCCGAAGTTGAAATCCTTTTTATTACCCCCCCCCCCCGACCCTTCCTCCTTCCTTCCTAGGTTCTTGGTCGTCGACCGCGAACACCCCCCCTCTCCCAGGGCGTACGTCGCGGAATATTATCGTCCCTGTGTTTCTTTAATAGAAGCGGCGAAGGCAGCAGCCGCTTGCTGACTTTCGAGACACAAAGGATATCCTGCGAAGATCACTTCGGGGATAGCGGCCTTCGGGGCTGGGAACGTTAAAGAATTAAGTACGGGACGATTAGAGGGCGTGACGTAAGCGCGGGCGTCAATATTTTCCTGCTACGCAACGATAATTCGTAACAGTTGAATATGTCATGCCGAAGCTTTGTCGAATAACAGAGCGTTTGAAAACGGTCGCATGCGCCAATTGTCGGGTCCGAGCTTGAAATAATAAAGCTCGCCTTGGCTGCTCGTCTGAAGGTGCTAAGCGGCTACAACGTAAACTTAACCCGTACAATGTGCGGATTGTTCGGCTGAGATTGTAAAGAAAGCTTCCGCAGCAGTCGGATCAGCGAGTCTCGGACTCTAAGCCGCAAGGAGACAAATTTTGAATTTTTCAATGGAGAGAGATTCAACGTCTTAAATCTGGTCTTAGCCAGGAACGAACAAGGAATATACTTCAAATTGAAAATCTCGTTAGTTTACGAGAGTTTCGAGAGTCTCAAAATTTGAACTTAAGCCCTATCGTAATTCTCAGAGTATACGTAAGGTCTGCCGGAATGTCAGTTTTAATCAGATGCGCAATGTCGGCTCGAAGTAATACCGATCGAGAGGGAGCGAAGGCGATTGAGAGGGCGGCAAGGGTTAAGCCCCGCAGTGCGGATACCTTTGACGCCACCAGGGGGTGCAGGAGGGGTGAAACAATTGGCTCCCTTTCGGTCTTCGGCCCTCTCTCCCCCTCTCTCTCCCTCTATCGCTCGAACGGCCGCACGAAGGGTTGGTGGGAATGAAAAGGTGGGAGGGCCGACTGTGAGTAACCGGAAGCGGCGTTCCGTTTCAATGCTCGGCCGAAGGAGCCCCGTGAAAGGAGCCGATAACCTTCCGAGTCAAGGCGGAATCCCTTTCGAAGATGCTCGCCGAATGCCTCTCCGATGGGATTTCACGCCTCCGAGACGGACGGAGAAAGTGGTAATGCGAGAGGACGGCGTGGGGGGAGGGAGGTTCGAGAGCGGAGAGCAGAATAATAGAAATGGAGCAGTGGAAGCTCTCTCGGGGGCCGCTGCTCTCGAAAGGAAACTTCGAGGCAGCATTGTTCTTAGAATTGTTAACGCAGCTGGCGCGTACTGTTTTCATCCGCGGCCCGCTAGCGCGCGCGCGAGTGGAATTTTCTTGTAGCAATAAAGTCTGTCGCGCGAGGTTACGAGGCTAGAGCTATAAATGGGACGTTCTCTGCTTCGTGTTTCAGATCCATAACGAGTCGAGAGCATCCGGAGCGGCGAGCTTCGCGAGCGATCGCCCTGACGAAGCCGCCGAGCGGGCCGAAGGTAGCTGTCAAGCAGGCAACCTCGTCCGCCCCGTCGTCGTCGTCATCATCGTCATCATCGACCTCCGGCCAGCTAAGCGGAGCCCTACCACGCGGCAGGATATCCTCCAGGGCGACAGCGGCGCCCCGGCAAGACGGCCGATCCTGCGAATTCGCGCGCCCCAGCTATAACACCGCGGCGACGAGCTCGAACAGCCCGAAGATTCTCCCACCGAAGGCCAAAATGCACATCGAGGTGCAGGTGGCGCTCAATTTCGTGATATCCTATCTCTACAACAAGCTGCCGCGCAGGCGCGTCAACTTATTCGGCGAGGAGCTGGAGAAGGCGCTCAAGGACAAGTTCAAGGGCCACTGGTACCCGGAGAAGCCGTTCAAGGGCTCGGCCTTCAGATGCCTGAAGACCGGCGACCCGGTCGACCCCGTCCTCGAGCGGGCCGCCAAGGAGAGCGGGGTGCCCATCCAGGACATCCTCGAGAACCTGCCGGCCGAGCTCGCCGTCTGGGTGGATCCCGGCGAGGTCAGCTACCGCATCGGCGAGATGAACTCCGTTAAGATCCTTTACTCCGAGACCGGCGACCCGCACGACGAGACCTCGGCGGATCGCGAGGTCACCAAGACCTTTAACCCGGAGGCCCAGTGCTTCAGGCCGATCGAGGCGGTCGGCACGTCCCTGGGCGGGCTCAGTCTCAGCCCCAAGTCCACCTCGCCCTTCCCCAGCTCTCTCGGCAGCAACGCCAGCAACGGCTCCTCCAACAACCAGCAGAGCGGCCACGGCTCGGGATCGTCCTCGGCACCCTCGCCGACGCCCATCACCAGCTCGTTCAAGGGCTCGCCCAGCCCGGTGCCGGCCTTCATCCCGAGGACCACCGCGCCGCTCACCTTCACCACCGCTACCTTCGCGCAGACCAAGTTCGGCAGCACCAAGCTGAAGACCAGCAGCAAGCGGGCCAACAGGTACGATCATGTCTTTCCCTCGCTCATTTCGACTCTCTCAACCTTCCACTCTTCAACTATCCTCGACTCTCATCATCATCATCACCATCACCACCGTGATCATCGTCATCATTCTGCTCGTCACCTGACTAATCCTCGACCGCTCCTTCTTCCAGGATGTCGCCCACCGAGTTCTCGAACTACATAAAGCAGCGCGCCATGCAGCAACAGATCCATCACCACCACCATCACCATCAGCAGCAACAGCAGCAGCAGCAGCAGCAACAGCAGCAGCAGCAGCAACAACAGCAACAGCAACAACAGCAGCAGCAGGCCAACAGCGGCGGACTTCCGGTGTCCCAGAGTTCGCCCAGCAGCCGCAGCCTGTCGCCAGGCAGCATAGTGGCAGGCGCTGGCGGTCAGCAACAGCACACAGACCCCGGCGCCTACTTCTTTCAGCACGGCCCGGCGGCGTATCATCCTCAGTTCCCGCATCGCAATCTCTTCGACTCGTCCAGTCACGGCGGCTACCTGCCGGCCGACCTTTACGCGGGCGCCAAGTTCCCCAGTTCCTACCTGGACCCGACCAGCATCGGCCACCAGTTCTACGGCACCGGCGTGAACGGCACCAGCGGCCAGAACGGCGCCAGCAACAGTAGCGGCCAAAGTGCCGCGAATCTCGGCCCGGTCGGATCATCGGCGGCCAGCAGCAGCGTGAACGGCGCCCAACAGCAGCCCGACAAGAGCGCCCTGGTCGACGGATTGAACAACTTCGGCCTCGGCTCGGTCGCCCCCTATCCGGCCAACCAGTATCAGCATCTCCTTGTGGCCAACTAATACCCCGCTCAGATGCAGAGCGGCGTCCAGCAACGCGCCAGTCGCGCCAACACGCGCGCCTCCTCGGTCCAGGTTTAAAACGGGGGTGAAACACTACTTGACCTTGAGGCGGGACGGTACGTCGGCGAGTGGCCGCCTCATCGGCCTGGCCGGGAGAGCCGCTCCCGTTCAAGGTCACTCTCCGCTCTCCGAGCTAGCCCTCCTCGCCCGCTGACGTCTCACTCGCTTCCTCTGGGATTCGGTGATCGTTCGGTGGTTCCTTTTACTTTTTACTCGCGGACGAGCGACGGCAGTTCTTCGACGACGATCGAAGGAGGAGGAGGAGGATGTTGCTTCCTGGCCTTGAAGAGTCGAGGATCAACGTGCATCCGCCGAGGGAGGTGAATCATCGGAACCGAACGCTTGACCGAGAGTGCTCCCGGTAGAGTCGTCGTTCGGCCAAGGCCAGTCAGCCGAGTGTGCGTCATCGAAGCTCCCGCTGACGAGGACAGACCCTCGAAACGGTCCTTCGTCGTCCTCGGCGTCCTTACGATCCCGACTCTGCCCTCCGAATTGTGATGAGGAGCGAAGCCGGAACTTCGACGACGACGCTCGCCAACGTCCCAGCACTTCCCGGAGTCTTGACCTTGCGCGAGTTTGGCCAACCTTCGATCGTCGAGAGATCGGCGTGTGTGTGCTCAAGATTCCCGACCGGATGCGAAGACTCGCGGGATGATCATCGAAGAGGAACGCGGATGAAGAACGACTGTTTCACACCTAACACGCGCGCGCGCGCACACGTACACATATACACTCATCAAGAGAGTGGCCGAGGAATTTCGACGCGACGTTCGCGATTGTAAACGGAGAGTCATGGAAGTCAGCCGAAAGAATTTGTTCGTTCACGCCCGAGTGGTCGCGAGGGTGTGAAGCGTTTGTTCGATAAGCAAAGGACACGAGAAATGGCAGACGAGAGGCCGAACGTCGGTCGATCGTCTGCCCTCGCAGGTCGCCGTCATCGTCATCGTTATTATTATTATTGTCCTAAATTACTCTTATTACTCATTACTCGTTACACCGGCAAGGAAACAGTCGGCCAGGTAATTCGCGGGTGCCTGGAGTAGGAAGGATTGAAAGCGAACGAGAGTCGAGAGAGAGGTAGAGAGAGAGAGAGAGAGAGGGGAGAGGAAGGATAAAGAAACACGTGCACACGACGGTGACACACAGTTTCATTAGCCATACACACACCGCTGGGGTGAGACAGACAGGGCGAGGAAGTTACATATATTTCGACAGGAGGTTAAAGACATCGACTCAAAAATTCAACCCCACCCCACCCACTTCCCCCCCAAACTACACGTTAACGGAGATACGATGATCACAGCGGCAAATATGTTTAGGACAGCCGACAGACTCTTCGGAGGACGTACACGACATTCTTCACACCGTACATAATTACAATTTTTGCGGATATAACCGAATAATCGATGAACACGTTTAACGAACACACGCGCACGACAACACACGGACACACAGATATTACCAACGTGTAATAATTTATTTTTTCACTGGTATAGTCGGAGAATTGAATAATGAATATATCTGTAGAGCCTATGTATTATATTCAAGAATGCACTCACTTTATACGGGTTGTCGCGAAACGGTAGGAATCTACTTGTCGAAAAATCGGCGCTGTGGAGGGTGCGGCCCTCCTTTTGTCGTGCCGATCGCGAGGTCGGCACCTTCTCGGCAAACAAGCGGGACACATGTGTACAGTAAGCGGGGTACGTGAATACGATGGCGAGAGAGGTGGAGAGAATGGGAAAGAGAGTGAAAGAAAAACCAGCGGAGAATAATCGAAAACTTTAAATAACCGAAAGAAAAACCTGTTTCGGGCGTCGATTTTTTCCTCGCCTACCGATCAGCGGAGGATGAGAATAGCAGCAAAACGATGGAAAGCGAGAAGCGGAGAAACACGGCGGGGGAAGCACGAAGTTTCATACCGTTTGGAGAACTCGTCCTCGGTACGATTTTACATTTTATTTTTATAATAAATGCAGTAGAACGTAGGAGAGAGCGTGAGAGCGGAAGCGTTGAGAGAGAATTTGGTGGGCGACGTTAGAGAATTGGAAGAGACGGGATGAGGAGGAGGAGGAGGAGATGAAGGATGAGAAGAGGATGAAGGGAAGGAGGAAACAGGCGAAAATATGATGAGATGAGAGGCGGCGTGTTCGTAGATGGACGCAACTGGCGTCGTCGTCAGACGCATTACTGGCGTCTTCCCCTTCAAAGAAAATCGACGCGATGAAAGTGTGACCAAAAAAAAAATCAAAAATACCATCTCCACGCGACGCGCGATTTCGAGAGATCGGAGCTCGACGCCTGTGCGACGGATGGCGTCCATCCTGGCAGGCGTCGAGGTCAAACGTCCTCAAGGCCAAAGTCGATCTTGAAGAAGATCGGGAAGACATCGGCGACGCCACGATTGCGCTCCCCAAGGCTAATTAGGTGATTACATAGTAAAAAAAAATGGCCGCGGTTATTGTCCTCCCCGTGCGAGACGCCGACGTCGCGCGATCCCGGGATCCATCGATCGGCGGCCGTGCGATCCGTAGATCCGCGATCGAGGATTTCTAAATGATCTACACGACCGCCGCCGCGATCGCGATCGACGTCGGGGATCGATCTCGCGGGATAATTCTCTCGCGATCCGAAGGGATGACTCGAGGGACGCGCGAGGATGAGATGCGTCGCTCCGAGCGATGGGTTTAAGCGGAGTTTCGAAATAGAGACACTAACGGCGGCGGAGGCGTCTCGAGCCGCGGGCCGGGCGCTAGGTGCTAAAAGTATTAAGAGAAACAAAAAATGTGTTTAATCCATGTCGTCGATGGGACAAACAGCGAGGTTGCGCGCGCCTGAAGATTGTCGACCGGCTATTGACCTTGAACCTCTCGGACTCGGCCGAACACGGTCGTGGCGAACGTTGAACAGAAACTCGTGACCATGAACGTGGACAGGCTTGACGCGAGGCTCCGAGAATCGACAGATTCCTCGGACCGATCTCGAAGTAAGGTCTCTAACCTCTTCAGGGTCTTTGTTGTTTTCCATCGTTTCACATTTTCGGCAATCGGTCAGAATCGGATCGGAGGTATGATATCGATTGATGATAGCTTCTTTTTACGTCCGGTTAAAATTGTTCCGCCGGTGACGTCAAGATCGTCTCCCCACCCCCATTAGGATAGTTTTTAATATTCGTAGGGAAAGTTTCGCGCGACGGGCGCCTGATCGTAGGATGTAAAATAGGATCGTCTACCGGACGGGGGCTACGACGATTCTCTTTCTTACGGGACTTTTATATGCGTGAGTGTGTCTCTATGTGCGTGTGTGTGTGTGTGTGTGTGTGTGCGTGTATGTAGGCGGACGGTGCACCTTTTGTAATTAATGGCGTATAGGCTACCTTCCGTGGATTAAAAAACGAAGCGTCCCCGGCGGGGCGACCTTTCGTTTTCCTTCGATTCAGTTCCAAATTCGGATACGTTAACTATTTCGTTTCGTTAAATCGCGCGGTGAGCAGTAACAGAATATCAAAATAGTCAAGAGTCCGTCTGACGAACGACCCTCCTACTATCGAAATTGAATGACGTTCGATTCCGTTACAGCGACGATTCTCGATCGACGTCCGACGTTCCGATTGGTTCTTCCTCAAAATTCGGCGCGAGCGGAAGCCGCGAGGGTAGATAAGACGGACCGGCGCAAAAAGAGGAAGAAGACAGAGAGAGGGAGAAAAAGAAGCCAGTCGGCAGTTCTACAGGCGCGCGGGGTTGTAAAACAAGTTTTTAACTACGGAACTATAAGGGTAGAAAATAAAAAAAAGGGCGAGAGGTACGGGAGTCGAAGGGGAGCCGAGGCTGCGAGGGGTGTGAGTTGGATATCGTCGAGGCGACTGAAGGGGTGGTGGAGGGAGAAGAGACGCTGAAGAGGGCTGAGAGGGTGGAAGAGGGTGGAAGAGGGTGGAAAACGTTGAGAGGGAAAGAGTGGAGGATTCGGAACAGTACCCTTTAGTAATATCTAAACTTAATTGTAACTATTAACGATACGTACGACTGTGGTAGCTATGCTAGTACCTGCTATTGTTAAAGAGAGAGAGAGAGAGAGAGAGAGAGAGAAACGACGAGGCGAGAGACGATAGGGCAAGACTAGGGCAAGACTAGGTCGAAGGTGCGAGTAGGGTCGGGGACGTGACGCGGATTGGGAACGAGACCGGGAAGGTGGCTTAGGGATGAAATTTCAGATAGGAGGGATCGACGGGGCGCGAGATGGAGAGGGTAGCGAAACGGATGGAAACGAATCAAGACGAGTCTCACACGACCGCGGTTTCGGGTGGGATAGATTCTGCGCCACCGGTCTAGCCGCTGGTAGAAAAATAAACAAACAAACAAACAAAAAAAAAATACGTAGGACAAATTTTAGGCGGGGCAAATTGACGAGGGAGTGTGCGAATTCCTTGAACGCATCGGACAGATGCGCGACTCCTGCGTAAAAAATGTTCACGATTCGAACCTTCGGTTCTCGTGCGATCGAATAGAATAATTCGATTCTTTCGCGAGGTTGACATAAGTCGGATTAGGTGATCGGGGTTGTGGAGGGGGTGAGCCGGAGGATCGAGCGTGGGAGTCGATCTGTCCGTGGTTCGAAGCGGCATGCGGGATGGGCCGACCACGCTCCGGCGCGAGAAGGCATTAGCATCGCATTATTTTTGTAATTTTCGTAAAAACGACTCGTCGAAGTGAACGCGACGATCGAGCGGGGACCCCGACGAAGTGAGCCTTCGATCCTCTTCCGAGAAGCTGACCGAAGGGAGAACGGTAACAAGTTGATTAGAAAGCTAGATAGTGTGGAGCAAGAGGGAGAGGGAGAGAGAGAGAGAGAGAGAGAGAGAGAGAGAACGGAAGAGGCGAAAGAGAGGGTCAGCTCGACGTCTCGCTGCGAACGAAGCGAAACAAATATCGAGACGTATGGTATACAGACCTGTATATACGTACGTGCATATGTGTAGAAAAGAGATATCGGAGGGAGGAATGTAAGCAAAATGTTGGACGGAGGGAAGCGGAGAGCGAAGGACACAAATGGCAACAATTGCAATAAGTCGCGAATCAAATGGATCTCGGCTTGAGTGACGAGAGGCTCAGCTAAGCGAAGAATCAAACACGATGTATACTCTTTAATGAAGTAAAAAAAAAAAAGAAGAAGAAGAAAATGATAATGATTAAAACGCAAATGATATTGAAATACTAAAAGTACGCGCATCAGGTGTGCGGGCAAGCGTGATAGGGGTTGTATAGAAGGGGTGAGAGAAGAAAGTGAAGAAGAAAGAGAGAGAGAGACAGAGAGAGAGAACGTGTGGCAGGAAGAGAGTTGGTTTATGTCGAAAGAAGGAAGCGATCTAATTAAATATTGATAGAGCATACATTGAACTACACAGAAAAAAACATATAGTATTATACGTTTACAATACGATTGTAATGAACACTTTGTAAGCCAGATAAAAAAAAAAAAGTTAACGCATAGTTTTCCATACCCTGTAATGGATGTACTCTTTAAAGGGAAACTTAAGGATAAATCATACGACTAAACGATACCCGTAAATTAAAAATGAAACACAGACACAGCTAAGCGCGAAACATTACACAAAGCGAAACACGAACATACTCCAGTTATCACCCACGCCCACCCGCCCCCCCCCCTTTCCACACCGCGTATAGATCTGTATGTACACGTATACAAGAGTACACACGCATACACAGCTCGATGTCACTCGGGTACACACACCGCCACAGATGAGCTAAGGAAAAAATAAAACTAAGAAAAATCGGTAATCTGTCTCTTTAAAAAGTGTCATGTGTCTATAACTATAGCGATCGATATTGTCCTCTTACGTAAATGGAAAAAACAATTTAACCGTGGTTTAACGTCGTGTAATGTCATATAGCGATTTAACCGAAACACTCTGCAGTTATTAAAAAAATACGTTGTAAACGAAAAAAAAAGTACGATACATACACGCGCGCGGCGCGTCAGAGTGGCTCGAATTTTTCCTGACGGGAAACCTGTCTTCGAATCTTCGAATCGTCCGACGCGGCGCGCGCGCGCAGGCAGAACAAGCGAAAGAGAGCCAAGCTGCATCGGTGTGCAATGAAAAAAACTACTAAAGATACGTTATATATATAAAAGAGTAAAGAATAAAAAAAAAAGAACGGGTTCGAGCAATGTACGCCGAGGGTGGGAACCGCCCGCATTCTCCGTCGAGGCGAAGTCGATCATCGAAATTCCACGTCTCGGGATAGCGTATATATCGTCTTGCTGTCTTATTTTTTCACTGAACGCGAACGGGACACTTTAAAGTAACACTCAAGTAACAGAGAGCGAGAGAGGTGGCGAGTGTGAGAGTCGAGAGTGGTAGGCAAAGTAAAAGTAAAGAATGGAAAGAGAGAGAGAGAGAGAAACTTCTATGAAAACGCAAACAAAAAAAAAAAGAGGAGTGCAAGCAATGGGGCGAACTGTGTACTTGAGAGCCATTTTTCGATTAAAGATAAGGAGATAAGAAACGGGAGGAAGCCGAGAGAGAGACGATAGCATAAGCCGCTACACGTTCTTGTGTATCCGAAGAGAGAGACCCGCTCGAAGGACACGATAACTGAGATACACACGTATATATATATGTATACATGTGTGGATACGTATATATATATATATCGGACACGTACTTTTCGAATCGTAAATTGCGGAGTGCGTTTCGAAATGAATGTTCACCACACGCACACACACGACGATGAGAAAAAAGAAGGGTGAAGGGAGAGAGAGAGAGAGAGAGAGAGAGAGAGAGAGGAACATACACGCAAATACCACATAGATAACCAAATGAAACAAAAGAAAGACCCAAAAAACTATCGATTATTCTACCAAGTAATGAATTAAACAAGAGGATGATAATTAGATTTGTAATTAATTACATATATATTTTTCAATACTTTAACTACTTGCTGAATGTAAACTATATACATATAATTATATATATATATATAAATATTATATATATTATATATATATACACGTACACGCGGGCCGAGAAGGGCTGGGGAGAAAACATCCCTTTTCGGCGCGATCCGAGGCGGAAGTTCGACGTGCGGGAAGTTGACGATCGACGATCGGCGTTCGATTGGCAAAAATTGGCCAGCGCGGGAATTCGACCGGTCGTCGCGGTCGGAAAAAATTCAATTTTGCAAGCGCGACCCGATCGTCTTTCGAGCCTGTCGCCGATCGACGAACGTCAGATGCTGCACGTCCTTCGACTCTCCTAATCGGCGGGACGCCATCTTGTGAGCTCCCGCGTGCGTAGATTCCACGAGGGGCGACATTTTCGCGAGTAGGCAGAGAATTTGCGCGCGAGAGAGAAAGAGGAAAAGAGGGAAGAGGTAAAAAAGAGGCAAGATCGGTGGAAATCTTTTTGTACCCCCTCACACACACACTCTCGATGTCGAAATGTGAAAAATCCTTCATTAATCGCGTAAGTGCATCCTAAGTGTAATATTGTTAAATGCCCCCATCTTCGATGCCCCCTTAACCCCAACCCCCTGTCCTCATCGGTTTAGAGCTGAAGAGCCACGAGCTGGAAGGGATGGAAACTGAGAACGTTGCTGGCTGGCAACGATCAGAGCTGTGCGAGAGAGAGAGAGAGAGAGGGGTGGAATCTAGATGAATTTGTGCAAATCGTGCGCGAGTGAACATGAATGATGGGGTGAAAGTGCGCGTAACGTTTTTCGTGAGATTTGTTGTCAGTTTGTGTACGCGTGCGTATGTGTGTGCAGAATGTGAGGAGTGAATGAACCTGAGCCAGTATGATCGAAAAAGTGTCGAGGTGATACGGCGTGTGCCTGCAGAACAATTTGCATCGTTGCCCTTGTTTCCACGATTCGCGCCGCCCCTTTTTTTCATTTATCCAACCCCCCCACCCCAATACATATTGCCAGTACGATAGTCGCGCGAAACTCGTCCCCGTTTTTTATATCGAGTCGTTTTTTACACTGAACGTACGAGTTATGCGAATCTTTACTCCGCAACCCACTCTGATCCGCGACGTTCCTCCCATTTTTCTACGGCAGATTGTTGCGTTACAGAGAACGAGCGTCCCCGCCACCCCCCCTTACTTTCTCGCCATTCGATCCCGTTCTCAGATTCGTTCGACGATCAGCAATGACCCGCCGGATCGAACTGAAGTTAGCGTCGAGTATGTGACGGACGTTCAGGCCAAAGTTGTCGACCGGTAACCCTTTACTTCGACCGACGTCTCAACTCCCGTCGCATTCGCTTTCTCGCAAACGACAACCCCCTCCCAACCCCCAACCCTCTCCCCATCCCGGAATGGAAAACGAAACTCTTCTGTTGGATCTCCGTCCGCGTCGCAAACAAACAGACCGTCGTCCATGATCGTTACGAGTGCTTCGTCGACGAGCGAGTATCGAGATAGGAGCTAAACGAAAAGAAGGAAAAAGAAAATGGCGAGGAAGGTCAGCGTACGAGTTACGTACGCGCGCGTCTAGCGGAAAGCACTTATTGTTACCGCGACCGCTGTTGTATTATTAAACTATCCTAACGTTAATCCGTTGGCGAGCGCGTAAGCTAGTGCGAAAGATATGAGAGAGAGAGAGAGAGAAAGTGGGAATAAGAGAGCGAGAAAGGGTATGGAGTGAGAGTGTGAGAGAGAGAGAGAGAGAGACACTGCGCGCCTATATAAGCATACACCCGACATAGAAGAAATATAGGGAATACCTTTCTCAACCTAAAAGTAAAACTTGAATGGTCTACCTGAGCGATGTCAAACGGGAAGTCTTTTTGCACGGAGAGCAATCAAAACGAGCTTTTTCGCGCGCGAGAAGCTGACATTTTTTTTCAATGTGCGTACGAAATCGAAATATATATATATATATAACCTACACACATACATATATATTCTCCGGCATACGATCCGATAGACGTTTGACATTCCTCGTCCATACCATGAAACTTTCTTTCCATTCGTCGTGCGGGAAAGGAAGTATAGAGAGACAGAGACAACTTTCTTCTTTTTCTTTTCTTTCCTTTTCTTTTTTTTGTAATCGAGATGTATTTTCTGTTGGCTTTAGATTTTGTTCCTTTATTTTTTTACGAGAGAGAGACGCAGAAAGTCGTCGCCGATTTTACCTATTATACGGATTATATATACATAATATACATACATGCATATATACGTATATGTACTAATATTGATTACGGTTATTATTATTAATATTAATTGCTACTTGTCATTACGATTACTATTGTTAATTCGCGTGGCTCATTAACGCTGTCGAAATGGTCTCACAAACCGTATTCGACAGCTGTTAGAGCAAAGTTAGTATATTCACTTAAGGACTTATTTTCACCGAAACCCACGAGAAGCCAGACCCCCCCCCCCCCCCCTGAACCCTACCCCCAACTCTCCTTTTTTGATAGTTTGTTATTGTTGTTTTTGTATGATACCTGAAATTATACGACGCGTAATCGCGCTCAAAAATAATATATATCGCTGTATTATTATTATCTTTATTATTATTATTATTACTATTATTATTATTATTGTACACATATATATATATTTTTGTTAATAATACATTGGTTTGATAACTACCACTAGCCTGTCAATGGAATTTGTTTCTCTGTTTATACTTTGCTTCGTTTCTTCTTTTTCTTTTTTGTTACGAGAGAGAGAAAATAAAATACCACACACACACAGACACACACGTGGATCGTCGATGTGCGTGACGAGCGTACGGGCGTTCCTACTATAAATACCGACTATACATACATAATATATAAATATATACATACATACAATATACTGCTACGTTATATTTTGTTTAAAACAACAGATAGGGGATGTGCGAAAATAAGGGAGAGAGAGAGCGAGAGAGAGAGAGAAAAAGTATGAATGGATGTTTCTCGACTGTCGAGAATGTGGGAAAGAGGCGTTTTCTTGAAATTTGTCGAGCGGCAAGGAAACAATGATAACACGGCTCCGACACCCCCCAAAACCCCCACCCCCCTAAAATACCCCTAACCCCCCCACCCGAGAAAAAAAAAGTGAAATATCGTACTCGCGTGTAATATACTTATATCATTTTGTAAATTATTTTTTGTATTTTTATATATATACATATATAAATAACGAAGCATACAAGAAGTCGCGGAAAAAAACAGTGTTGTGCACACGGCTTGAGAGCGTGGGAGAGAGAATAGAAAATGTGTGTGAAAGAGAGAGAGAGAGGGAGAGCGAGGGAGTGAGAGAGAGAGACGAACGGAAAGGAATATGAAGCGGCGGCGTGCTTGCGTGTGTTTGTGCGGAGCAAAAAGAAAAAGTGGCGCGTTGAGTCGGCAGAGAATGCGAACGTAGAGCGAGAAGGGTTCGAAGGGAAGGTAGAATCTGTCAAAAAAATGAAGTACATGTCGCACGTGACGCATACATTGAGTAACACTGACGAAAAATATACTTAAAATCCGGCAATGGCGCTTTCGTTGATCGAAAATGGGCGCCAGACGAAGTGAAAGATTATAATATATATATATATGAGACCACAGCGCATATATACGATAGACGGCCACGTTTATATATTTTCCGTTTCGTTCGTAGTCGGACTGCGAAGATTGTTCGTTGTTCGACGGACAACGGCGAACGAAACGGCAACCGCACGAGAGTGGGACAACAATGGCTGCTGAGGCCGAGGGTTAAATGAGAAAAAATTGCGTATGCGCCGCTTTTGTCATTTGGCGTGCCACGTTCGTTGCGACGAAACAACGTTTTGAGACACACAACACGGAACGAGGCCGCGCAAGTGTACGACACACTCGTCCAAGCCAGACACGACCGGCAGAACACAGAACACATACTAACACAGACACACACAGAAACAAAGATACAGACACGGAGATAGACACGAACACACGTAATGCGCGTTTATCGTTACTACGATTAGTTAGCGCTAATACTACTACCACTACTATTAATACTTATTTTATTCGATACGGATTAACTGTCCCGAATGAAATTACTTTGTTCCCTATTATTTGTACCTTTGTATGTATTCTACAGCTTTGTCAGTGCTTTGTTTATTATTACAATATTTTAAATATTATTACCGACGTTTTCTTTATTTTGTCACCAGTTTTGTACGCTTTTCCGTATGCGATGCGTTCCCTTTTCCGGGTGTTCTTTTTTTTTCGTTCTCCTTTTTGTCTGCGTTTCGTAGCTGAGGGCTTTGTCTGTCGCGGCCGTAAAACTTTCGGCCACCACCGTGAGCGTCGTTGCTCGATGCGCATTTCATCAACTATGGATCGTGCATTCGGAACATGTACTTCGGTACTTCGGTTTTAAGGTCAGATGTACGGTATCAGTACGTATCGACGAACGCGGAAAATCTCCGGCAACACTCGGCAGAAATCGACAGTCTTTTATGCGCGATCCATGGTGCCGAGAATCATTAGGAAAATAATAAATCGAGAGGTTTCAAGAAATTTCGTTTCGCGTGCGTATGCTGGCCGAAGAATGTGTGGAAGAAGCGTGTGGATATGTGGGCGACTGAATGCGTTGGTGTGCCTGAATCAGTGACAAAGTGGTGAGCGACGAGAGTATGGAAGGGAAGGGAAGGGATAGGTATTGAAGGAAGGAAGTAAAGAAAGAAAGAAAGAAAGAAAGAAGGAAGGTAGGCGTAGGTAAAAGGTGAGGAAGGGACATTTCGTGAGCGTTCTTTCTTAGTTTCTCATGCAAGCACGTTGGACGAGGGTGGCGCCGATTAATTTACATCCCGAATCGGGTCCTCGCCCGGCAATGAGATCTGTTCGGCCAATCGGGCGTCGCCAAAAGGGAGGTGAACGAAGGGCTCAACTTACTCAATCTTTAAGCAAAGCCGAAATCCGCGAGAGCCTGTCAGCCTCTAGCAGCTTCAATTTTTAATTCCGCCGGGCTGGGCTGAGAGCTAGAGAAGCGTGACGCGGCCTGATAAAATTCCGTGCTGTCTTAGTCAGGTTCTACATCGAGCTTCCTATACCCTCGTACATATTAGACGATATTAGACGACTTAGCGCGGTTCTCGCGCAGAAGCTGTTCTCGGCCCGTTCGTTCACTGTCCAACTGTCAGTGGCTAACCGTCGTCCTTGAAACAGCGAAGGACAAGGAAACGTCCTTGGCCGAGGATCTGTCGCAGGTAGGACCGGAGGACGGATGTTCGTCGGTGAGGTCAAGGGCAGGGCGCCTGGTATTAGTACACATTAGTTTCTTCGATAAGGGGCGCCCGAAAAAAATTAGTTGTTGGAATTTTGTAGACTAGGCGATAATTCTCGATATATAGTTCAATGTTGTCGAGTTTTCATTAGTTGAGCTGACGCGCCGCGCTCGCCGACGAGGAAGGTCCCCGCGATAGCTAATCGAAAACTTCGAGTGAAGACGAAAACTAGTAGGAAATATACCGAGAAAGATGGAACGTTAACGTCGAAGATTTCTGGAATCGATTCGAGCGCTGCGGATTGTCTATGCGGAAGCGTCCGAGTGATTTACGCCTTCTCCAGCTTCTCCAGTCTGGAGAAGAACTCGCGGAACGGTAACGCGCACCCTGAAGAGGCACCTTTCCAACTTCCAGCCTCGATCACGCGAATCGTGCGCCATTTCGCTCATAAATCCCGAACGTTGCGCAAACCCAGACTTTCCGCTCGAGACTCCGAGCGACATCCTCCCGATACGTGTCCGAAGATCTGATCCGACCAGCTGCCGCCGAACGGTCTGAACCGTCTGAACGGTCTGAGTCGTTCAGACTACCTACAGAGTGGTACAAATAGCAGCCACCCGCGATTCGCGAGAGCGCGGAGGCCGTAAATTGTAACCGGATACGTTTGAAGAAGCTCTTCGGCCGCGATGGGAGTCGTACGAAGGCCGGGTCACTTCTGACACGTGTCGGGGCAATCGCGAAGACTCTCAAAGAATCCTCAATGAGATTCCTGGTAAAATGTGTTAATGTCGTTCTTAATCGGACTTTCCTCGCCGGCGCGCGTCTCGCCAAAGCGATCGATGTGTGGTTAGCGATCCGCGATGATTTCGAGTCGTTAGTGACGTCTGTTTCGGAGTGTTGGAGAGCACCGTGTATCGGTATCGTCGTCCGGTATCGTACCCGATACCCTTGTCTGCTGCGTCGATCGCGAATGGTCGCCTCGAACTTTTCGCCCTGTCGACAGCGAACGTTCGCAATCCTTATTCATGCTCGCGAAAAAAATGACGCATGTATCTCTCTTACGATGGCTTCCAGTCTAGAGTGACTAAAAAAGACCGAATCGTACGAAAGGTATGACTACGACCTAATACGAATTGCGTTAGTGTGAAATCGGACGTGATGGTCGTAAAGAGCGGATACTCCGCGAATGTTAAAAAAAAATTTTGCGAGCTGCGAGTTCGCTACCTCGGCAGGGCGACACTCAAATTTCCTCGGCAAAGTTCCCGGTCGATGGCTCATCAGTGTTCCTTTTTCTTTCGGGAGACGACCAGGCGAGAACTTTCCGGTGCGCGTGAGAAAATTTGAAGAATCGAGGAAGTTCTATGAAGGCGGAGAGAGGGAGAGAGAGAGAGATAGAAGTGCTGCGATTGTTCGCGATCGACGTCGACGACTATGCGAGGGCGGTAGAGGAATACCGTTATCTACAGGGTGTCCCGTAATGCGTGGTACGAGTAGGACGAACATGATTCCGCGGCAAAGAAGAAGTAAGAGATGTAGAAAACGGTTCCGCCCCCGCGGAACGGCGAACGGCTCGGACGATCGGAAGGTCGGCCAGAGGTCGGCGAATTGACTATGTATTTTTCTACAATTTCTATCAGTTTTCTTTGCGCCGAATCAGCGACTTCGCCTGGCGCTTGTACCATCAGCGACGGGACAGCCTACGCGTATTTGCCACGATATTTAATATGTGAATGAGTATATCTATTAAATAACATTGATATGAAAAAATATATATTATATATATATACAAAAGAAGCTGCGAGAGAGAGAAAGTGAGTGTGAGAGGGAGAGTGCGAACGAGAGAGAGCGAAAGGGAGAGACAGATGACAAGAGAGAAAGAGAGAAAGAATGACAGAAAGAATGCGATTAAAGGGAGACACTGAGGGGTGAAAGAGTGAAAAAGTGAGAGAGAGAGAGAGAGAGAGAGAGAGAGAACGAGAGAAAGAGAATTTGAGCGAGAGACGGTGCGTGGTAATATCATGAAATTATTATTCTTTGTTACTTCTTTATAATTAAAACAATAAAAAAGCTACTGAATAAAAAAGACAGACAACGTTGTTATTTGCGAACGACGCGCAGAACACGAACGACGCCCTCGTTCCGAAAGTCTGATCTGTCGAACCCTACGATCATTTCACCCTCATCGTCACTCTCATTTCATCCCTTCGTCAGTCGTCAAACACATCCGCCCATCGTTGCGACAATTTTTATTTCCTGCGAACTTGTACTCAGCTACAGCGTAATACGCGAATCATCCTATCAATCGAAATCTAATTTTAGCTGTTTTCCTTTCCTTATTTTCCTGCAAGTGGATATCTTGCAAGCCTTTCCAATGATCGATAGAATCGATCGTCCAGTATCGAATATCATCCGCACGTTTTCCTCTCTTACCGTTTTGCCTCCGCCACCTTTTTCTGTTCGCTCACGTCGCCCCGCGCTCGCGACCTCGCTTTACGTAAGTCCCGCTGACCTTGACCTTGAAATCGGAGAACGCCAGATGCACTTTACGACGCGCGCACAGACGACGATTCCGTCTTCGAACTCCTACGCGCCAATTTGCGCTTTGACGCCTGCCGCCGAGTCTTTGGCGGACATTTTCTACTTCATTTCGTTCCGATTACGTAACGAGTAGCTTCCACCTTCGGATCGATTACGTGATAGCTCGATCGAAAGCGATCGAAAGCGGTCCGGGATGCTTTCAAGTGATATTTACCTTTCATATTTTCCACGCGATTTTTCCAGCCTCGTCCGGTTTGAGTGAAATTTTCTCGGAATTTACGGGTCAGAAACGTTGCTTTAATCTTAGAATCTGATCAGTAGTCTGAACGGTCAGCTTTTCAAATTACATGCGAATACGAATTTGACTCTTTTTTTCGCGCGGCAAGAGAATCCGTCGGCGGACATTGACACAGGCACGAGTTGCATGTCGCGTCAAGGCCACTCATGGAGACCTCCGGTGTCAGGACACGCGTGCGACGAAAAAATGCAGAGGTCAGTCGACTCTGGGTGCCACGTTTCAGCGACTCGACGAATTCTCGCCAATTCTCGTGTCCGCCTCCGAGTTTCATTCACTTCTGGAATCTTCAGCTTCCTCAACCTGTCAGCGCATCGTATTTCACACGAATTCACGAACGCCACACGTTCTGCCATAATTCATCGACTCGCCGATACATCGCTTAGAAATCATGACGCGTCTCTGCGAATCTCATCCGTCATCTTCCCGTTGCAGTTCGATCAAGTCGGACTTTCGAAACGAAGACGTCCGTCTGTGCAGGTCGCTCGGTATAACTAGATGAAATTGAATATAAAATTGCCAAGGGAACACGTTGACAGTAGTAGCTGACGAACGGTAGAGTCAAACATGAGCTAACCAAAAAAATCGTAAAAATGAAAATCGAAAAAGCATCAGTATTCCCCAAGTATTGTCCTCGTTGTGCTCACTCGAACGAAAAGGATTACTGGAAAACGGAGATCGGAACGATAGGAAGCGAAGGTGAAGGAGAGAATGTAAGAGAGAGGTTCATTGATAAACGAGAGGCGAACGATTCTTTTCTGCCGATCAGCCTCGGCGTGCGAATAATAATTGCATCCGTCGATGCGAGCGAGACGGAAGTAATGTAAGAGACAGAAAATCAGAGAGAGAGAGAGACAGAGAGAAGGTGACCGAGGGAAGATCCGTAGATGAGGTAAGAAAAGGGTTGGCCGAGTCAAACGAGTTATATTTTTTACTTAAGAAAGAAAAGGGGGAGACGAAGGGATGAAAAGAGCGAATGGGGAACAATCGTCTCGTCGGACTCGTTAGGGAAGAAAGGCGTGAGGGAAACAAAAAAAATACACGTGAGAAAGTCGGGAGGGGTGGCCAGTGAAAGAGGAGACCGGCGAATGAACGACTAACGCGATACACACTACGATACGTATATATATATATATATATTTAATGCGCGTATAATAAATGCGGATTATAAAAGTCTATATTTTACGTCGCTCCGGTAAGTGTAGTAATATAAACGACGAGGGGTGGCAAGTGGCAGAGAGTGGGAAGAAATAGAGAGAAAAACAGAGAATAAGAGAAAGAAAGAAGGAGAAAGAAAGAGAAATTAATAACACGGCAACACTCGTACCACACACACAACACATGATGTAAACGTGTATATTCGATTTTATATTCTAAAGTAACGGTTAACGGGCGCATATTTATTATTATTATTATTATTATTATTATTATTATTATTACTACTACCGTAAATAGCGGCGTGTAACTTTTTAGATACGTTGTTAGGATTACGAGCGAGCAGGCTAAGTCTAGGGACGTACGCGCCATACGTGTATATCTGTATACGTGTACTCATACGTAGGTACGTACGCATTGTATCCTTTTCCGACGGATGCGGCGAAAAAGTTATTCGTTGGCTGGAAACGTGCAACTTTACTCTCGATCCGAGAAACAGGATTTGTCGAGAGTTGCGCAGGGTTGACGTTTCGCAAACCTGCGCCATGTCTCTACGTATATTATAGGGCTGTATCCGTGTCCTGCGTACCTATACCTGTCTACCTATTGAACTCAATTTACCGAGCATAGAAAAATGGCCACGATATCGCAAAAAGGAACGAATACGAGCGGAATGCGTCTCAGGCTGGAAGAAATAACCATCGAGTCGGCGGAATCGGAAGTGCAATTTTTTTGCGCGCGAGAACCGCGTCCTCAAAGTCCGCGAGATCGAACTTTTCGATCGGACCAGATCGAAGTGAATGCGAGCCCGGTGGGAGTGAAAGGGAAGAAATTGGGAGGGGAGGGAAAAGAAGACTAGCCAGGAACTCGCTAGGCGAATTACGTACGATCCGGTAAGATGATACGTCGGGTCAGATTGCGTCGATCGATCGATGGGCAGATTAGCGATTTCGAGGAAAAAGGACGATAGGCCGCCATTGATCACGGACCACGGCCTCCCGTTACAATTCACAATTCGAGCAAATTCGCGCGTCGAGACCTTAAGCCTGGTATTTACAATTCCGAATTCGCGCCAATGCTGCCCGAAGGATTATCGATCGATAGTCGAGCGGAAATAATTTTTCGCAGTCCAATTCGATCACTTTCCCCTTTCGTCGATTATCGTTCCAGCTGATTCCGGCGACCATTTTGCAATTTTGCGTCCGACAGGTCGAAACTTGCATTGTATCGCTTGCTTACTTTTGGGGAAGATTCGCGGTGATGGAAACTTTCGGAAACGGTAAATTCGAGATCTGCCCTGAGACTCCGAGAGGGGTGGGAAATATGTTTCGCATTGTCCGACACGCGGGCAAGTGCGGTGTAATATTCCGTTGCGCAATTCCCGAAGGACAAGTTGCCAAAGTGATCGTTCCCGGCGCAGTTCCTGGCGCAGTTCCTGGCCCGGCGGATTAGAGCGCGTTCAACTTTTTCGAAAAACTTCCTACACGCGGACAGTCTACTCTCGTATACTCGGCACGAGAAGGGAAGAATATAGAGCAATTGAAATTGGGCCTAAATTGGCACAGTCTTTTCTGGACTTTCGTTAAATATCGAGAGTTGAGCTCCGAAATTATCGTTAAGAAGAAAAAAGATCTAGACGGACAAAATCGTCTACGTTCACCGTTATTCTATCCTCGATATTATGCGCGGCTATAAGGACGATATGTTTAGAGATAATTTTCTACGGCAAAACTTTTTTGCGACATTCGTGTGATCCCTTACCCTCCCCACAATCCCCGAACGCGGAAGTGAAATTGTCGGGCGCGAAGAATGTGTCCATCCATGGCTCGATGAGTGATCGAGATCGAGATCGAGATCTAGATCGTCACAGTTAACGTACGTCGCGAACAATATGGCGCCGCGGCCATTTCGATCGAGCGATCGGCGATGATCGAGGAAAGCAGGTGAAAATGTGTTCAACGAATGTTCGACGGCCGCCATGGCAGGACTTCGTGTTAAAGATAAGGAACGTAATCGAACGCTGATCCCGCAGCGTGGATCATTGATCGATCCAACCTCGGGAGCGAAAGTTATTGTCACGAAGAACGAACGATGGCGCTTTCGACGATTATGAACAAAGAATACAGTTACTTTGCAGCCAATCAGTAACGCGCGCACCATGCTTTTGACCCTAGGCGTGACAAATTAGAGCGATGGCCGGATATGGCGCGATGTCGTTTGTTCGCCAAGCCGCATTTGCATAAATCGCGCGTTACGTACATCGCGGGAGGCCAAATGCCAATTTGGAGCGGCCGGTAAACAAGCCATGAACGTGCGCGCGCGCGCGCGCTTGAGTGTATGCTCGCTCTATAATATAGAGAAGCTGCATTATAGGATACGCTAGAGGCTCTAGAGCGTAATCTACATGCGCTATTAGGCCATTCGATCGGATCCCAAGATGTATGCCCTCTAATCCGGCAGATTTGTTCAAACAATTATCCGCCCCAAGCGATTTCACTACCTACGTTCAGTTAGAGCGTTTAGTTTTGCACCCTAAAACGAAGGAAGCGTCGTCGTTCGAACTGTTGACAAAGTAGCGCGAGCGTCTCTCAGAATTCTGCTCACAGCGTCGGAACACTAAAAAAAAAACCCTGACGAAGCTGAAATTTCATAACCGCGTTGTCTACGATCCATCCAGACAAAAAGAAAGAATTACCGAAACCTCGTATGGACATCGTAAACTTAAAGCTCTTTATCTTCTCGTGAAATCTTTATAAACTAACACTCTATATGTTGCAGAATTTGTAAGCGTAGGATCGATGTAACGTAGGAACTTGCTGTCGTAATTCGTAAACGAATTTACAATGTCCATATATTCGAATTTGAGGAGAGTCTGAGCAAGAAGCACGAGCGGCCGATCCTCGACCTTCGCATTTCGACAAATTTTTAGCGTCTATTTCGATACCAATCTCGAGACTGAGAAACTCGTCCCGCGTAGAGCAAAATTTCTCATCCCTTGGGCACGAAACTCGCCCCATCGAACAAACCGCCCTTGAGGGTCCTAAGTCCCAGAGCTTCTTGCCAGCGAAGTAAGGGTTTCCGGTATTATGGTGTCAAAAGTCAACCGCTTGAAATTCAATGAATGTATAACGATAACAATACAAAGACGAGAGAGAGAGAAAGAGAGAGGGAATACCAATGCAAAGATCAATTAAAAATAATTCTCGCGACGCGCCCGTTTTTTCTCAAAAATCGCTCGGTCATCATCCAGTGACGATTGAAAAGCCGATCAGCGTATCGGCGATAAAAAAAACGTAAAAAAAAAAAATGAAAACCTACTTTTACCACCTAATCGTACCTTTAAAATGATACTCCTGTTGATTCGATGTTGATGTACGTCTACCCTACCTAACAAAAAAAAAACAGCTACATCTTAAAAAAAACAATTACGATCTCTCTTTACGATTAATGAGTGTGACGTATAAAATAACGTTCGATAGTCAGACAGTGTTGTTAGTGTAATAGTATACTTTGACTAATTGTGAAACTCGTTACGGCGTTCGCGGGTAATTCGCGACGCGATGCCGTTCAAGAGGATAAGGAAAATTTCTTGACACTGAAACCGCAAACACGATCAACAGCGATACCTTCGGAGACGCGTCAGTCGCTGTCAACGTCCGCGGAAAATAATTTCGATCCGATTCCCGGATTAACCAGTTTGACAGTCGAAGGTCCGTGCGGATTCGATCGATCAATTAATCGAACGGCAGCGCGACGCACCTCATCCGCGGGCGCCTAATTAATCGAGGCATTCTCGAACAGCGCTACACCACGTACATGATCTTAAGGGTTAAATTACACCTACGTCATAGGTTACGGTTAAGGAATAGATCGGTCAGGTCGATCCCCTCCACCCCCCCTCGCCCACGCAATATATCCCGCAATATACCCGACATCCTGCCAACTAACTCCGCGAATCCGCTTATTATTTCGCATTATGCACGGGGGGACGAGCCGGCCTCTCGCTCGGATCGGAGGACCGTAATTACAGACGGCGGTCGGGAAAGCGGGCGTCGGGACGCCCGAGCGGGAAGATTTACCGTTGGCCAAACAATTCGCAACGGTGCGCTCGGGCTTATTGCTTGTCTCTCGGCGAAACGGAATCGGGAGCGAAAATCTATTCTCGGAGGTGAGCGGAGGTCGATCGGTCTATTTGAAGGTCCTTGAGTCCTGCGAGACGGCCAGCGTCCCTTCCCGAGACCGTGAACCATTCCGCTGATCCACTTATATTCTTAGCTCGCGCGTCGGTTCGCGATTCGAAGCTCGGGATGAACAGGAAATGGGCCGGAAATTGATGTAAGAGAATGTCGGCTGGAGGTGGACTGATCGAGATCAGAAAGCCTTTAGAGCCTTCAGTTCGAATCCCGTCGCTGAATGATCGAGAGATCGAACGTTCAACCTGACGCATACTTGATGGAAAGAGCGAGAAAGATCCTGGACTTCCTGTCCCGAGCTTCTACCTCGCCTCTAAGCTTACTTTTCGAGAGTCCGATCATTCGTTCAATGACCTTTTCCGTTCTCAGCCCAACTCCCCAAAATCAATCGTTACGAAAATCCAGTCCATCTACTCTGAAGTGAAGAGAGAAAGTAAATGACCGTACCCGATCAACGGCAGAATGTCGAGAGGGCACGCAAAAGTTGCGTACCGAAAACACGATAGAGTGTAACGAAGCGATCGAACGTCGCCAGACAGGCCGACAACATCCGCATATCAAAAGTCGCACCGTCGACCAGACAAGCGAGTAATAAGCGAAACGTGCATTTTGCACGTAAGGGAAGAGCAGACGAGACGCGTGGAACGATCGACGTTCGCTTCGAAACGGAGGAGACGCGATGCTCGAGCGAGATTTGGCCTAATCAATGTCTCATCGGTATGTGTTGTGTACCTAATAAGCGTTTAAGAGCGTCACTTATCGTTACGTCTGCGCTCCGAAGCGCGCAATTCGAAAGCTACGCACCGAGCAGCAGAACCCGCACGCACTCTCCCATTCCCCCACTCCCACCGAAAAAAAGGAAAAAAAATTACAATGTGAAGTACGCCTGCACGTAATGCGAACTAAGTCGAAGAGGAAGGCGATCGGATGAGATCGCAAGCTACGACGGGAGCTTCCGGGCGAATATCGAGCGCGAAGCTCCGGCAAGACGGAAATATACACGCTTCGATATATACGAGACATATTACGTTATTGACATACGATAAGTTTAAGTCGAGAGCGCAATTCTTCGCCCAAAGAATAGTGAATTACGCGGCCGAGAGCTTGCGCTAGCGACGTCGCGTTCTCCTTTGCGGTAATGTCACCCGGTATGTCCCTGTCCGAAATCCTACCCTAACGATCCCTTGTGCGATAAGCGTTGGAAAAATTGTATACTATGCAACCTATCCCTACCCCTACTCCTCCTCCCAGCCCACTCCTGTGCGCACACACACACGCCCACAAATATACACCTGTATCGCTGCGTTTTCTAAGTCAATCCTTTATTAACGTTGTATCCGTATTCGCTGTCCTTAGTACAACCGATTACGTTGTTGCGAATTATCCCTTAACAAGCTAGTGACCGTTGAATGATTAACGACGGATGCAAAGATACCTTTTTTGATTGATGATAGATGTAGCGCGGAGCCGTGCAACGGCTCACCTTTATATTTCTACATTAATATATTATATACATATACTTAGTGAGAAACGGAAGTTTTCCATCCCGTTAACAAAAAAAAATATATATATATATAGTAAAATGAATGAATATATATATGAAAAAAATAAATAAATATATATATACATATATATATATTGATAAACCTTGGAAATGAAAAAATAAAAAGTACGACATATATCTATATACATGTGTATAATAGTCTATAATTTTTCATATTGTTGTACGAATTTTTAAGTTTATATTAAAATGTTTTGTGCATTCATAAAAAAAAAGGGAGTACCAATATATCGTCCGGCAGTCTGTGTCTTTTTACCTACCTCTTCACAATCGCTCGTCTATCCTTTCCCTCCGCAGTCACTTCAATGTCGTGAAACTTACTTTTCCATGAAAAAGAACGAAAGAAGCTAAAGAAACGCATAAGATTAATTATCCAAGCAATTTGTATCGAGTGAACATTCTTTTCCGTAAATTCGCTTCCGAATATTCTTTTCATGGGATAAAGCTGAGAAAATATAAGACGATGGAAGCAACGTTGTTCGTTAGAGAATCATCAGATAGAGGTACAGTGGGGCTCGATAGTCTTTCCTTTATTACTGGCTATATGCAAAATACTACAACTTATACATTGCATACACGCGTACGCACTTTATTTAATATTAAAACCTAGAAACAATGTAGCTAAGAGCTCTCCTCCCCAAAAGTGCCTACGAATACGTGATAAATGAAAAAGTAAATGGATTTCGCAGCGTACAACTTGTCGTCGAACATAAACAATATCGTCGTGCAACATTTTTTCACCCACGCGCTATCAGTCCGTGCATTTGTTGTTTCTTCTTCATTTTTTTTTTATTGTCACTCCTGCGCAACGCGCGTCCGAAGGGACGTTCAGTTTGCCGACGAATAGGAATTTCCGCCTCTTCTCTTCCGGTCTCTCGGCCACTGCCTTACCCGGAAATTGGTCAATTAGAAAAAAGATCCGTCGCAACGGGTGCCCACGACCCAAGCGAAAAAACCGACGTTCCGACAATAATCGCGGTCAGGAATATTTGGAAAAAAGCGTCGCACAATCGTACCGCACAATAACTCGGCCCTGAAGGCAAAAGGCAAAGAAAGATTAAAGGACATTGAAGCAGGGAGACTCGATAATCGTTCTCACACTCTCACTTTTTACCCACACTCCTTCGCTTCGCAATCATACCCCCGCTCACGTCCCGTTCACATATACTATGTACAGCTCGATATTTTTTTTTTTGTTCTCGTTAGAAATACTCGGTGTGTGCCAAAATCGTTCATTATCCGACGGTTGGCGTTCGAGCGCGAGACTGCGACGAACGTTCAACCGCCAAACGAGGTATCGTCTTATATTTAATAGAAGTATTGGCCTCTCTGTTAGGTTTAGGTGCCACTGTCTCCGGTCGACGAAGGAAAGACGCACGGATAATATTCTCACTGCGCGCCGAAGCTGAAGAGCCCCGTCGACGTGACAAAGATCGCTGCCCTTCCGAGAAGGTAGCTGAGGAATTTTTATATAGCTCGATAGAAAAGGCCCTCCGCGAAGAAACGTTTATACCCGGTCGCGCCGATTTTTCAACATCGGCTCGACACAGTACAGGGAGTACCGATACGGTGAGCCTGAAATCGTTCAGCCCGATCGACCTCTGCCCACGTCTCTTCGTCATCAATCACGACTGATCCTCGGGAGTACGTCGACCCCACCCGTCGACGATCCTTTAATCCGCCGTCTCGTGGAACTTGAAGTAATGGATCTTCATCGCCCGGTTGTTCGGATACTTGATCTTGCACTTGGGACAGGTGGCGTTAACGGCGCCTTGAACCTCGTACGTGCGCAGGTCGGCCTCTCTGTGAAAAGACTTGTTACTCTCCGCCTCGTAAATGGTATTGTGTACCGTTAGCATGTGCTTCGTCATGGCCGGCTTGCTGAAGACGTGACGGTCGCACAGATTGCAGCAGAATATCATGCTGGTGTGTAGGGCCTCGTGATTCTTGAGGCCGACCGGCGTGTTGAAGATCATGTTGCAGCCGTCGATGTGGCAGGTGTACTTGGGGCTATTCTTGTGCTTGATGGTGAAATGTTGGCGAAGATTCGAGATGCCGGGGAACTGCTTGCAGCAGACGTTGCACGACACCTTGCCGTCCGTGCCCGGTAGCGGGACGCACTCGTTCATCGGCACCTTGTTCGGCAGCTTGCCTACGCGCTGCTTGTGCATCATCTGCTTGTGCTTGTAGAGGACGCTCATGTTGGGGAACAGCTTCTTGCACAGATGGCACATGACCGGCTTCTTGCCGGCGTTCGCTACGTTCATGACGAAGGACAACTTGGCGTTGGCAGGCTCGTCCTCCTGCTCGACCTTCACCTTCTTCAGCTTAGGCTCCTCTATCGATGACTGTCTCGGGCTGCCGTTGTGAAGGGCACTGCTGCTGCTGCTGCTGCCTTGAAGGTTGGGCACCATCGACTGGTGGGTGGATGGCTGCGAGTCGCTGTGGAACGATACCTTGTGTCGCTGCAACGACTGATTACTGGAGAATACTTTGCGACAAACGGTACAGAGGAACTGATTCGAAGAGGGCTTCTTAGTCAGGGAGTGGAACTTGATGTTCGCCACGGTGGTGGCCTTGTGGAGCTTCTTGTGCTTCCAGAGGACCTTCTTCGAGCTGTAGTGCTTGCCGCAGATCTCGCAGGGTATCGACTTCCGCAGGTCGCTCAGGATGGGGTTGGCCTTGTGCCACTGCATGTGGATCTTCAGGGTCTCCTGGTCGGGGAAGACGTTCGTGCACAGCTCGCACTGGAGTTCATCGCCGGAGAAGCTCTTCTCCGGCTTGTTTCTTGCGCAATGCACGTCCCAGAGATGCTCTCTCAACTGTTTCACCTCGGTGAACCGATCGTCGCAGACCTGACACTTGAAGTCAGCCTGCGGCTTGGTAGGTGGAGGATTCGGGAATGTCTTCCTTGCCCTGGCTGGTCTCTCAGCGCTGGTCGTCGGCAAGGCTGGGTTCCCAACTGCCTGAGCAGGCAAAGAATGTCTCTTCTCGCTAGACTGTTCGTTGTCCAGGAAGTATCTGGAGTTCAGCCGCGAGTTTGCCCGATTGTGCCAGCCCTTGTGTATCTTCAAGGACGATTCCTCGAGGAATACCTTCCCGCAGATCTCGCACTCCTGCTTGGCCTGAGGATTGACGCTGTGGGCACTCTGACAGTGGAAATTCAGATTGGCCTGGAAGACAAACGATTTCGGGCACTTGGGACACTTGAACATGGTCTTCGGGGCCTTGTGCTCGAGATGCGCGTGTCGGTCGTAGAGCTCCTTGGACTTGAAGAATCGGGGACACTCGGAACAGTCGAAGCGCTCCTTCCCTTCCTTGTGAATGTTTCTGATGTGTCGCCTCAGGTTGGCGTAGTTGGAAAATATTTTGCCACAGAAGTCGCACTCGTTGTGTTTCGCACCCGGATCCGACGCTGTCGAGTTGTTCAGAGGACTACCGTCATGCGTGTCTTGTCCGTCTTCCTCCAGCTGGCCGTACTCGACGCAGGAACTGTTGGCGTTTCGCTCGTTCGGATCCTCGATCCCATGATCCTTCATATGAATCTCCAGTGCACCCGCGCTGCTGAACATGCTACGACAAATGACGCAAGAATAGATCTTGACCTTGAGATGCAAGTTTCTGTGCTCGCTCAGTTCAGCTCTGCTAGGGAATTCCTGGCCGCAAAGGGCGCAGCTGTACTTCTGACTGCTGATCCGCGTCTTGTTAGCGTTCACCTCTTCCTCGAAGGTGTCCCACTGCTTCAGGGGACTCTGAATCTTCTCGTTGCCCGTGTCGTCCTGAACAGACTCCCCGTTCATCGTCCGATGAGTCTCGTGATGCGTCAGGTAATCGCTGGGCGATCGGAACTTTGAGTTGCAGCGCGAGCAGGTGAACTCCTTCTTCTTGTGATCCAGGGTGATATGGCTGTGGAACTTCTTGAAAACGAGGAACGTCATGCCGCAGTGAATGCACTTGTACGACGTCCTGACGCTGGGCAGCAATCTCGAGCAGATCTCGCGATGCTTCAGCATGTTCGGTCTGTATCTGTAAATCATGCCGCAGAGATCGCAGGTGTGATTATGCGCTGGGTCGCCGTTCTTGTATGGCCGAGGTATAACGGGCATCTTTGAGGAACTCTTCAAGTTGGGTTCCGTCTTCGGAACCTGCGGTAGTGGCGCCATCGGCTTCAACTTGGGCGGCGATCTGGTCGGCGACACCAATTCCTCGTACTGCTTATCAGAGTGTTTAGATAAGTGACTCAACAGCTCCTTTCTGTTTGGCAATGGGCGTAGACACATGTTGCAAGTGAAGTACTTCTCCAAGCCGTGCTTCGGGACGACCAGCGCGATTTTCATGGCGCACTCGAAGGAGGCGCCGCAGTGCAATTTATACATTGAACGATCAGGGAACTCTGTTAAACAGGCCACGCAAGTGTATGGCCTCAGGTCCGGCATGTGCTGTCGTATGTGGGACAAGGTGCTGCGACGATCGGTGAAGCTTTCTTGACAGGAATAGCAGCTGAACGTCTTGAGCTGACTGATAATACTCTGCTGCACCTGGGTCAGAGGCGCGTCCTTTTCCATGCTAACCAATTCGTCTTCCAGGTCTTCGATCATCTCCTCGTCATCCTGGGCCGTATCGTCGCCCAACAAATCCGACATATGCTCGCCGTTGTTCAGATCGGCACTATGAAATCTTTCCATATGCCTCTGGTAGGAATACTTGGAGTGTAGATTTATCTGACAATGCTTGCATTTCTGCTTGAACACGCGGGCACCCCGGAAATGGGTGTGGGGCCCGCGTCGTACCTTCTTTTTGCTGGCGGAGTTCGACAAGCCAGACTTTTGTGTCGAATCCGCTTCCATCACCGTGTCATCTCTTCCACCCTCGACCGGACTCATTAAGAATTCGCTGCCGGTAACTGATTCTATTTCTATCGTGCAGTCTGTATCGTAGTCTTCCGGTTCTGTTTTAATGGTACATGACATTCTCTCTATGTCAGAGTCTTTTTCCGAGTTTTTACTCGTATTGAAGGATGTATCGTTTTCTTTGTCCTTCTCGACATCATGGACAACCTCTTTCGTCGGCTCCTCGACATTTTCGTCGTTTACTGCAGAATTTTCGTTTCCAGGTATCGCGACATCTATAACATGCTAATCAGATATTGTTGATTTAATAATGAGTTATATATCTGAATGATCAAGAAGTGATTAGTTTTACTATTCTACTTACCGACTCAGAATCACTTGCTGACTCTGATAATATTTCAACGTTATCTTCATAAAAATCCAAATCAACTGGCTCATCCTTGATCGTAACAACCTGTTGCAATATCCACCACAATAAGTCAATGACAGTTTCATTAAAAATGATATCATATATATTATTATGCAAATTATTACCTATAAGCATTTACTTACCGCAGGTGCAGTCTGTAAGTGATTGGATAACCATTGATGAAGTTTGTCTTGGGAACGCAGACAGGATTCCCGATAATTGTGCCATTGATTTACATTTTTTATACAGTTTGCACATATTAACGTAGAAAGTCTGTCGGTAACTGATATCTGTAAGAAATGATCGACTGTTGGAATGACTGGCATACATATCATATGCCACAAAACATAATGGGCAATGCACAAGCTCACTCAAGCATCCAAATAAAATTATAAACAACACATGTATATAGAGTACAACAGAAGCAGTAGTTGCATCAGCATATACGCAGGCGTAATGAGCAATAAACGATCATGATTGCAATAATTGATTCATAAATACATATGACTCAGCGAGTCGAAAAACATTAAAGAAATGTATGTACACACAGAAAAGTCACACACAATGCAATCACATAAAGCATTAGTCAAAACAATATCAGTCAAGGTCGCAGCTGAACAAGTGATGAAAAATAAAGTCAAAACAAAGCTGAAATCACAATAATCCACACCCAGCCAAAGCAGGGAGCAGGGCACAAAGCTCACCAGCACCCTAGCGAAGAAAGCGGCGATATTCGCAAAACGAACGTCAGCAAAAACATAGACGCTCGGCCTACGTGGCAACGTCAGCCAACTGAACGGCGACTGCACTATCGCAGGCCAATAAATTCCTCAAATCATCCTGATATCGTTTCGCGCGGGACATAACCTCAAAGCGCTGGTACGCTCGCGTTCGCGATAAATACTCATTGTCCGGGGTATCGGGAGCTTGCCGAGCCGGTCGCTCGTCGACGCGAGGCGATAAAGTGCATGCACACGAACCTGTATCGACAGGCATGCCTGTATTTTGGCCGCCAACGGGAGCTCGGTCTCGGGATCAGCGCCGAATATCGAGGACTTCGGCTCGTCGCTCGCCAGACACAACCTGCACACGTTCTCGACGTTCTCCAGCTCGACCACCTCGTCCATCGCTAACTGCTAAACGGCTTTCGCGCCACTTTTCCGAGCCACCAAGCACGGGCACCGCGCCTTCCGACCTGCCGCGACAGCACGATCCTTTAGGGCCAGGTTAGGGACGCAGCGTTTTGTTTGTAAGTCGACATTTGAAACTAAAATCGAGCGGTCCGAGTCCGCGCGTTCCGCCCGTCCGGTGCCACACGAGAGGCTGACTCTGCCGAGTGGACCTGCCAATGGCCACCCGACCGATGACGAAACTGATGATGCGGATTCTCGTGCGTCCTCGGACGGAGGCAGGCTCAGGCCATTTCGTGTAGGCAGGACTCAAGAGCCGTGTCGGCCAGATGGCAGGAGTTCGATGGGCTCGCACGGGTCAGGCACGTGGATCGGCGTCATTTGTCAGCTCATGCCTAGGGTATGCGGACTGCTAGGACGAACAGCTTCAACGGCAAGATTGCATCATCCGAGGTGCTCGGCCTATCTCGCGCTGGGATGATTCAATTAGCGGACGGTGGAATTTAATAAGATACGATCGGCGGTGTTCACTTATTTTATCGGAATTAATGTCTGCGGAGCTGACTGGGACGCGAGGCTGATGACTGATCGCGGACGACCGATGTTGAGTATATTCGAATTCTTTTCAGCTTCCAGGAATTTCGATTGGCGGTGAGTAGATCGATGGATGGAGTGTAGACGCGACTTGCGAGAAGATCGCAAACAGGTTTCGCGAAGGGAAAGACGGATCAGAGGCTTGACGCTGCTGAGGGAAAAGAAGAAAAGGCTGAAAAACTGCTTTGTTTGGTCCAGTGATTTTTATTTCACACACATCTTCCGACATACACTTGACACATGTATTTTAATTGTCATCTGTACACGCCATCGGTGTGACACTGCACATATATATAACACGTAGGTTTTTGTTCGTTAACATGTACAATACGACTTTCGTCACTAACAGCTTGGTACTTCTTGGTACTGTTTACTTATTTATTATTTTCTCTCGAAGCTCATCTTTATTCTACATACTTTGTCGGTGTCTGTACTTTGTGTCTCGGAGGAGATAAACTTTTACAAAATCAACTGCATAGAAAATTATACCGACAATTGGGCGCGTGTGCCGTCAGCTGGACATTTATCACAAAAATATCGAAAGTTACTGCGGACCTCACCGTTTTGAAGAGATCAGTCGCGCTTCGCGGATTCACAGGATCCCGACGTGAATTGACCAAATGAAAAGACTGGTTTTTCTACGAACGGAGTCAAGGTGACGGGATATCGCGCAGTTTCTAATGTCCATCGTTTAAGGTAACATTCACGACGACGGATTCTACGGTTTCCTATACGCATCGTACGTCCAGACAAATTGACACGGTTCCTTCGCCTCTCGTTCCATAAACTTATTCACCGCGTCTTGAACGCACACAAATACACAGAACGAATGCCATTTATGTGGCAATGTAAGGGTTAGTATCAATATTATCCTCTTTTTTTTAGACCGAAACTTGTGTGCTTCAACAAAGTTGGCATAAATGTTCTACATGACATGTATTCGAACCGTATCAACCCTCTGCTTCGCTCTCCATAGGTCGCTTATGTAACGATTATATTTTTCTGCTTTTTATACTTTTTCTCGTTTCGAACGACTATATCTAGCCTGCCCATTTGTAAGTGAACGGCTATTGAACGTTCTCTTCCCGAAAGCTACTTCTAACAGTAAGCGTCTGTTCCATTACGCTAGTACTACGTCTACTTTGTTTTGGTACGTGGCAAGCTAATAAAGCTCGCCGCAAACTACCTTCAAGCGTCATCTATGCAACGTTAAAGACTCTCTATACACAATCAATATACAGTTTACAGTGTAATCGCCGACACGCATTGAACCTGCATCGTCCCATCTACGCAAACTCTACCCGAGTAGGAACGAAACGCGGCATCGAGAAACAATGTCAATGAAAAAGGTAAATCAAAGATCCTCTCGAACCTTGTGCCTAAACTTTTGTGCCATCGTGAGACTTCTCGTTCAGTCGTGTGCGGTCTACTTCAGATCAGCGGCCTAAGCCTCTCATCTATCTACACATCAGATCCGATCAAAGAGCACGACGTAAGTAACAAAGTGATACCTCATGACTACCGTTAAGAAAACCTACGTCGACCTACGGCCTACCAGTTAATTGAAAGCGTCCCGAAAAATAAGCTCGTCAATTTAGTCCAACTCAACCGCATCTCCCGTCGATTCTAATTCCGATCGACGGAAGGCCTCTTCGGTACTTTCTTGGGATGGTCATTTTGTTATCGGCATATTATAATCGGATTTCGGTGGAGGCCGAGCGCGCAGAATCAGCCGAGTTCCGCTCGAATTTGAATCGGAGCTAGGCTCGCGCGCGCTCTTTCGCGCGGCCAACTAGTTCCGGTCCAAGCGAACCAGCCCGTTCCCCGGTGTCAGCTCCGGGGAATGGGGCTTGCGCGACAGGTCATTGCGCAGTTCAGGTCGTCAGGCAAGTGGTGTTGAAGCAGGAGCTGCGCTGCGATTGCTGACGAACGTAGTCCTGAACGTTGAACTTGGTCTCGTCCGCGTCGCCGCTCTTCCTCGCCTTCAGCTCCCTGGAACAAAAAGAAGATAGCAGGAGGGCACACGGGTAGGCCTGGGGCGTTCTCCCGATCAGCAATCCACGCACTCTGATACGCCGCCAACGGCTGACCGACGCCTCGCATTTCGCAGAGAGCTAGACGGTGCCGCCATCTGGCGGAACTACTTGTCCGGTCCCGCTAGACTTAACGGTCGGAACGAAATTAGCTGGAACGGCATGATTTCAGCGGCACAGTGTATTCAATCTCGGACGAATTGAACACGCTCTAGGCTAGGTCGATGCATTGAACGCGGTTTGGGATGAAGCTGTCTCAGGTTATATGTCAGCCATGAAGTCGGCGAGAAAAAGTCGGGATCGCGATGGGAGAATGAAGGGATTTTACTGTTTTAAAGGGGAAGGAAATGGGTTTACATGCAGTACCTTACCTGGCCACCGCGAGAAAGGCCAAGACATTAAGGCCAGTCTTCGCGGATGTTTCCATGGACTCAGGTTCCATGGTTCCATGGTCTCAGGTTATATGTAAGCCATGAAGAGTAGTCGGCGAGAAAAAGTAGGGATCGCGATGGGAGAATGAAGAGATTTTACTGTTTTAAAGGGGAAGGAAATGGGTTTACATGCAGTCCTTACCTGGCCACCGCGAGAAAGGCCAGTTTTCGCGGATGTTTCCATGGACTCAGGTTCCATGGTTCTATGGTCTCAGGTTATATGTAAGCCATTCAAAGTAGTCGGCGAGAAAAAGTAGGGATCGCGATGGGAGAATGAAGAGATTTTACTGTTTCAAAGGGGAAGGAAATGGGTTTACATGCAGTACCTTACCTGGCTACCGCGAGAAAGGCCAATTCGACGTTAAGGCCAGTCTTCGCGGATGTTTCCATGAACGGAACCTTGTACTCCTGCGCCAATCGCTCGCCGTCCTCCCTCTTTACGACTCGTTCCGGGCCGCAGTCGGACTTGTTACCTGCAAAGAGTCCGATCGAAGAGCGCTGAGTTAAGGAAGAGGAGATACTTTTTAAGAGATAAGCGAGAGCTTTCGGCCTGACCCACATTGGGAACCTCATCGATGTTCTAGAAACTAGGTACACGAACTGGAACAAGATTATACGTATGATAGAAATCAGCGTCGGCGCGGAGCGATTTCGACGGAAGCGACGAACCACTTTATCTTTTTAACGTTCCCTCCCGCGTGCGTGCGTGAAAATATGCTCTCCCGGAAGATCCGAGAAAGGCGCGCGAGGCAAATATCAGCGTTGTCGAAATAGGAAATAGATCTCGCGCGTCCGCAAATTTGCGCGTCCGTGGATCCTATAAATAGAGGTGCCTTATCTAATTATGTAATTGGCGACTGCGGATCCTGCCGTCACGTGATTGGCGGCCTATCGCAAGGACGCGAGATACGAGATACGTCAGCGATAATTATTAATAATCATGGCTCACCGAGTAACATTATGACCACGCCCTCGTTCGCGTGTTCACGGATCTCACTCAGCCAGGCCCGAATGTTGTCGTAGCTCGTCTTGTTCGTCACGTCGTAAAGCAGGAGTAAAGCTGAAATCAGAGTATTCCTCACTGTTAGAAGGACATCTTACAATCAGCATGTACATCTGATGTACCTATATCCTATGTAAGTATATTCAGCCAAAACCGTATAGTATTCATACTGAACGAATACGAATTTATCAGTCAGCCCATTTCATGACTGACTATTGTTACGAGTCGTATACAATTTTCGTGCTTCTTATTAGCTCGTCAGGAATTCTCGACAGACAGATGCGGTTTAGCGCACCGGCGAGATTGAGATACACGCGCCTAATTCGACTCTTCTGCCTTCGAGGATGGGAAGGACTACAAAAGACCCCGCCTCAGGGATCTCTCATTGTTTACCGGAGGATCCCCCCTTTTCCGTGCCGGGACGTTTCGGCGACAGCGGGAACATCGCTACCGCAACAAAGGGCTTCTTCAACTTTGGCGGCAGCAACAGAATCGTCCGCTTTCACATTCTCATTAGAACGCACGAATAATTCGACTTTGCTACCGCCTTAGCCTCGATTTCCATTATTTCGTCGAGTGGATCCAACTTATACGACCCAACCTCCATACAGACTGCCGATTCTCGTTTCCGGGGAAAAATGGCAAAAAAGTACTGTGTCACGTGAACTCTATTTCCCCGACAAAGGCAACGAGCGAACGATATTTTCACGCGCGGTCCGCGCGCGCAAAAAATTCCGAGAGGGAATATAAAGTTTCGGATGGCATTCCTTCTTGTTACGTACGTCCCCGGCTGTACGCCGAAAGTTAGACACTGTGTCTCGACTCCCTCACTTTCGCGAGCGCGATAAAACTCCGCGGGAAAGGATGAACCTCCGGGACGATGCGGGCGAAAAGTCCTGGCCCGGGGGAAACTTTTTAAGCCCAGTCGTAAATTCTTATTGAACGCCGGAGATCGTCCTGAAAATTCGGACGCGTTAAACGTTAACTCTATATTTCTCGAATTAGGTGCCGAAGAGTCGTCGGTAACAATTTTCGACGAAAAGCTAATGAGCAGTGAGCTATTTTCGTAATACGATAAGAAGATGAGATCCGCGTAATGAGAAGAAAATGTCGGCTAATGTACACGTTACGCGGAGTCAAGGTACGAGCATTTTGTTTGACTAACGCACGATGGTTCCGGAGTGTCGAACGCTGAGCGGAACTTCTTCGTGCCAGGAACACTTGTTTCTCCGAAGAAGTTCGCCTTACGCCGTAGTAAATTTACAAAGCCGAAGTAGGAGAGAAGCGCTATATATACTGTACCGTGAGCGTCCCTGTAATATGCATGCGTCACGCTTCGAAACCTTTCCTGGCCGGCAGTGTCCCAAATTTGAAGTTTGATCCTCGTCTCGTCGACGGTGACGACCTTGTTCTGCAAAAAGAGTCCAGACACATCTCACTTAATCAGCGTCCTGTTCACCCGAATCCTGAGAGTGTCAATTCCGAATTGATAATCATAATATCGTCGCGTGTCGTGAGCAATGCATTTACATACAGAATAACGAGAGGACTTAACAAAGATTTGCTTTACTTATATTGATAAAATTTTCTTTGGGAAGAGGGAGATGGATTTACAAAAGGGTAGGTGCGGGTGTTTTCACAGTTGAATTTCTTTTCGTTGACTTCGTTTTATCGGATGAAGGGAAGCGTTTCTCACCCTGAAGTCAATGCCGACGGTCGTTATATAGTTCCCAGACAGGAAGAGGCCATCGCGGAATCGCGTCAGCAGGCAGGTTTTTCCCACCCCACTGTCGCCGAGTAGCATCACCTATGTGTCACGAAAATCTTCGTCATTTTCCACCCCCTGGCAAAACAGTCCCCCACTCCCACCCGCGCCCTTCGTCAGCGTACAATTCCCAACTTGCGCGCAGTTCGACCTCGATCGGTTACTTCTCTGACAGTGACAAACTGTACGTTCCTTAACGAGGTATACGGAGAACTCCAAACGTATTGGCATAGAAAGACTTTCGACTCTGTTCGCACTTCGAGCATTTACGCCTCTGTGCACCTATCGAGTTCGCGGAACGGATATTTTCTTCGATGGCGGATTCGAAAATCGAGGATGATCGATGAATGGCATCGCTGACTTCGAACAGAGGCCGCGGGCGCTGATCCATTATAAATTACGATATTGAAGTTGGCCTCATCGTGATTAATAACCGCGAAGGGACAGCGATCGTAAATCACTTCTCGATTGAACGCGCGAGCGCGCGGGAAGCAGGGAATTTACTTTGGCAGCCACGCGAATTTTGACAGTGCGAGAATGCCTTCCGCTGGGGACACGTCGTTTATAGGAGGCTTACGTTTGTCAGTGAGGAAGGAAAAGGTTGGACAGAACGAACGTCTCCTTCCTACGATTTTGCGTTCCTTCAATTTCGCTGTTGCCAGTTCCCAAGATTTATCGGTGGCGTGGATTAATGGCGTGGCAACGGATTTCTGTTCTGGGAGAGTTTTGGGAAGAATCAAGGATAATTTCTTGATTCTACGGATCTTTGGTCTCAAAAGGGAAAAGGCGGAAGCAGAGTTGGAAGGACGTATGGATGACAGCGTGGACTGCCAAGCTGATCTGTCAATATCCGTCGATTCACATTCCGAAAGAATTTCGATGCAAACTGTCTTAATTCGTGCCGAGAGAAGGATCGGGAGAATCGGGCGGATCGGAAGAAAGAATGAGGGTTAATTGCGAATCCTTTTCGAGCCGTCGAAAAGGAGAAAAGCGGAAGAGGAGCGGTAACAGCGCGGATCGGGCGTTCGGAGCAAATTTCCCGGGAAATGAGAGACTTCCCGGACGATAAGAGACACCGAACGAACCGCCGGCACCAGCCGAGAAGATCGCTTCCACTCTGAAGCGGCCTTTTTTCCTCCTTATAAAGCAATCGCGCCGACAGGATGGATGTCGGGTAGTTCTTAAAAAGGAAACTCGATTTTTTACCCACCGACGGTCCTGCAATCGGATTTTCCTTTAGAGCGTGGCCAGGTACCCGTCTCGTCCTTTTATTCCCACCTTCCCTTTCTCCGACAGCCGATTACGTATTCGAAACTTTCGCGCTTCTGACAGTATGCACCTATTACCAATACGTTTGAACCTCCCGACACCTGACAGACCTCCAGGAACGCTGTCAAAGTCCAACGAAACATTCGAAAGCAGAGTTGGAATCTTCCCAAAAATCTAATCCTTCATCGAAAGCATCGAAAGCATCAGAAGCCTCAGAGAGCGCAATCTTTACTCTCGCGCGTCTTCGCGGCCCAGAAAAAGTTGCCCGCGTTACCAGGATGAAAGGTAGGACCTTGAAGTGGAGCTCTCCGTGTTCGGGCGGTGCCTGCTGGCCAGTGGAGTCGACACTGTCCCTCGAGGAGTGCCGTCTGGCGGGGCCCGGGTGCTCGTAAGTCCCAGTTGAAGCGGCGGACGTGCTCGGCTGCGGATTGGTCGGGCCCCGCTCGGTCGGGGCCTGACTCCCGCTCGGCCAATCACCGCCGGCCGTGCTCCCCGACCGAGAACCGAGCCTGCTTCGCTTCGTCACGCTGCGCAACGTTTCCTCCACGATGCTCATGGGCCCCTGCTACCGGGAGCACCAATTTGCTCTTCTTCTTCTCGGCCACTCCTCGTCGTCTTGCGCTCGTCGTCCTTGCCGCTCCCTCTCTCGGACTGTCACGCTCTCTCCTACCTACAATTCTTCCTCCACCCTCTCTCTCTCTCCCTCCCTCCCTCTTTCTCTCTTTCTCTCTCTCTCTCTCTCCTCTCACGCTTTACAGAATTGCGCGCTTTGCCCGCGTCCTCTTATCTCACGCTCTCCGAATCCGCGTCCTTCTCTCCTTCGGCGTCTTTCGTCCGGGACCAACTGCCACCTACGGAGGTCACTAAACTTGCGCCCGTTCTGGCCTTCTCTTTGTCCTCGCCTCGTCCTTCTTCCTCCAAAGCCGATCCTTCTCTGCCCACCGCGCGGCGGCTCGCTCGGACTCTTTTTTATCCTCGCCTCTTTTTGCTCGGTATCTCACGCGTCTGTCCTTGTCTTTCGTCCAGGGTCCTTGGCGGTGTGTGTCGAGGGCTCGATTCTCGCCGTTCCTTCGCGTCTCCTTCTTCCCTTCCCTTTCCCAGGCGCAGCCGCGGCCTCCGCTTCGGGGCCCAATGAGCAGGGACCGAGGAGTGAAAGTGAACGGCGGCCCTGAGATCACGATTTTTCGACGCCTCTGCCTTCCTTCGGGCATTCAGCGCGCCTCGCGCCTGTCAGAGGTGGATGGCTCCTTGAGGAATCCTTCGGGAGCCTGCGCCATCTATCGCTCGGCGCACTGAGTGTCAAACGAAAGGACAATGTACTCTCCGTCGGGTGTCCATCGCGAACGAGCGGCGGATGCAAGCGACGTATGGACCGTTTTTTTTTTTTTTTTTTTTTTTTGTTTTGTTATTTAGTGGCGCATTAACCACAAGTGAGGGTTATTAGCCACATTCCGCTTATCTTGAAAGTGGTGTAAGTGCATTTAAAGGAAAAAAAATGGAATATCACGTAAATAAACCGTTTACACCAATTATATGATACTTATCTTATGTTTTCTAAATATGGACTTAGATCACTTTCAAAATGAACGATTCATATGCCGATTGACAACGATTCGATCGTAGGGTTCGTTCGACGGACAAACTTTCTGCTCGATACTTTCTTTCCGATACTTTATGCTCGGCAGATACTGAGGGGAAAGAATGCGGTTATCTGATCGAATTTTCTGCTCGCTTCCGCGAACTTTAATAATGCCGGGACAAAGACGGTCGAAATTCTTCGCGCGCCGAAAATGATAGCGAGTGCTCAAGTAATTGGCAATAATGTCTTGCGATTGAAGGCTGTTCGTTGGGAAATATTCCTGGAAAGTAACGAGGCGACGACGGAGGCTGCGCAACGAATTATTCTAACTTGGCACACGGAATGCGGATAATTCGCGACGAGTACGAGCTTACTCCTGTACCGCTCGTTACGGGATAGTTTATGCTTCAAACGAATGTCCGCGCACGCCTGAGAGGCTTCTAATGAACAGCCTCACACTCTTTCGAAGAAACATCGCCCACATTTGCGATAAACTGTATAATATTAGATTTTTGGCGAATTCGTCAGTATTTCTCATATATCTACAATTCAATGATTTTAACTGTAAACCAATAAGTTAAACTGATTGAAACTGGTAATAAATTTAATTTAATATATTGAAATTAGGAAAAACAAATTTGTTCTGTCCCTGACGGTCATTAACCGATTGTTGAAGCCATATTTTACATTTTCAATCATTTTCTTCGTGGCAATGTTATTTCTAAGTCACATTGACGCCGATTGCAGAATTGGAGTAGTAAAAAGAATTAGCTACAGGTAATTTATGGTTGTAGTGTGCAATAGCTGTATTGCGCGTTCGAATGGAGTTCGCCTCGAAGACGCCGATCGTCGCGACGCAATTCTTCCGGAAAGTCGATCGCGCGCAATATTTTGGGCGTCTCGCCAAAAAAGTCGGCCGGCCGGTCAAAGCTTTTGGTCGCGGCCAATTTTCGTGCCGCCGATCGGCTTTCAAAGGCAATCTCTTTGGCGGCGAGCGCGTAGGCGTGTTTTGATCGGATGCCACAATGAGAGCGGGCGCAGATCGAAGTCAGGTGTGGGAGGGGGGCTCGACATTTAATTAGCCGCCAACGACCCGACCTCTCCCGCCGTCGTCTAATTAGCGCGCGAAAATCCCCCCCCCGTGCGCTCTTTTGCATTTTTTCATTATCCCGGGCATCGCTTTCCTCGCGAGGAAAACGCAGTCGGCGGATGGGAAATTATAACCGCTCTCGTTCGTATTTTAATGAGGGATTTGGCGCGGCGAAACATGCATTACGTTTCTCGGAGCAAAAAACGGAGCACAGTGTGCGGCCGCTCTTTAATTCGTTCCGTTATTTCGTTACTATCATATTTGACGCATCGTTCTTTGCGATTAAAGGATCGGTCTCCAGCTCAAGTACATATTACAAATATTGACCGTTTATTTTTGAAAGTGGTGTAAGTCCATTTAAAACACAACATTAAATATCACATAAATAAACCGTTTACACCACGTTAATCATAAATTATATATCTCATTGTTTTTAATATTTTGTTGCCCTCACTATGCCATAAGCGAACTCTTTGAGTCCACAAATAAATTACTGTTCTCCGTACGGACGAATGGCGTTTCGGCAAATAAAGTTTGTCGCTACAAAGAAATCAAGAGTGAGATTATTCGATCGTACTCGAACGGTACACGGCCTCTAATTGATTCCGCGCCGAAACAAAGGCAGCTTTTCCGCGAAGCAATTCTTTTCCCCATTCGAGATGTGCCTCCGACCTGATTCTTGGCCCCGATTCTTTCGCACCTCGGCCAAACAGTTTAACGGGTTGGAGGTGGGGCTCGTTTAATGTTAATGGACCCGCGCCGAAGTAATTATGAACTTGTCACGGCGGACAATTCGTGTCCTCCTACGAGTCTGCGCTCGCGCGCGCAATAATGAGCTGTCTTGCGCAGCCTTCGGGCTGCGAAATTCTCCTCCTTTCGACCTTCGAGAATCGTCAGTTGAGTCTGATGAAAAATTGGCCCTGCTCAGGACGATTCCAAACTAAGTCGCAGGTGAGCAGCTCGTCGATCGTTCTAATCAAAAGCAAACTCGGCCGAACTCGCCGGAGGCCACATCCCACTTTGTCCTCGGAGCTGTTCCCGGCAAAGCCTGCGAGTTTCGCGCGATTTCACAGGACTTTCAGGACTTTGGCTCGTTATTCCGCGAATCGCGAGAGGACAATCCTCGCTCCTTTGTCTACGCCAGCCGCAAACGGCGCTGACGTCGGACGAAATCCGCGCGGAAGAGAAGACGAATCGGACCTCGAGGAAGAAGGTTCCGTTTGTGAGACCTTTTTGCGAGAGGGAAACGTCGCTTCCGGCGTCGAAACTTCGCCAAGGGCGGAACCAAAACCAAACCAAAAGCTTTGCCAAATGCAGACTTTCTGACGGATCGAATAAATTTCAGCGTATCGCGTATCGTCATCGCTGTCCGAAATTTTTGACATCGATTCCTTTTTCGATCTCTATACTTCCATCTGGAATTTTGCTACTGGTTTGTGCGCATGTTAGTGCGCATAGCACTACTTTTCAATCGATGGACTCGCGTGTGTCGCAGAGCGACTAATGCCCGGAGGTGCGCAGTATTCTTCTTTTTACTTCCCCGAATTCTAGGCTGGACATTTATTGGACCGGTACATCGCGTTAGAGATCGTTCGACTTGACCGATTACTTTTTTCCCCACCGGCGTTCGTTCGCTCGAAATTGCGCTCGCGCCGGCGATAACGACGGCCTCCATCGCCGATTATTCATTTCGAAGCCGACGCGCGAATCAGTGCCAAGATAGGATCGTGCGGATGGAGGCCTTTCGCTGGGTTCGATAACGGGCACAATGTGCTTTCGTAACGGAACATATCAATAAACGCGGTAAAACGAGAACACATTACGCTTCTCTGAATCGTATTTGTAATTTTCGATCAAATATTCGATCAATTTTTAATTTTGGCTTGATTAAGAATATTTAATGCTCTCAACGAATTATTACAGTACCCAAAATACGTTTCCGTTTTATTGATCTTAACCCATTAAATACCAAATTTCGTTTTGAACATTTTTGGCCGGATAAGTTATAGGTATATATGTATATGCAAAAAAAGGGTTATGTAACAGTATAATTACATAAATTCCAAAATCCCCAAATGGCGATCGTGGCAGCTAATGGGTTAACACCCTGAACCAACACCTATATTTTTGCATACCATTAGATTAAAACTACCTGCAAAGTATATCCCATAACACAAATCTTACATCCTCCATCAAAACGGTTCTAAAAAATCAACCTCATCTCACACAATTCCCCACTCTCCGTATTCTGCCCAAAATTCCGGTGGACTCGAAAGAAGACAGCTTCGAACCGGATCGGTAAGCCCCGTCAATTTGTACATCGCGATTCGGCAAGTCGCCGAGAAGAGGAAGCAGAAGAAATCCGAGGAGGAGGCCGAGAATTTTTGGCGTGCCGCTCGCGCGAGGAATGCCGTCCCGGCGAGGGCCGCGCGACGAAAACCGGATCGCCGGGCCAGGAATCGAGGCTGGACGGGCGGGCCTACCCGGCTTTGGGCCCACCCACGCCGTACCTGGCGAGCCGAAAAGGGGGCCCACTTCCGAGCGCGAACGGGCCGGGCCCCTCTCGCTCGAACTGGCCGGACTGCCGCTCACCCGACTGGTGGCGCCCTTTTGCCACATTCTCGCCGGCCACAGCTCGCCCAAGTGGAAAGGCGTGTGCCTTCCGCAATCTGAACGCGTGCCAACTCGCGACGCGAGCGAACGGATCGGCGCTCTGATCGATCCCGAGTGGCGCCGATCCACATTCTCGTCGCTGGGTTACAGATAAAGTTACTGTAACTAACTTCTCTTAACTTAGGGAAAAATTAATGTAAGGGATACGTTTCTTAAGGCTTTACAATTGTTAGAGATTACGATTAGACTGAGTTGAGATGAAAGAGAGATGTATCAGTTTTCAAGAGTGTTTTGAATTTTATTTCGTTCGGTTTTACGTAAACATTAAATAAGTATTGTCTACAGATAGCAACAGATAGAAAACAGAAATACGCGGGAAATTACAGAAGATGTAATAATTATACATATCTTGAAAAAGATATGTTCGATCGCAAAGACGAACAAATTCATCGATGTAACGAATTTGGATTAGTGCGAAACAATTCAGTAATTCTTATTAACCCGTTACCCGCCACAAAAAAAAAACAGAAAATAAATAAAATTGCCTGAATATTTAGAAGTTGCGGTCATTAAAAGAAAACGATTGGGAGATGTGTCCCAAAAATGGGACATTGGCGGATAATGGGTTAACTCGACTGAAACTAATTGGTGACGATCGTAGACGGAACCTTTCTACCTTTCAGCCGACTCGGTTAGGTCTCCATAGGGATTGTGCGAAGGTTGCAGATGGGCATACGCCCCTGGCATTGTACTCGGCCACTGACACTACACATCGCTCGCCAAGTTTTACGCGCAGCGAGTGGCAGCTTTGCGCGCGCGGACGAAAACTGTCGCCGACGAGGACGGCGATTCGTCTTCGTGCCATTTACTTTTACTGCGATATCGTACGTTTTTACGACGCCCGCCGAAGTGCGCGCCGTCGATGTACAGCGTTTGACCCTTTTGTCGCGCCCGAACCCGACGAAATTGGCTGACGTCGCCCTGTCGGCGGACCTATGTACGCGCGCGCGCGCGCGCGCAAGCTTGTATGTGTATGTTGTCCTCGCAAACGTTTCGATACTTAGATGTGGGCGTCAAGTTCGACGACCCGACGCTTCAGTTATGACAACGTAAAGCCGCGAAAATGTTCGCTATACAATTGAACCTCTTGTCAAAGATTAGTCCGACGTCTCGATGGGTGGTTGGGCAACGATCGTGTAATTCGGGGATGAGAATTCGATTTTGAGAACGATCGCGCGCTTGTTTCTGTACTTTGTCCTCGCAAACGTTTCGATACTTAGATGTGGGCGTCAAGTTCGACGACCTGATCCTTCAGTTATGACAACGTAAAGCCGCGAAAATGTACGCTATACAATTAAACCTCTTGTCAAAGATTAGTCCGACGTCTCGATGGTTTGTTGGGCAACGATCGTGTAATTCAGGGTTGAGAATACAATTTTGAGAACTATCGCGCGCTTGTTTCTGTACTTTGTCCTCGCAAACGTTTCGATACTTAGATGTGGGCGTCAAGTTCGACGACCTGATGCTTCAGTTATGACTACGTAAAGCCGCGAATGTGTACATCGAAGCTGTTGTCAAAAATTAGTTAAACGTATCGAAGAATTGCAACGATCGTGTAATTCGGGGTCGAGAATTCGATTTTGAGAACGATTCGACGCTCTCATCGAATTACGGCGACCAATGACGTCGACTCGCCGTCAATTAGGCTCGAGGCATTAGCGATTGATAGCGCGTAAGCGCGGATCAATAATTAATCGCACGTTCAATGTCGTCCGCGCGGTATTTAGAACACAGGTGTTCTTCCGATTTAGGCGAGTTTTCGTTCCAGCAGCTTCTCCGTCGACACGATTAACGAGAGAACGTACGGAAAAGTCTACCAGCGAAACGCTTCACTTCCGAGCGTCCTATTTAATTATCATATCTCGCGTGCGTGGAAGCCTCGTGCGAATAAACGTCCGAACTCGAACGACTACGAACTCATACACTAACACGCGCTCATTCGTATTCGTTTACGCGCGCGCGTGTCGATGCATATGGTACGAATGCTCGTACGAACGAGAATGAGTGCGTACGCACTCGCACATTCATACACTGACACTCTCACGCGCTCGTTCGAACGACTCCGGCCAATGTGTTGGTACGCGTGCGGACCTTTATGTAATCAGGACGAAAGCCTCGCCTCCTGCGAGTCGGCCCGAGAGCAGGGACATTCAACTCGGACCATTTTTGGCCGACGAACGTTGCGGCCCACGTGAATTACGCAGACATTTCGACACGTGCTGCGCCGCGCGAACGTAAACGAGGACATTCGCAAGGACCTCGGACTAACCGCGGGAGCAACGTGGTGGACTCGTTACGTAAGTCCAATCTGCGAGATTTCGCTCGCCGCGCGAGAATTATCCAATTTTTACCACCGGTTGCTACCTAGTTGGAAAGACTGGTAAAAAGGATTGATAATGCGGAAAAAAAGAAAAGAAATTTCACACTCAGCGTAACTATGACTCAACCATTGTTTCGTTCATAGTCCTCCCGTCGAGCTCCACAGACTCCTCCGGGCTCAACCGACGGGAGGCTCGTAAACGGTTTTCACTCATCATCGTGTGAAATTTTGGGAACAGCGAAGTATGCCACGAGGTTTCGCCAGGTTTAGGGGACGTCGATGTTTCGAGGGGAGGGACTCGATTGGCGGAGCGCAAATGGTGGGAACGAGATGATAAAATTGTTGGCAGTGGCGGGATTCGAACTCGGGCACTTTTAGGTTAGGGAGTAGGTTCGTTCGCGCGCGTTAGTCAGCGCGGCTACAGTCCACGTCAGAGACTGTTTGAGGAGGGAGCGATATACGGTGTGCGTTGGGTAGTTACGAGTGTCGGTAAATCACGTTTACCGTCGCTGCCGGCCTATCCGCGAAACACTTTCGTCCATAAATCATCGCGCGGCCGAATTAACAACGTTGTCATTCGAGGGAAGCCGTAATGACGGACAGAGAAAGTAGCGTATGGGGAATATTAAGTCTGCTTCGTACAGTATGCTGGCTGCAATCTTAGACTTATAACAATTTTTTAAGGTGAAAATCAAAGGTTAACAATAATGTGTCAGCGTTAAAGCTTCGTAAATTAACACTTTGAGAAATATTTGATTAAGAGCCATTAATGATTTTAATGTCATAGTTTGAATATAATGGTTAGAACTGTATTTTATTTTTTTAGGGCTTATTTTGTTATAATCGGCACACGTGACTGCTAAAACTTTTTTTTTCAGATCCGTTCTAGATTTTTAGCGATTTACAGAAGCAGACCCTCATTACACATCGAGAGGCTCGACTTCACTTAAAAGCTTTTCGATCGTCAGTTCCCGACGGCCGAGCTGGAGGGTTTCCCTCCAGTGACGTACTTCTGCGTAGGCGTGAGAGGGACAGTGAGAGAAAGAGAGAGGGAAGAAAAGTCTCCAGAGCGGAGAAAACGAGCGCGGGGTTTCCGCGGCTTTATTAAATTTCGGCCACCGCGAACGGCCCGTAATTATTTGCCATTTCCCGCTGGCAGCCACCGGCACTAATTCGTTTTTCCGGTACCCCTTTTGCACGCCCCCACCCCCTCCCCTCATAATTAAGTAAAACAATTAGGTAAGGCGCGTTCTTCGGGCGTCGAGATGAAAATAATTGTCTTCCGTCCGCGAATTGAAACGAAAGCGCGACTTTCACCGTCAATTTTCCCGTCAATTTTCCTGTGAGTTCTTGTCGTCCGTCTCGCGATGTAACAGTATAATACGACGATACTGAAACGATTTGATTTTACCTGCTTCCGCGTAATTTCGCCTGACAGCTTTTGTTAACGCCCGTCACGGCCTAGGCGGAGGAACAATAGTTTGTGCCAATTAGTGCTAATTAGCGATTAGCGAGTCTGTCGTCGAGGAATGTTTCATTAAGACGTTCAGTACGGATATCGTGCGTTGTGAATTGGGGGTTCGAGAATTCTGTAATCAATTATTCGCCGGCAACGGGTGCCGCTAATTATGTGAGTAACAGTCTGTCGGAACGGCACTTTCTACAAGGCGAGAATTTTGAATTAAAGTTGAAAGTGTCGGACAAATTGGATCCGCAAGGAAGTAATCACGGCAATTATTTTACTGAACGTTACACTGTAATGTAAATCTTCCTTTAGGCAAAGTGGTGAGGAAGGTTTTGACGGTTTCCGTCGATCATATTTTCGCCGACTATGCGACTCTGGAAATCGGAGTCGACGGCGGCGGAACGTCATTCGACAAGAAACGCGAAAGTGCATTTCACGGTGCACTTGCGAATTTGCATTCCGTCGAATTTTCCACCCTATTCAGCGCCGCTCTCTCGATTTCCGAGGCAAACGGCCAAAAAGCGTTCGCTGACAATTCGAGCGTTCGATAAATGAGAGGTGCGCGACTAACCGCTCTCCCTTCCACAACATACAGAATCTGTAACGAATTTTTTTGACGCATCCTAACCCTCTATAAACCTATGTAACCGATCTATACATCCATACTTTTTGTTCATTTCAGTTCCTATCCTCAAAATAACATATTTCATACTCATTCTTTACTCTATTTCACCTCCTACCGCAAATGTATCATACCCTCTCAACTAATCGGCCTACAGAGGCTTAATTACTCTTCTATACTGATCTACACATCCACACTTTTCACTCATTTCAATTCCAATTCTCGAAATAATAGATATTTCATACTTATTCTTGACTAACAAGGTTTCTTGCTACATATCAACTCCGACCGTAAATGTATCATACCCTCTCAACAAATCGGCCTACAGAAGTTCAATTACTCTTCAAAAGACAAAGACTGACACGAGTTCGCAAGTGGCAAGTCGAAAAAAAGAAGGAAAAGCAAGTCCCGCCTCATTCGTCTCGGTCGCGCGCGTTTAAAGCCTCTGACGCGTAATTTTGCCGAGGCGACCGCCTCGTAAATCAGCGACTAATGCGGCGTGCGACAATGCGCCGGCAAACTCGATTGATACGGACAAATCTCGTTAGTAAGTGCTGGCCATTTCACGCCACTGATTTCTACGTGCTTCGTGCACGAGTAAACAACTGATATACACGTTTTGCCGGCCGGCCGCGACATCGTTCACCCGGCGCGGTCGCATTAACGTATTGACTGCCGGCGTCGGCCATATGTAGCCGACGCCGTGCGCTATGTCAAGGGCGGGGTACGGGTCTATTTTCATCGAGAATTATTCTCTATCCACGGGCTACCCACCGCGACGCGTGGGGCGGAGACCGATTGTCACGTAAAACGATGAAAATCGAACGTTCTCCACGGTTCTCCTTGCTTACGGTTGTCTCGTCAAAAATGTTGCGGAATGGATTGGTTGTACTGTCATGTAGAGGGATAATTTGACTGTTATTTTGAAAGTGGTGTAAGTCGATGTTTAAAAAAAATTAGATATATCATTTATGATTAACGGGATGTAAACGGTTGATTTATATGATATTTAATTTATTTTTAAATGAACACACCACTTTCAAAATAAACGGGCCAATTGCCCTGAAGAATGTCATGTAGGTATGAAACAGACAACGAATTTCGAATTTCTGGCTAGTCTATTGGTGACGTCTATTTTCTTTTGCTGCGTTTCATGTCTTTTATATATTACTTTCAACGATTTTAAATTAACTGGACGCATAATTGGATATGAATCATAAGTGTCCAAGCTCGCACGAGTGGCTAAGAATATTTTGACGTTAGCAGGAGCGTAAGCGCGTAAGCCCATAAGCGCGACGTGCAGCAACGTATGGCCTTGATAAATCCCGGGAACGGCGTCATAAATGACGTTTTATCTCTAAATCGCCCTAATGCGACAGATGTTAGAGCGCGCTTAGCCGCGCACTTCTCCCTTATCACTTATCAGGCTCAAGGCCCACAAAGACTGGTTCTCGCGCCGTGCTAGGATCCTCCAACTTGTTTCCTTTCCACTTGCCTCAACTTCATACTTTCGACCTTCCACCTTTCCAGATACGTCCCTGATGCACTACTCCCCCCTTCCCCAAACCATCCGAAAAATGTTGGTTCGGGAGAAATAAAGCACACGTGGTTTAAATCGTATAAGAACAATGTATTTTCTTTTAAAACTCCTTAACACGTAAACGCCACCAAACGCTGTCTCCTGTTTTTATTTATTTCTGTCCTAATCTCCGTCTCACACTTCCTCTATATTTCTCTCACACGTCCTTGCTCTTTTCTCTTAATAACACATCTGTTTATTTATGACTTATCTGTCTACTGTCTACTGTTTTCTCCTTTTAGTTACGCTTCTCCCAACCTATCGATCACCCGATCGATCCGTAAGTACACTATTATCCTCTAACAAAAAATGCAGCCGACAAATCACTCCTCATAATTCACACACTCCTCTCGCAGCAATCACCGCCCCTAAATCCCGGAATGTCAGACCAGACAGACTCCAGAGCCTACATTAATCTCCTGACCACCCGTTGACTCACATCAACGATTTCCACCTTCGAAACCTTCGACTCCGAGTCAAAGTCAGTCGCGCGCTCGGGCGGCCAATGGAGATTTATACCCGGCGGCGGAAGTAAATCGGCTTAGCGTCCAGGATCCGACTGGGGAATTCGATAAACTGTCTCCTCGGGAGTGATAAAGCGAGCTGGAACAGAAGCCGAACGAGATAACGGCCACTTTCCGCGCGTGCCACGCGATCGGACGGATTAACACGTTCGCGGGCCGATAATTGATCGAATCCATCGGGCGCGATGGGGCGATCGGGAAAAAGGAAGGAAAAGAAAGGAGAAGGAAGGGGAGGGAAGGGGAGGGAGGCGAAGAGGAACTGGCACGCGATCGGATGTTGATTAATGGCGCCGATTGAGAGGCCGCGATCGCGAGGCCACTATCGAAGCCTGTGTATCATTCCGAACCGCGGGCCGATCTGCATGTCGCCCGATAGGCCGTGAATTAGGAGAGACTGCGAGCGATAATCGACGCGAAACGAAACGTCGGATAATAACGGACAATTCGATCGTACTTAACAATAAAAAGACAGGATGGTGTCATTTTGAAACACATAATTATTTATGAGCGAAAATGAAAGCTTCGGGCAAAGCGGGTAAGCACTACAAACGAGAAATATATTATCACGTATCAATCTTCTTTAGAACTAATGTTGAGATCTTAAATATATATCTAACCATTTAAAAAAAAATAACACTTTTTAAGTTCTGACCGTTAATCGTGATTATCACGAATTCTTAACACATGTCAGTGTTCCTATCGCGACCTTATATCAACGAAGTGCGATGGCGAGGGTGGCGCTCGACAAGGAATTAAATTCAATTATTTCGATCGGCAGAACGCGCCTACGCCGTAGATTACTCTCGATCCCGGGGACTTAATCAAAGTTTCGCGTTTCTCTCATTATCGTCGGTAGCCCGTTTAACGCGCGAGGCTCGCCTTAAAGCGTGATGGCCTAAGGCCGACGCCGAGATTTCCCCTTAATTGGTCGCCGCACTCTCTTTGAACACATTAGAGACGAGCCAGTCCCCCCCCCCCCTCCACCCTCGGGCATTTGAATCGCGCATAATTAAAGTTCCGCGAACGGTGCGGACGCTTGCGCAACGTCGCGAGGAGCAGGCATTAAATTGGAAAATTATCATAATCGTCGGACCATCCACGAAATGTCCCTCCCGCGAGGCTAATAAATATTATTCCGAAACGTAACCGTTCCTTATCGTCTGATAAAGGTCCTAATGGACGGCCGATTATTTTCCTACCCTCCGTTGGAGAGCTGGAACTCGTTAGAGTCTGCCGAGAGTTTTGATTGAGCGAGAAAATATCCCACCTGAGCAGTCATTGGTTTAGAAGTGAAAGTCTTGGATCGCGCGCGCGCGCGCGACATTATCCGCAATTTTTGTCGAAGCTTCCGCGAGCGAGAGAGAACCGCCTATGAACTCCGGGCTCCTTGCCTTATAATCATCGGTATATTTCGCGACAGGGGCGACCTTTCACTTCGATGAATATTCAAACGATCCGCATCCTCGAGGTAACTCGGCGTTAAAACGGATTTTGGCGAGAGCGATGAGCTAAATGCAAGAATCGTACGTCGAAATGTCAGAGGAATCGTGGTCAATACGAATGCAACTTATATCATGAATTCATTGGCTGTCAACGCGAACATAGTCATTTTTTTAGTACTATGCGGACTCAGTATACATTACTCAACAGATAGCATACCGGTATAAACAATATTTTCTTATAATCATACTGTGTTTTACACTGTACTATTGAGAGACAAAAGAAAACGGAAAAGTTTGGTCCTAGATCCACTGACGGACTCATCAGCAGGGCTTATGTCAGTGGATCCTGCCGTAAAGGAACATTTCATATTTTGTATTTTCTTATCAGAAATGATTAGAAGTACCTCCCAAAAAAATAAAATTCAAGCAGCTCTGTTCCTACAAATTCACTTTGCAAGCACAGACGAGACCGACCGCAAAAATTTGAACATTCTCGCAAACACGAGGAGCGCGGAAGAGAAACAGGCTCTCAAACGATTCCGCACGTGCCCAGCTATGTTCACGACTGACGTCTATCGACAATGTACACTGTCGAAATTGAGCGACATCGACGTCGGAAGTCCGACGCGTCCGTACGCCGTAACGTCAATTTCAATTAAGCGCAGCTCGCGACCGCGAAAAAGCGAAAGGTTCGATAGAATCGAACAAGTACAAATTGTGGTTTAGTCAGTAAGGAATCTGACATACGCTGGCCTCCCCTCAAACAAGCCAAAAGTCTTGTAAAAATGTCCTTGACGCGTAAAAAAAATACAAATTGCGGTACTGTGTGTAATTGTATAAAAAACAAAGAACACAAAAAATTGTATATAAAAAAAAAATTGTGTAAATGCTAACTGGGATAAGAGTCGAGGCCGCATCAATTACCGCCGACAGCATTGAGACAGAGTATCGTACATGGCGCACTCCTTCGCACTCAAAGTGGCTGAAGCTGCTGAACGAGAGGCCGTAATTATCGGGCTTTCGGTTGGCGGACGCGATTTATGCGTTTCTTCGGTCGGTTACGCGTTATTACACGCCAATCCGACTTGGCCAGCTTCACCTTCCTCGGATGGAAACTAACGCATCCAGACACTTTGCGCACTTCGTTGGCGTAAATCTCGAGCTTTCGAGTGTACTCCGAAGTGCAATCAGGAAAAGGGCTGGCAGATTGAAACGTTTGCAGGCCTCGTTGATCGCGGAAGCTGGCTTGGTTTGACGTGGGAGAACAGCTTTTGTAATATTTCCCTGCCGTTTGTTCTTGGCTTACTTTTGCGGAGAATAAATGCTTACTTCGCGATGCTTTGAGCGCCGACAATTTCGTAGTGAACTAGGAAGTCGCTGGCTGAAGTCGCGGTTGAGGTATACGGGGTGCGACGAGAAAGATGGAGATCGATGACTCATGGTTTATAGTGTTTTTCATTTGGTGCCTTGGGCACGTCACTGTGTAAGCTATTATGTTAAATGGAATTAACAGAAGATGATTTTAATCATTTATTTATTTACGTGGCAAGCGATGTAATGCAAAATTGACAAATCAGTTAAATTCGAGTTTTTTACTTGGTCCACTCATAACATTGATTTGAGTCAAATGTTGAAGAAGGGTGCGTATAAACGAATGAAACATCACGGCGTTTGCAAGAATTAAATACTTTACCCGCGAGTGGTGAAGAATCTAAATCGAGACAGTGGAAAAAAGAAAAGCGAACAATTCCCGACGCACCCTGTATATTCGAGAACGAGAGAGCTGGCCGACAGAGCGTGAGAAAGGTAGCGAAGAGTCGGCGGGCGCGAGTGTCGAGTCGGAATGGGACAAAACTCGTTAAGGCCAACGTGCCGCGATGTTAAAAGCCTTCGATCGTCCGCTGTCAATTAAAAGGCAACCTCTCCCCGTTATGAAGGCATACATATGCCCTCGAGCAGGGAACAGGAGCTTACAACGATTCCCAACGATTCCCAACAATTCCCAAAGGTTTCCAACGATGTCGAACGATTTCCAACAATTCCGAACGATTCCGCGTTCCTCAAACGCATCAAAACGACTCTACCGTAAACACGCACCATCGCCATTAAAGCACCGATATGAAACTATAAAATTGATCGCCGCCAATTACTCGAACCGCCTCTGCCGAGCGTGAAAATGCATAACCTCTGGCCGACTCTCCCGGAAAAAAAAGTGGTATACGGCAAACGTTCGACGCCCCTGGCAACGCTCACGTGCGTGAAAAGAGCGCGTGCTGGGTGAATGCGCGCGCGCGCGCACGCACGCATGATAGACTGTCTCTGTTCCGGACGCGTGCGACGAGTATGAAAGGGTTTGCGGGGGTCAGCCATCGTTCGGGGTGCATTGACAAAACTGCCCGCTGCTTTGAAATGCGCTGGAAACCTGCTGGAAGCGTACCTGCACGCTCCAACATGCTTCGAAACGCTCCGACAGCATCGAACATGGCCCCATGTAAAAGCCTATCCAGCCTCCGGCGGAAAGCAACTAATTATTCCGCGGCCGAAAACGATGCTCGATACGGATCGCTCGCTCGTGAAAATTCCGAGCTGATAATTTGCCTCGTTGGTCGGCCATCATGTTCCGCAACGAGCGTCGATGTAACGGCTCGAATTTCCGTGCGCTATTCCCGAAATAATAAGCGCGTGCGTTTCGCATGTTCGGCTCATGGTGTTACGCGGGCGTGCGAGGTAAATATAATATCGGCTCGCGAAGGATAAATATGAACGATTGTGGTCGAGCGAAATTTATAGGCTCGGTGCTGTGCGAATCGTGTGAAGTTATTACATATCGAATTAAGATTTAAAGAGAGCAGTGACCGCAAGTGGAGAGAAGGAAGAAGAGTGGGGAGTAGGCAAGTTGCGATAGAGATATGTAAGCGTGAAAGATGAATATTACAGAGTGTAAGATATTGAAATTGATAAAAGGACCCGTGTTAAGTACTGAGAAAATGTAATTCGATCCAACGGATGTCCTCTCCCTCACGAGGCGGACGTGGAAGTCCAGCGGTCCGCCGTAAAGCGATATAGGTAGAAATTGCGTTGTTACTTATTCAATTCCGCGTCGAGCGCGCCGCGCAGCTCGCGCACGGTTTCGTTAACGAATATCAGAGTGCGCTGGCTCAAGGCCGATGATGAGGGACGAGCTGCGGGGTCAAAGGTTCGCTGCGAATGCTGAGATGGATTGCGGAACGGCGCCGAGTGACATTAATTGGCCGGAAGTGCGAAGATGCGGACGCTGACCAAAGGTGGAGGCGATGCAAAAGTAATGATCGGCCGGCTTGATCTCATTCCAGCCGAGAGACTCTCGACTACTTGACTACGCTCAAGCGAATAAAAAGCGAAACGATTAACCGTGGCAATTCCCGCGGAATCGCATAATTTAGCGGAGGCGGTGGAAAAAAACATGCAATTTGCGATGAAGTGCGACGTCACGACGCTTCGCTGCTTAATTGGCGTGGGAGGGTGAGTATGGTTCGTGGATGGACTCTAAACTGTCCTAGGGGTAGCTTAGGGTACCAGCTCTGTTCCTATTAACTTCCGGAACCATCAAAAGATCAACGTCGAATTTATCGAACAAGAAAAACCGATCTTATAATTTACATTTTATTTTTTTGATGTTACTTATCATCCAGTATATTCTTCAACAATCCGAACGTTATCTGTAACGTACATAAATTGACATTTCTTGACCAAGGATGCGTACAGTGAGCCTTTACACGTTTCCCGAAGAAAACTAATGACAGTTTTCTAATTCCGCTCGCTTTCCCTTGAACTTTCCGCGGTAAAAGGGAATAGGAAGCTCATAATGCCACGCGCTCACCGAAGCAAACTGATTATTGACATTAGCGCGTGCCCACGCGACTGCGTAATTTTTCATGAATAAAAGGCGGGCGGGCACGCTACAGGGCGTTTCAGGTAGCGCGGCCGACGAAATCGTTTCACGGGACGCTATGATAACGTTTGGATCGCGTGCCGGCTCCATTCTTCGGAACGTGCGAGCTCGAACACGAGTCACCTTATCACTCGAGTTAAGACCGAACAATCTGGCCTACTGATTAGAGGCGGATTATCCTGCATGCGCTCCGATTAAGGGCGGAACGGACTGCCCTATCATTCGATCGATCCTTCCAACTTTTCGCTCCGCTACCTTACCTGAAATTCTGAGGCTCGAGACTGGACTCTGTTTTGCGAAAACATTATCGAGTCTCGAGCCGGCGGCTCGCGGTTTCGATATTGAAGAGAGGAGAAAAAGGAGAGGGACGAATCAAATGAAAAAAGTTGTTCGCTGGCAAACTCGTGAGAGGGAGAGAAGGATGGAGATAGAGTCCTGGCAGAGTATCGAGAAAGGCGAGGAAGGTGAGGAAGGCGAGGAACTCTCGTCAGAAGCGGCGCGATGAAAGTTAATAAAAGCGAAAAAACCAATGTTATTCTGACGAAGGAAGACCGAGAAGGAGACAGAGAAGGACGTCAATAGAGCCACTTCTGGATTGATTAAAAAAGTGTGCCGAGCAGATCGAAAGGATATTTCGCTGATAACGACTTGACGGATGAAGAGAAGACTGTGGGCGAGAGCGAGGGCGGGAAAAAGTTTGTTTAAAACCTCTTCCCAGCAGGGACGAGTGCCGAAGGTTGTCGGGGGTTGTCGGGGGTTGTCGGAGGTAGCCGGGGGTTGGTGGAGGTTGGAAGGGGCTGAGGGCGTGAGACAAATTGAATTAAGTTGCGCCCAGAAGGCACCGGCTAACAATCCCGTCGCGGATTTGCCGGAAGTTCGCTCGGCGGAGTTCGCGACTTAACTACTTTGCCGCCAATTTCCAGCCGACTGCCGGCCCGGGACAATTGAACTTTACGCTTGCGGCCGCCAGTTGGCAAACGAACGGCTGCCCATTGGAACGCGGCGGCTCCGGACATGTGATACGTATCGGTAATACGTCGAAACTCGTGTCAAGAGTACATTTTAATTTTAGTTTCGTTTTATCACCCTCTAATACAATGTACATGAATAGAGAATTTAACATTCTGTATTTGAATGGAACTAGCGAAATCACTCGAGATATTTGAAGCAGATGACTGGCATTTCTACCGACGGTGTAAGCACTTTCGAAACGAGTCGTTTGAATCTTCGAATTTAACCTACATACGGCAGCCTAACTTCGAGTGAAACTGCATGGCACTAGCACTTTATGAGAAACTACTGACGAGTGTTCGATGCGATAAGTCGATGTGCTGGGCTCGGAGCTTATCGCGAAACGATTATCGTCGACCTCGAGCGAGACTTCCGGCATCGGTTTTGCGGGGAAGCGTTGCGTTAGCGAGTCTCGGCCAAAGGGTGGAAGCTGGTCGGGGGGTGTAGGTACGGATAGGCAGAGAGTAGGGGATGAAATTAACGGCGTAAACATCCCCCACGGACAGCCTCTGCCTACGTGGGGTAGATACCGTTCTGATTTCGTTTACGGTCCATTAATGCCCTTTGTGCACACCCCTTGCGAACTCACCCCTACGCCCCGCCGTCGATAACCGCCGACCGACTCCACCGAATTTTCCAAAATAGCTCAGGTGGTGTATAAAAGAAGACCGTGAACAATGATGTTGATGACGCACTAAACTCAGCTGACTGTCAGGAAATAACTAACAGCATCCTAACAACCCCCACCCCGTAGGCGTTGACGCAAAGTGCGACGTTGTAAATGTTTGGGAAAAATCTTCGATGAAAATCTAAAATCAGCTTCTATTATAGCGCGGACGCCTTCGATGGACCTGAAATGTATGGAGATTGATCGAATCGGGGGCAATGGGGCGGGATTCGATTTGGCACAACAGGACGCCCGATTTATCCAACGCACCCCCATCCCCTCATTCTCCACCCTCGATGAGCTAACGAATGCAAAATTTATCGGCCCTCGTAATGAGAGGAGGTTAATTACCGAAGCGGCTCGTTATTGGGACAGTCGGCAGTTAAATGACAGCGCCACTGACAGTTTCATTCGACTCATTCAAGTTGGAACACTGGTATGGCTGACACTGATCTATAAAACATGATTTGTACGCATTTCGTGTGCGATTCGAACAAACGAATGCCAGCGAATATTTTCAGACGGAGTTACTTCTGTTTCGACGAATGTTTCTGGCCGTTCGACGTTGCATGTGAATAGAGTCGATGAAAGGGGAGGAAGGTGGAACGATGGAGACGGATGCCGCGGAAATCAGGATGAGGACATCCTGCATGGGAAAGGTACAAGGAAGGTAATGCAATTGTTTCGCGTCGTCGGCGTCTCGTTCTCAGACGACCATCCTTTCTATCCGTGAAAGGAATACGATCGAGTCGTCGATCAAAGACAGAATCCTCAACTCGTTCAAAAGTTTGTCCTTCCCCCCTAACCCTGATCCCAAATATTTCGACCGTATCGTCAGCGACTCGCCAAACAGCGAACCGCAGATCGAGAATCACGAAATGCGAAGGGGAGTTGGCTTCCGACATTTTTTTTCCTGCAACACTTTCTTCACTTTACATTACTTTTCCCTCAACTACTCCCACTTTCGCTCTACGATTTTCGTATCGGACCTGATCTTCCTCCCGTTCTGACTTTTTATCGCACATGCCTCTTTACTGCCGAGCCGTACGCACACACTCGCGCACGGACACAATGGCCGCGCTCGGATCGCACATGTACACGCCGCCGTGTTCGTAAAACGCGGAAAATACGGAAGTTCGAGACTCGCGCGAAAGCTCGTCCGGATTATTACGAAGCTCGCCGAATGCGGCGATGAATTCCCGGCATTCCCACGGGGAGAAGCGGAGCTGCTTTTCGAGCCCGATTCCCGGCCGGAATTTTACGGGCCGGAAGCTCGATTCTTCGGGCCGATTCCGTCGATTTTAACGTGACGATTACGACCGACGGGAAAAATCGAGTTTTTCACACGTAAATTCATTAGACTCAACTATACGACATCTATCTACAATGTTTTTCTATGTTAACCCATTATCCGCCAATGTCCCATTTTTGCGACACAGTTTCAAATTGTTTTCTTTTAATCACTGCAACTTCTGAATTCAAACTTAATTTCATTTTTTCTTTTTGTATTTTTGTGTCACGGCGGGTAATGGGTTAAAGTTATACTTAAATGTAGATATACATAAACCCTGACGATTTAGAAATCATATGACACGCTTCTTGACCCATAATCATTTGTCATTAACTAACAAAATTGCTCATACCAGCCAACTATCTCGACACACCAACTCAAATTCTCAATAAAAAAAATTGCAAAAGAACATAAAACCGTGTATACGTTTACCCTCGCCAACTCCACCCTACAGCCTCAACGAAAATTCAGGCGCGCCATTAGACTAAGTAACGACGAACGGAAAGCACATCTCACAAATTCCACCATATCAACACCGCACTAATCTTCACCTAATCACTGAGCCGAGCCACGGCACTGATTACGAAAAACATAGTCCTCCCGCGTAGCACTCGCGGAAGCCATCGCTCAACATCCCGCTGTCAAAACAGATCCGAGTACAAAATTTTGGCGGGCTGTCCGAGCCACGTGTCCGCCTCGCGGCCGCGAGCGAGAGTGGGAAACTGACGCGGGAACTTTATAATTGTCGGCCGATAGGCGAAGGCGCGCGCTGAAACGCTCTGTACCGACTATTTCCAGAGACTCGGCGGCACAGGAAGTGATGGAAGAATGAGGGGGGAGGGGGGGTGGTGTGCAAGGGACAGCGAGCTGGCTACTGGTGTGCAAAAACACATCGGCGTACACTTGTGTGTGTTTCTCCACGTAACGTAAACGACAATGGCCGGTAGAAAGTGTGAGAAGCGGTAAGAATGTGTGCGAAAGTACGATAACGCGTGAAAAATGCAGAAATATGCGTGTCTTCCGAGCATGTGTGAGCCTGCGATAGGCGGCCGTGTGGGTGAGGGACGAGGGGGACGATGGACGCCGATAAGGAGGGACGGTGGGGGTAGGCAAGGTGTGTCGAACGATTTCGTAAGTGTGAGTGTCTATTTCTGTATAAGAGTGCAATACAAGCTTTATGTAATAAGCGTTCGACGAAGAGGGGAACCGCAAGCGTGTGCGTGCGACGCTATTTCTGTGTAACGAGGCTTTATGTAATGATCGACGCTCCGGAGGAGGGAAATTATGTGTATCGGAGGAGGGGGGGAGAGGAGAGTGAAGAAAGGTGCGAGCGAAGGCGGCAGTTTCTGCGAACGGGTGGGAAGCGACGGCCGCCGAAAAAGGGAGGAACAAAACGCGGAACGGGAGGACGAGGAGGAGGATGAGGAGACTTGGGAGGAGGGGAGGAGACTTGGAAGGAGGGAAACGCAAGGGACAAGAGCAAAGTAGACGCTGGGTAGAAAGAAGGACACACTCGAGGCACAAAGACAAGGCACCTGTACGCTGCATGGAACGTGTTGCATAGTATACGTCTGTGTAGGTTGCACGGACTGGCGGCCGGTAAAAACAGGGGTGGACTCGAGAATTACAGGGCAGCTTATGTGTATGTCTATGTCCATGTCTATGTATGCGTATGTGTGCGCGTGAAAGGGTGAGAGTAGAGGCATCGGGTTGGAAAATACGCTCGTCATAGGACGCGTTTGTGCAACAGCGACCATTCGACGTACGCCGCTGGCACGTATATGTATGTCACACGCACACACCTGTGCCCCGCTCGCAACCGACTTGAACGCACACACCGCACGTACCTCGAAGCTCCCGGTACACCTACCATTTTCCTGCTTTAATTCAAGACAAAGCATTCATGACTCGGGCGCCGTTTCGTTTGGAGCGCCTCTGCGAAGTTAACTTTCCCAACATTTTCCGCATATATTTCGTTCGCGTTCGAGCTCGATTTCGGAATTCGTTTCGAACCTTTTGTCCGTTCGGCTCTCCGAGGCGAAGGCGAGCGTTGTGGGCCGAGCACGCTGCGATAAGCGGCTCGTTCGTACGGGTTACATATTAAGGTCGATTAACCGTCGCGTTACGTAACGCGACGTAAGGCGACGTAACGCCGCGTCTTGTGCAATCGCGAGCCATCGGACGGCTACCCAACTGAAAATTCCTGCGCATCCCGCAACGTGTCCTGCTCGCCATCCGCCGACCGATTCTCGAACCACGAAATGTCTGTTCTCATAAATATTCATCAAATTCGAAGGCAAAAGAATACTGTTTGGCGAGGGGACAAAAAAATTGCAGTAACGCGGCGCCAATAACTGGCGTTATAAATCTTGGCCTGATCGATAATGTATGCGACGGCGAAATGAGAAATTGTTGCGAGAAAAATCTTTGCAGGGCCTGAGATGCATCGGCGGCGGAAAGAAACGGACAATGTCATTTCCGGTCGTTAAGGAGGATTGACAGCCCTCGTCGCGGAGGATGCGGCCAACGTCGCTCGCATTGGAAATTTATGAGGTCGATTAAATGTTCCTCTTCGCGTCGAAGACCGGGATGGGCAGGGGGTGGGAGGGGGGTGGATCGGAAGGCTCGCGTAATTCACGCCATATCGATCGGAATAATGAATAGGAGGTGCACCGACCGACCCCGCGGGGGCGGATATTTTTTATCTGATAAATTACAATCACGGCCGCCGTATCGGCTACGCGGACGGTTACAAAAAGAGTGCGAGCCGAAAGGGAACGTATATTGCACATTTGTTTCCAGCGATGTAACGGAGCGTGTTTTTTAATTCGCCGCACCGCCGCCGCCGCCATTACATCAAATCTGTGCCGCGGGTTAAGCCCCGGATATGTGGATTTAATTTCTTCATTCCCCTTTTCCGGTTTATCGAGGTGTTTTTTCATTCAGTTAACAGAATCGAAAATAGAGAGGGAATTGATGAGAAAGAAGAGAATGAATCCCAGGCTCCCATTTTACTATTCGATTATGAAAGTAATCGAAGAATATACAAGTGCATCGAAACAGTAAGCGATGCGGTAGGTTAAGGTAGGATAAGGCTGTTCTTGTAAGAGGGTGGTGTATAAGTTGTGAACCTGAAAGGGAATGCAAAATACATTATGTATATATATAAGTGCATCGATGTAACGTAATCAGGTTCGATAACGCGCCAGTCGCAATCGTCGGCTTTAACTATTATATACGCCGCTGGCCGTTAACTTTCGTCAGAGTCCCTATCGATTGTATCGGCCTGCCTTCGATACAGGTTACTCTCGCCGGCCTATCGCGGGCAAATATTCTCGTCCTATCGTTTTTACGGCGCCCGCCGGCCAGGCCTGCCAACACTCTGCCCAGGACGGTTCGGACCAAAGGCCGCGGAAGAACTTTAAAGCCAGTCTCTCTGCAAACTTTCAACGTTCGCAAACGTTCCTCGATCAGTCATCACCATCCAGAAAGGCCACGATTTGAGCTGTGGCTCCATGATACATGAGTGACACACGCATAAAGCTCAACATATAAATATGCGAGACCGTGGATAAATAACGCAATAAATATCGGGTACGAAAGGAAGAGTGTATTGTTGCGTATGCAACTTTTATCCCTGCGTGTACCTAAGTCGTCGCGGTATCTGTCGTAAGATCGAAGAGCAGAGAATCAGGGTGGGAGGGAGGAGGAGGAAGAGGAGAGGTAAGCAGGAAAGAAGGAGAGGAAGAAAAAGAAGCGGAGAGCGAGACGCGTTCGCGACTCGAATGTTAAGCGACGAACATGGGACGCGAGATCGACGACGATCATGGACGGGAGGTGGAGGGGGTAGATTTTACGAAACTGTGGAACGAATTTTGCGGGAGCCGAACTGGCCGGCCGAATCGAGCCGTCGATGCGCGAATTTCGACGAGTGTCCGCGGAAAGCGCAGAAATTAATGTCGCTCGACGATTCGCAGAGAACGAGCTGACATCCTCGTTTGCAGAGAGAGACTCGATATTTTCCGAACGTCCTTGCACCCCTGCAACTAAATTTTCATTCCCGTACCGTGAAACCGCTCCCCGCGCGCGGCGAACTTCGTTTTCCGGCCATAAGAGCTGTTACGGCTAACTCGGTAGAATTACCGGCTGATTCGATAACTGTTTCCATCCGGTATTTCTTTCGAAAGCTGAACAAGACTCTCTTCTCTTGGAATTTTCTATTCGGTTTTTTTGTTGACTGCAGTCGATTTGTAGGGGTGCTTCTTTCAGTCGGGAGAGGGGTAGAAATTAGAGGCGACCATCGATTCTCGCCGGCAGCCCGCAGATCGGCGGTTTCGTTTCTAGAGGCTAGGTGGGCAGGGAAAAAAGCGGGAAAGGGAGGGGGGGTGGAAATAGAAAATTCGCGCGCTCTAATCTCGCGAATGGCGGCAACTGCGATCGCGTCGACGCCTTTTGTCCCGGTCCATTGTTCGCGCGACACAATGTGCCGCGATGCATGTCGCCGTAATACGCGGCGGGTAAAGTGCGCGGGAAAAAAATTTGTGACCAACCCCCTGTGTCGAACACGCGAGAGGGTAAATAATCCGGCGAACAGGGTATTTGCTCGAATGATGAATTCCGAGCGCATCATCTAGAATTATAGTATTTTTCATCCACCGAACGGTACTCGCTTAGGATCAACTCGATTTAAAAATCATCCTCATAAACAATTCTGCCGTGAAATTATACACATATAAATCGTGAACCATGTAGAATAATTATCTCATCCATTCAGCCGATAGAACGTGTTTATCGAACCTTCAGGTTCGCTCCCACGGAAGCCGGGTTGAAATACCTATATTTCTTCGACACATTACCCCGTTTCTAATTCTAAGCTCGCCGAGCGAGTGGGTGGGGGAGTCGAGAGGGGGGTGCGAGAGTGGCGCATATAAAAGCATAATTACCCGCGCGTTGGCCAGGAGCGTTCGCGAACGTCAAACTCGGTAGTCCGCATTAAGCGTAAACTCCTCGCGGCCTCGGCCCGCCGGGCATTGTCGTGCATAATGCAAAAACGGTTTTGCGACCGGTTATACCAGTTCGGTAGTTAAAAGGGCTTGACGGTACATGCGATCATACGTTACGGTTAAACGTGATAAATAAGTGTCTTTGCTCGGCTCGCCGTGGCCGCCGCTTCTCGCCGAACGGAATCGAGAACACGATTTACAACCTCTTACACGAACATCATAACACGTAATAAAATAAATCCGCTCCGAGCGGCCGTACGACGCGCCTGGGGAGGGGGGGATTAATCTCGCCGCGCAGTGGGCCAGAAAAAACGACCTCTCGGGATCTTGAAGGGAACACTCGAGAGGACAGTTTGTCCATCGCCGAGGGCCACTTCCGCTTTAGTGGGAACGGAGAAGAGTCGAATAAAGACATTCGTATGAAGTTGTATGTATTGAATTAAAGTTTGAAGAGAGTAGTGACGGCCACAGGTGGGGAGAACAAAGAAAAATGGAAAGAGCGCGTAGAGAAAGACGAGTTCTGGTAGAGACATGTAAATTGAAATATGCATATCATAGAGTGTAAGATATTGAAATGAATGGACCAGTATTAAGTAGATAGAAATTGCAATTCGATCCAATGGATATACTCTCCCTCACAATTCCGACATTATTGTATTATATGTATATACTTATATATCGTTATATCCAAAAATGAGTTAATTAATCAGTTTTATAGATTATATGCATATATGTTTAACTATTTTAGTACCATATTACCATAATAATGGAAATGTATTTTTATTTGTTGTCAATGGCGGGTAAAGCTTTAATAAAATATTACTATTATGACGTTCGCCATTCGGCCAAATCCGTAACCACCCAAAAACGTTCATCCCGAAGTTCACAGAATATCGTCCGATTGTCAGACGTGCGAAGTCTGAGGATCAGCTCGCCTCACAGGACGATTCCGCGGCACCGGAAGCCGACATAGCGATCCGCCGAGATTCCCGCGATGAGAATCAATTGAACGGCTCGCGATCAGCCCGGGGGGAGGGGGGGGGGGGATAACGAAGTAGTTTCCTGGGATTCGCGCCCGAGCATAATTACTCGCCCGAGGTCCGTACATTGTTATTGTCGTGCGGCAGAGTCTGAGGATCCTCTTCCTCCGCCGGGATTTGGTCCCGCTGAATGGATTCCGCTTTTGCCGGGGTATACTCCTTGTCGCCGGGATGAAAGGGACGGAACCGCAGGGGCTGAGAGTGGTGGGAAGGGAGGGGGTGGACAAAGGGAAGAGGAAAGCGAGATACGCGGAGGCAAAGGGCGAATTAAAGACAGAGGTTACGCGCGCGCTGTCTAATGCGCAGGAGAGGGAGGGGGAGAAAAATGATTAAGAGGCGAACGGCGATAAAAAGAGCAACGAATCGTGAGAGGGGGCGGGTAACGATGGGGTGGGGAACATGGCGCAAAAAGCCACGGGGGAGAAACTCGTCGAGAGAGAGAGAGAGAGAGAGAGAGAGAGACTGACAGAGACAGAGAGAGAAGGAGAGAGAAAGAGAGAGGGAGAGAGAGAGAGAGAGAGAGGGGGAGTAGAGCTGCCGGCAGGTTTAATAAGTCGAATGGCGCTACCGCCGCTTTGAGACAGTCTCGTGCAAAGTTAATTGGAGCACCGGTTGAGCTCGTCGATGAACTCGCGAAAACTTAATCCCGGATCAGGAAATAACCCGGTTCCGTCGGATCGCGTTTTCAGCGACGGACAATCCTACGCAACGCGCCTCGTAACTATTCAATTATGTACTTCGAATTACAAGAGATTTCGCGCTGACGATCGGTGGAATTCAATGTTCTCCGAAAAAATCGGATCGCAGACGTCCGCTGGCTTTTTTTTTTAGTATCGACGAGACGATGTTACGTTTTGACCGTCGAAGAGGCGTGCTCGATATTTTTGCGCGGCCAAAAAAAAAAAAAAGAAGAGCGAGCCGCCTGTGCAGAGATTCCGCAAGATTTCCCTCGTGGTACACTCCGAGCCAGGAATACTTTGACGCGGCTCGAGTATGAAATATTCAAATGGAAAACGTTACGCGTTCCGTGTCCTCCGATTTATCGCGGCTTTTCGCTCGGCGCGTCGAGGCGGAAAGAGCGCATTTACGATTTCTCCATAATTTAGAGAGCGGCTACACCCACTCACGGGCCTTTCAACGCATTTCGAAGATTGCACTCTCTCGCGACCGAATCTTCAGACACGGAGCACGTCTTGCTTTTTCAAGAAAAATACCGAACTGTCAGCGGTCTAGGATGACAGGCACGGAGTATGGAGTGTCAATCGAATCTTCGGACCGAATCAGGCCGAAGTCGGTTGAGTCGTTGGATTCGCCGGTCAAAAATGACCGGCCATCGTTCGGAAAGTTTGGGTAAGGATCGTTCGTGTTCGATTCGCCGGTCAGAAATGACCGACCACCGTTCGGAGAGTATGGGTAAGGATCCTTCGCGTTCGATTCGCCGGTCAGAAATGACCGACCACCGTTCGGAGAGTTTCGGTAAGGATCCATCGCGTTCGATTTACGGCGGACGACACGCGATCTGTATAAAATCGAAACGCGAGCGTTGGATACTAGGCAACGGAGCACTCCTCGGCGTTTACGTGCCACTTTGGCGCTCGCGTGTGCAAGCTGTGCGCGAGTGCGGTGCGCGCGTCATAAATTATGGAGGAGAGCAGCAAAACGTTTCGACGCCGTTCGACCCGCGCTCCTAAAACCGAGCACAGTATTTTTTTCGGTTTACCGAATATCGGCGTTGTTCCACTTCCGGTGACCAACCCCCTCCACCCTCCTCTGTTCTCCCGGGCCTCGCCGTATCGAGCGCCTTTGACGAATGTTGGAACATTTCGCGAGAGTGCCGCGAGCGCAATTTATCGTTCCTGCGCAAAACTTTTGTGGACCGTAAAAAAAAAAAGAGTCGTGGTATGACGTAAACGCGCGGCAAGAGATATTTTTTGTGCGAGGTAAAAGGTGGGAATTCGGGTGGTACGATTGATGGACGAGACGACTGTGCGATGACTGTGCCGACAATGAAAGAAAAAACGAAAAGTTATCTGTATTAAATAACGTTCTGCTTGTAATAAGTGAGAAGCCTGTAGGAGAAATAAATAGCGCTGAAATTTTTTAATGTTTAGGGACAGGTTACTTTCAGTCACTGTTTTCTGCTTCTGACTATAAGTATTTTCGGTATCTAAGGAGAGTTCTTTGTCTTGAATATTCGCGTAGACCCACGTGGCACTCGCACATCCGCTTCCGGAGTTAACGAGGTAAGCCAACAAAGCGGCAATTAAATGGCCCCCTTACGCGGCATTCTCCGTCGCCATTGAACTACCCGGGACGTGATAAGCCTCTAAGATCTTCGGCATTCCCGGCAGTTTCGGCCGCGAGGCCAATTCGGCCGCCATTTTAACTTGAATGCCGCTCCGACTGTCTCCCGCCATGCATATTCAAATTCAAACTTTCCTCTACTCCCTCTGATACCACCCCATCCTCACCTCGGTCATAAAAACTGTATCTCAAACTGAAGGATTACATCCACACATCGAATCCTCCCCAAAGTATTACGTTTTCACGTGAGTACTATGAACATGATGGGGTCTGTACATAGACCGCATAATGCGCTGATTTTTTTCTGGGAAGCATCAGACTACCCTATTACGTTTTTACACTTTAGATTAACAAACTTGCCAGAAGATTCGAATCCGTGGAAAGGCTTTCGATCTTCGAATAAATCGCGCTCGCAAGTTTCTCCGATCATCGCCAAAGTAGAAACAAGCCAAAACCTACCCTATCCTGCCTTCAGCCCATCTACTCGCTTTTTCGTTCGCCGTCCTCTCCACGATAAACCTTTTTGTTCCTTCGGTTCTCGAGGACCTAAATCCGTCGCGAAAGAAAGGAACCCTGTTGCGCTGGCGAAAGCTTCTGTTCCATTAGCAGCAGTCCTTCATCGGAGAGCGCCGCGGGAGAGAAACGTACTCTCCGAGAAGGCTGACTCCGCCGTCCCATTCGGGATTTAATCGTCGGGCAACATATGTCACGCGACCCGTTCCGCCATATCGGTCTGCGGATGGAAACCCATAGCCGACGCCGCTAACGAAGCCGCGACTCGCGGCCTACCGACTTTGGAACGACCTCGACGATCGCCGATACGATCGATTCGCCCCCGATTTAGAGGCGCCTTTTACGGCGCAGCGTAATCGGGAAGGTCGTCTGAATCATGAATACGGCATGCCCAAGCTCGATTCATAAATAATCCCGATCGTTACGAGTGTAATTGCTTCGAACACCGAATTCCGACGAGTCTCGAGAAAAGCGAATCGTTAACACTATCCGACGATTCCGACTCATATTTTCATTTGAACGATACGAATGCGTATGAATTTAGACCATGAAAAACAATTAATCGTATACCTGTGAGTAAAGAATATTTAACAAAATAAAATGTTAACTAATGTCAATGTATTTTCACTTGTTTTCAAAGGCGGTTATGCCGTTAATAAATTAATATCGTTATTATTATTATTTTTAAAATTTTTCATGAGAGTAAAGTGATTGTTAGAGTACAGTTAGTATGATAGTGCTTCTAGTGTAAAATCGTCTTACACTTACTGACAGTTGTTATACTATTAGATCCTTAACATCTCACATTAGTAACGGTATCAAACCTTTCGTTTCGTACACTACGCCTCGGAACAATTACCGCTTCTCCCCCCTCAATTCGCTAACCGAGCAACGTAATCCCAGGACAATTGAACCTAACAGAAATTTGCATCAGACGAACGAGGTATGCTCGGATTCAGAGGCCGCGAGCGAAACATTTTAATTAATCATACTCTTACTCTCTAACCGACATCCTCCCCTCCCCTAATTTCAGAGACACACTCAACCACCTATGAGAACCTACACCCACACACACACACATAGGACACCTAAGCAGGACGAAACTTCGTCGTCGGCACACCGTGCAGAACTCTCTGCGGAGAAGTTGCGGCTGGTTTCACGGCATTCCCAGAGGGTGGAAGTTGCCGTCACACGTGGCAAGTCGTCCGCGTTGTGAAAGGGGTGGCTTGCAAAAGGGGGTCAGAGGAGGAAGAGTAGAGGGGTGGGGGAGAAGGGGAGGGATAAGGGTTCGGCAGCGAAGAGGCCGTAGAGTTCGCGAGGACGAAACTCGGCAGGAAGGGAGCGACCTCGCACGTATGGCCGGATCTCAAATTGGCCCCGCAAAATTGATATTCATCCTGCCTCGTTCACACCGGAAGCTGAACGGGAAGACGTTCTCCGACGATTCGCGCGTCAAATTTTGCGCGAGCGACGCCTTCGAGTGCCATTACGCGGAGACGGGAAAAGGAGGCGAGCTGATCTGAGACTTTGTTCTAGCTCCTGATACCTAATTTCCTCCCCCTCCCCTCTCATCATATGTTCTACTTTCAGTACAGCGTGCCAAACTATTCGATTGGCAAGGAAGTATTTTCGGTTTTCAAAACACAGATAGACCTGTTTCTTTACTGATAAGGACCAGACATTTTGTGACCGTATTATTATAAAGCTGCCAGCAAAATAGCAAACGATTATCCAATAAAATACAAAATATTTGATTAAATGTTATTCTTGGTATGAAAATATAGAGTTTTATTTGATCCAACAAAATCGAAAATACTTTCTTGCCAATTTGATAGCTTGCACTGACGACGATCAATGCACCCTGTCGTAATTTCCGAAAATGCATGCTCGTTCATTTCTCGAGGAATCGTTCGAATCTAGGATTCGAGTTTCCGGCAAGAAGCTAAATTTCTTGTCAGACAAGAGAGTGAACGAAGAGACATTCTTGTTGCGAGACCATTTCGACGTCGTACGACCCGCTCGGCGAATACGGGCTTACGCGTTCGAGTCGGGTTTTGGCGCGAACCGCGGCCAATCAGAGCGCGGCACACTGCGAGGCAATAATTACTCGGGCTAATTACCGGCCAAATTGAACTCGTTACGAGGCCACGCGTAACGCCCATCGCCTGGTACAGAGTCTCGCACCGCTTCTGTATGGGCCGAGCACGCGGCCACGCACACAGAGGGACACACACACACACACGTACCTACGATCATACGCACGCACACACGTGCACGCGCGCATACCTACAGGCCGACATCGGACCGGAATAACGAACGTACAGACAACCGGCTCGTTACGACGCGCGACACGCTAATTAGACGAATTACGGTTAAGTGTTCGTCGCGAGTTCAAGTTCCGAGCGCTGAAGTCGAGTAAAGACGTTTACGTCCGCTCGCGAGGCTGGCGAAATTAATCGCCGCGTTAATTTGCGCATCCGCGTCGCTCAGAACTGAGCCATGGGATGAAGAGCGAAGAGAGCTTTGGGAAGGGCGGGGAAAGTCGAAACGGCCGAAACGTTCGAAAGGGTGGAAAAGGTAGGAATGTCGGACGTTAATTTCGTCGGATAGCGAGGCGGCAATTAGTTAAGCGGAATAGTTAATCGGCGAGCAGAAGCCGAACTGTCGTTTTCGAGCGGAATTGTTTCCGCCGAGGAATTTTGCGCGCACTCCACCCCCGCCCCCATCGCGAATGGTTTCGGGCGACCTGCGGGGGGGGGGGGGGGGGGACGCTCCTCGAGGAGGGTTTCCGCCCGGGCGGACACGTGCGATTTCAATCGCTCGACGGGGTAATATAGTACGGGACACTCGACGGCGCCGCTCGGCGCGGAACAGATCGATGAGAATTGTTGGCCGGCCGCGTGTTCTCGCGTAACAGAAAGATCCTGAGAATTGAGTCTCTCCCTCCCTCTCTCAGTTGTTCCATTATCCATCTGCCGCCCCTTCTCGCCGCAATCTATCACGTTCCTTCCCGTCTCTTACCATTTCTATCTCTCTGCGCGTCTGTCTACGATCCCTTATGCAACTTCTCTCTCTCTCTCTCTCTCTCTCTCTCTCTCTCTCTTCTCTCTCTATCCCTTTCTGTTTCTGTCCATCATATCAATTACAACAGTAAGATCACGTAAGCGAACGTAACTGGCTTCCTCAATCCTGATCCGACTCGATTCGGCCCAAAATGCGTGAACCGCATGCGAACAGCGAATTCCCAATATTTCGTCATTACGCCGAACGAAGCCATATCAGAATTCCTGTCCAACCTGCGAGCCGAAAACATTTGCTACTGACGAAGTTACGAGAGCGCTGGCTCGATCAAAAGCGGAATGCTGGAATAAGCATATTGCGGGCGAAATAATCAGGACTCACCGTTGGGCAGAGGAGGAGGACTCCCCAGGCGTCTACAAAGTGAATTTGTATCGATTGTCCGCGATTTCGGTCCGGCAAACAAATAAATATCGGGCCCGGCGCCGTTCCGTTTGTCAAAAAGTTCCGGCGAAGTGTCCGGCAATCAGAGCGAAGTGAATTTCGTTGTCGCTTACGGGAGCGAATCCGATTTACGGACGGAAAGCGGTAACAAACATATCGGTAGCTCTCAGCTTCGGAATTCGGAAGACGGTTCCGGAGGATCGGCGAAAGTTCGAGTTACACCTCGTAGACAGCCTCGGCGCGATCCGACTAATTAAGTCGCTAATGAAATGGTAATTGATCGAAAGTTCAGCGAGGCTGTTGGCCGTCCGCTCTGAATGGAGCCTTTTCCCATCCTGGCGACGATCGCTTAACAGCGTAATGTCGTCGTTTTGCTGGCCGATCGGAGCCCGATAATTAATTAGACGCCGATTGTCGAAGATCCGAGACCTTTTTTCCCCCAACCTTCCACTCAGTCTACTTTTTCGGATTAGCCGTCGTTGCGATTGAAATAATTATCGCTCGACGAGAATTACGGCAAAATCCATGATGGGATCCATGTAAAAAAGAGATGATTAATGATCGACGGGATCAAAGAGCGTTAACGACGATCGCGTTCGAGTGCGTCAACGATCGACGACGATTGCGATTTTAATTACGGCGTCGAGTGGCTCGTTCAAACACGGGAGAAAATCAGGGTGGCTATGATAAAATGTGCGTTCCGCGAAACCAATTTCCGTGATACGAAATTGGCCAATAAAATAGTTTCGCGTACACGTCCGTCGCAAATTAAACAATATACTCGTGCATCCTGACAAATCTGAATCGCTCGTTACTCTCTGACAATTTCGTTCGCGCTGTCACGCGTCTTTCAAACGGGAGGACTGCATTTTTCACCCCGAATCTTTTCAAGCCACTCTCGAATCAACTCGCGGCCGGAAGAGCTTTATTCGGCGGCTCGTTTCATTTCCAGCCTCCTCTTCGTAATCAAACACGACCAAACCCGCGATCATGGAATTTCGACGGAAAAATTAACTCCAAGCCAAACGAGCGCTCATCCAGTTTGACAATTCGACGCTGGAACGCGCTGTGCTTGACCGTTCAAAAGTAGGGGACAGAATACGCGGAGAGGGTGGGAAAAAAATCGTCGTGTATAATTACTTTTTCGACGCCGACGCCAACTGCGACCGCGAAGTGTTCGGACTGCGTAAAAGCTCCCACCTCTGCGGGCCGAAAAGTGGACTTACACGTACGGGATGCAATATTAAACGGATATGTCGGGCCGGCGACCAATACGCTTAACAGTACAAGTGGCAACGATTGTATACGCTGCGATTCGAACGGTTTACCTGGTATAATCTGGATCGTATCAAGTGGAAAATAATCATGTACATGATCGCGAAGATATGGAAGTTAGTGCTAGTGCATCTATCGAGCCCTTGTTTTAATAGTAATTTTGTAATCGTGGATTTGTGATATATGAACCCCTTATTTTGAAAGTGATTGATACTGAATTAAACTGATATTTAATTTTCTTTTTAAATCGACTTACACCACTTTCAAAATAAACGGTCCATATGACTCTTCCGAAAACTTAAAAAAGGTACACAAATCATCATTAAAAAGAGATCAATTCGCTTTTTGTCTTGGAAGTGCATACTGCGCGATCGAGTCCTATACCCATCAAACCATCCTAACACCAGTGACACTGTGTACCCCACCATCATTACGATCATCGACTGGCCGTACCTCAAGCACGATTTCCCGTCAAACATTCCCTCGGCCAATCGTTGGTCGCCGAAAGCGTCCGCGACGAAGGCGGCCTCAAAGAGCAGCGTCATTTAATTAATGGCCCGCCGAAGGTCGATCTATCAGGGAACTGACAGCCGAACGACGCTGGGAAATCGAGCCTGACAAGCTTTCGGTTTTGCCACGGCGCTCGTTAAGTACGCGGAATTCGACCTTTTTTTCGCAGACGGAAGTTTCCCTCGGACTCGGGACGAATTCGATATCGCTTTAATGGCGAGTGGTATACGGATACACTCGTACCACACACACACGTATACACACACTATACGTCCGACGTAAGGCGGGACTTAAACTACGGATTGAACGTAAGTTGATTTACGTTTAAGGCGAACGAGGGATAAGTGGATTAAAGCGGCGCGTTGTAAAGCAGTTTCGAACGAGTTGGGCATCTGCGAAAATTGAACTTTCCCGATTGACCCGGGCTGCATAATCGACGTCGATGGGAAGTAGTTTTTTAAAGTCGCTGAATCGATCGGAGGCTGGGCTGGCGCGCGAGAGGAAAAGGTCGGTCGTTGTAAGCCGCGATTTACATCGGCGACGTTCGGCGGGGGTAATTATCCGGAATTTATCGTTGGCAAAGTTTTGCAATGACGAGGGCAGGGAGGCCGAACGTGGAGCATTGTCGAGATTTCTTTTACGCGAAACTTCGCCGAGCGAAGTCTTTCCACCGACACACTCCTTTCCTGCCCGTCGGAAAACTATAATAGAATAACGAGCGGGGCGAAGATAACGGAGGAAAAGCGCAGCAGGAAAATTGTTGCCTTTCGGCAGTGAGCGCTGATTCGGGAGAGAAAAGGGGTTGAAAGTGATAAAATTATCTGGACGTGCTTAGCGATTCGGACTAGCAACCTTTTTCTGTTCTTTTTCTACGAAACGCTAACTTTTCCCTCGGCGATGCTAGATTAACGTTAATATTTATCTGTATTCAAATGAGACGTTACGCTCGCTGGGATGCAAATGAGGCGGTGAACGCGGCGTAAACTCGAAATAATCGCCGACGTCCGAGTGCGTGGAATCAATGTCGTTCGTTCGCTCGGAATTATTCGTCAACGAGCGTTCGATGGGCATAAATTTCTGATCGTCCGACGATCGTCGAACTATTCACTTCCAATTCGATTCTGTGGCGAGCCGCATGTGCCAGCCATGTAAAACGCTTATCTTTAATGCACGGTCACGCTTGTTCGCCGGATCTCTTCTATTCTACGATCTGATGCGTTAACGGTTTCAGCCAAACCGTCGAAATAGTAAACTTCAAAACAAGCGGGGAAAAGTTAGGCAACAGTATATAGTTAAATTAAAAAATATCCTTCTATAAAGAGACACAAACTACGTTTTCATGTCAAACGTTATGTAACTCGGTATTAAAGCCAATATTAACAGTTCGTTAAAATATAAAATACACTCCATCAAGCGTGTAGATGAAAAAAAAATAGAGAAAATTCGAAACGTGAACCTAGTCCCTGGCCAACAGTTATTATTCGCAAAGTTAAATACACGAAATGGATTGGCTGCCCGTGCAACTTCGACGAACGTTTACATAAGAGAAAGTGAGAAGATGCGTGATTCCTGGCAAGGCGATACTTTAATATCGAGCCCGATCACGACGATTCGTAAAACTGTTATTGGATCGATCCCATCTTCAGGACATACGGCACGCGATCAAGCCGTAATTCTCTCGTCAAATATCGGCCCCGACCGGCGGATCCTCTCTTCAAAGTTTCGCGAGGCGGACGAACGTTCGCCGAACTGCCAATGTCGCGAAATTTTATGAGCCCGGTGTTCCATTGGACGCACGCATACCTTTGCCTCCCCTTCTCAGCGTTCGTTGAACAAAGCCGTGAAAACATAGACGACGCTGACGTTTAAAATAAACGGCCGTACGTCTATTGCGAATATTCACGTTTAATGCGATTCGAATATCCGGTCGAACGTTTTATCAAGATACCTGACGTGATCTTTGAGATTGGACCTTTTTGACGGAAATCAATTTATTCCCCGATGATAGGAGAGTCTCTTTATACCGAGATGCTAAGAATTTTCGGCCCAACGGGACGTTGCAAATCCTCTGAAAACCGTTCGGAAACCCTTCGGACCCTCTGAAAGCCCGAACAGACTGTCAGAGGCCTGGCAGAGCTGGGCCAAGCCGATTTTGGCAGGAATCGCTCCTGTCGAGGATGTCGCCAAGGATCCGCGAACGTCAAGCCGGTTTCGATCACTTCGACGAGCGGGAATAATGGCTCCCGACCGTGACTCAGTCGTATATTGGGAGCAAATTCGTATCATCCGGACGTCCCGATGCCGAATTTTGAACGGCTTCGAATGGCAAACGAGGATCTCGATCTCGTTCAACCAATTTTTGTCCCGTTTATCGAGCCCCGCAGCGAAAAGCTGACGTTGATAGAAGTCCAGCGGGATTTTGCGGGGCTGACGACAAATGATTGAAAGCTTAGAGACTGAATTAAGTTCGAATTACATTTTTGCCTCTGATCACACGTATTTTTAACGGTACGAATGTTTGTTTCAGCGCAGCAATTGCGGTCAGCTGAGGATTATCGTAATTGATTTTTCGAACGAATTCAATTATGTGCAGCGAGTGAGAAGATTTGCTCGCAGTGTTTCAGGCATGCGAACGAATTCGGAATCGGAAAAGATTTACGCACGCGTCTACCCGGCAAACAAACGGTCAAATTGCCTCGGCACAAAATGTTCGAAACATAAGCCGTCCTTTCAATTTGTACAGAAAGGAATGCGGTCGGATAAAGAAATTTGAAGCGCGCTGCAACATCGGCTAATAAATCACAATGTCGAGCAGCGTGCAACCACAGAAAGTCCGCTCAACTTTGACGAGCGACGCGCAACTTCGACAGTCGGACGATTCTATTCCTTTCGCGGGCAAAAAGCAACCTACCGCGCGCAAAAACCTTCGCGTACGTCAGCTGCGCGCTAATTAAAGAGTCTCACTCTGCGATACTGGGCTCGATAAGGCGCCGAGACGCCAGTCGGCCGCCGAGTCGAACAAAAATTGCATACATTCCCCCCGCAGCTACTTCCGATCGACAAAGCACGAAACTCATCCAAGCCACACATGCGATATACCCAAACGAGAGAGCCGAAAGAAATCACATCGACAGACATCCGCCACTCGTGAATCAAAGATCCTCCACCAAAACACGATACGGTCGATCTAATTGTATAACATATAATTATAAAATGGACTGGATAAAGCCCATTGAACCACACATCATGATCTAACACTTGCCCGACCTCCCGTGAACCTTCACCCCGTGAAAAAACCTATCGGGACCTTCCCCCGACGTCCGGCCGAGCGAGTCGGCGCTATCCTCGGGAAAGTTTCGAAAGCCTTAAACCGTGAGGTAAAACTGTTGGAAGAACTGTGGATGCACGGGAAACTGTGCACGCGAGACCGTGAGCTGCCAGCGAGCCTTGATCGGAGCGACTTCGACAGTTCGGCGAAACTGTCGGCACTGTGACGCCGAACGAGGGGTTTTCTACCCCCCGGTACTACCGCCACCTGAAGCCGCAGGGGGTCCTTCGGGGGAGTCCTGAGAGTGTGTCGGTCCCGCGCGCCTCCCGCACCTACACTGCCGGCAGTGTAGCTCCGTCTGTGTGCGTGCGCGCACCTTCTCGCGCCTCTCCGCTCCTCTCCTTCGCTCTCACTCCCTCTCGCTCCATTTCTCTCCTTCCCTCCTGCTCTCCTCCTCTCTCACTCCACCTCGGCCAGGAGCTATCCGCGTTCCCATGGTGACACGCGCGCGCGTGCCGTTTGTACACGCCGGCGCACGCGCCCGCACGACCTCGTGGCAACAGGTTTTGAAACGGCCCGAGACCGGGAGCGGAGGATGAGGAAGAGGCGGACGGCCGGAGAAGAGGGAGAGAGGATCTAGGGAGAGAGAGAGAACGTGAAAGATAAACGAAGAGAGGCTGGAGAGGCTGAAGGTCCGAGGGGGAGGATTCGAGTAGATTCGGGGAAAAAAGGGTGCGCAGAAGAGATTAGGGGCTAGGGTGGGCAAGACGCGGAGAGGATGATGCTGGGGATGGATCGGAGAAGGGGTGTAGGTGGTCCGGGGATCGCGATCAGCCCCGAAGTCGGAATCAACCTAGAAACAGCGCTAAAATCCGCGGGTCAATATCGGGGCCGAGGTTCCGGTAAGGGAAGCGTTTCGAGTATCAGGAAGCCGAGCTTTCGGAAGGGGGGGGGGGGAGGGAAAAAATTGCCGTGGCAACAGGTTTTGAAGCGGACCAGCCGGGGAGCTGCGTCGCTGGCGGAAAGGCGAGCCAAGGGGTGGGAAGGCGCGTGTCGGGTAGGGGGTGGAGAGAGGTAGACAAATAGAGTGCGGTAGGGGTGAGAGTTGACGTGCACGACAAACGGAAGAGTCGACCGGTTAGGAGAGGTAAAGTGGGAAGCGAGTACTGAAGACTCTTTGACAGAGCCCGCCATTTTTCGCGTTGCTCGCGAATCGCTGCCGACAAAACAACTCCTGGCCTTCGGGGAGAGAATGAGAGCAGGGGGGAGAGGGTTCTCGATTGAAACCTTTTAGCGGCTCGTCTCGCGCCCAGAAGTCGACATCGATTTCTCATCGGGGCCGGAGAAGGATTTCGGGAAATCAGGAAACGTTACTTCCATTAGCGGAACTCTCCCGTCCCGCAACGTCGACTTTCGGGATAATAACGTACGTCTATACTGTACCTAGTTGGGCTGGCAGGTTGGCCTCGAAAGCCGAAGCTGCCTGCCGGAACGCGCGCCGGGACCGGAGACAATGAGCGTATTCAAGGCCATCCCATCGCATGGCTCGGATCCAGATGATCGATCGTCCGGGAGGACAATCGAGCCTCGCGAGGAGGCAGAAACTGTTTTGAATGGGAGACGAACATGTCGCGGCTTACGATAGACGACCGAGTTGGTGCACTCCGTCAATTTGAATGATTGTAAGTAACGCTGCCCGAAAACCGCACCCTGTTGATGATCAGACTTCGAAGGGAGTAAATTTTGCTACAGGAGCTGCGGTACACTTCGTGTAAGGATTTTTTATCAGACTTCTAATTTTTGTAAGGGGCGTAATACACAGTGGGGAGACTCAGGGAGAGTTTGAACAGAGATCTTTTTGTGCGTGTTATACATTCGGTGGTTCGCTTCTTACTCCCACGCTGGCAGCATCGACAAAAGGGCGCCGACTGTCAAAGTCACACTCTTCATGCCTACCTTCTATCGTATACGCATCTTATAATGTATACTCTGGCTTACAGTTTATATCGCTCGACTTACATTTGCGAGTTCGCGACCTCTATTTTATCATCGCCGGATCCGAAGTACCGCGAACGTATGCGTCGAGATGAAGCGCTGAGTCCTCGGGATTAAGCGAAGGACGTCTATAAGGGCAGAGCGGCGTGACAAACGAGGATTATCCGGAGAACGGTCCTGCTTCGGGAAAACGACGGGCTTGAACGCTTCGATCTCCTCGGAGACCGAAAAGAGGGATTATCGATAACCACCGGCGTGATAATGCGATAACCCCGGCCGCGTACGTGTCCTTTCAACGTTTCCATCCGAGAATATCCGAGAGCATTTCCATCGTCAGAAAACAATCTTCCTCCACGGAACCTTCCGACTCTATATAGAAAAATCGGCTCTAGGTCAAATCGACTTTCTCGCATCCCTAGAGCAAAGTGCTCTATCAACATTGAAAGACGCGGAACGAGTTCGAGCCGCGTCCGCATAATTGATATGAATTTGGACGCACCGTCAAACGCATGCAATAACCCCGGCCGCGTGCGTGTCCTTTCAACGTGTCCATCCAAGAATATCCGAGAGCATTTCCACCGTCAGAAAACAATCTTCGTCCGCGGAAGGTTCTACCTTCCGACTCTATATAGAAAAATCGGCTCTAGGTCAAATCGACTTTCTCGCATCCCTAGAGCAAAGTGCTCTATCAACATTGAAAGAGGCGGAACGAGTCGGAGCGTCTCGCCGCGTCCGCATAATTGATATTAATTGGTACGCACTGTCAAACGGAGTAATCAAGCGGCGGCGCTCGTTGGAAAATGAACGGCGCACCGATGACAGGCAAATGAACCAGGAAGTGCGCGGCCAGACTCGACGAGAACCTGCCAGCCTCGGACGCGTTACGTATATAACCGCCGCGTGCAGTTCCTACGGCCGAGCACGGTTTCTCTTTCCTCTCCATATTTCTCTCCGTGCTCCTTTGCGTCCCGCCACGGGCCGTACACCTCGAGCGTGGCAAGGTTCGGCTTAAAATTAGAACCGGACGAACCGACTGTTAACGGCCGCGTCCTAGCGTGCTCTTCCTTGCGTTCGACGTTGCGTCCGATTTTTGATGCGTACGGATTGTGACGTCTTTCTACCCTTAACGTGCACGCTCGAGTTTATTCGAGCGCGCCAAACAGGCCAAACTGGGCGCACTCGAGATAATTCGAGCGGCGTTGCATCTGACGCTGCTATAACTTTTCACACTCGAATATAATCGAGAATTGAAAATAACAATATGAAAGCTAAGAAAATATACTATATTTTCCTTTCCCTTTTCTCTCTGGAGATTACAGTGATCAAATTGGCGAAAACAAGGCATGATTTTAATCGACCGAAGTTCGGCCGAATTTCAATGGTCATTCTTACGCGTGGAAAAAGCAGCGAAATCTCAGGGACAAGGGCAGAACCTCGAGGGCACTCTCGTGACGAGGTCGTACTCCCAGTCGTAACGAGGTCAAGCTCGGCCAAGATCGACCTTCGACTTGAGACACGCTAAGCACGCCCTGAAGTATATCGATATCGACATAATTTCCGCTTCTCTTGCCAATTGTTTTGGGCCGCATCCTCCGGCTGCATAATGTCGGCGACGATCACAAGACTTACAGGAAGAAGGATCGAAGGATCGAAGGATCGACAAAGACGAAGAATGGGAAGATAAAGTGAGAGCTGTCCTTTCGGAAAGGACAATTATTCGACCAGTTATTACGTTCGATGAAGAGTGAATCGTGAACCGTTAGACTCGCTTAGTCCTTTTTCGGATGACACCTGCTCCCCATCGACTCTTCTCTCGCTGCCACGATGGCAGCTGCCATGTCACTCCTTCTTCAACGGTACTTCCCCCGATCGGGACACGATACGCCCGAGGATCCATATTTCATCCGTCCGCGATCTCGCATCGATCTCTATCGGTCGAATTCGTGTCCTTACAGGTGGCGGCAAGGATTACGCTTCCCTTCGTCGATCCTGCCGCCGCGTCGATCGAATTTAATTAAAGGCGATGAAGTGCCGGGGGGTTGTAACGGAATCCAATTATATGCGATGCGAGCTCTCGATTACGACTGTTGTTACTCCAATTACGATCACGGCTAATCGCTTTATCACCGCTCGCGCCGATAATGACGCTAATGAGTTTTCGGGCGCAAACTTGACCCGGAAAGAATCGGATCGATCGGATTGGAGCGTTCGAACGAAAGAGTTTCAAAATGTTGATGAAATTGTCCGATGAATTATCAAAATTTAGATGCCGCCTTTAAGGGAGATGGACTAGGGCGTATTATACGAATTGGACGTCGCTTGAGTGGTCGATCGAATTCGAACGTTCGAACGACAGTTTCAAAATGTTGAGCAAATTACCAAAATTATCAAAAACATTGCAGCGCATTTTACGGAGATATACGGAATAATTTGTGAACTGGACGTAGCTTAAGTGATGGCCGCTGCAAAGGTTGAGGAACGATACAAAATGCGACTGGAAAGAAGAGGCGTCTTATCAGACAAGCCGATAAGAAGAAATGTACGAGCGGTGGGAAGCAGAAAAATTAGAGTCTCGAGTTTCAGCCGCCCTCGGCTCGAAACGCGATGCAGACGAAACGGGACGACTTCTTCTTCCCGACTTTCTATGGAAATCGTTTGCCACCCCTTCGCAGCTTGCACCCTCCCTGCAAAAAGTCGGATGATTCATAAGGTTTTCCCGGACTTCCTCCTTCCTCCCTTTCACTCGCGACGTGCGTCATTATTTACTCGAAAAAAAGCCTTTATTAGAAGGCCCCCTCTTTACATTTGTATTTCAATTTTGCCCCCAATGAGAAATCGCGGAAAGAGTACAACAAAAAATCCCTGCCCAAGAAGGGGTCAATTCTTCATCCCTTGTCCTCTCGATTGTTACCTTTAAATCCCTTCAACGCGAGAAACAGCATTTTACGTAAAGCTCGGGCAGTTAATTGAAATTGGCATAGCCGAGTTGCGCGGAGGGCCGAAGACAATTATCGGTTGCGTACAGATTGAAGAGCGGATAAGATCAAATAAGCCTCCGTCCCGTTAAGAGTTAATTGAAAATGAATCGCTTCAAAGTCCATCCTGTAATTATCGCGAGCGGCCGGGATAACGAGCTTCGGGCCGAGAGGAGACAAATATTAATCTTGAAGCGGACTCTGCCGGATTTCGAGTCGATCGTCGGGCCAGAAGAGAGCTTTCGCCTTCAGGAATGAAAGAGGCAATATCCAGACGCTGCGATGGCGTCCTGGAAGGGGTGGAAAGTACAGACCGATACTCGATTTTCCGTTCGGGGTCACGTCTCCTTCGCGGCGAGAAAAACGCTCATTCCGGCACACTTCACCGTCCTTTTCCTTTTTTTTTGCCGCCTCTCTCCGTCCGTTGCAATCCCGAGGCCTTGAGTTTCCGCTCTCGAGGACGAGTTTCCCCGCGACGCTGGTCGTCCTTTTTTGCCATCTCGAGAGCCTTCGAGAGTCTCGCCTGCCGACACTCTAATCGATCGTCGCTCCTTCCGCTCTCGAATCCTTCCAAGCTCCATTTTTCAACTGTTTCGTCATTTCTCGTCAAGGACGGTTCCCACCGCGGCCATCTGCCATTTTTCAAGCGTTGACCTTCGCTGAATAATTGTCGGGCTTGATTTGAAGATCTGCTCTTGACAAGACTGACTTTTTAACGAGCCGATCAGCTTAGGCAAAGGGAAAGGGTGGCAGGGTATTTAGAAGGAATCCGACAGAATAATTTGCTGAGATAGAGGTCTGCGAGTTTTGAAGTTCGACGTTTGCCAAGCTGTCAACTGGCCCCCCCGCACAAATTTCAACCCTCTGTTCCTTCATCATGTCTGTCACATCGTCGCATTGTTTTATCCTCCACCCCCTCCCCCACATCGCTGATAGTTGTAGCTCAATATTGTCGGCTCGTTTCCCATATTCACGCGGACTCCCGACCGCGCTCGTAAAGTAATATCTGCCTGTCCGGCCCGAAGCTGCCTATCTATCTCCGGGCATCCGGAATGGGTCAATCCAGAATGGGTCAATCCGGAATGGGCAGCGGTATTGCGCGTATAAATAGCCCAGTCCCGCTTATGGGTCGACAGAGCATGCCGAACATAATTCAATCGGCGACGAATCGAGAATCGCGAGGCGTCCAAAATTTATCGACAGTTCGTTAGCCCCGCTTGTCCAAAGACATTGCGGACACCCGTTACGTTACATCGTCGAGGCACAGGTTGACTAGATTATCATCGGTACAATCGTAATTGATATTTCGCGACCTGTGAATGTAGATCGTATGCGGGAGCGTGTGAATGTCAGTGTGAGTGTGTGTGTGTGTGTGAGTGTTTGCGGACGATTATGGCGCTTATTAGAAGTGATAATGAAAAAGGTCGGGCGCGATGTCGAGAGCGTTGGCGAGGGAAAATTTTGCAGGCAGCAGCGATAATAATGATGAAAAGGTAATGACGCCGGGATGCAAATGCGACAGGCATTATTATTAATGAGAGTGCGAGGCGTGCTGGCGGGAGTAACGGGAAAGAGGGCCGCGGATGGAATGAATGCGATAACGGGTGGGAGGCCGTAGTTTTCTGGGAAATTGAAGATTCGCCCCCGACGCTCGGGATGTAACGATGTAACGCTGGAATAGTGTATCATTGAACGCATCTTACGGGACCCCTCCATGAACGTCAAATTCTTTTTTGACAGTCCAGCACTGCTGCTTTCCGAGACTTTGCCAAAGTTGACACTCTGTCAGCTTCGTTAATATCGAACGAGTTCAATTAATATCATTCTCCTATTGACAACGTTCGTTAATTAACTTTGTCGATTGTTTACGTTTGCGCAGCCGGCGCGATCAAATTAACCCCGCTAATTGTTCAGGCGATCAATTACATTTTTTGGCAGAGATAATTAAACGATCGTAGAGGGAGAATAGGGATAGCGAATTGCGTCTAGCCGACAATATTTACGGATGACCGTCCGCTATTTTCACGTCAAACAAATGCGCTCGCCGGGCCGGCCAGCGGACTACAGACATTCCCCGACCATGTTTCCCTACCAATTACCGCGCCTGTAATTATTGCTGCGCCGTAGACCTCGCGGACAAACCCACCGCTTCATCTTCGCAATTTCAAGAAACCTCGCCTCGCCAACGCGAACAACCATAATCGTGTACTCTACAAACACCGCGAACGCAACAAAGCGAATTGCAACGAACATTCTCAGCTTCAGCTAACCGAAACGAATCAAATCCTAAAATGGCTCTTACCAAATTTGTCAATTAACAATTTCCCTCCGACAACTGTTTTCCGCCGAAATTTTCACTCGGTACAAGGGAAGCAGGAGGGCCAAAAGCCAACCGACATCGCACGTGCGACCGTTGGAGTCTCCGAGGCAGAGTGAGAATTTTCGAAATTTTCCTCCGGCCTCAACTTTATCGGATCGCTATCATCGTAGACGTTGCGTTAGCCGAGAGGGGAAAGAGTTGGGGTCCCGCGCGACCCGTTGGCAAATGTCGGGCGAGACTCGTGGCTCGTGGCTCATGACTGGCCTTCTTTCCGTCTCTATCTGTCTCTCCAGAGTCGGGCAGGTGGCCAGAGTATCGGTTCCTCTCGAACGGAACGTAATTTCCATTGTCATATTTAGAGGCCGGCTTTAATGTCAGTAGGACGGGCACGACGTGAGGCCCGTGGGTTCATTGTTGGTTGCGCAGACGACGCCGTTCGCGGCCTCGCAGTCGAATAATTGCCGGGCACGCTCGCCTTTAAGGCCAAGCAACGACGGAGAACAAGAGAGTAGCTGAAGAGTGGAACGAAACCGAGCGGAGCTGCGAGCCTGCATCGCTGTTGCCTTCTGGATGATAGCGTCGGAGGTTCACCGGACTCCGAGTTAACGGAAGCGACTGTAATTAGGCTTAATTACGCGCCGCTCCATTTGCGTCGATTCTTTTCTTTCGCGGAAATCTCGCCCGAGTCCGTGACCGCTGAACATTTCGTGGCGGCAGAAGTTGAAGATGTAGAAGGTGAGGATGCAGAAGCTGAAGATGCAGAAGCTGAGGATGCAGAAGCTGAGGACGCAGAAGCCGAGGATGCAGAACTGAAGATGCAGAAGGAAGAATAAAGCTCGCGATTCTTTGATATAAGCAGCACAGATTTTGTTCAAACGCATCTACTGCCAACGTTGCCTTGACTCTGTTCAGAAAGACTCTCGTTTTGGAACCCGTAATTATTTCACGTGAAAATATGCTGTTGTTTCGGAGCGAAGGTTGCACGGCGAATCGTAAATTTCGCCGTTTCGATTTATCACGCAAGCGCGGTCGAAATTTTTTATGCCACCGCCGAAGAAGCATCCATTATAAGCGTGGAGCGCGGCGATGGCGTGTATAATTCAACCCTGCCGTCCGATACGAGCATACGGCCTGAATAATAGATCGGCCGAGTGCGGCGGGATTAACTGGAATTATCAGGAGCGCGAGCGCGCCGAATATTCATGCGATTTTCCCCGAAGATCGGAGAGTCCTTCGACGCGATAAGTCCCGCGGATCGTTCGTCGAACACGTTGCCGAGAGGTCCCGCATAGATCGCGGAAGACACCCAATATATCGCCCCTCTCCCACCACCTCTCCCACCCCCACTTTGCACACAGCGTAATGGCTTCGAAAAAATCAATGTAAAAAATATCAGAATCCATTACGCGGAGCGACGTCCATAACCGGGAATTCATGAATTTATGCATTCGCGAGGCGTCTCTAAAAATACAATCACCCCCGCGAGCCTATAATTCTCAGGGCCGCGGTATTCACGGAAAAATCGGCGAACACGAGGCGGCCGGAAGCCATTATCATGGAACAGCGCTGAACTTTATTGTATTCTAAGTACGGCGCCGAATCGAATTGCGCGCATATTCCCGATAAATTTCGTTGCGTCGGCCTCCGCGCAGATGGAAATCGTGGCGGAAGCGAGCGCGTGCATCGTCTGGAGCTGGACATTGTTCGAAGTCTGCTCTCGCCCGCTGGCCAGGCCGAGAATTCGTCGGAAAACGCAATTTCCCGGCCGGGGCCAGCCCGTGGAAATCCGCTTGGGGCGTATTTATACGCGCGAACTCGCCTGCACGCGATAATCGCGGACGGTAAGAAGAACGAGGATGTGCGCACGCGCGGGCGCACGTGAGGATGCAATTTGTCGTGCGGCGAGAAGTTAATTTTAACTTCTGCGCGTCACAACTGTCTTGCGAACCGTTTCTTTTCATCGTCGGAGTCTGTCGTCGACTCGCGAGAGCTTCTGCTCGGCTACTAATTGCAGTTGGGACGCTGGGAAGTTGCGTTTGAGGAAATAAGTAAGTCACAGCCTTTCCGAATCGGCCGGTTGACCGATCGGATTCCAGTGCGAACGTTCACGAATGTCAGGGCTGATCGATCCTGGCCTGTCGCTTTAAGACGCACGCCGGACTTTCCGTCACGGCCGATCCTAATATGACAGAATGCTACTCTAACCGAATAGGCTCGAATACTCGGACGTCCGGATTGAACCGGTTCAATCTGGAAAAGCCGGCCTCGGACCGGTCCGATCCAACTGAAACTGGTTCAAACTGAGCGGAACTAGTTTGAGCTAGTTCAATCGGTATCAAACCTAGTTTGGCGCTAACATTATTGTAACGGCCAAAACGGATCCGTCGCGAAGGATTATTGCGCAATAACTTAGTCAGGCTATGAGGACGAAGCGATAACGATCTGGCGTGCTGTGAAAACGAGATGGGATATCGGAAGGGCAGAGTCGAACTTTCGCGGTCGCGAACATCTCACTCGTTCGAAAAGTTAGCGGCGCAGCCGGGCGGGACATTAATTTTATATACCCCGCTGTTATCCGCGTTTGTTTCCTGTTTCCTGCCCGGCTTTCTCTTTCCGTCTCTCTAAGTTCTCACGCGCTCGCCTCCGCGGCCTTTCTGCTTCCCTTTCGGCCCGACAACGCTTCCTTCTCTCACCGCTTCTTATTCCATCCTTTCCTCGTGCCGAACCCATGCCAGTGTCTGCACACACACACGCACAGACACACGTGAGCGCACACATACTGGGACAGAGGAGTAGCTCAAGCCTGCTATCGGGCGTCCCACTGTGAGCGAGCCCTGGAGGCCGGAGTTTATTAGCTCAACCCCCGGTTAGTGATGACTACGATCCGCTAACGAGTTTGAGCGAACAACTTTTCCGCGAACTCAAGGCAAGGTGCTGGAGATAACGATATTATATGGGGGACGCTAAGAGGTGTTTGATCCTAACAACTTTCATTCCGAAGGTGGAAATGGAATTTCAGATGTGAAATGGAATGTGAAAGCTGTGAGAAATTATTAAGATTTCGTTGCGTTGCGAAGGTAGATGTTCGGTACAGTTTCTGCTAAACGTAAGTTCGGAGTATTTATTTTGAATTGTGAGTAGATTTCGGTATAAATGAAGGGAATTATCAATGAAAGAAAATTATTGTTTGAACTGATATGTTTGAGGTATGCAACTTAAATTGTAAATGTTTCACAAGTTATGATTTGGAATCGATACACAAATGTTAATAATCAACTCGGTGAGAACAATGAAGAAAGTAATGTTACTACCTCGCCGAATTTGCGTTTCGAGTCGCTCGCTAGCCCGCTGCACTCCCCTCCCCTAGACACTTCCTCCCCCTCGAGCCGAACATAGGGCGCATGATACAGAAAACATATAGGGGCGCCTCCAGCCACGACATAACGTCCGCCCGTCCGCATAAACGAAGTGTGTTTCTCTGCCATTATGGGTGAACGAGAGAGAAGGGACGAGCCGTCGAAGAAGGAGGGAGACATTAAACGAGCAAAAGAGACGTGGAAAAGGGACGGCGTCGTGGCCCGACAGAGAGGAGAGGAGGGCAGAGGAAGAAGGAAGAAAAAAAGGGCAGAGAGATATGGAGAGAAAGAAAGAGAGAACGAAGCAAAGCTACGGAAGAGAGAAGGCTAAGAAGGGTTTATTTGCACACTCGGCAAAGTCGAATGACTTTGAGCCGAACACCCTCTCGACCCTGTGGCAGATGTCGGATATCTTTTTGACGCGGGACCTATGGGGCCTCCCACTCGGACCCTCGGCAGCGGCTCGGACGTTTTCAAAATGGCAGAATCCGCTCTATGCGGACGCTATCGGACGACGCGGAAGCCGACATGTTGCACAGGAAACGTGACGCGAATCGTTCACGACTGGCTAAAGGATCGTCCACCTTCGATCTTACGGCCACCAGACGTTCGTAAGGAACGATTTTAAGGCCGCTTTCAGCGTCCCTATCGTGCGCGACGGTTTTAGAAGCGATACGAATTGGCGGCTTGCGTCCGTGTCGCGCAAATTCGACCGAGAGTCGATCGATTCGCCTACGCAGGGAGTAAACAACGGTAAACAGGGATGCCCGGCATGCTTCCCGATGCTTCCCGATCGAGGTTAAGCGCGGCAACGAGTCAATTACAGCGTTTAATTCGCAAACACGTTAATCAAACATTAAGGGGCCCGTTCGGCGGGAGCCGCTAACCACGCCCGTTTATCGGGCTCTAATTAATTTTGCGCTCCACCTATTCCCCTCATTTATTCATTTACTTTGCGGCCACCGGCCAACGGCTCGCTGCGCCGGGAATTTGACGTCTTCCGCTCCTGCGAATCACGAAATGCAGCCGGATGTGCTCGCCTCGGAATCGGTCGATGGCTACACAAAGAGGAAAGCGTGAACTGAACAGAGTTACCGTACAAACGTGTATATGTTCACGTTCATGGGAGAATTCTTTCGTGACAATCATTCGTGAGTACAAGCGTCGAGAGTGGAAACCGTACACTGAATGTTTTATAATGGGGTTTATAAAACCGTCTATTTGATCAAACGTTTCAATGTATAACGTACCTTTTCGGCCAGTTTGATCGATACAACTAAATATTCTGTAATCGACATATGTGTGTTGATACCTCCATTCGATCTATGACCACTTACGACCCGCCGAGAATTCTTTCTTGGGATTTGTACCAGACGTCGATTTCCAGTTGTGACACAACCGGTCGCTCATCTTTAATTCGCGAGGGCAACATCTTTCCCCTCCTCCCCTGGCAGGAAAAACTCTTCGAACGGCCACTTTCCACGACGCAATCGTTCCGATCCACGACATTCCTGCCGCTTCTGCAAATTCGCGCCGCGGATTCTCGTCTCCCAGTGGGGCCATTACATAAATCCGCGCCGAGGAATGCGCGCGAGTGCAATTTCGCCCGATGGGGGAGCGACGTAAGTCGTTACGAGAAAAATTACATAAATGCGTGCCGAGTGCGTAATCGAGTGGGAGAGAAAGGATCGCCGGCGCCATGCTTTCCATATAGACGCACGTAAGCAGCCCAAAAACCGGAGGACAAAGAGGTGGAAAGAGGTGGAGAATTCCACCCTTCAATTTGTCGGAGCGGATTACGAGTTCGGTGGAAGCAAAAATCGGCGATCGTGAAGGAGAGAAGCGGATATTAATTTCGGGAATTAATTTGTACGCGGATTTAATTAATTCGGGCATCAATTCGAAACGGTGAGAAGCGAGACGAGGCATCGAACATTGAAAATTTGTGTTCATTATCACGGAATTACGTAATGTGATGAAATGAACTCTGCGGATCAGTCGACGATATTTCGCGGATTCGGTGGGATGTTATGAGGAGTAAGACGAAAGAGGATAGAAACGAAGTGGATTCAATGAAGCGAATTATGATTTTTGTGATCTACTTTCGATCCTTTATTACCGTGCATAAGCACAAGTCGATCGGAAGACTTTTAATTTTTTGTTAATTATTTAACCATTTTCTCGGTGGTTTTTTGGCTGTATCTCCGAAACTATTTTCACATATACTCCGTCTTAAATGAACACTGACAAAGCGAAGAGATCACGGTAGATAAGCGTAATATTTTAGACAGGACACATTGCATTTATTTTTCGCAATGCAGCTAACGCCGCGACGAGAGTAAGTCGATCGGACGACGACATCGACAGAATTCTTGAAATTGGACGTCGTCATTCTCATCGCACGGGGCACAACTTCCGGCAGACCGAATTCAAAATGCACACCCGCAGGACGTACACTGTGCGACCTAAAACACTCGTCGAGCAATCAAACCGACGAGTCGCACAAATTATTCTAATACACCTACTCAATATTCTAATTCATCCGCATGATCGTTGGCGCGCGATGCGCCGAGAATAGGGAATTGTCATTCGTATGAAAATTCCGATAGAATTACAATCCTCTCATCCCGTCACGTACGACCTGTTCGAGGTCTTAATCGAATGAAAGACAAGAGCGTTCGTCGAAAAGTTGTCCGCGTCTTTGACTTCCTGTGTCTCATTCCCTCCCCCCGTCCCTCTCTCACCACCCCATCACCGTCCAGAAGCAATCATCGGGTACCGCCGAGGAAGTAGAAGGCGTCGTCGCGATTCGGAACGAAGGAAAGTAGTTCCGTCAACGGTAACCGACATTTCGAAGGATTCGAATTTCCGGCCCGTCTCTCGGCGAGAAACAGCCGGAGCGCGTACTCTCGTTACGGGTCTCCGATGGGATCCTGGATGCCGAGGATTAAGTTCTCCCGCCTCACGTCCTGTCGAAGATGTGAGCCAGGGCCAGCACGGGAAAAGAGAAAGATAGGAAGGCGAACATAAAGAGGAAGATGAAGACAAAGAGGACGAAGAATCGCAGGACGCTTTCAGAGGATAGTCGATCAAGTCGGAACAGGACGAAAACGTTCGCAGGGGTTTAGCACCGCAGTAAGGATGGAGGTGGATAAACAAGGGCGTAACCTGAGGATCTGTGTCGTCACTCCTCGTAGACGTCGAAGAAAGACAATTTTTCAGGATCCTCGACCCAAACATTTACCGTAATAAATCCGCCAAATAGAATCATCTCCAACTAACCGCAGCTAGGGCTAGCCATCGCATCAGGAATGGTTGATTAATCGACGCGGAAGAGGATAGGAGGAAGACAACCTCTGAGAGCAAGAGTAAAGATCAGAGAGGAACAGACGTTGAAAAAAGCCGTAGCAGCGAACGAATGTCTAGGAAAGCATTCGATCGGAAGCGCATTGTGTCTTTATCGAATTCCACTAATCAGGACTCGAGTCTTATCCCACCGCCTGGCGCATTCCCAGAGTTCGTCCCCCGCGCTATTCTTGCGGGCCGCGATTAGATCGCGCCAGGAGGCGGAGGAGGCCGCGAAGGAGAGGAAGAAGGCACTGTATTAATCTCCGATGCAATTTATCGTTATGCCGCCTCGAGGCGCAATCTGATATCGTAGGACCAGGCACGCTGAGCGTCCGCACGCTTTCCTTCCTTCCTTCCTTCATTCCTTTCTTCCTCCCAGCCTCAGCTTTGTCTTCAATTGGATTAACCCGCGTGTCGACGCGAATTAATTCGCCTCGGAATTATTCTTATATAATTAAGAACGTAGGCCATGAGTAAGTCGTGTGTCGTGAAGAAAGTCGAATTTATAATTTGCTGACGCTAATTTGCTGATTTTGTCATTTCTGAGTGAGTGTGATAAGATGCATTGAAACGGTTCGGATTAAGGTGAGGGTGGCTGAGGGGCTGGGAGGATTGCGGTGGATTTGATGGACAATGAGTGTAAACGTTTGATGAGAAGACGAAAGCGGCAAGTTAGGCGAAAGAAGAATGAGAGTGGAAAGGCGTGACTGGAATAAGGACAGCATGTCGGCCGTTTATTTTGAAAGTAATTTAAGTACAAATTAAAAAGAAAATTATACCATTTTTTTTAAACATGGACTTACACCGCTTTCAAAATAAATAGTCCATATATTAGAGAAGTAAGAGAACGGGAAAGAATCCAGCGTTCGTCTTGAAACGATTATTTTCGACGCCGCACGAGACGCCATTCTGTCGGGTCGGATCTCCAAAATCGAGTACTCACACCATCCAACGGAAGTGACAGTCCATGTCCATCCGCCGAACCGTCGATTTGTCCAAACACCGTTTCCACGCTTCACCCCTTCGCCGGACAAATTTATCTCAAAATTCAACCCCTCGTCGATCCCCCGAAACAATTCCACCCTTTAAAGCGAGCCCTCATTACGATCGGGGGAACTTTAGCGGCGCGTAAATCACACCAGACATTCCCATTTGCTCAATGAACGTCACGCAGTATCTGAAACTGTTAAATACTCTCTCAGCCCTCGCTCAGTTAAAGTCGTACTTCGCGAAACTTCCACTCCCTTAAAAACGTTCGAGCTTAATTTAATAACCGACTATCAGCGCGTCTGAAAGACAGTTTAAAAGCATTTTATTGACATTCATCGCGCGTTATCGTGCAATTTGGCTACGGTCAAGTAGCTAAAATTCTGGCCTTGGTCCGTACAGCGATTCAAGACGTTTTGGTCTGCGGCCAATTTTCGAGAGATACCGAAAAAGTTGCCGACCAAACGATCGAGTCGAGGCACGAGATCAGAAGCTTTCGGAGGCTGACGCGCGCGCGCGAGAGAGAGAGAGAGAGAGAGAGAGAGAGAAGAGAGCGTAGCCGACAAAATGGCGATCGTGGGCGGATTTCGGAAAAGTCGTTCTCGCTCGGCAGGAATGGGCACGACGTTTGCCGGAATGAGCGCGGTAATTAGCCGAGGTTCGCCGCGTAATTGAGTTCTCTCCGTACGCAGTCGGCGAATTCCGAGGCTGAGATAAAGGCGTTTCACGGCTGGCTTAACGCCGCTTCTTTTATGGCCGAAAGATTAGGGCCGTTATGTTAGTGCATGTGAAATCGCTACCCCTCCCCAAGGAGCTTACATTAAATAAATTCACCATCGTTTCACCGCTTCCGTATTAAAGAAATGCACGCAGAAATAATACGTCGAACGTACCTATATCGAATCTTCGACAATTATTCCGCTCTCGTTGATGCATATTAAAAATGCTTACCATAAATTACACGTTCCAGTATTACAAAGTTCAATCAGAAATTAAATACCAGCCATAGAAATGTAATAAAAATAAGTTACTATACAGTTAAAAATACCATAAATTACACGTTCCAACTAACTAGTCAAATTAGAAATTAATTACCAGACATGGAAATGTGATAAAAATAACAGTCGCTAAAAGTGACTCGCATCTTCGGGGAAAGAATAATTCTCGTAGCATCGACCGATCCCTTCCGCAAACAGCCTTTCAAACTTCTCACCCGTTCCGACCGTCTTTCACCGGACAGCATCACGCCGACGCTCACTTTGCCCCAGTCTAAAATTCGCGAACGTCGATGCTCGGAATCGGAGCTGGGAGTGAAGTAGACAGGGTAGAGGAGGGGATGGGAGGGGTGGGGGGCACAATCTTTACGTAGCCGAGCCGAGCATTCAATCAAAGTCGGTTTAATTAACCGGCCCGTCGACGCGAACTACTTCCGGTCCGCGGAGAAGCTTCCTCTCGCCGCGGCGATCGCTTTGATTATTCGAGCCGGGAGGGCGCCCCGTGGGCAAAGCGGGCGTCGTGACGTCACTGATTCGACGGTCTCATTACGATTGATCGACCGCCGCATCGAGCATCAATAATTGCTGGACGCTCGCGCGGGTGTTAAGCCATCAAAGCGGACCCCTTTCGGAGTGCGGTCAAGCCAAGCAGACCGCCAAACTACATACACACACACACAGACACACACTCTCTCTCACTCTATCTCTCACCCGGTGTCTCCCTTACACTCACTCACTCCGTTGCACCTTGCAACAGAAACCTTTGACGATGCCTCTGCTCGCGCACGATCGATACTTTCGATCTTTGCGCTCGGCTGTTTTTCTGAACACACGCTTCAAGGAGCTGATAGTTTTTTGTCGAGCCGGTATCATTGGATTTTATGTTAAAGAATAGCCTGCGATGTGTAGAGTTTTTAATGACTGAGCTCCATAAATAAAAACAGATTATGATATTTAAAGGAACTAGGAACTAAGAAAAGAAAACATTTGGTAAACAAGTTTGCAAAATTTGCAACGGTACAGTACGAATGCTCAAATTCGCGATAAGCGGTAAATTGATCGATCGAGAGCTTTCTAAATGTCGGACAGCGTACGGAGAAATGAAAGTTCGCCTGCGGTTTTCGCCGCGAAAAGTCCAGCTTTTGCGAAAGGAATCAGTTTAGTCCGAGCACGATCGCAGCGTGAGTCCGGAGTTAACGAACGTGCAATAAACCTAATCGTCCGAGAGCAAGTTGGCCGCGGTCCTGTTACAGGCCGCGAGCCGGCAGCGTGTACAGTCACTTTCATCTTTCACGATCCGGATCATTTTTTGGCCGACTCTCAAACGGTCCCACACGCTTCGAGACCTCGAGCTGAAACGAGCCGAGCATTCGATTCGAACGAAATCCTCCCGCAATCTCCATTCGAAGCCACGGAATTTATAGGGCACTTATTCGCCGAAATAATTTATGGGGTCGATTCTGAGACCTCGCCTGCTCCCCCTTAAATCTCAATGTTGTAACCGGTAATGTGAATTTACGGGAACCCGGCGCCGAGTTTTACATTTTCGCGGCTGTCGGTCCCGCGGGACAGCGCGTCAATTATCGACGCCATAAAAAGGCAGGAGGAAAAAGTAGGAGAATGTAGGTAGCCTCAATGTAAAGTATTCTTTTATTGCTGTAAGCGCGAGCGACGCGAGATGTTTGTACGGAAGGAAAGTGCGCGATGAGTGAGGAGAGAGAAGAGAAAAAGGAGAGAGGAAATGAAATGAAAGGAGAGAGAGAGAAAGAAAGAGAAATATAGACAAAGCGAAAGAGAGAAGGAGAAAGAGAGGTAGAGCGTTGAAAAAGGAGCAGAAGGGTCGAACACGCCTCGTCACGGGACCCAACCCCACTTGCCACTGTCAGGACAAGTGATTTATTGCCCTCTTCTTATCCCTTTCCTCCCTTTTATCCCTTCGATAGTCCGGTTACACACAACGAGGCCAAACACTCACCCTCCCCTCCAGCCCTCCATCGCCCCTCTCGAGTGGAACGACACACCTCCGCACTTTTATTTTCGTTCGCTCGTCTTCCGCCCGAGCGCGATCACATCCTTTTCCCTCAAAATTCTCCCACCTTCCGGGGGAGGGGGTTGGACCTACGTCGGCAGGGGGAGCCGGTATAATAACTTTGCCGTGCCACAGGTGCTCCCTGAAATTAGCTAATAATGGCGCAGGAGGCACGCGCGCAACACTGACGCGGCCCGGACGCACACGCAGGAGAGGCTTCTAATTTGCGGAACGGTTCAAATTTGCCACCCTGCTCATTGGTCAGGGCAAACTTCTCGCGCCTGCCTCAGTTTCTGCCAGTTTCTGTAGTCTGAGTTCACGAAATTGAATTGAGGGATTTTAGTTTCCGTCGCCTGTGGTGGATTAACACTTTTTTGCTCGGCAGTTTTGGGTAAATTACTTTCGAGCAACATAGTGATATATCGAGTTTCCTGTATACAGGGTGTTCGGCAAACGGTGGTTGCGAAAAGGAGGTGATTCTTTGCCAAAAAACGGATCGAAAATATGCAAGAAAATTTTGTCATTTGAGGCTCTGTTTCCGAGAAAACCGACTTTGAATTTTCACAATAGTTTAATTGTAGTCTGAACAATCGGGTTGTAGGAAAATATTGAAAGATTTTTATCCGGATGGAAAGTTGGTCTCATCACGGAGTAATCTCTTATAAGCGACATGTAAAAGGCTCTCTTGAGAAGGACTCGGAGGAAGATAAGGTGGCCGACTTTGTTGTAAGGAACCGCAGCTTCCCGACGGAAGTTCTTAACCGAATCCGGGGGAGTCCGCGAACTTCGTCAAAAAGTTCCGTTTACACGGCCGCCAGTAGCTCTCACCCAATTTTCGTTCCCGGAGTCTTCGGGGATGGTTCAATCTACGACGTCCTGGGACTCCATTACGTTAAGGTAACGACATCCTCGAGCAAACGTAATGAAAGGGTCAGAGAGTTACAATGTGAAAGCGCGACAATGTTCGTCAATTATCCAATGCCTCTTAATACAATTCAATTGCAACCCTGTAACTGTTTCTTTCCGTGAAAAATAGACAATACTAAATTAAATTCAAATAAATTAGTGTCCCAGCGAAGAGTGTTATATAAAATAATAAAATCATATATCTCGCTCAGGCTTTGAGAAAATTCTAAAAAATTCCAAAAAAAGGACTAGAGAAGAACTAACTGATTCGTTCCTATTTCCAGCATCGTAAAGAAGATTCGCACCTAATCAAGTCAAAACTACCAATCCTCATACCGCTTTACGCTGATCATTAATCGGCGCGTAATTCCGTCGCGCTACGAAAATCGTATCTACGATTCCGGCCCACCTCTTGAAGAAGCCGACGAGGCTCGCCGGTAAATAATCGAAATTGCACATCTATACGAGCGGATCTCATCTCTGGAGACCACTTAGAGGGAAGGCTAGCTGCGTCTTCGCAGATAAGCGACTCGGTAAGAGCGTAATTACGTAATGGCCTGCACCGAGAGTTTCCGAGGTAGATGAGGGGGGAGGGGGGGGGGGACCCAACAGAATGGCAGAACGGCAGAATGGCAGAAAGGGAAGACGGGAGAATCGGCGAGACGGAACTTTGAGGCGTCCAAGGCCTTGTGAATATTCAGACGTCGGTAGCTTTGCGTCAGCGTTGACGGAGTAGAGCTGAAGGTGTGACGAGCAAAATTTCGGCCGAAAGCACAAGACGAAAAGGCATCGATTACTCCGTGCGCGGAAATAAGTCGATAACCGGTCAATCGGAACTTTTCTGGTTTCTGCCACACAAAAAGAAAATATGGAAAAGATATGCTGCTTTAAGATGGTTCAATTCGCGAAGATCTGAGAGGTTTATCCAATGGGCAATGTTTCTGCGTACACTGCCAATTACGAAGTAAGCACGGTAAGATGAAATTTAGAGCAGGCAGTTTTAATCTCGCGAGATACGTGGATGTAAATCGTCGGTTATCGGTAGAAAGCAAACGAGAGAGTGTGATATAGTTCCGAGTGCGACTAGACGCCGGTGGCGAAGATTAAAACGACAGGAACGTGTACTTAGATAGCTGTCACGGCGATCAAAGAAGCCCGCCGGACTCGTAATGAAATTAAACTTTCGCGGGAAAGCTGTCTGCCGTTGCTGCTCCCGCTGCTGCCTATGACCGAATGACGGACGCCCGTTACGGGAGAAATCTGCGGATGTTTGATAGAGCAATTTCAACTTTCTCGACGATACGGTAAACTGTAACCAAACGGCGCGAGAGAATGGTTGCGAAACGTGGAGTTCGGTGGGCGCGGGTGACGTTGCGCGCACACACTTCTACCGAGACAGTATAGGCGGATATGAACTGTCGGGAGCCGACAACTGGGTAAATCCGACGAACTGACGCTCATCGGCCTGCTACCGACGTATCTACCCGCAAGAGTTCGGCCAACTGCTCTAGTATCTGAACTAACGCTACATTCGCACCAAAGTGTCTTAATAATGACATACCGGCAACCTTTTAATTCTTTAATCGAAAAATCAGCTTCCATTCGTAATACTTTCATTGAGCCATATATTTGCCATACCTTCATTGAGCCGATTATTTTTGCAAAGATCACAGTTCTACATAAATCTTCGATTGCGAACGAGAGAAGCTTGGTCGATCGACTGGCACGGATCGAGGGACCGTGAAGAAAACGGGAGGGGCCCGAGATTATTTTCAGGCGGCCAGGAAGCGAGAAGAATTGCCATTCGAGCCGCGCGCCGACCGATGGACCCTGAAGAGTCGCCGTGTGCGGCCGATTCAAATTGCGCCGCCTCGCTTCTAGCCGCGAACATTTGCCTTGCCCCGAGGCACCGATTAGAGAGCCTATGGTTTAGATAGGCCCCGATCTCTATCGGCGAATCTACATTCGTTCGACACTGCGCGGGCACAGGTCGCGTACAAACTCCGGCCGCGTTTAGAAAGCGATAGAATTTCCGACCGGAAGAAGAGGGTCAATCGTCCGATCGCATATTCAATTCACCGATCGCATCTGAGTCGTAACAATGCAACAATTTTTCTTAAATCTATCTTCCTGGGCACGGCAGCGTAGAACAAGCGATCCGAGTGACACAATTCCGTGGCAAAAGTTTGCAAAAGAGGAAAAACGCGAATCTCGCGCCGATTTCTGATAAGCATCCGCGCGCCCGGACTCTGCGGAACGGACAAATATCAAATGCAAATGGATTTTCTCTGAGCGGCATCCAGTCGCCTACGGCATCCAGTTTCACCCCTCCCCCTCTCCTCTTCCTTCCCACTCCCTGGCCCTCGGGCCGCACAAATCGGAGATGAAGTCATAAATTCAATTTTCGCCGGCTCAAAAAAGAGCGAGATATTTGAGGGGTCCTATAAATATTCATTCGACAGCGTCGCGCGAAGGGGCGAGCAAAGTGGCAAAGAGGTTAGGGAAGGGGGGGGGGGGGGTGAGAATGAGAATGAGAGGAAGAAACCATTCAAACTACCAGCTCGCTTCTTTTCTCGCCATCTGCGGCAATTTAAACTTCTGAGAGGCCACGCGACTTGGCCGGATGAGGTCGTGGCAATAAGTTCCCTCAAAACTTTCCTAACCAACGAACGATCATGACCGAAGTCAAACTGAAGTATCCACCCAACGTCATACGAATAATCGCGAGCATTCGTATGCGCTGTCCCGAACGAACGATTAGATCGAGAGTTTAACGATCCGACGAGAGGCTAAGCGAGCTAATCCTCGCTAATTCTGTTAGGCAGGGATGGGAATCTCGCGATCGATCAGCCGACTTTACGCGAAGCGGATGTCCGCGCCGGCGGAGTGAGTCGACTGCGAGCTTTCCCTGTCCCGTCGATCGGACAAGATCGGAATCCGCGAACGAGCGTAAATTTGCGCCGCGCAAAAATTGCGAGTCGTCGAGAGGCCTCTCGGCGTTTAGCTGAGAGGACGCGCTGGCAGATGGGCAGGAGAGGAAAGGAGAGGAAGAGAGAGAGAGAAAGAGAGAGAAAGAAGAGTAGAAAGAGAAAGAACAGTAGACAGAGATAGAAGAGCAGACAGAGATAGAAGAGTAGAGAGAGACAGAAGAGAAGAAAGAGAGAGAAGAGCAGAAAGAGATAGAAGAGAAGAAAGAGAGAGAAGAGGAGAAAGAGAAGAAGGAGCCAGTCCAGGCAAACGATACGAAGGAAGGAAATTCGCGATCTCTCGCCGAGCGAGCGATCGCTATCGCGATGTAATAAAGTCGCTGTCACGACGTCGCCGCTTTCTGCTTTGCCGCGGCCGCAAACTACGCGCGCATGCGACGCTTGAACTCGAACACGCCGGACTCCGAACGCCGTCCGTCGCTTCGTGCAAGCGAGCGCTAACGGCAGATAAGCGGACATGCACGGAATATGCTTTGAGCCGGATTGTTTGAACCTCTGCGAGCGACGCGTCGCAATTAAGTCGAGCGAGGAATGACTCTCGCTCCGTTCGGCGGACGATGCTACAAATAGGGACGAGAAGTGTTTACATCGAAACATAGAATGTCTTATCCGATGTCTTTGGAGACATTCACTGACAATCCTGTACATATTACGTGGAAAAAATCAACGTTTAACTATTTTAGTACCATATTACCGTACGAATGTAAACTTTTTGATTTTATTTGTCATCAAAGGTTATGCCTTTAATAAATTATTATAAATGAATATTATTATTGTAACATGGTCATCTTCATTCTCTATCATCCTCAGTGCCAAACTCCGTCATAAAATTCATATTAAGTCAGAACAGAAAATAAATAAAACGGATTAACTGATACAATCAGCAGTTAATTTCACCAAAAAAAAATGGGCGGGCTGATACGAATTCAGGGACAGTACACGTTGCTGCACGAATCACTCGACGACGAACACTATCAAAAGCGGCACACGTACTAGGGCGTCCAGGCGAAAACGTGAAAGTATGCACAATGGATGAAGTCCATCGCACATGGCTGATGCTGTCTATGGCTGGAAAGAGACGGAAAACGCGAACCAGCACGATGGAAGACGAACACGAAGCCGCGAGAAGACGCGCGCGCGAACACAGTCAAGACGTAGATAAATGGGCACGACTCAGGGGACGGGGAGGGGGGGAGGGGGGCAGCACCGCGTGTAAATCGCATATGAAAGGATCGTGCGGGCCTCTTCGCCGGTCCTCTCATGCATAAATGCATTGCTCACATTGTCAGACGCTGATACACGTAGTTGTCACGAGGTGACATTATAGTTCGTGCACTTCGTCCCACCGGCGGACGTGACACGGGACGCCTTGGAAAACGAAAGACGTCCGGAGGATGCCACTTTGGCCGGATGGACGCTCGATTTTTGTCAAACTGGGTCGCAATTAGCGATCATTTTAACACCGGGTCAAACGACGAGATTACAAGTATTTGTCAGTCAATGACTTACGACGTATAAATGAAAAAATATGTAAGTACTTGTCTCGTTGGAGAACCTAGTGTTAAAATGGGCAAACGGTCGGAAGTTCGACCGAGAATTTTGGTGTCGGGCAAATCGGGAGGAACATGTTATTACTCACCGTGAAGCCGATGCCGACGGTCGCCGCGAAGTTGCCCGGCTGAAATCTGCCGGTGTCGAATTGAACGAGCAGCGATGTCTTGCCGACACCGCTGTCGCCCAGCAGGATCGTCTGCGGGAACAAAGGCGAGATTAGTTTTCGGGAAGGTGCGAGGTAACGCGGACGGAAGTCGGAGTCGAAGTCTGAAGTCGACGCCGAAGTCAGCCCCTCACCCCCTCTACGATAAGCGGGGAAAGATAGATTGCCGGATGATTTTGCCGCGGGAGAGTTCGAGCGTGTCTGATGGATCGGCTTATATCGTGGCAAACGAGCTTGTCGGATATAATATATCTGCCTACGTCCGAGTCCTGTTTATCACCAGCGACTGTCGGGCAAGAATTCAGCGGCGCTAACAGTTTCTTCCGAAGCACGCGTCATATTCATAGTAACAGGTGACAAGTAGCGAGTAACAAGTAACGTATGCCTTCTAACGTGTACACCGACGTGTCCTTGAATTCGATCGACAATGCGGTACGATACTGAACTGTCCAAGGTCCGAGTTATAGTCTTCCGAAGATTTCCTGGGCGTTAAAAAAAGGTCGGCCTAGTTAGAAACCGATTCTGTCCGCAAGGCGATGGACAGAAAATCGAGTGAATAAATGAATGGAAGGATGTCGAACGAAGAGAAAAGTGCAGAAGCGTGGCTTCCTTCGGCTCGTCGAGGAGAGCGAGTTTCACGGCCGCATTCGAGTGCGACAAACCGCAAGAAGCTCGCGAGCGGAGTCGGGCCAGACAGACAGGCAGACGGAGAGACGGACAGAGAAACAGACGGAGAGACAGACGCAAGGCACGATTTCTAGACAGGCCGAGAACAAAGGCGAAAGGTGCTTCCCTGCGCGACGTTTGACGACGTCTCCTCCCCCTCGTCGACGCCGGTCGCGTCCCGTGAACTTCTTTCTTAGCAGGTGCGGCGAACTCTATTGTCCCACCAACATGGCGGATATGATGCGTACGATTCCGGTGGAGTGGGTCAGTTTCAACGGAGCTCTGCAGGCCTCCTTCAAAAGACCACTCAATGTTCTGAATTCTTCGATTCTCATTCGAAACGAAGTAAATTGACATGTCTGATTTCCCTACACTCCTCGATCGGTCACTTTTACATTGTCCAATTTCTATCTTCATCCATTCAGCGTCATAAACGTCCCGTTATGATAATGTGTACGATTCCGGTGGAGTGGGTCAGTTTCAACGGAGCTCTGCAGGCCTCCTCCAAAAGACCACTCAATGTTCTGAATTCTTCGATTCTCATTCAAAACGAAGTAAATTGACATGTCTGATACTCCAAACCTATGCATTTCCCTGCACTCCTCGATCGGTCACTTTTACGTTGTCCAATTTCCATCCTCCTCCATTCAGCGTCCCTTGTCGACTACGTCATAAACGTCGGCGAGCGAACAGGGGACGAACAATAAACGTTTAAACGACGCTCTTAACACCCCCTCCCACGCGCAGACCCGACTCGGTGCACTCTCCCGAGGGAGAAGGAGGACACCCACGTCAGGTATACCCTTGATACAGACCTGGCAGATCGCGGTCTATTGTCGGGCCTGCGGTGAGGCAGGTGCCGGCACAGTGGCTTCTAACGTAATAATCTTGCCTCGTGCCACGGGTCAAACCGATAATCGCTCGCCGCCTGCCTCAAAATCATTTGCCCCTCTGCTTTTTCTGCCTCCCCCCCCTGCCAGCGCTCTTCCTGCCACGACCCTTTGTTTTCTCCGGCTGGCTTAATTTTTTGTGCTTCGCTCATCCTGCTGGTAGCACCTTTCGACTCTTGACGCTATTAAGTCGAGTTCCTTGGTTTTATGGTGTTCGATAATTTCATTTAAGTCATGTGATTTAGAAGATTATCTCGTTAGCGCTAGAACTACTGACCAGTGAAAATGACTGGGTTGAATCTAATTTAATAAAGAATTTTCTGTTGGGAAACATATTATTTTTGTGAATAATTTTTATCAGTCAGTAGGTAAGTGATTATTTTCTATTTGATATGTTTCGACATACTGAATTATATCTGCTAAGTTGAATGAAAATGTGAATAAAAATCGTCGGTGGTTCAGTGTTGAAATTGATACAGTAAATGGAGGAAATAATTGTATTGCGATTCGACAAACATTTCTGTTGTTAGGCTGAAGCGTTCAAAGCTATTGTATGCCTTATCAAAAGACAGCCTATCTCACTGTTGCGAGCAAAAATGGAGGTTCCTCACCGAGAATCTAGGGTCCAGGTCGCATTTGGGGTGCCCGAAATCGAAAGCTCATCCATTCGTCGCCGAGCAGGAGGGTCTCCGTCGATTTTCTTAACGTCGGACTCACGTCCCTCGTTTGTCGAACGAATGGCGCTCATTTTTCGACTGCCCGGACTGGAAGGCGTTCAATCCGATGGACAGACACGAGCGACACGCGGAGATTCCTTCCGAGTCTGCAATTACTCTCCTCGCGACAGTAACGAAACTCCCGACAATCTTTCCGACCCGCCTGCTTATCCAAGCCGCGTTCGTTATTTCCACTTGCCGGAATAGCGGTGTGGCGCATAAATCTTGAGAGGAATCACGGAAATGCGGTGGGAAACGATTCGTGCCCGAGCACGTCGTCAAATTTCCAGCATCAATGCCAAGAGGACGCCTAACAAACCTAATCCGACGCAAATCAGGAATAAAATTCATAAAAACGACGCAAATCAGTAATAAAATTCATAAAAACGAAAATAATCGAAATTCTCTAACGGAGAAAGGGGAAGAGAATGAAGCATATGTCTAGGCGAATCAGGGACGAATAAAGAGAGACATTTGCAAGTCCAATGCGGTGAAAAGGGTAACAAAAGGAAAGGAGGAGGGATAAGCGTCGGAAGTGCGAAATGGATGGAAGCGTAGGACTAATGTTTGTCACGGACTGCTGCGAGGTGTCAGGTTATCTAAGAAGATTTACATTCACGGGTTCTCGAGGCGCTCTGCGAGAGTCCCGGGTCTCCCTTCACGGTGAATTTCCATTGAAAGATTCGCCGGAGGACCCCCGGGGGTGGTCGTGACGAGTGTCGGCGAATGTGTCGGCCTCAGGGGCGGAGAAACTTAATTCACTGCCCTCCCTTTCTCACTTCCCGAGCCGCGCCGCTCTCTCCCTTCGTCACTCTCTCCCTCTTCGTCCTTCAACCGCCTCCCTCCTCCCCTAAAGCCTTCCTCCTCCCCTCCAGCTCGATTCACTCGTCAATATCCCATTCCCGGCGGATTCAATTCGACTTTCCGCCGTCCATCGATCTCTAACAACGTTCCCGACGAGGTGTTAGATTTATATTTAGCATTAGTTCAATTTTGGCGCACGGTAACATCTGAGGAACGCATCAGTTGCTGGCGAGTATATGCACTTGATAAAATTCATAACGGTCGTTAAGTATATCTCTTATGCACGCATTCTGTTGCTTTTTCCCGACTGCGAATCGTAAAAGAGAGTCAGTTATGCTATTATAGCTTTCCATTCTGGCAACACCTATTATAAACACATTTTTCATATTGATAACTCTGTCCCCTTATTTTTCCCAAGACAAGGTACGTCTTATAGCTGGGTACTGCGTCGATCGCGTGCGTCCGACTGCGAAAGGACGACTTTTTCGGAAAATTCCGAAATACGCGGAGAGCGTAAAAGGAAGAACGGAAGTTGAGGAGAGCCGGCGAAAACGATCGGCCGACCGTCCGTACGGGCAAAACGGTGTACGCATTTTACGCGCCCATCTCTATTCATGATGGTGAATTTATCGGCGCCCATAAAACAGTTTCACGTCCACTTCGCCTCGTGAATTCGTTCCATGTGGTTGCAACAGAAACGCGGGCTCGTGACGTGTAATTACCTCGGCGCACGCACGCACGCGCGCACACACACATACACACGCGGTACTTGCGCTCACGTTCGTGGAGCGTGAAGTTATAAAGAACGAGCTTTGACTCGATCATCGGGCAAGTTTCTTCGGGCCTTCGTCTAATTAATCCGTGAGCGGTCGACGTTCCTCTTCGTTCAATTCTTATCCGGATAACGAAGCCAAATTTTATTTATTACATTAAATTCCGTTTTCTCTCTCTCTCTCTCTGTTCTTCTTTCCATCTCTTCGTCGCTCGAGCGCGTTAATTGTAATCAAGCGCAATAATTCCCTCAGGATCGAGATCTACGGGATGCAGTGTCGGATTTCATCTCTGAGACGCCGCGCAATTAATTTCACCCAACCGAAGTTCGACGATCGATTAAGTTCCCGGAGCAGATCCGTACCCAGCTCCTATCGTGTTTCGGGATGGTTAGGTACATTGTCCGTGGAGAGATGCGTCCTGGAGAGGCTGGAAGCATCCGTTAAAGGACTTTCGTGTCCGACTAACCACGCTCTGGTCGGGATCGTCCAGAACTGGACATAATTGCGAGCCAAGGTCATCGCGAGTTCCAATTTCGACGTTGCAGGAATCGATCTCCGATTCTGCCTGAATATTCTCCCGTACAATAATCGTACCGTGTTTTGGCCGATTCGATCACTGTACTCTTGAGAAAGAAAAGGAAAAGGAGAAGATAGTATATTCCAAAAATCGTTTCGTCCCAGATCCACTGACGAACTCATCAGTAGGGCCTATGTAAAATTAGTTCGTTTTTGACCTATTTTAGGAGATCCTGCCTAGGTCAGTCAGATTTACTGAATTCTTTTTCACTCTGTTCCATTTTTCGTTAAATGGCTTATCACTTATTAATTCTTTTGCTCTTTCAACTTAACTTTGTTACTGAACTGGTGAATGGCAATGGTTTTCTGTTAAAATCCATTGTATATTAATTAGTTTAAGTAAAATAGTACAACAGTGATCGACATCGCCGAGAACCTTCGATTACACAGTAGAGCTTATGTCAGTGGATTATGCCTGAATAATCTCCCTTACAGTTTTACATCTTTGCAGATCCCGCATCTACAACTTTCTGCCGAGCGTAAACGACACGGGATACGTTCGCCTCGGAAAATATACGTTCGACGATCTTTTCGGCCGCATTTTCCTCGACTCATTAGCCTCTTCCTACCCGCGATCGGATGATCGCTGTTCAGAGCCGAAGCCACGGCTGCATCGGCCGTGCACCGGGAGCTATCGTAAACGCGTGATCGTAAAAGCTTGGCGCACCATGAAGACGAGTCGTAAACATTTATAGCGACGATGCCGTAAGATTCGCAAGGTGTCGGCGCCGATGGTGTCGAGTACATCGAGGAGCGGAGCTCGGCCCGATCCTCCTTGATAATAGGACCACCTCATTGCCCAGTTCTTAACGAGGACGGTTATGTCGGCGACCTTCCGCGCGATACAATGCGTATGCAAAGAGCCTCATTCAACTCGCCCGCCGCATGATAAATCTTAATCAGGATCCACGACAAAGCCATCCTCTCCTTGAAAAGTCCGCGCTTAAGTAAATTGAAACGCTCGTTCGCAAAAGGAACGGGCCGAATGCGATCGAACTGCTTAATACGAAATAAACGCTTTCCATTGAAAAAGCCAACTTTTACCGTCAGTACGAAGACTTAAAAATGTAGCGTTAACTGAATCCTATTTAGCAACGATTTGCGCCGCCTTTACATTCATGATACGAAATAAACGCTTTCCATTGAGAAGGTAAACTTTTACCGTCGATACGAAGACTTAAGAATGTAGCGTTAAGTGAATCCTGTTTAGGAACGATTTGCGCTGCCTTTAAATTCATGATACGAAGTAAACGCTTTTCATTGATAATGTGAGCATTTACCGTTAGTACGAAGAAAAATGTAGGGTTAACCGAATTGTATTTAGCCGCGATTTGCGCCGCCTTTAAACTCACGATACGAAATAAACGCTTTCAATTGAAAAAAGTGAACATCTACCGTCAGTACGAAGACTTAAAAATGTAGCGTTAACCAATCCTATTTACCCACGGTTCGCGCCGCCTTTAAATTCATGATACCGGGAGCCTCCGATTTCACGTCTCACGTTTCGCTGCCCGCGAACGTCAAAACAGTGTACTCCGTTTGAGACGAGCTTGCCGACTGCGCGATATCGCGTTACTCGCCTTTATGACGTCTCATCGCGCACCGGCGACAGTCGTCGAATGATGAACACTATACACCCGCAAAAAGATCCTCACTGTCAACGGTCCAGTTCGCTCGGCCGAACGGAAACAATTGTCGAACGCGCGTCCGACTGCCAAGATTACTGTCTCGTCGGACAGAAGATGAAACTGCGCCCTGAATTGCCAATCTGCCTGACGGCATTAGCAGCTGACGAGGGAAGGGACATCGGTGGGCAGGATGTGGAAGAAATAAATATATCTCGATGAAGGATACCGAAGGAACACTAAGACGGAAGAACGTGAAAAGCAGCCTCGTAAAAGTCAAGATTACGCCTAAGCGTTTTTCGGCTCTTGTCTGCGAAGGTCTACGAAGGCAAATGGCCCGAAGAGACAGAGTGCTTATCGCTGGCGAGGATCGGGATGAAAGCGAAACTTCCAGTCGCGTCCTTGACTCCGGAAAATTCCAGTATTGCGAACTTTTGGTTCGCGGTAGGAATTGGCGGAGAGGGCAGAGGTCCTTTCGGCTTTATCCTGCATCGATGCGAAACGTTTGTCTCGATATGTCAATTCGTGACGGGAGTATGAAGATGTTTCGTTCAGCGTGCGGCTCGCTGATTCGCTCGTTTACATTTCCAGCCTTCGGAGCGAGAAGATCGCGCTGAACGCATAATGCAGCTTTTCGTGCCGGTGGCGTCCAATGGCGCGGCAAGGTCGTGTACATTCGTATGCTAATCGCGCTCGGCTGAGAAAGAGAGAGAGAGAGAGAGAGGAGAATGAGGAGGGAAGAGGGGGAGAGTGAGGAGAGAGAGAGAGATACGAGAGAGAAATCGGACGGCGACGACTGTTGTGACCGAGCCGATAAAAGCGAACGCCTAAATGAGCCTGTGATCGCGAAAGTGACCTAAGTCGAAGTAGAAAAATTATTTTTGTTCCTTGTACCGTTTATATGCCCGTTAATTTATTCCCGACAATGATTATATTACTTATTACGACTAATATGGAAGGAAGTAATACGGAGGACACTTACAAAAATTCTCAGCATATTCCGTGGATTAAAGATATTTTTGGCCGGATGCGAATCTAAAGCGCGTAGGCGCCAGTTCTATTTTTCCCCCCGGCATTTTCGCATGAACGATGGCAGTCCGGTAGAGCGGAGGCTTGCCAACCGAACAACGGGGCTTAAAAGCACGAAGGACGGAATGACGCTCGGTTGACTTTGTGCGCGGAGTACGTGCGATGTTTACAGGCTCTTATGGCGTACCGCGTGTCATGTGTGCGCATACGCGCGCGTATACCTCGGGCCCCGCGACTCTAATTACGATGCGATACAGGTGCGGCAAATGTCAAAGCCATGCTCGAATGTCGGACGAGTGCGTGGACGGTGGCGGCTGCATGGCGGAAATAATCGATGTTATCGCTGCGGAGACATTTAAGTAACGTTGTTCCGACCTAACATTTTCGAAACCGTCCGATAACTCGAGAAAAGTTGTCCCTATAAACTGTAATAAAAATCGTACATCATAGCAAAAGTGACGTAAGCCTTAAATTTTCATTTTCATCGGGACTCATCGTTTAAAAATTCCAAGATTTCAAGGTTCCAACGAACTTGATTCTTTTTTGAAACAACAAATTCCACCCTTAACGCTGCCATCTTTAACAGGTCATTAATGTTCGAGTTAAGGTATAGTACGATGATTTTCGTAGAAGTCAGATTCGAGCGATTGAGCTCGCGCAATTACACGCGAAGGTCTAGACCCAGTGACGTCATTCGCCGCCACGGCATTGAGCCCTTCTTCGACACAATTTCACGTTCCGAACTGCCAACTCGCGACCGTGACACCATCGGTTACGATTGCGCGAACGTGCGCCACTCGCCGATGTCAGCTGCAGCACGAACAAAGCTTCCACCGCGCGTGCTGCTATCTACTTCTACTTCTACATTGTTATCGCGAGAGAGCGATATATCAAACGCTCGTGCGTCCAGCTCGTCCGCTCTGCCCGGCAAATTTATTTTCAGATCAGCGCTACATGGATTTCTAATGTCCAGCGAACAATAATAGATCGCAGCCTAGGTAGTAAACACGGTGGCAAGACTGTGCAAATGCACTTAACGGATCGTATCTCACCAATACGTAGAAAGATTCGCGATGTTCGATCGCGTGCATATAAATTCAATGTTATATCGCCGCGGAGCGGATCGCACGCGTGTTCGTACACGCGCCTACATTCGTGGCGTACGGCGGACACTTAACGTCCATTGGAGGCTTCCTAATGGAACGTCGACCTTACGTCGAGCAATCTTGGTGAAGAGAACGCGGAATTGTTCGCGACTGGACCGAAACAAGGTGCAGTGGGGTAAATCCGTACACGGGGCAAATCCGCCCTTATTTATTCGAATATACGTTGTGTTGTACCAACTGTTAGGTAGATATCTTCCTTTGGCTAGTATTCAATGGTTCGGATAGTATTAAACATAGCTGGCCGCCATGTATTCTGTGATTCCCTCGTTTAACTCGTTCGACAATGTTCGTATTATTAATAACAATTCCGCTTTTGCCCCATAATATAAGGATATAAGATTCAATCATTTTTAAACAGCTTGCACCTAACAATCTAGCAGCAATGTTTTTTAATTTATTAAAAAATCATAAGTTTCAGAAGATATTTTTAATCCAAATTAATGCAACTTAAAGAATGAACCGTGCGCTAAATAAAAACACTAAGATTATTAGGTTTCAGTGGAACGGATGGAAAATACATCAGTTTAAAGTAAACTTTACAATCTCTTGGTCGGTTTTACCTCACTTTACCTTATGGCGAACCGGAGGGGGTGCAGGTGATCTATTGTATACAGAAGGTTCGAGTGTGAGCGTCGCGGATGAATGCGAGTGGGTTCGGATAATGGCCGTTTAGCCTAACGTACGAGCGATGTTTACACGATCTCACGGTCCGAAGTCGGGGAGGCTGCGTGTTCTGCCGACGTCACTCCGATTACGATTACACGAGCCCTCCTGCCACCGACGCGAGCGACCGATTGGCTTCCGCCTTCGGCTCGAGTATCTGCCCGGCATCGGCATCGAGAGGCGTAAAATTCGTTAAATAGCTAACGTGCGATCCGACATCTGGCCGCGAACGATAAATGCTGCGAACCTCGAAATTCTGACATTGTCGATCGACATTTTGTCCGACACGAGATTGAAATGTTCCATTTGCAATGGTTTGGCACGGTTTTAAATAAGAGGGTAGAGTTCGATTTTTCCTCCATTTCCGAATTGGGTACCGCTCTGTACCGGTTCGATACCTCGATTGGACAAAGTATTCGAACTCGAAGCGGCTAACCCAGCGAATGTTTAACCCCGGTATCACTGTCCCATCCAGTTTATCACGCTCTAACCGTCCAACCTCGCCCCGTAAAATGACCGGTGTCGGTAACTGTTTGTCCTCGAGCGTCGTCCTGCAGGATTTCCGTTCGTCACGTTTACACAGGGCGATCGCTTAACGCGGTTGCACGCAAAGCATTTATCCGGACGATGTTGCAAAATTGACGCTCTCGCTCGCCACGCGATCACGATTCTGCGGTACGGTATCCACTGAAGGTAGGAGGAGGAGGAGGAGGAGGAGGAGGAGGAGGGGGTCGCAAGGGGATAAGCAGGCAGACAAGCCTGAAGACGGACGATTCAGCGAAAAACAAAAGCTCCGACCAAAGAGATAATGATCACTGCCGTGGAGAGTCGACAGGGAAATAAATAAGAGTCAAGGACAGATGCGTAAAAAGGTTCGCAGGAAAGCGGACGTACCGAGGCCTGCTCGCGAAGGTTTCGCGAAGGACAGGGGCTGAGGTAGGGGGGTGGAGGGGGTAGGTTAGGTAGCAAGTTGAGGACTGGCAAGGTAAGCGTACGTAGCAAGCCGCTATTAGGCCGCATAAGGGTACCCGACCGCCATTAGACAACGTAAGGGACCCCGGCCGCCATTAGAGCACCGGCTCGATAAACTCCTCGCGTAAACGGCGGCTCGAACGAGAGGATGCGAATAATGGAATGAGTTATCCCGACGGGCGCGACGGACGTGTAATCACGGCATGGGGCTCGCTTCTAACGGCCGATGCGTACGTACGCGCGATTAGAATTACGATTATGCCGCGTATCGGCCCTGCAGCCCCCCGCGAGCGTCCGCGGACGCCGAGTTACGCAGGATGCGGGATCAAAGCACTCTTGATTCCGGAGAGGATCACGTACGGTGTCCGTTTACGATACTATCGGGTTCAGTTCGCCCTGCGAAGCTGCGAAATATTCGTTTGAAGCGAGGCGAGGGAAGTCGAATTCGATTCTCTTGCGAATAGATCAGATTCGTCGTTAGAAGCCCAGATAAAGATAGGATAAATTAGAATAAATAGGTTAAGTGAAGTGAAGAAGGGGGGAAGGAGGTGAAGAAGAGAGAAAGTAATGTAAAAGTGAACCTGTAAGGCAAACGTTAATAGACAAATACACACAATACGTTAGAAACCCAGTTGACAACGTGGAATCTTTTGCCTTTTGGTGCGATAATAGAAGGTTGAAGTTAAGTGGCAGGCATCGGTAAGCGTCGGATCGCGGTAGCGGCGGTTTAATTATAATACGATTGCCGCTGTAAATCCAATTAGAAATGCGCACAGAAACTTGAGGCCGTGGAAAGACGAGCGCTGGGGGTGAGGGCAGACGGGGAAGGCGTATTCCCGGAACACTCTATCTATCCCGGAGCCTATCCCGCGTCCCGTAACACGAGTTTTCGCGCAATACGGCCCGACGGGAAGTCAGACGGCGCGTCGCGTGCATTCGCGATTATAATTACGGTTAACCGGCTAACAAGCGCATGGGAGTTCAGAGTTCCAGGTTCGATAAGCGCGAGCATGGCGGCACGTACGATCCGAGGATAATGGAGAGGTTTGCGGCCAGATATACGGGACGCCGTTTACGTCGGCTCGGAAAGTCGGAGGTACGCAAAGCTGAGTATGTGCTTCGAAATAGGTTTAGAATGCTACCGATCCTCTGGATTCCTGTTAGCGGGATGTTAACGCATCGACTCTGGCATTGAGATACTAATCTCATTGATCGTTAACCCGTTATCCGCCAATGTCTCATTTTTGGGACATATTTTCAAATTGTTTTACTTTTAATAACTACAACTTCTAAATATACAGCCAATTTTATTATTGTTTTTTAATATTTTAATTGTGGAGGCTGATGTGTTAAGCAAGGTCTCAGAAAATATTTAGCAAGACATTATCGTGAGAAGTCAACGAAGTTTGTCGAAATGCAGTCTTAATCAACTACATGCTCCTATTTTACATCTACACTGCAAACCTGCCAGAGATCATAAACATAGTCATGCCTCGAAAGAGTGCAATACTACCGTGCGTCTGGAACGTACACGTTCCGTGGCACGAAAACGTAGCATGCGCCAGTTACGCACAGTGCATTGCCACCCACCAATTTACGATTATACGAGCGAGTACACGTTTTATCCCATGCGACTACCTAATACTCTCGGTATCTCGCGCCGAGTACCTTAGCCTGGAGTACGCAGAGCGGCGCGCCGCTCGCAATTCAGATTAGACTTCCTACGGGAGACATTGAACCTTGCCACGGTCGTAGCCGCGAAGATGCACGATGCAGGTCTCGAGTCTCGTATGGATTCGATGGGAATCTTCCGCGAGTTATGAACTCGGCCCGCTCGGTTTCGCCCGTACGGTTCGTGTAAGCGCGGAAGCCGTTCGCATTTGCCGGCCTTCCGAAGTGTGGAAGCTGCGATATGTACTCTATGTAAATTGGATGTTTCTATTAGTGATGAGAACGCGAGTTCGATTTAATGGCTGGGAGTTTACGGCTCGAGCTGTAGGCAGGGTACGTGGGCAAGGTACCTACGTAGGCAGGGAGAAGGGTGGAGAAGGTGGTGCGCGTAGATGAAGGCCTGATGTGTGGTCTTTGCGAATTGAACGCGGACGCTATTTATATTGGCTCTTAACGTAACGGTGTGCTCGAGTGAAACTGAAATTGGCGCCAAGCCGTGCAAACGCAATTAGATGATTGAATAACGCGTTTCCCATGCTACGTAACGTGATTAAATGGGACGACGTTAATGGTACGGAATATGAAAAACGGGGCTCGAATCTTGAAGCACGTTATGTGCGGAATAATTGATCGACGCTGATATTTATCTTCCTGAAATCAATTCGATATCGTTCTTTTGCCGGCGAAATGCGAGAAACGTCGATGAAGGACCGACGCAATTTCGGTCGAGCGCACGACGGACGAATATATTCCGGGACGTAGAGTTTTGACGGAAAAACGCAGAAACCATAACCGACGCCGCTGGCCTATCCCGTTTCTTTCCCTCAGAGTCGCGAGACGAGCCTTCCACAATTTACAATTCCCAGTTCGGAGGATCCGCGGACGGAATACCAATCGATCGCTTTCGCGAAAAACGCAGCCCAGCCTCCCCTCGAAGTCCTTCCAATTCATGGAAGGACGTATCGATACACTTACCGCAAGAACATCCTCGTCCCAAACTTTCCCCCGGAACGCAGTTCGAATAAATGGCGGATAATCAGCGACTAAGCCGGAGTAGGAAAATCGATCCTCTTTATTATCTAACAGCCCACGCTGGTATTCTCCCAAGAATTTCGCAGCGTTCGCGGAGTCTCACGAGGCTCCCCTTATCAGGCGGATCAAACGGTAGTCTCCGCAATTCGTCACAGCCATCTTCCCATCATTACCAGAATTTGTCAGAGTTCCCCGCCGGTTATCGTCGATCTTCCTCGTCCCGGCACTAACAATAATCGCGGTCGTGACTTCCCGCGATATGTTCATATCGTGCCTCCCTCCATCTCGAAAGTCTGCTCTTTCTCTCTCTCTCTCTCTCTCTCTCTTTCTCTCTCACTCGTTCTCTCTATACCAGCTTCTCCTTCTACCTCCGTTGAACGCACGGACTCGGCTTTTGCCTCTCCGTCTTCTCTCCTCGTTCTCTTCCATTACCACGAGGTCGCTAACTCAATTTGTATGCGACTACCCGAGCTTGCCAGATGCGCGACCGCTTAAGGTCACCGGCAGACAGTGTTCTCTCATCGACTTCTTCCTCCCTCGCGGGCAATAATACGTGCGCGCCGCCTCTCGGCGTTTCGGAAGGGAAAATGGGCGCGTTGGTACAAGAAAAATAGAACGTAGGTCAAATGATTCATTCGAGGCTAGATTTGACGACATGTCAATTACTTCTACAACTCGCCTCGCAAAGGAAACATTTTAATTCATTTCAACGCGTCAGGTCACATTATAGTAAAGAATTATTTGACAAATGAAAATGTGTATAGAAACGAATATTGCTCGTATTTCGTTTAAACTCGCGCAAAGACTGTTTCGGGAATGGGAAGAGAATTACGATCGTGCTAAATTGCGATAGGCATGGTAAGTTGTTCCTGCGTCGCAGGCAGCTGGTCCGCACGCAGGCTAGGCGCGCTTAAGGGCCACTGAATCAGACGGACAAGGGCATCGAGCGGCTTACGCAGACTGCCGACTCTCCTCCGGCCTTAATCCGCCTACGCAGCCTCTCTCCAATTACCAGAGCAGTGTGTGCGTGTGAGAGAGAGAGAGAGAGAGAGAGAGAGAGAGAGTCCCTGGCGCCATTGCGCCGAGCTTAGACCACCCCGCGATGCCTTCAGTCCGGCACAATGTCCGGCTCAAAACCTAACCTTGCCGATCAGCGACCGATTTCCACCTCACCCATCCCTCTTTCAGCGCGTACTCGCTGTCGAGAACAGAGCCGGCCACTAATTCTCATACAGGTCCGAGGCATTGACGAACGCCGCGCAGAAGATCATTACTCCGCTCCCGAGTCCTTTGGCGACAATTCGCTTAAATGCGATCCGCGCGCCTGCTAATATACAGACTCGTGCGCCGTACATCTTTGTTGATATCGATCTCGAAGGTTTCTTTCGGCCCCCGGGAGGAATTTGCTTTCCGAGCGTCCACCCAGTTAACTCAAACGCATTACGCACGTATGGAGGCGCGTCGTGTAACACGTGTCCCGCGCAAATGCCCGGCGAGAGACCCAATTAATGCGCGGATAGTATATCTCAATTCTCTCTCTGTCTATCTCTCTCGGTCTCTCTCTCCCTCTCTCTCCCTATCTCGCTCTCTCGACAAGCGACGATGTGTTTATGCACTGCCCAGGTCTATTCCTATATGCTAAGCCAGCCTCTCGCCAGGGGGATGCTGACTGTGCTCGCCGATCTCTCGACATTATACGCACTTGGCACAAAGCTTCGGCCCGGACTCCGGCCAGGCGAGAGCGTCATGCCTTGCCGATCGGACGCTTCGCTGATAATTCGATATCGCGAACCTGAGTGTTTCGCCTCGCAGCCGGCTCAAAGGGACGCGCCTATGCGCAACGCGCACACCGATGGACCTTGGTCGTCGAGCTCTCGCTTCCGCCCAGGCTGCCCACGAGCAAATTTGCCGAATCGACCGACCTTCCGGTCGCGGTTACGAGCGATGACGGCGCTCGCTGCTCTTCCCAGACGCGGGAGGCAATTTTTAGAATGAAATCGGTAGATCAGCTGCTTATCGGCCAAACCGGTTAATTTGAGGAAAGTGGGGAAAGTTAGAGAGAACTCTTTCCGGAACTGATTACTTCCCTTAGACTTTTTAAGAGGCCCCGTTTTGACACTAAAGACATCATTATTTTTGACCCGATTGAAAGTGTGCCCATTTTAAAACAAATTAAATACCACATAAAAAAACCGACTACACCACGTTAATCATACAATATATACTTACCTCATTTTTTTTTTAAATGGACGTACACAACTTTCAAAATGAACAGTCCAATTTACAATGTAAAAGTCAATCAGGGCTTTGAGATAATGCTGAAAATAGTCCAGAAAGGAGTTAGCGGCTCGTATAAAAGCGATGCACGGTAACAAAGGACCAGAAAAATCGTCCCCGTCGGAAGATTTAATTATCGACGCACGTCCGCCGAGCTTGCACGCAAGCATGCGATACAAATGGAGATCTCGATCGTCCGTGTCCGAAGCGGTGTCGTAACAGGCCTTACCAATACATACACAACATAAGCGCCGACTCGGCCGCGGTCGCGAATCGCGCTCTGCCCGGCAGATAACCGTCATGGATAAGGAAGAGATTCCGGATCCACGATAATTATCCCTTATAGGCGGTTACGGAGTGAGTACTCACGTGGGTTCCCCCCGCTGCGAGGAAAGTGCGAGAGAGGGCCGGGAGGAGAGAACCGGCTTCGAGACGGTAGGAACCTCTCTACCGGTTTTACTTCGACCCTCGCCGTAGCTGCGTGGTAGTGCACTCGACCCACTCCCCCTCCCCTCCTCCTTCTCCTCCCTCCTTGCCCCTCGACGTCGAGTGCTCGTCGAGGATGATCGAGAGAAAGCGTCGAAAGGACAATAATTTCCTATCTGCCCGCCGAGTGACATAACGAACGTCGAATATGAATTTCTACTATGGAAGTGGCCGACTACAATTTTTTGGGAATTTTTTATTGTTGTGTATATGATTATGTTGAAGTCTGATCAGACGGCAGTGTGCATTTGAATCTGTTTTTTTAGGTACACCTCGGGTATTGGTAAAGGATTGTTGCACTCCCCGCCGAGTGACATAACGAACCACGAATATGAATTTCTACTATAAACCGACTACAATTTTTTGGGAAATTTTTAATGTTGTGTATATGATTATGTTCAGGTCTTTGATCAGACGGCAGTGTGGATTTGAATCTGATTTGTAAGGTAGAGATGAACTGTACGTATAGCATTGTTGCAGCGTTGCAGTGTCTAAAATTGATTCCGACGACTGCCAGATGGTGAGTGCGTGGAACAAGAGGAAAATTACCGACAGCGGAGCCGCCCGTATCAAGATGTTACTCTCGCAACATTGTTCGCGAACCTCTAATCTCGGCGCGCGCGACCTGTAATCCAGGGAATCCTGCCTCACGTGAGAAGCGGGCTGTCCGGAGGATGATCAAATAGGACTGCACGCGAGAGATCGGCAGGGGACGGTCGACGTAAAAAGGACGGAGAAGAACCTCTCGAGGCAGAAGAAGAGCCTGCGGTGCAAAAAGATGGAAGGGAGAGGTGGCCGAAGGGAAGTAGGGAAAGAAGTGTCGGTCCGATCTTGCAGAGTTGTTGGATAGGAAGGCGAGAGTGAAGTGCCGGAAAGAAGACGAAGATGGCGAGGAAGGAGAACTGAAAGAAGAGGAGAGGGAAGATGAGAGGGACGATGGGAGGGACGAGGTTCGATCGCGACGGGAAGGTTGGAAGCTAGATGCGGAGGAAGAATGAAGAAGAACGAAGAAAAACGAAGAACGAAGAAGAAGAGTGAAGAAGTGGGACAGAGAATCGTCCTGGCGGTTACAGAAGCTACCGCGACGGACCTCAGGCATTCCCGATCATTATTCCGCTCGCTTGCCGCGGGAACGGAGCTGACCTTGAGCCAGCCGCCGGCGACCTTGTCGCCGTGGAAACGCGAAACTTTCATCCCCTAGGGCCAATCGGCAGGACGCAACTTTTACCCTCGCATCCGGCACGCTTCTTTGATGCAGAGTCCTGGCGAGGTTAGACGATCAAGACGAGATAAGTCTGACTCTCTTCTAGACCAGGAACTGCGCTGATCGTGATATGTTCTACTTGGGAGTAGATAAGGTCTTACCTTGTGCGCCATTCCGTCGTCGATCTCTTGGTCCCTCTTCAAGGCGCTTCTGACGTTGTCGAAGTCCCGCGTGGTCTTGATCGACGCGTACTCGTTGTCCAGCAACTCCGGCGGCGGTTTGTAGTCGCGATAGCCGGTCGGCGACGGGGTGGACGTTTGATCGAGACCCGTGCCAGGAGCAAGGCCAACGTTGCCCACCGCCGATCGCTCATCCTCCTCGTCCTCGATCTCGAAGACGTCGTCGCTTATACTGTCGTCGCCTGTCATTATCTGCGGATCAAACGTGAAAAACACTGTACATTACGCTGTACATACATCGCTCTCTGAACATCTACATCCGTCACAGCAAACAATACCTCCTGTTATACGACGGACAGAGCTTGACGAATGGAACTCGGGAAGGCAGTATGAAAAATTTGCTCGCATTTAATGAATATAAAATAGAACGCTAGCAAATTAATTTCGTCCGTCGGAAAAAGCCCACTACGTCGACTGTCAGCGAAAGGACGATGGAACGATTCCAGGCATTGTCGGAATGTTCCACGATACTTTATCATGTAGGGAACGATCTTTGGTGTCAGACTGCACGCGAAGAGGACCATGAGACAAACAGCAGCCTCAAGTGAGCCCCCGAAGGAACGCGAATGATATTCCCGCGATTTAATACGGCGCGAGGCAAAAGCGAAGGTCCGAGTGTCGCATTATCAAAGCCGCGGAGAAAACCAGTTCGAAGAAGCAAGATCGGAGGAGAGGGGGGAGAGGGGGGAAGGGCCCTTGGCACTCTTCGCACTCTTCGCACTCGTCGCACTCGTTGCACTCGTCGCACGCCATTACCGCCGCGAATGCTGAAATAACTGTCCTTCGATCGGGCCGACATCTCCATCCGAGGAACGTGCCGTAATGGTACGACCGAAGCCGGCACTAAAAGCCAATTAGTAAGCCTTCCCTGAGCTGCGACGACTTTAATGAGACACTAGATCCGCTCGTAATCGCGAATGATAATAAAAGCCGCGAGGTCCTGCGCGGGCCCCTGTCCGGGTCCTAATAGACCCGGTCGCCGGAAAGAAACGGGCAGCGGGTAGAAAGAAGGTCGACGAAGAAGAAGAGAAGAAGGACGAAGCGATCGGCTACTTAGCGAGTACGCTGCCGCTTATTAAGTGTTGATGGATGGGGAGAAGATTTTGACGCGCCAACGGTGGCGCTGCTGGAATCAAGGATGATTTATGCTGCCAGGACGGAATGGTGGGTACCCTGTGTCGATTAGCAGCGCAGTTTGCTAAGTAGAAGTGTGTCTACTCTGCCACGGATTTACTCCATTTCTTAATTCTTCATCCCCAGCGACACATAAACACTCACGTTCTACGTAGAATTCTCTTTAGTCTTCTGTCTACTCTGCTACGGATTTACTCCATTTTTTAATTCTTCATTCCTACCGACACATAAAGACTCACGTTCTAGTTCGAATTCTTTTCCTTCGTCAGATGCAAATCCGGTGCATAATCTGAGTTACGTTAAGAGCAGTTGCTGCGCAAGCGACTGGGAAAAAAATGTCAATTCGAAAGGGACGCCATGGACGCCATGGACGCCGTATTATACGAGCGGAGACGTTGAGTGCTCGTGTTCTGCGCTCGCTATGGCTTCGAGGTAATATACGTATCGCCCCGGCATGCTAGATTCATACGTCTGTTTATGACGTGTATTAACGACTAGATTCTCCGGCTTACGAGGTACCCTCGCGTACGATGAGCCAAAGTAGCCATCGTCGCGTACTAAATTATTCACCCCAGACTCAATTTTGTTTCTCTCTCTTCTTCTTCCTCCCTCCCCCTCCTCCTCCTCCCCACCCTCTTTCTATCCTTCGTCATTCCCTTTTGCTCCCCTTTACTCCTTGCTCTACTCGAGCGAGAGATTATATCGGATTTCTTGGGTGCCTCTCCAACTGGAACACTGCTATAAATCATGCATGGCCGTCACCTTCCGCTCCTCGAACTTCGCCGGATTCGGTGCGCATTTCAATTTCGCCGGAAGTTCGATTAATGCGAGATCGCCGCGTCGAGAGCGTTAAAACAAATTTGTCCGACGGTCATTCAGAGCCGGCGATGAGACGTCATTAGCGCTGATTGGTCCATCTCGGGAATCGATAATCGGCTTCAATCCGACTCGATCGTCCCGGAACGTACGCTCGCGAGTGTTCGACGATTTGCACGCGATAAAGCTTTTCTCATTGACGCAAAATGGCCTATTAACAGTGGAATGAGAGATAATCTTTGGGCGGATCGGAGAAAACAGATTGTCCTGTCGAGTAAAACGTTCGATGCGTATCGAGTTTTATTCGACACTAGGTTCTCTTGATCGAATTACTTCTGTGAAAACCTCATAAAACGATCTGTAACGTCCATTATGGCGTTTTATCGTTCATTGTTGCTGAGTTCCATGGGTAATTCTAGCCGATGGCAGTTGTCGAGAGCGGGATCGAAGTTGAGAGGAACGTCGGTCGAAGTTAATGGCGATCTACGCATGTGATGGCTCTCGATAGTCAAGGATAGTGAAGAGCAGTAAAGAACAGTAAACAACAGGGAAGAATAGTGAACAACAGTGAAGAACAGGGAAGAACAGGGAAGAACACTGAACAACAGTGAAGAACAGGGATGAATAGTGAACAACAGTGAAGAACAGGGAAGAACACTGTACAACAGTGAAGATCACTGAAGAACAGTGAACAACAGTGAAGATCACTGAAGAACAGTGAACAATAGTGAAGATCACTGAAGAACAGTGAAGATCATTGAAGAACAATAAAGAAGGCGATAAACAGGAAAGGCGAAGAGAGAGAGTGAAAGAGATCTGGAGGGCCGAGGCGAGATAAAATGCTAAGAGATGGAGAGGGCGATAGGGAGGGCAGAGGTCGCAGCGGAAATTCAATAGAAGGAGCGAGGTCGGCGGAAAAAAGGAAGAGAAACAAATGAAATAAGAAGGAAAAAAGGAGGAACGAACCGGCGGTAATTCACTTGCCGTTTCGAAGGATGCCAGGCTGCAGGGCTGCCCTCCATTTCACTTTGCCCTGCACACCGCCATCGACTGGCACCCCTCGCGATATCAAAAGGTAGGACCCACCCCTAAGCAAGGAACTGCACTGGGGGCGCGGGAATTTGCCAAATTGCCACTCATCTACTCGGAATGCCACGCACGGCTCTAATTACTTTACCGGCGAAAATGACGTAAATACTTTTCGGCACTCTTATCATCCGGGTCAAGATTTTCCGTGAATTATCTAAAAATTTTACACTCGATAAGCTGACGATCTACTTTATAATTGAAGCACGTGGATAAATAAGTTTGTTCGGCCGTTACATCGTGCGATCGGAAAAGGGCATGGAAACGATATTTTTTGCGCAAAAAGGCATGCAGCTGATTAAAAATAACCTGATGACAGTTCCTTTGTACATTTTCCAAACGTTTGTCCGCGCTCGCAGGGGTCTCCGGTGTGCCTACGCGTAACGATGTATCCTTTGAAATGCGATGAAATTGATGGCATTGGCAAGCGCAGATATTATTCCGATAAAAGCTTTTCGCCGTGTACACACAGCGTGTCGGAGCTAAACTTATTGGACGCGCACGCACACCGCTCGCCGCGCGCGCAATAATTTCCCCTTTGAGGGATTACGAAAATCATAGTTTGTTTTCGCGTCCGATGGAAACGCTAATTGAGGCGCTTCAGCGTAATCCTTTTCGAACGCGAACAATACCGATTCTCCGACTGTGACCGACTTGTGCCAATCGGACAATGAAATCCGCAGGCGTCACGAATCGTCACAGTGGACAGTTCCTAGCGTCGAAATATCTCGTCACACCCCGTATATTCACTTACCAGACCTGAGCATGGAAGTAGCGAGCGCGGATTAATCTCATTATCGCCGGAGCAAGATTGCGACTAAACGATCGGTAGTCCGATTTTCTTGCCCAAAGGCGTAACCTCAGGCTCCCCAAGTACACACACACTCTCACATGTAACACACTCTCGTTCATTTATCCGCACGCATAGGCCGTACCCGTCCGTTCGACTCGTGCGAGATCAGCCTCCCGCTTCTGGCAATAAAATCAACCCCTCCGCCCATCGGTCAGAACCCCTTCCCCACACCCTCCGCCCCCCCCTAATTGGATCGTAGAATTACCGCTCAAATTCTCCGACACTTTGTATCCCCGAGCGTCGCTCTGTAACGAGGCCCAGCGCGATATTAGTTCGTAATTAAATTTCAGCCGAGCAAACTTTCGAGCCAGTCGAAAGTCAGTCGTCCTTTTTCTTTTTTCATTGCAGCTGAGTTTTTCATCCCTTGCTTCGAGTGCGGAGGTATCAAACGGGGGATAGGAATTTTTTAGGTGAAAAATGAAGAAGGGTAGATAGATAGAAGGTGTCTTACTCACGTTGAGCGAGGCTGACGCTGGAATGGTGACCATGGCAGGCCCGTCACCGCTGCCACCCCTCATCGTGTCCTGGCGAAAGAAACAAAGCGAGCGGCCGCTTCACGACGTCACATCGAGCCACTGCAAACAGAGAACGCGCGTCTATACATAGTTGTAATCTCTAATGGGGCGAGTACGGCATCGTCGGACTGCCCTCCCACCCCTTCATCCTACCCCTGCCTCAAAAACCCTGCCTCCGTGCGGACCGAGAGGCCTGCACGTGCCAAAGCCCAGATTTCCATGCAGGAAGCAGGATTAGGCCGCAATTATGGTGCAGACGCTTGGTCATACGCGAGCGAGCGGAAGAAATCAGCGAATCATGGATGAGAACGTTTAACCATACGATTAAGTACTTTATACGTTCGGGATAATACACTGGATTTATTAATTTAGCTGCTTTTCAAGATTTAGTGTTCTGATGTTAGGAAATACAGAGAGAAAATTTGAATTAGACACTATACTATGCGACAGATATGATATTATGAAAATTGAAGCTTTAACAATTCTTGCCTGTTTTCAGTTGTACGTTACGTTTTTTTAGGAACAAAGGTGCAGATACAAAATTGCATGACTGCGCTACTTTTCATGAAAACTAAAACGAACTCGTTAATTTTCGTCTGTTTGCAGAGCATCGCGATGCGCCGAGACAAAGAGAGCAGGGATAAAACTGTACGACCGTGCCACTTTTTCGCCCTGAAAAGGAATAAGATTCGTGAGAGCCTCTCCTGTCGTCCGAGCGGACTACATAAATAATGCAGCGTCGTCGACGGTACGAGGAGGGGCCGGCGCCCGTTTTTTCCCCGATAGTTCGACGAGTTATATCGAGAACAAATTGCCCCATTCGTTTTCCCGGACGACTTTCGCAGCTCGTAAAAAAAAAAGAGAGAAGAAAGGGGCAGTCGTTGAGGAATTAGCGCGAACCGGGCACCCGGTATAATTGACGAGGCATCGGTTATGCCGATTGAACGACGCCCGAGGGACCTGGCACGGAACAACAGGTGAGAGCCGCAGGCTACACTTTTTGCCACCTTCGAACCTGCCCAGCCCGCCATGTTTCCCTATTAAAGTAGTAACATTCTCACCGGCCGCCATTACTCACGAGCCATTTTGCCCACACCCTGCCGCGCTGAATTTCTCGAATAAAGGAAAAAGGCGAACTTCCTCTTACCGAACAAGGTTGATGGTTATTAAAAAAAAAGTGCATGAAAGGAGAGCACGTCGATAGAGGTGTATGATAATACACGCTCGACATTGTTTTGCGTGTAACGGACGCGTTATTACAGCTCATTTGTGTCGGGCCGAAGGGAAGACCCTTCTATAAGCGATCCAGGGACACGAAGAGTATGTTCAGTTCCCCCCTTCGACCGTGCTCGATCTATTTACGCAGGCTCGCACTTGATGGGGGGGAGTGAGAAAAAGCGTCGGACCTGTTATTTTAATAACACGCCCACGTTTCGTCGAGCGCCAGAGCCCTTCTGTCACGTTGTTTTTCTTACTCTGATATTAAGCAGTTCGCGAGACGCTACCAGTTAATCTCTAATAATAGCCTTAATTCGTGGTCTCGTCGGGGTAGGCTTGGCTTTCGTAATCGGTTTTTTTTTTGCGCCGATAGATAGAGGCATTTCCGTCATTCGCTCATTTAATTAGCGACTCGACGAAAAAGTAATTGAATATGCTCGCAATTACGGACGCGCCGATTGCACGCGCGTGTTTTCATTTAGCGGGCGGTCATCTCATGCGTAAAGCCGTTCGTTACGGCCTACTCTGTTTTGTCTACGGACTCTCCCGACGAGAGGCGAGGATCCAGGGCCGAACTAGATGTACTTCTGCACTTCGCTTTGCGTGGCTTAATAATTAATCGCGCCGTCCTCCGCACTTTTTGTCTCCTCTGCGAGCGACGCGTGTCCTGGTGCTCTCATTTTCAGAAAGTACGGATACGAATTTTGCTGAATTTCACGCGGAACAATTGTTCCAACGAGCCAGCCTGATATGCGCTCAGGGTCGTCCGCAGCATACGAATTACAGCCGTACCACCCTATATAAAATCCATATACTTCACTCCGGCCGGCGTTCATCTCTTTCCATGTCTTCATCCCACTCTCATTCATTTTATGATCCTCTCTCTCCGTATATCTGTCCCTCCGTCTCACTCGCTCCTCTCGGCCTGCCCTCGTCGCGCCGAACGAAACGTGCTCATCTCTTTCCATCCATCTTCCTCCCCCTCGCCCCTCAACTCGGCACTCTGCCGCGTATCACCCCAGCTGTTCATTCCCTCTCACTCCACTTGTCGTTTTGCCCCTGTTCCTTCGCTCCCCGCTCTTTTACTTCTGCTCTCTCTCCCTTCCACGGCCAACATCCCCTCTCTTCACTAATCACTCTTTCTCTCTCTCTCTCTCTTACTCGCTCGCTCCCTCTCTCTCACACACACACTTGCGCAAATCCTGCGCGCCAACAATGGGACTTCGTCCGTCAGCGATCCTTCTCTCTGCTTTTCCAGTTGAGCAAACTGAACTTTTTGTCCTTCGCCGTCCGGCTCGCCGAGTAAAGGTTTCTCGCTGCGGCCAAATTCCGGCCGCGAAGGATCCTTCGGGACACGGGTTGACGAAAACTCTCTTTCCCGCCCGGCAAATCCTCCGCAACGTGGACGAAAAACGTCGACTTTCTCGCCTCTTCTAGGTCGGACCTCTTTAATGCATTTATCCTCGAACTTTCGCCGAACTCTGAACATTTTTCCTTTTGTGCACTCGGTATCAAGGGCGATAGAGTGGATTCTCGGTAATCCGTCGTCCGATACGATCTTATTGTTCTTTCTTCCGGTGGAATATAATCGTCCTGACGCCGGCGGTTATCTCTGCTACTGAGAACAATCTTCGCTTTAAGGACGCGTTTATCTGCCCGCTATCCGGCATTTCCGCGTTCGCAGAATCAAATCTACCCCTCGACCGGATCCTCCCTATTGCCACCCCTGTCTCTGCACTCGTACACCTGTCTTACAACGTTAGACCCTTCTTCGTTACTATCGTTCTGTTTGCCGCTTATCGCGCATCTTCCTTCGTTCGCAGAAATATATATCCCTTCTCGTTCATGAAGCTTTCTCTGTCGCTCTCTTATCGTTCATTCTAATCTCTGTCATCTTACTTCGGTCGCCCCAATCTCTTCTTCACTGCATCTAATCGTTCTGGAACCCGCTTATCCGCCTCTTATCCTTTCAGCGTTCGTAGACTCGAAGTTGTGCACCCTCTCGTGTACGACATACTCTCTCTCTCTCTCTCTCTCTCTCTCTCTCTCTCTCTCTCTCTCTCTCTCTCTCTGTCCTTTTTGCTCTATAGGACTGGAGGGAACACGAAACGAAGCTCTTTGCGTCTTTGTCGGGCTGGTTCTGTGTGGCCCACCTACCGCAATAAGTTTCATCCGCCCACGTTCCCTCTCACGCACTTTTGCCGGGCGATCATCCGTTGCGGATTGGAAAGCAGGCGAGTTGTACTATCTCGATGAAGATCTCGCTTCGGAGTTCGGAAAGAGAGCGTGGAACAGAGACGAACTCACACCAGGATGCGATCCCTTTTTCGCACTGCTTGTCGTTTAGAGACAACTTTGGGACTTTCATCGTATTGAGGCACTGGGTTAATGGATCGAATCTTATGTATGTGTAAGGTTTACCAACTTATTGGAGGATATTGCTAAGTGTTAGGGTGCTTCCTTGTCATTTAGAGACAACTTTGGGACTTTCATAGTAGGCACTGGGTTAATGGATCGAATCTTATGTATGTGTAAGGTTTGCCAACTTATTCGAGGACATTGCAAAGTGTGAGGGTGGTAAATCACAATATAGGGATTGAAGGAAAATATCGTGCGTTAAAATCGAAGGGTGAAAATTGAATGGAAGCCGGGCGAAATTAAACTCGCAACTGGCGCCAATCGAAAGCGTCAAAAGTACGTCCCATATGCAAATATCGGAGGTAAATAAGAGGTGCGGATCGGAAATCGACAATGTTCGCGCTGCAAAATTGAAGCGGAGGGTGGGGGCGGAGGGGTCGTGCGCAGAAATTAAAATTGGAACCCGCCCGGGCTGAAAATGAAGTCACGCCAATCTTTCGCACCCCGCGACGGGCTCGGGAAACGTAATTTCAATATCGGCGCGAGTGACAATTTTAAGGTCGATAACGGAAACGATTAAAAATGTCAGGTCGTCCTTACAAAATTCGATCCGAGCCTATATCGTCTCTGGCATAAAATCGTTATAATCGTATAGACACGTCGTCGCGTAAAACAAGCTCTTCAGCTTTAAACCTTAATCAGACATCCCACACCTTCAGCCTTAAACCCTAATCAAGCCCGAAACGTACGGTACGTTAATTGGACGAAAAAACAAGGCTCTCAGCTTTAAAACCTTAATCAACTGCCGGGGCACGGCGCACCTTCCACGGTGGAATTTCCCAATGCGAGTGGCCCAAGGCCGTCGCCATTTGTCACGCTCCACTTGCGATTCTTCGCGCCGTATCCCATCGGCAAACTTATCTCCGCGCCGAAATTCCACGAACTTCCGACCGCCGATGTCGAGCGGCAAGCCGAACCCCGCAGCACAATTTCAATCCCGGCCGCATTATTAAACGGCGAATTACGAGTAACCCTGGGTAGCGGAGACGCATATTGCGGCGCCTTAATGAGAGCGAATTCGATCGCGTAAAAGGCCATCAGGATCCCTGGATCGCTTCGATCCTCGCGACCGCACGCCATAAAAGCGCTCTCTCTATATTTAGCCTCGGATTTCGGCGCGCGCCTCGTACCAATTTCTACGTGTTCCCTGTTACCGATGTACGGCCGTACGTCGTGTATAGGACAGTGTGCGAAAGCGTACAGGGTAGTGGGTCTGCGCATGTGTGGAAGCGTATGTGTAATCGCACGCGTGCCGCTTTACGACTTTGCACGCTGCGGCGTGTCGGTGTGTTGGCGGGCGGCTGGGAAATTATCGGGCAATCAAACCTCTCGTTCCAACCTATTCATGCCAATTGGAGTGCGATTGACGTGCAGGTGTCGTCGCTGGCTAGGAATCGAAGAGCCGCGAATTAGCGTCGACCATTTTGACGGCCGATACGATGGATTTTGATCCGCTTTTCGGCGGAGGCGGACGAAGACGAGTTTCGAGAACGAGTGTGAAGAATGTGATGATTGAATAAATAATTTTTGAGTTACGTCTTGGACAAATAGAACTTGCGGGGGAAAAATGGTGGCTACTGTATCGATTATTGAACTTTGGTCGGATTTTGAGAGGTGTATGGCTGGTTTGGGCTTGTACTATATCAATGAGGGGACGAAATGTGTTACTGTGGTGCAGTTAGGAGCAACTAGTATGCGATATAATGGAAGTTATGGCCAAGAATTGCGAGTTCTATGTTGTAGGAAGCGACTAAGCGGCTTTCTCAGCAGGTTTAAGAGGTGTTTAGACTATGTATTGTTACTTTACGATGCTTGTAGTATTATTTTATACTTGAGTGGTGATTCCGATGGTATTTTATGTAGACTTATGGCGTTTGTTTGGCTTTTAAAGGGTTTTAGCCTAGAAATACGTAGTTTCGGTCCAATGTAACGCCTGTTTGAGTACCTTATCGCTTGTGTATCCTAATAAGGGACCAAAGGGAGGTACTATGGCATAACTTGGACCTACCACAACAGAATAATACGATCAAAATCGTCGAAAAAGAGGGATATAAAACATTCATAAAAATCGTAACCGGAGTGTTCTAACAATAAGTGCAATACTTTCGAAGATATGACCGAAAAGATGCGAAAAATGGTGCAAAATCAATTATAAAATCGGTGCTGTCATAAAGAGTCCCAATCCGCCGTTCATGTTATCGACAAACGATAACGTAATTGCACGATGAAGCGAATATACGCTCCGCAACAATTCCCTGACACACCCCCGGCCATACCTATGCAACAGTGTCGCACTAATTCGACCCGCTCGAAAGATATCATCAGCGAACTCAGTCAATTACTAGTTCCAGGGTTACACCGCACGACCATAATGGCGATGCTAATTTATGAACGACATCCTTGAGAAAGGTCGTATAGATGAACTTTCGCTTGTCGCCGACAAATAGGCGCCACGATTCTCTGCGTCTCAAACGGCGACCGCTCCCGATGCAATTAGCCCGCAGAAATGTCACGACGCGCCAAATAGTTTCACTCACCGACACGGGAGAGCAACAATTACCCAACGGTCCCAGCCAATCCCATACAAGGTGCCTCGTTAGAAAATACTTGAAATTTCAGTCGACTCCTTCCATCCATTTCTATCCATTTCTATCCATTTCCATCCACTTTTACATTCATGGCCTGTGTCATTCGACATCCTCCCGCGCCTCGGAACCGGTTCATTCCCCGGCCGACAAGATTCGTAAGGTCACACGTGGTCCCCACAAACTTTGACCCGCCACGTGCCGCCCCCCGAGGAGCCACCCTCTCAACCCCCTCTGTCGTTCCGCCCCTGGCGGAATGATGCCGCGCCCCTCTACAGCCCCGTGACCCGCGACTTTGAAACTGCGATCCACTATCGATTAAATGTCACGCTTAAAGGTTGGACTCCATGTTGGAACTCGCGTTCGATCGTACCCCTCGGCCTTACGACACTCGCACGCATTCCGGAAAGTCCGACACCTGCGTCACGTGTTCACTACCTTCCAAACATTTCCCAACTTATCCTCATCGTCAAAAGCCAACGATGGCCGTCGATGCAACACCAGCGATGGTCCGACGCGTTCAATTTACAGACTGTACTCTGCCGAACGTGCCACTGTGTAGCACCTTTACCCAAAGGGCGCCTAATCCATAACCGCAAACCAGCACATCGACACACCAACACACTCGCGCGACCACTACCGTTTACACAGAGCATTCCGGCGTGTTCGCCAAATGCACACACCCCTAATTCCGCCGCACTGCTTCTACAAACGTCGCTTACCCCGTTGCCACGCAAACTTTACCGTCTGACCTATTTCACCGAATTTATACCGTGCCATCCCGTTGTTGACACTATTTTCCAAAGGGGGTATAGCAGCTTTCACAGTATGAAGCTCGCTCGTCGAAAATTGCAGGCTCACCTTTCCGATACCGACGGTCGTCGATCGACCCACTTTCGCCGAAAACGGCGAAACGAGGCTGCCACCCTCGCCGGGCCGGCTCGCCACCCCTCCGACAGCTATCCTCCCTTCCTTACCCGCCGGTTCACACCGAATTTTGCACTGGCCAGCGAGAGTGCGGTCGAAAATAATCGCCGGCTGAAAACGATGCGCCACGCGGTCGCACGTCGGAATTCGACTTCACTTTCGTCGCCTTGCGTTGCTTCGCAACCCTCCCCACCCCTCCTCGCCGCTTCCCTCAACAGCCACCCCCGCCCTTCCCTTTTGCGATAGGTCGCGGCACCGTTGGCCACGGCGTCACGTGACGAGACGATGCCGATGGACTGACACAGTTCTCGGTTGGACGACACACGCACACAGCCTCCGCTCAGCTGAACTGTCAGATTCTACGAATCCGGTTGACTTTGCCGTGTCAATGGCAGCAATGTCAGTGTCAGTGGACGAAATCGTAGATTGGTGTATTCGACGGAAAGTGGAGGCTAGATTACAGGATTTTTCGACAAGTTCAGTGCAGGAGGTACATTCCATCGGGAAATGTTTGGATTTGAATGTACGAACTGTTTTAAGTGTCACGGATTTTAAGCAGCGTGTAAATCGTTTTCCCATAAAAACTAAAAACACTAAAGGTGGGAAGGAAGGATGAATGAAAGGATTAAAGACAGACCTCGAAGTCGAACGTCGGAATGCTTTCTTCCTGGCGTACTTGACGAGAACGATGAGCCAACGGAGGAGAGAAGCGAAGAGGCAAGTAAAAGCCTACTGAGGGAATCAATCGGGAAAACGTGAGCTGAGAAAACAAGAGGCTGGAAAAGCGTGCGACGCCTGTCAGTCGGTTACGCAGGCGCACGGGGCGTCGTCCTGGACTCCTTTCTCGCTTTCAACGACGCCAATCATTCCACAACTACCCTCCACCCCCTACCACCCCTCCCCGACTCTCGCCAACACTACGTCATCCGCGTCGTACGTGTTGCCCGACACGCGTGCGCGCACGTGCTACAGTTTATATTATACCTGACTCTCGGCCACGGTTGAAGTCTCAAAAATGTGCCATCGATTCCCATTCAGAGTCGAGTGGGCAGAGTTCGGCGTTTTTGAATGAGTCTCATGGCGCGGGTCAAAGGTTATCGGCACAGAGGCACGCTTGCGAATTCGTTCCTCGTTTACAGGTACGGTGGAGCGCGAGGCAGTTAAATATAGAATATTATCGGCGCGCAGGTGTGGTCGATCGGGACTTGACCGTCAAAACTGGCCGCGACAGCTCACGCGACGCGTGCAACTGACAGCCAAGGTGACGCGCGAGGCGGACGACGGTTACGCTGGCTGGAGGTAGAGGCGGATCGATGGTGACAAAAGGGGAGGCCGATATGGCACGACGAGTTCTCACATTGACCGTCGACATCGAGCGCGGCGAGAAAGTCAAGCGACAAAACTGGCACGCTGCTCGGATAACGTCGGCGGCGGACGGAATAAATATTACTTTTGACTGTCACTCGAACACATTCCACTTTTTCTTATCGGATCGGAGGTGATACTCGATTCCGCGAATTATTTGAGTTTGTATGACAGGGTCGTTAGGCGTTCGCGTGACATTTACCCGTTAGTGACGTAAGCACATTTTCTCGCGACGGAGGCTGACATGTGCGACGGACTCGGGAAGGCAGCGGATTCGAGCGCACTGTCAACACGGCAGGACAAGGTGAACTCGGGAGAGGAACCTGACGAGAGGTGAACGGACGCACGTCATTGGCTCCACTTTCGTCGTCGAGTGGATGCTCCGTCGGTTGACGATCGATCGGCGTGGCTCGCGTGACGTCACGGACCTCCGGCGCGAAACTGCGATGTGCAGCGGGAAGAAGAGGGAGGAGGGGCTCGAAGGAACGAAAGAGGAGTCGAGAGAGGAGTGGATGGAGTGACGGAGGATCGATGTTCGCGCATGTCGCTGCCCGAGGCAGAATTCGAGCTTTGGGTTTTACGCGCGCGGCCGAATTTTGCGGATCGAAAGCGAAAAGTACAGGAAGAAGAGGGAGAAAGCTCCATAATCCATTATCCGCCAATATCCCATTTTTGGGACACATTTTTAAATTGTTTTCTGTTAATAACTGCAACTTCCAAAGGTACAGTTAATTTCATTTTTTTTATTTTTGTACTGCGGCGGGAAAGAATAAGCGGCCGAATTTTGAGGATCGAAAGCGAAAAGCAGGGGAAGAAGAGGGAGGAGGACCCGCAAGGAACGAAAGAGGAATGGATGGAGTGACGGAGGATCGATGTTTGCGCATGTCGTTGCCCGAGGCCAAAATTCGAGCTTCGGCCTTTGCACGCGCGGCGGGAAAGAATACGCGGCCGAATTTTGCGGATCGAAAGCGAAAAGTGCCGCGCTCGGTCGGCACCTGCGCAGAGCAGGGAGGATTTCGTGAATGGAGAAGTAATGATCGCGAGGGACACGCGACGGACAATTGGATCAATCGAGCGTGCGCCGAGTTGTACGGCGAGCGATTGATCGGGCGGATAACGGAGGATTGCGTGCCGAATAGAGAGCGGGTCAATGGAAATGTAAAAATAGCGAGCGCGGCGAGGCCGGAATAAATTCTCTTCCACGTCTTTCACACTCTTGCCTAAGAGAACGCAATCCGCTATAGATTACACGAACAGCTGTACATACTGTACTACCTCTGTATAATATTTACGTAATAAATGTATACATTTAATCAAATATACGATTGTGAAAATTATTGAGCCTCCCACCCTCTAAAGAAGAATGTCAAAAATTGCCCGCCAACCCTCAGAGCCCTCCCGAAGGCCCGCGAGACACGCCGCAAGCCCGACTTCCGGTACCGGGCGCCGCGGCCGATAAAATCGCATCGGAGTTACCAACCCCTCCTGTGCCGGGACGCCGGGCGTCCCGACGGCTCGCCCGACTTCTCGCCGTAGGTTCTCGGGTTCGAGGGTGCGACGCTGGCGCGCGCGAGGGTGGCTTTTTCGCGTGCGCCTTCCCGTCGTCGAGAGGTTCGTCGGCTCGCCACAGGATGGCGACGCCTCTCGAGGAAGGAAGTGACAGACGACCCCTCGCGCGAGAGAGCAAGGGCGAATCGGCCAATCGGGGATGGAAGCGAGTCGGTAGTTTCTGGAATTCGGCGAGTCGACGCCATTTTCGGGCCGGCCCTCTTTCGGCCCCGGAGTCCGACGAGAGGCCGCTTCCTCCTCCGGCGGGCTCGCCTTCCGGTCGAAGGACGCCGATTAACGACCGTCAGGACGAAGCCCAAACAAGATAAAGCCATATTTTAGAAGTCGAGATTCAGTCTACCTGCCTAGAGGCCGGAAACGGAGAACCAAGGTCTGTTCGTCGACAAGCGGAAGTGCCAGGGCGTGAACTCTTCAAATTATGCACAAGGGACCATACCTTCCGGTCGATGGCCTCGAGATCAAATCCGTCGCCTTTTAGCTAACTGCCAAGTTGTCGAGCTTGGAAAGATTGACCAGCTAACTGCCAAGTTGACAGAAAGAACTGGCAAAATACATGCTCGACTCTGCAGCATGTGAAGCTGACTGGGAAGCTGTATACCGGGACTGACTACAAATCTGACTACAAACTCTACCTACTACTTGCCACGCGATCGTTACCGCTTACTCCGAAGATTATTGACTCCCAGACACGCGCGCTTCTCCCGATTAAGTCTGATGGCAGACAAAACGAGACGCGGAACGACGAGCTTTTTTATTCCGGTCCCCATTACCGAAACGTTTCGAGCGCATCGAAGAAATCGGCGAAACAGGAATCGATAGACGTCATCGGCCTCGCGCAGTGCACCTCAGGCTTTCGCGAACGGATCCGAAAACAGTGGCAGTCGTTAAATCCATTCGCCCGTACGGCCTCTCTCGCACGGTCCATTAATCAAACGCTATCGCGGGCCGCGAGCATTACGAAAATTCAATCCCATTAAATTCCGCGACGGGGAGTCGTTTATCGTTTGCTCCGCTGAAAATGGACGGGAATCGGCACTCGACTTAATGACACGCGGCGTTCCGGGATTGTGTCGGGGAAGAGGCGAGCATAATCCCGCAAAATGTAAATTACGGATCCAGACAGACCGCGCGCGACGCAGCTTCCGATGAGAGTCAAAGAGTCGGGAAGGAGAAGAAATGAGACGGTCGACGATCCTGAAGGGAGAAGGAGGATGAGGATGAGGAGGAGTAGGAGGAGGGGGAAGGGAGAAGAAGGCTGGCACAAAGTGAGAAACCGAGAGACAGGAGACAGGGTAGGATGGGACCGCGCGGAATGAGAAGAGGGAGGGGAGGAAAAGAGAAGCGAGCGAGGAAGAGAAAGGCAGGAGAGACAGAGGATGAGAAGGGAGGAAAAGTTGCAAAGGCGGCGAAGGGTTGAAGAGGCTTTCCAATTAGCGTGAGAAGCCGAGTTCCTCGGCGACATTTTCAATTCGGCGATAGATTTACGGGTCGGTGCGATGGGACGGAAGGTCTGTCTGGACCGCTCGACGAGACCAATTGTCGGTAATGACCAATAACGCGCATTAATAGCCCTCGCCGTTCTACGCGAGTAAAAAGGTTCTCGGTATGGATGCGCGATTTGACTCGGTCGAAGAAAAATTGTAATACATATAAACGGAAATGCGGAGGGATACCGAATCTTACGATGCTCGCGCATCAAACTTGAAAAGCGCTGTAGATATCTTAATCGAGAGGGTGGAAATTGATGACCAGCATTTAAACAAAACCTAAGAACGGTAATATTGATCAGCAGACAAAGCTTCTGCGAGCAGACACATCTCTCCCGAATCCGATGACATGCATGCATCATGTCCAATCATCATCCTCAACATTGGACTGTCCAGAATCGATCATCTTCCCGCGACGTGACAATAATTCTCTACCTAGTCCCCAGATCCATCCTTCCTCAATTCCAAGATCGTTCACAACCCTGCTGTTCCTTCCGATAACGAAAATTCCGCCGCTGAACGTCCGCGTCCCGGCGATCAGCGGACGTTCGTCGGCAAACGAAAGTGACGGAAATAATCGAAAAAAAGCTGCCGCGACTCTTACCGCGTCCAAGCATGCGATCCTGTTTCCACGTCGGCTGCCAGCGACGACGGCGTCTGCGTGGCGACAGCTGGGCGTGCCATCTTGCACGTCTGCGTCCCACTGCCCATGCTACCAGGACAACATGATCCCGTGGAAGGGTGCGCACGGCGTCCTCCTTCCTCGAAGCAAACGGCCTCGTCTTCCAACTCCTCCTACCTCCTCTCCCCCTCCGGCCGCAAACCTTCGTCACCCTGCCACTCTCTTTCACGACTACGTGTCCGCACTCTCGACCGGTCGCATATTTACTCGACCCATCGATTCCCTGCGTCAATCGGTCGGTCGGTCATCAATCCGAGAACCTGATCCCTGTTTTTAATTACAGTCACGTACCCCCCTCACCCCCGAGTTACGCAAATACGTCCAGCCCTGTATAATACTGCAAGCGCGTCCCGATGCGGCCGGAAAAATGTAACAATTTTCGGTCACGTTTCCGGCACGCTCGCCTGTTTGCCTCTCATATAGCGTTCTTCGTCCTCAACCCTCCTCACCCCTCCTCCCTCTCTGGGGCGATCCAGCGTTCGCGAAAGAGGGAGAGGGCGCCAGGCGGGAGAACAAAGGCGAAGGGGTGGAGAGTGCCGCTCCGTTAGGACGCACGGCCAACCACCACCTAGAAGCCGTTCCGCTTCCAAACCGGTGCTGCCGCGCGCAGAAGGTCGGAGAGAGTGTCACGCTCCCTCGAGCGTGCACGGAAGAAACGAGGAGAGGTTCCGCGACGGAGCAAGGCGACAGGAGGGCCAGGAAGTGGACGACATCCGCAAGACCGAGTCCTAACTCCTGTTCCCACCCGAGTTTTTCCGGCGGCGAACGTATCAGGAGATTTTCGTACGTCGAGGAAGATAGACTGAGAGATTAGATATTTACGTAATGACATGTTCTTGCGCAAGATTGCAAACGTGAGAGGACCTGGTCCTTACGTTCCGATTGGAATTAAATCTGCGGGAAGACCTAAGTATGAATGGGGTCTTTCTAATTTCATTAACGGTGCACCCTGTTTTTCGAAGGGGTGCGAGGATTACGTGTAGAATTCGAAGGACGTAGAAGCCCGTGGAAACACGTCGAAGCACGTAGAAGCGTCGGTGGGGTGTAGATATCGATTGGTCCGCGGCGTCGGACAGAGAGGGATGGAGGGGGGTTGGATGGGGGTGAAAAGAAGTGAGTGGCCTCGGCGACTCCTGTCGTTCGCCGAGAAATCGCGATACCGGCCACCCCCCGACATTCGACTCCGCTTCTTTCGTCTCCTGCCACCCCATTTTAACGTCCGACCTCCTCCCCACGTTCCTTCGACTCCCGGTAAAGAGCTGAGTAGTTTCGAGCTCCTGCGCGAACCACCTCCTTCCGCTTCTGTCCGCGGTCGGCTTCGGTTCGCCTCGAGGCAGCTCGCGAGAACTCGTTCCGATCGAAAGAGAGCGCGGGAAAATTGGAACTGTGGAGGAAGTTGAAGTTTCGCTGCCCGACGAAGTAAGAAAAGAACAAGCTGACGCTGGGATCTGTTTGTTTCAGAAAGATTCGTTCGCGGAGTTCCGGAGTTCCGGAACCATCTGCCGAACGGTGGAATTAACAAGATAGAAGATTGATAAAGACAGTTCAAACACACAACGTTCAAAACTATATTTATCAACAATTTCCAGCTTTAGACAATCAAAATCTATTCGTTGGAACGTGTATAAGATGTCTTTTCGGACAATGAAGCGCTAGAATGTTCAGAACTCAATTTACCGACAATTTCCAGCTTTAGACGATCAAAATCAATTCTTTGGAACGTGTGTAAGATGTCTTTTTGGACAATGAAACGTTGGAATGTTCTCCTTTTTGCGTTGATGAAAGGAACCAAGATGAAAAGGAAATGACGCCACGGACCGGTGTCATCTTTGACGTTCGGTCAAATCTCGCACACGCCAGATCCGCGTGGGCGCACACGCACGCCTATGACGTAAATCACGGGTTCCAGAGACCGTGCGTCTCGTGGGCGTCATGTTCCGGGAAAATGGAGGATTTGATTGGCGAGATCGAGTAGGCGTTCGCATTAGCATAACGCGCGGACGGCTTCATTTCGACGAGGAGTCCGTCGCGGACGTCAATCACGATCGCAAATACCCACCCGATATATATATATATATATATACATATCTGTTGTCCGACGACGAAATTATCAAACATTTTCCGACTGCAATAACACGATACCTTTATCGCTACCCGAATTTACACTGAAATTCACTTCGAGCCGCATAAGCGGCGGCATAAAACGTCCGATATATTTCCAACCGATAAACGTGTCAGCGGTTATATGAATTTCGCTCCGATGCGTTCGGAAAAAATTCTGTCCCGTGTGTATTTTTCATCCCCCCTCCACGAATGAAAGCTTTGGATTTCTATATAAAAGTATGTCCTTGCGCCACGTGGTATTGATCGGTCAGTGGCGCACAAAATTGTTACGATAACGCCGTTCATCGATTCGAACGTACTCTCCGCGCATCGGAAGTGCTCTGACAGGCTCAGCTGCCGATGACACTCTCGATCGATATCTGTGTGTGACGCCTGTACCTGTATGCGTGTGTGTATGTGCGGCCGAGGGAAGACGCGTGTCCCGTAAATCAGGAGCGTTCAACGCTGCGAGTTGTGGGCGTCCTGCGAGCCGGGAGGATGGTGGAAGGAAGAAGGCTGAGAAAGGGTCCGCGATCGGAGTGGGACGACGTGGGTCGACGTGTGGGACGGCACCGTGGCCCTCGATACCTGCGGAGGTGGCGCGAGGGGGGAGTGGGCAGTTAGCGCCAGACGATCAAAAACTCGCCGGACCGGATGCGCTACCGCCGACAGCGAGAGAAGGAGGCCGATATAGACCCAATAGATGACGAAGGAGGGAGAGGCCAATCGTTCTCTAACAGATCCTCTTCCTTTCTTCATCATCCGTCCTGCCGAAATCGATCCGATCACTTCCTACTTCCCAAATCGTCCATCGAAACAAACCGACTAATTCCTACACTCGTATTATGTATTTAATTATATAACGATTCATGTGGTTAAATATAAAAAGGCGAATAATGTGATAAAATTGCAGGGTTAAATGACGGACGGGTCACAATTAGCTCGACGGCAAATTTCATAGAAATCGATGATTTAATCTGAGAATATAATGCCGTACGAGATACGTTTGATAAATAGCGGCTGTCAAGTCCCGAGAGTATTGAGCTGTTTGCGAAGATATCACTCCGATCCGCAGGACAAGAAAAGAAGGTCCCGATCTCTAAAACAGAATCAGAATCAGAAGCAGAAGCAGAAGCAGAAGCAGAAGCAGAAGCAGTAGAGGAAGAGCTAGACTATCGTCTACTCCGTTCCCACCGCGATCCCGTCGAATTTGCATGCGAGCCGCCTTGGACCGGTCGAGATATCGATTCGCAGGTGGCTGCCCAGGGGGATTGCTTACAATACGATTTATTACGGGGGACCACCTGCTCGCAGAAATCTCAATCGTGCCGCCTCGATCCCGCCATAGTCGGGAATGATGGACACGGCCGAGGATTCTCCGCTCCTTCCCACGGATCTTCATTAAGATTTCTCAGCATCCACCGTCTTTCTCCCCCCTCCCACCCCCTTCCCGCGTCCCGTCTCTTATTTGCTTCCCATTGTGTACCTATCGTACCGACCGGCAATCTTCCGCTTCACGATCGAATCGGACCGAACTCTTCACAGCGAACGTTTTCGCGAGTTTCGCTTGAAATCTCGCGCCGCTTCGCAGATGAAACCTGATGCAATTTCGCTGATTGTACCTTGTCGCGAGTGTAAGCGAAGTGGAGAGACAGAGGGAGCGAGAGGTAGAAAGAGAGAGGGAACGGTTTACGTTCACCGTCTGGGACATACGTACGTACACGCCGGCAATTACGGCGGAATTCTCGTCGTTGGGAATTAAGTACTTCTCTCCCGCGCGTGTCCCGCGAGCGAGCCGCGGAGATTAAAGATTAGACGCCGCTTGACAGATAGACAGATATACAGATACACGGATAGACAGACGTTCACCTCGATCCGCATCTGTCCGCGATCGTTCCACTTGTTGATATTAAGGCGCCATGCGCACGCAAAGACCTTTGTGCCGGTGATTAGACGTCGGACGCTTCTTACGTCGCACATTGAGCTTCGTCGGACTCCTACGAAAAATTTCGAATTAGCAGACACGCGGGAAGTTGACCGATACCTAGTGTCAACTACCGACAGTAATGAATTAGAGAGAATGAATGCTTCGCATGAAGCAGAGGAGAGCAATGCAAGTGACGTATTAGCGTATGAGAATTATTTTCCAGCTAACGGCCGAATTCGCAAACGTTCAATTCTGCTCGGCGGCCGACTAAAGGGCCATTAAGTTTCTATATTCCCGTAATAAACCGGGAGCCGTTATGTATCCCGAGCGCTTATCATCACTCACGCGGCGGTTCCGAAATTAGACTCTGGGCCGGTCGCCGCGGCGTTTCCTTTAATCTGAAAATTAGTCGTCAGTTACTAACGAGTAGCGGCGGCGTGGCGCGGGTTAAAGAGGGAATTTATGCGAGTTTCCCGCCTCGCAGTATCGCCGGAGGCCGCGGAGGGCAATGGCGACGCGGGGACCGAAATAACTGAAATTTATTTCGCCAGGATACGGCCAGCTTCGTTCGGCGAGGCCGAGGCTAAGCGCCGCCAGAGTAAACATTGTCCACTTTCGACCCTCTCGCCGATTAACCCTTTCACTGCTGGAGGCGTTCATGTGCGCCCTTTCATATTCGTTAATATGCGCGAAAGCCACGCGTGAACGTTACAGATCTATAAATACGTTGGGATACGCTCGTGGGTGATCTAGAAAAATTTTATCAATACGTTTGCTTGGAGACAAGAAAGAATTATTCCTATTTGATCCATACACTTACTTAGAGAGAAGAAAGAATTATCCTTATTCGATCAATACGTTTATTTGGAGAGTAGAAAGAATTGTTCCTATTCGTTCCATACGTTTACTTGAAACCGATCGAGTGCCAAAGTGTTATGCATCTGCTTGCACTTAGAGTTCACCGGAAAGGTTCATATCTGAAAGGTGAAATCCAGCGATTTGCCCGCCTTGTTGAAGCAACAAAATTTATCGGCCAACTACACCTACGACTTATTTCGCAAGCCGCTCTTGTCCGTTTCCTTTAAGGGCGGCCCGTTCGAATGCATTTTCAGCCTGAGTTTCCCACGTGCGCGGGATCACCGTAGGCTTTCCTCTTTTTACGTTTCCGTAAGCGGGCTCGAGTCCGCTCGATCGAGGTAAGCAGATTTTATCGGCCGCTCAGATTTTCATTCGGTCGGCGCGAAAAATCGTTCGTCTACACTTTTCTGGCTGCTCTCTTCGTTTGTAGTTACGGTTCGATTGTCGGAATGTACGATTGATGGATTCCGGAGAGTAGGATTCGAAACGAAGCTCCGTGAGTGCGGATTAGGTGAAATAAAATCGCACGTGCGAGCGAAGGTGTAAGGAATAATTGGAAAAGTATTTCGCGCGCGTACTAGCGAAGGTGTAAAGAATAATTGCAAAAGTATTTCGAGCGCGGGCTGCCAAAGTGGGCGCCGTTTTCGTCAGGTACTTTCTCTTTAATTGACAATCGATCCGGAGCCGACCCGCGGCTCGCTAAAAATTTCGCTCGCGCCGACGAATTAATTTTCGAAACAAAGAGGCACCGCGTCGAACCTTACTCAATTTTCGAAACGCATACATTCGTAAGCAAATTAAACATTGATCTTGAATCAAGTTTATTCATCGTATGCTCTCGATGTGGATGCACGTCGTGTGACGCGTGCGTGATATTTACATTTATTTGCGTCCATCGGCTTTATACAGACGAGTCCAGGTGGATATTGATAAAAAATTGAAAGTTGCCTGCCTGGCCCATATTTCACTATGTTAACGAACGATCAAAGCATCTAAGGACATATCTATAATCTCATAAGGCATCAATCTTTGGTTTCGTTTCAAATTCTAAATTACCTCTTCCTTGAAGTTCGATATAAGTACGCTATACGCAAGCTGGTAGAATTCTGAACTTTCAATACCTTCGGCAGGAACATAGAAAAAGAAGAGAATTGCATATCGCGTGATCCGACGAATAAGTCAAAATCAAATATTGTCTTTACGCCGTTTGTCATGCTGAAGGTAAAACTCACATTTTCCACCCGTAATCCACCCACCTTCCGCAATTTCAGGCTAGCAATCGGCCGGAGCGACACAGGATGCACGAACCGCAACCGAGTCTTACACTTACCGCGACTCCGACTAATTAACTGCTCGCCCCGCGGAGGCCGCCGAGGCAGAAGCCGGGAATCGTGGGAGCAGAATCAATAACGAGCGACCAATTAATTATTAAGAAATTACAACTCGCCCGCTCGGACTGCAATCGCGCCGCGCCGATCTAATTTATGAACCCTCCGTTCATCCTCGAGCCGCTTTCAAATTACGCTCAACATTCACCGTTGCAATTATCTCGAACTCGATCGGCCGCAGATATCCTCTGCCTCGAGAGCGTTAGGTCGAATCGAAGATAAGCGAAAGAAGGAAGATAAGTGAAGTCCAAACATCCTGACAGCGATTTAGAATTCTGCTCTAATCTGTACATCCTGCCGTTGATACTGTTACCGCGTGCCATAATCTTGCCTAAGTGCTCCTAAGGAGTACCGGAGGCCCGGAGAATTGCGGAAGGTGGACGATGACTGCCGTGAGGAGAGTGAAGAGGGGGGAGGGAGGGGAGGGGTAAGAGGATAAAGTGGAAACAGAGAATGGGAGGCGACTTACGCGTGTCGGCCGTGGCAATTCAGGTGGAAGGAGCGTAAAGGTAATTCTGCACGTATGCTCCCGTGCGGCGAGCCAAATTGTTCCGTTCTTTCGTCGGCGGGCATGCTCGGAATCCTCGATGGGACTCGGCCGCGGATTCTTTCGGACCTGTGAGAGGGGAAAGAGGGACGAGGGAGGATCGGAAGGCAAAGTTGCGATACACGCGAAACCGTGACGACGCATTTGATCGGAAGCGCGAGTCCTGCGTCCTGGCTGCAAACAGCGAATGCAAATTGCATCGTTAGACTGAACAGTTCAAAGATCGCTGGTCTAGGTTCACGACTGAATCTGGTCGAAGTGGAAGCATCCTTAGGCTGAACAGTTCAAAGATCGCTGGTCTACAGATTCACAACTGAATCTGTCCGAAGTTGAAGCATCCTTAGGCTGAACAGTCCAAAGATCGCTAGTCTACGTTCACGACTGAATCTGTCCGAAGTTGAAGCAGTTTGTCACTAACCACGTCTACTGACTGTTCCTACAAAGCCCTTCCAAGCTCATCACGCGACAGGAAGTGCCGATTTTCAGATTCCAGCCAAGCAACCGAATCGACAAACGTCCTTATAGACAGTTTACCCGTAAGTAAACACTAAGCCACCGAATCGACGGCCTCATATCGAGCCCTCGGATCAAAATTCCGAGACTCGCGCGCAACAGGAACTCCCGCGATCGAAATCTCGGAACTTGAGGTGACCTCGCGCGATTCCGCGAAGACTACGCGCCTCGAATGTCATTCGACGTGGCCTCTTCCAGCCGACCGTCGATCCGCGCGCACAAACAGAATGTGGATCCACGATTTGAAGGCGCGCAATCTCACGTTCGATCTCCGAAGGCGGATCTCTCGGAAACGAATTTTCGGCAAAAATCCTTTGCCGGGGCACGCGAGAGATGATCGACGGAATCCCGCGCCGGAGTCTCGAAGGTTCATCCGGGGGGTGGGGGGGAGTGATCGGCTAACAGGGCCCCGAAACGTTCGTTATCCTCCCGGGCATTGGATCGCAATAATTAAGGGTCCTCGTCGGCGGGCAAGGTTAACGAGCAGCTAACGAGCAGCCACGTACCCGGAGACCGATTATCATAATCAATGGCGTATAAAGATGGTCGCTCATGAGCGACGATATCCTCTTTCGGAAGCCATGCTCTTCGAAGGATGCTGCGCGCTTCAAAGGGGAAGGCTCCGGAGGAGTGGGAGGCCACGATGCTATCGTCGTTCGCCTGTGTTGCGTGAGGGAAAGAGGAGCGGACGAGCGAGGAGGGAGGGGGTAGGAGAACGAGCCCGAAAGGGCAAATGTCAGAAGAGCCGGGTCGACGGAAAGAATACGGGAGATAACGTCGAAGAAGTTGAAACATTGATGCCTTCCCTACTGACACCGAAATCGGACTGTCTCTGGTCTCAAGGATCGACGTCTTTAAACCTGGTCTTAAGACAAATAGCGGAAGAGGGAAACGTGGAGAATGAATGAATTAAAACCTTCTGACCGACAGAAATGATAACATTGAAATTGACGATTTTTACGAAGAACTCGCGACTGCCAGAAAACATTCAGATGTGATGGATAGCGAGGGTTAGAATTCTCGATGCGTTTCTCTGCCGGCATTTCTCCTCACCTTTTTTCGCCGCCGATTGCCGACTCTTCTCCGCAGTCGGGGGTCTACCCTCGGGCCGGCAGTCTTCTGTGCCCTTCATCTTTCTGCCTCCATTTCTTTCGCCGGAGCGCTCGCGATCCTTTTTCTCCGGCCGTCGGTCTCCTTCGTTCCCTTTCGTTCCCTTCGTCCTCTCCTCCGCCCTCAACCTCCAACCTCATCCTCCGGAGCAGCTTCCTCGCTCCGCGGAAAAGCTCGGGGTGCGGCTTTTAATGAGACTCCTTGCATCCGACGGCTCTCAAGGCTCTGCCGGCGTATCTTTGAATGGAGGGCTCCTTCGTTTTTAATGGTGATTAAAGTAACCGGCCAGCGGCTTCTAACCGGTGCGCTACTGGTTTCCGACTCGGCTTTATCGGCGCTCCCCGCCGCGAAGGATGCACGCGTGCTCTCTATCGTCGGGGTGCACGGAGTGCGTATATGTTCGCGATTCCGAGAATTATGGAATCTTTCGGAGGATAAAGACCGATTCGCGCACGCTCGGAATACTTTGCCTTCGCTCGGCCGCGTTCATGAGTCTGTACGTAATCTTAACGGTGTACGTGCATTGATGTTATATTAAATAAGGTAGCTGGTGGTGAGCTGTAATGGGAATAACGGATCGAAAGATTCTAAATGTGCTCGTTGGGTTAAGGCTGCGGTCGCTGAGAATCATCTAATCTCGACGATGTACTCAAATATATACAATATTGTATAGTCCCGTTCGCGATATATTGTAATGAATGTAACATATCGAAATGTTCAAATTTAAATTACGATATTGATTTAGTTGAAAGAAAATTGCTTAGCTGAGAATCAGCCTTGTTCCATGAATGAAAATATTGCGCATCGAAAGAGAGAAGGAACCGCGCCGAATCCTTGGCACGCATCCTCCCCCTCAAACTTTTTAACCGGACTTCCTTCGTTCCACAATCGTCTACCGAGCTTTCAATATTTACGCGCCCGGGGAAGATAGCGGCTCTCGTCCGGAACTGCGAGGAGAGGCTGCGGCAGCCAGCCCGCTACAAGGACAAAGTGGCTTCGTTAGATGCAAATCACATTTGGAAGCGATCCAACGAGGAACATAAAGGACGCGCGGGAATAAACGGCACCGTCCGCTAATATTTCTCGTTGACAAACTCGGACGTTTCCGAGCGTCGCGGTTTAAGTCGTCGACGCAGTTTGCGAGAATTTAATAACATCAATTTAACGATACCGCCGCGCACAGCGCTATACGACCGTGAATTGGACAAGTCGTAATGTCGCGAACGTGTGCACACACCTTCACGTGCATGTACCTATGTCAAATGTGCGGGAGAACAGTGCCGCAAGATCAAATTACGAACGCTTGCACGATGTTGAGCAACGGTATCTAACCGTTAACATGCATATGATTATATCGTACCAAAGCTTCAAACATTCAGCTCGCCCATTGGGTAACCAAAGCAAAACATCGAGATGTTAATAGAACGCTATAGACGTCGGACAAACGCAAAAGGGATTTAGAAAATAAAGGGCAGTGCGGGACAAGTGAGGAAGAGAGACGAAGGGGGTGGGGGGTAAGCGCCGGCGCCAAACGACACAGTCGATAAACACGGGGTGAGGACACCAGCCGTGTAGTCGGACCACCCTCCCGAGGCCCCGTGCTACCCCCGTACTACCACCGTACTACCCCCGCAAAGCCCAATGACATAAAACGCCAGGAGGGTGACAGACCGACGGCGCCGTGGGGGTTGGATTGCCTCGAAGAATTCACGGCAAACGGAGCCGGTGCATTAACCAACCACGAGCCTGCCTCCACCTTCAACGACCTCGTTACTCCGAAACTTGCCCGGGCTTATGCATACCCACCGATTCGACTTTCCTTCCTTCAAACATCAACCCCCTCGCCAGGTTTCCGAAAAGGCAGCCGAATAAGGTTGTACGACAACTATCTCAGACGTCTTCGCTACGAAATCCTGAAAAGCGCATAAACCGGCATGCCAACGCCAGGAGCAGAGACTTCTGGCGTGTATCCGGTCCTCCGGGGGGATCCGACGTAATCCGGCTCGCTTCCGATCCTCCGCGGCCTTGAACATGGCCCGAGGTCCGAGCCGAGGCCGGCCTAATCCCCCGGTGAAGGAGGGCGAGGCAGGAAAAAGCGGCGTGGGACACTTTTTTCGTCTCGCTTCGTCGGCCAGCTCGTATCAGGAGACCAGCGAGCTGACTCAGTCTCGTCCTTAGGATCCCACGCTCGACGGGGGCGGCAGGATCTCCCGCAGGAAGACGGCCGGGGAAAAAGGAGCAAAAGGTTGGTTGGCAGAGTCGGTGGAAGAGTATGGGGGAAGAGGGTGGCGAAGAGGGTGGGAGTAGAGGGGGCCGAGAAAGGACGGAAGCGGTTCTCAGGAATAGAAGGACTCGGGCGCGGGCCGACATTGCGAAGGACAATGGAAGCCACGGGGAAGGATCAGAGGAGCAGGAGAACGGGCTGGTGAGCGGTCTGCCGACGACGAGCGTGGCGCCGCTTTCGTGCCAGCCGCTGATTGGAGGACGAGGGGGTGGCCCTTCGATTCGGGACGCTCGAACGCGCCGAATGATACGCGGACTTGCTCCGGACTTGGTCAGGACGGCTTCTAATTGCCCTCGCGGAAAACGGCCACCCGGCCGTGGGCTCGGCCCATCGCGACCCTGACGACCTTCCCAGTCGGCCGGACCTTCGTTGTCCCGAAATCTTCGATCGTTCGCCTGAAGCAGCATGTGCAGGTCGCGACATTTTGTTCGACCGTTCGTTCGCCTGAAACAGCCTGTGCAGCTCGCGACATTTTGGTCGACCGAACGTTCGCCGAAGTAGACACGGAACGATGGGAAGAATCGGAAGTCTAGACTCGATAGACGTACTTCGAGTCCTGA